>CM070782.1:23082455-24525432 GCA_036346955.1 Dipus sagitta
AAAATTGAGTCTTGTTAATTTCACCTTTCTCTCCTTATGATTTGTCTTTGGAACTCTTCTGCCAGCATTATATGGGCAGGATTTCCACCCTGTCTGTATCCTTGTTCTTTCATACAGGTATGTTTGTCAAGTACCCTCATTTGGACATTGTGGAGATTTCCAGTCACCTCAGTCCACAAACCTGGCCTTCATGAATACCATCCTTATTTTCTGTTCTTCCATATTCATCCATGTTCTCTTCCTTCTCTACTTTGCTCAATTGAGCCTCAGGCTCTTTGCCTGTGCCTGACACTGTGCTACCATTGTTACATATTTTCATTTTTTGTTTTTTTTTTAAAATTGTGAGCAGAGGGCTGGAGAGATGGTTTAGCTGTTAAGGCTCATACCTGCAAAGCCTAAGGACCCGGTTCGATTCTCCAGGTCCCATGTAAGCCAGATGCATAAGGGGGCACATGTCTCTGGAGCTCGTTTGCAGTGGCTAGAGGCCCTGGCACACCCATTCTCACTCACACACACACTCTCTCTCCCCCTCTTTCTGTCTCTAATAAGCAAATAAATAAAATCTTTAAAAAAAATTGTGAGCAGAGGGCTGGAGAGATGGTTTAGCTGTTAAGGCTCATACCTGCAAAGCCTAAGGACCCCCGGTTCGATTCTCCAGGTCCCATGTAAGCCAGATGCATAAGGGGGCACATGTCTCTGGAGCTCGTTTGCAGTGGCTGGAGGCCCTGGCGTGCCATTATCTCTTTCAAATAAATAAATAAATATTTTTTTAAAATTGTGAGCAGAGGGCTGGAGAGATGGTTTAGCTGTTAAGGCTCATACCTGCAAAGCCTAAGGACCCCCGGTTCGATTCTCCAGGTCCCATGTAAGCCAGATGCATAAGGGGGCACATGTCTCTGGAGCTCGTTTGCAGTGGCTGGAGGCCCTGGCGTGCCCATTATCTCTTTCAAATAAATAAATAAATATTTTTTTAAAATTGTGAGCAGAGGGCTGGAGAGATGGTTTAGCTGTTAAGGCTCATACCTGCAAAGCCTAAGGACCCGGTTCGATTCTCCAGGTCCCATGTAAGCCAGATGCATAAGGGGGCACATGTCTCTGGAGCTCGTTTGCAGTGGCTGGAGGCCCTGGCGTGCCATTATCTCTTTCAAATAAATAAATAAATATTTTTTTAAAATTGTGAGCAGAGGGCTGGAGAGATGGTTTAGCTGTTAAGGCTCATACCTGCAAAGCCTAAGGACCCGGTTCGATTCTCCAGGTCCCATGTAAGCCAGATGCATAAGGGGGCACATGTCTCTGGAGCTCGTTTGCAGTGGCTGGAGGCCCTGGCGTGCCATTATCTCTTTCAAATAAATAAATAAATATTTTTTTAAAATTGTGAGCAGAGGGCTGGAGAGATGGTTTAGCTGTTAAGGCTCATACCTGCAAAGCCTAAGGACCCCCGGTTCGATTCTCCAGGTCCCATGTAAGCCAGATGCATAAGGGGGCACATGTCTCTGGAGCTCGTTTGCAGTGGCTAGAGGCCCTGGCACACCCATTCTCACTCACACACACACTCTCTCTCCCCCTCTTTCTGTCTCTAATAAGCAAATAAATAAAATCTTTAAAAAAAATTGTGAGCAGAGGGCTGGAGAGATGGTTTAGCTGTTAAGGCTCATACCTGCAAAGCCTAAGGACCCGGTTCGATTCTCCAGGTCCCATGTAAGCCAGATGCATAAGGGGGCACATGTCTCTGGAGCTCGTTTGCAGTGGCTGGAGGCCCTGGCGTGCCCATTATCTCTTTCAAATAAATAAATAAATATTTTTTTAAAATTGTGAGCAGAGGGCTGGAGAGATGGTTTAGCTGTTAAGGCTCATACCTGCAAAGCCTAAGGACCCGGTTCGATTCTCCAGGACCCATGTAAGCCAGATGCATAAGGGGGCACATGTCTCTGGAGCTCGTTTGCAGTGGCTGGAGGCCCTGGCGTGCCCATTATCTCTTTCAAATAAATAAATAAAAATAAAGTTTAAAAAAATTTTGTATCCTAGTGTCTTGTTCTCCCAGCAAAATGTTCTTGTTTGTTAAAAATCCTAGGGAGTAGTCTTTTATCATAATAAACACGCCCTGCCCCGCCCCCCCCCCCAAAAAAATATATTTGGGACTGGTCATGGTAGTACACACTTTTAATTCCATCACTCGGGAGGCAGAGGTAGGAGGATCGCTGTGAGTTACCCTGAGACTGCATAGTAAATTCCAGGTCAGTCTGGGCTAGAGTGAAGCTCTATCTCAAAAATCATTCACATATATATATTTGGGGGCTGGAATTCATTTGCAGTGGCTAGAGGCCCTGGCGCGCCCATTCTCTCTCTCTCAAATAAATAAATAAATATTTTTTTAAAATTGTGAGCAGAGGGCTGGAGAGATGGTTTAGCTGTTAAGGCTCATACCTGCAAAGCCTAAGGACCCCGGTTCGATTCTCCAGGTCCCATGTAAGCCAGATGCACATGGTGGCACATGCATCTGGAGTTCGTTTGCAGTGGCTAGAGGCCCTGGCACACCCATTCTCACTCACACACACACTCTCTCTCCCCCCTCTTTCTGTCTCTAATAAGCAAATAAATAAAATCTTTAAAAAAAATTGTGAGCAGAGAGAGTGAATAAGTATAGGCCTCTTGTTGCTACAAGCACCTGACACATGTGCCATATGGTGCCTGTGCCTTTATGTGGGTGCTGGGAGATTGAACCCAGCTGCAGACTTTGCCAGCAAGCACCTTTAATGGCTGAGCCATCTCCCTAGCTCTTGATCTGTTTTTTTTTTTCCTGTTTTGGTTTTCCAAGGTGGGGTCTTGCTCTAGCTCAGGCTTACCTGGAATTCACTATGTAGTCTCAGGGTGGCCTTGAACTCACAGTGATCCTCCGACCTGTGCCTCCCGAGTGCTGGGATTAAAGGCGTGTGCCACCATGCCCGGCTCCTTGATCTGTTCTTAAGCCAGTGTACAAGCCCTGTTTATTCCACCTTCCTAAAAGTGCTGTACACTGGCACATGGGCTGCTCTCAGTTGTTAAACACCTGACACTTGCCTCCTGGACCTCTGATACGTTGGCAATGCCTATAACCAGTTCTCAACTTAGTGTTCTGTTCTTGCTTGAGTCTAAAATTGAGTCTTGTTAATTTCACCTTTCTCTCCTTATGATTTGTCTTTGGGAACTCTTCTGCCAGCATTATATGGGCAGGATTTCCACCCCTGTCTGTATCCTTGTTCTTTCATACAGGTATGTTTGTCAAGTACCCTCATTTGGACATTGTGGAGATTTCCAGTCACCTCAGTCCACAAACCTGGCCTTCATGAATACCATCCTTATTTTCTGTTCTTCCATATTCATCCATGTTCTCTTCCTTCTCTACTTTGCTCAATTGAGCCTCAGGCTCTTTGCCTGTGCCTGACACTGTGCTACCATTGTTACATATTTTCATTTTTTGTTTTTTTTTTAAACATATTTTATTTACTTATTTATCTGAGAGAGAGAAAGAGAACGGGCATGCCAGGGCCTTCAGCCACTGCAGACGAACTCCAGATGCATGCGCCCCCTTGTGCATCTGGCTTACGTGGGTCCTGGAGAGTTTAACCTGGATCCTTTGGCTTTGCAGGCAAATGCCTTAATCGCTAAGCCATCTCTCCAGCCCATAATTTTTTGGTTTTTGAGGTAGTGTTTCGCTCTAGCCCAGACTGACGTGGAATTCACTCTGTAGTCTCAGGGTGGCCTTGAACTCAATGTGATCCTCCTGCCTCTGCCTCCTGAGTGCTGGGATTAAAGGTGTGTGCCACCACGCCCGGCTCTATTTTTGTTTGTTTGTTTGTTTCTTTCTTTCTTTCTGTATGTCTGTCTTTCTGTCTTTCTTTTTTTTTTTTTTTTTTTTTTTGAGACAGAGAGGACACAGCGAGAAAATGGGCATGCCAGTGCCTCTAGCCACTGCATACAAACTCCAGATGTATGCGCCACCATGTGCATTTGTCTTACGTGGGACCTGGAGAATCGATCCTGGGTCCTTAGGCTTTGTAGGCAAGCACCCTAACTGCTAAGCCATCTATCTCTCCAGCTCCCCTTTTTTGTTTTGTTTTTGAGGTAGGGTCTCCCTCTAGCCCAGGCTGACCTGGAATTCATTATGTTGTCTCACTGTAATTCTCCTACTTTTGCCTCTTGAGTACTGGCACTAAAGGTGTGCACCACACTTGGCCTTACTTTACATTTTGAGACAAAGTCTTTGACTGAACCTAGACTCAGGTTCAGCTAGATTGACAGACCAGTAAGTGCTAGAGATACATCTGTTTTTGTATCATAGGTGTGTGCCACCATGTCTGATACACAAATTCAGACACTCACACTTGCATAGCAAGCACCTTACTCATAGAACCATCTTCTCGGCCCCCCTCAGGTACCTTAGGCTGGCTGGTTCTCCTATCTGGATCTCCCAGGTACTCAGACTCTCAGACTGCAGATGTGTACTAGCACACCTAGCTCAGCTTTTTTGGTTTGAATTGTTTCAGGGTAGTGTCTTTGTCTAGCCCAGGTTGACCTGGAATTCACTATGTAGTCTCAGGCTAGCTTTGAACACGTGGCAATGCTTCTACCTCTGCCTCCCAAGTTTAAAGGCAAGTGCCACTATGCCCAGCTTTAATTATTTTGAAATACGGTTTCATTTTGCCTAGGCTGCCTTGAATTTTTCATCCACCTGCTCCACCTCTGAAGTGCATGTGTGGTTTTATCCATTTTCATGTGGTGTTGGGATTGAACGTAGGCTTTGTCCATGCTAGGCGAGCACTCTACTTTGCTGCATACATCCCTTTCTTTTTGTATTTTTGTTGTTGTTGCATGTGTTTGTGTGTGTAAACAGTTTGGTATGGCACCTATAGGATAGCCGTGGGGTTGTGGGGTATGCATACCTGTTATAGCCAAAGTGGAACCCTGCACTGTTACTCTTCCACCTGGTTTTGATTTCAGCTGGCGAGCCCTTCTCTGCTAAGCCATCTCTTCAGCCCTGGCTAGATCTCACTAAATTGCTCAGGTTAACTTTCAGCTCCTCCCAGATAGACCTTGAATTGGTGATCCTCTTGCCTCAGCCTTCTCCTAAGCTAGGATAATAGGCATGATCCTTTATGCCTGACATTTTATTCCACTTACTTTCTTTACTTACAGACAGCATCTTAGTAGCTCAAGCTCCCTTCAAACATGGTATGTAGCCAAGGATAATCTTTTTTTTTTTTTTTTGGTTTTTGTTTTTGGTTTTTCGAGGTAGGGTCTCACTCTAGCCCAGGCTGACCTGGAATTCACTATGTAGTCTCAGGGTGGCCTCGAACTCACGGTGATCCTCCTACCTTTGCCTCCCGAGTGCTGGGATTAAAGGCGTGCGCCACCACGCCCGGCTGCCAAGGATAATCTTGAATTTGTAATCTTCCTTCCTTCACCTGTTGAATGTGGGGATTATGGTTGTGTGCCACTGTACCAATACGTGCAGTGCTGGGACCCAGAGCCTTGGGCATGCTATGCAAGCACTCTGCTCAGTGTGGTACATCCTCAACCCCCTCTTTTTTTTTTTTTCCTAAACATTGTTGTCATCTGAAACTCAAGAGATGAAGTCCAAGGAAGAAACTGTTATCACAATGAACATATTCATTTAGTTTTGAGCATTGTTGTTTAGAAGTAGGGTTAGGTTTAGGAGTAGTGAGGTGATCCTTCTTGAAGCTTCTGATAGGGTAGAATTGCTAGATCATATTTATTCCATGTTTAACAGTTTGAGAAGCTGCCAAACTGATTCTCACAGTGTCTAGAAGGAAAGGTTAAAATAAACCCTCACATGAGCTCAATTAATTAAGAAATTTAAAAATATATATGTTTGGGGGGAGGGTGGGAGAATATGGGGTATGGGTGTACCAGGACATTCTGCCACTGAAAATAAACTCCAGACACACGTGCCACTTTGTGCATCTGGCTTTATGTGGGTACTGGGGAATTGAACTCAGGTTGTTAGGCTCTAAAGGCAAAGGCCTTAACCAGTAAGCCATCTCTCCAACCCCAAGGGCTGGTTCTTTAAGATGGGAACTCATCTTGGTCAAGTCCTTTCTTGTCTGGGCTGCTTCTGTAGCCTATGCAGTGAGAAGATAATGTGTGCGTGCATACATTAAAACATACCACTAATGACATATGAGTCTTCTATCTATTTTTGTTTTTTTGCTGTAGCCTAGGCTAACTTGGAATTCACTGTATAGTCTCAGGCTGGCCTCAAACTCAAAGCAATCCTCCTACCTCAGCCTTTGAAGTGCTGGTATTAAGGGCATGCACCACCATGCTTGGGAGAAAGAGAGAGAAAGAAATGGGTATGCTAGGACCTCTAGTCACTGAGCCATTTCTTCAGCCCAAATCTTCCATTTTATTGCATGACAATTTTCCACATTTGTAAAGTAGAGCTACTAAGTTCCTCCTCCTGTAGTGGTTGGAAGGACTAAATAAGTTGATCATGCTATTAGGGCTGGCAGAAAATACATGCTTTGTTTTCTTAATGTGGTTAATATTACAATCGTACTGGTTCTGTCTTTGCCCTTTAGGAAGCACGGGGGGGTATGAGTTATCTTGTCTCCATGGGACATAATGTATTATAGCCTGCCTTGTCCCCTGTGTTCTCCTCCCCTAGAACTGGAAACAGTCTGTGGTTACTGTTTTGCTGGACTCAGTCTGGCTCCTGGGGCTTATCGCTCCTCTTTCAGTGGTCATGCACTTTAGCTTCTCATGGGGCCTTATAGAAGATTTCTGGGGATGGGCATGAGGTACACTAGTAATGTCCTTTTCAAAAGTCAAAACTAGTGATAGCTCAGCAGATAAGGCAGTTGCCTTCAAAACCTATGCACACCCGTGTTTAATGCCGCAGTACTCACATAAGGCCAGATGCACAAAGTGGCGCATGCACCTGGAGTTCAACTGCAGTGGTTAGAGGCCCTGGCATGCCCATTCTCTGCCATCCCTCCTTCCCTCCCCCCCTTGCAAATAATAAATAAACTTTTTTTTTTTTTTTTTTGGTTTTTCGAGGTAGGGTCTCACTCTAGCCCAGGCTGACCTGGAATTCACTACGTAGTCTCAGGCTGACCTCGAACTCAAGGCAATCCTCTTACCTCTGCCTCCCAAGTGCTGGGATTAAAGGTGTGCGCCACCACGCCTGGCCTTTTTAAAAAATTTTGACATGTGATCATTCAATTACTGAGCAAATTTATTTATTCATTTATTTATGTGTAGAGACAGAGAGAGAGAAAATGAGGATGGGCCTCTTGCCACTGCAAACAAACTCCAAATGCATATGCCACTTTATGAATCTGGCTTTACATGGGTAATGTACAGTCAAACCCAAGATGCAGGCTTTGCCCTTGAGCCATTTCCTCAGCCCCCTGAGGAAATATTTTACATTCTTGTAAAATTTTCAATAATGGGCTGGAGAGATGGCATAGTGGTTAAGGCGTTTGCCTGTGAAGCTAAAGGACCCAGTTTTGATTACCCAGGACCCACGTAAGCTAGATGCACAAGGGGCAGATGTGTCTGGAGTTTTTTTTGGCAGTGATTAGAGGCCCTGGCATGCCCATTCTCTCTGTAACTATCTCTATTCTATCTCTCTGCTTGCAGATAAATAAATTTCAAAAATTAAAAAAAAATTCATTATTTATTTATTTATTTGAGAGAGGGGGAAGAGAGAGGTACAGATAGAGGATGGGCATGCCAGGTCCTTCAGCCACTGCAATGAACATGTGCAATTTGGTTTGTGTGGGTCCTGGGGAATCTAACCTGGGTCCTTTGGCTTTTCAGGCAAGTGCCTTAGCCACTAAGCCATCTCTCCAGCCCTGTTTCACATTCTCTCTTTTTCTTTTCTCTTTCTTTTTCTTCTGGGTGGGTGGTGTGTGTGTGTGTGTGTGTGCGCGCGCGCGCTAGTTAAGATCCAGGAAGCATTTTATAGTTCTGGCCCGTCTCAGTTTGCAAGAGCTGTTCTTCACATGTGCAGTGGTCGTAATTTATGACCACTGGTGTCTAGTGGAACCTACAGGTTTAGACCGGTTAGAATTTATAGTCTCTAATTGTGGGGGTCAAGTGAATAAAACTTTTTTTTTTGTTTGTTTTTGTTTTTGTTTTTCAAGGTAGGATCTCGCTGTAGCCCAGGCTTACTTGGAAGAGCTCATGGTAGTTCTCCTCTGCCTCCTGTATGCTGGAGTTGAAGGTGTGTGCCACCACACCTGACTTAGTCAGTCAGTCTTTCTTTCTGTCCTTCTCTTTCTTTCTTCCTTTTTTTCTTTTTCTTTTTTTTTTTTTTGAATCTTTTAAAAAGAATTATTTATTTGAGAAAGAGAGAGAGAGAATGGGTGTGCCAGGGCCTCCAGCCACTGAAAACAAACTCCAGATATATGCATCACTTTTTTTTTTTTTTTTTTTTTGAGGTAGGGTCTCACTCTAGCTCAGGCTGACCTAGAACTCACTATGTAGTCTCAGGGTGGCCTGGAACTCACAGTAGTCCTCCTGCCTCTGCCTCCCTAGTGCTGGGCTTAAGGGTGTGTGCCACCACTCCCTGCTGCATGCATCACCTTTTGCATCTGGTTTACGTGGGGACTGGGAAATTGAACTTGGGTTCTTAGGCTTTGCAGGCAAGCACCTTAACTACTACTAAGCCATCTCTCCAACTTTGCCTCCTTTATTCCCCCCTCCCCCCCCAAGGCAAGGTCTTCTGAAATTCACCTTGTAGTCTTAGGCAGGCCTGGAACTCACAGTAGTCCTCCTTCCTCTGTCTCCTAAGTGCTAGGATTAAAGGTGTATACCACTTTGCCTGGCTCAAGATAAAACCATTTGAAAATAATAAGGCACATGCCTTTAATCCCAGCACTAGGGAGGCAGAGGTAGGAGGATCACCATGAGTTCAAAGCCACCCTGAGACTTCATAGTGAATTTCAGGTCAGCCTGGGCTAGAATGAGACTCTACTTCAAATAAGGGGGAAATATATATATATATATTTGATAGAGAAAGAGAGAAATAATGAGGAAGATATAGAAAGATAATGTCTGCTCCAAGGTCTCTGTCTAGCCAGTGCAAACGAACTCCAGATGCGTGAGCCACCTTATGTATCTGGCTTTACCTAGGTATTTGGGAATTGAACGTGGATTCTTAGGCTTTGCTGGAAAGTACCTTGATCACTAAGCAATTTCTCCAGCCCCATGACAGAACTTTAAAAAAAAAAATATTCACTGAGCTTTGGAAATGGCTGAGTGGTTAAGGTGTTTGCCTATGAAGCCTAAGGACCCCGGTTCAATTCCCCAGGACCCACATAAGCCAGATACACAAGGGGTCACATGCATCTGGAGTTCTTTGCAGTGGCTAGAGACTCTGGCATGCCCATTCTCTCTTTCTTGCTATTTGCCTCTTTCTCTCTCTCTTAAATAAATTAATAAAATATTTATAAAGTATATTTATTCAGGACCACTTGGGACCTTCCAGCTGTGGGTGAGTTTTTCCTTCTGCTGGACCTGGGCTGTCTTGGCCCAGGCCTGTCTGGGAGGGTCCCCTAGCCCATATTCTCCACATCGGCTCTTTTTTCCCTTCCAGCTCCCCACATGACAGATGCTTCTTGAATTCCTATCCCCTCCCCGGTCTCTTTTTTTCTTTTTTTTTTTTTCTTTTCTTTATTTTTTTTGTATGAGGTAGAGTTTTGCTGTAGCACAGGCAGACCTGGAATTTAGTATGTAGTCTCAGGCTGGCATTGAATTCACTGTGATCCTCCTACCTCTGTCTCCCAAGTGCTGGAATTAAAGGCATGCACCACCATGCCCTGCCGCCTTTTCTCTTTTCTTTCCTTGCTTTTTTTCCAGGCCTTCCAGGTGAGATCCATGCCACATGGGTGCCTTAACTCTGTATTTACCTCAAGAAATATAATTTAATAATTTAAAAAATCATTCATTTATTTGTGTGTATGTATGGGTACGCATGTGGAGGTCAGAGAAATTGTCCATGTTCTTTGAAACAGGGTCTCTTGTCACTGCTATCAATTCTGACCCATAAGTAGCTTCATGTAGATGCTGGGGAATTGAATCCAGGCTGACAGGTTTTGCATGAAACCATCCTTAACCACTAAGTAATGTCATTAGCCCCTAATACTAGTGGTTTTATCATTGAGGATATAGGGGAAATGGCTGTTGGCTAAGCAATTTGTGGATGTCTCCTTGGTCTACCCTTTAGTTTGGCCCTGTCATTATGGCCTATATTTGACTTTCACTGTATAACTTGTTTCAAACATCAGTCCCAGTGAAAAGGCTTTGTCTGATGGTGTCCCCAGCACTGTTACTCATACTACACTTCCCATAAGCACTTAATAAACTGAATTTGTAGTTTTCAGAATAGTATGTCTCAGTGGAATTTCATTACAGTTGTCTTTACAGTGTGTGAATGTGGATTGTTAGTGATATCTGTTCTCTTCTTGTTCACTAGATGCCAGTTACCACCCTTACCAGTGAACAAATTAAAAAAAGACACTTGGGCTGGAGAGATGGTTTAGCAGTTAAGGTGCTTACCTGCAAAGCCAAAGGACCCAGGTTCCATTTCCTAGGACCCATATAAGCCAGATTCACAAGATGGCGCATGCATCTGGAGTTCATTTGCAGTGGCTGGAAGCCCTGGTGCATCCATTTTGTGTGTGTGTGTGTGTGTGTCTCTCCCTCTGAAATAAAAAAATTAAACTTTTTTTTTAGAAAAGGGGGTGTCTAGAGAGATGGCTTTGTGGTTAAAGTACTTGCCTGCAAAGCCTAAGGACACAGATTTGATTCCCTAGGACCGTCATAACCCAGATGCACAAGGTGTGGCACATGCGTCTGGAGTTCTTTGCAGTGGCTAACGGCCCTGGCATGTCTAGTGTCTGTCTGTCTGTTTCTCTCTCTCTCTCGTAAATACATAAAATACTTTTAAAAAAATACACTCATAGGCACCTCTAAGTTTATTTAGGAAGATACTCCAGGTCTCAGTGGAGAATTATCCTTTCTGGGTTAACTTTGTGTTTTTGTTCATTTTACTTTTGGTTTTTTGAGGTACGGCTTCACTTTGGTCTAGGCTGACCTGGAATTAACTATGTAGTTTCAGGGTGGCCTCTAACTCACAGTGATCCTCCTACCTCTGCCTCCCGAGCGCTGGGATTAAAGGTGTGTACCACCATGCCCAGCTTCCTTTTTACAGTTTTGTTGAGATTAACAAGCTGTGGAGTTAACACACTCTAGTACGCAGTTCAGCATCTTTTAGTGTATATACAATGTTGTGCCTCAGTTACCAGAGTCAGTTTTAGAAGATTTATCATTTCATTTGTGATTACTCCCAAGAGAAACCCTTTACTCAGCCATTTTGCCAGCTTAGGCAGCCGCAGACCTAATTTACTATGGTGGTGTGCTGCTACTGCTGCTGATTGCTGGTGGCAATGCTAGTGTACTCAGAGTCTGACCTCGGGCCTCTTGAATGCTAAGCAAGCATTTAACCACTCATTATATACATGGGGAGGGTAATGAGTTTGAGACCAGTCTGGGCTACAGAGTGAGGCCCTACCTTTTTTAAATTGTCTTGTGGGGGCTGGAGAGATGGCTTAGTGGTTAAGGTGCTTCCCTACAAAGCCTAAGGACCCATGTTCAACTCTCCAGATGTCACGTAAGTCAGACGCACAAAGGTGAGGCAAGTGCTAGGTTGCACATGTCCACTAGGTGGCACAAAGCATGTGGAGTTCAATTACAATGGCTGAGGCCCTGGGGTGCCAGTTCTTTCTCTGTCCTCTCTCTCTTTCTCTTAAAAAAAAAATAAAATAAAATAAAATAAAAAGTCTGCCAGGCGTGTTGGTGCACATCTTAAATCCCAGCACTCAGGAGACATAGGTAGGAGGATCGCTGTGTGTTTGAGGCCAGTCTGAGACTACATAGTAAATTCCAGGTAACCCTGGGCTAGAGTGAAATCCTACCTTGGAAAATAAAAAAATAACAAATAAATAAATAGTCCATTCTAAATTGTCTTGTGACTGGAGTGATGGCTCAGGGGTTAAGACACTTGCCTGGCCACAGATCTACTTTAATTATAAGTATTCTATTCTGCATGTTTCATATGAATGGAACCATGTGTGATCATTGTTTCTAGATCTCATTAGCTTGATATTTTAAGGTTCCTTCATATTGTAGCATGTGTCAATACTGCATTGTTTTTTGGAGTTTACAAATACCTTATAGAGCTTAAGAGAAGGAAAGAAGTCAAAGGTGCCTGAGAAAGGAGGGTTCCTGAACAGATAATCCCTGCTTGCTTGCTTGCTTGCTTTCTTTCTTTCTTTCTTTCTTTCTTTCTTTCTTTCTTTCTTTCTTTTTCTTTTTGAGGTAGGGTCTCGCTCTAGCCCAGGCTGACCTGGAATTCACTGTGTAGTCTCAGGGTGGCCTCCAATTCATGGAGATCCTCACCTCTGCCTCCTGAGTGCTGGAATTAAATATGTGCACCACCACACCCGGATCTCCCTGCATTCTTTTTTTTTTTTTTTTTTTTTGAGAGTGATAGAGAAAGAGGCAGATAGAAAGAGAATGGGTGCACCAGGGCCTCCAGCCACTGCAAATGAACTCCAGATGTGCATCTGGCTACCATGGGTCCTGGGGAATCCAGCCTCTAACTGGGGTCCTCAGGCTTCACAGGCAAGCACTTAACCGCTAAGCCATCTCTCCAGCCATCTCCCTGCATTCTTTATTGCTTTTCCTTTGAGGTAGGGTGTCACTCTAGCCCAGGCTGACCTGGAACTCTGTACCCTGTAGTCCTAGGCTTGTCTTGAACTCAAAGAGATACTCCTACCTCTGCCTTCTGAGTGCTGGAATTAAAGGCGTGTGACACCACACCCTGCTCTGACTTCTTTTTTATTGCTAAATCATATGCCATTATGGTTATGGTGCTGTGAATGGTTCATGCCTATAATCGGGCAAGCGGATCAGATGTCCAAGGTCATTCTTGGGCATATAATGAAAGTCTCAAAAAATGCTGTGAGGGCTGAAGGGATGGCTTAGTGGTTAAGGCGTTTGCCTGCAAAGCCAAAGGACCCAGGTTTGATTCCCCAGGACCATGTTAGCCAAATGCACAAGGGGGCACAGGCATCTGGAGTTCATTTGCAGTGGCTGGAGACCCTGGCACGCCCATCCCCCCCTTTTCTCTGTCAAATAAATAAATCAATCAAATATTTTTAAAATGATGTGAGGTGGTGCATGTATCTGGAGATGGTTTGCTGTGACTTGAGGTCCTGGCATGCCCATTCTCCCCCGTCGCCTCTCTTTCTCTAAAATAAATAACATTAATTAAATGTTTAAAATAATATTGTCCTAAGCCTGGCGTGGTGGTATGCACCTTTTATCCCAGCATTTGGGAGGCAAAGGTAGGAGGATTGTCATGAGTTCAAGGTCAGCCTGGGCTAGAGTGAAACCCCTACCCTTGAAAAACAAAAGCAAAAAAAAAAAAAAAGTTCTTAAAAAAATTGCTGTGTGGGCTGAAGCGGTGGCTTAGTGGTTAAGGTGCTTGCCTGTGAAGCAAAGGACCCGGGTTTGATTCCTCAGGACCCACATAAGCCAGATGTACAAGGGGCACGTGCACCTGGAGTTTTTTTGCAGTGGCTACAGGCCCTGACATGCCCATTCTGTCTTTGTCTCTCTTCTCTCTATCTCTGCTTGCAAATAAATAAAAGTAAAAAAAAAAAAAAAATGCTGTGAGATCTCAGTAAAACTGTTTCCCTTTGCCTGTGGCTTCCCAAAGGGACACTGACTTCACCTCTCACCTCTCCCTCATTTCTCACCTATTGATTGTCTGTGAATGAATACATTAGTTTGGTGTTCAGTCACAGACAGGATGCTAGTGACATCATCTTTACAAAGAACACAAAGTACAGACAAAGGACAGATGGCTTACTGGTTAAGGCGCTTACCTGCAAAGCTAAAGGACCTAGATTCGATTCCCCAGGAATGCACATGTAAGACAGCTGAACAAAGTGGCACATGCGTCTGGATTTTGATTGCAGTGGCTAGAGGCCCTGCTGTGCCCATTCTATATCTCTTCTCTCTATCTCTGCTTGCAAATAAATAACATTTTTTAAAAAGAGTGCAGAGTTTATTTAATGTATATAATCTTTTTGAAGCTGGGTATCACTCTACCCCAGGCTGACATGGAATTATGGGCATGAATCCCCACACCCAGAAAAAGAATTTTACAATTTTAAGGAATAGGCACTGAGCTTGGCCAATCTTTGGAGATAGCTGTGTCATAGGAAAGCTTGTTAAGTTTCTGGGTGTAAAACAGCCACATGGAGAGGATACTTCTGGGGGCTGTGTCCCCACGACAGGCAGAAAATGTCCATCTGACAATTAGAATGAAATAAAGGAAAACTAAATTCAACCCAGGATTCACTTGTCAGACTTATCCTACTGTAAGTCCTGCACATGGTGCAGTACATTTACCAACATGACCAATGGGAACATGTGCTACAACCGGCCCATCTGTGATTGCCAAGGCATTGTGATCTTCACTGCTCATAGTGGTGATGCCATACAGGCTTCTATGGATCATTGAAAGATTCAGAGAAGGGAAGACATGGTAGAATGGAGTTGTAAAAGTTACTTTCTAATTGCTATGACCACATACCTGGTGAGAAGCAGTTCAAGGAGGAAAAGGGCTTACTTTGGCTTATGGTTCTAGGGGATACATTCCTTCATGGTATGGAAGTCATGGCAACCAGAGGCCAGCTAGGATTCCACAACCCTCCCAAATAGTGCTGCCACCTAGGGATCAAGGGTTCAGACACATGAGTCTTTGGGGGACATTTTATATTCAAATCAAAACAGGAGTCTTGAAGGGTTGCCATGTAAAGAAGAAAGCATATTGTGACCTGTGAAGATAATTCAGCACATGAGAGCACTTCCCACCCAAACATGATTTTCCCAGAGTTCTGTTTGCCAGCACCCATGTAAATAGCTGGGTTGTAACCCCAGTCCTATGGGGAGCAGAGACCAGAAAATTGCTGGGGCTCACTTATCCTCCAGTCTGACAGATGAAATGATAGCTCTGGGCTCAGTGAGAGACGGCATCTCAAGGAAACACTCAGATGTACGCACACACAAGTACACTGACCGCAGTAGTAGAAGTGGGACTCATGCCGTGAGGTGAAGAGTTTCCTCTTGGACTTGATAGAAAATGGCTTTGTGCCTTGAAGTTTGGTGTCAAGAACATATGGATCTGAATTTTGCCATTTCCCATGCTTTTATGGAATAGCTTGCTAGTTTATTGGGTGTACAGAAGACATGAGGCCTCAGGGACAGGGAAGTCTTTGTGGTATAGCAGGTAATGTGAACATCCACATATTTGCTCAGTCTCCCACAAGGGTAGGCTTAGGTGAGTACTTGTCCGTATCATGGATAGGTTGTGTTGGAGGGAATATGAGTAGTTTAGAGGTCTTAGGCTGGCTATTCAGCCACCATTTTGCTTATTAAGCTTTCTACATGTGGGTAATGGCAGCATCTCCCTGTGAGACTTGCTGACAGGGGCAGGTGGATTGAGATGGGACAGAAAAGTGCTTAATATATAGTGGTTTCAGTGTAGCCGCCCCCCCTCCCACCATAGCCCCATTAGTGACTAGCCTCATGTTTAGCTCCCCACCAGAGGAGGACTTGAGGTTCATTAATTAGTCCAGCCTGCTGGGTGTTGAGAGCTAGCACGTTTTAGAATATCTACTCTGCTGTTGTGGAAATGAGACTCCCAGCTCTTTTCTCGTCATGCTTTGCCTGTCATGGTAAGGCTTCATCTGCAACTGTAACCCTGAAATAAACCCATCGGCAAGAAGAAGGCACTGCACTAGCATGTTACAGCTGCTTGGTGAACTTCGGTCAGTCTGAACAGGCTTTCTATTAGATAACCAACATCTAAAAGAAGAGGGTGAAGCCAGGTGTTGTGCACGCCTTTAATCCCAGCAGAGGTAGGAGGATCGCTGTGAGTTTGAGGTCAGCCTGAGCTAGAGTGAGACCCTACCTCAACCCCCCCAAAAAAAGAAGAGGTTGGACTGGGGGTGTGGCTTAGTGACCTAGTGCTTCCCTAGCATAAGGCCCTGGGGTCAAGCTCCAGCACCAAAGGAAGAAAGCTTATGGTTTTGGAGACTTCAGTGTATGATTGGTTGTTTCTGTCATACTTAGCCTGGAGCGGGGCAGCACATCATTGCAGGGAGCCTGTGGTGAAGGAAAGCTGCTCATTTCATGGTGAGGAAGAAGAGGGAGGGTCTGGAAGACCAAGACCCTACTCTTAAGGTTACCCCCCCCCTTTTATTCTTTTTTTGGTTTTTCAAGGGAGGGTCTTGTTCTAGTCTAGGATGTCCTGGAACTCAACAGAAATCCTACCTCAGTTTCCAAAGTGCTGGGATTAAAGGTGTGTGCCACCACACCTGCCTTAAATTTATCGTCTTGACAAAAGATGTTGACAGGAGGACTTGGGTATTGAGGTGGAAGGGTACTCTCTGTAGTTCCAGATTTGCTTTGACCCTAAAGCTGCTCATTAGATAAATACTTTAAAATAAGGATAGCAGAATATCAATTTCACAACTTCAGAATAACAGGCACTGTGCTAGCTTGAATGGATGGCCTCCAAATATAATGAGGAGTTTTAGTTTTTAATTTGGATCTGGGTGTCACTGGGTGGATCTTAGGTTCACCATAAGGTGTGGTGTTAGATTTCGAATTCTAATTTAAAAATACACAGAGTACCTAGAGTTCCTGAAGTGTTTGCTTTTATGGTATGGCTTTTTGGTTTGGGGCCTCTCTCTCTCTCTCTCCCCTTGGATGTGTGAAAGCAGGGCAGTTTCTTCTGCCATTATGGAACTTCCCATGGATCTGTAAGCATCAATAAATATCCTTTCTCTCATAACTGTGACTGGTCTGGAAGTTCATCTCAGTGAACCTGTGCCTGCTACAGGCATCTTGTCTAGCAGTGCTGGTCAGTTACTGGGTTGATCTGCAGATGAATCAGGGCTTGAATTGATGTACCACTGGGAATCATCTTGTGTGAAAATTGGATCAGCCTTAGCATGTCCGTGGCTGTGTGAACTGTGTGTGCTCATGGTGATCACTTTTCTTCCAGGACAACCCTCCATATGATAAGGGGGCCTTCAGAATTGAAATCAACTTTCCAGCAGAGTATCCATTCAAGCCACCGAAGATCACATTTAAAACAAAGATCTATCACCCAAACATTGATGAAAAGGGGCAGGTCTGCCTGCCGGTAATTAGTGCTGAGAACTGGAAGCCAGCGACCAAGACTGACCAAGGTAAGGCATGCTGTTTCCCTTGTCTTCAGTTTGTTGATGATTTTCTCAGTGTCTTATATAGCCCAGACTAGCCTCAAACTGGCTCTGTAGTTAGCCTAACCTTGAACAGAACTCTGATCCTGCTTCTGGTTCCCAAGTGCTGGTGTTACACGCCTGCATCACCATACCCCATTTATGGGGTGCTCATATTCAAACCCAGGGTTTTGTGTATGCTATACAAGTACTCTACCAACTGAGCCACATCTCTGGGTCCTTTTTTTCTTGTTTCAAGGTAGGGTTTTTCTCTACCCCTGGCTGACCTGAAATTCACTGTGTCTCAGGGTGACCTTGAATTCATGGTGATCCTCCTACCTCTGCCTCCCAAGTGCTGGATTAAAGGCGTGCGCCACCACACCTGGCACACTTGGCTCCCTAAGGGTTCTTTCCTCTTTTTTTTAAAAAAAATATTTATTTATTAAGAGAGAGGTAGGGAGGGAGAGAGAGAATGTGCGTGCCAGGGCCTCCCGCCACTGGCAAACTGCAAATGAATTCCAGGTGTGTGTGCCCCCTTGTGCATCTGGCTAACATGGGTCCTGGGGAATTGAACCTGGGTTCTTTGGCTTTGCAGGCAAACACCTTAACCGCTAAGCCATCCCTCCAGCCTCTTAAGGGCCCTTTCTAATGCCTTATCAGAGTCCGGGGAAATAACTATCCTAGCAACTCAAGAGCATGCAGTTACTAACTACTGAGACCCCATCAGTTCTTAGAGGTGGGCTTGTCACAGTTGAAATGTGCTGACTACAAGTATTGAGGCCTGTCCCTGCTGCTGACAGCCCAGTGAGGGTTAAGATATGGTCCCTGGTAATGGTAAAGGGTTATGGAACTGCCTAGAAGGGGAAGTGAGGTTTGTAAGTTAGTACATGGAATTAGCCTGGAGGGACGAGGTTGGTAAAGGAGGGCCTTCCCTGAAAACTGAAGGACATGATCCAAGATGCTATAGCTCCCATTGGGTGGTTTTGGAGCAATTAGGTCAAGATATATGTATATATATACACATATGTGTGTGTGTGTGTGTGTGTGTGTGTGTGTGTATTATTTATTTGCAAACAGAGAGAGAGAGATGAGGAATGAATGGGCACACCGGGCCCTATAGCCACTGCACATGAACTCCAAATGCATGAGCCACTTTGTACATCTGGGCTTTACATGGGTACTGGGGAATTGAACTCTGATTGTTAGGCTTTGCAGGCAATTGCTTTAACCACTGAGCTATCTCTCCAGCCCAAGTTACACCCTGTGTGTGTGTGTGTGTGTGTGTGTGTGTGTGTGTGTGTGTGTGTGTGTTTTTCTCGAGGTAGGGTCTCTCTAGCTCAGGCTGACTGGGAATTCATTATGTAGTCTCTGGGGTGGGCTCAAACTCATGGCGATCCTCCTACCTCTGCCTACCAAGTACTGGAATTAAAGGCATGTGCCACCACGCCCAGCTTGCAAATTGCTCTTTTATTTAAAATTTATTTATTTGGGCTGGGCGTGGTGGCACACGCCTTTAATCCCACCACTTGGGAGGCAGAGGTAGGAGGATCACTGTGAATTCAAGGCCACCCTGAGACTCCATAGTGAATTCCAGGTCAGCCTGGGCTAGAGTGAGACCCTACCTCGAAAAACCAAAAAAAAAAAAAAGTATTTGGGCTGGGATGATGGCTTAGCAGTTAAGGCGTTTGCCTGCAAAGCCAAAGGACCCAGGTTCGATTCCCCAGGACCCACGTTAGCCAGATGCACAAGGGGTGCACATATCTGGAGTTCATTTGCAGTGTCTGGTGGCCTTGGCATGCCCATTTTCTCTCTCTCTTTCTCTGTCAAAGAAAAAATAAATAAAAATATTTAAAATTATATATTTAAGCTGGGCATGGTGGCACACCTTTAATCCCAGCACTCATGAAGCAGAGGTAGGACTGCTGTGAGTTTGAGGGCACCCTGAGACTACATAGTGAATTCCAGGCCAGCCTGGGCTAGAGAGAGAGACCCTCTACCTCAAAAAAAATAAAACTATATATATATATATATATCTGCCTCTCTCTCTCTCAAGTATTGAGAGAGAGAGTGGCAGATAGAGAGGATGGGCATGCCATGCCAGGGCCACTAGCCACTGTAAATGTACTCCAGACGCATGTACCACCTTGTGCATTTGGCTTACATGGGTCCTGGGGAATTGAACCTGGGTCCTTTGGCTTTGCAAGCAAGTGCCTTAACCACTAATCCATCTCTCCAGCCCTCTTTCTTTCTTTCTTTCTTTCTTTCTTTCTTTCTTTCTTTCTTTCTTTCTTTTCTTATCTTTTCTTTCGAGGTAGGGTCTCACTCTAGCTCAGGCTGACCTGGAATTCACTACATAGTCTCAGGATGGCCTTGAACTCACAGTGATCCTTCTACCTCTGCCTCCTGAGTGCTGGGATTAAAAGTGGGCACCACCATGCCTGGCCTGGTCAAATTACTCTTAAAGGTGGCATTCCCAAGTGAAACCACATAGTTAGCTGGAGTGCCTGGGACTCCTTAGAATTTTGTGTGGCTATGTTTGTCCGTGTGTGTTGGACATAAGGTTTACTTAGCTGGAAGATAAAATTAAAAGAAAAACTGAACCTCACATCTTGGAAGTCATCCCCATGAAAGCTGTCCACTACGTCCCACAGCCACTCAGTTGACAGGAGTTGGTGCCAGATGTCCAGTTAGAGTATTATCTGTAGGTGGGTTTGACACTTGTTTATATATGCTGATGTTTATGACAGTTTGACCCAGTTCGTCTCAGTTCAAGTGGCCTGATTTCTCTTAGCTTTGTGTTGGGAAACCGTGCAACTTCATTTGTTCAAGAATGTATTGTTGGGGCTAGAAAGATAGCTTAGCAGTTAAGGCACTTGCCTGCAAAGCCAAAGGACCCAGGTTCGACTGCCTGTGTAAAGCCAGATGCACAAGGAGGCACATGTGTGTGGAGTCTGTTTGCAATGGCTAGAGGCCCTGGTGCGCCCATTTTCTCTCTCTCCCAAATAAATAATTTTTATTTATTAATTTATTTTTGTTTTTTTTGGTTTTGCAAGGTAGGGTATCACGATAGCTCAGGCTGACCTGGAATTCACTGTGGAGTCTCAGAGTGGCCTCAAACTCACGGTGATCCTCTTTCCTCTGCCTCCCAAGTGCTGGGATTAAAGGTATGCATCACCACACCCAGTTAAATAAAAATTATTTTAAAAAAATGAATGTAAGCTGGCCATGAATTCTATGTATAGTGAATTACATACATAGTGAGTTCCAGGTCAGCCTGGACTATCGTGAAATCCTACCTTGAAAAACAAACCAAAAAAAGAATGTATTATCCTCCCATAACTTTCACAGACCCTGCTGAGGCCAGCCATTGGTCCTTCCAAAGATAGGTAGGCTTCACCTCTAACACTGCCCTCAAAGTCATATTTTTATTAGGTAGGTACAGAGAAGTACAAATGTTAAAATTGTCTATAGCAAGCTAAACCGGATACGGTCTTACACGCCTTTAATCCTAGCACTGGGAGGCAGAGGTAGGAGGATCACTCTGAGTTCAAGGCCAGCCTGAGACTACAGAGTTGAGTTCCAGGTCAGCCTGGGCTGGAGTGAGACCCCATCTCTTGAATCAAAATCAGAATGTTCTTACACTTATAGGCTGTGCAGCACAGAGTAGCATTGGGTAAGTTAGGAAATAAAAACAGAATTTTGCGTCATTTTGGGATTATTGGGGGGTTGAGGTAGGGTCTCGCTCTAGCCCAGACTGACCTGGAATTCACTAGCAGTCTCAAGCTGACCTCAAACTCACAGCTATTCTCTACCTCAGCCTCCCAAGTGCTGGGATTAAAGGTTTGTGCCACCTCTCCTAGTCAGGAGAGATTGAAATCTAGAGAGAAAAAATTGTGAAGTAAAGATATAAAAATGTTCTCCCAGGGCTGGCTTCTTTTAGAGGCAGTTACATGTGGTGGGTGCAGGGATATTTCATTTCTCCTTGTGGAAACTGAATTACAGACCATCTTGTCCTGCAGAGAATTGTCCAGTCCCTTTGGCTACTTCCCAGCCATCCATCTTCCTCCTTACCTCCTCAACTGGACCCTACAGGCTCAGCACATGCCCACCTCCGCCCGCCTTCACCCCATACCTCATCTGGGCCCCTGTGATCACAGGAGCCCTCTGCTGCCCAGTCTCACCTGCCTGTTGCATTTAGAGGCTGCATTGGGAACATGTGTTATGTTGGAAACCTCACTGTTGAGTAGTTAGCAAATCAGTGTTTCCCTTTGTACTGTGTAATCATGATTGAGGCTGCATCTTAGGCACTAGCAGTCCACCCTTGAGGTGGGAATGCTGGTAGGGAGTAAACACAATAGCATTAGGGGGATGCTGGTACTTACAGATTAGGGGTGAGTATGAGAAGGAATGGGTGGTACCCTGATACTGATCCCTGCCCTCTGTACCACCACCACCACCCCAATTGGCCTTCCCTCTGGGGCTTGGGGTAGGGGACGTTGTGGTACTCCTGAAGCCTCCTGAACTTATGTCCATGGCATTGACAGTAATTGTCAACCTCCTAGGGACTAGACAAGGTGTCCTATGGTCTCAGTTGCAGTCCCCAGAGTTCCTGGGGTTCACTGAACATAGATGCAAGCATCGTTGTCATATAGTGCAGCATTAGCCTGCTGACCCAGCCTCCTTGGTTGGAGCTGCCCTGAACTGAACAGTACTGGGTGGCAGGCTAAGGTGTTGACATAACCCAGTCTTGCCTACATGTTCCTGTATACAGACATGTGTGAGTATAAGCAGATACCAGTACTAATCATGTTGTGTCCACAGCCTGGGAGAATGGGAATAACTGGGGCCAGGACTGTCCCAGGTGTCAGGCCTGGAAGGCTCCCCATAGAGCAGAGAATCAATACTTACCTACTGTGGTGTTGCTTGGTTGTCCTCAGTCACTTTCTCCTAGTAACATAGGAAATATGGGCTTAGTACTGATGGCCAGAACTTTAAATAAATAGGAAGCTGCTTTGTCTTAAGCATATTGATTGTAAATCATTGTTGAAGTCACATCCTCTTGGCTGTGCTCTTTTCAGTGTCATAATCCCCAATGCTGTACCTTTTTTTTTTTTTTTTTTTTGACAGTAATCCAGTCCCTCATAGCACTGGTGAATGACCCCCAGCCTGAGCACCCCCTCCGGGCTGACCTAGCTGAAGAATACTCTAAGGACCGTAAAAAATTCTGTAAGAACGCTGAAGAGTTTACAAAGAAATATGGGGAAAAGCGACCTGTGGACTAAAATCTGCCGTGAGTGATTCCAGCAAGTGTGAGCAGAGACCCCCGCAGTGCATTCAGACACCCGCGAAGCAGGACTCTGGAAAACTGACACGTGCCATCACCTGGCGTTGGCTTGTGGCAGTTACTAACTTTCTACAGTTTTCTTAATCAAAAGTGGTCTAGGTAACCTGTAAAGAAAGGATTAAAGATTTCAGATGTTCTAGTTCTGCTTTCTTTGTTTTAAAAATCACTGCTTCAATCTACTTCAGAAGAATGGTGTTTCTTTTCTTGCCCAAATTTACCCCGTATCTTCAAGTTACATTTAGCCCAGAAGGTTTAAAAAAAGAAAAAAGTTATGACTCCCCTCCCTTTCCACTTTCTTGCATTCAGATTATTTTTCACAAAATCTCTTCTTCAGACCCAGGCCCTGACTTCAACAAAGGAGAAAAAACAGCTCTGGCAGCTTTTCTCTTGTGGCACCTGGGCAATTACTCAGATTCTCTTGAGGCCAATTTGTAGCATCCTTTGAAAGAATTGTAAAACAAATAACCACACTCCTCCCTACCCCTTCTCCAAAAAAAGGGAGGTCCAATTCATATAAAAACCTGGCTAAATGTTTCCACAATAACAGATCAAATGGGCAAACTCCACTGTCTGTGTACGTGATTAAACTGTGCCTAGCCTGGCCTATGTAGGAAACCCTACAATGCCATGTCTTTGGTGGCCTGGAGGGAGGGCCTGCCAGCTGAGGACCTGTGCACTTGTATGATGAATTTATCACCAGAAAATCTCCTGAGACCAAAGGTCAGCACCCCTCCCTGCAGCCATGTTAGAAGATCTGCTGGTCATCACAGGCAAAACAAAAGCCACAATGTCCTTTTGAAATTCCAGGCTCCTCCATCACCAAGCATTGGAACGTGCCATGGAGTGCTTCGACTCCTCAGCGTAGCAGCCCCACCACAGTCCTTCCTTGGCACGGTTTGACCCTTTGGGAGATTGGAGTTGGCGTGACTCTGCTTTGTAGCTGACACCAGCCTGGGGTTGCATGGGCTCCTGCTGGCCCCTTCCTTCGGAGCAGCTGTTGGCCCTGCTCAGGAACAGGATGTCAATCCCACTCCCTTTGGACTCAGAGCCTTTGCAGAGTCAACCTCCATTTGAAGCTCACTCAATAATATCCTTTCAATGTGTTTTATATTGTTTTGATTGCTTTTTTGTAGAAATAAAAATTGACCTTAGAATTTATCATCAGATGAACTTTGTCAGGATTTGAATGTTAATGTCTTTTCAAGGCAGGTGGAACTGTCCCTGGAGCAGTAGCAAACACATGGTTCTCTGACACCTTGTGGAAGGCAATTATCCCATCCCGTCACCTGTGTATCTCCAAGTCCACTTCTGCCACTGATGGCTTCCCTTCTGAGTACTTGGGGTGGGGTGGGGGGACCCAGATCAGATGGTGAAGGTGGTTTGAAGGTTTATTTTCTGTTTAACTAATAGTTCTGTCACTTGAGGCTTCCTAGGGCTCACAGACTCGAGACACAACTCTGGGTTTCACCTGTGCATAGTGTGAAGGAACAGAGGAAAGCCTGACGCTCTTGGTTGGCCAGGCACAGCCCTGGCATGCTTAAATAAATTCGGTTTCTTTAGTCCTAAGTATGCCAGGGAGACTCCCATGTGCCCAGGAGGGCAAGAGCACCAGGACATTTCCACATCTGTCTCTGCACTTGCAGAAAGGTGATAATGGACTTTAGCCACTCAGATTTGTAATAAAACGCCAAATTTGGTCAGAAGCTATCCAAGCAAACCATTTGTTCTTGTTGCTTCTCTGAATCTAGAAATAACACTGTTCTTGGAAACTGCCCCATTGCTTCATTACTCTGCCAACTTGCCTGTCACCTCTCACTGTTCTCTCCTCACCACGGGAGGGTACCATTATGTCGGCAGCCCCTCTCAGGAACTCTCAGTCCTGGCACTGACACCCTGAAGCCTACCCCTGCAGCAGAGACCTAGCTTGTGAGTCAGTAGGTTTGTCACTGGCCCACATGGTTCACTTGTCCGGATCTGGTCTGGAGCAGGCTTTGAGCAAGCTGATGGCCAGCCCTGGTTGCTCCAAAGCCAAACAGCTGGATTCTCTGGAGAAGGGGGGACTTGTGGAGCAATCAGCCACCCACTGCTCACATGAACTGGCTCAGGAATTTATAATCACCTGGTTTCTTAGTGTCAGGTCCTTTCCCTGCCCTTTCCACAGTGGTGAATAGGCTTCCTAAGATGCTGCAATCCATCCTGCTGTCCTTAATAAAAATGCTCTCCAACACTGGTCTGGTCACAGGTTTCTTCCTCATTTTGGGGACGGGCCAGCTCTTGGAGGCTGAGAGTGGCTGGAGCCTCTGATCTCTTCCCTACTTCTCAGCCTCTCCAAAGGAGGCTCACAATGGTTCTACCTCTCCAGATGGAATAGGCAGTACTGGGAAAGCTGCAGGTGAACTCTGGGTGTCAAGGGGATAGTGACATGTATGTCACTTCAGTCTTCCAGTAATCCCAAGAGTGACTTGAACTGCATATAGCAGAGGTGAAAGCAAGCTAAGGGAGGCTTGATCAGGATCCTGGAACTAGCCAGGTGTAGTGGCGCACGCCTTTAATCTCAGCTCTCTGGAGGCAGAGGTAGAGTCACCGTGAGTTCGAGGCCACCCTGAGACTACATAGTGAATTCCAGGTCAGCCTGAGCTAGAGTGAAACTGTACCTGCGGGGGTGGGGGTGGGGGTAACTCTGGAACTGATAATGAAAGGTATGTGTCTTTTCCCTGAATAGTCACTGCCAGAAACTAGCCCTGGGTCCTCAGGACAGCTGCTGTCACGGCACTAAGGTAGTCCCAACACAGTGTGCTACCAGCCAGGTCTGTCATGGTTAGCAATGAAACCATCAGCTGGGTCTGCAGATCTTTGGAGGGAATGTAGTTTATCCTCTAGTATCTTTTCATTGTTTGTTTTGTTTTTCGAGGCAGGTCTCTCTCTAGCCCAGGCTGACCTGGAATTCACTATGTAGTCTCAGGGTGGCCTCTAACTCATGGTGATCATCCTGCCTCTGCCTCCCGAGTACTGGGATTAAAGGCATGTGCCACCACACCCCACTACCCAGATCTGTTTTCAACTAGGTTGAAAACCTGAGACTATGGGTGATAGCCCAGAATACCAGGCTATTTATACTTCAAGGCCTGTTATATTCCACCAGTCAACACATTTCCTCCCAAAGCATTGTCTGTCTCTAGGTAATGACACAGTTCTCCCCCCATTGTTTACTGCTGCTTTCTCTTTTTTTGTTTTTGAAGCAAGGTCTCCTCTCACTCTAGCCTGGACCTTACTCTATAGTGCAGGATGACCTTGAACTCTTGGCAATCCTCTCACCTCAGCCTCCTGAGTGCTGGGAATGAGGCATGCACCACCACGCCTGGCATTTTGGTTTTGAGACAAGGGATTCACTGTGTAGCCCAGACTGGCTTTGGGAAACCTCCTGTCTCAGCCTTCCCTGAGTGCTACAGATGTAGATCACTGCCAGGCTCTTTTTCCTTCACCTCCCAATACTTTGAAACAATTATTTTATTCATGGCAGCCTAGCTTCTGTCCCGAGGCTCTTTTGGTCAAGGGCACATGGCTTCCCTATTGCCAAGGATCTTTTAAGGCCTTCAACTATGATGGCAGCTCCATGCCTGCGCATGCCATGTAAACCCAGCCACGGGAGAAGCCCTGCAGTCTTTGGGTCTTGTGCCCTGCCCTGGCTTTTCTTCCTCACTACTTCCCACAGACCATGGGAGCACAGAACACCAAAGCACAGCTGAGGGCGACTCTCTCTGGGCAGCGTGGTCCTCTGCCCAGGCCATGCCTGCTAAGTTGCCATTTCCTGGCGAATGCAAACAAGTTCTTGCTCAGACAAGGATCTTGGGGAACTAGGCAGTCCAGAAGACCATATTTACCAAATACCATACCTGAGGCCCAGGGGAGGAAGCTGCTTTCTCTGGAGATGATTCCCAGCCCTGTGCTAGACCCATATTACTGGTGGTTTTGTTTTTGGGGTAGTGGTTGTTTTTTGAGGTAGGGTCTCACTCTAGCCCAGACTGGCCTCAAACTCAGGGCAATCCTACCTCTGCCTTCAGAGTGCTGAAATTAAAGATGTCCTCTACCATGCCCAACTTAGACCCACATTACTATGAGTTCCTCTCCCCATTCTCCCATGTGGCCCAGGTCATAATGACTTGTAGGCCAGGCTATGTCCCATGACAAAACATACCCTCACAGGCACTACATCCCAACCCTCTGTAACAGGTGTCTTCTTTCCCTTAGGTGAGCCCTTGTCACCTGATTCTCTTGCCAGTCTCCACTCAAATGCTTAAGATCCTGAGTTCTGTTCTCATCCTGTATCTGCTCATGATGAGTATTAGTGCAGAATCACATCTCCCTCCTCCACAGCACTCCTCAGAGCTCCAGAGCTAAATGCCTCCTGAGCACTGGGAGAAACCCACTGCGCAGCTGTCTCATTGGAACCAGGCCGCCCAATTCCTGGTCACAGGCATTAAGGTGTTGAAAGTGCCAAAGCCAAGGTCAGGGAAGGTTAAGATGGAAGAAGAGCATGGAGCCAGCAAAGGGGGCTGAAGCCTCTTAAAGGGATTGAAGGCAGAAAGGAGGAAGTCTCCACCTTCAGCCATCCAGAAAGCCTTATGTCCTAGGCTGAGTGAGAGCTTGTTTGGCCCACTGGCTGATGTAGGCCAGGGCCCAGTTCACATGTCAAGTGAGTAGGTACAAAGCCTTGCTCTGTTAACCCCATACACATATGAGGGCTGGGATGGGGCTGTGTTGGCAGAATGCTTACCTAGCATACACAAAGCCCTGGGTTTGAGCCACAGCACCACATAAGCCAGGTGTGGTGGCCTAACTCTTAATTCCAGCACTGAGGTGGAGGCAGGAGGATCAGAAGTTCGAAGTCAGCCAGGTATGGTGGCACACACCTTTAATCCCAGCACTCGGGAGGCAGAGGTAGGAGGATCACCATGAGTTCAAGGCTGCCCTGAGACGACAGTGAATTCCGGGTCAGCCTGAGCTAGAGTGAGACCCCACCTCGAAAACAAACAAAAAAAAGTTCAAAGTCATCCTTGGCTACATATCAAATTGGAGACCAGCATGTACATTAGATCCTGTCTCAAAGAAGAGTTCATTGGCAGAGCACTTGTCTAGCATGCATACACAGGGCCAAAAAGAGATAGGACTATGTGGTGTTCCAAATGCCTTTCCATCCCTCAAGGTAAAACAGTAAGACTGATCCTCAGAACTCCCCCCATAACCTTCCCATCTGCTGCCTGCATATCAGGGACCTTGACCCAAGGACATGGAACCCCTGTTCTTGTCCACAGCACCAGATCCAGTTAGAAGGCAAGGTTCCCATATCTTCAAGATTGTTTCTCCTTGAAAACTAAATCTACTCCTATAAACTTAACAATCGCAGGGCTGGAGAGATGGCTTAGTGGTTGAGGCGCTTGCCTGCAAAGCCAAAGGACCTTGGTATCATTCCCCAGCACCCATGTAAGCCATATGCACAAGGTGGCGCATGTGCCTGGATGTTCGTTGCAGTAGCTGTAGGTCCTGGTGCACCCATTCTCCCTCTCTCTGTCTCTCTCAAATAAATAAATAATTTATAAATTTGCAATCACTTCTTGGCTTTTTGGCTAAGATCAAGTGTAAATTTGCAGAGCCACCTCACAACTGTCCCCTAAAGTGGCTTACTACAATAATAATGACCTTTGTGGGTTTTTGTTGTTGTTTTTTTTTTAAGGTAGGGTCTCTCTCTATCCTCGGCAGACCTGGAACAACTCTGTAACTCCAGGCTGGCCACAAAGTCACAGCAATCCTCCTATGCCCAGCTTTCAACTTTCATTATAAAGTCATGGGGCTGAGCATGGTGACGCACATCTTTAGTCCCAGCATTTAGGAGGCAGAGGTAGGAGGATCACTTATGAATTCAAGGCCACCCTGAGACTACATAATGAATTCTAGGTCAGCCTTAGCTAGATTGAGATCCTACCTCAAAAAATAAAATAAAATAAAATAAAGCTGGGCATGGTGGTGCACACTTTTAATCCCAGCACTAGGAGGCAGAGGTAGGAGGATCACCAGGATTTCAATGCCACCCGGAGATGATTACATAGTGAATTCCAGGTCAGCCTGGACTAGAGTGAAACCCTATCACCCTATCTCGAAAAACAAAACAAAACAAAAAGTCATGGATTGGACTGGGGAAATGGCTCAGTAGTTAAATATGCTTGCATGGAAAGCCTTCCATGGAGGGTTCAAATTCCCTAGCACCCATGTAAAACCAGATGCACAAAGTGGCACATGCGTCTGGAATTTGTTTGCAGGGCAAGAGGCCCTGGTGTGCCCGTACACACTTTCTCTCTGCTTGCAAATAAAAAATATTTTAAGGGGCTGAAGCGATGGCTTAGCAGTTAAGGCGCTTGCCAGCAAAGCCAAAGGACCTAGGTTCAGTTCCCTAGGACCCACATAAAGCTGGATGCACAAGGTGGTACATGCATCTGGAATTTGTTTGCAGGGGCTGGAGGACCTGCAGCACCCATTCTCTCTTATCTGCTTCCTTCTCTCTCTCTCTCTCTCATAAATAAGAATTTTAAAAAATATTTTTAAAAACTAGCCAGGTGTGGTGGTGCATACCTTTAATCCCAGCACTTGGGAGGTAGGAGTAGGAGGATCACCATGAGTTCAAGGCCAGCCTGAGACTACATAGTGAGTTCCAGGTCAGCCTGGGCCAGAGTGAGACCCTACCTGGAAAAAAAAAAAAAAAAAAAAAAGTAAAAACGTGAGCATTGCAAAGGCACAGTGCCTGTCTGTAGTCCCAGCTCAGAAGGTTGATGGGGAAAGACCCCTTGAGCCCAGTTTCGAAGCTAACCTGGGCAAGATCTCATCTCAAAATCCTACCTCCACAGAAACAAAACCAGATGTGAAGATGCTTTTGCATATCTCATCAAGCTTGGCTTGATTAGGGTCACAGAAGAGTTGTATCTATTCCTAATTCTGTGAAGGCTTCCTAGGCACTGTTTATAAACCACTCTAATCTGAAGGGGACATTATTTTATTCATACACCAATCCCTTCCTACTGCCCCTAAACAGATGCTTATCATGAAGCAAATTGGTCCCGAATTCTCTGCAAGCCCGACCTAGGTCCAGATGTCACAGGCTGAGCCTGCTAGCAGCCAGGAGGAGCTGCCCAAGCTCTGGCTACCGCTCTGAGCCATTCAGACTTGGGGGCAAGGCTAGTGGTGTCTCACCTTGGAAAGTCATGGACCCTGCTCCAGAGCATGATTCTAAGGCTGTGGCCAAGCTTAGTCCTGGGTCTCTTCCTCCACAGAGGGGAGGTAGTGCTTGGCTAGCTGTTCATGTCAGGGTGGGGAAGGCTCCAGGATTGGCTCCAGAATTGTCTCGCAGGGAACCCCCTATCCCAGCCTCTTGGAGTCCAGGTCGTTCAGAGCACAGAGCTGCACCCCACTCTTGGCAAGCAGAGCCTTCAGCATGGGCCCTGTGAGGACGTGTAGCTCATGTAGCCGCTCCCAAGAGCAAGAGAAATCATCGGGTCCTTCACCGCAGCCCCCAGCTGGAGGCACACTGGGGTACCCAGGGTGTGTCATCAGCTCGGCTGTCAGGGCGTGGCCCGCAGGGATATTTTCCAGGGCCTGCATCAGGGACGCCAACACTCGGTGAGCAGACATGTGCCGGCCACAAGTGCTCAGGCCCACGAAAGCGTCAGTCCACCTGTGAGTGCCAGGGCATCAGACAGTAAGTAGGGCAATGCAGAGGAAGGGGCAGAACTGGCCAGGATGGCGGGTCAATGCCTCCCCACCCTTTTGTAAAGGAACTAGGTGAAAACCCTGGGGATCTGAGGTCCGATGGAAGGATGCTCACCGCAAGCCATGGCGGGAGAAGGTGTCCACGGCGGCTCTGGCATCGTGCTCCACGGTAATGGCGAAGGCGCGAGCTGGGGCTTCCAGCCAGGCGCAGCTGTCCACGCCGCGTTCCAGCGGCAGCCGGGTGAACCGCACTCCGGACGCCTGCAGCAACTGCGCGAACACTTGACACACGCCTGCAGGAGGAAGGGGTTTGGGAGGGACCAGCCACCCTCGAGAGCCACGCCCCTTCCCACCTTGGACTGCCAATCCGCGTACCTGGGAGCACGTGCACGTGCTGGTGCCCATCCACGTGCGCGGGGGCGGTGCCTAGCAGGTCCCGGAAGCGGTTGAGCTGGGCCTCCAGCTCCTCCCGCACCTAGAGGGGAGGCGCGGAGACCTCGAGTCACCCAAAGCAGCCCCAGGGAGGGTGCGCGCCGCGGTGCCCCGGCGTGGCGTCTCCATCCAGCGCCCGTTCCCGCCCCTGACGACTTCACGGTACCCTCTGAGCTGCGCTTTGGGCATCATCGTGAGCATCCCTCTGCAGGCACCTTCCGCACCTGAGGCAAAGCCACGTCTCCAGAGGCCAACGCCTCCCGGAATCCCATCTTGCCGAGGAAGAAGCCCTCCGGGCTGAGCAGCGTTGAGGCGCCATGGCGCGCGGGGCCCACCGGGCGGCCCTCGGTCAGGTTGGCGTGGAGGCCTGTGGGGATGCTGTGCCTGCGGGCGGAGCGGGAGCTGGAGCTCGGGTGCCCGCGCGGTTCTGGGCGCCCTGAGCCGCCCGGTCCTCCTGGGGGTTCCCTCTTACCTCCGGGCCAGCTCCGCTGCGCTCTCTGCGGTCGTGCCATTGACCAGCAAGGACACGCTGGTCACCGTTCCTGCCAGGAAGGCCTCCACGATGCCCTCATCGCGCTGTGGGCAGTAACCAAAGTCATCCGCAGTCACTACCAGCCGCACTCGCGGCCTCGCCATGGCCACTTCGAACCCTGGCTGTGAACCTGGGTGAAGAGGGAGGGAGGCCCAGGCTCCGCCCGTGCACGCTGCGGAGAGCCCGCCGGGACGCAGGCCAGCAGACGCCGCTGCAAACCGCCTTTGTTCTGCCATCTAGTGGTCTCTTTGTGTTCCTGCAACCACCCCTCAGAGCTCTGCTCTAACAGTGAAAGGCTTATTGCAAGGTGGAACTTTACCTGACTGCAAAATTGAATTGAATTGCAAAATAGAAAAATTATTTTAGAAAAAAGGAAAAACCAAAAAAGTGATTTGGAATTCAGTAAGAGAGAAGGCTGGCTGGGCACGGTGGCCCACACCTTCAATCCCAGCACTCAGGAGGCAGAAGTAGGAGGATCGCCTTGAGTTCGAGGCTACCCTGAGACTACATAGTGAATTTCAGGTCAGCCTGGACTAGAGTGAGACTCTGCCTCCGAAAAAAAAAAAAAAAAAAAAAAAAAAAGAAAGAAAAGAAAAGAAAAGAAAGACAGAGAAGGCTGGGGAGATGGCTTAGCGGTTAAGACACTTGCCTGCAAAGCCAAAGGACTCAGGTTCGATTTCCCAGGACCCACAATAAGCCAGATGTACAAAGTGGCACATGCATCTGGAGTTCGTTTTCAGCAGCTGAAGGCGCTGGAGTGCCCATTCTCACTCCCTCAATCTCAAATAAATAAAAATAAATATTTAAAGAGACTCTTAATTTGAAAAAAAAAAAGAGAGGGAAAGAAAAACAAGACGAGTATGGTGGCACATGCCTTTAATACTAGCACTCAGGAGGCAGAGGTAAGAGGATTGCTGTGAGTTCAAGACCAGACCGGGACTACACAGAGTTCCAGGTCAGCCTGGACCACAGTGAGACTCTACCTCAAACAAAAACCAAAAAAACAGGGACTGGAGAGAAGGCTTAGAAGTTAAGGCACATGCCTGTGAAGCCTAAGGACCCTGGCTCCATTCTCCAGGTCCCACAGCCAGATGCACAAGGGAGCACATGCATCTGGAGTTCATCTGCAGTGGCTAGAGACCCTGGTGTGCCCATTCTCTCTCCCTCTCTATCTGCCTCTTCCTCCCTCCCTCCCTCTCTCAAATAAATAAAATAAAATAAACAAAGTTAATGTGGTGAGATGGCTTAGTGGCTAAGGCATTTGCCTACAAAGCCAAAGGATCCCGGGTCGACTCTCCAGGACCCACGTAAGCCAGATGCACAAGGGCGTTCATGCATCTGGAGTTTGTTTTCAGTGGCTGGAGGCCCTGGCGAGCCAATTCTCTCTCTCTCTCTCTCTCTCTCTCTCTCTCTCTCTCTCTCTCTCTCTCTCCCTCTCCCTCTCTCTCTCTCTCTGCCTCTAAAGAAGCTGGGTGGGGTGGTGCATGCCTTTTTTTCCCTCCAATTTTCTTTTATTAACAACTTCCATGCTTATAAAAAAAATATCTCATGGTAATACCCTCCCTCCCCCCACTTTCCCCTTTGAAACTCCATTCTCCCCATCTCAATCAGTCTTTTATTTTGATGTCATGATCTTTTCCTCCTATTACGATGGTCTTGTGTAGGTAGTGTCAGGCACTCTGAGATAATGGATATCCAGGCCATTTTGTGTCTGGGGGGAGCACGTTGTAAGGAGTCCTACCCTTCCTTTGGCTCTTACATTCTTTCCGCCACCTGTTCCACATTAGACCCTGAGCTTTGGAAGGTATGATAGAGATATTGCAGTACTGAGCATTCAGGTCTCTTCTTTCCAGCACCATGATGCCTACTGAGTCATCCCAAGGTCACTGCCATCTGAAAAGAGAAGATTCTCTACTCAAAGTGAGAGTAGCATTAATATAAGGGTATGAACATTAAGAGAAGTGCTTACTGGGCAGTTTGATAAGCATACTATTTAGCCAGACAACAGCAGACGTTACATCCCTAGGGTTCATGACTACTCCTGTTTTAAGTTTCCAGTATCAGGGATGTATTCCCTCCCATGGAGTGTGCCTCCAGTCCAATTAGAGGGCATTTGGTTACCACCATGACAGACGTGCCACTATTGCACCCATTGGCTCATTTGGCCTGGCTGGACAAATAATAAGGCTTGCAGTGTCCACTTTTGAGTATCTTCACTGGTGTTTTCTCTTTCTCCCATTGAACTGCATGCAGAATGGCTTCTTCCAGCTTTCTGTCAGCTGGTCTACATGGGGGTGGTTATCAGCTCAGTTCCAGCAGGATTTCTCAGTGGCCTTATAGCCCAAGTATGTGGAGTCTTCAGCAATAGGGTCTTACCATCTGTTGCAGACAGATTCAGGTTTGCTGAGATGAACTTCCAGACCAGGCACAGTTATGGAGGAAGGGATATTATTGAAGCCTACAGATCCAGGGGAAGTTCCATAAATGGCAGAAGAAACTTCCCTGCCTTCACAGGACCAAGTAGAGAGAGAGAAGTACAAGCCTAAAGATCAAAAGCCATAGCACACTTCAGGAACTCCTGCTAGGCACACTTTGCATATCTTTAGATTGAAATCTGAAACCCACCACCACACCTTAAGATCCACCCAGTGACATTGCCTCCAGCCAGGTGGCAAACTACAAACAAATAAAAAAACTGAATATATTGGGGGCCATCTGGTCTATTCAAACCACCACATTCCACCCCTGGCCTCCAATAGATTTATATAACCATCACACATTGTAAATTGTACTCAGTTCAATTTCAAAGGTCCCCACAGTCTTGACCAATTTAAGATATTAAGACCTGTAAAATCAAACAAATTAAACATTTCTAACATATAAAGGCACAGAGTAAACATTTTCAACTGGTATAAGGCATAGCAAGGAGCGACTAAAACAATGCAAACTCAACCACCGTCAAACAAAGATCAAACTTCTGCAGTTCAAGTTCAGTACAACCAGGGACTGACAGTCTCCAGATTTTCCAATTCTGCCCCTCCAGCTGGGCAGAGTAGCCAGGGAACACTTCCATCTCAGGCCAACAGTGCGCTCTATGGTAGCACTTGCATAGTCCTGGTATATACAAAACATCTTCAGGTCTTCATGGAAACCACGGTCCATCTTCCAAAGGCTCTTTCAGCCTATCAGGGCATCAGGCCCTACGTCATGCTGCATCTCAGCAGCAGGTCCTGGAACCGTGTGTAATTCATGACCACTGCTTGCATTTTCCAAAGGCTCTTTCAGCCTATTAGGGCATCAGGCCCTACCTCATGCTGCATCTCAGTGGCAGCTCCTGGAAGCATGTGCAATTCACGACCACTCATCGCATTTTTCATGCTTCTGAAACCAATACCAGGTGTGCAGGATACAGCCATATTCTTTTTTTGTTTGTTTGTTTTTTGTTTTGTTTTTCGAGGTAGGGTCTCACTCTAGCCCAGGCTGACCTGGAATTCACTCTGCATTCTCAGGGTGGCCTCGAACTCACGGCGATCCTCCTACCTCTGCCTCCCGAGTGCTGGGATCACAGCCATATTCTTAATTCACAGATGAAATAAATCATAACCTTGAAAAGCAGGTTCCTTCTCCAGTCAACTCTTTCCAAAAGAGTTTGCATTTCTATGAGAGTCCTTCCTCAGGCATCCTTTCCATGGTAAAGCAATTGGACCATCTTCCTTAAGATTGCTAATGTGTTTGACAATAGCAGATTCAGTAACTTAAAACCAGTCTTAGTGCCTGTAATTTTAACTTGCTTGAGGTTTTCCAGCTCAAAATCTTAAATCTCGCAGTCCAATATCTTTAACCAAGCACATCAGTCCATTACAAATGTAGCCTTGATCAAACTCTCTGGGCCTGGGCAGCAGGACGCAGCCAGCCCTTATGCCAGTAGCCTAGTTCCAACAAAGTCCTCTACAGTCTTTCCTTCCCCTTAGAAAGCTCATAAGCCAAGCCTCGAAGTTCAATGCTGTCTGCACTTAGCATTCTCAGACTCTCATCAGAATAGTCCATAAAACATGGCTTACCACTCCAGAAGACATCTTCAGTTGCAAGCACCAAGTCCAAGCCTATTCCTCCAAAACAAAGGTTCCAAAAGATCAACATCCACATAGTCAGGTTCATCTCAGCCCACTCCTCGGTACCAAGTTCTGTAGCAGACAGATTCAGGTTTGCTGAGATGAACTTGCAGACCAGGCACAGTTATGGAGGAAGGGATATTTATTGAAGCCTACAGATCCAGAGGAAGTTCCATAAATGGCAGAAGAAGCTGCCGTGCCTTCACAGGACCAAGTAGAGAGAGAGAAGTACAAGCCTAAAGGTTAAAAGCCATAGCACAGTTCAGGAACTCCTGCTAGGCACACTTTGCATATCTTTAGATTGAAATCTGAAACCCACCACCACACCTTAAGATCCACCCAGTGACATTGCCTCCAGCCAAGTGGCAAACTACAAACAAATAAAAAACTGAATATACTGGGGGCCATCTATTCTATTCAAACCACCACACCATCTATTCCTGGTGGGAAACCCAGGGCCTCAGCAATGGCCTATAATGTTTTGGGGGCATCAGGGACCTCCCTGGCCAACAACTCACTGGAAGTTATCCCATCCCTGGCACTGAAAATTTTCTTGCAACAATCTATGGCTCCTGAGTGTGTTCCATTGTCCAAAAAAGTAGGTTTCCATATGAGTTATTTATATCTTCTTTGATTTTCATAAGCCCTCCCTCCACCTTTCCTTTACTCAATCTCTTCCCCTGACCTCATTTGGGCCTTTTCATCCCCATTAATCTATTCTACTTACATATATACAATACCATCCTGTTAAGTGCCCTCCTCCCTTCCTTTCTCTTCCCTGTATATCTCTTTTCTAGCTTACTGGCCTCTGCTACTGAGTTTTCTTCCTACTCACACAGAAGTCCAATCATCTGTAGCTAGGATCCACATATGAGAGAGAACATGTGATGCTTAGCTTTCTGGGCCTGGGTTACCTCACTTAGTATAATCCTTTCCAGATCCATCCATTTTCCTGCAAATTTCCTAACTTCATTTTTCTTTACTGAGTAGAACTGCTGAGTAGAACTCCATTGTATAAATGTGCCATATCTTTGTTATCCACTCATCAGTTGAGGGACATCTAGGCTAGTTCCATTTCCCAGCTATTGTGAATTGAGTGGCAATAAACATGGTTGAGCAAGTATCTCTAAGGTAATGAGACGAGCCCTTAGGATATATGCCTAGGAGTGCTATAGCTGGGTATATGGTAAATCTATTTTTAGCTGTCTTAGGAACCTCTGCACTGATTTCCACAATGGCTGGACCAGATTGCATTCCCACCAACAGTATAAAAGGGTTCCTCTTTTTCCACATCCTCGCCAGCATTTATGGTCATTTCTTTTCATGATGGTAGCCAATCTGACAGGAGTGAGATGGAATCTCAACATAGATTTAATCTGCATTTCCCTGATGACTAGGGATGTAGAACATTTTTTCCGATGCTTACATGCCATCCATATTTCTTTTTTTGAGAACTCTCTATTTAGTTCCATAGCCCATTTTTAATTGGCTTGTTTGATTTCTTATTTAATTTTTTGAGTTCTTTGTATATCCTAGATATTAATCCTCTATCAAATGTATAGCTGACAAAGATTTTTTTTCCCATTCTGTAGGTTGCCTCTTTGCTTTACTCACAGTGCCCTGTGCCATATGAAATCTTTGTAATTTCATGAGGTCCCACTGGTTAAGCTGTGGTTTTATTGCCTGAGCAATTGGGGTTATATTCAGAAAGTCTTTGCCAAGACCAATCAATATGTTGAAGTGTTTCCCCTACTTTTTCCTCTAGCAGTTTCAGAGTTTCCAGTCTGATGTTAAGGTTTTTAATCTATTTGGACTTAATTCTTGGGTGTGCACCTTTCAATCCAGCACTCACTTGGAAGGCAAAAGTAGGAGGATCGCTGTGAGTTTGAGGCCACCCTGAGACTACAAAGTTAATTCCAGGTCAGCTTGGCCCAGAGTGAGACTCTACCTTGAAAAACCAAAAATAAATAAATAAATAAATAAATAGATAGATAGATAAATTATATGCCCCCCCCCCAAATCATGAGCCAGGTGTAGTGGCGCACTCCTTTAATCCCAGCACTCGGGAGGCAGAGTTAGGAGGATCGCCGTGAGTTCAAGGCCACCCTGAGACTACACAGTGAATTCCAGGTCAGCCTGAGCTAGAGTGAGACCCTACCTCGGGGGGAAAAAAGAAGATATACTATTTGGGGATGTTAGCACATGCCTGTAAACCCAGCACTTGGGAGGCTGTGGCAGGAGGATTGCTGTGAGTTCAAGGTCTTTCTGAGATTACATAGTGAATTCCAGGTCAGCCTGGGCTAGAGGACCCTACCTCAAAAGAAAGAAGGAGGAGGAGGAAGGAGGAACTGAGGAAGAAGAAGGAGGAAGAAGAAAGAGGAGGAGGAAGAAGAAAAAATACATATACTGAAAAAAATTGCCTTTGCTCTTCCTAGAGATCACTGCTGCTAACTTTCTGGGCAGTGTCTTGTCCTTCCAGTATTTGCTCTAAGAAAATAAATGCACAACTTCCTCTCCCCCCCCCACTACCAAAAGATGAGCTTATCAGTTGATCTCATGTAAAGTTTCTTTATTTTTATGAAATGCTTATGATCATCTTCATGCTATTAACTGTTCATTTTCTCCACAATTACCTGCTCTTCATTGATTTTCCCATGGAGAATCTTTTTTCTTAGTAAACCCATCTCTAAACAAGTAAATTGAGCACGTCTGCCAAATGGCTTCCCTGGAGAAAGCCATTTCCATCTTGAGCCTCAGGCAGCTTTTATATTCATAAACACACTGCTTTGCTTTTTGTCCAGAAAAGATTTCCTTATCTGTGACTGCACCAGTAGTCACCATGGTGACAGCCAAAGTTTACATGGTAATGTCTTGAGTTTTCACTAGGGAAAGTGTGATTAGTATATATCATTTATGTTTTACAGATATGGAAACTAAGGATCCAAGAGGGGAAATAGAGCTGCTCTGTGTCTGTTCTCCTCTGTTCCTCTCTCCCCTGCCTGATTCTCCTCCCCCCCACCGGCCGCCCTCCCCATCAGTGGCAGAGAGGACAGTGTAAGTCTTGAGCATAACAAATACACCCTGCTTCCCTGTAAAGCTTGTAGACCTCCGAGCCCCTCAATCAGGCTCCTGGCATAACATGCTGTGTACAATCATCGTGATTGTTTAACCCTCAAACCTCAACCAACACCAGGAAGCCTGGAGGTCCGCAGATTGAAAAAAGGAAATTATTAAGCACCTGTGGTGCAGGATAGCAGAACTGTTAGAGAACAGGGCTGTTTTTGTTCCTACCCAAAAGAAGCGTCAGCTGATGGACAAATAATGTGATGCACCAAAGTTTGGGACGGGTTTGCAGTGAATCTGTTGGAGGCGACAGGCTGAAGGGGAAAGGAGTGACGTGAGGCAAAGGGCTTCTCGCGGGGTATGGGGTGTGTTGTAAGGTTTTATGTAATCTCCATACTCCATCATGGAAGGATGTGCAAACCATTTACAAACAAGGCAAGAAACCGCAGAGACGAATTGAAGCCAGGTGCACTGCTCCCAATACAACTACATAACGCAGACAAGAGCTCAAGACGGGTGCTGAGTGGTCCACAGTGGATGAGGCCGCTGGAAGGAAGCAGATACAGGGAGAAGTACAAGGCTGTGTTTGTGTCCCTGGTGAAGGCTGTGGCTTTTGCCCTGAAATCCAGAGTTCCTTGAAGCGAGATAAAGCTGTGTCAGCAGTATACCCATCAAATTCCGGTCCAACGGGTGGGGGAGGAAACAACGTGGACCCCGCCCCCAACAATTGCGTTGGTGAAGCTAGCTAACCAATGAGGACATAGTATGTAAATGAGCAATCAGCGTGGTTGGGGGGTGGGTAGCCAGATGATTCCAGTGCTCTGTGCCGTCGTCTGTAGTCTGCGAACCCGTGCTGATAACACGAGCCAGCGTAAAGCACGGATCTCTGGTGAGCGGGTAAGGAGGTCAGGGCGCCCCTGCTCTGCGAGGGTGGACACACACCCGGACCCAGAGACGGTTGCAGACCCGAGGCTCTGACTCCGACATGGGGTGGTCCACAGACACCTGATGGCAGAAGGGTGGGATGCATAAAAGATACAGGATACGGCGGGGGAGGGAGACCACAAGAAGGGGACCCACGGACCCCAGAGTCATTGACACAATGGGGGACGAATGGGTAGATCCACGGAGATCTGGGCCGACCCTCACACTCTCTCCCCGCTGTACCGCAGAGGAGTCTGCATTTGTGCAGAGCAACCTGACCGAGGAGGCAGGGAGCAGCTTTTACTCTCTGAATCATGGCCAGGTACCACCTCCACCAATCAGGATACCTGGGTGACGATGAGGCTAGTCACAACACATACTTGACCCGGGTAAGTATGTCCACCCAGCTCTACCTTCATCTCTGGGCCACTACCCACTGCCTTCTCGTTTTCTGTCGATCTCCCTGAATCTCATAGTGAAGTCCCTAGTGTAGTTGTGACTTCTATGACCAAACTGCTGGCCCTGACCTCTGATTTCGCCACTTCCATCCCATCTGTCTGACTCCTGCAACCTAGGAGTGACTTGGATGGATTAGGAAGCTGAGAGGGAGCATGGAGTGAGTTTAGGGTCTGGGAATCAAGCTGGACAAGCAGGCTCAGGACCAGAGGTGCTTCCTGCTGCACAACAGTAAAGACAGATAGGTCTGGGCTGGTCTGGGCTAAGAACAGAGAGGGAGGTGAAGGGACTAAGAGGGGTCCAATGAGTGCTCATTCCATTCATGCCCATGTATGACACAATTTGGCTTTCAGGCTCCCAGCTAGGCTTTGAGTATATGAAATGTAGGTGTTGGGACCCTTCAGGACATCCATAAAGTAGATTCCTTCTTTACAAAGGAAGAAATTGGATGTCATGAGGGGCCATTGTGGGCACTGTCAACACAACCTGAAAGTAGCAGACCCAGGGTTCAAAACCAGAAATATCTGACTACAAAATGTAGTTCAGTGGTTGAACACTTGCCTACTGTGGTCAAGACCTGAGGTTTAGTCCCCAGCACTATCAAAAGAGAAGAAAAAATGTCTCCCTTTGTCCAGTCAGTCCCTACCCAGCTCTTAGTGGCACCCTAGAAAGGGCTCCAGAGACCCTGTCCCTGCAGGGCACTCAGTCTGCAGTGACAAACCTGTCTACTCAGGTGCGGCCACCCAAGAAGCCACCATTTGCAGAAATGGAGTCATCCTCCAAGCTAGGTCGTGTGCTCTACCCGCAACCAGTGGGTGGCAACTCAGTGTACCAGCGCCACCACCGAAACCCTAAGAGCACTCAGGCCTTTGGCAACTTCCTGGATTTTCTGACTGAGGGCCAGGTGCTGGACAGACTGCAGTCGGTGGTGGAGCAGGCAGCAGAGCGAATGGCTGCCTTGAAGACAGAGGCTGGAGTACCACTGGTGGATGTGCAAGACCCACTGGAGATGCCAAAAGGTGCACGGCGTACAAGGGCCCGCCCCACTTCTAGAACTGTGCACCAGCACCGAACTCAGCCCACACTGTGTCCTGGACGCGTCAACAATTATCCGTCCTCCTCCAGCTCTGGGTCTGACTCCCATAGCAGTGTCATAGCTGGCTGGCCGGTCTCCAACAAAAATCTGGACGCAGGTGCCCGAGGCATAGGCTCACTGCCACCTGTGAAAGACAAACTCCTGCTGGAGAAAAATCTCAAGAGGCTACTGCGGCTGGAAAACAAAGGGGTGAGATCTAGAGCCAAGGGTGGGGCTAACAGAAGGTATACCTGAGATGAGGGCCAGAGCTAAGATAGATGGACTGTCCCTGGCCACCTCTCAGCATCACCTCTCAGCATCCCCCTCTCACATCCCCCTCTCAGCATCCCCCTCTCAACATCCCCCTCTCATCATCCCCTCTCAGCTTCCCCCTCTCAGCATCCCCCTCTCAGCATCCCCCTCTCAGCATCCCCTCTCAGCTTCCCCCTCTCAGCATCCCCCTGTCAGCATCCCCCTCTCCACATCCCTCTCTCAGCATCCCCCTCTCAGCATCCCCCTCTCAGCATCCCCCTCTCAGCATACCCTCTCAGCATCCCCTCTCAGCTTCCCCCTCTCAGCATCCCCCTCTCAGCATACCCCTCTCAGCATACCCCTCTCAGCATACCCTCTCAGCATACCCCTCTCAGCATCCCCTCTCAGCATCCCCCTCTCAGCATCCCCCTCTCTGCATCCCCCTCTCAGCATCCCCCTCTCAGCATCCCCCTCTCAGCATCCCCTCTCAGCATCCCCCTCTCAGCATCCCCCTCTCAGCATACCCTCTCAGCATACTCTCTCAGCATACTCTCTCAGCATCCCCCTCTCAGCATCCCCCTCTCAGCATCCCCCTCTCAGCATCCCCTCTCAGCATCCCCCTCTCAGCATCCCCCTCTCAACATCCCCCTGTCAACATCACCTCTCAGCATCCCCCTCTCAGCATCCCCTCTCAGCATCCCCCTCTCAGCATCCCCTCTCAGCATCACCTCTCAGCATCACCCTCTCAGCATCACCCTCTCAGCATCCCCCTCTCAGCATCCCCCTCTCAGCATCCCCCTCTCAGCATCCCCCTCTCAGCATCCCCCTCTCAGCATCCCCCTCTCAGCATCCCCCTCTCAGCATCCCCCTCTCAGCATCCCCCTCTCAGCATCCCCCTCTCAGCATCCCCCTCTCAGCATCCCCCTCTCAGCATCCCCCTCTCAGCATCCCCCTCTCAGCATCACCCTCTCAGCATCCTCCTCTCAGCATCCCCCTCTCAGCATACCCTCTCAGCATACCCTCTCAGCATCCCCCTCTCAGCATCACCCTCTCAGCATCCCCCTCTCAGCATCCCCCTCTCAGCATCCCCCTCTCAGCATCCCCTCTCAGCATCCCCTCTCAGCATACCCTCTCAGCATCCCCCTCTCAGCATACCCTCTCAGCATCCCCTCTCAGCATACCCCTCTCAGCATCCCCTCTCAGCATCCCCTCTCAGCATACCCTCTCAGCATACCCCTCTCAGCATCCCCTCTCAGCATCCCCCTCTCAGCATCCCCTCTCAGCATCCCCTCTCAGCATACCCCTCTCAGCATACCCCTCTCAGCATCCCCCTCTCAGCATCCCCCTCTCAGCATCCCCCTCTCAGCATCCCCCTCTCAGCATACCCCTCTCAGCATACCCCTCTCAGCATACCCCTCTCAGCATCCCCTCTCAGCATCCCCTCTCAGCATCCCCCTCTCAGCATCCCCTCTCAGCATACCCCTCTCAGCATACCCCTCTCAGCATACCCTCTCAGCATACCCCTCTCAGCATACCCCTCTCAGCATCCCCTCTCAGCATCCCCCTCTCAGCATCCCCTCTCAGCATCCCCTCTCAGCATACCCCTCTCAGCATACCCCTCTCAGCATACCCCTCTCAGCATACCCCTCTCAACATCCCCCTCTCAACATCCCCCTCTCAACATCACCTCTCAGCATCCCCCTCTCAGCATCCCCCTCTCAGCATCCCCCTCTCAGCATCCCCCTCTCAGCATCCCCCTCTCAGCATACCCCTCTCAGCATACCCCTCTCAGCATACCCCTCTCAGCATCCCCTCTCAGCATACCCTCTCAGCATACCCCTCTCAGCATACCCCTCTCAGCATACCCTCTCAGCATACCCTCTCAGCATACCCCTCTCAGCATACCCTCTCAGCATACCCCTCTCAGCATCCCCTCTCAGCATACCCCTCTCAGCATACCCCTCTCAGCATACCCCTCTCAGCATCCCCCTCTCAGCTTCCCCCTCTCAGCATCCCCCTCTCAGCATACCCCTCTCAGCATACCCCTCTCAGCATACCCTCTCAGCATACCCTCTCAGCATCCCCCTCTCAGCATCCCCTCTCAGCATCCCCCTCTCAGCATCCCCCTCTCAGCATCCCCCTCTCAGCATCCCCCTCTCAGCATCCCCCTCTCAGCATCCCCTCTCAGCATCCCCCTCTCAGCATACCCTCTCAGCATCCCCCTCTCAGCATCCCCCTCTCAGCATCCCCCTCTCAGCATACCTTCTCAGCTTCCCCCTCTCAGCTTCCTCCTCTCAGCATCCCCCTCTCAGCTTCCTCCTCTCAGCATCCCCCTCTCAGCATCCCCCTCTCAGCTTCCTCCTCTCAGCATACCCTCTAGGCATTCCCCTCTCTGCATCTCCCTGTCATCTTCCCTACTTTGCATCCCCCTCTCAGCATCCCCCTCTCTTTGCAGAAAGTCTGGAGTCAGTGCTGCTCTCAGAGGGACTCCCTGCTGTGGGACTCACTTAGCAACCAGACTTGTAGCCAATGGACCCGGGAGCAGCCCTTATCCTGGATCTCGGGGCTTGTAGGCTCCAGCTCAGCCACCCCTGAAGCATCAGAGCTGGAACTTGGAGAAGAGGAGCTGATGTTCCTCAAACAAGAGTTAAACGAAGTGAAGTCACTGGTAAACCAACCAGCATCCTTCAACCTGCCTGGCTCATCTTCGCTCCGAGAGCCCTACCACACTCTGGACTTTCTGGCTGAGCATCACCTTTTTCCTGCCCTGCAGAATGTGGTCCGCCAGGCTGTGGACAAGTTCAGCAGTGCACGCCGCTACAATGGCCTCCCTCTCTTCCCTACCATCTCAAAGTCCACCCCAGTGCTGCCTGGAAACTCTGATCTGCTGCCACCTAACTCTAAACTGGCCACATCCATCAACGCAGAGGACAGAGAGGAACCCTATGATTCTCCCACCACAATGTCTAGCCCCAAGACATTTCAGAAAAAAAGCAAGGGCAGTGGGGACTCTCCCTCCATGTCTAATGCCACCAGATCCAGGCTCAAGGTGATACCCACAGAAGAGCACAGTGTCCCCACCCCCTCACTTCATTCCATGCAGAAGGCACCTGACTCAAATCTTAAATTACAGAAACCGCTTGTGGTCCCGAACACTAGCCAGATGGCTCAGCACTGTCATGGCCTGCATCTTACCCTTCCGGCCCCAGGAATCACCGTGGAGGTGGCCTCTAGCCAGGTCAATCTCAGAGGCCCAATCCTGCGTTACTAGCTTGTCTCCCACCACCTTCCCCTCTCCCTGTGTTCTCTCTACCCCCCTGTTTGGTAAGAAGTATCTCCCCTCCAAATTTGCTGTGTCCAGAGGTAGCCTCAAGATTAGGGCTGAAGGTCTTGGGGGAAATTGTGCAGGGAAAGAACTTCTCCACCCAACACTCCTAGCACCCACTGTCACTGGATGCTACTCAAGGTCAAGATCTTTTGCCTTGAACTCTGGAAATCTCCTTGGTAGGGTACAAGTTGCTGAGAGACCAGAAATCCTGGCATAGCTACCAGGTGTTATCCAAGACGAATAAAAGCTATTTTAACCCTGTTTTTTTTTTTTTCCTTTTTTTTTTCTTCTTTTTTTTTTCTTAAGTAGGGGTCACACTCTAGCCAAAGCTGACCTGGAATTCATTATGTAGTCACAGGCTGGCCTAGAACTCATGGCGATCCTCACACCACTGCCTCCCCCCAATACCCAGTTCTGGGATTAAAGGCATGTGTAACCATGCCTGACTTTTTTTTCTTTTGAAGACAGGGTCTCTTGTAGCCTAGACACTTGTTTCACAGTATGGAAACTCCTTTTGATCCTCCACCTCCCAAGTTCTGGCATTACATCACACCGGGCACCATAGGTGTTTTATAATAGTTTGCATTGTATCTCTGAGGCCCTCCCATGTGGGAGGCCCTGCTTCTTACGGACAGGAGTCTTTTCCCAAAGCATAGCTCTACACCCTAGGGTCTGGTGCCCTCTAATCCAACTGTAAGACTTACCAGTGTCTCTGCCCTGTTAAGGAGATATTGCCCAGGAAGGATATATAAAGATGTAGATGGCCCGATTTTGGAGGTCTCTGCACCCCGCCTTTATCAGAGCCTGAATATGTTTCCTTCTGAACACAAGCCTGTGTGTGACCTGGTAGGAGCTCAGGCTGTCCTGTCTGGTGACAGGCTTTGCCCAGGTCTAACAGGTGAAGCAGGTGGAATGATTGAGTGTGACAGCATAGCAGATGTGGCAGGCTTGTATCCTTAGTGTGACAAGCATGGATTCTGTGTAATAGGGAGGACTGGCACGGTTGCCAAGGAGGGTATAGCAGATAGCAGATATGATGTCACAGGGCAGTAGAGGGATGAGAGCAACAGGGGGTGACATGTCTTCTTTTTTCCTCTTGCCTGCTATGCAGAGCCCTAACAATAGGTTCACAAAGAAGAAACCTCTGCCCTCCATCTCATCCATTTCCAGCTTGTCCTACATCTCCAACCCCTGTTGTGAGGAGCTCACCAACTTCTTGATTAAGCAGGCAGTCTCCTTGCTTATCTGCAAGTACCATTTTGAGGACAGCCTCAATAAACAGCTTGGCTTCAACTCTTCTCGCGTTACCAAAGCTCTCATGGACATCTTCCTAGGCTTCAAGGAGGTGAAGGGCACCGAAATCCGCATGTCCTCAGACATCAACTGGAGCTACCTGCTGCACCACTTGGAGGAGGCTGAGGTGACACGACAGTCCACAAAGCACATCTCCCGGTCAAGAGCCTCCCAGCGGGGCTCGCAGCCTGCTGCCTCCCATGTTCACACCTCCCAACACAGCACAGGGCCCCCGTTCACAAAGCCCCAGCCTTGCAATGACACAAACCAGAACCAGGCTACAGAGTCTCGGGTCTCCCTCCACTCTGAGTTGCCCATCCACCAGCTGCTCGGTCCTCGGGATCCTGGTACAGCCCAGGAGCAGATACCTAACAGCCTATCAGAGCCCAAGATGTCTGTGTTATCCATCAGTTTAGCCTCCAGCTCCCCCGCACTCAAGGATATGGTGGTGAACATTGAGGATGGTGAGGGCAATGAGGAGAGCAAGGGCAAGGACAGTGAGAAGGAAGAAGGCAAAGGCTCCTCCATGGACAGGACCATGTCCCCTGGCCTACCTGAGCCTGAGACACAATTGGAAGCCATGAACCCCAGTGCCATGAACCCCAGTGATCTCCCTTAAAATCCCTGTTAAACCACGCAGAGTGCTTCATTCCTTGCCCCTCCTCTTTCCCCATCGGAGTGGCTTCCCATCTGGCTGGCCTATGCCATGAATGGGTCGGGATGGCTGGATGCCCACAAAGAGCTTGAACACTCTCAGAAGAGCCAAAGAGAAAACAAATAAAACACAATTGTCTGGTCCTTAGATTTCAGCCTCTCTTTCCTTCCACTGGTGCACCTGCCCTTGAGTATCTTCAGGATGGGTCAGCCCTGGTCCAAGCCAGCTTTTGTTTGTTTGTTTTTGTTTTTGTTTTTGTTTTTCAAGGCAGGGTCTCATTCCAGCCCAGGCTGACCTGGAACTCACTATGTAGTCTCAGGGTGGCCTTGAATTCATGGTGATCCTCCTACCTCTGCCTTCCGAGTGCTGGGATTAAAGGTGTGAGCCACCATGCCTGGATTTTTTTTTTTTTTTTTTTTTTTTTTTTTTTTTTGCAAGCAGAGAGAGAGAGAGAGAGAGAGAGAGAGAGAGAGAGAAGAGAGGCAGACAGAATGGGTGTGCCAGGGGCTCCAGCCACTGCAAATTAACTCCAGATTCATGCGCCACTTTGTGCATCTGGCTTTAGGTGGGTACTGGAAATCAAACCCAGGTCATTAGGCTTTGTGGGCAGATACCCTAACCACTGAGCCATCTCTCCAGCCCCCAATTTTTTTTTTTTTTTTTGAGGTAGGGTCTCACTCTAGCCCAGGCTGACTTGGAATTCACTCCCTATTCTCAGGGTGGCCTCGAACTCACGGCAATCCTCCAGCCTCTGCCTCCAGAGTGCTGGGATTAAAGGTGTGTGCCACTATGCCCAGCCAGCCCCAGCTTTTTTGTTGGTTGGTTTTTGAGATAGGGTCTCACTTTAGCCCTCACTGATGTGGAACTCACAGTGGTCCTTCTATCTTAGCCTCCTGAGTGCTTGGATTAAAAGTATGGGGCTGGGGCTAGAGAAATGGCTTAGCTATTAAGGCGCTTGCCTGCAAAGCGTAAGGACCCATGTTTGACTTTCCAAATCCCATGTTAACCAGAGGCACAAAGGTGAGGCAAGCACAAGGTTTCACATGCCCCACTAGGTGGCACAAGCATCTGGGGTTGGATTACAGCAGCTGAGGTCCTGGCACGCCAATTCTCTCTCTCTCTCTAAAATAAATATATATAAATAAAAGTATGGGGCTGGAGGGATGGCTTAGGAGTTAAGGCACTTTCCTGCAAAGCCATAGGATCCAGGTTTAAGTCTCCAGTACCCACATAAACCAGATGCACAAGGTGGCGCATGCTTCTGGAGTTTGTTTGCAGTGGCTGAAGGCCCTGGAGTGCCCAATTCTCTCTCTCTCTCTCTCTCTCAAATAAAAAATTCCAAAAACTGTGCATCACCATTTCCAACTGTGTAGCCAGCTTTTTAAATTAGTTAATTTATTTATTTTTATTTTTATCTTACTTTACTTTTTTGTTCATCGAGGTAGGGTCTTGCTCTAGCACACACTGACCTAGAATTCACTATGTAATCTCAGGCTGGCCTTGAATTCACAGTGAACCTATCTCTACCACTACATTCAGATGTATTTTTAAACAAAAGAAAGAGTGAAAGGGGCTGGAGAGATGGCTTAACGGTTAAGGCATTTGCCTGCAAAGCCAAAGGATTCCAGTTTGATTCTCTAGGACGCATGTAAGCCAGATGCGCAAGGTGACACATACGTATGGAGTTCTGCAGTGGCTGGATTCCCTGGCAAGTCCCCCCCCCCCTCTCTCAATCTCTCCCTCCCTCCCTCTTTCTCTCTCTTAAATAAATAAATAAAATATGTTTTAAAAAAAAGAGAGTGAGAGAAAGAGGCAGAGAGAGAAAAAATGGCACACCAGGGCCTTTAGCCACTGCAAATAACCTTGAACTCCAGACACATGTGCCACCTTGTACATCTGGCTTACGTGGGTACTAGGGAATCAAACTTGGGTCCTTAGGCTTTGCAGACAAAAGCATTAACCACCACACCATCTCTCCAGACCATTTTTGGGTATTCATTTCATTTCATTTTTATATTTATTTATTTATTTTGGTTTTTCAAGGTATGGTCTTGTTCTACTCCAGGCTGATCTGGAATTCACTATGTAGTCTCAGGGTGGCCCGGAACTCCCGGCAATCCTACTTCTCTCTCCCAAGTTCTGGGATTAAAGGTGTGCGTCGCCACACACAGTCAGCAGCCAGATTTTTGACAGCTGGTGGCACTCTGAACCTGGAGCCAGATACCTTGCTACCTTCTGTCACTCTGCTCTGCAATTGTTTGTTCAATTTTTGTGTCCTAATATGAAACTTCCTGTTTCTTCAAGCCTTTTAGGACTCCCTAGCACCCCTGTGCATCATGGCTTCTGCACTGGGAGGGATCATCCTTTATCTAGAGTATCTTCCTCCTTGCTTTGATACACCTGAACCTCACATTGTCACCCAGGAAGCATGCAGACACACACTTGATACTCTCACAACTAGGAGAGAGAGAGAGAGAGAGAGAGAGAGAGAGAGAGAGAGAGAGAAAAGAGGTAGACAAAATGAGCACGCCAGGGCCTCCAGCCACTGTAAATTAACTCCAAATGCATGGGCCACCTTGTGAATCTGGCTTTATATGGGCACTGGGGAATTGAACTCTGGTCATTAGGCTTTGCAGGCAAGCACCATGACTGCTAAGCCATGTCTCCAGCCCTCTAATTTACCTTTTCTCTATACAGTTTCTGAGAGTTTCCATGCCAGGCTATAATGGTGGCTGTTAAGGTTGGTTAGCCTGTGGGTTGGCTGCTCTGGGGTGGCAAGATAACTAACTGTTCAGCAATAGTTTTGGACAAGGTGGTTGTTTCTAGAAAAGCCTTCAGGCATGTGACATTTCCCCTCCAATGTTCTTACAGAGAGAGACACACAGAGGGGTGTGTGTGTGTGTGTGTGTGTGTGTGTGTGTGTGTGTGTAAAGAGACACAGAGAGAGAGAATGGGCATGGCAGGGCCTCCAGCCACAGCAAACAAACTCCAGATGCCTTCACCACCTTGTGCATCTGGCTTATGTGGGTATTGGGGAATCAAACCTGAATCCTTAGACTTCACAGGCAAGTGCCTTAACCGCTAACCCATCTCTCCAGCCCCCTAAAATATTTAATAATAAAAACAAAAAAGAAGCCGGGCATGGTGGTGCATGCCTTTAATCCCAGCACTCGGGAGGCAGAGGTAGGAGGATTGCCATGAGTTCAAGGCCACCCTGAGACTACATAGTGAATTTCAGGTCAGCCTGAGCTAGAGTGAGACCCTACCTCGAAAAAAACAAAGAAAAAAAAAGAGAGAGAGAGAGAGTCGGGCGTAGTGTCACATGCCTTTAATCCCAGCACTTGGGAGGCAGAGGTAGGAGGATCACTTTGAGTTCGAGGCCACGTTGAGACTACATCACCAGCGGTAAAGAAAAATGAAGTTAGGAAATTTGCAGGAAAATGGATGGATCTGGAAAGGATTATACTAAGTGAGGTAACCCAGGCCCAGAAAGCCAAGCATCGCATGTTTTCTCTCATAGGTGGATCCTAGCTACACATGATTGGGCTTCTGTGTGAGAAGGAAAAAGCTCAGTAGCAGAGGCCAGTAAGCTAGAAAAGAGATATAAAGGGAATAGAAAGGAAGGGAGGAGGGTACTTAATAGGATGTTATTGTATATATGTAAGTAGAAGAATAGATTAATGGGGGTGAAAAGGCCCAAAGTGAGGTCAGAGGAAGAGATCAAGTAAAGGAAAGGTGGAGGGAGAGGTAATCAAAATCTAAGAGGATATAAATAACCAATATGGAATCCTACTTTTTTGGACAATGGAACACTCAAGAGCCATAGATTGTTGCTAGAAAATTTTCAGTGCCAGGGATGGGATACCTTCCAGTGAGTTGTTGGCCAGGGAGGTCCCTGATGCCCCAAAACATTATAGGTCATTGCCGAGGCCCTTGGTTTCCCACCAGGAATCGATGGTAAGACCCTATTGCAGAAGACTCCACATACTTGGGCTGCAAGGCCACTGAGAAATCTTGCTGGAAATGAGCTGATAACCTCCTCCATGTAGACCAGCTGACAGAAAACTGGAAGAAGCCATTCTGCATGCAGTTCAATGGGAGAGAGAGAAATCACCAGTGAAGATACTCAGCAGTGGATACTGCAAACCTTATATTTGGCCAGACAGGCCAAATGAGCCAACGGGTGCAACAGTGGCACGTCTATCATGGTGGAAACCAACTGCCCTCTAATTGGACTGGAGGCCCGCTCCATGGGAGGGAATACATCCTTGATATTGAAAACTTCATGAGCCCTAGGGGTGTAACATCTGCTGCTGTCTGGCTAAATGTATATACTGTGCTTGTCAAACGGCCCAGTAAGCACTTCTCTTAATGCTCATACCCTTATATTAATGCTACTCTCAGTTTTGGTAGAGAATCTTCTCTTTTCAGATGGCGTTGACCTTGAGCCGACTCAGAAGGTATCATGGTGATGGAAAGAAGTGACCAGAATGCTCAGCACTTCAATCTCTCTATTACACCTTCCCGGGCTCAGGGTCTAATGCGGAAGAGGTGGCAGAAAGAATTTAAGAGCCAAAGGAAGGGTAGGGCTCCTTACAACGTGCTCTTCCAGACACAAAAGGGCCTGGATGTCCATGACCTCACAGTGCCTGACACTACCTACACAAGGCCATCATAGGATGAAAAGATGATGACATCAAAATAAAAGAGAGACTGATTGAGAGGGGGAGGGCATATGATGGAGAATGGAGTTTCAAAGGGGAAAGTGGGTGGAGGGAGGGTTTTACCATGGGATATTTTTTATAATCATGGAAGTTGTTAATAAAAATTTGAAAAAAATCATTTATTTATTTATTTATTTATTTATTTAAAAGAGAGAGAAAGAAAGGGACAGATAGAATGAATACGCCATGGCTTCTAGCCCTGGTAAATGAGCTCCAGATATATGCACCACCTTGTACATCTGGCTTACATGGGTATTGGGTAACCAAACCTGTGTCCTTTGGCTTTGCCAGCAAGTGCCTTAACCACCAAGCCATCTCTCCATCCCTAAACATGAATTTAAATTTTGTTTGTTTGTTTTGTTTTTCAAGGTAGGGTTTCACTATAGTCTAGGCTGACCTTGAATTCGCTATGTATTCTCAGGGTGGCCTCGAACTCATGGCGATCCCCCTACCTCTGCCTCCAGAGTGCTGGGATTAAAGGCGTGCGCCACCACGCCCAACTTAATTTTTTTTTTGTTTATTTTTATTTATTTATTTGACAGCGACAGACAGAGAGAAAGAGAGAGAGAATGGGCACGTCAGGGCCTCCAGCCACTGCAAAGGAACTCCAGATGCGTGCGCCCCCTTGTGCATCTGGCTAGCGTGGGTCCTGGGGAACTGAGCCTTGAACCAGGGTCCTTAAGCTTCACTGGCAAGCGCTTAGCCACTCAGCCATCTCTCCAGCCCTTAAATTTTTTTAATTAAATAAAATTTTATTGATTTGAGAGAGAGAGGCAGACAGAGAGAATGAGAATAGGTGCACCAGGGCTTTCAGCCATTGTAAACGAACTCTAGATGCATGTGCCACTTTGTGCATCTGGCTTTACATGGGTACTGGGGAATCAAATCCAGGTCCTTAGGCTTTGCAGGCAAGCGCCTTAACCGCTGAGCCATCTCTGCAGCCTTAAATTTCAATTTATTGGACAGAGAGCAAGCCAAGACCTACTACCACTGCGAAGTAACTTTTTTTTTTCTTTTTAGGTTTCACTCTAGCCAAGGTTGTCCTTGAACTCACTCTGCAGTTCAGCAACAGCACAGTTTCGAGCGCTGTCACGCCGATGCTACTTGGCCACGCTCAGTGCCGGTCCCTTCACACGCATTGGTGAGTCCTCGGAAGCGTGGACCAATCCAAACCCCCATCGTGTCTCCAGCCTCCTCCCAGTGACGGCTCTTGGAGGCTGGGGGCGTGGCCTTTGTGTAACTATCCAATGGCAGCGCAGGCGGAGGGCCGCGCGGACCGACGATTGGCTGCTGTGGGCGGGGTGCTGTCAGGGCTGGATTGGCCTGTGGCGGGACGGAAGCGACCTCGGGGGTCGCGGGCTGCTGGAGCTCGGCCGGCGTGATGTGTAGTGCGGGCCGCTGCGGGGCTGCAGGAGGGGCGCTGCTGGGGCTGCTGTTGGCACTCTCAGTGCCCAGCGGTGGCTCCTCCAAGACCGGCAGGGGGCCGGTGACCTGCGGGTCGGTGCTGAAGCTGCTCAACACTCAGCACAGGGTGCGGCTGCACTCGCACGACATCAAATACGGATCTGGTGCGCGGGGCGGGGCGGGGCGGGGCGGGGTCGGCCTGGGGGTCGTCGAGGGGCAGAGGCCTAGGTTGGTTGTTGTAGTCCAGATGGGCATCCGGCATCGTGGGTTAGTCGAGGTGGCCTGTGTGTGTGCCGGGGGTTGGGGACGGGGAAGGCTCTTACGGATTTGAGTCCAGGCGGTGGCTAGGGATGGGGCGAGCCGTTTGAGGTACTAAAGCTGGGGCCACGAGGGGACACTCTAGTGCCCAGGACGAGGTTCCGGTGTTATGAGATTGACAGAGTTCCCTGGGGGGGGGGGATGTCCCTCCCCAGGCAGCGGCCAGCAGTCAGTGACCGGCGTGGAGGCGTCCGACGACGCTAACAGCTACTGGCGGATCCGCGGCGGCTCGGACAGAGGGTGCCCGCGCGGGCTCCCGGTGCGCTGCGGCCAGGCCGTACGCCTCACGCACGTGCTCACCGGCAAGAACTTGCACACGCACCACTTCGCGTCGCCGCTGTCCAACAACCAGGCAAGCTCCCTTCTAACTCTTGGATAGAGGGACCCGGGGGTGGGGAGGGGAGGAAGGGGATTGCTGGTGTCAAAGCTCTTCCACATTGCAACTGGTGTGGGGAAAGAGGGCAGGAGTTCTGGAGGGAAAAAAAGTTGGAAATAGAGATCTTGGAGATCTTAGCTATGTAGGTACGTGCCAGTGGTCACTATACAGACGGCGGCAAGAGGGTGTGTATGCATGCACGTGCAGAGCAGTCCTTGGGGTTGGTTCTGATGTTCCCGTTAAGCAGCTGTGGAAGCTGAAGTTCAAGAAGGCAGAGAAAAAGAGTCAGAGTCCCTGGATGCTTGGGTACAAGTGCAACTGCTAGGTTATGTGGCTCCAGGGTGCTCTGTGGTGACTGTCCTCCATACCCCTAGGAGGTGAGTGCCTTTGGGGAAGACGGTGAGGGTGACGACCTGGATCTGTGGACAGTGCGCTGCTCTGGGCAGCACTGGGAGCGTGAGGCCCCTGTGCGCTTCCAGCATGTGGGCACCTCTGTGTTCCTGTCTGTCACTGGTGAGCAGTACGGGAACCCCATCCGCGGGCAGCACGAGGTGCATGGCATGCCTAGCGCCAACACTCACAATACATGGAAGGCCATGGAAGGCATCTTCATCAAGCCTGGTGCGGAGCCCTCTGCAAGCCACGATGAACTCTGAGTGCTGGAAAGGAGGGTGGCTGGGCAGGGACATCTTCAGGACCACTCTTGTTGGAGACTTAGTATTTGTTCTTTGTGCCTTTGCAATTAAAGAATGTTAGACTTTGATTGTGTTTGCTGTGAGTCTGGCGATTCCAGGAAGTGCCATCCATCTCTCCAGCACCCATATTTTTTGTGAGGGGGAGGGCAGGGTCTTGCCCAGGCTGACCTGGAATTCACTGTGTATTCTCAGGGTGGCCTTGAACTCACAGTGATCCTTCTACCTTTGCCTCCTGAGTGCTGGGATTAAAGGTGTGTGACACCATGACCGCCCAGCCTTATATTATATTATATTATATTATATTATATTATATTTTAATTTTTATTATGGACAACTTCCATAATTATAGAGTGTTTTAAGAGTATTATAAAGTACTTTTTATTGATAACTTCCATAATTGGAGACAATAAACCATGGTAATCCTTCTCTCCTCACTTCACAACTCCACTCTCCATCATATCCCCTCCCCCTCTCAATCATTCTCTCATTTATTTATTTATTTGGTTTTTCGAGGTTGGGTGTCACTCTAGCTCAGGCTGACCTGGAATTCACTATGTCTCAGGGTGGCCTCAAACTCATGGTGATCATCCTACCTCTGCCTCCCAAGTGCTGGGGTTAAAGGCGTGTGCCACCACGTACAGCTACCCTCCCTCCCTCCCTCCCTCCCTCCCTCCCTCCCTCCCTCCTCTCTCTCTCTCTCTCTCTTCAAGGTAGGCTCTCACTCTAGCCCAGGCTGACCTGGAATTCACAGCGTAGTATCAGTCTGGACTCACAGCAATCCTCCTACATCTGCCTCCAAGTGCTGGGATTAAAGGCATATGCCACCACGTCCATGCTTGTTACTGTCTTTTATTTTGATGTCATCATCTTTTCCTCCTGTTATGAGAGTCTTGTGTAAATAGTGCCAGGCACTTTGAGGTCATGGATATCCAGGCCATTTTGTGTCTGGAAGAGTGCATTGTAAGGAGTCCTACCTTTCCTTTGGCTCTTACATTATTTCTGCCCTGCACCCTGAGTCTTGGAAGGTGTGACAGATGTCTCAGTGATGAACACTTTTTATAGAGTATATTTTAAAGCAAAGCAGTAGGAGAAGAGATTGGAGGACTCAAATCATGCAAGCTAACAGCTCTTTTGGTGTGAGTGTGCCCTCTAGAGGTGATGAAGGAAATGAAAATTTCCTGGGTTTAAGCTGCCTAGGATAGTAAGGGTTTAAGGGAACTGCTGGGGGCAGAAGGTGCTCCTTAAGAGCCTCAAGGAGAAGCTTACTGCTGGATGTGGTGGCACAAGCCTTTAATCCCAGCATTTACGATCACTGTGAGTTTGAGGCCACTCTTAGACCTCATAGTGAATTCCAGGTCAGCCTGGGCTACAGTGAGACCCTACCTCAAAAAAAAAAAAAAAAAAAAAAAGAGAGGGAAGGGAGTCATGTGTATGCCCTGGACCATTTCTTTTCTTCCCTCATGAGACCCTGGTCATTACCAAAATTCTTGAGCAGGAGCTACAAGTCTGCACTCCTGTGTATTACTCTGGATCATGATTGGAGAGGATTTGGATGTAAGTACATTACTGGGTCAGGATACCAGCAAATGCTGGAACAGACCCATAAGGTTCTGTGAGGGGAAACAAAGAGTAATTCACTCTTGTGGGCAACTAGAACCCAGTCTCTTTGGTTATCTCACAAAAAAAAAAAAAAAAAAGTTATCCCACCGGAGAGGCAAGGAAGCCAGGGTATACACCCATCAAATCATCTCTCCTCATTGGCTGAGGGCTGCTGGGTGGGCAGGAACAGTTATTAAGCAGCACTTCCCACTTGCTCTGTGCGTTGGATAAGGGGCTTCAAAGCCAGGGTAGAGGCTAGAGAGATGGCTTAGTGGTTAAGGTCTTGCTAGGTGAGGCTGGTCTTGAACTCCTGATCTTCTAGCTTTCAACTTCCTCGTGCTGGGATTACAGATGTGGGCTACTGCATCTGACTGCTATTGCCTCAGTTTTACAGAGAGGCCAGGTGCCTTGTAAGCCCAGAAGTGTGGAGACAGAAGCAGGCGATCCCCAGAAGCTGAAGGCCAGGCTGGTCTATACAGTGAGCTCCAGTTCAGTGGTGGCTACATAGTACAGTTTCAAAGAGCAAAATTTGGGGTTGGGAAGATGTCTCAATGGTTAAAGGTGCTTGCTTGCAAAGTCTGCTGACGTTGGTTTGTTAGTAAATAAATAAGAAAAACAACAGGGGGATGGAGAGATGGCTCAGCAGTTAAGGCACTTGCTTTGCCCAGTACTAAAGTAAAGCCAGATGCACAAAGTGTTGCATTTGCCTGGAGTTTGTTTGCAGAGGCAAGAGGCCTTAGTGTACTTATTCTCTCTCTCTCGTGTGTGTGAATGTGTGTGTATGTGTGTGTGTGTGTGTGTGTGTGTGTGTGTGTGTGTGTAGTATATAAAATCTCACAGGGCAGGGCTACAGAGATGCCCCAGTGGTTGAAGGTTCTTGGCTTGCAAAGCCTGATGGCCTAGGTTCGATTCCCCAATATCCATGTATAATGCCAGAAGTATTACTGCATACTGCATGGCATGCATTTGGAGTTTGTAGGGGCAAGAGGCTGTGGCGTACCTATTCTCTCTCCCTCTTTCCCTTTCACCCTCTGCTTGCAAATAAACAAGTAAAAACACTTTTAAATAAATTTGAGGGGGCTGGAGAGATGGCTTAGCAGTAAAGGTGCTTGCCTGTAAAGCCAAAGGACCCAGTCAGTTCCCCAGGACCTATGTAAGCCAGCTGCACAACATGGCACATGTGTTTGGAGCCCATTCTCTCTCAAATAAAATAAAAAATAAAACTTGAGGGCTGGAAAAATGGCTTAGCTGTTAAGGTGCTTGCCTGCAACACCTAAGAACCAGAGTTCAATTCCCTAGTACCCGTGCATCTGAAGTTCAATTGCAGTTGCTAAAAGCCCTGGCAAGCCCATTTTCTCTGTGTCTGTCTCTCTCTGCTTGCAAATAATAAATAAATAAATAAAATATTTTTGTAGAAATATTTGAGATTAACCGGGCACAGTGGCAGTGGTGCACACTTTTAATCCCAGCAGTCAGGAGGCAGAGGTAGGAGGATCACCGAGAGTTCGAGACCACCTTGAGACTACAGAGTAAATTCCAGGTCAGCCTGAGATAGAGAGAGAGAGAGAGAGAGAGAGAGAGAGAGAGAGACTATGTTCCTAAAGTTTCAAAAGCAGTTTTACCTGCTTCAAAAACATTTGCTCCCAGCCATTGAATTAAGGATAAAGAAGAGAGTTGGCCATGGTGGTGCACGCCTTTAATCCCAGCACTGGGGAGGCAGAGGTAGGAGGATCTAGAGGTCGTGGCCACCCTGAGACTACATAGTGAATTCCAGGTCAATTTCAGGTCAGCCTGGGCCAGGGTTGAGACCCTACCTCAAAAAAAAAAAAAAAAAAAAAAAAAAAGTATAGCTGCCCAGTCACCTAGGCATATTCCTCCCATCCTCAACTTACAAATGCCTAGCGATCTTTCCCGCCATCAGCCCAGGACGCACTTACTTAATGGACGCTTATCCACAAAGCGATTCGCTATACCATCGGTACCCAAGCATCTTTTTTCCCGTTCCTCCCTCCCATGCGCCAGGCTATGGCACTGGGGCGCCGCGCTGAGGATGGGCCGAGAGGGGGAAGCCCACTTCAGGAGATGAAGAACCCCTGGGGTGGGTGGGGAGCTTGATAACGGACTCCGAACACAATACCCTGCAGGCAGGGCCAGGGGCTCAGACACTTAAGATCTCAGCTTCCTCCCCGTGTGTCCGACCTGCACGGGGAGCACCGCAGCGCTCTGGCCATCACCCCCAGAAAACTCGCAGAGAGGCTGCAGTTGAGAAAAGGCGGGTAAAGTTCCCTTTGATAAGTTATGAAAGAGGAGGAAATGTTTGTGGAACTCATTGTGGGAAAAAAAAAAAAAAAAAAAAAAAACACTGTCTGACACTCGGGCGCCGCAGGGCCAATGGGAGCCCGGAGGTTATTTTGAAATCGCTCGGGTAGTAGCCAATAGGTGTGCGGGAGTGCGCTGCTCCGCGGCTTCGCCGGCCAATGGGCGAGGCGCTATGCTAATTAGATGGGGGCCCGGCCCCCTCCGACTGTCAGCAGGTTAAAGATGGAGCCCGTGGGCGAGAGTGCGCCACGAGGTACAGGGTCGTCTGGGTGGGACCCCAGGGGCGGACGACGTCCAGGCTCCTCGCTCCTCCGCTTCCAGCCTACGCACTGGGTGGACAGGGTATCTGTGCGTGTGAGTAGCCGGGTTGAGGAGGGAGGCGTGGGGAGAGGGGGTCCGCTCGGCCCGACGTGTGGAGGCCACCAGGGCCCCTAGGGCCCTCTCTGGGCCTGGACCTCCAAAGGGTCCCTGGTTCTTCCGCCCTGTTCCTCCGGGCAGAAGAACGTTAGGACAGGATGTAGAGCTCATATCAGGTTGCACTAGCCCTCGGACTGGGTATTGAGCACGAAGGGCTACATCATCCCTGGGTGGGCCACCCTTGTCATCTGGGAGGCGCAGGCCGAGTCAGGGTGCACCATCTTTGGACTGGACTCACCTCGTTGCGAGCGTGAGGTGACTCCCGCTGCGGCTGAGCGCGGGTCCTAGTCCTTTGTGTGTGAGCCACCTTCCCATGCTGGCCCATCAGTGCTGGCTAGGTGTGTGTGGGTGGGTGGGGGGGTCTCTTTCCCACCAGGACCTGAATCACACTAGGGAAGGTTTGGGTGTCCTGTGGTTCTGAAGACTCCCACGCAAGCAGTCCCACTGGGATCTCTTCTGTGTCTGGTGTACTGGACCAGGGCCCCACCCACCCATCCGCGGTTGAGCTTCCCGCCCTTGGTGCACTGAGTGTTGTGGGGTTCTGCCTGCTGGCTGCAGGTGCTCTGACGAGGTTGCACTACTGTGCTCTGAGAAGCAGTGCAATGATATTGTCAAAGCATCTGGGACCAGTTTTGGGGACCCCCCCTCACCCACAATCCCTTCTTTCCTCTCCTGGCCCTGCAAGCCTTCCCCTCCCCCTGTTCAGTTAGCTCCTTCTCCATGGAAACTTGAAATTCTAGCCAGGCCTGGGCCTCTGGGGTCAAAGGGCGCCCTTCCCCCAAGCAGAGGCCCCGCCCCAGTGAGCCAGCTTTTGAGGTCTCATATCCCACCTCCACCCCGCCCACCACCGAGACAGGGGCTAATGGGCTTGCCCGACACTCTTTCCCTGTTGCACTACTGTGGGCGGCTGGCAAGCAGTGCAATGATGAAAGGGCATCTGTCAGGCCCTGCCCGCCTCACAGCGCTCAATCTACTTCCGAGCTGAGAAAGCTGAGGTGCCCAGAGGGTAAGTGCTTGGATTAGTTAGCCAAGGGTACAGAACTTGACTGGACTCTCCATCAGAGACAGGATAAGGTGGAGGATGCTAGGGATCAGCCCCCAGGTCTGAATGGATGCAAAGGCGGGGACCCCAGATTCAAAAAGGCTCCGGATTGTTCTTGGCTCCCCAGGTAAGACTGGCTCATGCATGTAATTCTGTCAATAGCAATAGACAGAGACATAGCTCAACTCCCTCTTCCCCTAGATTTCCCCTTTTCCTTAGGAACCTCCATTCAGGCCAAACTGAGATATGTGGCTTCACCACAGAAGAGAATTCCATGATGAGCCAGATTGGAGTTTATTAAAGCTTTTTTGTCATATCCTAAGCATAGAGGTCAATAGAAAGGGAAATGTTCAGAGAAGGAATAAGACAAACCCACATGTGAATGTGGGCTTCTCAAGGGATTGTCACAATTAGGTTTCTTTGCAGTTGATAAAGGATTATAGGATTTTGATGATTCTCAATTTACATCTCTAAAATTTACTAAGAAACCACTCCCCACATTTTTTGGGGGGGGGTGGGGTTCAAGGTAGGTAGGGTCTCACTCCGGAACTCACTCTAGTCCTAGTCTGGTCTCAAACTCACAGTGAATCCTCCTACCTTTGCCTCCTAAGTGCTGGAAATTAAAGGCATGTGCCCGGCCCCCTCTTTTCTTTTCTTTCTTTCTTCCTTTCTCTTTCTTTTCTCTTTCTCTCTCTCTCTTTTTTTTTGAAGGTAGGGTCTCACTCTAGCCCAAGCTGACCAGGAATTCACTATGTAGTCTCAGGGTGTCTCAGGGTGGCCTCAAACTCACAGTGATCCTCCTACCTCCGCCTCCTGAGTGCTGAGATTAAAGGCATGCACCACTACGCCTGGCTTCTTTTTTTGTTTGTTTTCTTGTTTATTTTTATTTATTTATTTGAGAGTGACAGGCAGAGAACAGGCACGCCAGGGCCTCCAGCCACTACAAATGAACTCCAGATGCATGCGCCCCTTGTGCACCTGGCTTATGTGAGTACTGGGGAATCGAGCCTCGAACCGGGGTCCTTAGGCTTCACAGGCAAGCGCTTAACTACTAAGCTGTCTCTCCAGCCCCTTGTTTGTTTTCTTGAAATAGGTTCTCTCTCTAGCCCAGGATGACCTGGAATTCACTATGTAGTCTCAGGCTGGCCTCAAATTTACAGAGATCTTCCTACCTCTGCTTCTAGGTGCTGGGATTAAAAGTGTCCACCATGCCCTGCTTTGGAACTGAACTTTTTTTGTTGTTGTTGCTGTTGTTTATTTATTTTTTAAAGGCAAATAGAGACAGAAAGGGAGCACCAGGGCCTCCAGCCACTACAAAGGAACTCCAGATGTATGTGCCACCGTGTACATCTGATTTATATGGGTATTGGAGTATTAAACCTGGGTCCTTAGGCTTCACAGGCAAGTGCCTTAAATGCTAAGCCATCTCTCCAGTGTGCCCCACTCGACTTTGGGTGTTTTTTTTTTTTTTTTTTAAAGTTTTTACTTATTTGGGAACAGAGAGGGAGAGTGAGGGATTCTTGTCATTACAAATGAACTCCAGATACATGTGCCACTTTGTGTATCTGGCTTTACATGGGCACACAGTGGAACCCGGGCATGTACAATGTGGACTTTGCAAGCAAATGCCTTTAACCTCTGAGCCATCTCCCCAACCTTAGAACTTAACTTCTCAGGAGCCTGATCTGAGGTGCGCTTTCAGAGCCACTCTTCTGTGAAGACCTGACACAAGATGCCCATTGACATTCAGGCCTGTCTCTTTGAGACAAGGCCCAGATCTCAGAACGGGCTTTTGAGAGCACCCATCCCCTGCTGCTCCACTGAGAAAACTGGAACACTGGCTCCAACCCTACCCTAGGTGTACAAGCCCTACACCCAGTGGGGAACAAGGACAATGGCACATTGATGTTTTGCCTACAGGTCCTGGGACACTTTGAGTCACTGGACTTAAGCCACCCTCCCTTCCTCTGGACTGCAGGGGCAGGGCAGGAGGTGCTAGCCCTTACTGCTCAAGAACAGCTGCCACTAATTCCAGGGGGATGGTCCTGGAGTGATAGCTTGCCTTCCCTCCTAAGGGAAACCTCTCTTCTGCCCTCAATGTTCTTCCAGCAGAGCCTGTTAACTTGTAGTTTACTCTTAGCAACTGAGGTCCCCATTACACTGTGAACACAACATTTTTTGTTTTTTTTTTTTCATTTTTCGTTTATCAAGGTAGGGTCTTCCTTTAGCCCAGGCTGACCTGGAATTTACTATGTAGTCTCAGGGTGACCTCAAACTCACAGCAATCCTTCTACTTCTGCCTCCCAAGTGCTGGGATTTAAAGACATGTGCCACCACACCCAGCTTTTTTTTTTTTTTTTTTTTTTTTTGAGAGAGAGAGAGAATGGGCGCATCAGGGCCTCCAGCCATTGCAAATGAACTCCAGATGCATGCACTCCCCTGTGCATCTGGCTTACATGGGTCCTGGAGAATCGAAATTAGGTCCTGGAAAATCGAACCTGGATCCTTTGACTTTATAGGCAAATGCCTTAACTGCTAAGCCATCTCTCCAGCCCTTATTTATTTATTTAAATTTTTTTTGGTATTTTTATTTATTTATTTGAGAGTGACAGAAAGAGGCAGAGAGAGAGAGAGAGAGAGAATGGGCGCGCCAGGGCCTCCAGCCATTGCAAACGAACTCCAGACATGTGCGCCCCCTTTTGCATCTGGCTAACGTGGGTCCTGGGGAATCGAGCCTCGAACTGGGGTCCTTAGGCTTCACAGGCAAGCGCTAAACCGCTAAGCCATCTCTCCAGCCCCCTTATTTATTTTTTTAAATCCCAGTGATGGATTCTGATTGGATGAGTTTGGTCACATTCCTTATCTTACTAGAACTATATACTTTGTTTTATTTATTTTTTTATTAATTAATTTATTTATGAGAAAGAGGCAGATAGAGACAATGGGCTACCAGGGCCTTTAGCCACTGCAAACAAACTCCAGATGCATGTGCTACCTTGTGCATATGGCTTTATATGGGTACTGGAGAATAGAACCCCAGTCCTAAGGCTTTGCAGGCAAAAGCCTTAACCGCTGAACCATCTCCCCAGCCCCCTTATTTTATTTATTTATTTATTTATTTATTTATTTATTTATTTATATTTTCTCTTTTTTCAAAGCACATTCTCACTCTAGCTCAGGCTGACCTAGAACTCTCTGTAGTACCAGGCTGGCTTCAAACTCACTGAAATCTCCCTACTGCTGCCTCCCAAGTGCTGGGATTAAAAGTGTGCACCATCACACCCAGCTATTTTATTTGGTATTTTCCAGGTAGGGTCTTCCTAGCCTAGGCTGACCTGGAATTCATTATGTGATCTCAGGGTGGCCTCAAACTCATGGCAATCCTCCTACCTCTGCCTCCTGAGTGCTGGGATTAAAGGCGTGCACCACCACACCCGGCTTTATTTTTTATATTTATTTGTTTATTTGAGAAAGAGAGAGCCTCTAGTCACTGCAGAAGAACTTGACACATGCACCACTTTTTATTTATTTATGTATTTATTTGATAGCAACAGAGAGAGAGAGAGAGAGAGAATGGGCGCACCAAGGCCTCCAGCCACTGCAAACGAACTCCAGATGCATGTGCCACCTTGTGCATCTGGCTTACGTGGGTCCTGGGGAATCGAGCCTTGAACTGGGGTCCTTAGGCTTCACAGGCAAGCCCACCACTTTAAAAAAATATTTATTTATTTGAGAGAGAGAAAAAGAAAGAATGGGTGTGCCAGGGCCTCCATCCACTGCAAAGGAACTCCAGATGCATGCACCCCCTTGTGCATCTGGTTTACGTGGGTCCTGGAGAATTGAACCCGGATCCTTTAGCTTTGCATGCAAGCCCTTAACTGCTAAGCCATCTGTCCAGCCCTAAAACAGATTCTTTTTTTTTTTTTTTTTTCAAGGTAGGGTTTCACTCTAGTCTAGGCTGACCTGGAATACACTCTGAATTCTCAGGGTGGCCTCCAACTCACAGTGATCCTCCTCCTCCTACCTCTGCCTCCCGAGTGCTGGGATTAAAGACGTGCGCCACCACGCCCGGCATCAGATTCTTTTTTTTTTTTTCCCTTTGGTTTTTTGAGGTAGGGTCTCGCTCTAGCCCTGGCTGACCTGGAATTCACTATGGAGTCTCAGGGTTGCCTCGAACTCACGGCAATCCTCCTACCTCTGCCTCCCGAGTGCTGGGATTAAAGGCGTGCACCACCATGCCCGGCTCTTTTTTTTTTTTTTTAAATATATTTTATTTACTTATTTATTTGAGAGAAAGAGAAAGAGGTAGAGAGAGACATGTACCACTCTTTGCATCTGATTTCATATGGGTACTGGGGAATTGAACCTGGGCCAGCAAGCTTGGCCAGCAGTGGCTTTACCTGCTGAGTCATCTCCCCAGCCCTCCCCTGCCTTTTTAGACAGGGTTTAGATATATTGTCCATGAAATGTTCCTGCCTCTATCTCCTAAGGGTTGAGGTGCCACACCATCCAGTATAGTATACTCCCCCTCCCCCCCCCCCGGTTATTTGAGTTAAGGTCTTGCTCTAGCCCAGGCTGTCCTGGAATTCACTATGTAGTCTCAAGGTAGCCTTAAACTCATGACTGGGATTAAAGGCATGCGCCACCATACCCAGTATACTTTTTTTTTTTTAACCATGCCTGGTATACTTTTTAAAATGTTTTATTTAGGGCTGGAGAGATAGCTTAGCAGTTAAGGCACTTGCCTGCAAAGTCTAACGACCAGAGTTTGATTCCCCACATAAAGTACCCACATAAAGCCAGATGCCCAAAGTGCTGCATGCATCTGGAGATTGTTTGCAGCTGCTGGATGCCCCGGCATGCCTATTCTCTCTTTGCTTGCAAATTAATTAATTAATTAAAAAATATATTTTGCCTTTAATCCCAGCACTCGGGAGGCAGAGGTAGGTAGATCACCTTGAGTTTGAGGCCACCCTGAAACTACATAGTGAATTTCAGGTCAGCCTGGGCTAGAGTGAGACCCTACCTCGAAAAAAAACAAAAAATAAAAATATATTTTATTTATTTACTTGGAGGGAGGGAAGGAGAGAGAAAGAGGAAGAATGGGCACGCCAGGACTTCTAGCCACTGCAAACAAACTCCAGATGCAAGTGCCAACTTGTGCGTCTGGCTTTATGTGGGTACTCCAGAATTGAACCTGGGTCCTTTGGCTTTGCAGGCAAGTGATAAGCCATCTCTCCAGACCTCCAGTATACATTTATTTATTTATTTATTTAGCATATACTTTGTATGAACACATCATGTGTTGGTACCATCATTTCCCTCCCAGTATACTTACTAAAAAATATTTGGAGCTGGGCGTGGTGGCGCACGCCTTTAATCCCAGCACTCGGGAGGCAGAGGCTGGAGGATCACCGTGAGTTCAAGGCCATCCTGAGACTACATAGTGAATTCCAGGTCAGCCTGGGCTACAGTGAGACCCTACCTCAAAAAGAGAAAAGAAAAAAGAAGAAAAAAATATATATTTGGGCTGGGCGTGGTGTCACACTCCTTTAATTCCAGCACTCGGGAGGCAGAGGTAGGAGGATCTCCGTGAGTTGGAGGCCACCTTGAGAATACAGAGTGAATTCCAGGTCAGCCTGTGCTATTGTGAGACCCTACCTCGAAAAAAACAAAAACAAACAATATATATATATATATATATATATATATATATATATATATATATATAATATAATAGCTGGGCATGGTGGCGCATGCCTTTAATCCCAGCACTGAGGAGGCAGAGGTAGGAGGATTGCTGTGAGTTTGGAGCCAGCCTAAGAGTACATAGTGAATTCCAGGTCAGCCTTGGCTACAGTGAAACCCTACCTCAAAAAAAAAAAAAAAAAAAAAAAAAAAGAGGTGGGCATGGTGGTGCATGCCTTTAATCCCAACTCTTGGGAGGCAGAGGTAGGAGAATCGCCATGAGTTCGAGGCCATCCTGAGACTGCATAGTGAATTCCAGGTCAGCCTGAACTAGAGTGAGACCCTACCTCGAAAAAAACAAAAAAAAAAAAACCAAAAAAAAAACTATATATATATATCGCATGTGGTGGCACACACCTTTAATCCTACCATTCAAGAGGCATTGGTAGGAGGATCACCGTGAATTTGAGGCCACCCTGAGAACATAGTGAATTTCAGGTCAGCCTGGGCTAAAGTGAGACCCTACCTTGAAAAACAAAAAAACCAAAAACAACAACAAAAAATTTATTTTTATTTTTTTAAAGGAATAGTCACTGTGATCCTCCTGCCTTTGCCTCCCTGAGTGCTGGGATTAAAGGTGTACACCACCATGCCTGGCTCACCATATACCTTTTTTTTTTTGTTTTGTTTTGTTTTGTTTTGTTTTGTTTTTCTAGGTAGGGTCTCGCTCTAGCTCAGGCTGACCTGGAATTTACTGTATAGTCTCAAGGTGGTCTTCACTTCACAGCGATCCTCCTACCTCTGCCTCCTGAGTGCTAGGATTAAAGGTGTGCGCCACCACACACGGCTTTCACCGTGTGCTTTTTAAAACACAGACAAATTTTAATGTGTGGAACATGGTTCAGGTTAACTAATCTAAGAGGGTCTTGTTCTTGACAAAAAGCACATAGTATACACAGGTCTGTTTTTAAGTTCTATGGGGCACAAGAGCAGGATGGAGGTTGGACTCAGTTGCATCTGATTGGTTCTATCTACACCTCTAGGCTGGGTGCACTCAACATGCTTCCTTCCCCTTGGGATATCTGCCATTTGCACCCTGATTTCAAGCAGGAAAAAATCCCTGTGTTGTGTGTGTGTGGGGGGGGATAGCGCTGGGACTAGAGGACTAGTTTGTCTTACATCAATGAGTCTCCAGGCTGTTGGAAGGCTTTTGGGGAGGGGGAGCAGCCAGACGTGGACCCTCCTTGATAGCTAGGGTGAATGTGGGCCACTGCAGACACCACAGGTCATAGGAGAAAAGCTTGTTGGAATCTGGATGCGTTCCTCTGAAATGCCAAGGAATCCTTCCCTTGATGTGAGCCTGGAGCTCAAGGGAGGTCTGGGCCTGAGAAGATCTGGCTAGTTAACTCAGTTCCCTGGACCAAAAGATGAGGAAGACCTTCCAAGACAGAACCTTGAGAAACACATTAGAGGGGCAGAAGACAAGGGGCACAGGAGGCACTCAGGATGTAAGTAGAGAAGCAGTGAGGTTACAAGGCAAGTCACGATGTGGAGGACAGTATGCAGAGAGGGCGGAAAGGCTGAGGCCAGAGGACTTCAGGGCTGAGGAAGCCCTTATTGAACATTGCCTTGGTGAGGCAGGGGTGGGAAGGGGCGTGGGTGCCATAGAGACCGCGCCCTCTGAGTGACCGCAGATAAAGGACTCAGGACTGGTCACGCCGTCGAGGACATCAGTGCGCATGCCCGGAGTGGTATGCATTGTCACGTGCGTGGAAGCTGCCCCACGCGCCTTCGCGGGCATTAACCGGGGTGGGCAGGGAGCCAGGGAATCCGCAGCCCCCGCCAGGTGTTCGTCACCAGCAGCCCGTCTCCGATGGAGGTCCTGGACGAGTTCGACCACGAGTTCCCGCAGAGCGTCACCTTCTGCCAGCTCATCTCCGAGGAGGACTTCGAGAGGCAGGCGGCGACCTGCACGGAGCGCGCGCTGCGCCGCCTCTTCCGCAGCCTGGACCGCAGCCCCGCGCTGGCCGAGAGGGCCTTGCGCAAGGCCAAGCTGGCCGAGTGCGAGCAGCGGGGGCTCCTCTCCTTCCTCTGGGTGCGGGAGGTGGGGACCATGGGGGGAGGGGGTGCGGGAATACCACCAGCCCGGCCTGCTATCCCTTTTAAGGACAGAGTTCTGCGAAGGGGAGAAGGTCACAAAGGGGCAGCTAGGATTACATAAACCTAGGGTGCCCCATGTTTGGGAAATGGAGCCTTGCCTTGCCTCCACCGTTGTTGCAGGCGAAGTTAATCTGCACTGTCCAGGGGGATCTGAACCTTTGCAACAGTATGGGCGTCCTGGAGATGCACCAGCGCCTGCAACTGCTGAAGAGGCGCATTCACCGCGTACACCTGTATTCCCTGGGTGAGGCTCAACTTCTGAACCCTGGGCAGCTCTGCGGCCTATTGAGCGTCAGTCGGCCAAACCTGGGCTGATGACTGCCTCAGGGCCCCTTGAGGTTCCCACCACCGCCCTCAAGGTTGGATTTGCCTTTTTTTTTTTTTTGATCAGGTCTTTCCCCCGCCCCCATTTAGTTGGTTTTCATTTTTGTCTTTTTAGTATTTTAAATTGTTTAATTTATGTATTTATTTGAGGGAGAGAGAGAATGGGGGTGCCAGGGCCTCCAGCCGCTACAAACAAACTCCAGACGCATGCACCACCTTGTGCATCTGGCTTACGTGGATCCTGTGTGGCTTTTGCAGGCAAGCGCCTCAATCACTAAGCCATCCCTCCAGCCTGGACCAGATTTTATTCAGAGCCAAAAGGATGGCTGGGGTAGGCTGGGCCCAGGAAGAGGAAGGCATACCTACCACTAGATCTATTAATTAGGAGGCCGACTTCCGCTTTGCTTCTTCCCTTCTGTGACCTTGAGAAGGTCAGGTCACCTTTCTGAGACTGAACACTTGTTACTAACCTGTTTTGTAGCGGTGTGTGGAGGGTTGCCCACAAACCTGACCCAGGACCCATTTGTTTCTGTCCAGTGCTTGACACTAAAAGATTTTGTTGTTGTTTTCAAGGTAGGGTTTCTCTGTAGCCCAGGCTGACCTGGAATTCACTATGTAGTCTTAGGCTAGCTTGGAACTCATAGCGGTCCTCCTAGCTTAGCCTCCCAAATGCTGGGATTAAAAGCGTGTGCCACCACCCCCAGCGACACTAAAAGACTTTTTTGTTTTGTGGCTTTTTTTTCTTTTTTTTTTTTTTAATTTTTCCAGGTAGGGTCTTGCTGTAGGCCAATCTGACCTGGAATTCACTCTGTAGTCTCAAGCTGGCCTCGAACTCATGGCAATCCTCCTACCTCGGCCTCCCAAGTGCTGGGATCAAAGGCATGTGCCACCATGCCTGGTGACACTAAAAGATTTTATTATGAAATTTAAGTATACCTAAAACTAGAAACTGCAGGAAACACTCAGATATCTGCTGCCCACATCCTATGTTTTGCTTACCATCATGTCATGTTTGTTTCATTCTTTGTACCCCTTACCTTTTCTGGAAATGTTTGTTTTGGCAGTCCTCAGCCTCCTGAGTGCTGGGATTAAAGACATGAACCTACCTGAGACTTCTTAATTTTTCTTTTTAAATATTTTTATTTGCAAGCAGAGAGAAATGAAAGAGAGACAGAGAGAGGGCGTGTCAGGGCCTCCAGCCTCTGCAAATGAACTCCAGATACATGCAACCACTGTGCATCTGGCTTTACGTGGGTTCTGGGAAATCGAACTTGGATCATTAGGGTTTGTAGGCATGGTGGCCCAGTATTCCCAGGCTGAGGTGGGAGGGTGCCTGTGATTTCAAGGCCAGCCTGGAGTTACAGTGTGAGTTCCTGGGCTAGAGTAAGTGCCTACCTTGACAAAAAATAAGCATTTTTGACATAGCTCTTATGTTAATATTCTTATTGACAATTTCCTAAATTAGCCCCATTCACATCTACCTAGAGTCTACCAAAGTCTTTCTACACTTATTCTGTCACACCCGGAGTCTGTTGAGACCCACGTTATGGGAATCAGACTTCTTAGGTCCCTTTTTCACTAGGGTGACCATTTAACTCATGTCCAAGTTGGACACTTGTGATCACTGAGTGACAGCGCGACTTGTCCAGGGCAAATGAGGATCCATGGCCACTCCTATTGAAGTTGGGAATGCTACTTCCTTTCTTTTCCACCATGTCACAATTTCTTTTATTTTTTAATTTTTTAAATTTATTTGAGAGCGACAGAGAGAGAAAGAGGGAGAGAGAGAGAATGGGCGCACCAGGGCCTCCAGCCACTGCAAACGAACTCCAGATGTGTGCGCCCCCTTGTGCATTTGGCTAACGTGGGTCCTGGGGAATCAAACCTAGAACCGGGGTTCTTAGGGTTCACAGGCAAGTGCTTAACCACTAAGCCATCTCTCCAGCCCCCATGTCACAATTTCAACTGCTGTCCTCTGAGCCTCTCTTACAGGCTTACATCTGTTACCAAGTCTGGTGGGGTGTGTGTGTTCTCTTCTATGCATATTTCATCAGTCATCGTCACTCTTTTTATTTTTATTTGAGAGAGAGCGGCAGGTAGAGAATGGGCTTACCAGAGTGTACAGCCACTGCAAACAAACTCCAGATGCATGTACCACCCTATGCTTATGCTTCTGGCTTATGTGGGTCCTGGGGAATCAAACCTGGGTCCTTTGGCTTTGCAGGCAAGCGCCTTAACCTCCAAGCCATCTCTCCAGCCCTCAGTCATCACTGTTAAAGTCTTGATCGGGTTCAGGCTGAGGGTTTTTGTTGTTGTTGTTGTTGTTGTAGGTTTTGTTTTTGTTTTTTGAGGTAGATTCTCATTCTTGGCCCAGGCTAGGCTCTAGCCACTGCAAACGAACTCCAGACTCATGTACCACCTTGTGCATCTGGTTTTACATGGGTGCTTCAGGTGTTAGACTTTGCAGGCAAGTGCCTTAACTGCTGAGGCTGAGCCATCTCTCCAGCCCCTTAGGCTGAGTTTTGTTGGTGTATATGTGTTCAGTGCTATGCTATATTACAGAGACAGCAGTTTCCTTCTTCTTCTTCTTCTTTTTTTGTTTTGTTTTGTTTTGCAATCCTCCTACCTCTGCTTCCCAAGTGCTAGGATTAACGGTGCGTGTCACCACGACTGGCTTGTTTTCTGCTTCATATTGGGAGGTCCTGCTCACATAGGGGTCCCTACTTTCCATGGTGCTGTATGTGAGTCCTCTACATTACAGCTTCATCTGGTGGTTGAACCAATAGTATAGTTTGCCCTAAGATGTCTTCAAGGTTATCTATCCCTGTTATACAGAAGAGGAAACAGTCACCAGGGAGTTGGTTGCTATATGTAAAGTCACATAGTCAGTAGTTGCAACTATATATGGACTTGAGTTTGCACTGGTCCTGGAGCACAGGATCTTAGTCTTCAGTACTGAATATTATCATTATAGATGTGCCATTCATACTGTTTATTTTTTGGGGGGGGGTTCAAGGTAGGGTCTTGCTCTATCCCAGACTGACCTGGAATTCACTATGTCATCTCAGGGTGATCTCAAACTCACAGTGATCCTCCTACCTCTGCCTCCCAAGTGCTGGGATTAAAGGTGTGCACCACCACGCCCAGCTATACCTTTCTTTTTAAATATTTTTATTTATCTATTTGAGAGCGAAAGACACAGAGAAAGAGGCAGGGAGGGAGAGAGAGAATGGGCACGCCAGGACCTCCAGCCACTGCAAACGAACTCTAGATGCTTGCACCCCCTTGTGCATCTGGCTTATGTGGGTCCTGTGGAATCAAGCCTTGAATCTGGGTCCTTAGGGTTCACAGGCAAGCGCTTAACCACTAAGCCATCTCTCCAGCCCCTCTTTTTAAATATTTTTATTTGTTTACTTGCAAGAAGAGAGAAATAGAGTCAAGGAGTGTGGGTATACCAGAACCTGTTGCCACTGTACACAAACTTCACATGTATGTGTCACATTGTGCATCTGGCTTTAGGTGAGGACTTGGAAGTCAAACCCAGACCAGCAGGCTTTATAAGTGAGCACTTTAATCACCGAACCATCCCCTTTATTTCTTCCTCCTTTTTTTTTTTTTTTTTTTTTGAGGTAGGGTCTTACTTTAGCCTAGGCTAACCTGTAACTCAATTTGTAGCTCTAGACTGGCCTCAAACTTACAGCAATCTTCCTACCTCTGCTTCCTGAGTGCTGGGACTAAAAGCATGTGCAAGGCTGGAGTGATGGCTTAGCATTTAAAGCATTTGCCTACAAAGCTAAAGGACCCAGGTTCAATTCTCCGACCTGCGTTAGCCAAATGCACAAGTGTCTGGCATTCATTAGCAGTGGCCGGAAGCCCTGGCGCACCCATTCTCATTCTCTCTTCCTCTCTCTCTCTCCCTCTTTCTCTGTCAAACAAATAAATAAATAAAAATTTAAAATTTTTTTTTAAAAAGCATGTGCATACATTTAATCCCAGCACTTGGGAGGCAGAGGCAGGAGGATTGCCCTGAGTTTGAGACCACCCTGAAACAACATAGTGAATTCCAGGTTGGCTACAGTGAAACCTTACCTCGAAAAAAAAAACAGAAAAGGGGGAGATGCTGGAGAGATGGCTTAGTGGTTAAGCCGCTTGCCTGTAAGGCCTAAGGACGTCCGTTTTCCATCTCTCTACAGATCCCACATAAACCAGATGCAAAGGCGAGGCAAGTGCAAGGTCTCACATGCCCACTAGGTAGCGCAAGCATCAGGCATTCCATTGCAGTGGCTAAGGCCCTGCCAATTCTCTCTCTCTCTCGGGGAGGGTGGGGGAAGCATGTGCCACCAAGCCGGGCCCCATTGGCACTGAACTCAATATAGAGCTGAAATCAGCCTTGAACTCATGATCCTCCTGCCTCTACCTTCTCCAAGTGCTGGGATATCAGGATTACAGGCATGCACCACATGTCTGGTTGATGAAGTTATTTCGAGGAGCTGTATGAGAAGTGCATTTACATCACTTTGCTGGTGGTCTCCAACTTGAATAGTAAAAATAGCCAGACTCACTCAATGCAGTCTGAAGACAGAGCGGACAGGAGCATAGCCCAGGGTCTGGCCCCAGAGATACCATCTCTGAACCTACCACTGTTAAGACCAATTTATTATGGATTTTCTTGTGAAAGAAGTACCCTTTCCACCCCAACTTGACTCTGGGTCCTGGGCACCACTGCTGGTATTGATAAATCAAACTTTCACAGTGCTTGAAGAGGAGGCTAGCTGTAGGTTAGCCTGCCAGGCCTGGCATATCCATCACCCCCTTTGAAATTCTGCCCTTGAAGCCAGGCAGCTTGGAATGGATTCTGCTTGCCCTTGTGCAGATAGTACTTCTGGGGATGAGGCTGTAACTCACTTGGTAGAATTCCTGCTTAGCATGTGAGAGCCCTGAGTTTGATTCCCAGCACTGCATAAACTAGTGTAGTGGTGCACAACTGTAATCCCAGCACTTGGGAGGTGGAGACAGAAGTTCAAGGTACTCCTTAGCTACATAGCAAGCTTGAAGACAAGCTGGACTACATGATACTATATCCAAGCTTTTTTTGGGAGCCAGGTCATGGTGGCACACATCTTTAATCCCAGCATTTGGGAGGCAGAGGTAGGAGAATTGCTGAGTTGGAGGCCAACCTGAGACTATATAATGAATTCCAGCTCAGCCTGGGCTAGAGTGAAACCCTACCTCGAAAAACATAAAAAGTCAAGACAAAGAAAAACATATTAGAAAGCCTTTACATCCTTAGACTTAGCACTATAAGCAATAACCAAAAATTGTTAAAATGAAAATTATCAAAAAAAAAAAAAAAAAAGCTGGCAGTGGTGGCACACACCTTTAATCCCAGCAGAGGCAGGAGGATCACCGTGAGTTCAAGCCCATCCAGAGACTACAGAGTGAATTTCAGGTTAGCCTGAACTAAAGCGAGATCCTATCTCATAAAACCCTCCTCCAAAAAAAATTAAAAGAGGGAGAGAAAAAAAGTCCCCTTTCTTGGATGATGCATATTGGCACCTGTCAGCAGTGGCCCCAAGTATTTTCCCAATATGCTTGTTGGGGGCCTTAATTCCTTGCTGGAGGGCTGATGTGAAGACCCAGTGTCATTGTGTCTGTCCCTATTCATTCAGCTTGGCTTTGGTCAGGGTGTTAGTGAAGCGCGGGAAGAGTCTTGGCAAGCTCTGTTGGAACAAGCCTTTGTCCTGTGAGTGGTAAAGAATTACTTGAGCCTGGAGTGGTGGCACACACATTTAATCCCAGCACTCGGGAGACAGAGGTAGGAGGATCGCTGTGAGTTTGAGGCCAGTCTGAGACTACATAGTGAATCCCAGGTCAGCCTGGGCTAGAGCGAAACCCTACCTTGATAAACCGAAAAAGAAAAAAATGAAAGAATTACTAGAGACAATTCACAAGGCTAGTGAGAGAGGAACACAGTGGCTTTATTGGACAGGAATCAGAAGTACAGTGAAAGCACAAACAGCAGACTTTATTACAAGCAGAAAAGTACCTTCTGGAGCCAGGCGTGGTGGCTAGTGCCTTCAATCTTGGGAGGCAGAGGTGGGTGGATCGCTGTGAGTTCAAGGCCACCCTGAGGCAACATAGTGAATTCCAGGTTAGCCTGGGCTAGAGAGCGAGATCCTACTTCTGTGCATGGTGGTGCACACCTTTAATCCCAGCACTCGAGAGGCAGAGGTAGGAGGATTGCCTTGAGTTCAAGGCCACCCTGAGACTACACAGTGAATTCCAGGTCAGCCTGGGCTACAGCAAAACCCTACCTCGAAAAACCAAAGGGGGGGGGAGGGAAAAAGAAAGAGAAAAATACCCTTCAGAAGGGATAGGAACTCCAGAGCCAGAGACTTGTCTGAAGGGTTAAATTCTGGGGATATGAATATGTTGGGGCTATCCATCTCTACCCATAATTGAAAGGGTCATAGGCTGATTGATTTTCTTTCATTCTTTTTTTTTTTCCTCCAGGTAGGGTCTCTAGTCCAGGTTAACCTGGCATTCACTATGTAGTCCCAGGCTGTCCTCAAACTCATGGCGATCCTCTTACCTGTGCCTTCCAGGTATTGGGATTAAAGGTGTGTGCCACCACACCCAGCTTGGCTGATTTTTCTATTTGAGCGTTTCTCAGTAGTTAAGCAGCCAAAAGAAACCTTTAGGTTTTTTTTTTTTTAATCACCCACAACTGAAGTTGTTTTTGTTTATTTATTTACTTATTTATTTATTGGCTATTGGCCTTCCCTTCTGACTCTAGCCAGAACCACTGCCCTAGCCATCCGTAGCTACCTACAGTAACCCTATCTTTCCCTCATCAACTCTCCGGACACCTTTTCTTACAGACACCAAGAAGAAGAAGCTAAAACCCAAGAAACCAGAGCCCATCCTCTTACAAGACCAGCCGGCCTCCTCAGGCCTGTCACCAGCACTGTTTCCACCACTACCTGTGCCATCACCAGTCAACACTGTGGCCTCTGTGGTGACCACATCACCCCCTGTCTATACTATGCCCAGGGTGTTTGGCCCCTACCCTCAGGTCAGTAGGAACAGGCCCTGCTCTAGGCAGTCTTGGGAAGTCAGCTTCTGTTCCCTGCTCAGAACAATCATTACTCCAGACTACAGCAGTGTCTCTCAAATGTCTGCATAGCATTATTTGCAGACATGGTCTTGGGTGGAATCAGTGAAGCAGATAAAAGGTGGCTTCCCTGTGTGAAAGGCCATGGCAAGGGTTGAAGACACATAGCTCCACCTTCTTGGCCTCAGGCAAGCAAGACAATGCTAGGTACACCCCAGCACTGGGGGATGCTGGATCTCCTAAAGGACAGTCACATCTTTGGTCCCATGTCCACCTCTGTCCAGGAGTGTTGTCCTTATGCTGCCCCCTACTTGCAATGTCTGCACCTCTAGGCTCCTGGTTTCTCTTGGAAGCCTCACTTTAGGTCCCCTCTCCTCCATGCTAGGGGGCTTTCACTCCCAGCCACCATGCTGTCTTTTGTACTCCTAAAACGCTAAGCTCAATGTGGACACTTAGGTGTCTGCTGAGTGAAAGAAAGGCTCTGCACTTGACACTTATCCAGAGATCTCCTGTTTCCTGCAGGCGGAGAGTCTGAATGGTCCAAGGTCTGAAGTGAAATTAAATTGGAATGGCCTCTCATCAAACCCAAAGAGGTGGAGAGTCTTACTCAGTTTGAGGGGACAAAAACACATCTGGAAGGGGCATCTAGGGAGTATAACTAAATGTTTTGTCCTTTTTTTTTTTTTTTTTTTCGAGGTAGGGTTTCACACTGGCTCAGGCTGACCTAGAATTCACTATGTAGTCTCAGGGTGGCCCCGAACTCTTGGCGATCTTCCTACCTCTGCCTCCCTAGTGCTGGGATTAAAGGCATGCGCCACCATGCCCAGCCGTGTCCCCACCTTTTTTTTAAAAGACTTTATTTTTACTTATTTATTAGAGACAGAGAGAGGGAGAGAGAGAGAGAGGGAGAATGGGCGTGCCACGGCCTCTAGCCACTGCAAACGAACTCCAAACGCATGTGCAACCATGTGCATCTGGCTTACGTGGGACCTGGACAATCAAACCCCGGGTCTTTAGGCTTCGCAGGCATGTGCCTTAACCTCTAAGCCATCTCTACAGCCCCCCATCTCTTTTTTTTAACATTTTTTTTTAATTTATAAGAGTGAAAGAGAGAGAGAGGGAGAGAATGGGCATGCCAGGGCCTCCAGCCACTGTAAACGAACTCCAGATATATGCGCCCACTTGTGCATCTGGCTTACATGGGTCCTGGAGAGTCAAACTGGGTCCTTTGGCTTCTGCAGGCAAATGCCTTAACTGCTAAGCCATCTCTCCACCTCTTTTTTTTTCCCCACCTCTTAATTCTCCCCACAATATTGGGTGGTCATTGGATTTTAATTCTTAGGAGGTGGGAGTTCTGGGCTCTGAGTGTGGGGATCCTTGGGCCCATGTGCACACATTCTGTGGAGGAGCCCGGAAGCAACATTCTGTTTCTTCACTGTCTTGCAGTCACATGGTCGACCTGACCCCGTTGGTCCTCAACCCCGGAGGCTTCCATTTCTCGTATTTGACAGGAAACAGTGTACAGAAGCTCCATTGCCCTGGCTTCCACTGGTGAGTGTCTACATCTCTCTGACCCTAACACCCGGGCTCTCCCCAGCCCCAGGGTCCCTGCTTCTCACTCAAACCAGAAACAAAACCTTTGTCATGATAGTTCTTCCATTTCTAGGGTGGAACTAAATATATAGTCAGAGACTTTACCCAAGTGGATCCCCAAATAATAAGCAAATCTTTAAAGAAATGTTTTTTAGGGGCCTTTAGGAAGAGATTCTCATTAGCTATGAAAATGTTACTATATTGGCTTTGTCTTTTTTTTTTTTTTTTTTTTTTTTGGTTTTTCGAGGTAGGGCCTCACTCTTGTCCAGGATGACCTGGAATTAACTATGTAGTCTCAGGGTGGCCTCGAACTCATGGTGATCCTCCTACCCCTTCTTCCCCAGTGCTGGGATTAAAGGCATGTGCCACCATGTCCTGCTGCTGCTGCTGCTGCTGCTGCTTCTTCCTCTTCTTCTCCTTCTCCTTCTTCTGGTGCTGGGAATGGAATCAGGGGCTTTGCTCAGAGGTGATCTACCACTGAGCTGCATACATCCCAGCCAGTCCTATTTTTAACTTGTGAATTGAGATCACTCATGTAGCCTACCATTCATCTACTTAATGTTTCCAATTCAGTGGATTTATATATATTCACACTTGTGCACCATCACCACTACCTAATTTTAGAATTTTTTTGCATGGGTACTGTGTGTGATGTGGTGGCATATATATATGTGTGTGTGTTATATGCATGTGCAGATACACTCATAGGAATGTGGGGGCAGAGAAGCATATTGGATGTTCTTCTATCATTCATCTGCATATTTCCTTAAGACAGGATATCTCTCTCTCTCTCTGCATGTGTGGCCTCTGTTTTTGCAAGCTCCAGTAATTCTCCTGTCTCCTCTTCCTGTAGGACTGGGTTACAGATGTTCATGGCCACATTCAGATATTTATGTGGGTCCTGGGTAATTGCACACACGCAGTCTCAGCTCTTATGTTTGCAGCAAGTGTTTTTACTCACTGACCATCTCCCTAGCCCTAATTTTAGAAAAGAGTAGCTGAGCTGGGCATGGTGACACATGCCTTTAATCCCAGCACTTGGGAGGCAGAGGTGGGAGGATCACTGTGAGTTTGAGACCACAGAGTGAATTCCAGGTCAGCCTGGACTAGAGTGAGACCCTACCTTGAGCTCCCCTCCCCCCCCCCAAAAAAAAGAAAATAGTAGCTGAGCGGGACATTATGGCCCATACCTTTAGTCCCATTATTTGGGAGGCAGAGGTCCTGGTGCACCCATACTCACTCTCTGTCTGCTTTTCATTCTGTCTTTCTGTCTCTCAAATAAATAAATAAAATTTAAAAATGAGTTTGTTGGGACTGAAAGGATGGCTTAGCACTTAAGGCACTTGCCTACAAAGCCAAAGGACCTCGGTTCAATTCCCCAGCACCCACGTAAGCCAGATGCACAAGGTGGAGCATGCATCTGGAGTTCATTTGCAGTGGCTGTTGGCCCTGGTGTACCCATGCTCTCTCTCTCTCTCCTAAATAAATAAATAAATAAATTTATCTTAAAAAAATTGTGTTTTGGGTTGGAGAGATGGCGTAGTGGTTAAGGTGCTTGCCTGCAAAGCCTAAGGACTCATGTTTGACTCTCCAGGTCCCATGTGAGCCAGATACACAATATGATGCAAGCACGCAAGATCGGACATGCGCACAAGATGGTGCACACATCTGGAATTCAATTAAGTTATTGGAGGCTCTGGCATGCTAATTCTCTCTCTCTCTCTCACTGATAAAAAAAATAATAAAAAAATGAGTTTGTTTCCCAAAACTCATATAAACAGCTGGACATGCCCACTCATGCCTCTAACCCCATTGCTGTGGGAATTGGAGACAGAAATTGCTGGGACTGGTTGGTTACTCAGTCTAGCCAAAAAATGGTGTGAGCTCCAAGTTCAGTGAGAGACCTTATCTCAAAGAAATAAGGCAGAAGAGTGAGAGAGGAGCCACCCAACTTCTGCACATGTGCCCATGGGACATACTCTACTCATCTGCATGGGTCACAACACACATATTACACATGCACACAGAATTTTAAAAACTTGAAAACAATCCGGGCGTGGCGGCGCATGCCTTTAATCCCAGCACTTGGGAGGCAGAGGTAGGAGGATTGCCATGAGTTCGAGGCCACCCTGAGATTACCTAGTGAATTCCAGGTCAGCCTGGACTAGAGTGAAACCCTACCTCAAAAAACCAAAACAAAACAAAAAAAAACTTGAAAATAAATATTTATGGAATTATGGAATATTATTATTATTATTATTATTTTGGTTTTTCAAAATAGAGTCTCACTCTAGCCCAGGCTGACCTGGAATTCACTATGTAGTTTCAGGGTGGCCTTGAACTCACAATGATCCTCTTACCTCTGCTTTGCATGCTGGGATTAAAGGCGTGCACCACCATGCCTGACAGAATTATGGAATATTAAGCAGCTTTGTTAAGATTATGAAAAACATGATCATATACACTGTTCCACAACTTTTTCTGGGGAGACATGAACAAATTTCTGTTTACCCCAAATAGGGCACTGATGTATTTTCCACCCAAATCCAGTTTTGTGAACCAGTAAGTTTATTGAAGTTATCCACAGAAGCATGGGTGACTCGGCTGCACCAAAGCATGACTCAAGAAACCTGCAACAGGGGCTGGGGAGATGGCTCAGACATTAATTAAAAAGGTGCTTATGGGCTGGAGAAATAGCTTAGCAGTTAAGGTGCTTGCCTGTGAAGCCTAATGACTCATGTTCAACTCTCCAGGTCCCACATAAGCCAGACACACAATATGATGCAAGTGCACAAGGTCACACATGCACAAAAGGTGGCACACATGTCTGGAGTTCAATTACAGTGGCTGGAGGCCCTGACAGACCAATGTGCTCGTTCTCTCTCTCTCTCTCTCTCTCTGATAAAAAAGTCTAGAGCTGGGCATGGTGGCGCATGCCTTTAATTCCAGCACTGGGGAGACAGAGGTAGGGGGATTGCCATGAGTTCGAGGCCACCCTGAGACTACATAGTGAATTCCAAGTCAGCCTGGGCTAGAATGAAACCTTACCTAGGAAAAAACAAATTTAAGCCAGGCATGGCGGCACACGCCTTTAATCCCAGAACTCGGGAAGCAGAGGTAGGAGGATTACCATGAGTTTGAGGCCACCCTGAAACTACCTGAGCTAGAGTAAAACCCTACCTCAGAAAACTTAAAAAAAGAGAGAGAGAGAGAGAGAGAGAAGCCTGGAGTGATGGTGCACGTCTTTAATTCCAGCAGAAGCAGAAGTAGCAGGATTGCTGTGAGCATGAGGCCAGCCTGATAATACATAGTGAATTCCAGGTCAGCCTCGGCTAGAGCGAGACCCTATCTCAAAAAGCGAAAAAAAAAAAAAAAAAAAAAATTTGTGAGAGTGGCTCCAGATGCATGGTCCACCTTGTGTGCATGCACCACCTTGTGCGTATGCATGACCTTGTATGTCTGGCTTACATGGGTTCTGGGGAGTCAATCTGGGTCCTTAGGCTTCACAGGCAAGTGCCTTAACTGCACTTCTTCTCTCCACCCCCCTCCAATTTTTTAAAAAATATTTTATTTTTTTATTTGCAAGCACAGAAAGACAGAGAGAGAGAGAGAGAACAAGCCAGAGACTGGGCATGCCAGCTGTTGCATAGACTCCAAACACTTGTGCCATCTTCTGCATCTGGCTTTATTTGGGTACTGGGGAATTGAACCTGAGTCATTATGATTTGCAGGCAAGCATCCATCTCCTCAGCCCCCAATTTTTTTAAATGTTAATTGCTGTGGTAGTCAAGATCTCACAGTGACTACCTGCATAATAGGAGGGGGAAAATGATGACATCAAATTAGAAGAGGGACTAGTTGGAAAGAAGGAATTCAGTGGGAGGGGGATTCATGAGGGGGAGAAGGGAAGGGTGGCAGGAGGGGATTGTGATTATGGTATATCTTATAGGGGTTATCAATAAAAAGCTTAAATTAAAAAATTATTTATTTGCAAGCAGAGAAATACAGACTGAATGAAAGACACACAGAGAGAGTATGGGAGAGAGAGTATGGGTGCTCCAGGGCCTCTAGCCACTGCAAACAAATTCCATACACATACACCACTTTGTGCATTTGTCTTTACGTGGGTACTGGGGATGCAAACCTGGGTCATTAGGCTTTGCATGCAAGTGCCTTAACCACTGAGCAATCTCTCTAGCTCCTGATGCTCTGTTTATGTACCTGTTCAAATATTTTGCTTACACACAGACACAAACTAAGTTTGTTTGTTTTTTTTTTTTCTCCAGGTAGGTTCCCACTCTAGCTCAGGCAGACCAAGAATTCACTATGGGGCTGGAGAAATGGCTAGCAGTTAAGCGCTTGCCTGTGAAGCCTAAGGACCCTGGTTCAAGGCTCGATTCCCCAGGACCCACGTTAGCCAGATGCACAAGGGGGCACACGCATCTGGAGTTCATTTGCAGTGGCTGGAGGCCCTGTCGTGTCCATTCTCTCCTCTCTCTATCTGCCTCTTTCTCTCTCTGTCTGTCACTCTCAAATAAATAAATAAAAATAAACAAAAAATTTTAAAAAAAAAAAGAATTCACTATGTAGTCTCAGGGTGTCCTCAAACTCACGACAATCCTTATACCTCTGCCTCCTGAGTGTTGGGATTAAAAGCATGTGCTACCCCGCTCGGCAGGATTTTTTTTTTTAACCCATATAGAATCCTATTGCATATACTTTGCCTTGTCTGTTTTTCATTAATAAACCATGGGGGCCTGGGGTGAAGCTCAGTTGTTTAATATATTTGCTTGCAAAGCCTGCTGGCCCAGGTTCAATTACCCAGTATTCACATAAAGCCAGATGCACAAAGTGGCACATGCCTCTGGAGTTTGTTTGCAGTAGCAAGAGGCTCTGGCACATCCATACTCTCTCTCTCTTTTTCTCACAAATACATAAAAATATTTAAAAAAAACATTTGCACTGGCATTCTCCTTTAATCTCAGAACTGGGAAGTCAGAAGTAGAAGGATCACTTCAGGTTCATGGCTAGTGTGGACTACATAGGGAATTCAAGGGTAGCCTGGTCTAAATAGTAAGACTCTGTCACATGTATGTCTGGTGGCCTATGTGCTCATGTTCTACCTCATGGATATGTGCTGGATGTTTCTCATGCAGGTCCTCAGCTTGTAGTGGATCCTCCAACATTGATGCAACTCCATCTGCTGGTGTGAAGGCTTCCATCTTCTCTCCACCTGTCCTACTCAAGTTCCAGCCTGTGCGCAGATCTAGAGATGACTCAGAGAATGACCCTGGCAGTGCAGAGTCGTTGGCTGCCAAGAGAAACCAGTGACCTCTTTCTTACATACCATGCCTGAGGAATGAATAAAAATCCCGCGGAGGTGCTTTGCTTGTGCTGGACTGGCTAGGACTTGTGCCGGCCCTACTGCCCTTCTGCTAGAAAGATGAGCCTTTGAATCAGTCCTATGTGAAATCCCCTTGATTGCACCCTGACAAGCAGTTCTGTAATATGCACCTGGAAAGTGTAAGGTCTGGGAATGACCAAGACCACTCACACCACTCTGAGGCAAAGATGAAAGCTTTTATACAGGAAAGCACGAGCTGCCAGGACTGACTCTCAAGAGCAGAGCACAGCCAACCTGAGTTTTCAGGTAGTGGGCTTTATAGGGCTTTTTTTTTGTTTGTTTTTTGGTTTTTCAAAGTGTTTCATTCTAGCTCAGGCAGACCTGGAATTCACTATATAGTCTCAGGGTGGCCTTGAACTCACTGTGATCCTCCTACCTCTGCCCCCTCCCTCCCCCAGTGCTGGGATTAAAGGCATGCCCCGGCTTTTATAGGCCTTTTTCAGTTGGGGGAAGGTGAGGAAGGGAAACTTGAATTGTTAAATTGAATAAAAAAGGTTCCTTTAGGTGAGATCTTAGGTATCCTTAGGTATCTTTAGGCAAGGAAGGGATAATGACTGGGGCAGTTTCTTGAGGAATGTAGATAATCCAGTTCCTTATGCCTCTGTCACCATTTTGCTATCCTTGGTGACTCCATCTTGGGAGCCCATCCTGACCTAACAGAAAGTATGGATGTAAGGAGTACTGTCCTTCCATTTCAGTGATTCTGGCCCCTTTGGGCCTCTCTTCACCTCACTCAGTTGCAAGTCTACTGTATTTTCCTACACTTGGCCCCTAAACAAGCCTAATGTGACTGGGTTCTTCCCTGGCTGGCCTTGAACTCACAGTGGTCCTCTTACTCGGCCTCCTGAGTGCTGGGACTAAAGATGTACACCACTGCACATGGCAGTTAGTATTTGAGTGGGTACTGGGTACAGAGGGCAGGAAGCTTGAGAATTATTATTTTTTTTGTTTTATTTTTTCAAGGTACTGTCACACTCCAACCTAGGCTGACCTGGGACTCACTGTAGCCCCAGGCTGGCCTCAAACTCACAGTGATCCTCCTACCTCTGCTTCCCGAGTGCTGGGATTAAAGGTGGCTAAATTTGATACTTTTTAAACATTTTATTTATTTGCAATGAGGGAGGGGGGGAAGAGAGAGAGAATGAGAATGGATATGGTGCCAGGGCCTCCAGCCACTGCAAATGAACTCCAGATGCGTGTTCCATTTTGGCTTTATAGGATTACTGTGGATTCCAACCTGGTTCTTAGGCTTTGTAGGCAAGCACCTTAACTGCTGAGCCATCTCCCCAGCCCTGAGCTTGAGAATTTTGCTTTGATCAGACATATTAAACTTGACATCTGTAGTTACCCAAGGGCAGCAACTTAGCATTGGGAGTCACAGGATACAAATGTTATTTCAAACCATGAGCTTGTACATGCTTGCTTGAGGTCCTGGATCCAATCCACAGTTATCCTTGGCACCCAGAAAAACACAAACATGGACAAATCCACCAGGCCCCAAGTATAGACAAGAGAGCCAGGTCGGGCACATAAACATACTGATGAGGCCCAAAGGAAGATTCTAGCAGAGGGCACATATGGGACCCGTAAGGTTTTGGACCTCCAGGCTTGATCACCTCCCTTCTGACTTCGGAGGGGCCGTGAGGAGGTGGAGAGAAAGGGAGGTGAGTATACTGCAGGTGTGGCTTTGTGGGCTTCAGTCCTGGAGAGAAGTGGAGAAGGGACCAGAGAGCTGATGGCACTTCAGGCAGGTGACCTTTTGCAACATTTAAGAATGCACGGCATGTCTGAGCATGCTTTGAGGATGTTTGAGGAAGGATGGCTGAGGTTGGGCTGGGCAGGCAAAGAGGTGGTGCCGCGAGGTCTGGTCCCTGGAGAAGGCCGCGGTTCCGCTGTATTCCCCCTGTGGGCATACGTGCTTGTGTCAGGAAACTACAATTCCCGACATGCCTTGCTCAAACTTCCGGAGTGTCGGGGAAGGGGGCCGCCCCGGTACACGGAAGTCGTCGAGTGGGGCAACCGTTCGCAGCTCTGAGTGCTCGTTTGTCGCGTCCGCCGTCGCCGCCACCATGGGAAAGCGACAGCACCAGAAGGACAAAATGTAAGTCGGCCGCCCCCGGGACAGGGACCCCACTGTGCCCCAGTTTCCTGCCTGCTTCTCCTTAGCTGGTGCCACTCTTCTAACCTCCTGGCCCGTCGCCATCCCGAGCGTCACTTCCTCCAGGAAAGCTCCGGGCTGGTCTGTCGGTCCCCAGCAGCCGCGGGCTCCCAACGCGGCCCTCCGCCTGCGCCCGGCCTCCACGCCCCGCCGCTCCCCCTCGGTCCGCGCTGGGCCTGCGCGTGCGCCGCTGCCCCTTCTCCATCCCTGTTGGCCGCCGCCCGCGCCCGGGCTGCTGAGTTCCAGCTAGGACGAGACAGCCCTGCCCCTAGTTGCTTTTCCACTTGTCGTGTTTCTTTGATTCTCTTTCTAACACGCGAAAGACCTGTCGACCTGCCTGTTTTCTTCCTGTGAGAACACCTTGTCTCCTGTGTTGGCGGATCTGTGGTATCAATACTCAAGTCCTCATTTGGCTTCTCATCGTCACCGTGCTCCCGCCGCCCCTTTCTTGTTTGTTTTGTTTTGTTTTGTTTTGTTTTTCACTTTAGCTCAGGCTGACCTGGAATTCACTATGTAGTTTCAGGGTGGCCTCGAACTTATGGCCTCCCAAGTGCTGGTATTAAAGACCCTCGCCACCACCGCCTTAAAGGCACCGCCGCTCCTTTCTGAAGCTGTTGCTTGGTGTCTGGGATCTTACGGTCTCTGTTTTGTATTTGCTTCAATGGCCTCTCTCTCATTTCAGCCCCCTTTGTTGGGCATTCTTTCCTTATCCTAGATCTCATAGGGTTTTTTTCCCCCTTCATTTCTGTCTATTCTGTCATTCCAGTCATGTTAAATTGGCCCCTGTTAATGGTGATTTATCTCTCTCTCTCTGGGTGTTTCCAGGTTATTGGCCTCTTAATATTTTATTTATTTACTTGAGGGGGCGGGAAAGAAAGAGAGAGAGAGTATGGATGTACTAGGTTCTTTTTGCTATCGGAAAAAAAGAAAAACAACTCCAGATGCATGTGCCACTTTGTGCATCTGGCTTTAGAAGAAAGGCTCACACCAATACTTAAGCAGCAAGAAACTTTGTTAAGAGTAAAGATTTGGCAGGGTGTGGTAGCGCACGCCTTTAATCCCAACACTCTGGAGCCAGAAGTAGGAGGATCACAGTCAGTTCAGGCCCACCCTGAGACTACGTAGTAAATTTCAGGTCAGCCTTCACTAGAGCAAGACCCTACCTCAAAAAAAAACAAAAAACAAAGTAAAGATTTGAATACATTGCCAAAAGGGTAGCGGGTCACTTGAGTGGAAGAAGTGGTCTGGGACTTATCTATAGGACTTTTAGAGGAGGTCCTTTGGTTTGATTGACAGGTTTGGGTTATATTACATAGCATTTTTAAAATTAGAATATGTTTTTTAAGCCGGGCGTGGTGGCGCCTGCCTTTAATCCCAGCACTGGGGATGCAGAGGTAGGAGAATCATCATGAGCTCAAGGCCACCATGAGACTACATAGTGAATTCCAGGTCAGTCTGGGCTGGAGTGAGACCCTACCTCAAAAAATAAACAAACAAAAAAACCCACAAATAAATAAATAAAAATATATATGTAATATTATATTATATTATTATAAGTATATACTATTTTATTAAAATATATATTTTATTTGTTTGAGAAGAGACAGAAAATGGGCATACCAGGGCCTCTAGCTACTGCAAACAAACTCAAGATGCATGAGCTACCCTGTGTATCTGGCTTTATATGGGCACTAGGGAATCAAACCTGCATTCTTTGGCTTTGCCAGCAAGCACCTTAACTGCTAAACCAAGTCTCCAGCCCTAAAATTATTTACTTATTTATTTGCAAGTGGAGAGACATAGAAGAGGGACACACAGAGAGAAATAGACAATGGGTGCTCCAGAGGCTCCAGCTGGTGCAAACAAACTCCTGTGCTTGCATCACTGTGCATCTGGCTTTATGTGGGTACTGGGAAATTGAACCCAAGTTGTTAGGCTTTGCAGGCAAGTGCCTTAACTGCTAAGCCATCTCTCCAGCCCCACATGGCATTTTCTTTACTGCACATGTTCCTTCCCATGAAGCATATGATTTTAATCATAGCTATACCTACTTATATACATAAGCCTAAGATAGTAAATGAGGTATTCTCCCTAAAAGTTCACTTTGTGGACACAGTTTGCCTTACTGTGCATGTACCCAAAAGCCTATCCAGACTGGATGACCCTCTGTTGTTCAGATTGGTATTGATCATGATCAGTGGTCACTAAAGGGAGGAGAAAACTAGTTCATCAGAGCAAGCAGGGTATATGTGCAGCTCGGTACAGGTGGATGTCTCAGGTTCCCAACAGGTTGTGTTGTGTGGGTGAAGGGTGTATTTTTTGTGCAAGCCAAGCAGTGTCCTGTGCCTGCCTCATCACTTCTTGCAGTAGTCAATTATTTACTCAACATCTCCATTTTGAGAACTGATAGATGTCTCAAAATCAGTATGTCTCAAGCAGAACTCGATTTTTCAGCCTCTGAGCCTTCCCCCACCCCATTCCCTCAGTTTCAGTGATTATACTGCAATAGTCCCTGTAGTAGTTTGAGTGGATGCCCCCATAAACTCAGGTGTGTCACTAAAGTTTGTAACTTGGGTCTCCAGCCACTTGGCTGGAGGAGGTGTCACTAGGGGCGGATCCTGGGGTCCAGCCTAAAGGCTCATCACTGGGACAGATCTTCTAGCCCAAAGGTATGCCCAGAGGTCTGAGCTCTGGGGTCCTGCGTGCTGCCAGTTCCTGCTTGTTGCTTGTTGGTGTTTGCTGGCTCTGGTGGTTTCTCTCTCTACTTGGCTTTATGCATGGGAGCCAGCTTCTTCCGCCGTTGATGGGACTTCCTCTGGATCTGTAAGCTTGAAATCTTGTTCCTCCCCAAACTATCTGGTTGGATGTTCATCCCAGCATTGTGGAGCTGTCTGCAACAGTCCCTGATTCACCATGGACTGACTTAGAATTTTTCAACTTTACACATCTTCAGTAGCCTATGCACGGTAGCCAGATTGATTTTTTTCCGAGGCATGGTGGTGCACGCCTTTTTTGTTTTACTCTTTTATTTTTCAGAGTGATGTTTTGAGATATGTTAGACCATGTCAGGGTTCTGTTGAAAACCCTCCAACAGCTTCCCATCACCCTTACGGCAAATCTAGAGTCCTTATTGTGACCTTTGAGACCCTTTGTGACCCAGCCATTGCCCTGGCCTCTGTTGGTACTGCTACTTCATTCCCTGTGCACACTGTGCTCCAGCAAATCTCCTTTCTAGCTCACATCCAGCTTTTCTTGCTTCTGTAAGTGCTGAACTGCTAAACTCGTTCCCAGAACCTTTATGTGGCTAGTTCCTCCTCATTGTCAGATTTTCTGTAAATCTGGTTCATACCTTCAGAGGAAAGCAAGCTTGTGTTTATTAACTAGTTTGTGTCCTATGTGTCTGTTGTGCTTATCACTATGGCCTGACACCCAGCAGATGTTTAATAAGCACTTGCCAAATGAAGGGTGGTTATATCATAAGTTATTTCTGTTGCTTCTGACCTTCCTGTGAAGGGGAGGTAGTAATATACTCTCCCCTCTCTCCTTCAGGTATATTACTTGTGCTGAATACACTCATTTCTATGGTGGCAAGAAGCCAGGTAAGGCACGCAGCCCTGCTGTCTGTGGGTGATAGAGGTGGTAGTGAGGATTGATGTCTTCCTTACACAGTCAGCCAGAAAAAGAAGACAGGAATCAGAACAGATATTATACTGAAGAACAGGGCTGCAGACATTGTCCATAAAAGAGCAGGCTCACTCAGCATAGGAGAAGACATTCCATCTTAGGTAGTGTCTCATTCCTGCTCAGGCTGACCTGGAATTCACTATGTAGTCTCAGGGTGGCCTTGAACTCACACGATCCTCCTACCTTTGCTTCCCAAGTGCTGGGATTAAAGGCATGAGCCACCACACACGGCCAAAGATGCACCTTTAACAAAAGCTGAGCCACCTCTACAGCCCCAGGTTGATTTGGGCTTTCTTTGGCTCTTGACTTCATTTACTGAGGTTGGGTCTCCCAGTTGAACCCAGAGCTCGCTGATTCAGCTAGTCTAGCTAGCCAGTTTGTCCATCAGATCCCTATCTCTGTCTCCTGAGTGCTGACATTACAGGAGGCCGTGATACCCACCCAGCATTAATGTGATTGGTGGGCGGGGGTCCAAGGCATTCTTATCTCTCCAAATAGGTTTTCTGTTTTTTATTTCATTTCAAACAGATATCCCACAGACAAATTTTCGTCGCTTGCCTTTTGACCATTGCAGGTAAGACTTTTGAACCTTTCTCTTTCCTTTGGGTCATTTTCTTCTACAAGTTGTTGAGGCAGAGTCTTACTCTATAGCTCATGCTGGTTTGTATTCCTGATCCTCCTGCCTCCTCCTCTGAAGTACTAGATCCCAGGCTCCTAGTCTGGCTCTGGAGCAGTGTTTGTGTAGACTGATCCTCCCTAGTCTGAAGATCCAAAATCTGAAATGCTGTGACATGCAAAAAGTTGTAGAATTTGGAGTATTAAAAAAAAAATTTAAGCTGGGGGTGGTGGCGCACGCTTTTAATCCCAGCACCTGGGAGGCAGAGGTAGAAGGGTAAGTCGTGAGTTTGAGGCCACCCTGAGACTACATAGTGAATTACAGGTCAGCCTGGGCTAGAGTAAGACCCTACCTCAAAAAAACGAGAAAAAAAAAATTATTTGAGAGCGAGAAAGGAAAAGGAAGGGAGAGATAAAATGGGGTGACAAGGGCCTTTTGCTGCTACAAGTGAACTCCAGATGCATGCACCACTTTGTGCATCTGGCTTTATGTGAGCACTGGGGAATTGAACCCAGGTCAACATGCTTTGCAAGCAAGTACCTTAACCATTGAGCCATCTCTCCAGTCCAAGAATTTGGAGCATTTTGAATTTTCAGTTTAGGGATGCTCAGTCTGTAGTGAATCTGACCCTTGGAGATGCATGCAGAGTTCTCTGTGCTCCTCCCTGAGCTCCCAGCCATGAGGTCAGCTCCTGGGCATTTTCTGCTTGTTGTGTCTGTGTTTACCTTCTCTGCTTTTTAGCATCGTTTGCCTTCTGAGGTTAGTAGACCCTGTTGTTAAGCTCACTTTATGGTTGAGAGAACCAAACCTTAGAAGAGAGATGGCCCTGCTGAATCATAACCTTGCTAGTGTGACTCCAGACCATACTTGAACAACTTTACTCCTGTTCAAGAATTCTAAGAGTAGCAGCAGCAGTAATGACACTGTGAGATCCTTCTCTCCTCTCCTGCAACTCCAGCACTGACCAGACACAGAGCCACCATATGTTTCTGAATGAAAGCGAGGGTTAGAGATGGCTCCCAGGTTCAAGGCACTTGATTGCAAAGCCTGGGTTCAGTTTGTCAGCCACCTACATAAAGTTTAATGGGCATTAGTTTGCAGTGGCCAGAGAGCCTGGCATGACCATACATACATCCGCACATGTGTAAATAAATTAAAATTAAAGCCCGGTGTGTTGATGCACACCTTTAATCCCAGCACTCAGGAGGCAGAAGTAGGAGGATCGCCATAAGTTCGAGGCCACCCTGAGAATTCAGAGTGAATTCCAGGTCAGCGTGGGTTAGAGTGAGATCTTACCTTGAAAAAACAAAATTAAAACCAAACTCTTAAGAACAGAAGAGGGGGATGTTGTAGAAGCATATGTAGGGCTGACTAACTCCCATACATTGCCCCTCCCATGGTGATGGGGGCTGTGCACATTGGTAGATCTGATAGTCAGCCAGGACCTGAGTTTGACCAGGCCTGAGCCTGATCCTGTGGTTCTCATGGGATCGCCTCCTCTCATACTCTGATTCTAAAAGTCACGTGACTTAGTTGAGGCAGATCAGCCTGATGCCACTGTGCAGTGAGAAAGGGTGAGGGGTCTCAGGGCATGGGCACCTGGGCACAGTTGTTTGGGCCTAGAAATGTCCTCCTATTGTCTGTTAAGAAGGCCCTGCTCAGGGAGGGTGAACAAATCAGGGTTCCTCTCCTAACCTGCCCAGTTCTGTCATCAGCCTCATGGGAATGTGCTGGTCTGGACTAGTGTGAGGGCCAGGCTCCTGTGGCTCCAGTTTCTTCAGAGGTCTCTTACCTGGAAGCTCCCATCTTGACCTGTGGAGCTGGCCTTGGTGCTGGTTTTGCTCCCGCTGCTTGTTAGTTAATAGTCGAAGGTTAGGCCAGAGATGGAGGTGGCCAAGTTGTCCACAGTAGGTCCCTGGGTCAGCATCTTGGGAGTCACTGTCCCAGGCCCAGTTGGAGTTTGGCAGGGTCAGAGTCCTGGTGCTGCCAGACTGCAAGTGTTAGGGACTGACCTGTGCTGACTAAACTTATAAGGGGATGATGTATAAACAGGAGCCAGGTTAGCTAGAGCTCTGGATAGCTGGTAACAGTTGCCCAAGTAAGGAGAGTAGGGAAACTGGGCATGGTGGTGCACATCTGTAATCTCAGCACTTGGGAGGTGGAGCAGGAGGACCAGGAGTTTAAGGTCATCCTCAGCTACATATTGAGTTCAAGGCCAGCCTGGGCTACATAGAACCCTGTTTCAAAACAAAAACACCAAAAAGTAGGGGCTAGGGTGATGGCTCAGAAGATGAGTGTTTGCTGTGCAAGCATGCGGATCTGAATTGAATCCCAGAATCCATGTAAAAAGCAGAGCCACACATGCCTGCAACCCCAGTGCTAAAGGGGGTGGAGACAGGAGTTCAGGGAGATACTGTCTTTCTCAAGGAAATAGTGGGAGAGCAATAAAGAAGGATACCTAATGTCTTCCTCTGGCCTCTGCCTGTGTGCAAGAGGTACATTCAACACACATACACCCCAAAAGTGCCAGGTGTGTTGGTGCACACCTTTAGTTCCAGCACTCAGAAGGCTTAGGTAAGGGGATTGCTGTGACTTTGAGGCCAGCTTGAGACTATAGAGTGAGCTCCAGGTTAGCCTGGGCAAGGGTGAGACCCTACCTCAAAAAAAAAAAAAAATCAAAACAAAATAATAATAATTAAAAAAACAACAACCGAGCAGTGAAAAAATAATAAGAGAAGTGCAACAGGCAGCTGACCAGTCTCTTCCGTAGACTGATTTCCTTAGCATGTGCACTGTGGAGGAGGATGGTCATGGTAGTTGGGCTTCTGGAGATCCCTCTACCTGCACATCTGTGTCTCGGCTTTCCCAAGGGCTCCCCGGGACTCAGTCTTGATTCAGTCACATGTTAGCCAACATTAGGGAGGGGTGCACATTGTAGTAATACCTGGAAGTCACCCCAAAACACAGCCTCACCAGACCTTCTTGGAATGGCTCAGAAGAAAAGCTCTGCCTGCCTGCTGCATATGTCTGAAGATGGAATCTCAGTCCTGTTTCCCCAAGGCCAATACCAGGGACCTCTTTGGGACTTGAACCTGATACAAAAAATCTACATAATTGGAGAGGTTGTGGGACCCATAGGATGCCCAGTATGTGCAATAGCTAACCAGGGGTCTCCTTTTCAGTCTGTCCCTGCAGCCCTTCGTCTACCCGGTCTGTACTCCAGAAGGGGTCGTCTTTGACTTGCTGTAAGTCTTCCTTTGAATTTTTTTTATTGACAACTTCCATAATTGTAAACAACATCCCATCGTAATTCCTCCCTCCCCCTACTTTTCCCTTTGAAACTGCACTCTCTGTCATATCCCCCTCCCCTGTAATCAGTCTCTCTTTTATTTTGCTGTCATGATCTTGTCCTCCTATTATGATGGTCTTGTGTAGGTAGTGTCAGGCACTGTGAGGTCATGGATATCCAGGTCATTTTGTGTCTGGAGGAGCACGTTGTAAGGAGTCCTACTTTTCTTTTGGCTCTTATATTTTTCCTGCCACCTCTTCCGCAATGGACCCTGAGCCTTGGAAGGTGTGATAGAGATATTGCAGTACTGAGTACTCCTCTGTCACTTTTTCTCAGCACCATGGTGCCTTCTGAGTCATCCCAAGGTCACTGCCATCTGAAAAGAGAAGATTCTCTAACCAAAAGTGAGAGTAGCATTAATATATGGGTATGGACATTAAGAGAAGTGCTTATCGGGCGGTTTGTTGAGCATAGTATATACATTTAGCCAGACACCAGCAGACATTACAGCCCTAGGGCTCATGACTACCCCTGTTGTAGGTTTCAGTATCAGGGTTGTATTCCCTCCCATGGAGCAGGCCTCCAGTCCAATTAGAGGATGGTTGGTTTCCCTCATGACAGACATGCCACTATTGCACCTGTTGGCTTATTTGGTCTGGCTGGCCAAATGTAAGGCTTGCATTGTCCATTGTTGACTATCTTCACTGGTTCCTTTGAAGTTTTAAAAAATATTTTTATGCCGGGCATGGTGGCGCACACCTTTAATCCCAGCACTTGGGAGGAAAAGGTAAGAGGATCGTTGTGAGTTCAAGGCCACCCTGAGACTACTGAGTGAATTATTACAGGTCAGCCTCAGTTAGAGAGATACCCTACTTAAAAAAAAAAAAAATTATTTGAGACAGAACGAAACAGAGAAAGACAGAGAGTGAGTATAGGTGCACCAGGGCCTTCTGCCATTATAAATGAACTCTAGACACAAGCATCACTTTGTGCATCTGCTTTACATGGATACTGGGCAACTGAACCTGGCTGTCAGGCTTTGCAAACAAGCACTTTTAACCTCTGACCCATTTGAATTTTTTTTTTTTTTTTTTTTGATTTTTTGAGGTAGGGTCTCACTGTAGCCCAGGCTGACTTGGAATTCACTATGTAGTCTCCAGGTGGCCTCAAACTCATGGTGATCCACCTACCTCTGCCTCCCGAGTGCTGGGATTACAGGCATGCGCCACCACGCCCGGCTCACCATTTGAATTTTGATCCAACAATTATGGTAGGATTGGCATCTACTCAGGCGGAGGATGTTGAGTTTGTGGCTCCAGGTGAGGCTAAGGGTTGCCAGAATCCTGGTCCCAATGGTTCCAGGAGTTCTAGGCAAGCCTGTTGGTGATCAGTATTGTGCCATGAGCCCAGGCAGGTATGGGGGCTACTGCTGGGCATAGAGGTGAATCTTTTTGCCCTCATCCTGCATGCCACACTGGGAGTAGAGGTATCCCATGTCCCGCATCCTTGCTGGGAATAGAGGTGAACCTTCTCACTCTACATCCTGTGTCCCCAAAGGGGATACAGGTGAATCCACATCGCTGCTGGGATTAGAGGTAAGCCCTCTCACCCCACATCTGTAAGCTGACTATCAGAATGACCACTATAAATGTGTTCATGTCCCCTTTATTCTGCCTGAAAATTTTTTTTTCTTTTTCCTTTTTGGTTTTTCGAGGTAGGGTTTCACTCTAGTTCAGGCTGGCCTGGAATTCGCTCTGTAGTCTCAGGGTGGCCTCAAACTCATGGTGATTCTCCTACCTCTGCCTCCTGAGTGCTGGGATTAAAGGCATGCGCCACCACGCCCGGCTCTGCCTGAAAATTTTTTTCCCTTGAGATGGGGTCTTGATACATTGCCCCAGTTAGCCTCAAACTCCTTGGCTCATGCAATTTCCTGTCTCTAGTTCCCAGATATCTGGGATCACAGATACATGCCACCCTGCCTGGTTAAAGATTCTCTTTTTTTTTTTTTTTTTTTGAGGTAGGGTCTCACTCTAGCCCAGGCTGACCTGGAATTCACTATGTAGTCTCAGGGTGGCTTCGAACTCACAGTGATCCTCCTACCTCTGCCTCCTGAGTGCTGGGATTAAAGACATGTGCCACCACACCTGGCAAGATTCATTTATTTTTTTATTTTTATTGATTGATTTGACAGCGACAGAGAAAGAGGCGGATATGTGTGTGTGAGAGAGAGAAAGGGTGCACCAGGGCCACCAGCCACTTCAAATGATTGCCACATGCATGCACTACTTTGTGCATCTGGCTTACATGGGTCCTGGAGAATCAAGCCTTGAACTGGGGTCCTTAGGCTTCATAGGCAAGAACTTAACCACTAAGCATCTCTCCAGTCCCAAGATTCATTTTGTTTCTGGCCCAGTATTTCATTGTATGGATATATATATATATATATATATATATTGTTCACATGGTTTTGGTTAGTTAAAAAAATTTTAATATTTTTATTATTAGTTAATTAAGTAATTAATTTGACAGCAATAGAGAGAGAGAGAATGGGCATGCTAGGGCCTCTGGCCACTGCAATAAACTCCAGATGGGTCCTTTGGCTTTGCAGGCAAATGCCTTAACTGCTAAGCCATCCCTCTATCCCTAGTTAAAATTTTTGTTATTTATACATAACTGCAGTAAAACTGTGCAGACTTCAAGTATAACTCAGTGGTCAAGCACATACTTAGCACTTAGTATGTAGCATGCCTTCAATCCCTGGCCCTAAGAAAACAACAAATCCCTGAGCATAGTTGGAACGCCATGTGCCCACAGATGCTCCCCCACTTGCTTAGATGAAGGAAGGAGGCACAGGACATGTACTTGAAGCAGGTCTGCAGTCCTAGGGTGTTGTTCCCAGGCAGCCTGTAGGTGTCCTGGTGACATTTTCTGTTCTCTCTTCCCATCAGGAACATTGTTCCGTGGCTTAAGAAGTATGGTACCAATCCCAGCAACGGAGAGGTAGGTGGTTGTGAGGCATGTAGGTGGTGCTGGTGGAAGTTCTCCTGCCTTTACTTTGTCCTCATAGTTATGTCAAGTGGCTGTGTTAGAAAGCCATTCATGGGGACTGGGAGCGATGGTCCTCCGCTCCCTGCCACACCATTCCAGAAATGTTGTCTCTGTCTACATGTACAGTTGGCAGATACTGTGTCCTTGTATACCAATCATGATCAGAAGTATTTGGAAAAGAAGTTGTATCTGTGCTGAACATCTGTAGCCTTTTTCCCATCGTTCTTCTCTAGCAGTGTAGGATAACAACTATTTGCATAGTGTTTACATTGTGTTAGGTATCAAGCAGTCTAGAGATGGTTTGAAGAAATGAAAGGATACATACATATATGTAGGTTCTGTAAAAACACTATACTTTTTTACATGAAACTTGGGCTTTTGTGGATTTTGGTATCCTGGGGAAACTTAGAGCCAATCTCCCATGTATATAGAGGGACAACTCTGTTTTCTGTAGACAAGGTGTCGCTCTGTAGCCCAGGATGATCTTGATCTCATGGCAGTTTTCCTGCAGCCTCCGGAGTACTGGGATTACATGTGTGTGAACCACCACATCCAGTTTTGTTTGCTTGCTCTTGGGCTGTAGATCAGTCATAGTGAGTGACCCACATGTGCCTTGCTTTGTGAAGAAAATGTCTATCTCCCTATGTCCTTGATAGTACTGAGTACCATCAGTTTATTCTACTTAGGGACTTTCCCCAAAAACATATTTTTTTTACATGGTTTTATTTGGAAATGTTATACTAGTATAGCAGAACTAAATCTGGGATAATTGTTGTCATTAGTTTAGGTATCAACAGTTTATTAAAGGGAGGCATGGAAATTATATGATGAAACAGTTTAGAACTTCAATGGAATGGCAGCTGTATGTGACACCATTTCAACAGTGACTTCAGTTTTTATATTTTCCAAGAATGTCACCATCTCTAAATAGAAAACAATCCCTGACATGTAGAACTACTTTGGTGACTCCATATTCTGGGAGAGGAACTTTATCACCACCTTTCACACTTACAGGTCGCATCTCCTAACTCTTTGCTTTAGAGCCTGACCCCATAGCTACTACTCTTGCTTGCAGTGCTTTTCCTTGAGATTTTTTGTAGAAGAGTGTGTCACGTTTGGTTATAGTTTCAGCTGTCCTCCTTTCAACCAACACTGTCAGACAGCAGAAGAAATTTTCTAAATGCTCATCCTGTTGTGACTATCAACCCATAGCTGGGATTCTGCTCTTATGCTGCTGCCGGAGAGACCTGGAGTATGGCTTTGGGACACGTCACAAAAAAGTATTTGTATTGTTACTAGGGGTTAAGTCACTTCTTGGCATTGCCTGAACACAGGTCCAGTGCTGTGACTTCTTCCACTCAGGCAGTGTTCCAGAGTAAAGTTCCAGCTTGGCCTCTGGTCCCACTCTGCCTGTATCATACCCTTACAGTTTTCCCACATTTTAATCAACCTCTGCTCTGCTGGCCCCTTTGCTTTCCAAGGTCTGTCTCCTTTGCTTCTGTGGACCTGTTCTTCATCTATTCATATGAACCCATTCACCTGCAAGAATTTGTCAGCCCTCTGGGCCTGCAGTGGGAGTGGAGTAAACATGCCGGACATACCATGTCAAACAGAGATGCACAGAGAGGCTCTTTGGGACATCAAGTTTTGTCAGTTGTGCTGTACCTTGTACTTGCTAAGCCCAAAATGGCTGTTGGTTTGGTCATATGACTTTAGGTTGGGGCCATTTTCTTTGTTCCAGGCATCTTGTAGAAGTGTGTGTCATAAGGCCAGGTGTGGTGGCATACGCCTTTAATTCCAGCACGCAGGAGGCAGAGGTAGGAGGATTGCTGTGAGTTTGAGGCCACCCTGAGACTACATGGTGAATTCCAGGTCAGCCTGAGCTAGAGTGACACTACCTCAAACAACAACAACAACAACAACAACAAAAAAAAAACTGTGTCATTAGAGGGACACGTGGCAAACCTCACCCATCTATTTCCTGTCTGCTCATACTTCTCCCCTTGCCTCTTAGAAGGTCCTGGCTGAGAAACTGCCTGGCCAGCTCTGCCCGCAGAGGCCTTTCTACCCTGAGCTCTTCAGAGGGTCTCTGGCCAAGGACTGACTGGCCACATGTCATTTCTTGGGGCACTGGAGGAGTGTATCTTGTGGGGCCTGGTTAGGTCATGCACCTAGACAAAGATGCTCCAGCTCTCTTGGGACATAGTCCTTATGTGCAAGCTTTTTAAAAAATATTTTAAAGTATTTATTAAAAGATGAGAGATAGATAGAGGGAATGGGCACGTCAGGGTCTCTAGCCAGTGCAAATGAACTCCAGATACATTTGCCACCTTGTGCATCTGGCTTACGTGGGATCTGAGGAATCAAACCTGGGTCCTTAGGCTTCGCAGGCAACCACTAAACCATTTCTCAAGTCCCAAGATTTTTGTTGTTGTTGGGTTTTTGAGATAGAGTCTCATTCTCTCCCAGATTGACCTGGAATTCATTATGGAGTCTCAGGCTGGCCTCGAACTCATGGAGATCCTCTTACCTCTGCCTCCTGAGTGCTAGGATTAAAAGCATGCACCACCATGGTTGGCATTTTTTTTTTTTTTTTTTTTTTTGAGGTAGGGTCTTGCTCTAGCCCAGGCTGTCCTAGAATTCACTATGTAGTCTTAGGATGGTCTTGAACTCATGTGATTCTACTACCTCTGCCTCCCAAGTGCTGGGACTAAAGGCCACCATGCCCACCTTTATTTTTTATTTTTTAGTATTTTTATTTATTTATTACTGAGAGGGAGGGAGAGGGAGGGAGGGAGAGAGGAAGGGAGGGAGAGAAAAAATGGGCATACCGAGGCCTCTAACCATTGCAATGAACTCCAGACATGTGTGCCACCATGTACATCTGACTTAATGTGGTTATGTGGCCTCTGGGGAATCGAACCCATGTCCTTAGGGCTTCACAAACAAGCACCTTAATCGCTAAGTCATCTTTCCAGCCCCTAAATTTTTTTTTTTTTTTTTTTTTTTTTTTTTGGTTTTTCAGAGTAGGGCTGGAGAGATGGCTCAGTATTTAAGGTTCTTGCCTGGAAAACCCAAGGACGCAGGTTTGATTTCCCAGTACCCATGTTAGCCAGGTGCACATGGTGGCACATGCATCTGGAGTTCATTTACAGTGGCCAGAGGCCCTGGTGCACCCGTTCTCTCTTCAAATAAATAAATAAAATATAAAAATTATTTAAAGAAAACCAAAAAACAAACAGCAATAAGAAGCAAACTGGGGGCTGGAGAGATAGTTTAGTGGTCAAGGTGCTTGCCTACAAAGCCAAAGGAGTCAGGTTCAGTTCACCAGTACCCACATAAAGCTAAATGCACAAGGTGGCACATGTGTCTGAAGTTCATTTACAGTGGCTGGAGGCCTTGGCGGTGCCCATTCCTCCTCCCTACCTCTCTGCCCCCACATCTTTGCCTCTTTCTCCCTGAAGTAAATAAATAAAAATATTTTTTAAAAGCCAGGCATGGGGGCTGGAGAGATGGCTTAGCGGTTAAGCGCTTGCCTGTGAAGCCAAAGGACCCCGGTTCGAGGCTCGATTCCCCAGGACCCACGTTAGCCAGATGCACAAGGGGGCGCACACATCTGGAGTTCGTTTGCAGTGGCTGGAGGCCCTGGTGCACCCATTCTCTCTCTCTCTCTCTGCCTCTTTCTCTCTCTGTCTGGCTCTCAACTAAATAAATAAAAATAAACAAAAAAATTTTTTTAAAAAGCCAGGCATGGTGGCGCACACCTTTAATCCCAGCACTGGGGAGGCAGAGGTAGGAGGATTGCCATGAATTCAAGGCCACCCTGAGACTACATAATGAATTCCAGGTCAGCCTGAGCTAGAGACCCTACCTCAAAAACAAAACAAAGCAAAATTTAAAAATATGAAGAATAAACCTGGGATCTGCTCTCAGCTGGGGGTGCAGATGACAAGACAACCCAGGCCTGCCATTCTGCAGCCCCCAGGAGTGTTGCTCAGTCTCTTCTGTGATCGGGCTGCAGAGGGCTCAGCTGTGCAGAGCTGGATTCCAGCCTGTCCCAGTTACACCTGGCTTGATGGCCACAGCATTCCTCATGTCATCCGTTCATTATTAATTATGTCTTCCAGAAACTTGATGGCAGGTCCTTGATCAAGCTGAACTTTGCCAAGAACAAAGAAGGTGAGAGTACCTTTTTTTGCCAGCTCTAGAACTGGCTCACAGAACCCCCAGGCCCCTGCTCACACCCCAACTTCTTTTTTTTTTTTTTCCTTAAGCCATTTTAAACAATTTTATTTATTTATTTGAGACACAGAGAGAGATACAGAAATAGGCAGGTAGAGAGACAGAGAAAGACAGAGAGAGAATGGGCATGCCAGGGCCTCCAGCCACTGCAAAGGAACTCCAGATGTGTGTGCTCCTTGTGCATCTGGCTTACATGGGTCCTGGAGAATCGAACCTGGGTGCTTTGGCTTTGCAGGCAAGCACCTTAACCACTAAGCCATCTCTCCATTCCCCAACTTCTTACCTATATATATATGTATGTATGTATGTATGTATATATATATATATATATATATATATATATATATTTTTTTTTTTTTTTTTTTTTTTTTTTTTTTTTTGAGGAAGGGTTTCACTCTAGTCCATGCTGACCTGGAATTCACTATGTAGTCTCAGGCTGGCCTCAAACTTACAGCGATCCTCCTACCTCTGCCTCTTGAGTGCTGGGATTAAAGGCGTGCCCCACTGCGGCTGACTTTTTTTTGGTGGGGGGCTGGAAGCTATGCTCTATTTCTGAACCATATTCAACCTTACCCATTCTTCTTATTATTTTTAATATTTTTATTTTATTTGAGAGAAAGAAAGAGGCAGAGAGAGAAAGAGAAAGAATGGACACACCAGGGTCTCCAGCCACTGCAAATGAATTCAAGACACATGGGTCCAATTAGTGGTTTAAGGCACTTGCCTACAAAGCCATTTTTTTAAAAAAATATTTATTTATTTATTTATTTATTTATTTGATAGAGAAAGAGGGAGGGAGAGAAAGAGAGGGGGGGGAATGGGTACACCGGGGCCTCTAGCCACTATAAACAAATTCCAGACGTGTGTGCCCCCTTGTGCATCTGGCTTTACGTGGGTCCTGGGGAATCGAACCAAGGTCCTTTGGCTTTACAGGCAAGTGCCTTCAACCGCTAAGCCATCTCTCCAGGCCCTTTTTTTAATTTTTAATTAAAATTAATTAAAATTTTTAATTGATTTATGTTATTTATTTGAGAAAGAAAGAGAGAGAAAGGCCGTTAAAGAATGGACATGCCAGGGCCGTTAGCCATTGCAAACGAACTCCAGATGCATGTGCCACCAAATGCATGTACATTTGGTTTATGTGGGTCCTGGAGACTCAAACCTGGGTCCTTTGGCTTTGCAGGCAAATGCCTTAACCACTAAGCCATTTCTCCAGCCCTTCAAAAATATTTTTGTGTCTGGGTGTGGTGCACATGACTTTAATCCCAGAACTTGGGAGGCAGAGGTAGGAGCATTTTTGTGAGTTTGAAGCCACCCTGAGATTACATAGTGAATTCCAGGTCAGTCATAGTGAATTCCTGTGCTAGAGCAAGACCCTATCTTGGAGAAAGAGAGAGAGAGAGAGAGAGAGAGAGAGAGAGAGAGAGAGAGAGAGAGAGTATGTATTTATTTGAGAAAGAAAGAGGTAGATAGAGTATGGGCCTCCTGCCACTGCAGATGATCTCTAGATGCATGCACCACTTCATGCATACGGCTTTACATGGGTACTGAAGGATTGAACCCAGGCTGTCAGGTTTTGCAAGTAAGTGCCTTTAACTGCTGAGCCATCCCTCTGGCCTCTTTTTTTTTTTTATTTTTATTTATTTATTTATTTGAGAGTGACAGAGAGAGGAAGAGGCAGAGACAGAGACAGAGAATGGGCGTGCCAGGGCCTCCAGCCACTGCAGACGAACTCCAGACGTGTGTGTCCCCATGTGCGTCTGGCTAATGTGGGTCCTGGGGAATTGAGCCTCGAACCGGGGTCCTTAGGCTTCACAGGCAAGCGCTTAACTGCTAAGCCATCTTTCCAGCCCCCTCTGACCTCTTTTAATATTTTTTATTTATTAGAGAGAGAGAAACAGAGGGAGAGAGCAGGAACATGATCCAGCCTTTTTTTTTTTTTTTTTTTTTTTTTTTGGAGGTAGGGTCTCACTCTAGCTCAGGCTGACTTGGAATTCACTATGTAGTCTCAGGGTGGCCCTGAACTCACAGTGATCCTCCTATCTCTGCCTCCTGAGTAGCTGAGATGATAGTGTGTGCTACCATGCCTGCTTGATCAAAGCCCTCAAGGACTTCTGGCCTCTCTGTGTGACTTCTCTCTAGGGCAGTACCACTGTCCAGTGCTATTCTCTGTGTTCACTGACAACACCCACATTGTGGCCATCAGGACTACTGGCAATGTCTACACCTATGAGGTAGGCTGCTGCTGTGGGGCTAGGGGTGACTGGTGCTGGGCACTCCTATATGCACCTGGAGAATATTTTGGCTGTGTGCTGGGAGTGAGCCAGGCATACTTAGCATGCCCTGTCCTCGTAGGCTTTATAGCCACCAGCACAGAGCATCATGTTAAGCTTAGGGTCCTGAATAAGGAGTAGGCACTTCCTTTGGCCTCCAGAACTGAAACCCTAGCAGTCCTGGCTGCCAAGGAGAGGGGTTCTCATACCCCAGATGGCCTCCCATATCTTCAGCCTGAACCAGGCCCTTAGTGGGGAACCTATGATCTGATGACAGTTCCCAGGCCTGAAAGGGGCACTTAGCCTGATGGGTAAGGCAAGGCCAGGCTGATAGGGGCTCTGGCAAGAGTGGGTGTGGGGACAAGAATTAGTGGCTTCCAGGCTGCCCGCTCTTCAGGCTGGAGCACAGAGTAGCCCATGGTCAGAAGAGTGTATTGGACCCCTTGCCTGACACAGCTAGGCTGTCTTGGCTAGTGCCCTTGAGCAGGGTGACCACCTCTGCCTTGTGTGTTTGTTTGCTACGTGTCATTGGGCCTAGCACTGTGCCAGGACCTGGATGGGCACTGTGACACCACTTCTGTCCTGCTGTAGGCAGTGGAGCAGCTCAACATCAAGGCCAAGAACTTGCGGGACCTGCTGACTGATGAGCCCTTTTCTCGGCAAGACATCATCACCTTGCAGGTGAGTGGCTCCCTGGTGGTGCCTACTTAGGTTGCCCTGCCCTCCCCTGCCACCCAGCTCTCCTTGCTGCAAAGTCTCCTTTCCTGTGACCCCCTAGTGGCTGCTCCCCAGACACCCTCAGTGCTCCTCCCTACAGTCATCCTGGGCCTTGGCCCAGTCACTCCCATCTGGCTCTCAAGGCTCCCACACCAGCTCCCTTACCACCCTCACAGCCAGCTCGGACACTAGGAGGCATGGGCTGCGCTGCAAACTGCCTGCTGCTCCAGGGACAGTGACTGGCATGGGCTTTTGTGCAAGGTGTTATTGTTAGGGGAATGGTGAAACTGACTAAGAGTGGGTTCTGCCTGGATGGAGCCTAGGCCATGGCAAGCCTGCAGGAACAGCCATTTCCCATCTGTGGCTTGTTCTGTTCTGAGGAGCACCTGGCCTGTAGCAGCTCAGCACGTCTCTGCTACCTGCCAGCAAGCACTCTCCTTAGCTATGTGCCATAGAGGCACGGGACCCTCTTTGGTGAGCAACCAGCCAGCCTGTCCTTACCCACACCTGCTTATCATCCTGTCCAGGGCAGAGCCTCTGTCCTGCTTGACTCCATAGGTCTGTCACAGCTGCTGCCTCTCCCCCTGTGGATACCTGCTCCTTTGTCACCTTGGGCAGCTGTTTGCCATAGGCCCGGGTTCACTGCTGGGCATTCTCTTCTTGCACAGGACCCTACCAATTTGGATAAATTCAATGTCTCCAACTTCTTTCATGTTAAGAATAATATGAAAATAATGGACCCAGGTATGGACAACCAGCGGCTGCTGAGGGTGGAATACAGGTGTGCTTCCTGGGCCGGGCAAGCCCCACCTTCCTAGGGCCCTGAGATTCTAGGGCTCTGGGCCCCAGATTTCTTCTTCTTTCTTCTCTCTCTCTCTCTCTTTTTTTTTTTTTGGTGAAACCCTGATTGGCCTGGAACTCTGCGTGTAGATTAGGCTGGCCTTAAACTTACAACATCCTCATTTCTCTGCCTCCCATGTGCTAGGATTATAGGCACGTACCACTACACCCAGTAGCCCTGAAATTTTGTGAATCCACCACCAGTATCAGCTGTTGAGAAAACCTGCTGGCTGCAGTCATGGCAACATCAGCAGTCCTGCCTGCTGCCCTGCCACAACTCCTGCCTCAACCTGGTATCCTTGTGCTTTCTGGATTCCAGCTATTCCCTGCTTTGTCCAGGGCACACTGATAGAGGGCCATGGTTGAGGCTGACATCAGGCCTATGTTTGGGGCACTGTTGGGCCACTGGTCCCTCTGCTTTCTGTGTTTAGACTGTACTGTGATGCACACTGGAGCATACTCTGGGGTGAAGAAGGGAGGCTCAGTTTTCTCAGTTCACTTGTGGCTGTTTTGTATCTCTGGAGGAGCCAGCCAGACTCAGCTCAGCTGGCCTTGGTGCCCCAGTCCCTCATGATAAACACTGGGCCAGCCAGGATTTAGGGGGGTGGAACATGTGACTCAGGGAGACCTGAGCTCAGGAGATGGAGGCCAGGCCTAGGGACCAGGCATGCTGATCCCCCAGGGGTGCAGGAGCCCCTGGCCCCGCATTCAGCTCACATCCTCCCTCATGGGCACAAGGGGGGCCATTTCACATCTGAAAGACCCTCAAACACTTACTTGAAATAACTTTGAAGTTACAAAAGCAAAGCATACATTGTGAAAAGATTGCCATGTACAGATAAATATGCAGAAAAGGTGACCCCCAGGTACCATGATCCCCCCTCCCCCAACCTAAAGATCCCTGTTGACTGCATGAGGGAGACCTCCACTCTTGGGGCAGGTACTCTTGACTGTGTGTGCTCCTTGTGCCCTGTCTTATGCCCTCCGGTGCTACTGTTGACTGCATGAGGGAGACCTCCACTCTTGGGGCCAGGCACTCTGACATGTGTGCTCCTTGTGCCCTGTCTTATGCCCATTGGGGCTACTGCCATATGACTCATGGCAGTAACCTGGGGTGCAGTGTAGCTGTTACCCTGACCCAACCTGCCTGCAGCTTCTCCTGTGGCCAGCTCTGTTCTGTGTCCTGTTACGCTCATCTGTAGATGCTGTTGGGGCTCAGCTGCCCAGGGCCTGTACACTGTTTTGTAGATGAGGAAAAGGCCAAACAGGATCCATCTTATTATTTGAAAAACACAAATGCTGAGACCCGAGAGACACTACAGGAGCTCTACAAGGCATTCAGAGGGGATGAGATCCTAGCTGCTACTATGAAGGCCCCCGAGAAGAAGGTGGACCAGCTGAATGCTGTGAGTGGATGGCTTGGCTCTTTCTGAGCTGTGGAGTAAAGTTTTCACAGGGCCTGGGATTCATTTGAAGGGGAGATGGGTGGGACTCCCTCAATGCTGTGGGGCCCTCCAGGACAGATGAGATGGCTGGACTCCAAACAAGTGGGAGGAGGTCACACGCTAGAGGCAGGAGAATGAGTGGTGAGCTGGGGTTTTGTGGTGATAGTGGCTCAGACGGGCTGCATTGCACCGTGGTTCCTGACCTGGGCTTGGTGGCCAGCCACCTGCTGCCTCTGGGGGTGGCGGAGGTTAGAACACGGACCTTGAGACCTACAGGTCCATGGTTACAGGGAGGGCAGGCCATAGGTCTGTGTGGTGCCAGGGTAAAACCTCTGGGGGTGGCTGAGGTTAGGACACATGCCTTGGGACCCACAGGTCTATGATTACAGGGAGAACAGGGCTGTAGGTCTGTGTGGTGCCCGGGTAAAACCAGGGGCCACAGGGAGTGCCAAGGTCTTGGCACAGCCTGGGCCTTGGGTGTTTGTCTTCCTGCTGCTGTGCTCAGCACAGTGGCTCAGGGTTACCCCTCTTTTCCCTGTTCAGGCAGACTGGTGAGCCAGCGGTGTGGGAAGGGCAGAGGCTGACTCTCCTCTAGGGAATTATGCTGGAAAAATTAAAGAAACTTTATTGTCCACAATCTTCTTTTATTTTTATTTTTACTTTTTTTGTTGTTGAGGGTTTCACTCGAGCCCAGGCTGACCTGGAATCCACTCTGTATTCTCAGGGTGGCCTCAAACTCAAGGTGATCCTCCTGCCTCTGCATCCTGAGTGCTGAGATTAAAGATACGCACCACCACACCTGGCCCCAATCTTCTTTCTTATAGACAGCCACCTTGGGATATTTCTCATGGTACAGCTTCTCTCTAGGATGAAAAAATAACATTTGGGCTGGAGAGATGGCTTAGTGGTTAAGGCGCTTGCCTGCCAAGCCAAAGGACCCAGGTTCAATTCTCCAGGACCCACGTAAGCCAGATGCACAGGGGGACGCATGCATCTGGAGTTCACTTGCAGTGGCTGGAGGCCCTGGCGTGCCCATTCTCTCTCTCTACCTGCCTATTTCTTTATCTCCCTCTCTCAAATAATTAATTAAATAAATAAATATTTTTTAAAAAAGAAAAGACATGTCTTTAGGATATCTTCCTTTATAAAAAAGAAAGAAAAAATAACATTTATTGACACTTTTTTTCCTAATTAAAAGAAACCATGTGAGCTGGTTGTGGTGGTGCATGCCTTTAATCCCAGCACTCAGGAGGCAGAGGTAGGAGGATTGCCATGAGCTTGAGGCCACCCTGAGACTACAGAGTGAATTCCAGGTCAGCCTGAGCTAGAGTAAGACCCTACCTCATAAAACCAATAAATAAATAAAGAAAAGAAAAATAAAATAAAAGAAACCATATATTTACTGTAGAGAAATAATGATTTGAAGCCACCGTAAGGCTACCAAGTGAATTCTAGATTAGCCTGTGCAAGACTTTACCTTATAAAAAGAAAGAAAGAAACCTTCAGAAAGAAACTTAAAAATGCCTTATACTCCTATCCCTGGAGAAGGCTGCTATTTATTCCCAGTGTGATTTCTTGTCCTCATTGAAGCCCAGCCCAGTTGAGGCTGTGGACCTCTGACTCCCTTGGCCTGGCCTTCACCTATCCCTCCTGGTGCCAGTGTTGTATCTGTGGTCCTCTGTTATTTGCTGGCTCCAGATCTGTACTGGGCTGTCCCCATGGGTCTGTGGGCCGTGGTCAGGAAGGACAGGTGATGGGCAGGGCCTGAGTTGCTTGGTTTTCTTGTAGGCTCACTATTCCACGGGGAAGGTCAGCGCATCCTTCACCTCCACTGCCATGGTGCCTGAGACCACACATGAGGCGGGTACAGCACTTGGGGCTCCCCTCTACTTGCCTACCTCAGCGTCTCCACTATGCCTGTATTCGGAGTCTCTGCTGTGTGGGCAGTGGGGGGTGGGATGGGCTTCTTGAAAAGTGGGTTTTGTGTTGGATGGGTAGCCTGGGTGAACCTGGACTTGTTAAGGTTTTTGCATACTTTTATATTTTACTATATGACCTTGGCCTATTGTCCTTTCAAGCCTCCTACAGCCTCTTGCATTAGGCTGTCCTTGATACTGTCCTGTGTTCTCAGCCTGTTTGTAGCTCCTGCTGTCTGACCCCAAACTTCCTGTCCTTTCAGTCCCACACTGCGCCACTCCTCACAGTCTGGGTGCAGACATTCCCAAAATTCTCTCTCAGTTTAATTGCTAAACAAGCTCCTTGTTGACCCTCATGGTTCCCAGCCCCACAGAACTCAAGTGAGCTAAAGTACACCCTTAGCCTCTGGCTTCTGCACTGCTCAGAGCTGAGGACCCCTGGCTGAAGGCTTGCTGGTGCTGAGCTTGTGGGGGTGTGGGCATGGGGTCTGGATGGAGGGCCGCTCCAGGTGCAGAGCTCAGGTCTTGCTTACAGCTGCCATCGACGAAGACGTGCTGCGCTACCAGTTTGTGAAAAAGAAGGGTTACGTGCGGCTGCACACCAGCAAGGGCGACCTCAACCTGGAGCTGCACTGTGATCTGGTAGGTGTGGTGGCGATCCTCTTACCAATGCCAGGCAGTTTCTGGGGTCACTGGGCAGCCATATCTTAAATATGGAGCTGCAGAAAGTCCTGCCTGACCCCAAGTGGAAACTGAAGGACCCTGGTCCTCAGAAAGGGGCCTTCCTCTCCTCCATCTGCTGTGTGTTAAATTGCTGCAAGGGTCTGTTGCTTCATTTCTGGGATTCTTCTCCCCCCTGATGGGTTCAGACTGGACCAAGGTTTCTGTGGCTGTGTAGACTGGGGAGTGCCCTGCTACGTCATCAAGGCCTGCATGGCGTTTGTGGCTCTGCTGCTACTGCCGTGTCCCTCACAGAAACATTGGGCTGTTTTACAGACACCAAAAACCTGTGAAAATTTCATCAAGCTCTGCAAGAAGCATTATTATGACGACACCATTTTTCACAGGTCCATCAGGAACTTTGTGGTAAGCAGCACAGTTGGCATTGGCCACAGATGGTAGATGGCATGGGAAGGCGTCAGGGAGTCAAGTGGGTTTATCCCTACCATATCCCAGGCACCTGAGCAGGCTGAGGATGACTAGGCAGGGACTACAAGGGAAACTTTCCAGGGAATTCCAGTGGCACCTCAGGCAGACCTGAGCTCAGGCAGAGGAGGCCCGTTTTCCTCATTGAGACTTGGGCCCTTTGGGGAGACTGGCAGGTGGATAATGCATTGTCAGGATGAGCAGTGGGTGGTGGGCAGCAACAGAGCCAGTGACGTCAGGATGACCTGCAGCTGACTTTTATTCTTGCAGATCCAGGGGGGTGACCCCACAGGCACAGGCACAGGTAGGTACCATGCTTGTCCTGATACCTAATGGTTGCTCCATGGGGCGTGAGGGAAAGCTGGCTAGGGAGAGTTCTGGATGTGGAATCTGATAGATCAGGGGGAGAATTGTAATTTTGCTCCTCATCCTGTAGGCCACCTTGGGCATGTCCCTAAGTTTGCCCAGTGCAAGAGCACTGACTCCTCCCAAGCCTCAGGGTCCCCACCATCAGAAGATGGAAGGTGGGAGGTCTTCAGTCCCTGGACTGACCTCCCTTCTGCTACCTCAGAATCCAACTCATCAGCATGTTGGGCCAGCCATGGCCTTTTCTCTCATGTAGTAAGATGGTAAGCCCATGGGTCAATGGTAATCCTCTCCACCCATCAGCCAAATGGGCCAGCAGTGGCCTAATGATACTCTGTAAGCTTTTTTTTTTTTTTAATATCTTATTTTTATTTATCTGAGAGAGAGAGAAAGAGTGAGAGAGAATGAGAATGAGCAAATGAGGGCCTCTAGCCGCTGCAAACTCCAGACACATGTGCCACCTTGTTCATCTGGCTTTCATGGGTCCTGGGTTATTGAAACTGGGTCCTTTGGCTTTGCAGGCAAGCGCCTTTACTGCTAAGCCATCTCTCCAGCCCCTTTGTAAGCTTTGACCCATGGCCGAATGGAAGAGGGGGATAAATGAGTAGCCCTTGGCATGTGTAAAGACACTGGGGTCTGGGAGGACAGTGGGGAGGGTATTTCAGGGCCGAGGGCTCTCTTCAGTGCTCCCGAGATCTTTGTGGCTACCTTCTAATTGTGGTCCTTTCTGCCAACAGGTGGTGAGTCATTCTGGGGCAAGCCCTTCAAAGATGAGTTCCGACCCAACCTCTCACACACGGGCCGAGGTGTGCTCAGTATGGCCAACTCAGGGCCCAATACCAACAAGTCTCAGTTGTGAGTATTTTCCAGGTCTAGGCCTACAGAATGGCCCAGAGTTTTCTGCAGGTTCATCCTCTTACCTCTTCCTTAATGTGCTGCACCTTTGTCAAATCCAGACCTGTAGTAAGGGAACCCCTGAGTCAGCTGGTAGAATTGCATACATGCTAAGCTGCAGCCACTAGTCTACCAGGAGGTTCCCAAAGGCATCTTGGAGGCAAGGTGGGCAGTATGTGAATATGTCAGGTGCTAAGCAGAGAGTTTAGCTTACTGGACCAGCACATTGGAAAGGAGGTGTGCTGGGGAGAGGTGCTGGAGGTTAGAGTGAGGCTACCTTTGTGTGGAGAGTGGCTGCAGTGGGTGTTGGCAGGCTTGTGGATGCTTGGCATTGTTGGGAGAGGAGGAGCCAGAGGTGTATTTTGGAAGAATAGGTGTGTATATTCTGGTCATCTAGGAACGGGGCTTGGTTACCCTTTATTTACTGTCTCTCTGTCTCACTCTGTCCCTTCCCCCTTTATTCTTCCTAATATTTCTTTCCTTTTGTTCCCTCTTTCTCTCCCCCCTTTTTCCTTTCTGTCTTTCTTTTCCTACTGAGGTTATGACCCCAAGGTCTCATGCATGCTAAGCTCATGTTCTACCACTAAGTACTATCCTAGTCTGAATATATCATTTATTTAATTAAAAAGTTTCTTTTGGCCAGGCATGGTGGTGCCCACCTTTAACCCCAGCATTTGGGAGGCAGAGATAGGAGGATTGCTGTGAGTTTGAGGCCACCCTGAGACTACATAGTGAATTCCAGGTTAGCCTGGGCTAGAGTGACAGGGTCTTGTATTTCCCAGGCTGGTCTTGAACTTGCTAAGTAGCTAACCTTGAATCTTTTTTTCCCCTTGGTTGCATCTCTAGTCCAGGCTGAACTGGAACTGTAGCCTGGGATGGCCATCCTCCTACCTCAGCTGGGTAGTGCTTGGGTGACCCCGAATTTCTGATCCTCGTGTGTTTGCACCTCCTGAGTGCTGGGATTACAAGAATATACCACCATGCTGGTATTTGTATTCTTGGAAATCAAACCTAGGATTTTGTACATGCTAGGCAAGCTGTCTACCAACTGAGCCACATTTCCAGTTGATACATCTTTTATTTTTTAGTATAGTTTCATAATTTTCTTCATGTAGGTCCCCTGCCATCCTGGATAAAGCCACTCCTAAGGAATTTTGTAGCCAGTGTGGTAGCACACACCTTTAATCTCAGCTTTGTGAGGGAGAGAGAGGTTGGTTTTATTTTTCATTATTTCTCTCTTTGCTTTAATAGCCTGTAACACACTGTGAATATTTGGTGCATTTTCTGACAACTTTTTTTTTTTTTTTTGCCAAAGATTTCTTTACTATAGTCTTATCAAAGAATTTTAGACAAAAATTAATTATTTCTTTTTATCTTATTTTTTATTTTATATTTATTTGAGAGATGGAAAGCAACAGAGAGAGAGAGAATGGGTGTGCCAGGGCTTCCAGCCACTGCAAAAAAACTCCAGATGCATGCACCACCTTGTGCATCTGGCTTATGTAGGTCCTGGAGAATCAAACCAAGGTCCTTTGGCTTTGCAGGCAAGTGCCTTAACTGCTAAGCCATCTCTCCAACCCAAGTGTGTGTGTGTGTGTGTGTGTGTGTGTGTGTGTGTGTGTGTGTGTGTATGTGTGTGTTTTGAGGTAGGGTCTCACTCAAGCCTAGGTTGACCTGGAATTCACTCTGTTTTTTTTTTTGTTTGTTTGTTTTGTTTTTTTTTGTTTTTCGAGGTAGGGTTTCACTCTAGCCCAGGCTGACCTGGAATTCACTATGGAATCTCAGGGTCGCCTCGAACTCACGGCGATCCTCCTACCTCTGCCTCCCGAGTGCTGGGATTAAAGGCGTGCGCCACCACGCCCGGCTTTTTTCTTTTTTTTTTTTTTTTTTTTTTTTTTTTGTGGAATTCACTCTGTAGTCTCAGGGTGGCCTTGAATTCACAGTGATTCTTCTACCTCTGCCTCCCAAGTGCTGGGATTAAAGGTGTGTGCCACCACGCTCAGCAAAAAATTAAATATTTCTGTTGCATCTTTTAAAAAAATTTTTACAATTTTATTTGTTTTAGAGAGAAAGAGATAGAAGTAGAGAGAGAAAGAGAATGAGTGTGCCAGGTCCTCTAGCCGCTGCAAACAAACTCCAGATGCATGCACCACCTTGTACATCTGGCTTATGTGGGTCTTGGGGGATCGAATCTGGGTCTTCTGACTTTGCAGGCACTGCCTTAACTGCTAAGCCATCGCTCCAACCCTCTGTTGCATCTTTGTTTTCCCTCCCAGCACTCAGGAGGAAGAGGTAGGAGGATTGCTATGGGTTTGAGGCTACTCAGAGACTTCATAGGGAATTCTAGGTCAGCCTGGGCTAGAGTGAGACCCTACCTGGGAAAAAAAAAAAAGGAGGGGGCTGGAGGGATGGCTTACCAGTTAAGGTGTTTACCTGCAAAGCCAAAGGACCCAGGTTCTATTCCCCAAGATCCATGTTAGCTAGATGCACAAGGGGGTACACGTGTCTGCCCATTCTGTCTGTCTGTCTGTCTCTCTCTCCCTCTTTCTCTGTCAAATAAATAAATAAATAAAAATATTTTTTTAAAAAAAAAAAAGAGGAGGAAAGAAGGGAGGAAGCTCATGGTAGCATATGCCTTTAGACCCAATACTTGGCGGTTGAGGTGGGAGGGTCACAGTGAGTTCAAGGCCATTTTGGGATATAGTATAAGTTCCAGATCAGCCTGGGCTAGAGTGAATCCCTGCCTTGAATAAAAACAAAAATAAATAAATGTAAATATGGATGGAGAGATGGCTTAGAGGTTAAGGCGCTTGTCTGCAAAGCCAAAGGACCCAGATTCAATTCCGTAGTACCCATGTAAGCAGATGCACAAGGTGACACATGCGACTGGGGTTTATTTGTAGCCACTGGAGGCTCTAGCGTGCTAATATTCTCTCTCTCTCTCTCTCTCTCTGCCTCTTTTTCTCTCTCTCAAATAAAAATAAAATATTTTTAAAAATTAAAATAAATGTAGGGTTGGAAAGATTACCCATGTAAGCCAGATACACAAGGTGGTGCATGAGTCTGGAGTTTGTAGTGGCTGGAGGCCCTGGCATGCTCATTGTCTCTCCTTCTGTCTGCCTCTTTTTCTTTCAAATAAATAAATATAACTAATTGATTAAAGGGATAGCCAGCATCAAGGGGTGTCAGAGTTCAGGTATGCATTGGACATGTCTCACAGGCATGAGTCAGGCATACAAGGCAAGGTATATTCAGAGAAGCTACAGATTCCTGGGCCAACCCTGAAGGGCAAGTGACTCCTGTTGAGGACCAGGCATTGCCAGAAGGGCAGGCTGGATGGGGTGGCTTGTAGCTCCCCTGACCCATGTCTGTCTTCCCCAGCTTTATCACATTCCGCTCCTGTGCTTACCTGGACAAGAAGCACACCATCTTTGGACGGTGAGTGTGACTGCTGCACTAGGACTGGGTGCTGTCTGCGCTATGGGCTTCTCCAGCAGCCTTCACTGCCTCTTCCCAGGCCTAAGTGTGAGCTCACTTGTGCCTTCGGTCCCTGCTGAGAGCAGTGGGTGTTAGAGTCAGCTCTTGGGATAGTTCAGTGGGCAAAGGTCAGTTCTTCAAGTCTGTGGGGCAAAGAAGAGAAAACAGTCCCAGCCTGGCCTGGCTTGTACCCCACTCCTTCTGGGCACCTTTTGGATGGTGCCCAAGTGGAAGTCTGGGCCACATTCCGACTTTCTCCTTATCCTGTAGCCTGAGGTTTTACAGACTTTCTCACAAAAGACTCTGATGATATTTTGGCTTGGTGGGTCTCTTCAATGACAGATCAACTCTTGGGTCACACCAAAAAATGTGTAATAGATAGAGGGAGCCAGGCATGCATATAATCCATTTGCTTGAGAGACTTCAAGGCCAGGCTGGGCTGCATGAGACCCTATTTAATACAACAAAAATGCCAGGCGTGCTGGCACACGCCTTTAATTTCAGCACTTGGGAGACAGAGGTAGGAGGATTGATATGAGTTCAAGGCTACTCTGAGACTGCATAGTGTATTCCAGGTCAGCCTGGGCTAGAGTGAAACTCTACCTCGAAAAGCAAAACAAAAGCCGGGCGTGGTGGCGCACGCCTTTAATCCCAGCACTCGGGAGGCAGAGGTAGGAGGATCGCCGTGAGTTCGAGGCCACCCTGAGACTCCATAGTGACTTCCAGGTCAGCCTGGGCTAGAGTGAAACCCTACCTCGAAAAACCAAAAAAAAAAAAAAAAAAAAAAGAAAAGCAAAACAAAACAAACAAAAAGGTAACAAGATACCAGATGGGGTAGAAGCAAAGGGTGTGATTTCATCCAAGTAACACTTCAGTCCTCGAGCCTGGTCAGGGTTAGAGCTGTAGCTGAGCTGTGGTCTGCTCCTCCCTTCTGTCTGTGGCCTTTTCTCTCCTGGTTTTTGGCCCCACTGCTACCAGAGGACTACCTGGCCAGTGTGACCAGGCAGCACCTTTGTTGAGGTCCACACTGTCTCAGTCCTTGTTCTGGTGTACCTGGGGACTTTGCTGTAAGGAGGCTTTGCTCAGGGCACATGCAGAACCACTTCCATCCCTCTGATACAGGGTTGTTGGCGGCTTTGATACACTGACAGCCATGGAGAACGTAGAGAGTGATCCCAAAACTGATCGCCCTAAGGTATGTGCCTAAGGAGAGCAGAAGGGTCATTGTGTGGCTGGGTGCTGGCTGGAGAGAGCCTGCTGACTACTCACAGAACCTTCCCTCTGCCCCAGGAGGAAATACGCATTTGTGCCACCACAGTGTTTGTAGACCCTTATGAGGAGGCTGATGCCCAGGTGAGGGGGTTGTGAGGATGGCCCTAGGGAGGCTTCTGGAAAGTTGTGTCCTTGTTGACTAGGGCTTCAGGTCAGCCACAGCCCTCCTTCTAGCTGGAGTGAGAGAGCCCTACTCTGGGTCTCTGCATCAATTAGTTCTGCTCCTTCTAGATTGCTGAGGAGCGGAAGAAAACACAGCTTCAAGTGGCCCCGGAAGCGAAGGTCAAGACTAGCCAGCCCCAGCCTGGCAGCCAGGGTCCCCAGACATACCGCCAGGGAGTAGGAAAGTACATCAACCCAGCAGCCACGTGAGTACCATGGCAGTGCATCCTCCACATCCTTCCAGGAGGCTGGGGCCTGTCTAGTGTTCCCAGGAGCAGACCAAGTGGTGGCAAAAAACCACAGGCACCAGGCTGGAGTCCAACTCTGTTCATTGGGGGCGATCTTGCCCAGGGGATCGATCTGCCTTGTGAGGGTCTGGCACACCCCTGTAAGATATCAACTGGGGGTGTAACAGCAGTATTTTAAAGAGGAGGCCTATGAACAGCTGGAGTGGGCTATGGCTTAGCCCAGGGCCTGGCTCCTGCGTGAAAACTGGAATCGTTTTTCTTGTCACAGGAAGCGATTAGCAGAGGAAGAGCCATCAACCAGCACATGTCTCCCTGTGGCCAAGAAAAAGCTGAGCCAGGGTTTTGGAGACTTCAGCTCCTGGTAGCGGCAAACTGTCCTCCCTGGATTCTGGTAAGGCTGCAAGACTGAGCCTTCTGCCCTTACGTTCAGGTTTCAAGGCAATAAACCTCTTTCCCATGGCCTGGGTCCCCTGGGTCCTGGCCCTGCTCACCTGGCCTCACCTTTATCTCTTACCTGGTGCCAAGGGGTCTGGCTTAGGTTAGTGAGGAAGGCTTTATGAGTCATCTTCCCCGCCCCCATGTTCATTGAGCACAGCCCTCTGGCCAGTGCTACCTCCTGTGGACTTAAGATACAAAATCTCAAGAGACTAGGAATGGTGGTGCAAGAGGGTCATGAGATTGAGGCCAGCCTGGGCTACATAGGGAAACTGCCTCAAAGGGATTTAAATAGGTTAAGACTGGTTCTTATGCCAGTCTAGACCCTGTGAGCATGGGGTTTGTGTTCCCAGGCTCTTATGAAAGTGCCTCATGGGCTTCTAACCCTTGGTACCACTTCTACAAACCTTTTCTCTATCTCTCTGCTTGGGACCCACCCTGCGCACACATACCATTTTATCTGCTCAGGGTTCCAGTCTTCCCTATCAGCTATGGCTCAGAAAGTCCTCCCTCTGACTTCCCCACCCCCACCAATTCCTTTGGATTTTAGGCCAGTTGTGTCAGTATATCCTGACAGATGCCTCTTGGCCTCCATTTTCCTGTGAAATGTGTCCAGGAAGTTGATAGCCATCTGGTCTTCATTGCTGTGTTCTGTCTTTAGCCCATGCCATCCAGGCCTTTTTTTTTTTTTTTCTGAGGTAGGGTCTCACTGCAGCCCCCTGGAATTTACTGTGTAGTCTCAGACTACTATGTATTCTCCTACCTCTGCCTCCCAAGTGCTGGGATTAAAGGTGTGTGATGCCAGCCCCGGCTCTTATTTTTTTGAGGTAAGTTCTCACTCTAGCCCAGGCTGACCTTCAGCTCAGTGATCCTCTTAGCTTGGCCTCGTGAGTGCTGAGATTCAAGACGTGAGTCACCACACCTGGCCCCAGGTTTCTCCTCTTGCTCCGAGGCCCTGCTCTTACCTTTCCCAGCTGCCTCTTTAGAAAGGAGGCTGCCATGCTGATGCACTCTAGCACTAACCCACCAGGTGTCTGGCCTGTTGCTGTTGTGGGCTCCCCCATAGTCTTTGGGCCACCCACCTTAGCACTTTACTTTGTTTTCTTACCTTATCCAAAACTTTGAAAAATCTCAAAAGCTCTTGGTTCTGGAATGTTACCTGGGCACCAGCTTCCATCACTGATGCTCATACTGCCAAGCCCAAGCTCTTTGTCTCCCTGAGTGTCAGACAGAGACTGGAGCCTCATCACTCTGCTCTTGCCCTTTACTTCCAGTCTTTGTTTTTCACTCTAGCTCAGGCTGACCTGGAAACTCACTATAGTCTCAGGGTGGCCTTGAACTCATGGTAGTCCTCCTACCTCTGCCTCCCAAGTGCTGGGATTAAAGGCATGCACCACCAAGCCCGGCTGCTGCATGGTTTTGAGGCATGGCTACCACTGTTATCATGCTAATCACTGGCTAGTCTTGTGCTAAGGATAAGGTTTATTCCTTGTCCATATGCCAACTGCACTTTTCCAGCCCAACTTTCTGTAGCCTGCCGCTACATCATCAGGGCCCACCTGCTGCTCCACAGTGACCCTGCAGTCTCCCTGTGTACTGTGGCCATGGGCAATCTGATACTTCACATTTAGGAGACAAGGTCAGTCAGGTGTGGTACACACCTGCAACCGCAGCACTCAGGAGGCAAGAAGGTCACTGCGTGAAATCATGTCTTCAAAAAAAAGAGCCGGGCGTGGTGGCACACACCTTTAATCTCAGCACTCAGGAGGCAGAGGTAGGAGGATCACTATGAGTTCAAGGCCACCCTGAGACTATATAGTGAATTCCAGGTCAGCCTGGGCTAGAGAATGAGCCCCTACCTTAGAAACATAAATTTAAAAGAAGATGAACCGTATCTTCAAAAAAACAAAAATTATAGATGGCTTCAAAGGATGCAGTGAGTGCCCAGGTAGGCATGCACCTGTAGGCAGCCGAGCCAGTGCTGGTGCCCAGGCTGAATACAGGAGTGGGTAGAGGCTCTTTGGGATGGGAGGAAAGTGCACTAGAGGGGACCCGTTCTTCAAGACAGAGGCCTTGGTTGCCTAATTGTATTCTTACACCTTCCTTTGGCCACATGCAAAAGTTCCCTACCAGGTAAGTCAGAGAAGAACCTCAGTAGCCCTGGGTTCCCCAAGGAGCTCTGAGACCCTGACATAGCCCTTTGCTTGTAGTGGGTGCTGCAGGAAACCAGGATCCATATCAAGGCTCCACCTCCTTGACAATGAATGATGCTATGGTAAAGTCTGACATCAAGAAGCTTTATTTCTGCACCTCACAGAGACACGGGACCAAGGCTGGCAGTGGGCACAGGGAGGCTGAAGGCGGTCCATGTACTTGAGCTCGGCGGTCCTGCTTCTCACGGTGAATCTCCAGCTGCTTCTAGGCTACTGTCCGTCTGTCAGCCTTTCCCAACAGCCTACACCTGCCTCAAAGGGACAGCCATATCCCCATCCATACTTGTCCTCCAGCGCAAAGGACAGAGCCCACTGGGGCCTTTGACAAATGAGGGCTTACATTTCTGTAGGTTGTTTCAGAGTTGAAATCTGTAGCTTTCTAGAAATTAAAACCACTTGGATTTTATAACTGCCTGATGAAGTCATCAGAGAAAAATGAAGTTCATGGGGAAATTTTTTCATTTCTGATCCCTCCAAATATTTGACAGATGCCATCAAGAATAAGCATTACGGTATTAAAAATACTGATATATACAGTTTTATCAACAGCAACAAAACTAAGATACGGTTCTAAAGCAGAGTGCATACTACAAATGCATTTGTAACTTGGCATCGCCTCCCATGGTGGTACTTCTCAAGGAAGAACTTTAAATAATTTATAAATTACAGGATGATCTTATTGTTTAGGAATTTAAGAGGGTGGAACATTCCAGCACTTTACCAGCACATCTGGTTGTGGTCTTGTATCATCACTTCCCCTGAAGCCAGCTCATGGTCAGTTCATTTGGTTTAAAAAGGAGCTTGTATTTTAAAGAAGACCAACAAAAAATTCAAGTTTTGTTGGCTGGGCTGGGGACATGACTCAGTGGGTAAAGGTGCTTGCTTACAAAGCCTTCTGCCCCAAGTTCAATTCCCCAGCACCCATGTAAAGCCGGACACAAAGTGGTGCACACATCTAGTGTTTGTTTGCAGTGGCAAGAGACCCTGGCATGTATGCACTAGTACCTATGCACACGTGTGTGTGTGTGTGTGTGTGTGTGTGTGCAAATAAATTTTTAAAGTGTTTTGTTGGTATCCATTACAAAAAATACAAAATAAGTCATGAAGAGTGCTAGTAAAAATTTTCAGTTAACACCATCAAAAACAAAACAAAACAAAACAAAACAAAACCAAAGTGCTCAAGTTGAAGGGCCAGTAAGCTTGCCGAGAACATATAAAAGCTTAAATATAGTCAGTGTATATGAAAACTGGTCAGATGAATTTTAGAAGACTGTCCAATTTAAGTGAAGCATCTATGGAGAGGTGCTCAGGCTTTCTTGCCTCCCTCCCCCTGCCACCATCACCGCACACATAGGCTGCTGTCTCCTCTACCCACCCCCTCCATTCCCTTATCTTTAGCACTCGCCGCTCAGGTCCCATTTTCAAGCGGTCCGAAGACCAAAAGGGAAGCAGCACTTTCCGCTGACGTCATTACCTAGTGCTCAGAAAGCTGTCAATTGAAGTTTCAAATGGGGTCTGAAATCCAGCTGCTTCATGTACCAGCCATGAGAGGCATCTTCAGATTTCAGACCCCCACCAGCAGGAGCTCTGCCTGGTGGAGCAATACCTGTTCTGGGACACCTTAGGGTACAAAGTTGTCTGCTGATGTTAGAACACAGGATGTGTTTGGCCAACCTCAGCCTGTAGAGAACTATGGGGAATTACAGCTTGCTGGGCCAGGGCCCAGTGCGAGGCTCACAGGCCATGCAAGCATATCCTTCCTTTCCCAAGGTCACCCAACACTGTTGCTCCTGCTGCTGATGTGTCCCATTGGCATGCCCATATGGCCACTGGGTCCAAAGCCACAGAATTCCCTGTATCACCAGGCTTTCAATCTTGGGCAGAGATGGTAACCAAAAAGTAGGCTCTGGTGTGAGCAGTTAACAGGAGCCTGCAGAACCCAGTGCCTCTGATGTTGAATTGTTAAGTGAGCTGGGTCTGGAAAATCCAAAAACCAGAAGCTACATCCTCAGCCAGCTGGACCAGCCAGGCTGAGGTCTCCACACACTTTTCCTAGCTCCTTGACTCTAGGCCTGCCCAGGCCCTCTTCCTGTCCTCTGCCCTAAACTGGGGTGTAAAAGATGTGTTCTGGATTCCACTGTCTGCAAACTGGCCATTCCCTGTGGAGGACATGGTGTGGTCTGTGATTTAAAATCTGTGACAAGAGACAGGGCTCAGGATGGACCCTCCACATAAGGCCATTAGATGTCTCCAAGCAAGTCAACTCCTTCCTTTACAACAGTTAAGCCTCTCAACTTCAACCTTTTGTAAACAAAATACATTAATCTTTACCTGCCGATTCTGGCCTCTTATATGCAAATCTAATTGTATTTCAAGTACATCCAGGGTACAAAGTGACACCCAACTTTGACTAAGCCCAACCTGTGGATTGCAGTAGCCCTGGGGACAACTGCTATGCTACTGAGGAGGTCAGCTCAGTGACAGGCCTCTGTGGGCTCTGGGAACAGTCTGTTCTAGCCATTGGGTCACTTGCTTTCTAGATAAGGAATCTATTAGCTTAAACAAGATGTTTATTAGATGCCTTCTACTGCTTCTCTAAAGTGTTAGCAGTGGTAGTCTGTTTTTGGAAGTTTTTAAAAATCCTCGCCCTCGGCATATACATTTGTTAACTTATCTGTGGAAGTTTTGAATGTCACTATGCCTTAGCAGTTCATCTGCAGGAGGAACAACCAGTCTAACTTTGAGAGCTGAGGTGGGAAACAAGCTGCAATCCTCTAAGGGAGAGAGGAGAGCTGCTTGTGAGACCCTGCCTTCCTGTGTCTGGAGACTTGGGTTTGGTTTCTAACTGAACATGAGAAAGTACAGGCACACGATGCGGAAGACTAGGCAGGTAATCAGTTAATTCTTTCTCTAGAACTTAAGTTGTGGGGGGTATGAAAATTTTCAGAAACAATCATGTAAGTGAAGGAGACACAGATGGGAGGGGCCCTAACTCAAAGGGACGGGCCAGAGAGGCCTTCAAGTGTCGACGCCAGCTGGACTGCAAAGTTCAAGAAATACTGTTATCCAGGATGTCTCCATTACATTCAGTGCTCACAAAATAGTATTCAAGCAGGAATGAGCAGTTTCCATGTTATTCCCAGCCATTGTCTTTGACCATGTGGGCAAGCTCAATAATAAACTTTCCTTCCTTGTATTTCTGACTGCTCTCAAAGGCATGTTCCTTGGGGGAAAAAAGTAGAGAGAATGTTTCAGGACAACATCTTCATTTTTCAACTTCATTACACTCTGGCAAAGAGAGTATACTTATTTAGTGCATTATCTCCACCCAGAGGTTCCCTGGGCTCTGCATGGGTTGATTTTGAATTGTTGATTAAACATGTGAGCAAAGTTACATCTTTTCATGGGTTTGGGGGATGCAGCTCAGTGGTAGAAAGTATGTTTAGTATGCCTGAGACTCTGGGTTCCATCCCCAGCACCAGTTCAGGGGATGTGACAGAGTGGTACTCACCAGCAAAAGTGATGTGCTCAGATACAAGCAGCCTTTTGTTTTGTTTTGTTTTTTTGTTTTTTCAAGGTAGGGTCTCACTCTAGCTCAGGCTGCAGGCTGACCTGGAATTCACTATGTAGTCTCAGGTTGGCCTTGAACTCTTGGCAATCCTCCTACCTCTGCCTCCCGAGTGCTCATATTAAAGGTGTGCACCACCATGCCCTGGAGCAGCCTTTTAAGGGGAGTATGATCATGGACACTCCTTTATCATTTTGTTGCATGTGGCATGGTATGTTGGGGACACACGGTGATGGATACAGAACTCTAGTAGCAGTGCTGAGCAGAACATGACAGTGGTTACAGAGGAGGACAGACTTGGACAAGATAGGACTTGAGAACAGGCCAACCCAGGGGGCGGCACTGGGCCCCATGCAGTCCTCCCAAAGCCTAATGCTGTGTGGAGATGTGTTCAGTCCTTTGCAGCTCATGGGGAGCAAGCAAGCAGCCCTGACCTACTAAAGTGCAGCTCTCAAAAGAAGGTGCAGGACAGGGTGGGGCATCACAAAGGTGGCCAGGCAGCTTCTATTAGAGAAGCTGCTAAAATGTAGCTAAGCCAGGTGTGATGGCAAACACCTTTAATCCCAGCACTTGGGAGGCAGAGGTAGGGAGATTTCTATGAGTGTGAGGCCATCCTGAGACTACACAGTGAGTTCCAGGCTGGCCTGGACTAGAGTGAGAACCTACATGGGACAAAAAAAAAAAACACATGTGACCAGGCTTATATGGTCTGGAGCCTCTGCTCTGAGGAGCTCAGAGACTTCAGGGTGGGAATTAGGAAGGGGGCAGAAGCAACAACTTTGTCTTCAAGGTATCAAATCTGCCATGTGCTGGAGAGAAAGGCCGCAGGCGGGCAGAATGGCAGTCTTCACTCAAGAACTGGGAGAATTGGGGCTTTGGGAGAAAGACGAATAGCAGCCCTGAGTCGCCTCAGCAGTGACACTGGCCTCCTGTCAGTCCCTCCTGGGCCCAGTTCAACAGGCATGGTGGGTTCTGTCCCTAACCACCTTCCAAGGAACTGCTAGAGACCTGTTTTTTTTTTTTTTTTTTTTTTTTTTTTTTTTTTTGGTGGTGGTTGGTCGGGGACAGAGTCTCATCTATCCAAATTGGCCTCAGACTTGGAACTTTTTTGTTTTGAGGCAGGGTCTCAATGTAGTGCAGACTAACTGAATTCACTATGTAGTCCAGGCTGGCTTCAAACTCAAGAGATCCTTGTACTCCCCCCTCCCAAATGCTGGAATTACAGGAATGAGCTACCATTCCTAGCTCAAACTTGGAACTTCTGATCCTCCCTCTACCTTCCAAGTGATGGGATTATAGGGATGCCCAGGGGTTGAAACAAGGGCTTCATGCATGCTAGGCACACACTGACTGAGCTACACCCCAACCCAAGGATAAACTGTTTTGAGTCACACCATCATCCCATTCCAGGGCAGGCACTCACATATTTCCACCCGAGTGTTGTCTTGCAGTTCTCGCAGTGGATGTCAGCAACGGCATGAAGTCCGGTTAGGAGGACCCTCTCCTCAGCAGGACCACAGCCCACATTCACCCTGTGGAGACACATGGTGACTCTGCTTGAGACCCCTCTTGCCAGAAGCAGGGATCTTTGCCGAGCAGTGCTGAGCCTTCCTGGCTCCCCACCCTAGGCTTTAATGAGAAGGGATCAAACTTGGGGCCTCACATGTGCTGGGCAAACACTCTTCCACTGAACCCTGCCCCCCGCCCAGGAACAGCTTTTTCTCTCCCCAAGAGAATCCCAATGGGAGCAGCTCAGGAGCTAAACTCTGACAAAGCTGCATTCACTGATGGGGAAGCTAGATTCTGTCTGGTGGCTCAAGGCACTGACTAATTCCTGACCACAGCTGAAGCCTATTTACATGTTCCACCTCTAACACGAGCAGGCAGATGAACAGAAACGATTGTCACCTGCCAGACAGACTAGTAATGGCATGTACTCACACGGAGTTGAAGAGGTAGGCTCGCCCTTGACTCCCCTGAAAGGACTGCAGAGAAGAAGGAGGTGTTAGGAGAGGGTCACAGTAAGATGCCAAGTACGTGAGCTCTGTGCTCTGGGATGGAGGAGCACATGGAAGTGCTCAGGCTGCAGCTCCTGGAGCCCTGTGGACTGCAGGCTATTAGCTCCAATGGGATAGGCTACAAAGGAGCAGGCAGATGTCTCTTCCAAACTCTGGCTCTAACTGTAATGATTCTGCATTGAGACTGCATCAGAAGGCAACTGTAACTTCAACAATTTACAAAGGACTATGTTGTGAAATTGTGGCAAATCAAGCCAGAAGTACATGTCCTGCTACCCACAGATTGATGCAGGAAGCATCACTTGAGCCTGGGAATTCAAGACTGGCCTGGGTAAGCAGACTTAAAGGGGGAAAAAAAAAAAATCAGGGCTGGAGAGATGGCTCAGCAGTTAAGGCACTTGCTGGTAATGCCTAATGACCTCGGTTTAATTTCCCAGTACCCACATAAAGCCAGATGCACAAAGTGATGCATGCATCTGGAGTCTCTCCTTGCAACTAAATAAAATAAATCCTGGCACAAAATAAACATGAAGCCAGGTGTAGTGGCACATGCCTTTAATCCCAGCACTTGGGAGGCAGAGGTAGGAAGACTGCTGAGAGTCCGAGTCCACCCTGAGACTACAGAGTGAATTCCAGATCAGCCTGGGCTAGAGGGAGACACTACCTTGAAAAACCAAAATAATAATGATAAACCTGAGATTTGGGAGAATGGAACCTAAACCCTAGCACACAACCATATGTTCCACTGATGAGCTACGTCACAGATCCCCTAGAAGTAAGATTTTAAGATACAGCTCTCAGATTCAAAAGGGGGAGCAGGGTATCTCAGTACTTGGGTAGGGGGATCACTGTGAGTTCATGGCCAGCTGGAAAAAAGTGTGACCCTACCTCCAATCAAGAATGAAGCAGCTCTGGGATTTAGACTCAGCTGAAGTGCACAGACGGCCAGCTTCCAGAAGTTAGGGTCAGGAGCTAAATGGCTTAGGCTTTGTGAGCCATTTGGCCTCTGTCCCAATTACTCTCTTGTAGCACAGGAAGAAAAAAAAAAATTCACCCTAGCCAGGCATGGTGGCTCACGCCTTTAATCCCAGCACTGGGGAGGTTGAGGTAGGAGGATCGCCATGAGTTTGAGGCCATCCTGAGACTACATAGTGAATTCCAGGTCAGCCTGGGCTAGAGTGAGACCCCACCTCGAAAAAAAAAAAAAAATCACCCTAGGTGACCAGAAACAGATGAAAACACCTGTGACCTACCAAAACTTCACAGAAGCCATGGGTCTGCCAGGATAGGACTGCATATCAGTTGATGAACAACACAGTACCCTCCAGCAATTAGTTACAAAAAAAAAAAAAAAAGACTCCTTGGCCAGGAGTTTGTTGAGAAGCAAATACAGCCTGAGGCTATGAACCCCAATAAAGGTGGTGGTTCCCACCTCCAGTGCACTGGAATCTGCTTCACATGGTGCATGGGCCTCAGTTTTCTTTTTTTCTTTTCTTTTTCCTTTTTTTCCCCAAAGCTGGGTCTCACTTCTAGCTCAGGCTGACCTGGAATTCACTACATAGTCTCAGGGTGGCCTTGAACTCATGGTGATCCTCCTACCTCTGCCTCCAGAGTGCTGGGATTAAACACGTGAGCCACCACACCTGGCTCTTCTTTTTTTTTTTTAATATTTATTTATTTGAGATAAAGAGGCAGATAGAATGGGCGTGCCAGAGCCTCTAGCCACTGCAAATGAACTCCAGATGCATGTGCCACTTTGTGCATTTGGCTAATGTGGGCACTGGGGAATCGAACCTGGGTTCTTTGGCTTCTCAAGCAAGTGCGTTAACTGCTAAGCCATCTCTCCAGCCCTTTTTCTTTTTTTTTTTTTCTTTAAAGGTAGGCTCTCACTTTGGCCCAAGCTGACCTAGAGTTCACTATGTAGTCTCAGGGTGGCCTTGAACTCAGTGATCTTTCTACCACTGCCTCTTGAGTGCTGGGATCAAAAGTATATGCCACCACATCCAGCCCCCCCCCCACTTTTTTTCTAAAGTTTTCAATAAGCTCTTCCAAATGGAAAAATTTGCTATAGTTATGATCTTCAATGTTCCCTGAGGTCCATGTACTGAAGGCTGATTCTCAGTCTGCGGTGTTACTGGGATAAGAGAAGCCTTAGGAAGCAGGAAACAGGGAATTAGGTACCACAGGTGATCCCATGTGGCTGCTGGGAGTCAGACCTCTTTCTGTTTCCAGCCTCCTCTGTCAAATGTCCCTACTTTGCCTCAGAGCCACCTGACCATGACCTGACATCTCTGAAAACTAAAATAAAATCTTGTTAAACTGAGATGCAAGGTCTAATGCCTCTTGGTCTCCTTTGTACCTAACAGTCATGGCGTCTTTCAACCTGAAGTGTTCATCTGACACAATAGTTAAGTTTCAAACCATTGCTTTCTAGTATGCTTCTGCTTTTGATATAATTTTAAAACAAACTAATGGTCTTAGGGGTATTAAAACATTATCAAATTTTATCTGCTCCCCCCCCATGACGGATAGATCTGACATGCTGAAGAAAAATAGCTAAACATGAAGCCTGACTCTGACCATGGGCTCAGGTGAGGTCATGGCAAACAGCAGGTATCACCAGGTCTCCAAAGCCTATATTTCCCAACTGGAGGCCCAGAGCAGCTCTGTCTGTCATGACCTTATAATAATTTTAATGCACTGAGCATGCTTCAGAAAACAAGGTATCTGAGGAGCTCCCACTGCTTTCCAGAAACTTCTAGAGGGACAAAGGAGTCAGAAGCAACAAGAAAGCAGAAACCACCTTAACAGCTTTTATTTCCAATAATGAACAGAAACGAGGCATGAAAATGCAAGTAGGGCCGGGAGTGGTGGCGCATGCCTTTAATCCCAGCACTCGGGAGGCAGAGGTAGGAGGATTGCCATGAGTTCAAGGCCACCCTGAGACTCCATAGTGAATTCCAAGTCAGCCTGAGCTAGAGTGAGACCCTACCTTGAAAAAAAAAAAAGGAAAGAAAGAAAAAGCAAGTAGGTGTTCTAATTAAACTTAAGCATGGGCTTCATGGAAGGTACAGCTTTCCTGACAGGACTTTCCATGTGTGTGCATGAGTGTGTGCGTGTGCACGTGCGTTGTTTTGGCAGTGCTGGAGATTGAATCCAGAGCCTTGTACAAAACCAGGAAGCTCTTGTTTTTCTTTTGGTGTGTGTGCTCGTGTGTGACATCATGTGTGGCGGGTACACACAAGCCACAGCGTGTGGGTGTGCGTGTGCGCATGTGTGTGTGCATGGAGTCAGAGTACAACTTCAAGTGTTAGTTCTCTTTTCCACCTTGTTGGAGGCAGGATCTCTCCTTCACTGCTCAGTTCATCAGGCTCGCTGGCCAGTGAGTTTCTGGGTATTCTGTCTCGCCATACATGTACTGCATTAAGAATGCTTGTATTACAGCACCCTGCTTTTCTGTGTGTCATTCAGGGACCCAACTCAGGTATTCACACTTCCACAGCAAGCTATTGATCTACTGTGCCATCTCTCCAGACCCTCTTTTATTTTGAGATAAGTCTTGCTTAGTTGCCCAGGCTGGTCTTGATCTCACTGTGCAGTCCAAGCAGACTTCAACTAGCAATCCTTCTGCTATAACCTTCCAAGTAGCTGCGATGACAGGCCTGTGCCACCAGATCCCTGGCTTCTTTACAGGACTTTGAAAACAGCACAAAAGGGTCAGTAGGGAGGTCATGACCTGTTAAGGATAGGTCAGAGATCATGAGCTGAAGTGGACAAGGGGTGAAGACTGTTTTTAGAGGGAGTACTAACTCATCTGATGCATATGAAGTTCCTAAATGTTCCCAAGTAGCTGGCAACAAACACCACATGCTGATGAGCTCCATGGGAGGAAGAAGAACAGGAGTGGGCTGCTCAGTCCTCATGGTTCCCACTATGCCTTGAGACACAGAGATGGTCCAGGGCTTCACTCCTACAGACTCCACACAGCTGGCTCATTCCCTCCAGGGCACTTTCCTCTCCTCTGCCCCCACCCCCATGCAGGGGATTGAACCCACAGCCTCGTACAGCCTGCAGCCCCAGTCTGGGCACTTTTCTTAGCAGCCTCTTTCCCTCAATCATTGTGAATTTTTGTTCTTTGTTTTGATTTTTTCCATGTAGGGTCTCACTGTAGTCCAGGCTTACCTGTCACTAATTTCTGTAGTCCCAGCTGGCCTTGAACTCACAGTGATCCACCTACCTACCTCAGCCTCCCAAGTGCTAGGATTAAAGGCATGCACCACCACACTTGGAGACCATCATAAATTTTTGAAAAGGTCTAAATTTCCTCATTATTAAACTATACAAATCTATAGCCTGCTTTTGTTTCTTCAGAGTTCTCTGATTTCACATGAATTTTGCTGCTCTGACAAATAACCAACACATCTGCTCTTTGTCACTGACAGGAGTCCAAGCTGCCTGAACTTCCAAAAAGCCAAGAGTATAATCAAGACTGTGGCATGGCCACATATATTCACAAGACCTTTAGAGCACAGCAAATGCAGCTCATCACATGGTACACAGTGACAAGCAATCACTGTATTGAGAGCATGTTCTCAGCTTCTGAACACAAGCCACTTGCCTTGGAGATTAGCTCGTCATGGTTGGCCAGGTGGGCTCTGCAGTGGATACAGCTGTACGTTCGGTGACAGTTCGTCAGGTACGCCTGGAAAGTTTTGGATTTGGTCATTTTCACCATATCTGTGGGACGCTCCTCACTCAGCTCAGGGCCAGCACTGGAAGAGCGGCGGCTGTGCTGGACTCTCTGACAAAAGAAACACTGGAAAATGCACGCAAGAGCCGTTGCTGTTCTGGAGGGCGTGTGGCACTGTCCACACACTGGGACAAGAGAAAAATGTTACAACCTGCAAATGAATCAAACAAGGCTGCAAGTTACAGAGGATCAAACACATATAAGAGATGTTTAAGATTCATATGTTTTTGAAGAAGGGGGTGGGGAACAGGACTAGAAGTTAAAGATCTAACTCATTTATTTTTTGCAGGGCTGGGGATCAAGCCCAGAGCCTTGTACACACAAAGCATGTTCTCTACCATGGAGCTACATTGATAGCCCAAGATCTCTCTCTTTCTCTTTGAATTTTTGAGGTAGGGTCTCACTCTAGTCCAGGCTGGAATTCACTCTATAGTCTCAGGCTAGCCTCGAACTCACAGTGATCCTCCTACCTCTGCCTCCTGAATGCCAGGATTCTTTTTTTCTTTTTTGTAACAAGGCTTCACTTTATAGTCCAAGCTGGCTTAGAATCCTCCTTCCTCTCCCTCCCCCAAATCTAACTTATTTGCATAAAGTTAATGCTAATATCTAATGTCATTGACATGCTATGTCAGAAACATAATTGATTTGTCTTTCCACAATATCAGAATCAAATAACTTAAGTTCACAAGTTACATTAGTGTCACTGGCTCCAACCTGCCAAGTAATCCTGATTTTACTTGACAGTGTGGCCATTGGCAAACACTGGTTGTTTTATTCCAATTTTCTTTTCCTTCCTTCATTCATTTTTTTTTTTCTCTCTCTCTCTCTCTTCTTTTGCTGTTGTTTGTTGTTTGAGGTAGGGTCTCACTCTATCCCAGGGTGACCTGGAATTCACTATGTAGCCTCAGGGTTGCCTCGAACTCACAGCGATCCACCTAATTCTGCCTCCCGAGTACTGGTATTAAAGGTGTGTGCCACCACACCTGGCTGTTTTATTCCAATTTTAATTGCTAAATTAATGCTCAGACCATAAATTCTATTTCATACAATATTTTATATATGCATACTATGCAGATTACAGAATGACTAAGAAAGGGCTAAAGAGGCTTCAGAGTTCAGAGGCTGCCCTGCAGCCAGAGGCAGACAGCAAAGAAAACTGTAGGGGGCCACTTACTTATAGGAAGTCTTACAACTAACAGGTTCAGAGAAGTCCAGGAAACAGGTTGCCTTAACTGTCAGTTTGAACTGGGATGAACATCACAGGCAGAAACTGCACCTGAGTGGGAGCCCAGGAACAAGGGCAATTTTCCTAGATGAGGTTCTGGGTGATGAGTCAGTGAGTGCCACACTTCAGTATTGGGGAACTTCTTTTATAGACCAAGGTAAAGAGGGTTCCATCTGGTATGAGTGACAGACTCATATATCTGGTGTTTCTGATAAGAACTAGTATATTCATGAATGTCATTATTTGTTGGTACAGATAAATTACTATTTTGTGCTTCCTGAAGTGCTGGAAGATGGTGGCTTTCTTGTGTAAATAAGACAGAGAGTCATTCTTTCTTGCATTCATACTCAAAGTGGAATAACTCGGGTCCAAACTGTTGCTTTCTAGAATCAAGTAACTCGGGCTGAAGAGATGGCTAAGTGGTTAAAGGCACTTGCTAGTAAAGCCTGACAGCCCTGGTTTGATTCCCTAGTGCCCACATAAAGCCAGATGCACAAAGTGGGAATACATCTGGAGTTCATTTGCAGTGGCTAGAGGCTCTGGCGTGCCCATTTTCTCTCTCTCTTCCCTTGCAAATAAATGAGTAAAAATATTAAAAGTGAATACATAAATAAAAAAGAGTAGCTCATGGCCAGGCACAGAGTTAGACTGGGCTGCTCTCCTCATCTGCACTGCCAACCAGTCCACATTTAATCTGGCATGGCATGTGGGCTAGTTTACACAAAAACAGCGGAGATAAATGGAGAAAAAACTAGATCAAATCATCATATACCATGTTTGGCTCTAGGAATCATAAAAGAAACATCGCCAACAATACTTGAAGAAGCCCAGCAATTGTCCTGGACACACCTCAAATCCTGGGGTCATACTTCATAGCACTGTGACATTAACATGAACAATGAAGCAAGTATTAACTCCTTAACAAATTACCTGTCAGCCAAGAAAACAAAGTCCCTCACATATCATCAAATTTCTTTCATTTTTTTCCCCCCCGAGGTAGGTCTCACTCTAGCTCAGGCTGACCTGGAATTCACTATGTATTCTCAGGGTGGCCTCGAATTCATGGCAATCCTCCTACCTCTGCCTCCCCAGTGCTAGGTTTAAAGGCTGTGCCATCATCCCCAGCAAATTTCTCTCTCTTTTTTTTTTTTTTTTTTTTTGATACTGAGGATGGAACTTAGGGCCCTGAACATGCTAGGGGCAAGTGCTTTACCACTGAGATGAGCTGTATACCCACCCTTAGTTTATTTTTGGTGTGTGTGTGCAGTGATGTGTGTTTAGTGTAGGGACATGTGTGCACACAAGTGCACACCCTGTACTTAGGCATGTGGAGACCAGAGAATGCTGGGCAGGTACCCTCCCCTTTTTGCTCATCCATCTGTTTCCTTGAGATGGAGTTTCTCACTCAACAAAGAGCTGACATTTTCACTGGTTTTTTGGTCAGTGAATCCCGGTGACTCTCTGGTCTCCACTCTCAGCAGGACTGGAGTTATGACACATGTGACCACATTCACTGTTCATGTGGGTGCTGAGAAGTTTAACTCAGGCAATCTCAGGCCCTCAGGCTTGCATCGCAGGTGCTCATAACCACGCAGCATCTTCCCAGTCCTTCCTCCCTCCCTTAAAAAAAAACTTTTTAAAATTGTTTTAGTTTTTCAAGGTAGGGTCTCACTCTAGCCCAGGCTGACTTGGAATTCACTATGTAGTCTCAGAGCGGCCTCTAACTCACTGTGATCCTCCTACCTCTGCCTCCTGAGTGCTGGGATTAAAGGCTGCACCACCACGCCTGACTTTTTTCCCCCTTAACTTTGAAGTAGGATTTTGCTATGTAGCCCCATTTGGGGCTCAAACTTGTATTCCTCCTGTCTCAGCTTCCTGAGTACTACTGGAATCATAGGCTTGTATGAACTGTGCCCAGCTTTAAGTGGGTTATTAGGGCAAATCTGGTTCAACAAAGAGAATGCATTCCATCAGACATACCTGAAGATGATCGTGTGAAGCCACTGGGAGGAGACAGCCATAGGTGAGCTGAAGAAAGGCTTCAGAGGAAACCAGCCCTGCTGACACCTTTAGCTTGGACTTCAACTCCCAGTACTGTGAGAAGAATTCACTGTTTAAGCCACCAGGGTGTGGCACTGTGTCATGGCAACCCTAGAAGACAAATGTACTGGGTCTTGGGGTCAGAAATCTATCTAAAGCAATTCTGAAGGGTCTCCCAGCCCAGCTTCTACCCTAAAGTTCTGTTCAGAATTACTGGGTAATGGGCCTTTTCTTGGCACACTCACCTGACACATTGCTTAATGGTCTTGGTGTTTATCATTCTAGGCTTGCCACTTTGTGCATGTGGCTTTATGTGGGCACTGCGGAATCAAACCATAGTTGTTAGACTTAGCAGGCAAGTGCCTTGACTGCTGAGCCATCTCTCCAGCCTGATAATTTTTTTTTTAATGGTTTTGAGGCAGGGTCTCACTCTAGTGCAGGCTGACCTGGGATTCACTATGTAGTCTTCATGAGTTCCAGGCCACCCTAAGACTGTATAGTGAATTCCAGGTCAGACTGGGCTAAAAGAGCAAGCCTGAGACCCTACTATCAAAAAAAAAAAAAAAAAAAAAAAAAAAAAAAGAAGAAGAAGAAGGAGGCGGAGGAGGAGGAAAGAAAGAAAGAAAGAAAGAAAGAAAGAAAGAAAGGCTGGAGAGAAGATGGCTTAGCAGTTAAGGCACTTGCCTCCAAAGCCCAAAGACCCAGGATCGATTCCCTAGACCCACATAAGATGCAAAAAGATGGAGCAAGCATCTGGAGTTGGTCTGAAGCCACTGGAGGCTCTGACATGCCCATTTTTTTTTCTCTCTCTCTCTCTCTGCCTCTCTAATAAATAAAAAGAAATTATATATACATATATACACACACACATATATGTGTGTGTGTATATGTATGTATGTATGTGTGTGTGTGTGTGTGTGTATATATATATATATATATATATATATATAAATTTTTTTTGAAGAGCTAAGTGTGGTGGCACATGCCTTTAATCCCAGCACTGGGGAGGCAGAGGATCACCATGAGTTCAAGGCCAGCCTGAGACTACAGAGACTACAGGTCAGCCTGGGCTAGAGTGAGATCCTATGTTGAAAAAGCAAAGAAAAAAAACAGGAAGGAAGGAAAAGAAAGTAGGGCTGGAGAGATGGTTCAGCAGTTAAGGCACTTTCTTGCAAAGCCTAAAGGCCCAGGTTTGATCCCTCAGTACCCACATAAAGCCAGATGCAAAGTGGCACATGCATCTATCTGGAGCTTGTCAGCAGTGGCTAGAGGCCCTGGTGTGCCATTCTCTTTCTCTCTGCTTACAATTAAATACAGCTTGAAAATAATAACAAAAAGAAAGGGATTTGTTATAATAAAATTACAAATAAAAATATTGAGCTGGGCTAGAGGGACTGCTTTGCCTGCAAAGCCAAAGAACCCAGGTTCAATTCCCCAGGACCCACATTAGCCAGATGCACAAGGAGGCACGCGCAACTGCAGTTAAGTTTACAGGCTGGAGGCCCTGGTGCACCCATTCTTTCTCTCTCTCTCTCACCCTCCCTCTTTCTCTGTCAAATAAATTAATAAAAATATTGGGCTGAAACTGGGCGTGGTAGCACACACCTTTGATCCTAGCACTCAGGAGGCAGAACTACATAGTCAATTCCAGATTAGCCTGAGCTGCAGTGAAACCCTACCTCAGAAAACCAAAAAAAAAGGGAAAACTGAAGTTTAAAATTCAAATTTGGCTGGGTGTGGTAGCTCATGCCTTTAAATCCCAGCATGTAAACACCATAGAGAGGGTAGGAATATCTAGAGGCACAGTCCCCCAGTACTGATTGAGGCCTTCATGGCCATACAGTGAATACCATAACCACACTGAGGAAGGCCCCAGGTTAATGAGAGCTGGGGCGGGGAGATAAAAGAGAATAACCTGGTATAGTTAATATAAAATAAAGTTATATTTAAAAACTGTTACAATTTTCAACTATGAAGTAATGTGTTTTATTTTTTCTTTTTTTTTTTTTTTTTTTTTGAGGTAGGGTCTCACTCTAGCCCAGGCTGACCTACTCTCAGGGTGACCTCAAATTCACAGAGAGCCTCCTACCTCTGCCTCCCAAGTGCTGGAATTAAAGGTATGCACCACCACACCTGGTGTTTTTTTGTTTTTCTTTAAAAAAAAAAAACAAAAAACTTCTAATACAGTCTCCAGGCAAGACATTTATATTGTGGGAATAAACATACATTTGTTCAGACTATCTACAAAGCCTGGTCAGAGAATGCCAAATATTTTAAGAACTTCCCATAGATTATTTGATTTTATAGTATCTACAACAGAGAAATTTAACTACAGAGAGGGAAATGCTTATCCACAAAAGCATTAATTAAATTTTTAAAAAATTTTTTGTTTATTTATTTATTTACGAGAAACAGACAGAGAGAGAAAGAGGCAGAGAGAGAGAGAGAGAGAGAGAGAGAGAGAGAGAATGGGTGCGCCAGGGCCTCCAGCCTCTGCAAATGAACTCCAGATGCATGCACCCCCTTGTGCATCTGGCTAACGTGGGTCCTGGGAAGTCAAGCCTTGAACCGGGGTCCTTAGGCTTCACAGGCAAGCGCTTAACCACTAAGCCATCTCTCCAGCCCACATTAATTAAATTTAAAGCTAGGGTCATTATGTCAATAAAACAACTTCAGGGCTGGAGAGATGGCTTAGCAGTTAAGATGTTTGCCTACAAAGCCAAAGGACCTCGGTTTGATTCCCTAGGACCCACGTAAGCCAGATGCACAAGGTGGTGCATACGTCTGGAGTTTGTTTGCAGTGGCTGAAGACCCTGGTGCACCCATTCTTTCTCTCTTTTCTCTGCCTGTTTGTCTCTTGCTGTCTCAAATAAAATTTTAAAAAAACCTCAAATAAATGAAGTAGAAAAATTGTTTGGAGGCAGGTGTAGTGGCTCATGCGGTTAAGGCACTTGTCTGTGAAGCCTGAGAATGCAAGTTCGAATTTCCGGATCCCATGTAGCCAGACACACAGTGATGCAAGTATGTAATGTTGAACATGTGCCATAAGGGGGGGCGCATGGGTCTGGAGTTGGTCACAGCAGCTGAAAGGCCCTAGCGTGCCCATTTTCTCATACTCTCTGCCTCTTCTCTCCCTCTCAAAAATAAACTAATTGAAAAAAAAAAAAAAGATTTGAGGGACTGGAGAAATGGCTTAGTGGTTGCCTACAAAACCTAAGGACCCAGGTTCAATTCCCCAGGATCTATATAAGCCAGATGCACAAGGTGGCGCATGCATGTAGAGTTTGATTGCAGTGGCTAGAGACAGTGATGTACCAAATTCTTTCTCTCATTAAAAAAAAAAAAAAAGAAAAAAAGCTGGGTATGGTGGCACATACCTTTTATCCCAGCATTTGGGAGGCAGACCCATGAGTTTGAGGCCACCTTGAGACTACATAGTGAATTCCAGGTCAGCCTGAGCTAGAGTGAGACTCTACCTTGGGGGTGGGGGTGGGGAAACCAGGCGTGGAGGCACATGCTTTTAATGCCAGCACTCGGGAGGCAGGGGTAGGAGGATCGCTGTGAATTCAAGACCACCCTAAGACTATGTAGTAAATTTCAGGTCAGCCTGGGCTAGAGTGACACCCTACCTTGAAAAACCAAAAACACAAAAAGCAAACAAGAGTTTCAGTTTACAGCTTCCCACTTGTTGCAGTCAGGCTCACATTGCTGGTAGAAATCATCCGACTAAGAGCAGCTTGTGGGAAAAAAGGTTTATTTTGGCATGAGTAGAGGACAGACAATAGCAACAGGAGAGTGTGCCAAACACTGGCAAGAGGAAACTGGCTAAACACCAATGAGCCCGCCCCCAACAATACACTGCCTCCAGGTGTTAATTCTCAAATTGCCATCAGCTGGCGACCTAGTGTTTAGGAACACCTGAATCAAACCACCACACCACTTTTCCCATTAGACTGGCTGACCAGGGAGTCAGTCGTTCTGTTTCTGTTCCTTCTGCGCTGAGATTACAGGCATATACCATCATCCCAGCTTTTCACATGGTGCTGGGGATTGAACTTGGCCCCTCGTGCTTACACCCACTGAGCCATCTCCCAGTGCCTTAATCTCTGCTTTTTTGCACTTTTGTGCTTTTAAATTATTTTTATTTGTTTGTTTGAGAGAGAGAAGGAGAATGGGCATGCCAGAGCCTCTAACCACAGCAAGCAAACTCCAAACTTATGCGCTACCATGTGCAATTGACTTACATGAGTTCAGAGGAATTAACCTGGATCCCTAGGCTTTGTAGGCAAGTGCCTTAACCACTAAGCCATCTCTCCAGCCCGTTTATGCTTTTATGTACCTTTTTATTTGTATTATTCTTATTTATTTACGAGCAAGAGAGAAAATGGGTGGAACAGGGCCTCTTCCCACTGTAAAAGAACTCCAAACACGTGAACTTTGTGTGTGCAGCTTTTACACGGTTCTGGGAACTGAACCTGGGTAGGCAGTCTTTGCAAGCGATCACCCTTAACTGCTTGGCCATTGCCCCAATCCTGTACCCTTATATTTTGATGCCAAGTATACAAACTGACTATTCAATCTCATAGTACTGGCACTTACAGGCATGGAAAGGCCTGGAAGAATTTACATCAAAGAGCCATAACTGGCCTTTAGCAACACCAGCTTCCCCTTTCCACACTCCCACTTCCTCCCTTCCTTGAGTGAAGCCCAAGATAACAAAGCCTTCCCAGGCACGTTAGGCACAGCAGCCTGGGATTCCCAGAAGGCAAGGCGAGGAGACCTCCCATAGTTCCACTCACACAATTTCTCCCAGACAGAGCTCCCTTGGTCTGCAGTGGACTGCCATCAGCCCCCACTCTTTTCAGAACTCCACTCAGTAGGCCAGACGCCCCTTCCTTCAAAGCACAATCTCCATCTCCTCACTACACTCAAGTCTCACCAGACTGCCGACAATGTATTTACACTCAGCCTTTTCTGTTTGAAGAACCTGCAATACATTCATTCTAACTTCTACCACAAAAAACAGTCTCTCACAGCACCAGCCCTGAGACACATGCCAGCAGAGGCACCTTGTTTTCTGTCAGACACCAAGGGGGAAGATGTAGGAATGGCACAGGGCTGCCTAGAAAATGATTAAGGGAAGGAAAAGAGGTTGGGAAGTTCTTGTTTGAGAACTTGTTTGTTATCCAGGTTGACCTCAAGCTCACTATGTAGCCAAAGATGACCTTGAACTCCCAATCTGTCACAATGACCAATAAACTTTTTATTTAATCACATGTTGAATAAAATGTAATCAAACATTCAAAGCCTTACCTTGGATTGAGGAAAGAGACAAAGACACAAAGAGGAACTGGAAGGGACCCAGCACTGAGAAAAACAAAGGCCAGGGATTCTAGAGACAGGTGGTCCCTCGTGGGAGTGAACAGGTGAGACTCAGGATAAGAGATGATGCCACCACTGGGACAACAAAGCTGAAGAAGGGTCTGACTCACTTTCTATATGCCTCTTCCTTTCTCTCTCAAATAAATAAATATAAAAAATTTTTTAAAAAAGGGCTGGAGAAATGGCTTAGCGGTTAGGCGCTTGCCTGTGAAGCCTAAGGACCCCAGTTCGAAGCTTGGTTCCCCAGGACCCATGTTAGCCAGATGCACAAGAGGGTGAACACGTCTGGAGTTCGTTTGCAGTGGCTGGAAGCCCTGGCGCGCCCATTCTCTCCCTCTCCCTCCCTTTCTCTCTCTATCTGCCTCTTTCTCTCTCAAATAAATAAGAATGAACAAAAAAAATTAAAAAAAGAATATAAAGAAATGTTTAAAAAATATTCCACATGGAAGCTGGGCATGGTGGCATATGCCTTTAATCCCAGCACTCAGGAGGCAAAGGTGGGAGGACTGCTGTGAGTTCAAGGCCAGCCTTAGTCTGCATAGTGCATTCCAGGTCAGTCTGAGCTAGAGTGAGACACTACCTCCAAAAAAAAAAAAAAAAAAAAAAAAAGTGAAGACACTCAACAGTGGACACTGCAAGCCTTATATTTGGCCACCTAGGCCTAATGAGCCAATGGGTGCAATAGTGGCATGTCTGTCATGGTGGAAACCAACTGCCCTCTAATTGGACTAGAGGCCCACTCCATGGGAGGGAATACATCCCTGATACTGAAAACCTACAACAGGGGTAGTAATGAGCCCTAGGGGTGTAACATCTGCTACTATCTGGCTAAATGTATATACTATGCTCAAACTGCCCAGTAAATACCTCTCTCAATGTTCATACCCTTATATTAATGCTACTGTAACTTTTGGTAGAGAATCTTCTCTTTTCAGATGGCAGTGACCTTGGGATGACTCAGAAGGCATCATGGTGCTGGAAAGAAGTGACCGCAGTGCTCAGTATTGCAATATCTTTATCACATCTTCCAAAGCTCAGGGTCTATTGCGGAAGAGGTGGCACAAAGAATGTAAGAGCCAAAGGAAGGGTAGGACTCCTTGCAACGTGCTCCCCCCAGACACAAAATGGCCTAGATATCCATGACCTCACAGTGCCTGATACTACCTACACAAGACCATCATAATAGGAGGAAAAGATCATGACATCAAAATAAAAGAGAGACTGATTGAGAGGGGGCGGGGATATGATGGAGAATGGAGTTTCAAGGGGGGAAGGAGGAGGGCATTACCATGGGATATTTTTTATAATCATGGAAGTTGCTAATTAAAAAAATTAAGAAAAAAAATCCAGCTGGGCGTGGTGGCACACACCTTTAATCCCAGCACTCGGGAAGTAAAGGTGGGAGGATCTCCATGAGTTCCAGGCCACCCTGAGACTACGCAGTGAATTCCAGGTCAGCCTGGGCTAGAGTGGGACCCTACCTCAAAAAGCAAAGAGGCTGGGAAGACTGCTAAGTGGATAAAGCACCTGCTTCTCAAGATGAAACAGCCAATTTCAATCCCCAGGCCCCAAGTAAAAATACAGTGGCAGAAGCCAGGAAGAGTTTCTGCAATCCCATTGTGCTAAGTAAATGAGTACAAAGTTGAATGCTTAGCATTAAATGAGACATCTGTATTACAATTTCCAAGGCTCTGGGAACACTGTGGAAGAGATGGTGGAAAAAATGTAAAAGCGAAAGGGTAGTCAGGAGTGGTGGCGTATGCTTTTAATCCCAGCACTCGGGAGGCAGAGGTAGAAGGATTGCTGTGAGCCACCCTGAGACTACACAGTGAATTCCAGGTCAGCCTGGACTAAAGTGAAACCCTACCTCGAAAAAACAAAATAAATAAGTAATATAAAAATTAAAATGTCACATGTTGGAACCTGGTGCTGTTTACCCTATCTATAAAGCAGGATAATATACAATGCACAAGGCAGTCCATACAACCACATAAGATATTAAGGGGGAAAGGATGACCATTAGACATAGTTAAACCACGTTATGGCAAGTGCTTCACAACAGAATACTGTCCTTGTGGCAGTATGACAGAGGGCCAGCAAGCTAATTCCTCACAACCCACACCAGGAATTCTGGCCTTGGTCCCAGAATTCTCCAGGTGCCAGGGGACCTGCTTAATAATGGGGCAGTGGGGACTCTGAACACCTTCTTGAGATATGGCCAATAGTGGGCTAACTCTGGATTTCCATTATTACCTGCTGGTGGATTTCCAGCAAGACTGTTACAAGAGGAATGTCCCTTGGGAGTCCAAACTGATACTATCCTGATTTCTTTCCTAAATGTACCTCAACTGCCTTCTCCAGAATCCTTAGTTCTCCACTTCCTAGCTGTTCAGAATTTTCTTCATCTCTGTCCAAGTCCTTGCTAAACTTCATTTGAGAGCAAGAGAGAAAGGCAGATAGCCAGGGCCTCCAGCATCTGGAAAAGAACTGCATACGTGGGCTGAAGAGATGGCTTAGCGGTTAAGGCGTTTGCCCACAAAGCCAAAGAAACCTGGTTCGATTCTCCAGGACCCATGTAAGCCAGATGCATAATGTGGCACATGCGTCTGGAGTTCGATTGCAGTGGCTGGAGGCCCTGGTGTGACCACTCTCTATCTCTCTCTTTCTAAAATACATAAAATAGCCGGGCGTGGTGGCGCATGCCTTTAATCCCAGCACTGGGAGGCAGAGGTAGGAGGATCACTGTGAGTTCGAGGCCACCCTGAGACTCCATAGTGAATTCCAGGTCAGCCTGGGCTAGAGTGAGACCCTACCTCGAAAAACCCCCCCAAAAATAAATAAATAAACAAATAAAATCAAATACATTAAATATATTTTTAAAACATAGGAAAAAGAACTCCAGACACACATACCACCTTTGCATCTGGCTTACATGGGTCCTGGGGAATTGAGCCTGAGTCCTCCGGCTTTGCAGGCAAACACCTTAACCACTAAGCCATCTCTCCATCCATTTTAAGTACCTTTTAATTTTATTTTGATTTATTTGCAAGGAGAGAGAGATAAGCAGAAAGAATGGGCCCACAAGGGCCTCCAGCTGCTGCAAACGAATTCCAGATGCATGCACCACTTTGTGCATCTGGCTTTACATGGGTACTGGAGAATCAAACTTGGGTCATCAGGCAAGTGCCTTACCCGCTGAGCAATCTGTCCAGCTCCCTAATTCAATTTTTTAAAAATTTTTATTTATTTATTTATTTGCAAGCAATGAGAGAGAGAGAAGAGAGACAGAGAGAGAATGGGTATGCCAGGGCCTGAAGCCACTGCAAATTAACTCCAGAAGCATGCGCAACCTTGTGCATCTGGCTTACATGGGTCCGGGGAACCGTACCTCGGTACTTTGGCACTGCAGGCATATGCGTAAACCTCTAAGCCATCTCTGCAGCCCCCTAATCCAGTTTTTTAAGTGTTTGCTGTGGGCCAGCCTCTGGGCTACAGGAATTTTTTCCAGTCCCTGTAACCATGGTAGGCACTGCCAAGGGGCACAAAGGCATAAAGATCCTGAGCATCAGCATTCCTCAAACATGCCAGTCCTGCCCGTAAAAGCTCATAAATTGGGCTTGAGGAACAAGCACACGGTCGTAGGATGAAATGGTGAAAGGATCAAGCACAGCTCCTAGAAGGGACAAGTGTTCAGCAACCGTTTGTTAACACCTATCAGAACACAGCAGAGGCTAACGGGGAAAACAGGTGATAGGTGAGTCTCAGGTGAAGAGCATGAAAAGGTTCCCCACAGCAGTTAAGTTTTCCTGGCGTTCAGCAGTTTAGCAAAGTAAGGAGCTTGGGTGGGTCACAGTATACGTAGGTAGCTACATTGTGGATAGCCAGAAGGAAAATAAAATAGAACAAAGGGGGTCTGGAGTGAGAAATGTATTTTCCATGTCTATTGTCTATTCAAAATAGAACTCGGTTGCTTTCGGTCATAGAAACGGAGCACGTAATTTGATCAAAGATGCCCATGTGCGCAGGCAAGGAGAAAGGGAGGTTCCATTTGTTGGCAGTCCCTGCATTAGTAAAGCCTAGTGCCACAAGTGGTAAACAATCAAAACAGTTCGTTTTAGCTATGATTGTTATATAGGCAACTTGAAACCGACCCCTCCTGAACAAACATTTCTTTACTGAAGACATCTTTTGTCTTCATTTTCCTCACCAACCTTTTTTAAGTGGAGCGAGAAAACAATCATCACTAGCATCGTGCTCCGTACATTCTTTCAGGACATGGGATGGGGAGGTGGGGGTGGAGAGAAGAAAAGAGGGTAAAATAAAAGTAGGTTTTGTGGGTTGTTCCCAAATGAAGTAAACCAAGTATTAACATATTAGATAAACATCAGAATTAAAAAGTCAATGGGTCCCCGCCCCGGACACCCAACAACAGGTGCTTGTCGGGCCCTCTGGCAGTCGCAAGCTCCTCAGGTCGCCATAAAGCAGCAGCCCGCGCTGATGCACCGAGGCCCGCCTGTACTCACGGCCGCTCGGCGGTCCGCGCCCCGGCCCTCAGCATCCATCCGGTCGGGCCTCGGTCGGCGCGGGCTGGGCTCGGCTCAGCTCTCAGGCGGCTCCGGCACGGCCCGGGTCACGTTCCGGCCGTTGCAACCTTAGCAAGGCGCGAGACATCCTCCCGCCCCCGCCGCCGCCGCCGCCCCGCGGGCCGCCTGCCCTTTGTTTTGGAGCCGCGGCCCTGCCCAGTCGCCGTCCACTGCCGCGAAACGCGGCGCCAGCCAATCATCGCTGCCCGCCGCCCGGGCCCCGCCCCGCGCCACCGCCCCGCCTCGCCCGGCGCCGCGCGCTCTGAGCCTGGCCGGCTCCCTTCCCGCCAGGAGAGGGCGGGGCGCACGTGCCGCGGGCGCGCCGCACTGCCATTGGCTGGACCGGCAGACGCAGCCTGGAGCCAGCCAATGGGGACGGAAAGGCGCGGGGCGGGGCTTTACGGGGCGGGGCCGGGCGCGCGGGGCGCCGCGAAGAGCACCGGGGCTAGGGTCGCGGATGTGGCTCTTTCTGTCCTGGGAGACCCACGGCCCCGGAAGGCCGCTTATGCCGGAGGCTGGGTGAGGACCCTGGGCGCAGCCCCTTACGCCCGGACGCTTGGTCTGACGCTCTCAGGGATGCGTGCAGGAAGCCGTGGGGATCGGATTGTGCGCCCCTGCGGGCCTTCATTGGCTAAACCTCGGCAGAGGCTGGCTTCCCCGCGCTTTCCATCTGAGCCTGTTTTTTTTGTTTTTTTTTTTTTAATTTTTATTTATTTATTTGGCAGCAACAGACAGAGAAAGAGGCAGATAGAGAGAAATAGAGAGAGAATGGGCGCGCCAGGGCCTCCAGCCACTGCAAACAAAACTCCAGACGCGTGCGCCCCCCTTGTGCATCTGGCTAACGTGGGTCCTGGGGAATCGAGCCTTGAACCGGTAGCCTTAGGCTCCACAGGCAAGCGCTGTTTTCATTTCTTCAGTCTTTGACTTACCTGAAGGCCGCTTCACCATGTGAGAACCTCGACACCTGAGTGTGGGCTTGAACTCTGGTCCAGAAACCACGAACCACTTGCAACAGGACGCGCGAGCGATAAACAGCCCCCCCCCCACACACACACCCCATCCTCCTTCCCATACTTCTAATATTATTTTTTATTGGTCCCACACAAATTCTCTTTAGGTAGCTATATATATATATTAACAATATTTTAAGATAAAAAAATAATAAGTTAGGGCTGGAGAGATGGTTCAGTGGTTACGGTGCTTGTCTACAAAGCCTAGGGACCCTAGTTCGGTTCCCCAATGCCCATGGAAAGCCAGATGCACAAAGTGACCAAGCATCTGCAGTCCATTTGTAGTGGCTGGAGGCCCTGACGCACCCATTCACTGTGTCTCTTCTATTTCTCTCTGCTTGCAAGTAAATAAATTGCTCAGGCTGACCTGGAATTCACTCTGTAGTTTCAGGGTGGCCTTGAACTCATGCAATCCTTCCTCTGCCTTGGGGGGCGGTGTCTGGTATTAAAGGCATGTGCTACCATGACCGGCTTTTTTTTTTTTTTTTTTTTTTTTTTTTTTTTTTTTTGCGGTAGGGTCTTGCTGTATGCCAGGCTGACCTAGAATTCACTATGTAGTCTTAGAGTGGCCTCGAACTCATGGTGATTCTCCTCCCTCTGCCTCTCGAGTGCTGGGATGAGGCGTGTGCCACCATGCCCAGCTCCAGGTTCTTTTGATTCTCTAAATTTTTTTCCACTGCAAACAAACTCCAGATGCATGTGGCACCTTGTACGTCTGGTTTATGTGGGTACTGGGGAATCAAACCAGAGACCTTAGGCTTTGCAGGCAAGTGTCTTAAGTCACTAAGCCATCTCTCCATCCCAAATTTGTTGTTTTTGGTAAATTGCAAATATCCTTTCTCAGTCTTTCCTTTGCTGGAGGAAAAAAGTCCTAATTTTGACATGATTCCAAGATTAAACTAAAATTTTTGTGTGTACATGTACATGTGTGTGCCTCTGTGAGAGTACCGTGTGTGCACATGCATGTGTGCCTCTGTGAGAGTGCCTGTGCGTGCACGTGCATATGTGCCTCTGTGAGAGTGCCGTGTGTGCACATGCATGTGTGCCTCTGTGAGAGTACCTGTGTGTACATGTTTGCATGTGTGCTTCTGTGAGAGTACCTGTGTGTGCACATGCATGCGTGTGTGCCTCTGAGAGAGTACCTGTGCGTGCACATGCATGCGTGTGTGCTTCTGTGAGAATACTTGCTTCAAAATTTTCTGTAGCCTGGAGCCCGTGATATGCACATTTCAGCCCTGTTCTGAACTCCAGAGTCATAGCCACCCACTCCACATCTGTGTGCAGTTCAGTGTGTTCCAAATCAGGCCTGTCTCCAACCCTGAGGAAGGACACTGCTGTCCTTCCTGCACAGGCCTCAGTCCTCAGCACTTTTCTTCCCCTCACCTTCCAGCCAAACTAAAGCAAGTCTGTGGGCTCCCATGCCTGCTGCCAAGGTGGGACCAAGCCATACTCCTTTGTCTCCTAGGTTATCACCACACACCAAATCCTCACAGGCCACAGGCTGTGCTCCTTCACGCTGTTCTTCACAGATTCATCTTTTTTTTTTTAATGTTTAAAATTTTATTTATTCATTTGTTTGAGAGAGTGAAGAGAGGCAGATAGAGAGAAAGAGAGAATGAGTGCCCCAAGGCCTCTAGCCACTGCAAACGAACTGCGTCCCTTGTGCATCTGGCTTATGTGGGTCCTAGGGAATTGAACTGGGGTCCTTAGGCTTTGCAGACGGGGTCATGTCTTGATAGTGAATGCGATTCTGGCTGGCCACTTAGAAGACTGAGGCAGGAGCATCATTGCCAGCTGCACAACGCTATAGCTTACTTAACCACATGTCCATCATGCATAAAGCTCTGGGGGCTTCATCTCTAGCACTGCAAAAACAAACAAGATCCACAGATCAAAGTCAGTCCAGAGGACCCACATGATGTCACAAATCCTTGTCTTGCCTGCCTTGTTTTTGTTTGTTTTGAGGAAGAGTCTCGTACCCCAGGCTGGCCTCAAACTTCCTACGTAGCTCTCTCCTGACTACCTCACAAATGCTGAGATTACAGGAGTACACCACCATGGCCAAGTTTCCTACAGTCAGTGCAAGAATTCACCCAACCAGCCTCATTCTTCTTCACTCCCCTGCCCCCCGAGTAGGGTCTCACTCTAGCCCAGGTTGACCTAGAATTCACTATGTAGTCAGTGGCCTCAAACTCATGGAGATCCTCCTACTTCTGCCTCCCCAAGTGCTGGGACTAAAGGTGTGCTCCACCACGCTGCCTCAACTTTAACATTTTTTTTTTCTTTTTGAGAGATGGAAAGAAGGAGAGAGAGAGAGAGTGGGCATGCCAGGGCTCCCAGCCACTGCAAACGAACTCCAGATGCATATGCAACCTTGTGCATCTGGCTTACATGGGGTCTGAGGAATCAAACCTGGGTCCTTTGACTTTGCAGGCAAGCGCTTAACAGCTAAGCCATCTCTCCAGCCCAATTTTAACATTTTTATTGAGAACTTTAACACATGAGCATACTGTAATTTCATTGTATTTCTATCCAATACCCTCTTTTGTCCCCCCTCCCTGACCTGTATTCCATTGAGCACTCTCCTCTTTCCAAGTCGTCATTCCTCTGTTTTGATGTCTCATTCCTTTTGTCCCAGAACAGTGCAGATCTTGTGGGGTACCACCAACCGTGATGGGGTCATGAATGCACCAGTCAGTCCATATTGGTAGAACTGTGCCCCAAGGTACTCCTTCCCACCCTGTGGTTCTTAGATGCTCCTCCTCCACATTCCCTGAGCCTTGGAGGGTGTGATAGAGATTAGTGTTCAGCTCTCTACAGCCTCTTTTAGCTTTGATAAGCTGAGTCTCCTCAGTATCTACTGCCTTCTCCATAGAAAAGCTTCTCTGGCTAGCAGTAAGAGCAGTATGCATATTCTTTTCTTTTTCTTTTTCTTTCTTTCTTTCTTTTTTTAAAAAAGATCGCCACGTGGAGTTTATTTTCTGCTCAGTGCAAGGCACGATTTTACAGGGTCAGGAATTTTTGGTGCGGTGACAGAGGAGGGAGCTCTTTGCAGCTTCTGCTGGAGTCTTGCTTACTGCAGCCTGTCTACTTGGCAGAGTGGGGAGGATGGGCAGGGTTCTGGCCTAGCACCTTGGATGCTTGGGTTGTAGTTCTGTCAGGTCAGGATGGAGGCCTGGTGTTGGCTTCGATGACTGGCTGCTTTTTCATGGTTTCTGCAGCCCGGCCACCGGTGACCATGCTGCTGGGGATTTGGGGGGATTGTGCCGAGCTGTGGGGAGAACTTGGGTCAGTGAGTCAGGAGCTGCTACGCAGAACCATTCCCCCAACCTCAGGATGGTGGACTCACTGCTCAGGGGACTCCAACACTGTAGCCATGAATGGAAGAGTGGACTTCCCAAAGAAGTTGGCCCGCCAATGACCAGGGTCGGCCTTAGGGAGACCTAGAATCAAAGGGGGGGGGGGGTTACGATGCTGCCACCCTCCCCTCGCTCCCTCACTTTAGGGCCTGGACTCTGTCCTGCTGTTTTTTGTTTTGTTTTGTTTTGTTTTGTTTTGTTTTTCGAGGTAGGGTCTCACTCTAGCCCAGGCTGACCTGGAATTCACAATGGAGTCTCAGGGTGGCCTCGAACTCACGGCGATCCTCCTACCTCTGCCTCCCGAGTGCTGGGATTAAAGGCGTGCGCCACCACGCCCGGCTTTGTCCTGCTGTTTTGTTTGCACCTGCACTCACCTGGGTGGTGGGGCACGGTGGCATCCCCGGGGTACTGGCACTTCCGCAGGAGCTGTTGCTGACGTAGAGCCCAGGCGGCCTGGGGAGAGGAGGCTGGTCAGCCAAGGGAACCTGGCCCGCCGCCCGGGGCAGGAGCCGCCGAGGGGAAATTACGCTGGTAAAAGTCGTGGGTGGCCACCAGCGAGCCCATGGAGGGGATGGCTGCCATGCTTCCCGGCCGGCGGCCTGCGGGGACCTGCGGGGGTGCGGGGCGGGCCACCCAGCGCCCCGGAACGCCTGCCCCACCCACCTCTGGGGCTCTCGGCAGCTCCGACCAGCCCGGCGGGACTGAGGCGCTTTGTGTGCTGGGGGCCGGGACCCAGGAGCCGCGCGCCCACGCGCCCGGCTCAGCTGGACGGCGATCCCTCGCAGACCTCGGTCATGGGGCGGGGACGGGCGCTAGGCCACCGAGGCCATCAGCGGAGGGCCCGGGAGGCCGCTCCCCACCGAGCACCGCCCCAGAACTGCCGTCATTTTTATTTTTTTGTTTATTTTTATTTATTTGAGAGCGACAGGACAGAGGCAGATATATATAGAGAGAGAATGGGCGCACCAGGGCCTCCAGCCACTGCAAACGAACTCCATATGCATGCACCTCCTTGTGCATCTGGTTTATGTGGGTTCTGGGGAATCTAGCCTCGAACCAGGGTCCTTAGGCTTCACAAGCAAGCGCTTAACCGCTAAGCCATCTCTCCAGTCCTCGTTTTCTTTTTTTGTTTGTTTGAAAGTTTAAACTTGGGCTGGAGAGGTGACTTAGCGGTTAAGGCGTTTGCCTGCAAATCCAAAAGACCCCAGTTCAAGTCCCCAGGACACACGGTAGCCAGATGCACAAGAGGACGCATGCGTCTGGAGTTTGTTTGCAGCAGCTGGAGGCCCTGGTGCGCCCATTCTTTCTCTCTCTCCCTCTCTCTCTCTGACTGTTCCTCTGTATCAAATAAATAAAATTTAAAAAAAATTAAAAGAATAAGCTTTATTTCAAAGTAAGAAGTAACACAGAAGGTACAGACGCCTGAGAGTACTCACATTCTTTCTGCCACTTCCTCTGCATTGTTTCCTGAGCTCTGGTGGGTGTGATAGAGATGATTTAATCCACTCTCTTCTCCATGCCTTAAGGAGTCTTTGGTCTCCAATATTCACCGCCATGTGTAAAAGAAACGTGTCTAACCAAAAGCAAGAACAGCATTAATCAATGGGCATAAACATATACAATTAGAAGGCAATTTGATGGGCTAAGATAATGTATCCATTTAGCCAAAGAACAGCTGTAGCTTCCTTTAGGACTTATATGTCCTTCCAAGAAAGGTCCTTTTTTTTTTAATGAAAGGTAAACATTTATTACTAGAGAAGAGAAAAATGCATACAGGAAGTCTAGATTACTTGTCTTCATGCACTAGTTTTGTAATAAAGTCCAAATACCAACTTTGAAGATATTTACAGATAAATTTTTCTTACCATGTGACCATTTACTTGGTGGATTTTTCTCCACAGAACCCATATAGTGCAGACTAAATATTCTTATAGTTTACAAGAAGCCTGGAGCAATTATGTATTAACAGAGAAGACATTTTACTGCAAAATATTATAAAAGTGGTATAGTCGTTTGGCTCCTAAGTGTTTAATTTGAACAGGGAATGAAAAAAACAAAATTATCAAGATAGGCATGGCTTTAAGATTTTTTGTATTTGATTTGTTCTACTTTCACATCATCGCCAACTAGCTGATAGGCATAAGTGACCACTGTGGAAGCTTGGATGTCCATCAACACAAAGGACGGAATAATATTTGTTTCCAAAGCATTATATGCCCCAGTGGCAGAACCTGGGTTGATGTAGAATTTATTTTCATGCTCAAATGCTTCCAATTTGTGTGTGTGTCCTAAGATAAGAATGTCCACATCAAACTGCCTCTGCAAAAGGGCTAAACTGGCCATATCTCCCCACGGAATAACTTGATGTCCATGGATCAAACCAATTTTGAACTGTCCCACAGTCACAACTTTCTGTTCTGGATAATTCAGATTCTCATTGAAGTCTCCTCTCACAATGTGAACATCACCAGCCAAAGTCTTGAGATAGTCATAACTCTCTTTGGTGCAAAGGTTTCCAGTGCAGAGAATGTGTTGAATCTTTCCTGGCACCAGGAGTTTTTTGAATTTAGCCAGCAAACTGTTACACCGGTGTGCGATGTGCAGATCTCCTAATACCAATATCAATCTGTGCTCAGACATCCTGTCACCAGGCTCCACAACAGCATCCACGAATGCCACAGTCCTCTTCCTCGGGCTCCTCGGTGACCTGTCCACCTCCGCCCGCCCCCCCCCACGACCCAAGCAAGGTCCTTTAAGGCTTTTTTTAAACTTGGTTTCCAGTACCAGGCATGAATTCCCTCCTAATGAGTAGACCCCAAATCCAGGTTAACCTTATAACTTGTGTGCCACTATTGTACCGGGGGCCAGTTGCTTGACTGTGTGGCTTGCAGGATCTTCTACTAGCTAAGACTTGGCCCAGGATGACATGGAATTCACTGTGTAGTCTCAGGGTGGCCTCGAAGTCAGGGTAATCCTCCTACCTCTGTCTCCTAAGTGTAGGGATTAAAGGCTTGCACCACCATGCCTGGCTGAGTTTTCTTTTTCCAAATTTTATTTTATTTTGTTGTTTTCGAGGTAGGGTCTCACTCTAGCCCAGGCTGACCTGGAATTAGTCTCAGGGTGGCCTCAAACTCATGGCAATCCTCCTATCTCTGCCTCCCAAGTGCTGGTATTAAAGGCGTGTGCCATCATGCCTGGCCTTCTTAAAAAATATTTTATTTAGAGCCGGGCGTGGTGGCGCACGCCTTTAATCCCAGCACTCGGGAGGCAGAGGTAGGAGGATCACTGAGAGTTCGAGGCCACCCTGAGACTACAGAGTGAATTCCAGGTCAGCCTGAGCTAGAGTGAGACCCTACCTCGAAAAACCAAAAAAAAAAAAAAAAAAAAAAAAAAAAAAATTATTTATTTATTTGAGAGAGAGAAAGAAAGAGGCAGATAAGAGAGAAAGAGAGAATGGGCACACCAGGACCTCTAGCCACTGCAAACAAACTCCAGACACATGTGCCCCCTTGTGCCTCTGGCTGACGTGGGTCCTGGAGAATTGAACTGGGGTCCTTAGGCTTCTCAGGCAAACGCCTTAACTGCTAAGCCATTTCCCCAGCCCAAGCCTGGCTTTTGAATTTTATTTTTATGAGAAAGACAGGTCTCTCTCTCTCTCTCTGTGTGTGTGTGTGTGTGAGAGAGAGAGAGAGAGAGAGAGAGAATTTGTGTGCCACGCCTGAGCCACTGCAAATGAACTCCAGATGCATGCATCATCTTGTGTGCATGTGTCACCTTGTGCATCTGGCTTATGTGGATTCTGGGAAGTCAAACCTGGGTCCTTAGGCTTCGCAGGCAGGTGCCTTAGCCGCTAAGGCATCACTCCAACCCTGTTGAGGATTTTTCTCCTCCAGTAGCCTGCATAACACTTTCCAGCACTATACAGCTAGTCAGCAGGAAGTTGCTTCCAGCTCAATACCAGCTTGATTTTTTCAGTGCCTTGTGATGGCAGCAAGTGGTGCCTTCAGTAATAGGGTTTTACCATTTAGTTTTGGTGGGTAACCAAGAGCATTCAAAATAGCCTGCATTGCTTTGGGGGCCTCATGGGCCTCCCTGACCAACAACTCACCCAGGGGGACCCATTCCTGGCACCAGGATTTACCTGCAACAACCTAAACTTCAGGGTAAAGCTTTCTCTGCCCCAGCTTTCTCTTATAAATTATAGTTTTAGGGTTGTAAACATTTCTCAGTGGCTAAAGGTGCTTACTTAAAAGCCTGTTCAGTTTCCCACTAACCACATAAGGCCAGATGCACAAAGGGCACGTGCATGCATCCAGCACACCCATATTCACTCTCAACTGCAAATTATATATATGTATATTTAGACCAGGCATGAAGGCACACACCTATAATCCGAGCATTTGGGAAGCAGAGGTGGTAGGATTGCCATGAGTTCAAGGCCACCCTGAGACTACTTAGTGAATTCCAGGTCAGTGTGGGCTAGAGTGAGACCCTATCTCCAAAAATCAAAATAAAGAATGGTATATATAAAATGTATTTGCAAGTAGAGAGACAGACAGACAGAGAAGTGAGCATGCAAGGAATTCCTACCATTGCAAATGAATTCCAGATGCATTTGCCACTCTATATCTGGCTTTAAATGGGTACTGGGGAATTGAACCCAAGCTGTCAGGACTTGTAAGCAAGTGCCCTTAACCACTATCCCCTCCTTTTTTTTTTTTCCTTGGTTTTTCAAGGTAGAGGCTCTCTCTAGCCCAGGCTGACCTGGAATTCACTATATAGTCTCAGGGTGACCTCGAACTCACAGCAATCCTCCTACCTCTGCCTCCTGAGTGCTGGTATTAAAGGTATGTGCCACCATGCCAGGCTCCTATCCTTTCCTTAAATCCCTCTCCACTTCTCTTTCCTCTAAGCCTCTACTACGGAAATTTTCTCCAACTTGCTAACAAATCTAAATATTCAAAGCTAGGATCCACATATGAGAGAGGACATGTGGCACTTGTCTTTCTGGGCCTGAGTTACCTCACTCAGTATAGTTTTTTCCAGATACATCCATTTTCTTGTGAATTTCACAATTTCATTTTTCTTTATAGCTGAAGAAAACCCCATTGTGTACATGGACCACATCTTCATTATCCATTCATCAATCAGTGGGTATCTAGGCTGATTCCATTTCCTAGCTATTGTTAATAAAGTAGTGTTGCAGTCAGGTTCACCTTGCTGGCAGAAAACACCTGACTAAGAGCAGTTTGTGTGAAAAAGTTTATTTTGGATTACAGACTCAAGGGGAGGCTCCATGATGGCAGAGGAAAATGATGGCATGAGCAGAGGGTGGACATCACCTCCTGGCCAGCATCAGGTGAACAATAGCAACAGGAGAGTGTGCCAAACACTGGCAAGGAGAAACTGGTTATAATACAATATACTGCCTGCAGGAGGCATTAATTCCCAAATCTCCATCAGCTGGGAACCTAGCATTCAGAACACCAAAGTTTATGGAGACACCTGAATCAAACCACCACAAGTAGCAACAAACATGACTGAGCAAGTGTCTGTATAGTAAAGAGCAGTAGACAACTTATGGCATATGTCTAGGAGTGATAAAACTGGGTCATATGGTAGATTTAAAAAATTTTTTTTGTTTACTTTTATTTATTTGAGAGTGACAGACAGAAAGAGGCAGATAGATAGAGAATGGGCATACCAGGGCCTCCAGCCACTGCAAATGAACTCCAAATGCATGCGCCACCTTGTGCATCTGGCTTACATGGGTCTGGGGAATTGACCCTTGAACCTGGGTCCTTAGGCTTCACAGGCAAGCGCCTAACCGCTAAGCCATCTCTCCAGCCCAGTATATATGTTTTTTGAGGAACCTTCATACTGGTTTCCATAGCTGCTGTATCAGTTTACTCTAACACCAACAGTGAATAGAGGTTCCTCTTTCCCCAACACCCTCACCAGCATTTGTTGTCATTTATTTTTCAGTTTACTTTTTTTTTTTTTTCAAGGTAGGGTCTCACTCTAGCCCAGGCTGACCTGGAATTCACTATGGAGTCTCAGGGTGGCCTTGAACTCACGGTGATGCTCCTGCCTTTGCCTCCCGAGTACTGGGATTAAAGGTGTGCGCCACCATGCTTCGCTATTTTTCAGTTTACTTTTTATTGACAACTTTTTTTTTTTTTTTTTTTGAGGTAGGGTTTCAATCTAGCCCAGGCTGACCTGGAATTCACTATGTAGTCTCAGGATGGCCTTGAACTCATGGGGGACCCTCCTACCTCTGCCTCCCGAGTGCTGGATTAAAGGCGTATGCCACCATGCCTGGCTTTATTGACAACTTCTATAAATCTAGATAATATATCATGGTCTGCAATTTTTCTTGAGACAGGATTATGCTTTTTCTTAGCCCAATCCTCCTGCCGCAGCCTCCCATATCACTGGGATTACATTCTAACTATGCCCACTTTGTTCAGTCTTTGAGAAAAAGTGATTAAAGCCAGGGGTGGTGGCGCACGCCTTTAATCCCAGCACTCAGGAGACAGAGGTAGGAGGATCACCATGAGTTCACAGCCACCCTGAGAATAATAGTGAATTCCAGGTTAGCCTGGGCTAGCATGAAACCCTACCTCAAAAAACAGAACAAAAAAGAAGTGATTAGAGGGCCTGGAAAGATTGCTTAGCAGTTAAGGCACTTGCCTGTGAAGCCTAAGGACCCAGGTTTGATTCCCCAGTACCCACATAAGCCAGATGCACAAGGTGGTACATGTGTCTGGAGTTCCTTTGCAGTGGCTGGAGGCCCTGTTGCATTCTCTCTCTCTCTCTCTCTCTCTCTCTCTCTCTCTCACACACACACACAAATAAATAAATAATAAAATAATTTTTAAAAAGTGATTAGAATTGGGCATGGTGGCTCACATCGTTGATCCTAGCACTGGGGAGGCTGAGGTAGGATCACCATGATTTCAAGCCCAGCCTGGGCTAAAATGATACCCTGCCTTGACAAAAACAATAAAAATTTAAGATTAATTCATCGGCCGGGCGTAGTGGTGCACGCCTTTAATCCCAGCACTTGGGAGGCAGAGGTAGGAGGACCGCAGTGAGTTTGAGGCCACCCTGAGAATACAGAGTGAATTCTAGGTCCGCCTGGGCCAGAGTGAGGCCCTACCTCAAAAGAATAAAATAAATAAAGATTAATTCATCGGAGTGAGCATAAAAGAAGACATCCAGTCTCAGACATATGCTGAAAGATGACCATTTGAAGCCATGAGGAGAAGACAGCCACAGAAAGACAAGGACAGGCCTCAGAAGAAACCAACCCTCCAGACTTCTTGGTCTTGGACTTCAACCTTATTGTTAAGCTATGGCTATGTAGTACTTTGTCATGGTGACACTAGCCAACAAATGTACTAGGACTTAGGAGCAGACATACATCTAAAGCAATTTTTTTTTTTTTTCGAGGTAGGGTCTCCTTTGGCCCAGGCTGACCTGAAATTCACTATGAAGTCTCAGTGTAGCCTTGAACTCACAGAGATCCTCCTACCTCTACCTCCCGAGTGCTGGGATTAAAGGCATGTGCCACCAGGCCCGGCTCAGCCAAAACAATTCTTTTAAAAGTTCTCCCAGCCTGGCTTCTATCTCAGTCCTGCTCAGAATCCTTGGGTCAGCCAGGATGAAGCAGTCCATCTAGGTGTAACTTTAGTACAGACTGGATACCTGTGCAAGACCATGGATGAACATTACCTGCCTAGGTGTCTGTGGTCTGAGCCATGTGAGTGGCAGTGAGTTTCTCAAGTTCTAAATTCTCTTATTTCCCATAGCTCTGTATCCTATCAAGCCTGCTAAGAAATCATTCAGGTGCCATTAACATAGCAACTACATTTCATCTGATGTTCTTTCCAAATTAAAATTTTTCCAGTTTTAGGACTGAGGAGATAAAAGAACAGAGATGAAGTTAAGTTATTGATGGAAGCAGTTGTCATGGCACCATGCTGTCCTTGGAGCTACCAGCTGCCACTTGATTTCTCCATATTTCATGCAAATGAGAAGATAAAGACCTGCCTCCCACAGTGAGAGAGAAAAATAAATTACGTGTTTTAATTAGAAATAGTTGACTAATTATATCTCCAGTGTAGCTATGGCCCAGGATTCATCAAAACTTAAACAAATCACTGGGGGATCATGTTAAAATGTAGATACTTGGGTCTGGACACATGGCTCAGAGGTTAAGGAGCTTGCCTGCAAAGCCTAATGACCTGGGTTTGATTCCCCAGTACCCATATAAAGCCAGATGTACAAAGTGGCACATGCATCTGGAGTTTGTTTACAATGGCTAGAGGCCCCTGGTGCACCCATTCTCTCTCTCTCTCTCTCTCTCTCTCTCTCTCTCTCTTATGCCTTTGTGTGCAAACAAATAAAATATTTTTTTAAATGCAGATACTTGGAACACAACTTTAATCCCAGCACTTGGGAGGCTGAGATAGGAGGATTGCCATGAGGTTGAGGACAACCTGGAGCTAGAGTGAGTTCTAGGTCAGCCTGGGCTCGAGTGAGACCCTGCCTCAAAAAAAAAAAAATGCAGATATTAAAATGGTAAGTCCAAATGGAATACTCAGGAGCCATAGATCGTTGTTAGAAAATTTTCAGTGCCAAGGATGGGATACCTCCAGTGAGTTGTTGGCCAGGGAGGTTCCTGATGGCCCCAAAACATTATAGGCCATTGCCGAGGCCCTTGGTTTCCCACCAGGAATAGATGGTAAGACCCTATTGCTGAAGACTCCACATACTTGGGTGGCAAAGCCACTGAGAAATCCTACTGGAACTGAGCTGATAACCTCCTCCATGTAGACCAGCTGAGAGAAAGCTGGAAGAAGCCATTCTACATTTAGTTCAACGGGAGAGAGATATCACCAGTGAAGATACTCAACAGTGGACACTGCAAGCCTTATAATTGGCCAGCCAGGCCAAACGAGCCTACGGGTGCAATAGTGGCACATCTGTCATGGTGGAAACCAACTGCCCTCCAATTGGACTGGAGGCCTGCTCCATGGGAGGTAATACATCCCTGATACTGAAAACTTAAAACAGGGGTAGTCATGAGCCCTAGGGGTGTAACATCTGCTGATGTGCGGAAAAATGTATATACTATGCTTATCAAACTGCCCAGTAAGCACTTTTCTTAATATTTATACCCTTATATTAATGCTACTCTCACTTTGGGTAGAGAATCTTCTCTTTTCAGATGGCAGTGACCTTGGGATGACTCAGAAGGTATCATAGTGCTGGAAAGAAGTGACTGGAGTACTGAGTAACATCTCGATCACACCTTCCAAGGCTCAGGGTCTAATGCAGAAGAGGTGGCGGAAAGAATGTAAGAGCCAAAGGAAGGGAAGGACTCCTTACAACGTCATCCCTCCAGACATAAAATGGCCTGGATATCCATGACCTCATAGTGCCTGACACTACCTACACAAGACCATCATAAGAGGAGGAAAAGATCATGCCATCAAAATGAAAGAGAGACTGATTGAGATGGGGAGGGGATATGATGGAGAATGGAATTTCAAAGGGGAAAGTGGGGGGAGGGAGGGTAGCACCATGGGATATTTTTTATAATCATGGAAAATGTTAATAAAAATTAGGAAAAAAAAAAGGTAAGTCCAGAGTGGAGTTGAGATTCTACATTAAAAAACAATTTTAAGCCAGGCATGGTGGCACACACCTTTAATCCCAGCACTAGGGAGGCACAGGTAGAATGATTGACACAAGTTCGCATCCAGCCTCAGACTACATAGTGAATTCTATCCAGGTCAGCCTGGGCTACCCTGAGACCCTACCTCAAAAAAAATTTTTTTTTAAGTTTCAGAGAGAGGGAGAGGGAGAGGGAGAGGGAGAGGGAGAGAATGGGCACACCAGGGCCTCCAGCCACTGCAAACGGATTCCAGACACATGTGCCAACTTGTGCATCTGGCTTATGTGGGTCATGGGGAGTTGGACCTGGGTCCTTTGGCTTTGCAGCCCAGTGCCTTAACTGCTAAACCATCTTTCCAGCCCTTAGATGCTTTATTAAAGCTTGTAACTTGGGTCTCTTGGTGCCTGTGGGACAGTCCTGGTCAGGCTAACCTCAGAGGCAGAGCTCCAATGGATGACTTGTGGAGGTCTTGGCCTCTCTATTGAGAGAAACTTTGCTTTTTTGCTCTGGTCTGAGGAATGCAGTCGTGGATCTTTCAAAGTTCATTCTCATTTGTTCCAACACCAGAGTCAGACCTATGGCCACATGTGAGAATTCACTTTTTTTTTCCTTTTGGTTTTTCAAGGTAGGGTTTCACAGTAGCTCAGGCTGACCTGGAATTCACTATGCAGTCTCAACGTGGCCTCAAACTCAAGGTGACCCTCCTACCTCTGCCTCCTGAGTGCTGGGATTAAAGGCATGTGCTACACGTCCGGCTTCATTTTTTTTTTTTTTCCACGAAGTAGTCTCACTCCAGCCCAGGCTGACCTGGCATTCACTCTGAATAGTTCCACACTGGCCTGGAATTCAGTGTTCCTCCTACCTCTGCCTCCCAAGTGCTAGGATTAAAGGTGTGTGCCACTATACCCAGCCCCACATTTTAAAGAATATTTTTATTTATTTGCAAGCAGAGAGAGAAGAGAGGAAAGACAGAGAGAATGGTGCACCAGGGTCTCTAGCCACTGTAAACAAATTCCAGATGCATGTGCCACCTTGTGCATTTGGCTTTATGTGGGTCCTGGGGAATTGAACCAGGGTCCTTTGGCTTTGCAGGCAAGTGCCTTAACCACTTAGCCATCTCTCCAGCCAAGCAAAAACCACTAGGCTTTCCAAGCAAATACCTCTAATAGCGAAGCCATCTCCCCTACCTGGGAATTCACTCTTGGGGCAAGCTCCTCTCTATGGTGAGTGGGACACAGCAAGTTGGGAGAAGCCCAGGCTTTCAGTAAGAAGCGCATTATCTGGGATATCCACGACCTGGCTCCCACTGTGTGGTTGCTGCTGCCTGGCTATGGAGATGAAGATGTCCTGGAGATGGTGATACTGCTGCCACCAACGACCCTCAGAGCACTACGGGCTCTTTCAGAGACCAGAACTAGATATGTACACCTTCCTTCTTCTTCTTAAAAAACAAAAAAAAAAAAAACCCTCAAAGTATAGAGAGAGAAAAAGGAGGGAGCATGCTGGCAGGCTATTCAACAACTCAGTAGCAAAGTCCACATAGGACTTGGACCCTGGGCTTGTCTGTGCATCTCAGGGAGGTAATTAACCAAGCTAGTCTCTGGCACTCATCCCAAGACAAGTTAGCAGCTCGGCAGCAGAGTCCACAGTAGGGTCACACTCTAGCCCAGGCTGACCTGGGATTCACTATGTAGTCTCAGGCTAGCCTTGAACTCATAGGGATCCTCCTACCTCAGCCTTTCCAGTGCTAATGCTCAGATTAAAGACATGGGCTACCATGTCCAGCTCTTTTTATTTTTGTTGTTGTTCATTTTTATTTATTTATTTGAGAGTAACAGAGAGAGAAAGAGGCAGATAGAGAGAGAGAGAATGGGCACGGCAGGGCTTCCAGCCACTGCAAATGAACTCCAGACGCGTGTGCCCCCTTGTGCATCTGGCTAATGTGGGTCCTGGAGAATTGAGCCTTGAACTGGGGCCCTTAGGCTTCACAGGCAAGTGCTTAACCACTAAGCCATCTCTCCAGCCCAATGTCCAGCTCTTTTCATTTGAGAGCTCCTTTATGGGTGGAGATGCTTGTTTTCTGACAGGTGGCTATCGTACAATGACAGCAGTCTTTTTTTTTTTTTTTTTTTTTTTTCCCCGAGGTAGGGTCTCACTCTAGCCCAGACTGACCTGGAATTCACTATGGAGTCTCAGGGTGGCCTCCAACTCACAGCGATCCTCCTACCTCTGCCTCCCAAGTGCTGGGATTAAAGGTGTGTGCCACCACGCCCGGCTGATGACAGCAGTCTTTAAAAAAATTTTATTAATTTATTTGAGAAAGAGGCAGGGGGGAAGGGAGGGACAGAATGGGTGCTCCAGGACCTTGAGCCACTGCAAAGGAACTCCAGACATATGCACCACCTTGTGCATCTGGCTTACGTGGGTTTGGAGAATTGAACCTTGGTCTTTTGGTTTTGCAGGCAAATGCCTTCACCACTAAGCCACCTTTTTAGCCCAACAACAGTTTTTTTTTTCCCCCCTGAGTTGGGTCTCACTCTAACCCAGGCTGACCTGGAACTATGTAGTCTCAAGTGGCCTTGAACTCATGGTGATCCTCCTATCTCTGCCTTCCAAGTGCTGGGATTAAAGGCGTGTGCCACCATATCCAGCTCAGTAGCCTATTCTTAATGGAAACAGCAGCCTGTACAGACAAATATGCATCCCTGAGCCAGCTTCATATCACTGTTGAATGTGTAAGTAACAAAGTGCGGCTAGAGGGGACACCTGTGCCAGTTCCATGTGGCTTCAAGCTTTTGTGAACCTATTCTAGGACCTTTCCTCCCTTCAAAGAGAAGCCAGAATCAGCTGTGGTGGACCCTGGCCCTCTCTGGGTCCTGCAGGCTACTTGGTGCTCAACTGAAAGGCTGCCCCAAGGCACTCACTGTTTGCTCCCCTGTTCCCAGCCTCCATCACTGGCTGGGGAACAGAGAAGGCTGGCAAAGCTGAGCAATTGTTTTCTGTCATGACATCATTTGCCTTTCTTTCCTCTTCCAGCTTCCTTAAATGTGCTTTATGTGGTCCACAGGCCCATCTGGCAGCAGCTTGAGCTTTTCTGGGACTTCAGCCGCTGGACCCAGTGATTCCTGCTTTCTCTCTCTCTCTTTTTTTTTTTTTTTTTTTTGGTTTTTCGAGGTAGGGTCTCACTCTAGCCCAGGCTGACCTGGAATTCACTATGGAGTCTCAGGGTGGCCTTGAACTCACAGCGATCCTCCTACCTCTGCCTCCCGAGTGCTGGGATTAAAGGCGTGCGCCACCACGCCTGGCTTCTCTCTCTCTTTTTAAAGGCAGGGTCACTCTAGTCCAGGCTGACCTTTAGCTCAGAGATCCACCTACCCCAGCCTCCTGAATGTAGTAATTATAGGTATGTGCCACCATGCCCAGCTTGCTCTATGCTTTAGTAGGTGCGCTTTAAATGCTATTCTCCAGCTTCTGCTTCCCTCAACCTTTCTGTGGTGGGACTGTGCCACCACTGATGACAGTATTGACTTCTTTTTTTTTTTTTTTGGTTTTTCGAGGTAGGGTCTCACTCTAGCCCAGGCTGACCTGGAATTCACTATGGAGTCTCAGGGTGGCCTCGAACTCACGGCAATCCTACCTCTGCCTCCCGAGTGCTGGGATTAAAGGCGTGCGCCACCACGCCCGGCTTTTTTTTTTTTTTTAGTATTGACTTCTTAATTTATGACTCAACGGGTAAGAGTGCTTGCTAGGCAAGTATAAAGATCTAACCAAGTTAAATCTCCAGCACCCATGTAAAAAGCTGGGTGTGACCTCACACACCTGTAACCCCTTCCCTCAGTGGTCTTCTGTTCCATTCATCTATGGGTCTGTTTTTGTGCCAGTGCCATGATGTCTTAGTTACTTTGGCTCTGTAACATAGCTTAAAATCAGATATGGCATCAGTACTATCTGCCTTATTTTTGCTAAAATTCTTTTGGATATTTGAGGGTTTTTGTGCTTCCAAATGTATTTTAGGATTTTTTTTTCTATTTCTGTGAAGAATGCCATTGGAATTTTGATGGGGATTGCATTAAATGTGTAGATTGCTCTTGGTAAAGTTGACATTTTTCACAATATTGATTTTTCCAATCTAAGAACATGGGATGTCTTTCCATTTTCTAGTCTTCTGCAATTTCTCAGGGTCCTTTTTTTTTTTTTTTTTTTTTTTTTAGGTAGGGTCTTGCTCTAGCCCAGGCTGACCTGGAATTCATTATATAGTCTCAGGGTGGCCTCAAACTCACATTGATCCTCCTACCTCTGCCTCCTGAGTGCTGGGATTAGAGGTGTGCACCACCACACCTGGCTCTTCTGTAATTTCTATGTTGAATGTTTTAAAATTTTCATTGTAGAGATCCCTCACTTCCTTGGTTAGGTTTATTATAAGGTACTTTACTAATTATTATTATTATTATTATTTTAGTCATCTGTGAATGGAAGTGATTCTCTGATTTCACCCTTAGCTTTTTTGTTGTTAGCATATAGGAAGGCTACTGATTTTTGTGTGTTTATTTTGTATCTTGCTACATTGCTAGGTGTTTAACAGCTCTAATAGTTTGCTGGTAGTCCTTAGGGTCCATTATATATAGAATCATATTATTTGCAAATAATAATTTTATCTCTTCTTTCCAATATACCAGTTTTATGTGTCTCTTACCTTATTGCTATAGCTAAGACTTCCAGTACTATATTAAATAAAAGTGGGGAGAATGGACACACGTCTTATTCCTAATTTCAGTGGGAAAGCTTTGAGTTTTTCCCCATTTAGTACTATGTTGGCTTTAGATTTGCTGTAATAATAATAGCCTTTATTATGTTGAGATATGGTCCTTCTATTCCCAGTTTCTTTTGGACTTTTACCATGAAGGAATGTTGGATTTTGTCAAATGCCTTTTCTGCATCTACTGAGATGATCATGTGACTTTTGTCTTTCAGTCTATTTATATGGTGTATTGTATTTATCTTTTTTTTTTTTTTTTTTTTCCGAGGTAGGGTCTCGCTCTAGCCAGGTTGACCTGGAATTCATTATGTAGTCTCAGGGTGGCCTCCAACTCATGGCAATCTTCCTGCCTCTGCCTCCCAAACGCTGGCTTACATTTATCAATTTGTGTATGTTGAACCATCCCTGCATCACTGGGATAAAGCCTACTTGGTCAGAGTAAATGATCTTTTTGATATATTCTTATTCTGTTTGCCAGTGTTTTTGGAGAATTTTTACACTGTCCATGAAGGAGATTGGCCTGTAAATTTTTGTTGTCTGGTTTTGTTGTCAGGGTGAGTTTGGTAGCATTCCTTCCTTTTTTATTTTATGGAAAAATTTGAGAAGCATTGGTGGTAGTTCTGTGAAGGTCTGGTAAAATTCACCAGTGAATCCATTTGGGCCTGGACCTTTTTTAGTTGGGAGATTTTTATTTTTTAGTAACTGTTGAACTCCATGCATGTTATAGGTTTAAATGGTTTATCTCATCTTGATTTAATTTTGGTAGGTAATATAAATCAAGGAAATCACTTCTTTCAAACTTAGTGGAGAATATGTTCTTAAAGTATGTCCTCATCATTTATTGAATTTCAGTGGTATTTGTTGTAATGGTGCATTTTTCATCTGTATTGATTTGTGTCTCTTCTTTTGGTTAGATTTTAGGGGTTTATCAATCTTGTTCATCCTTTCACAGAACCAACTCTGTTGCATTCTTTCTTTGAATTGTTTTTTTGGTTTCTATTTCATTAATTTCTGCCCTAATCTTTATTATTTCTTTCCATCTATTGATTCTTGGTTTGCCTTGTTGCTCTTTTTCCAAGGCCTTAAGGTGATGGATTAAGTTTTTTACTTGTGATCTAATTTTTCTTTCTTTGGTTGTTCAAGGAAGGGTTTCACTCTAGTCCAGGCTGACCTGGGATTCATTATGTAGTCTCAGGGTAGCCTCGAACTCACGGTGATCCTATCACACCTCTGCCTCCCGAGTGCTGGGATTAAAGGCATGTACCACCATGCCTGGTGTGATCTAATTTCTTAATATAGGCACTTAGAGCCATAAATTTCCCTCAGGACTGCTTTCATTGTATCCCAAAGGTTTTAGTATGTTGTTCTCATAATCATTCATTTGCATGATTTCTTCATTGACTCATTATTCATCATTTGGTAGTACTGTTCATAGTTTCCATGATTTTGTGTATGCTCTATAGCTTTTCTTGCTGTTGATTTGTAGTTTAATCCCACTGTGATCAGACAGAGTAAAAGGAATTATATCAAATTTCCTGTATTTGTTAAGATTTGCTTTGTGTCCTAATATATAGCCTATTTTAGAGAATATTACATGTGCTATTTTAAAGAATATGTATTCTGCAGCATTTGGATGGAATGATCTCAATTCTTCCCATCCTTTTAAAATAATATATTTCTTTGAGAGAGAGAGAGAGAGAAAGAGGCAGATATATAGAGAGAATGGGTGCAACAGGGTCTCCAGTCACTGGAAACCAACTCCAGATGCATGTGCCCCCTTGTGCATCTGGCTTACATTGGTCCTGGGGAATCAAACCAGGGTCCTTTGGCTTTGCAGTCAAACGACTTAACTGCTAAGCCATGTCCCCAGCCCCCCCTTTTTTATTTTTTTACTCGAGAGAGAGAGAGAATGAATGGGTGCACCAGGGCCTCCAGCCACTGTAAATGAACTCCTGATGCATGCACCACCTTGTGCATCTGGCTTACGTGGGTACTGGGTAATCGAGCCTCCAAGGGTCTTTGGGTTTCACAGGCAGGCGCTTAACCACTAAGCCATCTCTCCAGCAACTCCCCCTTTACAAAAAACATATTTTCTTTATTTGAAAGAAACAGAAGCAGATAGAGAATTGGTATGCCAGGACCTCCAGCTGCTGTAAATGAACTCCAGAGGCATGCATCACGTTGTGCATATGGCTTACGTGGGTCCTGGGGAATTAAACCTGTATCATTTGACTTTACAGGAAAGCGTCTTAACCTCTAAGCCATCTCTCCACATCTTTTCTTTTTGTTTTGTTTTTTTGAGATATGGTCTTGCTCTAGCCCAGGCTGACCTGGAATTCAGTATGTAGTCTCAGGGTGGCCTCCAACTCATGGCAATCCTCCTACCTCTGCCTCCTGAGTGCTGGGATTAAAGGCGTGTGGCACCACGCCCAGCTTCCCCATCCTTTTAAGTCAAGGTGGCCTTACTCAAAAGCCTCTTCAGATACTCTAGGTAGACCCCCTGCTGCTAGCTGTTTTATTTGCCCAATTCAGTGCACTGTGGAGGCACCAAAAGTGCTTGCAGCTGTTTTCTTTTAAACATTTTATGTATTTATTTGAGAGAAGGGGAAAGGGAGAGACAGGAAGAGACAGAGAATGGGTGTGCCAGGGCCTCCAGCCACTGCAAATGAACTCAAAATGGTTGTGCCATCTTGTGCACCTGGCTTATGTGGGTACTGGGCAACTGAACCTGGGTTCTTTGGCTTCCCAAGCAGGCATGTTCACTACTAAACCATCTCTCCAACCCATTATGATCATAGTTAAAAGTCATGTGAAGGGGAGTTAAGGCCACCCCAAACACCCTGCTGATATTCTCATAAAGCAAACTGTTTTTATATTTACTATTTTTCATGTTCCTGTTACAATTTTAAAAAAATTATTTTGAAAGGCAGAAATAAGAGAATGGGCACAGCAGGGCCTCTACCACTGCAAACAAACTCCAGACACATGTGTCACCTTGTGCATCTGACTTTACATGGGTACTGGGGAACCAAACCTGGGTCCTTTGGTTTTGCAGGCAAGCACATTGACTGCTAAGCCACCTCTCCAGCCTCCCTTTTTCTGCCTCTAGCCACTGCAAAACAAACTCCATAGCTATTAGCTACCTTGTGCATCTGGTTTATGTGAGTACTGAGGAATTGAACCTGGGTACTTTGGCTTTGCAGGAAAAGTGCCTTATCTGCTAAGCCATCTCTCCAGTCTGTCTGCCTCCTAAGTGCTGGGATTAAAGGCATGTGCCACCACGCCGGGCAATTTCTTTTAATATATTTTTTACTTGAGAGAGTGGCAAAGAGACAGGGGGATAGACAGTGAGCAAGTGAGCATAGGCGTGCCAGGGCCTTCAGCTGCTGCAAACTCCAGACTGTCCGACCCCCTTGTGTGCAAGTGTGATACTGCATCCTTGTGTCACTGCATCTGGCTTACATGGAACCTGGAGATTCAATTTAGTTCTTAGGCTTTGCAGGCAAGTGCTCTAACTGCTAAGCCATCTGTCCAGCCCCATCCCTTTAATGAAAAAAAAAATCCACCCCCAATTTATTAATTTTTGAGGTAAGGTTTCACTGTAGCCCAGGCTGACCTGGAATTCATTACGTAGTATCAGGGTGGCATCAAACTGATGGCGATCCTACCTCTGCCTCTTGAATGCTGGAATTAAAGGTGTGCGCCACCATGCCTGGCTCATCCAGACCCAATTTTTAAGACACTTTATATTTTATTTTATTTTAGTTTTTCAAGGTAGGGTCTCACTCTGGACCAGGCTGACCTGGAATTCACTATGTAGTCTCAGGGTGGCCTCGAACTCAGGGCAATCCTCCTACCTCTCTCTCTCGAGTGCTGGAATTAAAGGTGTGCAGCACTACACCCGGCTCCCACTTACATTTTATTTGTATGTTTGTGTACGGGCATGCCAGGGCTTCTTGCCACAGCAAACATGCTAGATGCTTATGTTTTTTTTTTTTGGGGGGGGTCTAGCTTTATGCATCTGGCAGGCTTTATAATCAAGTGCTTTTCACCGCTAAACTACCCACCTCCCCAGTCCTTCCTTCCTTCCTTCCTTCCTTCCTTCCTTCCTTCCTTCCTTCCTTCTTCTTTCTTTCTTTCTTTCTTTCTTTCTTTCTTTCCCTCTCTCTCTCTCTCTTTCTTTCTTTTCTAGGTAGAGTCTTGCTCTAGCCCAGACTGACCTGGACTTCACTATGTAGTCTCAGAATGGCCTTGAACATACAGCAATCCTCCTACCTCTGCCACCCAAGTGCTGGAATTAAAGGTGTGCGCCACCATGTCTGCCCCCAATCCCTTTCTTGTACTTTATAAGCCAAAATGTTCTCTCCCTTATTTCAGAGATCTGCAACTTTGGGGGCTTCCTGAAAACAGGGACAGAGGCATCTAGCTAATGGCTTTGCAGGTATGTAGCAGGAATTCATGAGATTAGTTAACCAAGGTGAAGTTCACAATGAGTTTTTTCAAGTGGGTTAACTTGCAACTTCAGTTGGACAGGGTATCTGCCTTACCTTCCTCCTAGCTACTTCCGCTATATACCAAGCCACCCAGGTCCTCCAACAGCCCTGCTGACTTTGTGCTCTCTACAGACACAGCCCAGGCTTCTGCCTTGGCAAAACGCTCCACTTTCAAAGAACATACAGGCAGTCCTTAAGAAACCCCCTGCTGGGTTGGAGTGATGGCTTAATAGTTAAGGCAGCAAAGCCAAAAGATCCAGTGGCTAGAGGACCTTGCATACCCACTTTCTATCTATCTGTCTCTCAAATAGTTTTATTTATTTATTTATTTTGTTGTTGTTGTTTTTCGAGGTAGGGTCTCATTCTGGTCCAGGCTGACCTGGAATTAACTCTGTAGTCTCAGGGTGGCCTTGAACTCATGGCAGTCCTCCTACCTCTGCTTCCCTAGTGCTGGGATTAAAGGCGTGCACCACCACGCCAGGCTTTATTTTGTTTTTTTTTCAGGTAGGTTCTCACTCTAGCCCATGCTGACCTGGAATTCACTACGTAGTCTCAGGATGGCCTTGAACTCATGGTGATCTTACTCTGCCTCCTGAGTTCAGGGATTAAAAGGCATGCACCACCATGCCATACTTTGTGTGTGTGTGAGAGAGAGAGAGAGAGAAAGAGAGAGAGAGAGAGAGAGAGAGAGAGGACTGACGCACTAGGGCCTCAGCCACTGAATAGAACTCCAGATGATTGTGCCACCTAGTGAGCATGTGCAACCTTGCACTTTTCTCATCTTTGTGTATCTGGATCACACTGGTGGATCTGGAGAGTTGAACATGGGTTCTTAAGTTTTGCCGTCAAGCACCTTAACTGCTAAGCCATCTCTCCAGCCCTCAATTAAGTATACATATATTTTAAAGATTGCCCCTGTTGCCCAATACCAAGGTCAAATGGGGAAGCAAGACCAGCCTCTTGTTGCCAGGAAACACCCCCCACACCGCAAAAAAAAAGCACTTAGGGCTAAGTGTGGTGGCACATGCCTTTAATCCCAGCATCTGGGATGCAGAGGTAGTAGGATTGTTGTGAGTTCAAGGCCACCCTAAAACCACAGAGTGAAATCCAGGTCATCCTGGGCTAGAGTGAGACCTTAACTTGAAAAAAACAAAACAAAACAAAACAAAACAAAAAAAGCACTTAGGACATACCTGCCTTAAGGTATTATGCTAATAACTTGAAATATACACACATATATTTCTTTGTTTTTTTGAGGTAGGGTCTCACTCTTGCCTAGGCTGACCTGGAATTCACTATGTAGTCTCAGGGTGGCCTCAAACTCATGAGGATCCTCCTACCTGTGCCTCCCGAGTGCTAGGATTAAAGGCGTGTACCACCATACCCAGCAACTTTGAATTATATTTTATAACCAGCTGACAGTCTGCTGTAAAGAAGTGATAGCTATGAGCAGAGGGGCAGGTGATAAAACATAGCTTTAGGGATCCAAAGTCTGTTTTTCTTTTGTATAACATCAAGAACATTTCCCAGTGTCTCTGTCTTGTAAAGTCATTCATCACTCACAATGTTGACAAGAACCAAATGTCCCAGTCTCACTACTATAGTCACAACTTCTTGAATTAAAAAGGGTCAGTGCCTCACAGTCTGCTTCAGGATCTACGTGACTGACAGCTGGGGACAGAAGACGGGATGTGAGGATGCCTTTCTGCCCTTATACCCATGGTCTGAAGAATAACCTTAATACATGATGGAGACTATAACTCTCACCTATCAAGGAGCACTGGCTTGTGATCCTACCACTGAAAGCTACCAGTGAAGTCAAAGCCAGAAAACATGCTACAATAAAGGAATAGATGAATTCATACTTTCAATTAAATTAAATTAAATTGTACAAGCGCAGTACTGTTATTCTGTTAATACAGTGACACAATGATTCTAAGGATTTTTTGGTAGTTTTTTTTTTACAAGTCAGGTGCCATAAACATTCAAATAATCCATCCTTAAAAAGTACGTGTACAACATCATAAGAATTAAGATGAAATATAAACCTTTCTACTTACAATTTTTATACAGATTAACCAAATCACAGATACCACAAATAAATGTTAAAGTTCACAATATATGAATAAACATTCAGATTCTTAATAAAATCTTCCTATAACATTTTTTTTAAAAACTTACCATTATCCTAAATAATCTATGCAGAGTTTAGGGTACAATACCAAAAAGGCACCAACAGTACAAAGCAGATACAAAGCAATGTTAGAACTTTCTGGAGTGCTCTACATGAATAAATGGCACAAAGAAGGCAACAAGCTTTAGGTAAACCTGGTGCAACCCTAGAGAATTCACTCTGGATTCATACTGATATTGATCCACCATGACCAGCTGGGCAACAGTGTAAGAACATACATGTACTCCACTCTTGCTTCTCATTTGCACTATAGAGTATCATGTTTCAAACACCAGCGTAACAATTTTAAAGCTCAAATGCTTTAAAAATGTGTACGCAAAAGGATTATTCAATTTTCAAAACCACTACATTTACAAAAATATTTCTCTTAAACCTGGGATTGCTCCAAACATTGATTTATAAATATAAAAGTATCATGGAAGGACCCAAAGCATATGTATGTGTGTAATAACATACTGTTACCATACTATATAAAAGTCATCAATTCAAAACCCATATTCATACAAGCAAATAAAGAAAAGTTTTCTCTAAATGGTCTGAATATTATGTGGTGGCATGCGGCATGGGTGATCTAAATTCTTCAGGGACAACCACTGGTAAGCTTATAGCTTACCAAAATTAAGTTACCTATACACCCATTGCTTGTAACCAAAAGCAGCAGGAACACACGTGAGGCAAGTGTAATTGCACCACGCACTACACACAGAATTGCACATAACGTTCTTCATCCTTGATGCCTCAATGGTCTGTTTCACTGTCACTTCTGAAGACGCATGTTAGGGCAGAGTCCTTACTAAGGACTCTCTCACCTATCCCTTGTTGTGTGTCTGTTTCATACTAAATGAAAGCACTGGAATGTTTTAACAGTATTTTTTTGCTCACATTTTAGACACCAAAAAAGCCATCCATCTGAAATGGAGGCACTCAGTGTCACCAGTATGAATTGAGATGACCTAATTTGTGCATCTTTAGATAAAGAGCCAAAATGAGTATGCTACACATAACAGCTAGAAAAATGTTTTCATAGGTAGGTACCTTGGTTATGATGTTCTCTAATTTGTTAATTACACTTGTCATGTTGTTAATAAAAAGCACATAGCAAGCTTGTGGCTACAGTGATGTAAGGATGCAGTGAGCAGTTTCATGCCAATCTGACTCCACAGTGCCAGGAAGAAGAAAAACAAGTGCTCACAGCCTCTGGATATTAGTAGCCAAGGCTATGATTTCCCTACAAGAGGGCTTCAAATCAATTTCATAATAACATAAACATTCCACTTAAAAATACAAAGAAATGAGTAGGAAAACTGTCAATGCCTCTTGAAAAATGAAAACTAACTACTGATGTGTTGAGTAACAGTCAAATCTCTGTATCTTGTTGGTGTTGGGTGGGCTCCATGTTAACTTTGTGTGGAAGCAAAAAGCATGTATCTTAGGGGAAGAATCAAGATGTGATTCTGGTTTCTGAGGATGAAGTAAGATAAGTCATCCTTTACCAATGTGAGGTGTGAGCGTCAGCACCCTGAGTCTGGTGGCAGGTGCCAAGGGATGATGGGTAATCCTCCCCACAGTTGGTCACGCAGCAGCAACAGCAGCTCTGGGGCATGCATGCTGGCAAACCCTGTTCAGAGGGAACGAAAGATTCCAACCTGAGATATTAAGGGCTTTGTCATCAATGTCTGACTACTTTAGACCTGTGATTTCAAGAGGAACATGTCAGATTTTACAGGGAAAAAAGGGCTTTCCTAAAGCATCTTATGAAAACTGCAATATGGGGTGGTGCCCAAGGGGGAGAGTCAGGCTCACAAGCATTTCTGTTTGAAACAAACTGAGTGACTGTCCATTTAGGCACACTGATCAGAGGAAATCAACACTGAATCTAATCATCAACATGGAGATAAAGATGTACATTTATTTCTGTGAAGTACAAGTGCATTGCTATTCATATTAGCAGGCAGTCTTTATATAACCCATTCTCCACTGCTGTCAAAATCAATCAAGAAAAAAAAAAAAGGACAGCTGAGAAAAAGCTAAAAATAGAATTCTTTCCTAAATGATCTGCTGGATAACATTCTTCCTGGAACACAACTCAGAGGTAACAATAGATTTTGCTCGATCATAGGATGTGGCACTTGGACAGTGGTCTCTGCACAGAAAGCCGTAACAGTCATGCGAGGGCACAGTAATTATTGAACAAGGCAAACTTCTCACCAGAGAGCAGTGGGGGAGTCAGGAGGCACTGCACTGGGACAACACCGTCAACTCCACAGCACACAGTGCAGGAACAAATATCAGATATCAGGAAATATGGAGAGAGCTCCGAACACAACTTAGCGCTAGTTTTTTCTGATGGTCTTAACTCAGCAGTACCAGAAATATCTGAAAATATTTGGCGACACAACAGTGCTTCATGTTGAGAGCTCATGAAGGCTTTATTACAAATCATTATATTGTAGGTTGAAAAGTGAACTTGAGATGCTGACATGCTGTAGAAGGAAAAGAACTGTACACTTTCTCATTAAAAGACGCAGTGTTTCTCTCTGCTAAATCCTGAGGCCTTGAATGTGGTCTAACAGGTGCCTATGTGAAGCAGCTCAGGGCATGTGCAAATCAGGCATATGGAGCCCCACCCTGAACATCTGGGTCAGCTTGCTTGATGCTTCTCTAGAAAGGCCCATGGCTCAGTACTGCGGACATTTACGCATCTTGCACCAAATGCCAAGTGCACCTGCCACTTTACATCTCTTTAGGTAGGTCTTGCAAACACTAAGGACAGCATGTAACACATTTTGGGTAGTGTTACACTGCTATAATAATACAAGTAACCATAGGAAATCTGCAGAATGACATTGCTAGGTGCAGTGCTTCTTTCTAGAAAAAAAATGACTGGATTTTCTAAAAGCTGGGCAAACAGGACACATCTTAAATATGCTAATGGACAACATGATAGAAGATGTTGACCAGTGTTCCTGAAGAACTCCCAAGGTGGAAGCACCTGTTGCAGGCTGCAACATCATCCAAGGTGTTTCAAAAAGCTCCTATGCTGGGGAGGCAGTTATGGCCAATGGGTGAAGTGCCAATTTGGGGTTGTCACTGACTTCAAGTGCCCTAGGTAAAGTTTACTTCCCTATGGTAAAGTGAGATGCCAGTGGCTGAAGCCAGTCTGGAAAGACTCTTGCTGTGGTGAGGCCACATGGGTCAGCAGGACGACATGTAGGAAGGACTCAGGAGAAGGAGGAACCACTGCATCTTTCAAAACCAGAAAGCAGTTAGTGACTAAAGCAACAGTAAGCAGTAGGTGCACTGAAAGTACATACTGCTGCAGGTCACCAGTGGGTGACAACACAGGGATGCCAGGAGAAATATTCTGGACTGAAGGAATTCTTTGAAAGCATAAAAGCCACAACTACCAGAAACTGACCCTCCGAATGGCTCAAAGGAGTCAAAGTGATAAGCCAAGATGGGCTGAGACAGGACCAGGGGGTCAAAAGAACACCGTTGTCCGAGCACGTCCAGTCCTCTGAGCCCTCGCCCTGTAAAAAACACAGATAAACCTAGGTAGTAAGGACTGAACCATGTCAGAAGAAATCTTAGGAGTACATACTTTGCTTGTAGGCACTTACTTGAAGCCCTGGAATTAATCCCCAGCATCATAAACAAATTTAGCTCCAGGGCCACACAAGTTACATATTAGAACTTCTGAACATTTTAAATGCCTAATCCCAGCACTCAAGAGGTAGAAGTAGGAGGATCATCATGAGTTCAAGGCTACCCTGAGACTAATTCCAGGTCAGCCTGGGCTAGAGCAAGAACCTACCTTAAAAAAAAAAATTATATATATAAAACCAAAAATAAATAAAATGCCACATGAAGTAAAGGATTTTCAGGAGTGAATAACTCAGACTTGTTCCTTTCTATGCTTTATTTTTTTTTTCTCTCTCTCTCTCACACACACATACCCAGCCTCACTATCACACCCTCACAATAGTGATTATTCTAAAAATTACCATTTCAATTCACATCAACTTCATGTCATTAGAATCCACAGGTCAATATACACTTGTTAGAAATTAAAGAATGCTAAATGTATCTTTTAAATAGTTGTGAAAAAGGAATTCTCTAGTTTCAAATCTTGAAGCAATCAGAATACAAGTTATCGTCAGTTGGAGAGGATACATCAAATAGCCTTTTTTTTTTTTTTTTAAAGGTAGGGTCTCACTCTAGCCCAGGCTGACCTGGAATTCACTATGGAGTCTCAGGGTGGCCTTGAACTCACGGTGATCCTCTTACCTCTGCCTCCCGAGTGCTGGGATTAAAGGCGTGCGCCACCACGCCTGGCTATAAATTGCTTTTTTAAAATAACATTTTAACTTATGTTTTCTCTCCCTTGCTAGGGTTAAGTGTATGGTTAACGTTTTAAGTACCTGACAAATTTAAGACCTGTATCCTGGCTGGAATCTAGCAGTTTCTTCAAAAATGAGTTCTTTGAGCTTCTCCTTAGGCAAATCATCCAATTCCATGTCAAACTTGAATGGTGCTTCAGCAATGGGCTTTTAGAGAGAACAAAACATTTACTAGTCAAAAGTTGTTATGGAGGAATGGAGACAAGAGAAGGTAACAGGGAATTCTAATCAAAATGTATTACATACATGTATAAAAATAATCAATAAAAAGTTGTGCTGGGCCAGGTATGATGGAACATGCCTTTAATCCCAGCACTCAGAAGGCAGAGGTAGGAGGATGGCCATGAGTTCGAGGCCACCCTGAGACTACATAGTGAATTCCAGGTCAGCCTGGGCTGAGTGAGACCCTACCTTGAAAAAAAATAAATAAATAAAAACAATAAAAAGTTGTTATGGCTAACGCAGTAATTTCCTGATTCATAAGAGGGCTGTGGCTATATACTGAAATTTACACAATGAAATTGATGTCTCATAAAATATGAGAGCCCCAGGAATGGCTGCAGCTTAGTTGCAGAAGCTGTGGGTCCCATCTCTAGCACAGTACGAAAACAAAAGAAAAAGACGGGGAGTAATAACATTCATTTTAAATATTCTGCTAACCTATTACGAGTCCCATAATTTTTATGTTTTAATATCTTTATCAGCTTAGTCCTCTAACATTTTATTTTATTATTTATTTTTTTATTTTTTTGGTTTTTTGAGGTAGGGTCTCACTCAAGCTCAGGCTGACCTGGAATTCACTATGGAGTCTCAGGGTGGCCTCGAACTCACGGCGATCCTCCTACCTCTGCCTCCCAAGTGCTAGGATTAAAGGCGTGCACCACCACGCCAGCTTAGTCCTCTAACATTTTAAAAATGCATCTGTGCACCTGACTTTACATGGGTATGGGAGAACTGAACCTGGGTCCTTTAACTTTGCAGCACCTTAACCTCTAAGCCATCTCTCCAGCTCCTCATCATCTTCTAAAACACTTAAAAAAATTTTTTTTTTTGTTATTTTTATTTATTTATTTGAGAGCGACAGAGAAAGAGGCAGATAGAGAAAGAGAATGGGGGTGCCAGGGCCTCCAGCCACTGCAAATGAACTCCAGACACGTGTGCCCCCTTGTGCATCTGGCTAATGTGGGTCCTGGGGAATCAAGCCTCGAACCGGGTTTTTTGTTAGGCTTCACAGGCAAGCACTTAACCGCTAAGCCATCTCTCCAGCCCCCCACCCTTTTTTTAATGAGAGGGGGAAGAGATGGTGTGCCAAGACCTATTGCCACTACAAATGAACTCCAGATGCATGTGCCACTTTGTGTATTTAGCTTTACATGGGTACTGGGGAAATGAATTTGGGCCATCAGATTTACTAGCAAGGGCCTTTAATGCTATGCAATCTCCCTAGACCCTGTACACATCATCCTTTACCAAAATGGACTCTTATGTCTTGTTACCAGGAAATGGCACATTTGACATACTCATGAAGCCACAGGGTGAATCACCTGGCTGACTTCTCACACTGCTTGTTGCCTCCACAGCAGGGTTGCCCATCTCTCACATATTCAGACTAGCACAAGGTTCAGACGTTGTTGTCATGGACCATTACAATCTCTAGCCTGGAATCCCAACTCTCCAAGCTCAAAGTTGTATAGCTGTTCCCCTTTGTCCATGCATCGTCTCACCTGCTGCAGGTGACCTGGAGGAAGTTATCTGAGGCAGATATAAAGGGCTTGGGGGCAGGAGTTTCAAGTTGCACCCATATTACTCGTTCCTCAAGGCCGAGGAATTGGGTACATCATTATGCATCTCAGGACATGATTGGGGCTGCTGCTGGCTGTTTGACATCCTTCAAGCAGCAGCCAGGATCATGGGCTCTTACCTCATCACTTGGGTCATAATACTGCTCCAGATATGGATGGGCCAGAGCCTGTTCAACTTCAATCCTCTTGTGGGGGTTAAATGTCAACATTTTGTCCAGTAAGTCCAGAGCTACAAAGAGAAGTTGTTGCAATGGTGAGAAGCAGGACTAAATCACCAAAATATTTTCTTATTTTCTTTGTTTCTTTCTCTCTCTCATTTTGTTTTTTCGAGGTAGGGTTTCACTCCAGCTCAGGCTGACCTGGAATTCACTATGTAGTCTCACGGTGGCCTCGAACTCATAGCAATCCTCCTACCTCTGCCTCCCAAGTGCTGGGATTAAAGGCATGTGCCACCATGCCCGGCTCTGTCTTTTGAAAGAATTTTATTTTTATTTATGGGGCAGGGGAGAGAATGATGGAGAGAATGGGTGTGCGCCACTGCACACGAACTCCAGATGCATGTGCACCTGGCTTACATGGGTTCTGGGGAGTTGAACCTAGGTCCCTAGGCTTCACAGGCAAGTGCCTTGATCACTAAACTAAGCCCTCTCTCCAGCCCCAAAATATTTTTATTTCTTATTTAACTGACCCACAAGAAAATGGAGTGTAGCATCACTGTGAAACTCTTGAGACCATGTGACAACCACAGATCCTAATGTTCTACAAGGGGAAGTGGTCAGCCTGCAAGAGAAAACCAGGATTCAAAGCTGGTTTGCTCATAAACTTGCACTTTCCCTACATGACTCGGCTTTCCAGGTATCAGAAGCAAAGTACTTCTCTCAGATCCACAAATCATCATTTTACCTTGCAACACAAAGAAAAGATCCCCGCAGTAACAGATTAGTCTTTTTTCTCCAGGTCCGTGCTGACAGTGACATGTGACCCACAGGCCCAAGACTTATTCCATACATAATCTGGGTCTTCCCCAAGGGGCAAAGCTAAAATTATTCTTTTGGCATGGATGCTGTCAACAGCTGAGTGTTTCTCTCACATCAAGAGCCCAGCAGTAGTACCAAGATCAATGGAAATAGATGGACAGTCAGATAATGAACACACTTATTTATGCAGCCTGCAGCCATTGTCAAGGCACCCCACACCCCCAATCAGAAGATATAGAAAGGACAAGGCTAATAGTTCCTGGGACTAAGAATAAGAAAAGGGGCTGGAGAGATGGCTTAGCAGTTAAGACACTTACCTGCAAAGCCAAAGGACCCAGGTTCGAGTCTCCAGTACCCACATAAAGCCAGATGCACAAGGTGGCACAGGTATTTGGAGTTCATTTGCAGGGTCTAGAGGCCCTGGCACACGCATTCTATCTACCTCTTTCTCTCTCTCTCTCTAATAATAAATATTTTTAAAAAATTAAAATTAGGGCTGGAGAGAAGGCTTAGTGGTTAAGGTGCTTGCCTGCAAAGCCTAAGAACTCATGTTCGAATCTCCAGGTCCCACATAGCCAAGCGCACAGTGATGCAAAGCACACAATGATGCACATGCACACAAGGGGGTGCATGTGTCTGTTTTTTGTTCACAGTGGCTGAAGGCCCTGGAATGCCCATTCTCTGTATCTCTCTCTAAAAAAAAAAAAAAAAAAAACCCTCCAGGTGTGGTGGTCCCGCACACCTTTAATCCCAGCACTTGGGAGGCAGAAGTGGGAGGATCACCATGAGTTCGAGGCTACCCTGAGACTACATAGTGAATTCTAGGCCAGCCTGGACTAGAGTGAGACCCTACCTCAAAAAAACAAGCAAACAAAAAATTAAAAATTGTTGGGCAAGCTGGGTGTGGTGGTGCATGCCTTTAATCCTAGCACTTCGGAGGCAGAGGTAGAAGGATCACTATGAGTTCGAGGCCACCATGAGATCCTACCTTAAAAAAAAAAAAATTGCTGGGCAAGGTGGCATATACCTTTAATCACAGCACTTGGGAGGCAGAGGTAGGAGGATCACTGTGAGTTCAAGGCCACCCTGAGACTACAGAGTGAATTCTAGGTCAGCCTGGACTAGAGCGAGACCCTACCTCAAAAAACAAAAACAAAACAAAAAATTGGAAAATTGAAAAACAACCATTTTAGGGTCTGGAGAGATGGCTCAATGGTTAAATGGTTGCTTGTAAAGGCTGACAGCCTGGGTTCAAGTCCCCAGTACCCATGTATAGCCATATGCATAAAATGGCACATGCATGTGGAGCTTGTTTACATTAGCAGGAGGCCCCGGTGTGTCCACAGTCTGTCTCTCAAATAAATACTAAATATATATATATATATATATATGACCATATATGTGTGTGTGTGTGTGTGTGTGTGTGTGTGTATGTATGTATATATATGGTTGAGGATATGGCTCTGTCGTTAAAGGTGTGTTTGTTTGCAAAGCTTACTGCCCTGGGTACAATACCCCAACACCTATGTAAAGCCAGATGCACAAAGTGGTGCATGTAACTGGAGTTTTAAGAGGCATGAGGCCATGGCACGCTCATATTCTCTCTCATAAATAAAAATGTTTAGATGAAAAAAAATTCTTATTTGGTCATCGTAGCACATGCCTTTAATCCCAGCACTTGGGAAACAAGAGGTAGGAGGATCACTGTGAATTCGAGATCAGCCTGGGCTATAGTAAGACCCTATCCCAAAAAACAAACAAACAAAATCATCTATACTTTTTTTTTCTTGGATTTTCAAGGTAGGGTCTTCACTCTAGCACAGGCTGACCTGCAATTCACTTTGTATTCTCAGGGTGGCCTCAAACTCACAGTGATCCTCCTATCTATACCTCCGAGTGGTGGGATTAAAAGCGTGCAACACCATGCCCAGCTTTATACTATTTTTTTTGTTTAATTTAATGACATGCTTTCTTCCAATTTTATTTATGCATTTGCAAGCAGAGAGATAGATGTGTGTGTGTGAGAGAGAGAGAGACAGAGAGAGAGGGAGAATGGAGAGGGGGGGCAGAGAATGGATGAAACAGGACCTCTAGCCACTGCAAACAAACTCCAGATGCATGTGCCACTTTGTACATCTGGCTATACCTGTGTACTGGGGATTCATACCCAGGTCGTTAGGCTTTGTAGGCAAGCACTGTAAGTGTCAAGCCCTCTCTCCAGGTCCCTTTTCAAGATACACTCACAAGCATATTTCAGCAAACTGGAATGATACTACTTTATAGGCCAGAGAACATTTTGGAGCAAATCAAGTTCTTCAGATAGGTTTGGCCTGTCTGAAGCAGAGTCTAGCCAGCCCAGATGTTCATGCCGATAGCTATGTGTGACATGGGACCTATAGGCTGGTGACCTTTAAGGTGGCCCACTGAACAATCAGAACTACTATATGGTCAAGAACCCTGGCACATTCAGAGCATATCTTAGTTGTGTTGAATACTTGTTAAAACTAAGTGGGCATGAGATGTGTGTACAAGCACTTGAAAGAGAAGCTATGCTTAGATAACTATTGCCTGTAATAGAGGGAATATAAGACCTACCTTATGTACTACTCTTCACTACACCCTTACCACAAAGAGTTCCACGGATATTTTCATAAAGATTTTCTTTTTTTTTTTTAAAGATTTTCTTAAGAAGCAATTAAAAGATCATTTGGATTGAGTATGATAGCACTCAACTGTAACCCCAGCACTTGGGAGACTGATGTGGGAAAATTTTAAGTATAAGAATATCCTGATGCCGGGTGTGGTGGCGCACACCTTTAATCCCAGCACTCGGGAGGCAGAGGTAGGAGGATTACTGTGAGTTCGAGGCCACCCTGAGACTACATAGTGAATTCCAGGTCAGCCTGGGCCAGAGTGAGACCCTACCTCAAAAAAAAAAAAAAAAAAAAAAAAAAAAAAAAAAAAAGAATATCCTGGGCTGCATAGCAAATCTGAGGCCATCCTGGGCTACATAACAGACAAACTTTGTTCAAAAACCCAACAAAAGGAGCCAGGTGTGGTGGCACACACTTTAATCCCAGTACTCGGAAGGCAGGGGTAGGAGAATCGTCATGAGTTCAAGATCACCGTGAGACTACATAGTGAGTTCGAGGTCAGCCTGGACTAGAGACCCTACCTGGAAAAAATATAACCCCACACACACAAAAAAATAATAACAGCCAGGTGTGGTGGCACATGTCTTTAATCCCAGCACTCGGGAGGCAGAGGTAAGTGGACTGCCATGAACTCAAAGCCACTCTAAGACTACATAATGAATTCCAGGTGAGCCTGGGCTACAGCAAAACCCTACCTTGAAAAAACATATCCCCCCTTAAAAAAAAAAAGCCAGGCATGGTGGCTCATACTATTATATAATCCCAGTACTTGGAAGGCTGAAAAAGGAAATTCACCATGGCTTCAACACCAACCAGGGGTATAGAATAAGTTTCAGATCAGCCTGGGCTAGAGTAAGACCCCGCTACAAAATACACACATAACCAACACCACCAAAACAAAACCTCTGCCATTGAAAAAAAAAAAAAGACATCTGGCTTCCCCCCAGTTACAGACATTGGCCAGGTTGCTGCTGTGACAGATCCTAACTGCATCATTTTAAAATCCATGGGTACTTTTGCTATTGGTTCAGTAAGGAAGCACTTAAGGGAACTGGGTATTTTGCACCTTAAGCATCTCTAAAACAGATCTGTTAGTTCTTTACAGTTAAATTCTAGGCCCTGAAACCACCAGGCAAATTTTTCAAAAGACAGCCTACCCCTGCCACTTTGAAAAATAAATGAATCTCAGACTCCTTTTACCACAGCTACCAAGAGAAAGGAGAAAAGGGAAGCAGCTGGCAAGTGTTAATGGAACCCAGCCCCCATCTTCCCACACCACAGATCCATGGTTACCACTCAAATGGTGTGAATCATGGCTTCCTGTATGTATGCTTAATTAGAAAGTTTATTTTCCCAGAAAGACGAAGTCCCTTTGAGGCTGAAATTACATCTGGACAGGATCTTTGACTTTCCTTGGTACCCTACCCAAATCCCACACCTTTTCTGAACTTTTTGAAAAAAATATATATTTATTTACTTATTTGACAGATAAAGAGGGAAAGAGAGAAAGAGAGAGAATGATGTGCCAGGGCCTCCAGCCACTGTAAACCTTTCATGACCTTTTTAATGGCTATACAGAGCAACTCTTCTGTCCTTTCCCTCCTTGTCCTAGCCAAGATCCTGGGCAGGCCAACCAACTGGCTCCCCACAGCACCTCTTCAGGTCTACCTCACCTGCTCAGTCAAAGTCTCATCTTGGATCAAGGCTGCAACCTGTCATTCCCATCTTCAAATAGAGTTTCTGAGTAGGGCCAGAAAACAAAAAACAAAACAAAACAAAACAAAATCTAGCTCTATTACTGTGCCATGGAAAAATGCTTCTTAAACTTTCAGAACTCCTTTATAACCTTTAAAATTTACTGAGGAGCTTCCACTTGGATAGCTGATATAAGAGAATTAAGGATTGCTTTTTTCCCCCCCCAAGGTAGGGAATTCACTATGTAGTTTCAGGGTGGCCTTGAACTCATGGTGATCCTCCTACCTCTGCCTTCCCAGTGCTGGGATTAAAAGCGTGCACCACAATGCCTGGTGAGAATTAAGTGTAAAGGTAGCATAGACACTGAAGTGTAGTCCTATCTCAAAAAAAAAATTTTTTTTTTTGTTTTGTTTTGTTTTTTGCTTTTCGAGGTATGGTCTCACTCTAGCTCAGGCTGACCTAGAATTCACTATGGAGTCTCAGGGTGGCCTCGAACTCATGGCAATCCTCCTACCTCTGCTTCCGGAGTGCTGGGATTAAAGGCTTGCACCACCATGCATGGTTTTTCTTTTGTATTTTGAGGTAGGGTCTCACTTTAGCCCAGGGTGACCTGAAATTCACCATGCAGTCTCAGGATGGCCTTTAATTTACTGCAATTCTATCTTGGCCTCCCCAGTGCTGGGATTAAAGGCATGTACCACTGTAACTAGCTTCAAAACTTTTTTTTTTTAAATTTACTTTGGGATAGAGAGCAATTAAGCAATTACGATGCTTGCCCGTAAAGCCAAAGGACCCAGGTTTGATTCATCAGGACCCACATAAGGCAAATGCACAAGGTGACGCATGCGTCTGGAGCTTGTTTGCAGTGGCTGGATGCCCTGACACGCCTATTCTCTCTCTCTCCTCTCTACCTGCCTCTCTCCTTCTCTCAAATAAATAGAAAATATTAAAATTTTTTATTTAAATTTCACATGTGTATGTGTGTGTAGGTACGCCACAGCTTGCCACAACAAATGAACTCTAGATGCATGCGCCACTTTCCTTTAATGACTGAGCAATCTCCCTAGATCAAACACTGGTTTTAAAAAGTAGCTACCACCAGGCGTGGTGGTGCATGCCTTTAATCCCAGCACTCGGGAGGGAGAGGTAGGAGGATTGCTGTGAGTTCCAGGCCACCCAGAGCCTCCATAGTGAATTCCAGGTCAGCCTCGGACAACCAAAAAAAAAGTAGCTAGGGCCTGGCATGGTGGCACATACATTTAACCCCAGCACGTGGGAAGCTGAGGTAGGAGGATCACTATGAGTTTGAGGCCAGCCTGAGACTACATAGTGAATTCCACGTCAGCCCGGGCTACAGCAAGACCCTACCTTGAAAAGCCAAATAAGAAAAGCAAAACCGGTTAAACGCTTGCCTGTGAAGCCTAAGGACCCCACTTCGAGGCTCGATTCCCCAGGATCCATGTAAGCCAGATGCACAAGGGGGCACATGCATCTCAAGTTCGTCTGCAGTGGCTGGAGGCCCTGGTGCGTCCATTCTCTCTCTGCCTCTGTCTCTGTCTGTTACTCTCAAATAAATAAATAAACAAACAAAAAAATTTAAAAAAAAAAAAGAAAAGCAAAACAAAGCAAAGTAGCTAGGGGCTGGGGAGATGATTCTGTGGTCAAGAGTACCTGCATTTAAAGTCTGCCAACCTGGGTTAGTTACCCAGGCACCCTCAAAAAGCCTGATGGCGGACTGGAGAGATGGCTTAGGGGTTAAGGTGCTTGCCTGCAAAGCCAAAGGACCCAGGTTTGATTCCCCAGGACCCACGTAAGACAATACAAAAGGTGACACATGCATCTGGAGTTCGTTTGCAGTGGCTGTAGGCCCTGGCATACCCATTCTCCCTCTCTCTGTCTCTCAAATAAATAAATAAATAAATAAAAATATATTTTTTTAAAAAGCCTGATGGAGCCAGGCATGGTGGTGCATGCCATTTTAAATTAATTATTTATTTGACAGAGAAAGAGGGGTAGAGAGAGAGAGAGAGAGAGAGAGGGAGAGAATGGGTGTGCCAGAGCCTCCAGCCACTGCAAACGAACTCCAGACAATCTGGCTAATGTGGGTCCTGGGGAATCGAACCTGGGTCCTTTGGCTTTGTAGGCAAATGCCTTAATGGCTAAGCCATCCCTCCAGCCCGGTGGTGGTGCATGCCTTTAATCTCAGCAGTTGGGAGGCAAGAAGAAGGAGGATCTCTGTGAATTCGAGATCAACTTGAGACTATGCAGTGAATTCCAGGCTAGCTTGGGCTAGAATGAGACCCTACCTTGAAAAAAACAAAAACAAAAACAAAACAAACAAACCCCAAAAAGGATGGGTAGCAGCAATAGATGCTGGTGCATTCTCCCAAAACAAACAATAAATAAATAAGATGCAGCTAATTCTGTGCATAGCTCAAGTAACTGAGTACTTATTTATTTGCAGGCAGAGAGATATTGACAGAGAGAATGGGCACACCAGGGTTTCCAGCTGCTGCGAATGGATTCTAGATGCATGTGCCACTTTGTGCAACTGGCTTTACATGGGTAGTGGGGAATCGAACTTGGGTCATTAGGCTCTACAGACAAGAGTCTTAACCACTAGGCCATTAATACAGCCCCTGAAAACTTAAAAATCAGTGGTTTTCTAATAGTCCCTTCAGTAGATACAATTTGCTTAATTATTTGAATAATATTTGGCATGTAAATGGTTGCTAACGAGTGAAAGTTGACAAATTTAACATGGTACAAATCAAATTCTCCAAATTTTCCAGAACTGTCAGTAGCCTAGCTGGAGGGGCGGAATTGGAACTCCAGAGACTTGTTGCTGGTTAGATTATCAGACTTGCAGATTAGTCACTGGCTAGAGTTGTTGGACTTGGAGCTACAGAGTGTGATGTTTGTCCTGGTTGTTTCAAATCTTATATTAGTTGAATATTTCTTTGCTATGCCCAATGCCATCTTTTGCAGTGTGTTTATTCTGTGCAATTATGGGTTTTCTGAGGTTGTTTTGGCATTATGGCTCAGTTATAAGATCTCAGAATATGGGAATGTTTGAATATCATTGGGAGTGATAAAAACTATGGGGACTTTTAAAGTTGGACTGAATGCATTGCATTTTACATCATGTATGGTTATCAGTTTATGGGGACCAGGGGTGGAATGTAGTGGTTTGACCCAGGTGTCCGCCATAAACTTAGGTGTTCTGAATGCTAGATTCCCAGCTGATGGAGATTTGGGAATTAACGCCTTCTGGAGGCAGTATATTCTTGGGGGCGGGCTTACTGGTATTATAGCCAGTGTCCCCTTGCCAGTATTTGGCACACTCTCCTGTTGCTATTGTCCACCTTATGTTGGCCAGGGGGTGATGTCCACCCTCTGCTCATGCCATTGTTTCCCCCTGCCATTATGGCCCTTCCCCTCGAATCTGTAAGACAAAATAAACCCCTTTTTCCCCAAAAGCTGTTCTTGGTTGGGTGATTTCTGTCAGCAATGTGAACCTGACTGAAACAGTTATCCTCTGAGGTCCTGGATTTGTCTTTTTATACTAATACTGCATATGATGCATCTAACATCAATAATTTCACCTTCACATTACTCTAAGAAGTGAACCTAACCATATATATATATTTTTTGTTTTATCTTTATTTATTTATTTGAGAGTGAGAGCAAGAGAGAGGAAGAGAGAGAGAATGGGTGCGCCAGGGCTTCCAGCCACTGCAAACGAACTCCAGACGCATGCGCCCCCTTGTGCATCTGGCTAACGTGGGTCCTGGGGAATCGAGCCTCGAACTGGAGTCCTTAGGCTTCACAGGCAAGCGCTTAACCGCTAAGCCATTTCTCCAGCCCTAACCATATTATTTTTAATGTGAGAATACTGAGCTTTGGGGCTCTGGCTAGTAGGCAGGAGGAGGCTGACTCAAAAACACTGTGCTCCCTTCCTATGCAACACACAGGATGGGAATCCTTTAAGTGTGATTTAGCTTTTGTCTTTAGACATATTGCCCACACATGATCAGTTTAGTTTGCTATGTTTTAAATTTTATGTGACCAAATCTATTCTCTTTTCTTCATATTTGTTTTCCTTTTGATTTTTCAAGGTAAGGTTTTGCTCTAGCTCAGGCTGACCTCTACCTCCTGAGTGCTAGGAATAAAGGTGTGCCATTGTGGTGGTTTGATTCAGGTGTCCCCCATAAACCTAGGTGTTCTGAATGCTAGGTTCCCAGCTGATGGAGATTTGGGAATTAATGCCTCCTGGAGGGAGGGTATTGTTGGGGGCGGGCTTATGGGTGTTATAGCCAGTTTCCCCATGCCAGTGTTTGGCACACTCTCCTGTTACTATGGTCCACATAATATTGGCCAGGGGGTGATGTCCCCCCTCTGCTCATGCCATCGATTTCCCCTGCCATTGTGGAGCTTCCCCTTCATCCTGTAAGCTTCCGGTTAAGATGGCAGTGTAGGAACCATGCCAAAGCAGCCTAGGGGAGAAAAAGCAAAAAAACCCCAGCAAAATACACACTTTTACTAAAAAGTGAGGTATATAAGAAATTAAAGTGGCAGCAGAGAAGTAGGAGAGATCCAGAGCATCCAGAGCCCACATAGGCAGGCAGAAGTGGCTCCAGCAGTAGCTGCACCAGGTCTGCAGGTCCACAGGGCCACAGCTGCCAGGCTCGGCTTGAGCCGCAGGAAAAGCCAGGTGAGGGGATTTTCCACTCACACCGAAGCTCCTCGCAAACTCAAACATGAAGGGAGAACCACATTGAGCAACGGAGGAGCAGATCATGAGATAGAGGATCACGCGGACCAGCAAGAGAGCTAGAGCCACCATCAACAGCCTCCCCTCCCTCACCGGCAGTGCAAGCGCCAGCAAGCACCAGAGACCAGTGGAAGGGAGATCACAGTACCCAGCACCAGTGAACAGAGCAGCGATCCAGTGACTCAGCCAGCGTACTTGAACCTACAGTGCACCAAAGAGGGACCCAAGCAAAACGCAGCATAACTGAGACCAAAATCATTCCAACAGGTTAACGGATTACATTAGGTCAGTAACCACCTAATAAACCTGGTATATAGGCCTGAACCAGAAGTACTAATTGCACCTTCCATATCAGGATAAATTATATGTTAAATCTGATGGATGGTCAGATTTGCCATTCTTAAAAATTTTTTTGTTGTTTCTTTTTATTTATTTGAGAGCGAGAGCGAGAGCGAGAGAGAGAGAGAGAGAGAGAGAGAGAATGGGCACGCCAGGGCTTCCAGCCACTGCAAACGAACTCCAGATACATGCCCACCGCACCCCTTGTGCATCTGGCTAACGTGGGTCCTGGGGAATCGAGCCTCGAACTGGGGTCCTTAGGCATCACAGGCGAGTGCTTAACCGCTAAGCTTTCTCTCCAGCCCAGATTTGCCATTCTTAAATAAGCTATATTTTGGGTTTGTTACTTGTTGCTTCTTGATTTATAGTGGCTTTGTTTCCTCTTCTATTGTACATTAGACAAGGATCTCACTTGGTCACAAGCTGACTTGGAACCCTCTATAGACTAGATATCTTAACCTCCTAGTTGGTATTAAGGGTGTGGGCCACCACACACCCTAAGGGACAGTGACTTTGTTAGAGGATCTGGTTGTCATAATACTTACTCTTGCATAAATACTCCGTGCTGTTTTTCATTGAACATGGACATTGTTTAGTTAAATTTTAGAATCTGCCTGTATTTTGTTCCACTGGGCCTACTTGAATACTCTCATAGCAGGCAAACCCAACACCTAGGGTCACTTTTGTAGATACTCTGAGAGTCTTGAAAGCCACACCTAGCACCTTAAGCTCCTACCCTGAAGATATATAACATCAGATTGATTGATACATCTAATAATACTGCAGCTAAATAGAAAATCCAAGCACTAAATTAATCCAAGATGCAAAAATATATAATTTAACACAAGAAACACCAAAAATCAAGACAATATAAATCCACATAAAGTATTAATGCATCAGAAATGACCTCCAGTGAGAATGAGTTAGTGGAAATGCCTGAAAAAGATTTCAAAAGAACGATTATAAATATGTTCAAAGAAGTCAAAGAAGAAATAAAAGGAATGAAAGAAGACACAGGACACCAATTTAATGAAATAAAGAGGTCAATACAAGACATAAATAAGGAAATAGAAATAATAAAGAAAAACCAGGCAGAATTGCTAGCAATGAAGAACACAGTCAATGAAATAAAAAACTTTGTAGAAAATCTCAACGGTAGAATGGATGAAGGAAAGGACAGAATATCTAAGCTAGAAGACCAGGTGGCAGATCAAATACAGTCCAACAAAGAGAAAGACAAACTAATAGGAAAGTATGAATGGGAATTTCAAGATATTCGGGACACTATGAAAAGATCAAACATAAGAATTCAGGGTATAGTAGAAGGAGAAGAATTTCACTCCAAAGGCATATTAGGTGTATTCAACACAATCATGAAAGAAAAGTTCCCCCAAATTGGGAAAGAGGTGCCAATGCAGATACAGGAATCCTTTAGAACACAAACCAGACAAAACCTGGAAAGAACCTCTTCTTGCCATATTATAATCAAACTACCAAATACACAAACCAAAGAAAAAATATTGAAAGCAGTAAGAGAGAAAAATCAAGTTACCTACAAAGGAAAGCCCATCAGGATCACAGCAGATTACTCAACACAAACTTTAAAAGCCAGAGGGCTTGGAGTGATGTATTCCAAGTTCTGAAAGATAACAACTGTCAACCAAGGTTACTTTATCCTGCAAAGCTATCCATTCAAATAGACAGAGAAATAAGGACATTCCATGACAAAAGCAGGCTAATGGAGTATTTGAAGACAAAGCCAGCTCTACAGAAAATACTTGAAAGAATCTTGCATGCTGAAGAGAAAGAAAAGCACACATATAAGGAACCTGGAAAAACCATACTCAAATATTAGTTAACACAAGAAAGCAAAGGTAAAACCGGAAGAACCAAAAAAAAAAAAAAAAAAAAAAAAAACTGGTGAAAATAAATACACACCTTTCAATAATATCTCTTAATATCAATGGCCTTAATGCCCCAACCAAAAGACATAGGTTTGCAGACTGGGTTAAAAGCAGGATCCTTCAATTTGTTGCCTCTAAGAAAATCACCTTTCTACAAAGGATGGACACTATCTTAAGGTAAAAGGTTGGAAAACGGTGTTTCAAGCAAAAGGGACTAGAAAACAAGCAGGGGTTGCTATTCTAATATCTGACAAGGTAGACTTCAGTCCAACATTAGCTAAGAAAGATAAGGAAGGTCACTTTATATTGATTAAAGGCACACTCCAACAGGAGGACATTACAATCCTAAACATATATGCACCTAACATGGGGACTCCCAAATTCATCAAACAAACGATATTAGAACTAAGGTCACAGATAACACCACACACAGTGGTAGTGGGTGACTTCAACACCCCACTCTCATCAATTGACAGGTCATCCCAGAAAAAAATGAACAGAGAGGCATCTGGATTAAATGAGGTCATAGAAGGAATGGACCTAACAGATATATATAGGACATTTCATCCAAATGCTGCAGAATATACATTCTTTTCAGCAGCACATGGAACATTCTCTAAAATAGACCATATATTAGGACACAAAGCAAATCTTAACAAATACAGGAAAATTGAAATAATTCCTTGCATTCTGTCTGACCACAATGGAATCAAATTACAAATCAATAGCAATAAAAGCTATAGAGCATACACAAAATCATGAAAACTAAACAATACACTACTAAATGATGAATGGGTCAATGAGGAAATCAAGAAGGAAATCAAAAAATTCATAGAGTCAAACGATAATGAGAACACAACATACCAAAATCTCTGGGACACAATGAAGGCAGTCCTAAGAGGTAAATTTATAGCTTTAAGTGCCTATATTAAGAAATTAGAAAGGTCGCAAGTAAACGACCTAATGCTTCACCTTAAAGCCTTGGAAAAAGAAAAACAAGGCAAATCAAAATTCAGTAGATGGGAAGAAATAATAAATATTAGGGCAGAAATTAATGAAATAGAAACCAAAAAAACAATCCAAGGAATCAATGAAACAAGGAGTTGGTTCTTTGAAAGGATAAATAAGATTGATAAACCCTTAGCAAATCAGACCAAAAGAAAGAAGAGACACAAATTAATAAAAGTAGAGGTGAAAAAGGCAACATCACAACAGATACCAGGGAAATTCAAAAAACCATAGGGGGATACTATAAAAATATATACTCCACTAAGTATGAAAATTTGAAAGAAATGGATGATTTCCTTAATTTATATGACCTACCTAAATTAAATCAAGATGAGAATAATCACTTAAATAGACCTTAACAAGTATGGAGATCTAAGCAGTTATCAAAAATCTCCCAACTAAAAAAGTCCAGGCCCAGATGGATTCACTGGTGAATGTTACCAGATCTTCAGGGAAGAACTAACACCATTGCTACTTAATCTTTTCCATAAAGCAGAAAAAGAAGGAAGCTTAACAAACTCCTTCTACAAAGCCAGCATCATCCCGATACCAAAACCAGACAAAGACAGAACAAAAAAAGAAAATTACAGACCAATCTCCCTCATGAACATAGATGCAAAAATTCTCAACAAAATATTGGCAAACAGAATACACAAATTGATAAATGTAATACATTATATAAATGGGCTGAAGGACAAAAATCACATGATCATCTCATTAGACGCAGAAAAAGCATTTGACAAAATCCAACATCCCTTCATGATAAAAGTCCTACAGAGACTGGGAATAGAAGGAACATATCTCAACATAATAAAGGCTATTTATGACAAGCCTACAGCCAACATATTACTAAATGGGGGAAAACTGGAAGCTTTTCCACTAAAATCAGGAACAAGACAAGGGTGTCCACTGTCCCCACTTTTACTTAATATAGTACTGGAAGTCTTAGCCATAGCGATAAGGCAAGAGATGCACATAAAAGGGATACAAATTGGAAAGGAAGAGATCAAGTTATCATTATTTGCAGATGACATGATTCTATATATAAAGGACCCTAAAGACTCTACCAGCAAACTGTTAGAGCTGATAATCACCTACAGCCATGTAGCAGGATACAAAATAAATACACAAAAATCAGTAGCATTCCTATATGCTAACAACAAACACACAGAGGATGAAATCAGAGAATCACTCCCATTCACAATTGCATCAAAGAAAATAAAAATAAAGTACCTTGGAATAAACCTAACCAAGGAAGTAAAGGATCTCTACAATGAAAACTTTGAAACACTCAAGCGAGAAATTGCAGAAGACACTAGGAAATGGAAAAACATCCCTTGTTCCTGGATTTGAAGAATCAATATTGTGAAAATGGCAATCTTACCAAAAGCAATCTACACATTTAATGCAATCCCCACCAAAATTCCAATGGCATTCTTCACAGAAACACACATCAAAAAAAAAAAAAAAAAATCCAAAAATTCATTTGGAATCACAAAAAACCTCGAATATCTAAAATAATACTCAGCAACAAAAATAAGGCTGGTGGTATCACCATACCTGATTTTAGCCTATACTACAGAGCCATAGTAACAAAAACAGAATGGTACTGGCACAAAAGCAGACATGTAGATCAATGGAACACAATAGAGGACCCAGATGTAAGTCCAGGTAGCTATAGCCACCTGTTATTTGATAAGAATGCCAAAAATACTCATCGGAGAAAACTCTTCAGCAAATGGTGCTGGGAAAACTAGATATTTATCTGTGGAAGGATGAAAATATATTCTTCTCTCTCTCCATGCACAAGAATTAAGTCCAAATGGATTAAAGACCTTAACATCAAACTGGAAACTCTGAAACTGCTAGAGGAAAAAGTAGGCGAAACCCTTCAACATATTGGTGTTGGCAAAGACTTCCTGAATATAACCCCAATTGCTCAGGCAATAAAACCACAGATTAACTAGTGGGACCTCATGAAATTACAAAGATTTTGTATGGCAAAGGACACTGTGAATAAAGCAAAGAGGCAACCTACAGAATGGGAAAAAATCTTTGCCAGCTATACATCTGATCAGGATTAATATCTAGGATATACAAAGAATTCAAAAATTAAATAATAAGAAATCAAACAAGCCAATTGAAAAAATGGGCTATGGAACTAAATAGAAAGTTCTCAAAAGAAGAAATATGGATGGCATATAAGCATCTAAAGAAATGTTCTACATCCCTAGTCATCAAGGAAATGCAGATTAAAACTACGTTGAAATTCCATTTCACTCTTATCAGATTGGCTACCATCATGAAAAGAAATGACCATAAATGCTGGCGGGGATGTGGAAAAAGAGGAACCCTTCAACACTGTTGGTGGGAATGCAATCTGGTCCAGCCATTGTGGAAATCAGTGTGGAGGTTCCTAAGACAGCTAAAAATTGATCTACCATATGACCCAGCTATAGCACTCCTAGGCATATATCCTAAGGACTTATCTCATTACCTTAGAAATACTAGCTCAACCATGTTTATTGCCGCTCAATTCACAATAGCTGGGAAATGGAACCAGCCTATATGTCCCTCGACTGATGAGTGGATAATGAAGATATGGCACATTTATACAATGGAGTTCTACTCAGCAGTAAAGAAAAATGAAGTTAGGAAATTTGCAGGAAAATGAATGGATCTGGAAAGGATTATACTAAGTAGGTAACCCAGGCCCAGAAAGCCAAGCGTCACATGTTCTCTCTCATAGGTGGATCCTAGCTACAGATGATCGGACTTCCGTCTGAGTAGGAAGAAAACTCAGTAGCAAAGGCCAGTAAACTAGAAAAGAAATATAAAGAGAAAGGAATGGAGGGGGGTACTTTATAGGATCGTATTATATATGTATAAGTAGAAGAATAGATTAACGGGGGTGAAAAGGCCCAAAGTGAGGTCAGGGGAAGAGACTGAGTAAAGGAAAGGTGGAGGGAGGGCTAATCAAAATCTAAGAGGATATAAATAAATCATATGGAATCCTACATTTTTGGACAATGGAACACCCAGGAGCCATAGATTGTTGCTAGAAAATTTTCAGTGCCAGGGATGGGATACCTTCCAGTGAGTTGTTGGCCAGGGAGGTCCCTGATGACCCCAAAACATTATAGGCCATTGCCGAAGCCCTTGGTTTCCCACCAGGAATAGATGGTAAGACCCTACTGTTGAAGACTCCACATACTTGGGCTCTGAAAGGCCACTGAGAAATCCTGCTGGAACTGAGCTGATAACCTCTTCCATGTAGACCAGCTGACAGAAAGCTGGAAGAAGCCATTCTGCGTGCAGTTCAATGGGAGAAAGAGATATCACCAGTAAAGATACTCATCAGTGGACACTGCAAGCCTTACATTTGGCCAGCCAGGCCAAATGAGCCAATGAATGCAATAGTGGCATGTCTGTCATGGTGGAAACCAACTGCCCTCTAATTGGATGGGAGGCCCGCTCCATGGGAGGGAATACATCCCTGATACTGAAAACTTAAAACAGGGGTAATCATGAGCTCTAGGGGTGTAACATCTGTTGCTCTCTGGCTAAATGTATATACTATGCTTATCAAACTGCCCAATAAGCACTTCTCTTAATGTTCATACCCACATATTAATGCTACTCTCACTTCTGGTAGAGAACCTTCTCTTTTCAGATGGTAGTGACCTTGGGATGACTCAGAAGGCATCATGGTTCTGGAAATTGACAGGAGTGCTCAGCACTGCAATATTTCTATCACACCTTCCAAGGCTCAGGGTCTAATGCAGAAGAGGTGGCGGAAAGAATATAAGAGCCAAAGGAAGGGTAGGACTCCTTACAATGTGCTCCCCCAGACACAAAATGGCCTGGATATCCATTATCTCACAGTGCCTGACACTACCTACACAAGACCATCATAAGAGGAGGAAAAGATCATGACATCAAAATAAAAGAGAGACTGATTGAGATGGGGCGGGGATATAATGGAGAATGGAGTTTCAAAGGGTAAAGTGGGGAGAGGGAGGGTATTACCATGGGATATTTTTTATAATCATGGAAGTTGTTAATAAAAATTTGAAGAAAAAAAAGAAGAAGAAGAGAGGCAGACAGAGAATGGGTGCATCAGGGCCTCACATGGGTACTAAAGAATTGAACTCGGGTTGCTATGGTTTTTAGTCAAGTGCCTTAACTGCTGAGCCATCTTTCTATCCTCCAGAAATCATGTTCTAATTTCAACTATACTGCATTAAATTTAACAAAGTAAATTGAAACATTATCAGAATCACTCAGCTTTTTCTACCTACATAGTGCTTTGTATCAAACTTTTTTTTTCTCCCTGAGGTAGGGTCTCACTCTAGCTCATGTTGACCTGGAATTCACTAATTCACTATGTAGTCTCAGGCTAGCCTTGAACTCACAGCGATTCTACCTCTGCCTTCTGGGTGCTGGGATTAAAGGCATGCATTACCATGTACAGTGTGTATCAAATTTTTGGTATTTGCGATTGTGATGAACTTTGTTTAAAAAACAGTGGAGTGGGTTGGAGAGATGGCTTAGTGTTTAAGGCGTTTGCCTGCAAAGCCTAAGAACTCATGTTTAAATCTCCAGGTTCCATGTAGTTAAATGCACAGTGTGCAAGTGCACAAATGATGCACATGTGCACAAGGGGGCACATGCGTCTTGAGTTCGTTTGTGGCGGCTGAAGGACCTGGTACACCCATTCTGTCTCTCTCTCACAAAAATTAGTAAAAGCTGGGTGTGGTGGCACATGCCTTTAATTCCAGCAGTCACTCGGGAGGCAGAGACAGGAGGATCGCTATAAATTCTAGGCCACACTGAGATTATGTAATGAATTCCAGGTCAGTCTGGGCTAGAATGAGACCCTAACTCGAAAAACAAAACAAAACAAGCCGGATGTGATGGCGCATGCCATTAATCCCAGCACTTGGGAGTCAGAGTTGGAGGATCATCAAGATTCGGAGGCCGCCCTGAGACTACATAGTTAATTCCAGGTCAGCCTGGACCAGAGTGAGACCCTACCTTAAAAAAAAAAAAAAAAAAAAGTGGAGGAGGGAATAATTACTGACTTTTCAATGTTCATGTCTTGTCTGAGTAAAGATGAGTTCCCTTCTTTGTCTTTAAGAGACATTTACATTCTTTTTCTCTTCTTCTATGAATTGTCATTATATAGAATTAAAAGCTGCACTGTTTCTAGTTGAAAATTGGAATCTCTTGAATTCCCTGTTATTGTCTTAGATCATTTTCATACAAATCTGGACTATTAGCCCCTACAGGCAGGTTCTTATTGTTGGTTCTACTTCCAGGACCACAGAAGCCTTTTATAGTATAGAACAACACCCAAATCTATTTGTTAAATGAATAAAATTTGTATCTTAAAGTAAAACTAGAACCGGGAGATGGCCTGGCGGTTAGAGCTTGGGCTGGAGAGATGGCTTAGCGGTTAAGCACTTGCCTGTGAAGCCTAAGGACCCCGGTTCGAGGCTCAATTCCCCAGGACCCACGTTAGCCAGATGCACAAGGGGGCGCAGGCATCTGGAGTTCGTTTACAGAGGCTGGAAGCTCTGGCGTGCCCATTCTCTCTCTCTTTCTCTCTCTCTCTGCCTCCTTCTCTCTGTCGCTCTCAAATAAATAAATAAAACAAACAAAAAATTAAAAAAAAAAAAAAAAAAAAAGTAAAACTAAAAACAGTTTGGTTGGAGCCTAAATATGGCATAAATTCTTTGTAGTTCCTCCTACCAATTGGAGTATTTATTTCTCTATCACTTGAACCTGGGCTGATGGTGTGATTTGATGAGACACATTGAGCATGGCAGATTGGTGTTCTGGACTTGGTGTCTATAGATTCCACAGCTGCTGCTGTTCTAAGAGACATTCTTGCCATCAGGAGAACCCTAGTTAGTCTAGTGTATAGCAGGGATTAGAAGCAACTCAAGGAGAAGAACCACTTCCTCGACAGATAAAGCCATCCTGGACTGGAAGAGAAACTTAATTCAGGCCAGCTTGGGATAAAGACAGCCAAATCAGTCTGGTCTACTTAAGGCCCTACCTCAAAAGTAAACAAACAAACAGAAAATCTAAAGCCTCAAACTGTTCTGATCCCAAGCCATTTATTTTGCTATAAATGGTTTGCTGGCTCCTTGGTTTTCTAACCCTTAGAATATGAACTTGACACAAGATCCAAATAAACAGAAGGGTAGAAACTAGAGTCACTCATAGATTCTTTTACTCTTTAGTCAATAGTCTCAAATAAAAAGGAGGGCAGGGGGATGGCTCAGAAGTAAATCACATGGCTAAGCATGCACTGGAGATCTGGGCATGGTCCTTAGCACTGGAAAAAAAGAAAAAGACCAATAAAGAAGAGACTGAGCACACTTTGAATAAAGCACTACCCAACAGTTACAGCTGACCTGCTGCGTTCAGGCAAATGATCTAATAACTTAACAAATACAGTTCACAAACACAAAACTAAGCCTATGAAAAAATATCCTCAATGAAATAAAACTTACCTTTGGAGTCAGCATTTGGGAACAGTCTATTCCATGGCACCTTATTTTTGTGCGGAAGAGAAAGCAAATAGTTTCTAGCTTTTAAATTTATTATACAATTCAGATCTTCTTGTGATGGTGATCCAAGAATACCTATTAGATAAAATATTAGCTGTTAATTATCAAGACAAAGGTAGGTAACTACACACCAAGTATGGGAGAGAATGAACTCTTATACTTAATACCTCACCACCACACCATGCTTACCTTTTGTTTTGTTTTTCAAGGTTGGGTCTTCCTTTAGTCCAGGCTAACCTGGAATTTGCTATGTACTCTCAGGCTGGCCTGGAACTCACAGCAATCCTCCTACCTCTGCCTCCCGAGTGCTGGAATTAAAGGTGTATGCCACCACACCCGGCACACTTACCTTTTATAACAACTTTTAAAAATTTTTTATTTATTTATTGAGGTAGGGTCTCACTCTAACCCAGACTGACCTGGAATACACTATGTAGTCTCAGGGTGGCCTTGAACTCATGGCAATCCTCCTACCTCTGCCTCCCGAGTACTGGGATTAAAGGTGTGCACCACCACACCTGGCTTATAACAACTTTTAACAAAAAAGTCTTTAATATTTTAAATAAATAAGAAGATCAAAATTTATGCTTACAAAGTTATTAGAACTTCTTACCATTTAATTATGTAAATCTGATATAAACCACTCTCAGGAACCTTACCCAGAATGTGATTCAGCTGGTCAAGATAATGCTTTCCTGGAAAGATGGGCCTGTTGGACAGCATCTCTGCCAGGATGCAGCCCACAGACCAAATATCAATGGACTTGGTATAGCCCTGCAGCAGAAAGAGAAGACAAACAATAGCATCTGGTTTACATGACAATCTAATGAGATCTTTCTACATCACAGACAGGTAAGATGATGGGAGTTTGAGCTTCTCCTTTGACTCTTATCATTCAGAAACACAAAGACAACATGGAGAAACAGTAATTTGGATTTTTTTGTTTCTTTCCCCCAAAGAAGGGTCTCATTTTAGCTCAGGCTGACCTGGAATTCACTATGTAGTCTCAGGCTGGCCTCAAACTCACAGCGATCTTCCTAACTCTGCCTCCCCCAAGTGCTATGATCAAAGGCATGCACCACCACACCCGGCTTCAAATTATAATTTCTAAAGTGTACTTTAGTTCTTTTTTAAATAATTCAAGACTTAGAATTACAACAAATTGGAGCTGGAAAAAGTACTAATATCCATTGCTTTAGGACACCATGACCCACTTTACTCATTTTCAGAACCCTGCAAATCAACTCATAGGGATACTGCAATGAGTCCAGATTATCTTTAAAATTTGTGCTAGAGAGATGGCTTAGTGGTTAAGGCACTTGCTTGCAAAGCTTAAAGACCCAGGTTCAATTCTTCAATAACTACATAAGCCAGATGTACAAGGTGGCACATGTAACTGGAGTTCGTATGCAGTGGCTAGCGGGCCTTGTGTGCCGATTCTCTCTATATGCCACCCTTCTCTCTCTCAAAAATAAATAAATAAAAATTTTAAAATTTTTGAAAGGGGGGAGAGAAGAGACAGAGAGACAAAGGGAGAAGAAGAGGACAGACAGGGAGAGAGAAGAGGGGAGAGAGAATGAATGAATGAATATAGGCATGCCAAAGCCTCTTGTCACTGCAAAGGAACTCCAGATACAGGTACTTTTGTGAATCTGACTTTGTGTGGGTACTGGGGAATTGAATCCAGGTCAACAGGCTTTGCAAATAAGCACCTGTATCCACTGAGCCATCTTCCCAGCCCTTTCAGAATATCTTTATCAATCTTATAAATACTTTTCAAAAAAAAACAAAAAAAGTAAAACAAAAATCAGGCTGAGCCAGGAATGGTAGCTCATGCCTTTAACCCTAGCACTTAGAAGGCTAAAGTTGGAGCACTATGTGAAGGCCTGCCTGGGGCTACAGTCTGAGTCACTGCCTCAAAACAAACAAAAAAAGCTAGGTGAGATGGCATGCATTTATTATTCCGGCACTGGGGAGATTTTCTGGGGCGCAGTGGACAGCTAGTGTAGCCTACTTGGCAAGTTCCATGTCAATGAGAGACACTGCCTCAAAAATGGCAAGATGGGCCAGATGTGGTAGAGCGTTCCTTTAATCCCAGCACTTGGGAGGCAGAGGCAGAGGCAGGAGGACCACTGTGATGTCAAGGCCACCCTGAGACTACATAATGAAATCCAGGTCAGCCTGGGATAGAGTGAAACCCTACCTTAAAAAAACAAAAAGGAAGACAGTGACTGAGTCTTGACACTCAAGATTGTTGTCTGGTCTCCACACGTATTCACATACTTGCATCCATGCACAAACACAAAATAAAACAAAATTAAATGACAATAAAAAATATATTTGAGTCAACCACTGCAATTTAGAAGAGTGAAATCTTTTAGAAATCCTAAGAACCAGTGATTGGATCTGTAGTTATGATAAAACAGGTTGATTTTAAAATAATTTTTTCTATAACCCTTATAGTCTAAAATAGTTTGCTTTTGTTTAAAGTTAAGAAAAACACTGAAAACACACTTCATGGAAGGAGAAATTACTGTTTAGGTCTGGGACAGTATACACGAGTCTGGAGCACTTAATGCCAGCCAGCAGGGAAGTGCTCCATACTAGTGAGACATGTCCAATGTGACTCTCCAGCCAAATCCAGTACAAAATGGATTGTAAGTTATAGAAGAAACTAATGGTGAAGGTTAAAAACACAGAAGGAAACACAAGAGTTATGAAATCACCAATGTATGGTGTGGTAGTTTGAATAGATGGCCCCCAATATATTCAGTGTTTTATTAGTTTGTAATTTGGATCTACAGATATGCAAAGTGGGGCTGGAGAGATGGCTTAGCGGTTAAGCACTAGCCTGTGAAGCCTAAGGACCCTGGTTCGAGGCTTGATCCCCCAGGACCCACGTTAGCCAGATGCACAAGGGGGCACATGCATATGGAGTTCGTTTGCAGTGGCTGGAGGCCCTGGCGTGCCCATTCTCTCTCTCTCTCTCTCTCTCTGTGTCACTTTCAAATAAATAAATAAAATAAAAATAAACAAACAAAAAGAAAGAAAGAAACTATAAAGAAAAAAAAAAGATATGCAAAGTGTATAGTTCCATCAGGAGTTCCTGAAGTGTGCTGTGTGGCTTTTGGCTCCTATCTCTGCTTAGTCCTATAAGAGCAGGCCAGCTGCTTCTGCCATTATGGAACTTCCCCTGGATCTATAAGTTTCAATAAATATCCCTTCCTCCGTAACTGTGCCGCATCTGGAAGCTCATCTCAGCAGACCTGAAACTGTCTGCTACATATGGTAAGGAAAGTAAGAGGAGTGAAGGTTTGATGAAAATAACTTATGCAGTTGTAATGGTTAATAATGTTTACTGGACGGGATGGGATCTAGAATCACCTATGAGATAAACCTCTGGGCATGCCTATGAGGGAGTTTATACGTCAGGTTAATGAGGTAAAGGTGATCCACCCTAAATGTGGGCAGCACCATTCTATAGGCTAGAGTCCTGGACTGAGTACAAAGGAGAAAGTGAGCACAGCACCATCTCTCTCTGTTTCTTGACTGTGGATACGATGGGACCAGCTGTCTCATGATCCTGCCACCATGCCTTCCCCCATTATGATGTACTATACCCTCAAACTGTGAGTCTAAATAAAAGTTTCTTTCTATAAGTTGCTTTTTTCTTGTATTTTATCTCAACAACAAGAAAAAACAATACAGAATATTGATACCAAAAGTATGACTTGTGATAAACCTGACCAGGTGTTTCTTTAGCCTTGGAACTGGTTTATAAGAGGAATGTGAGAGTTTAGAAAACTAGAATGGTGAAAGAAATGTGGACAGTGGAGGCCTAAGTTAGGAAGTTCCAGAGGAAGCTAGGTTAAAGGCCATTCATGATGTATTCTAGCAAAGAAACTGGCTGCTGGGCTGGGGTTAAACACACTTGTTTTGAAAGCTTGCTGGCCCAGGTTTGATTTCCTAGTACCCAGGTAAAGCCAAATGCACAAAGTGGGAAATGCATCTGGTATTTGTTTGCAGTGGCAAGAGGCCCTGGTGCAACCCCACTGACATATTCTGCTTGCAAATAAATAAACAATTTTTTTTTTAAAAAAAGGAAGCTGGCTGAATTCTGTCTGTATTCTGAGAATTTGAGACTGATTTCAAGAGTAATGGGGGGCTGGGAAGATGGCTCAGAAGTTAAAAGTGCTTGGTTGCAAAGCCTACATGCCCAAGTTCAATTCCCATGCTGCCCACATAAACCAGATGCAAAAGGGGGCGAGGCTGGAGAAATGGCTCAGAGGTTAAGGTGCTTGCTTGCAAAGCCTAACAACCGAGTTTGATTCCCAGTACCCACATAAAGACAAATGCACAAAGTGGCGCATGCGTCTGGAGTCCACTTACAGTAGCTAGGGGCCATGGCACACCCATTCTCTCTGTCTCCCTTCTAACTCTCTCAGCTTGCAAATAAATAAAAAAAATTTTTTTTTGTTTTTGTTTTTGTTTTTTGAGGTAGGGTCTCACTCTAGCCCAGGCTGACCTGGAATTCACTATGTAGTCTCAGGGTGACCTCAAACTCACAGCCATCCTCCTACCTCTGCCTCCCAAGTGCTGGGATTAAAGATGTGCACTATTGTGCACCATCACGCCGGCTAATAAATACAAATTTTAAAATAATGTATTAATCTGTTTGGTAGAGGAAGCCTAAAGATAGGCTAGCATTCAAGTTGTATTGTTATTGCTCACTGCTCTTATGCAGATCCGCAGTGACAGACAGCAACAAGTGGAGAAGAAAAACATACCACTAGGAGTGGAAAGGAAGGAGTGAAGTTGTAGACAAGGAAGGTACTGATAAAGCAGCTGTAATTGTTAGAAAGAACCCCACTGGTTTGTTCTGGGTCAATATGAATGGTACCCTGGCCAGGCATGGTGGCACACACCTTTAATCCCAGCACTCTGGAGGCAGAGGTAGGAGGATTGCTATGAGTTTGAGCCCACCCTGCGAACAGAGTGAATTCTAGGTCAGCCTGGACTAGAGTGGACCCTACGTAGAAAAAAAAATGCTGGGCTGGACAGATGGCTTAGTGGTTAAGCACTTGCCTGTGAAGCCTAAAGACCCCGGTTGGAGGCTCGATTCTCTAGGACCCACATTAGCCAGATACACAAGGGGGTGCATGTGTCTAGAGTTTGTTTGCAGTGGCTGGAGGCCCTGGTGTGCCCATTCTCTCTATCTGCTTCTTTCTCTCACTGTCGCTCTCAAATAAATAAACAAACAAAATAAATTTTAAAAAATACTGATTGAGAGGGGGAGGGGATATGATGGAGAGTGGAGTTCCAAAGGGAAAAGTGGGGGGAGGGAGGGAATTACCACAGGATATTGTTTATAATCATGTAAGTTGTCAATAAAAGAAAAATGAAGAAAAAAAAAGGCCAGGTGTGGTGGGGCACACCTTTAATCCCAGCACTCGGGAGGCAGAGATAGGAGGATTGCCATGAGTTTGAGTCTACCTTGAGACTACATAGTGAATTCCAGGTCAGCCTGGGCTAGTGAGACCCTACCTCAGGGGAAAAAAAAAAAAAAAAAAGGTACCCTGAAGGCAAGATCCCACCCATGGAAAGCTCCATCTTGTGAAAATTTAAATTCATTTGAAAGGAGGGAGCCTAAGCTGAGAATGCCACTGAAGAGATTACCTACTTGAAAATAGCCATTTAGAGGACTACTTCATCAGCCACAGCCTGGAAGGCACACAGAGGCAGATGAAATTGTGCGTCAGGATACATTTTGAGCTGGCAGCAGAATTTGAATTTCTGTATGTGGTACTGTTTTTGCAGACATGAAAGATCCAAGAGTGAAGGGGTCATAGGGGTTTACACCAAGGTTTCTAAGAGCTGCTGAGGCCAGGAATGTGGGGTTAAAGGCCCTGGGAGGCCATCGTGTGACACTGTGCAGGTAAAGTCTAGGTTTTAACGGAGATCCCAGACAATGGGACATCCACTGAAGAAAGCTGCATGCATGCAGTGTAGCTGGCTCAATGAGAGGCTATGTGAATTCAAGGGGTAGAACTACTGAAGCCTTTTGGAGACCAGATGATTTCATCAGGAGCCCCAGATACATAAATGGAGCTACAGGATTTGGTATTTGCTCTGCTGGGTTTCAGTCTTGCTTTGTTCCAATGTTTTGATGTGTTCCCATTCTTACTTTTGTGTCATTCATTGTATGTTCTAAATTTTCAATTTTTTAAAAATGTTTTTATTTTTAGAGGCTCACAGTTGAGAGGCTGATTGTGTCTCAAAAAAGACTCTGCAATTACAGTTTTGAACAGTGTTGAAATATTAAAAGCCTATGAGTATTAAGGAAGACCATGTATTCAGTGTTTCCAGATTATATAAGTTTAGATGGAATATAATCAATGTATCTATAAGAAATGTAAATGTACCTAGGATTTAAAGTGAAGCAATAGGTGTTGCACTTGCCTCCTCTGAAACTGAAGCAGGGGAGTCTCTGAGCCTGACTCCTTTGGACAATATATAACTACCTTATCTCAGGAGACAGCTGCCTATACTTAATCTTATTTGACAGAACCCTACACTTATGGATGTAAATCTCTCCCCTCTCCAAGTGGGAGAATTCAGACAAAGGATTGTAGAAGGTATATAAGTCCAGCACAATCTGAGTTCAGGGCCTGTCAGGGTTTTGGCATGAACCAGCAGAGGTCCACGCGTGAATAAAGGCTCTCCCTCTCTCTGAAGTGGATTTTGCCTGATTATTCTCATTGACTCATTAATTCCTGTAACATGAGGACTTGGGGAACTAACCCTAGTCAGCAGGCTTTGAAAGCAAGTGCCTTTAACTGCTGAATCATCTCTCCAGAGGACTTTTGAAGTTCGAATGAATATATTTTGCATTATGAGATAACAGTGAAACTTTGGGGACAAGGAGAGGAAGGTTATGGCATAAAAGTGGATAGGTCTGGGGCTGGAGAGATGGCTTAGTGGCTAAGGCTCTTGCCTACAAAGCCAAAGGACCCAGGTTAAATTCTCCAGGACCCATGTAAAGCCAGATGCACAAGGTGGCACCTCTTTCTGGAGTTAGGCTGATGGCCTTGGCATTCCCATTCTATCTGCCTTAATCTTTCTCTCAAATAAACAAATCATTAAAAAATAAAAGTGGGCTGGAGAAGATGGCTTAGCAGTTAAGGCATTTGCCTGCAAAGCCAAAGAACCCCGGTTCCATCCCCTAGGACCCAAGCAAGCCATATGCATAAGGTGGTACATGCATCTGAAGTTCATTTGCAGTGGCTGAAGGCCCTCTCGTGCCCATTCTCTCTCTCTCTCTCTACCTCTTTCTCTACCTCTCTCTCTCTCTCTCTCTCAAATAAATGAAATAGAATTTATTTAAAAAGGGAAAAAATGAGCTGGAGAAATGGCTTAGCAGTTAAGGTGCTTGCCTGCAAAGCCAAAGGATCCTGGTTCAACTCTCCAGGACCCATGTAAGCCAGATACACAAGGAGGTGCATGCATCTGGAGTTACCTGCAGTGGCTGGAAGCCCTGGCACACCCATTCTCTCTCTCTCAAATAAATAAATAACATACATATATATATTTTTTAAAGTCAAATAATAAATAAAGTGATAGCTGGGCGTGGTGGCGCACGTCTTTAATCCCAGCACACGGGAGGCAGATGTAGGAGGATTGCCATGAGTTCGAGGCTACCCTGAGACTGCATAGTAAATTCCAGGTCAGCCTGAGCTAGAGTGAGAGCCTACCTCAAAAAAAAAAAATAAATAAATAAATAAATAAAATAAATAAATAAAAAATAAATAAAGTGGATTGGACTGGATGTCAAGCTAACAAGTGGTGGACTTGTGATGGTTAATCTCTGTTGTCAATCTGATTGGATCTAGATGAATCAAGAATCATTTATGAGGACTGGAGAGATGGCTTAGCAGTTAAGACAATTATTATTATTATTTTTAAAAAGGTATGAAGGAACACTCATTGTTTTTCTTTATTTTTTAATTTTTTTTGGTTATTTTATTTATTTGAGAGCGACAGACAGAGAGAGAAAGAGGCAGAGATAGAGATAAAGAATGGGCACGCCAGGGCCTCCAGCCACTGCAAACGAACTCCAGACGTGTGCGCCCCTTTGTGCATCTGGCTAACGTGGGTCCTGGGGAATCGAGCCTCAAACTGGGGTCCTTAGGCTTCACAGGCAAGTGCTTAACCGCTAAGCCATCTCTCCAGCCCTTAAGACAATTATTGCCTATGAAGCCTAAGGACCTAGGTTTGATTCTGCAGTACCCACATATGCCAGATGCACAAGGTGGCACATGCATCTGGAGCTCGTTTGCAGTGGCTGAAGGCCCTGGGGTAACCATTCTTTCTCTCTCAAATAAATAATATATATATATATATATATATATATATATATACATACATACATACATACATACATACATACATACATATATTTTTTTTTTTAAGAAGCATTTGGGAGACAAACCTCTGGGCCCAGATTGAGTTTCTACAATGGATTAATTGAAATGGGAAGAACCACCCTAAATGTGGGTGGTACTATTCCATGGGCTTGGATACTGAATTGGAAGCCAAAATAAACCCTTCTTTGTTTGTTTGTTTGTTTGTTTTTTGTTTTTTCAAGGTAGGGTCTCACTCTAGCCCAGGCTGACCTAGAACTCACTATGTAGTCTCAGGGTGGCCTTGAACTCACGGTGATCCTCCTACCTCTGCCTCCGGAGTGCTGGGATTAAAGGCGTGTGCCACCACGCCCGGCTAAACCCTTCTTTTAGTTGCTTTTGTCAGACAGTTTGTTACAGCAACAAGGAAAGTAAGTAATCCAATAGTCAAACTGTTTTCTCTCATTCATTACTTATAAGGGTTCAGGAAATGATAATCAGAAGATCAATGTGAACATATCCAGTTAACAGTATGAAATAGCTTTGTTTCTGATGCACAGCTCTAAGAATGAAAAATTTTTTCTGTAGTAATCATGCTAAAAAATGCATGACATGCTGGGCATGGTGGCACACGCCTTTAATCACAGTACTTGGGAGGCAGAGGTAGGAGGATCGCTGAGTTCAAGGCCACCCTGAGACTACATAGTGAATTCCAGGTCAGCCTGGACTAGTGTGAAACCCTACCTTGAAAACAAACAAACAAACAAAAAAACAACAACAAAGCATGACAAAACTGAAGGGCATACTGCAAAATAATTGACCTGCAGTCTTCAAAAACAGCACTCAGGCTAAAGAGATGACTTAGTGGTTTAGGCGCTTGCCTTCAAAGCCAAAGAACTCAACTTCAGGACCCCAAGACCCAAGTAAGCCTGATACACAAGGTGGCACATGTATCTGGACTACATTTGCAGTGGCTGAAGGCCCTGGTGTGCTTCTTTTCTCTCTCTCTCTCTGCCTCTTTCTCAATCTTACAAATAAATAAATAAAAACTAAATTAAAAAAAAATAAACTGGGCGTGGTGGCACATACCTCTAATCCTAGCATGTGGGAGGCAGAGATAGGAGGATCACCATGAGTTCGGGGCCACCCTGAGCCAGGTCAGCCTGAGCTAGAGTGAGACCCTATCTCAAAAACAACTGGGTGGAGAGAAGGTTTAGTGGTTAAGGCACTGGCCTGCAAAGCCAAACATCAAGGTTCGATTCCCCAGTACCCACGTAAAGCCAAATGCACAAAGTGGTGCATGTATCTGGAGTTTGTTTGCAGAGGCTACAGGCCCTAGCGTGCCCATTCTCTATCTGTCCTCTACCCCACAAATAAATAAATACAACAGTAAAAGAGAGACTTTTTTTTTTTTTGAGGTAGGGTTTCACTGTAGCTCAGGCTGACTGAGAATTCACTATGTAGTCTCAGAGTGGTGCTGAACTCATGGCAATCTTCCTAGCTCTGCCTCCCAAGTGCTGGGATTAAAAGGCATGCACCACCACGCCTGGCTAGAAATGTTTAAATAAAAGAAAACTGAGGCTGGGGAGTTGGCTAAGAGGTTAAGAGCACTTGGCATGTAAAAGCATGAAGGCCTCTTGGGGCAGTGACTACCCAGTTCAACTCCCTAGAACCTATATTAAAAATGCTATGTGAACTGGATGTGGTGGCGCACACATCCCAGCACTTGGGAGGCAGAGGCAGGAGGATCACCGTGAGTTCAAGGTCACCCTGAGACTATATAGTGAGTTCCAGGTCAGCCTGGTCTAGAGTAAGACCCTACCTCAAAAAAAAAAAAAAAAAAAAGCTGTGTGTAGGGTTGGGGAGATGGCTTAACAGTTAAGGCACATGCATGTGAAGCCTAAGGACTCAGGTTCGATTCTCCATGTCCCACATAAACCAGATGCACATGGTGGTTCATGTATCTGGAGTTCGTTTGCAGTGGCTAGAGGCCTTGGTGTGCTCATTCTCACTCAATCTTGCTCTCTCCCCCTCTGTCTCTAATAAATAAATAAAAATGGGCTGCAAGGATGGCTTAACGGTTAAGGTGTTTGCCTGCAAAGCCAAAGCACCCAGGTTCAATTCCCCAGGACCCACATTAGCCAGATGCACAAGGGGGTGCATGCGTCTGGAGTTCGTTTGCAGTGGCTGGAGGCCCTGGCGTGCCTTCTCTCTCTCTCTCTCTCTCTTCCTCTTTCTCTGTCAAACAAATAAATAAAAATAAAATAAATAAATAAAAATAAATCTTAAAAAAAAAATCTGTGTTGGGCTGGAGAGAGGACTCTTGCCTGCAAAACTAAAAGACTCAGGTTCGATTCCCCAGGACCCACATATGCCAGATGCATGAGGTGGCAGTCATGTCTGGAATTTGTTTGCAGTGGCTGGATGCCCTGGTGCGCCCATTCTTTCTCTCTCCCCCCTCCCCCACTCTTGAGTAAATAAAAATTATTTTTTTAAAAAAATGTGTGTGGGAGCCGGGCATGGTGGCGCATGCCTTTAATTCCAGCACTTGGGAGGCAGAGGTAGGACTGTTGTGAGTTCGAGGCCACCTTGAGACTACATAGTGAATTTCAGGTCAGCTTGAGCTAGAGTGAGACCTTACCTACCTTGAAAACAAACCAAAAATGTTGTGTGTGCCAGGTGTGGTGGTGCACTCCTTTAATCCCAGCATTTGGGAGGCAGAGTTAGGATCACTGATTTCAAAGCCACTCTGAGACTATTCAGGTTGGCCTGAACTAGAGTGAAACCCTACCTTAAAAACTAAAACTAAAACTAAAACTAAAACTAAAAATAAAAAAAGAATGTTGTGTGTCCCAGGCCCCAGTGCAGGTAGCGGCATTGGGGATCACTGATAGATAAGCTATAAGAGAACATTGATGCTCTTTGGCCTCTACATGTACACTTAAGAAGCATGTGGATCTGCACATACATACAAGAATACACCACACATCACTTTCACACTAAAAAAAAAAGGGGGGGTAGGCATGAAGCCTAGGGAGATACGGCTCAGTGCATAAAGTGCTCTCCACCCAAGTTGGAAACACCCAAGTTTGAACCCAAAACCACATATAAAAGCTGGAAGTGGGGCTGGAGAGATGCCTTAGTGGTTAAGCACTTGCCTGTGAAGTCTAAGGATCCCAGTTCAAGGCTTGATTCCCCATTACCCACATAAGCCAGATGCACAAGGTGTAGGCCCTGCTGTGCCTATTCTCTCTCTCTGCCTCTTTCTCTCTCTATCTGTTGCTCTCAAATAAATAAATAAAAATAAAACAAACAAACAAACAAAAAGCTGGAAGCAGTAGTGGGCATTTGTAACCCCAGCATGCTGATGGCAAGGTGGGAGATAGAGGCAGAAAAATTTCCCAGAAGCATGTAGCAAGCCCAACAAAGAACAACAGTAAAGTAAAAATGCCTCAAATGAGGGGGAAAGGACCAACCTCAAAATTGTTCTCTCATTTTCACATACTCGCTATGACACAAGCACCCACATGCACAAATATCACACATGAACATGCATGCATGCACATATACAAAAGCAAACAAAAATAAGCAAGTGAATATACTGCAGAAGCAACATTCTCAAGTTAGAACTACTACAAATTAAGATTTTATATTCAGTTTTCATTACATAACTGTGGAAGTAGAAGGGAACAATAGGCACCTGGAAAAATGTACAGCTACCCTCCCTCTACATCCCCCTGGAACACAACCAATGAAGGCAGTAGGAACATATCAGCCAAGAGGCTATCAGAATAAAAGACCCATCACATCCTGTTTACAGCCAGCACTGCATACTTGCATGCCTATATTCCTTGTCTAGAATGGCTCTCATGTGGACCAAGATTTATTTACAATACAGAATTATAAAAATTAAAAATATATATATAATTCTTCCTATTCTTTCCATATCCATTTTTCACCAAGTACAACTCTCTCTCTATATATATCTATATAATATGTATTGTAATAAATATATAATATTATATTAATTTTTTTTGTTTTTTTCAAAGTAGGGTATCACTCTATTCTAGGCTGACGTAGAACTCACTTTGTAGCTCCAGACAGGCTTTAAACTCATAGACACCCTCCTACCTCTACCTCTTTTCCTTTCTGACAAATTTTATTTTAACTTTGTTGAAGAGACATTATTCATTGTAAGATAAAATCTGACCTTTGTAGAACAGTGTTGGTCAACGTGTAGAGAAGCATGTATTTCTGGCAACTATTACCACTAAAACAGCCTTCAACCAACAGCAGGTATGGAATTTTCCACAGGCAGGATCTTAGGAGGGACACAGACCATTTATGGTCATTGTCACTGGAGATGCTAAGTAAAATGAAGATGGTACCCTGGCTCTGGCCAGATAGGCCAGAGCAAAGACTGAGGTTTGCAGAGAGAGGTTTATAGTTACTATTTAGAAGCTTTTCTTACTTCTTAGTTTCCTTTTCTTTCTTGCCGCCTCCCCTCCCCCACTTCAGGCTGACCTGAAACTTACTCTGTAGTTTTAGGCAGGCCTCCTACCTCTACCTCCCAAGTACTGGGATTCAAGGTGTGTGTCACCACGCCCGTTAGTTTCCTTTTCTTACCTTGGAATTCAACATAATTTCTGGAGCTCTATACCAACGTGTGGCTACATACTCGGTCAGGAACCCTGTATGATCATGATCCGGATCTGCAACACGGGCCAGGCCAAAGTCACAGATCTAAGGGAGAAAAAAGTGAGATAGCTTACTATCAAAACATCATGAATGGGCTGGAGGAATGGCTTAGCGGTCAAGGTGTTTGCCTGCAAAGTGAAAGGACCCAGGTTCGATTCCCCAGGACCCACATTAGCCAGATGCACAAGGGGGCGCATGCATCTGGAGTTCATTTGCGGTGGCTGCAGGCCCTGGCACGCCCATTCTCTTCTCTTTCCCTCCTTCTCTGTCAAATAAATTAATTAATTAATTAAAAAAAAATCATGAATGACAACAACAGTAATAAGGACAAGCAACTACTACCATTATGTCAGATCCTTTTACAAATTCATTATTTAATCCTCCCAACAACTAAAAAGGCAGTGATGACAATTCACATGCTACAGATGAGAAAAGACTGAAGGGACTCCTCAGATCCATTCCACTGGAGAACCTGGGAAGAGCCTATTTCTCGGACTCCCCTTCGTCCAAGAAGGTCTGTGGGTTTGTTTGTTTGTTTTTGTTTCTTTTTAGGAGGTAGAGTCTTGCTCTAGCCCAGGCTGACCTGGAATTCACTCTGTAGTCTCAGGGTGGCCTTGCACTCACTGTGTGATCCTCCAATCTTCTTAAAAATATCCAGCTTCTAGCCGGGCATGGTGGCACATGCCTTTAATTCCAGCACTTGGAAGGCAGAGGTAGGTGGATCACCATGAGTTCCAAGCCACCCTGAGAGTACATAGTGAATTCCAGGTCAGCCTGAGCTAGAGTGAAACCCTACCTTGAAAAACAAAAAAACAAAAAATAACAATAACAAAATAAATCCACCTTCTCATATTCTTTGGACTTTCATTAGAAGCACCTCCTAGGCTTTTATCACCTGGCCATCTGTACTGTGGTGCTACTTGGGATGGCTACCATACTTGATTCCAACATATATAAAATGTAGCTATAATCGATTTATTTCCATAAAATGCAGGTATTTTAAAATCTTGGGTCTTGCCAGGCATGGTAATGCACGCCTTTAATTCCAGCACTCAAGAGGCAGAGGTAGGAGGATCGCTGTGAGTTCCAAGACACCCTCAAACTACACAGTAAAGTCCAGGTCAGCCTGGGCAAGAGTGAGACCCTACCTTGAAAAAACCAAAGGGCTACTTTTCATGTAGGGGAAACAGTGATACCTCTAACCAGTCTACTATTAACTCCAGCTGTTTCATTCTCAGTCTATACAACCTCTACTATCATCTTGAGTCTCTCAGAGATGGCTTGCTTGCCAATGATGTTCCACTATGGGCACTCACGGACTATAAGCAATTTCTTTTTTCTGTGGTACTGAGGATTGAATCTAGGGCCTTATATATGCTAGGCAAGCACTATACCATTGAGTTACATCCCTAGCCTAGTCATAAGCTTTTGAGGACTACAATTTAGTTTGAAATTCTCCTAGACTGATCTTGAAGCTTTCAAGGTACATGCACCCTATCCGTTTCTTTTTGAGGCTGTTTATTTCTATTCTCTAGGTGTTTGAGACTTTTCTACTAAGTAGTTAGCTAAAGGAAGGGTTTCCAGTGTGAGGCATTCTAGCAAAAAAGCCAAACGAGGGAAGCAATAAACAACTAATTTCTTCCATCTGAAGGGAAGTACACTTACTAACTTTTACTACTACTAATTTTTCAACAGATGTCAGATTTCTGTGTTTATCTTTCAGAGCAAATTCTTCATCTTAGGATCCATCTTCTACCAAAGCTCACCAGTAAGTAAGTCTGCCTTCTGTTGAATCAATGATATCTGAAGCCACACTCTGAACATACATTTAGGGCAGAAATACTACTACACCTTGTCAACAGAGCAAAAGCAGGGCAGGCCCTGAAGGTGAGGGCAAATCTGCTACTGCTCTTGCTGCCCAATGTCACAGACTACAGGAATCCAGACTAAACACATAACTCTGTCATAAATTGAATCACAAAACAAATCCCAGATAGACTAAAGGCAAAACCAGGGCTGGAGAAATGGCTTAGCAGTTAAGGTGCATGCCTGCGAAGCCTAAGGACCCAGGTTCGATTCTCCTGGTCCCACATGAGCCAGATGCACATGGTGGCACATGCCGCTGGAGCTCGTTTGCAGTGGCTAGAGGCCCTGGAATTCCCATTCTCTCTCTTTCCCTCTCTGTTTTAAATAGATAAATAAATAAAAAGAAAAGCAAAAGCGAACATACAGATGCACAAAACAAAACAAAACAAAAAATATGTATAGTTGGGTGTGGTGGCACTCGCCTTTAATCCCAACATTGGGGAGGCAGGAAGATCACTGTGAGTTCAAGGCCACCCTGAAACTACACAGTGAATTCCAGGTCAGCCTGGGCTAGAGCAAAACCCTACCTTGAAAAAGGATTAAAAAGCAAAAATAATAAGTATGTAATTTCCCCTTTCTTGATCTTCTGTTATCTGTTCTTGTTCCCATTCCCCTCTCACTGCGCCCCTTCTTCTCAACATTAAAAAATATATATATCTGAGAGAGAGAGAGAGAATGGGCTGCCAGGACCTCCAGCTGCCACAAAATGAACTCTAGATGCATGAGCCACCTTGGGCATCAGGCTTACGTGAGTCCTGGGGAATCAAACCTGGTTCCTTTGGCTTTGCAACAGACAAGCGTCTTAAATGCTAAACTATCCCTACGGCCTCTGAACTTATATTTTTATTCCAAAGATCAATGGGGCAAAGTTTGAAATGGATTATTTTCATGTTCCTTAGAGCATGGACAAAGAAGTTGAATTTTAGAGGGTATATGGGCTGGAGAGATGGCTCAGTGGTTAAAGGCACTTGCATGTAAAACCTAATGACCCAGCTTTGATTCCCCAGTATCCACGTAAAGCCAGATTGCACAAAGTGGTGCATGCATCTGGAGTTTGCGGTGGCAGGAGGCCCTGGTATGTCCATACTCACTATCTCTACGTGTGTTTCTGTCTCAAATAAAATACAGTGCCATTCTCTGTCTCTCTCCTGCTCTCTCTAATAAATAAATACAATAAAAATACTAAAAAAAAATTTTAAGGGCTGGAGAGATGGCTTAGCAGTCAAGGTATTTCCCTGCAAAGCCAAAGGATTCAGGTTTGACTTTCCAGGACGTATGTAAGCCAGATGCACAAGGGGGTGCATGCATCTGGAGTGTGTTTGCAGTGGCTGGAGGCCCTGGCCTGGTGTGCCCATTCTGTCTCTTTGTCTCTCTCAAATAAATAAATTAAAATATTTTTTAAAAAATTAAAGGGCTTAATAAGATTCCTATATATTTATCTATAAAAACAGAGATAAGTGCTATGAATAACTGCTATGATTTTAGCAGACTGTATTTTCTTTTTGTTTTTTCAATCGTTTATTTAGTTATTTGAGAGAGAGGAAAATAGAGAAAGAATGGGTGCACCAGGACTTCCAGTCACTGCAAATAAACTTCAGACGCATGTGCCCCTTTGTCCATCTGGCTTTATGTGGGTACTGGGGAATAGGACCTATGTCCTTTGGCTTTGCCAGCAAGAGCCTTAGCTGCTAAGCCCTCTCTCTAGCCCCATAGACTATATTTTCTAAAGAAAACCACACAAGTATAAGCCAAGTCCCATCCTCTTCTTACAAACTCTTTGGTAGAATTTATTTCAGGAAATGAGGTTCATCTACCTTTTTTTTTTTTTTTTTTTTTGATTTTTTGAGGTAGGGTCTCACTCCAGCCCAGGCTGACCTGAAATTCACTATGGAGTCTCAGGGTGGCCTCGAACTCACGGCAATCCTCCTACCTCTGCCTCCCGAGTGCTGGGATTAAAGGCGTGCGCCACCACGCCTGGCTATTCATCTACCTTTTTAAAAAATATATTTTTATTTTTATTTATTTATTTGAGAGAGAGGCAGAGACAGAGAGAGAGAGAATGGGCATGCTACAGCCTCCAGCCACTGCAAAGAACTGTAGATGCATGCGTCCCTTTGTGCATCTGGCTTATGTGAGTCCAGAGGAATCGAACCTGGGTCCTTTGACTTTGCAGGCAATTGCCTTAACCTAGGCTAAGCCATCTCTCCAGCCCTCATCTTTACCTTTTATTCCATTGAATCTGAGCAAACTTCTGTAAATTCCTGAACCAAAATATAGTAGAAGAGATAATGTGTGACTATATTAGTTTCTACTTGGCTTTCTTTCTACTGGGCACCTGGAACCCTCTGCCGGAAGTGTGAGGAAACACAAGGGCTCCCAGCTGACACACAACACCAATTGTCAGGTCCATCAGTGATGACTCCATGCCCTGCAACTACATCTTATGACCAAGGTTCAAACACTGGTCCTTGTTGCACTGAGTGAAATTCCTGATATATCAAAACAGAGGCAATACATGACTGTGTTGGTTTACACTGCTATGTTTTGGGGTAATTTGTTCTAGAGCAACAAAAACTAATACAGTAGTACTGGACAGAGTGACTGTGACAGGGCAACAAACCCCATGGAAGACCTATATGAAATAATGCAATACTGCTGAAATACTAATTATGGGAAGAAATGGGGGAAAGCTAGAAAAATGACCAAGAGAAAAAGACCATCTGGGTATATTTAAGCAGCAGGGAGAAGGCACTGTGCCTAGAACCTTCCAAAATATCATGTATGTGCCTGTGTATGTGGAGGATAGAGGGCAACCACACTATTATTCTTCAGGCATTGCCTACCTTCTATTTTTTTTTTAATAGAAATTTATTTAGCCAGGAGTGGTGGCATAAGCCTTGAATCCCAGCACTTGGAAGGCAGAGGTAGGAGGGTGACCTTGAGTTTGAGGCCACCCTGAGACTACATAGTGAATTCCGGGTTGGCCTGGGCTACAGTGAGACCTTACCTTGAAAAACCAAAAAAAAAAAAAATATATATATATATATATATATGTATATATATATATATATATTTTTTTTTAATTTATTTGTATGGGTATGTGTGGGTGCATGTGTTCCACAATGCATGTGTGGTGGTAAAAGGACAACATGGATGTGTCTGTACTCTTCCTTCCACCTTCTTTGAGACAGGGTCTCTTACCCCTGAAAACCAATGCTAGTCTAGCTGGCCTGTGAGCTCTTGAGTCTCTTAGAACCTTGTCTCTCATTGTTGTAGGTATGTTAGGATCAGACACACTCACCATTTTGTGCCTGGCTTTACATGAATGCTGGGGAATTGAACATAGGTCAGCAGGCTGAGCAAGCATTTAAAAAAAAATTTTTTTTTGCTCACTTTTATTTATTTATTTATTTGAGAGTGACAGACAGAGAGAGAAAGAGGCAGAGAGAGAGAATGGGCATGCCAGGGCCTCCAGCCACTGCAAATGAACTCCAGATGTTTGTGCCCCCTTGTGCACGTGGCTAACGTGGGTCCTGGGGAATCGAGCCTCGAACCAGGGTCCTTTGGCTTCACAGACAAGTGCTTAACTGCTAAGCCATCTCTACAGCCCTGAGCAAGCATTTTTAACTGCTAAGCCAACTCCCCATCCTCGAGTGTCTACCTTTTCTGAGAATGGATTCTTTTATAGATCAAGTTTCAGATTTTGATGGAATCCAACTTACTTTCTTCTGTTGTTTGTTTGAGGCATGGACTTATGTAGCGCAGGCAGACTGGCTACTACATAGCTGAGGTTGATCTTTTTTTTTGTTTTGTTTTGTTTTATTTATTTGGTGTGTGTATGTGGAGTTGGTCCTTGTCTTCTATCTCATTTCAGGCAGGGTCTCTCATTGTTCACTACTCTGACTATAAGCTTCTGGCTTTTACATGAAGACTGGAAATCTAAACTAAGGTACTGAGAGTTGCACAGTAAATGTTTTATTCTCTGAGTCATCTCCCCAGCCTGGCAAAGATGATTTTGAACTTCTGATCTCCTGCCTTCACCCCTGAGTGCTAGGATTACAGGCATATGCCACCATACCCAGTTTAAAGTTACTTTTTTTTTTTTTTTTTTTTTGATAGGGTCACACTCTAGCCATGCATCTGGAGTTTGTTTGTAGTGGCTAGAGGCCCTGGTGTGCCTATTCTCTCTCTCTCTCATAAACAAATAATATATAAAAGTATTAAAATACACATAACAAAAATTAGCACATGACACTATCAATACACATAATACATGTAAGTACATACATATGTTAGCAAGTGGCTTTAACTATTGAGCTATCTCTCTAGCTCCATAAATACGTAAGAGATACACTAACTTACTACAATGGCTATTATCTCCGGAGATGGGGACAGAATGGGATAGAGAAGAACTAAGAAAGGGCTGGAGAGATGGCAGTAAATAAAGTGTTTGCTATGCAAGGGATGAAGATCTAAGTTCAGGACTTCCTGGCCAGTTAGTTTAGCTGAATTGGTCAGAGATTCTAAGCCAAAAAGTAAGGATCAGCTGAGGAGATGGTTCAGCGGCTACAGGCACTTGCTTGCAAAGCCTTCCATCCTGGGTTCATTTCCCTAGTTTCCATGCTTTAAAGCCAAATGCAGAAAGTGGCACATGCATCTGGAGTTTGTTTGTAGTAGTAAAAGGCCCTGGTGCAACCATTTTCTCTTTGTTTCTCTGCTTGCAAATAAATTAAAGAAGGAAAAAAAGGCAGGGTGAAGTGACATATACCTTTAATCTCAGCACTTGGGAGGCAGAGGTAGGAGGATCACTGTGGTGCATGCCTTTAGTCCAAGCATTTGTAAGGCTGAAGTAAGAGGACTGCTGTTTAAGAAAGACCAGCCTGAGAGGTGAGTTCCAGGTCAGCCTGGACTAGTGTGAGACCCTACCTCAAAAAAGTAAGGTTTAGAACAACTGAGGAAGATACATGACATTAACCTCTGGTTTCCACATGCACACACAAAAAGAAACCATTATTACCAGTGACCATTCATATCATTACAGAGGACATAATCTGGCTGACCTTGAGATCACAGGTTGTATTGAGAAGTAGGTTGGAAGGCTTGAGATCGCGGTGTAGAACATTAGCTGAATGGATGTATTTTAACCCTCTAAGGATCTGGTAAAGAAAATAGCAGATGTGGTCATTGCTGAGGTGCTGTGTCTTCAAGAGCTTGTAAAGATCTGTCTCCATGAGGTCCTGTACTATATATCTGTGTGACAGGTTAAGGTAAACAAAGAGCTGATCATACTTAGCAAAATATTAAAACCAAATAGCCCTTGTTCTATACCATGAGTCTTTCAAGGGAAAGGAGAAACCAAGAAAAATGTGGTATACTTTCATGAAAGGAATCTTCATGAAGTAGATCATTTCTAGTTTAGGTCTAGTTAGGTCCCGTGGGCCATTACACCTTCCCAATGGTATAGGCCTAGAATGAGACTTGAAACAGAAATTACTCATCTTGAATCTCAACTTCCATGTTCTCTAGACTGTCCACCTGTAATAGTAAAATTCTCGTTGCTAGGGTAAAATACCCGACTGAATCAGCTTAAGGAAGCTTACAGTTCCAAGGGGAAGTCCATCATGGTGGGGAAAGCATAGCAGGAGCATAGCATATCCACAGGAAGAACATAGACAGATGAATGTTGAATGCTCAGCTAGCGGTCTCCTTTTTTATGTACAGTCCAGGAACCCAGCCCATGACATGGCACAACCCATATTTAGGGCAGGTCCTCTCAACTAATCTAAATCTAGAAAATCCCTTGGCTGGGCATTGTGGCTCATATCTCAGCACTCTGGAAGCTAAGGTAGTAGGATCACAGTTAAGTTCAAGGTTAAGTTCAGCCTGGGATAGAAACCCCATCTCAAAAAAACAAGAGAGGTCCTTCACAGACATGACCAGTAATTGTTTCCATAGTGGTTCTAAATCCTGTGAAGTTGATAACCAAAGATTAACCATCCCAAGTCTACCTCCTCCAAAACTCAGAGAGGTGGCAGCCAGCAAGCATCAAAACCCTCATCTCTTTGGCCAAGGAACAACTTGGAATGGCACTATTCTTTTTCCCTTCCCACCTCCTTCCTGTTCATCATCTTATAAACCAGTCTGGAAGTAAAGGCCTAGAAACACACTGTCACTAAATCCAATCTCAGCAATCTCGCACATTTTTTGGTTTGTCTATGCAAGGCAGGATCTCATTATAGCCCAGGCTGACCTGGAAGTCATGCTGGCCCCAAGCTGGCCTCAAACAGCAATCCTCTTGCCTCAGCCTCCCAAATGCTTGGACTAAAGGCATGTACCGCCATGCCTGGCTTTTCTACTATTTTGATTATTGTTATACTCCTATAGAATTAAGACCAAGGGGAGTTATGTGAGGAAGGGGTTTATGCTGGGATTTTGCTCATCTTGCTTGCTTACCTAGGTACTGCACTTAATTAAGCACCTAAAACGTTTTAACTAAGCTACCTTATTTCTTATGGGAATTAAATAAGCCTTTTGCTTTTATCATCACCATATTATTATTTCATTAGGAATGTTTTCACATTTCTTTTATTATCTCTGCATAAATCCCACAGATTCACACTCGATGAGACCAGGCTCAAAGAAAGATAACTTAAAAAGCAGTCATGCTGGGCGTGGTGGTGCACGCCTTTAATCCCAGCACTCGGGAGGCAGAGGTAGGATCGCCATGAGTTCGAGGCCACCCTGGGACTACACAGTTAATTCCAGGTCAGCCTGGACCAGACCCTACCTCGAAAAACCAAAAAAAAAAAAAAAAAAAAAAGTGGTCATTTACAAGTACTTTTTTTTTTTTTTGCAAGAACAACAGTTGGTAGCAGCAGGAGGCATTTCACTTAAAATATCACTACCACTTACTAGCAGAGCTATTTGAAAATGGAAAAGCTGCCTACAGACAGTGAGCTGCAGCTCCCCAGTGGTACAGAATTGCAAATGGGACATATTAGAAGGGATGTCGCACTAGCCTAAAGGGAAACTTTCTCCTGTCTGATAGACCCTTATGCCAAAAGCCTCTACCTTTCACACACAGCCCTTTTCTAGGCAGCATCCTCTGAACCTGCTCAGTACAAATTTCTTAAAAAAAGAAAGAAAGAAAGAAAAAAGGCTGGAGAGATGGCTTAGCCATTAAGGCATTTGCCTGCAAAGCCAAAGGAACCCAGTTCAATTTATTTACTTATTTGAGAGACAGAAAGAGGCAGAGAGAGAGAATGGGGGCACCAGGGCCTCTGGCCATTGCAAATGAACTCCAGATGCATGTGCCCCCTTGTGCACTGGCTTACGTGGGTACTGGGGAGTCAAACCTAGGTCCTTAGGCTTCACAGGCAAGTGCCTTAAGCCATCTCTCCAGGCCCTCAGTACAAATTTCTAATGCTGGCTACTTATTCACATATTCCAGAACTAGACCAGCCTTTAAGACCATGAGACCCACTATGTTCATTTTAAAGATGAGAAAGCTGATTTAAAGATGAGTGAGCTAGGACAGTGCCTGAGATCTAGACAGCACTGAGTTAGCCAGATGCATATCTAGGGCACCCACTTCCTCATGCTCTTCTTTTCCCTTTTCAACATCTCAACATGGTGGAAGGAAAACAGAAGACTGGGCGTGACATTAACCAAGACTTTCCATCACTACACTTAAAAGAAAATCTTTAGATACTGAGAGGGAAAACAGTGGACTTACCTAAAATATACTAAAATTAGTTAACAACAACTGGTAAATGAATTACAGAAAAAAGTTTAATGATTCAAGTACTAGCAGAATACAGTTTCTTTGTGATATGCTTTCTGCATTTTTCCTTGACTCTAAGTAGTCCAGGAAAATTATAAGTTATATTTACTCAGCAAGGTGCACAAACAGCATCAGGTAGCTGCCAGAAAAGGATACACATCTTTCATTTGCTCAATGGTTGGTGCTCGAATAATATCATTGATGCCAATGATGTTTTCATGTCTGAAGCGCAGTAAGATTTTTATCTCCCTCAAGGTTCTCTGGCAATAGGTCTGGTGTTCAAAAGGACTGATTTTCTTGATAGCTACTCGAACTTTGTTGAGATTATCATAAGCAGAGCTAAAAAAAAAAAGAAAAAAAAAGGAGATATTCAGTATTAAAAACAGCCCAAAGAATTACCTTAGCAGAAAGAACACAAATTGGTAAAGAATAATTTTTTTGCCATCTGTTAAATACTTACTTCATACCTGTGAAGGTAGCACGCATACTAATTCACACACAAAAAGACCTAAGCCACTAAGGTGAGACAATACATGCTATACATCTAACAGAGTGAACTTATCCCTTTTCACTAAAGTGAATTGTCCATTGCCGTAAACCAAAGAATAGTTCTAAACAAACAGCATTTTCCCACTGATTTAAAGGGCAAACACTGGGCTGGAGGACGGCTTAGTGGTTAAGATGCTTGCCTATAATGCCAAAGGACCCAGGTTCGATTCCCCAGTACCTATGTAAACCCAGATGTACAAGGTGGCACATGCATCTGGAATTCGTTTGCAATGGTATAGGACCTGGTGAATTCAGTGAATTCCAGGTCAGCCTGGGCTAGAGTTACACCCTACCTCAAAAAATAAAATAAAATAAATTTATGTATTTATTAGACAAAGACAGAGAGGCAAAAAGAGAGAAAATGGGTGTCAGGGCCTCTAGCCACTGCAAACAAACTTCAAACTTCAGATGCATGTGCCACCCTGTGCTTCTGGCTTACGTGGGTCATGGGGAATCGAACCTGGATCCTTAAACTTCACAAGCAAGCACACCTTAACTATTAAGCAATCTCCCCAGCCCAACTTTTTTTAAAAATTTTTTTTAGTTTATTTATTTATTTGAGAGTGACAGACAGAGCGAGAAAGAGGCTGAGAGGGAGAGAGAGAGAGTCCGGCCACTGCAAACGAACTCCAGATGCATGCGCCCCCTTGTGCATCTGGCTAACGTGGGTCCTGGGGAATCGAGCCTCGAACCGGGGTCCTTAGGCTTCACAGGCAAGCGCTTAACCACTGAGCCATCTCTCCAGGCCCCCAACTTTTTTTTTTTAAACGCAAAACTCGTGTTTTTGGTCTCAAGACACTAAATCATGATGTCTGGGTAATTATTGACAAAAAATCTACAAAATAGCCTGCAGACTCAGGTTCAATTTCCCAACACTGATGTACAGCCAGATGCAAAAAGTAGCACAAGCATCTAGTGTTCATTTGTACCAGCAAGAGACCCTGGTATCCCTACCACCACACACACAAATAAATATATTTGAAAACAGGAATATACGGAAGTCATATGAAAACCTACCACCTTGTAAGCTGATTAATCAGAGGGCTGGAGAGATGGCTTAGCGGTTAAGACGCTTGCCTGGAAGCCTAAGAACTCATGCTCAAATATCCAGGTCCCACGTAGCCAGACACATCATGACGCAAGCCCATAATATTGCACATGCACACAAGGGGCACACATGTCTGGAGTTCATTCGCAGTGGCTAATGTCCTGGCACACCCATTTTCTTTCTCTCACTCTCTCAAAAATAAAGTAAAATAAAATAAAATAAAAACTTTTAGGGCTGGAGAGATGGCTTAGCAGTTAAGCGCTTGCCTGTGAAGCCTAAGGACCCCAGTTCGAGGCTCAATTCCCCAGAACCCACGTAAGCCAGATGCACAAGGTAGCACATGCATCTGGAATTCATATGCAGTGGCTGGAGGTCCTGGCACACCCATTCTCTCTCTCCCTCTGTCTGTCACTCTTAAATAAATAAATAAAAATACTTTTAAAAAGACAATTGTTCAGAAGTTAAAGTGCTTGCCTGCAAAGCCTAACACCTGAGTTCAATTCCACAGTACCTATGTAAAGCCAGATGTACAAGGTGGCACACGCATCTGAAGTTTGACTGCAGTGGCTGGAGGCCCTGGAACACCCACTCTCTCACACTCTCTGCCAGGTATGGTGGCGGACACATTTAATCCCAGCACTTGGAAGGCAAAGGCAGGAGATTGCTCTGAGTTTGAGGCCAGCCTGAGAATACATAGTGAATTCCAGGTCAGCCTGGGCTAGAGTAAGATGCTACCTCAAAAAACAAAATTAAGAGCTGGGCGTGGTGACGCATGCCTTTAATCCCAGCACTCAGGAGGCAGAGGTAGGAGGATTACAGTGAGTTTGAGGACACCCTGAGGCTACATAGTGAATTCCAGGTCAGCCAGGGCTGAGTGAGACTGTACCTCAAAAAACAAAAACAAAATTAAACTGGGCGTGGTGGTGCACACCTTTAATCCAGGTAATCGGAAGGTAGAGGTAGGAGGATCACCATGAGTTCGAGGCCACCTTGAGACTACACAGTGAATTCCAGGTCAACCCGAGTTTGAGTGAGACCCTATCTCATACAAACAATAGAAGGACTGGAGAGATAGCTCAGCAGTTAAGGTGCTGGACTGCGAAGCCCAAGGACCCATGTTCAACTCTTCAGATCCCATGTTAGCCAGATGCAAAAAGGTGAGGCAAGTACAAGGCTGCACATGCCCACTAGGTGGTGTAAGCTACTGGAGTTCGACTGCAGCAGCTGAGGCCCTAGCCCACCAATTCTCTACCTCTCCTCTCTCTCTCTAAAATAAAAAAAAATACACGCATGTACATGAAGCAGGGTGTGGTGGCTCAGCACTCAGAAGGTTTAGAAAGCAGAACTACTGTGGCTTTGAAAGCAGTATGAGTTACAGTGAGTGAGTTCCAGGTAAGCCTGAGCTAGAGCAAGACTGTGCCCCAATACATGCATGCATGCATACACACACACACACACACACACACACACGCGCACACACACATTAGAAGTTTGTAAGATGGTTTAGTGAGTAGTAAAATGTTTGCCACTCAGGCACGAAAACCTGAGCACAGATCCTCAACACCCAGGTAAAAGTGAAGCAGGGTGTGTCATGTACCTCCAATCTCAATTAGAGGATCCCTTAAGTATGCAGGCTACCTTCTTTAGGTCAATCAGTGAATTCTAAATTCAGCAAGAGACCCTGTTTGAAAGGGAATGGTAGCTGGGCGTGGTGGCGCACGCCTTTAATCCCAGCACTCGGGAGGCAGAGGTAGGAGGATCACCATGAGTTCAAGGCCACCCTGAGACTCCGTAGTGAATTCCAGGTCAGCCTGAGCTAGAGTGAAACCCTACCTCGAAAAACAAAAAAAAAAACAAAAAAAAAAAAAAAAAAAAAAAGAAAGAAAGGGAATGGTGGAGAGCAACTGCAGAAGACACATGTGCCACTTTGTGCATCCAGCTTTATGTGGGTACTGGGGAATTGAACCTGAGTCCTTTGGCTTTGCTGGCAAGCACCTTAACCATTAAGCCATCTTTCCAGCCCGATAATTTTTTAAAAAAATATTTATTTAGCTGGGCGTGGTAGTGCACGCCTTGGATCCCAGCACCCAGGAGGCAGAAGTAGGAGGCTCACCATGAGTTTGAGGCCACCCTGAGATTACACAGTTAATTCCAGGTCAGCATGGGCCAAAGTGAGACCCTATCTCGAAAAACAAACAAACAAAAATATATATTTTATATATAATATATATATTAATATACAATACATATTATATTTATATTATATATATATAATATATATATGTGTATATATATATATATTTGCAATCAGAGAGAGAAAGAAAGAGTGTTCCAGGTCCTTCAGCTACTGCAAACAAACTCCAGATGCATGCATCACTTTGTGCATTTGGTTTTATGTGGATACTGGGGAACTGAACCCAGGTTGTTAGACTTTGCAGGCAAGGGCCTTAACTGCTGAGCCATCTCTCCAGCACCCCACCCCACAAAATGTTTTAAGATGTTAAGAGTAAGAGGGAAGGAGAATGATGACTAGAAAATCCAGATAAGCAACAATAGGCACATGGTGTTATGAAGGAGGGTGAGTTGAGAGTGGGAGATGAGAGGGTATGGAAAAGAAGACTTCCAAGGTGAACCAGGGTAATAGAAAGGAAAGCCAATGGCAGGGTAAAGCTGTTGGAAATATGCAGAATGAGGCCTTGGGCAATCAAGTACCCAATCACTGGGACTCCTGTTAGAGGTCTGAGCTAGAGACAAGTAAGGTTGGGTGGTCAAGGCCTTAACCTATAATTTTACTGTTTTATTTTATTTTGGTTTTTCGAGGTAGGGTCTCACTCTAGCTCAGGTTGGCCTGGAATTAGCTACGTAGTCTCAGGGTGGCCTTGAACTCTCGGCGATCCTCCTACCTCTGCCTCCAGAGTGCTGGGATTAAAGGCGTGCGCCATCATGCCCAGCTTGTTTTATTTTTATAATGTTCCCTTAGGCAAGAATTTGTCAAAAGAAACTAAATGGAAGAGAGGGTGCATCAAGGAGTGCAAAGGCAACAATTTTTATTTTAGCCAACTAAAACCAACAGTAGGGACCAAATCTCGGGATAAAGAAACCAAGGCAACTTAGAATAAATGGGTGTCTCTACTTTACAAATCTCATGTTTTCTAGTGGTATCCTGTTCAAATGATCTCTACCCAGTAACTCCTCAATAGTAGAAGTACATGTTCTAATATGCTCAGGTCCTCTTTAGACCAGCTTTAACCAGATTTGCTTGGGGAAAAGTACTATGTCTATGAGGCCTTCTAATGGAAAACTTGCTAACAAACAAACAAACAAACAAACAAACAAACAACAACAACAACAACAAAAAACCTGTAGGGAGGTACCAAATGCTATAAGGAACAAGCTGTTAGCCACAAGGTCTTTTTTTGTTTGCTTTTCGAGGTAGGGTCTCACTCTGGTCCAGGCTGACCTGGAATTAACTATGTAGTCTCAGGGTGGCCTCTGAAGGCTGGAGGTATGGCTTAGCAGTTAAGGCGTTTGCCTGCAAAGCCAAAGGGCCCAGGTTCAAATCCCCAGGACCCACGTTAGCCAGATGCACAAGAGGGCACATGCGTCTAGAGTTTGTTTGGCAGTGGCTGGAGGCCCTGGCACGCCCATTCTCTCTCTCTTTCTCCCTCTTTCTCTGTCCAATCAATAAATAAAAATAAAATATTTTTTTAAAAATTATCTGAGAGACAGAGAGAGAAAGAGTATGTGTGTGGGGGGGGGGGATGGGTGCACCAGGGCTTCCAGCCATTGCAAACAAACTCCAGATGCATGTGGCCTTGTCCATCTGGCTTACGCGAGTCCTGGAGAATCAAACCTTGCTCCTTTAGATTTACCACCAAGTACCTTAACCATTAAGCCATCTCTTGAACCCATTCTTTTATTTTTAAATATTTATTTGAGAAAGGGGAGAAGGAAAGGGAGAGGGAGGAGAATATGGGCTCACTAGGGCCTCCCTGCCACTGCAATAAATTCCAGATGCATGCACCACTTTATGCATCTGGCTTTACATAGGTACTGGGGAAATCAAACCCTGACTGACAGACTTTGTAAGCAAGAACTTAACCACTGAACCATCTCCCCAAACCAAGAAGGACATTTTATTGTTTTTCTTTTTGAAATAGGGTCTCACTCTAGCCCAGGCCCACCTGGAACTCATAGCAATCCTCATATCTGTGCCTCCTGAGTGCTGGGGTTAAAGGTGTACACCAACACATCTGGCTCCAAGGACATTCTTTATTATTATTTTTAATTTTTTAATTGCAAGCAAAGAGAGACAAGACAGGGAGAATGAATGCACCAGGAACTCTAGCCACTGCACATAAACTCCAGAAGCATGTACCACTTTATGCATCTAGCTTACGTGATACTGGGGAATTGAACCTGGGTCCTTAGGCTCTGCAGGCAAGTGCCTTAATTGCTAAACCATCTCTCCAGCCTTTTTTTGTTTTTTGTTCTTTCAAAGTAGGGTCTTGTTATAGTCCAGGCTGACCTGGAATTCACTATGTAGTCTCAGGCTGGCTTCAAACTCACAGTGATCCCTCTACCTCTGCCTACTGAGGGATGGGATTAAAGGCATGTGCTTCCAAAGACATTCTTTTATTTTAAAAATATTTATTTATTCATTGACGGGAGGGGGGATGGGTGTGCCAGGGCCTCTAGCCACTGCAAACGAACTCCAGATACATGTGCCACCTTGTACATCTTATGTGGGTCCTGGAGAATCGAACCTGGGTCCTTAAACTTCACAAGCAAGTCCCTTAACTGCTAAGTCATCTCTCCAACCCTCCAAGAACATTCTTGATGGAACAAGAAGTACATTTCATCTCTATGATACTTCACTGCAATATTCTTCCCCAAACCCTTAATCCAAGCCTAAAATGAAAGCATTAGACAAAACCAAATTGGGGCATTCTACAAGCACCTGGCTAGTGTTCCTTAAAACTGTCAAGGTTAAGAAAAGGGCTGGAGAGCCGGGCGTGGTGGACACGTCTTTCATCCCAGCACTGGGGAGGCAGAGGTAGGATCGCTGAGAGTTCAAGGCCACCCTGAGACTACATAGTTAATTCCAGGTCAGCTTGAACCAGAGTGAGACCCTAACTCGAAAAAAAAAAGAGGGCGCTGGAGAGATGGCTTAGCAGTTAAGGCACTTGCTGGGCCTGGTAGCACAATGCCTTTAGTCCCAGCACTCAGGAGGCTGAGGTAGGAAAATCGCTGCAAGTTCAATGCCAGCCTGAGACTACATAGTGAATTCCAGATCAGCCTGGGCTAGAACGAGACTCTACCTTGAAAAACAAACAAAAAATTTAAAAACAAAATTAATTTTAAGCAGTACTCATTCTGCACTCACTTTATAGTACACTGCATCACAGCAGAGGCTCAACATTATTTGTGGATAATAAAGTTTGTCTAAAAAGAGGAGCTATCTTGCAAAAGCACCACATACTATATACAATGCTAAGCAACTAAAATGCTACCTATCAACTGTGAATGGGTTATTTATAGAGTAAGCTATTAAGTTGCTCTGTAGCTACCCATTTTGGTGAACTTTAATTATCTGAACACAAAACTACAGTACTTCATTTCACAGACAAAAATTAACTTGTCTTCAAATGCTAAGTAAGTGAGACCGATCCAAATTAGTGTTCCAAAAATAAGTAGGTAGATAATACTAAAGACTGGATTAAAAGAAAACGCACCTTTTACTTTTTACTTTAACTTGTTTCTCTCACAATTCTCTAAGAAAGTCAGTGCAACTGACTACACTACCTCAAAAAAACAAAAAAAAAAGGGGGGGCTGGAGAGATGGTTTAGTGGTTAAGATGCTTACGTACAAAGCCTAAGGACCCGGGTTCAATTCCCTAGTTCCCATGTAAGCCAGATGCACAAAGTAGCCCATGCATCTGGAGTTCATTTACAGTGGCTTTGAAGCCCTGGCATGTATACAAACACAAACACATACATGCACACACACACTCACACTCACTCTCTCTGTCTCATTCTGTCTGTTTTAAATTTTAAAAACACACTTTTTCTAAACACTATGGCTAGTAGCTGGGATGGTAGCATACTCCTTTAATTCCAGCACTCAGGAGGCAGAAATAGAACAATCACTGTGAGTTCGAGGCCAGTCTGAGACTACATAGTAAATTCCATGTGTGCCTGGACTAGAGTGAAACCCTACCTGGGGGTGGGGGGGGAAATGCCATTTTGTAACTAAAAATGTAAGGATTTCCTTTTGTTTTTGTTTTCTGTTTGTTTTGTTTTATTTATTTATTTATTTATTTATTTATTTGGTAGGGTTTCATTCAAGCCCAGGCTGACTGGGAATTCACTCTGTAGTCTCAGGGTGGTCTTGAACTCTTGGCAATCCTACCTCTGCCTCCTGAGTGCTGGGATTAAAGGCGTGCACCATCACACCCAGCTAATATGTATGTATGTGTATATATATACATATGTATATATTTTTTTAATTTTAGAAGGATGTAGGGTGGGGCTGGCTAGCATTAAGCAATATGAACAGCTAAAATTACTATCAAAAAAGTCGAAGAGCCAGGCATGGTGGCACATGCCTTTAATCCCAACACTCAGGAGGCAGAGGTAAGAGGACTGCCATGAGTTCAAGGGCACCCTGAGACTACAGAGTGAATTCCAGGTCAGCCTGAGCTAGTGTGAGACCCTACCTTGATAAACAAACAAACAAAAACAGACTAAGTATATCAATTATCTTCTAACACCAAGCCTTTCAAGAGTAGCAGTAGGAAGCAGGCATAGCAGCACACACCTTTAATCCCAAGAGGCAGAGGTAGGAGGATTGCTGTGAATTTGAGGCCACCCTGGGACTACAGACTGAATTCCAGGTCAGCTTGAGCTAGATTGACCCTACCTAGAAAAAAACAAAACAAGAGTAGCAGCAGGGCTGGGGAGATGCCTTAGAGGTTAAGTCATTTGCCTATGAAGACTAAGGACTCAGGTTCGATTCCCCAGTACCCACGTGAAACAGATGCACAAGGAGGTGCATGCGTCTGGAGTTCCTCTGCAGTGGCTCAAGGCTCTGGCATGCCCTTTCTCTCTCTCTCTCTCTCTCTCTCTCCCTCTTTCTCTTTCAAAATAAATATTTTTTAAAAAAGTAGCAGCAAAGGCAGCCCATGTAGCTCTGAACATTAGCACAGTGTTAACTTTTTTTGCTTTTGTTTTTCGAGGTAGGGTCTCGCTCTAGCCCAGGCTGACCTCGAATTCACTATGTAGTCTCAGGGTGGCCTTGAACTCATGGCAATCTTCTTACCTCTGCCTCAAAAGTACTTGGATTAAAGGTGTGTGCCACCATGACCAGCTGAAATAATTTTTGTACATTGTCTTTACCATGTCCCATGAACCATAGCTCCTATTTCATAGATGAAGAAATTGAGGCAAAAAGGAATGGGAAATTTATCACCTTGTCTATGTTGCTTTAGTATTACTAAGCTAATAGAGAACTGGGATTCAAAGACAGGTGTGCTAACCTCCAAACCCATGTTCTCAACTACCATGCAAGGGTCAGCAATCCTTCATTAGACTTTTCTCTTGGTTATGAACCAGAGTTAGACTCATAATTCATCTAAATTTTCACAAGTCCTAACTGCCCAGTAAGCACTTCTCTTAATGTTCATACACATATATTAATGCCACTCTCACTTTTGGTTAGAGAACCTTATCTTTTTAGATGGTAGTGACCTTGGGATGACTCAGAAGGTACCATGATGCTGAGAAGAAGTGACAGAGGAGTGCTCAGCACTGAAATATCTCAATCACACCTTCCATAGCTCAGGGTCCATTGAGGAAGAGGTGGCAGAAAGAATGTTAGAGCCAAAGGAAGGGTAGGACTCCTTACAACGTGCTCCTCCAGACACAAAATGGCCTGATTATCCATGACCTCACAGTGCCTGACACTACCTACACAAGACCATCATAACAGGAGGAAAAGATGATGACATCAAAATAAAAGAGAGACTGATTGAGACGGGGAGGGGATATAATGGAGAGTGGGGTTTCAAAGGGGAAAGTGGGGGGAGGGAGGGAATTACCATGGCGTATTATTTACAACTATGGAAGATGTCAGTAAATAAAAGAAAAAATAATTTCTCACAAGTCAACTGAAAAAAATTGTAGAGGACAATGAGTATAAAAAAATTGTAGGGTGCTTGCTTTGGCAGCACATATACTAAAATTGGAATGATACAGAGATTAGCATGGCCCCTGTGCATGGATAATATGCAACTTCATGAAGTGTTCCGTATTTTTTGGAGTTGTGAAGGGGAAAGTGGGGAAGGGGAGGGAATTATCATGTGTTATTGTCTGTAAGTATAGAAGTTGTCAATAATAAAATTATACATTAAAAAAAAATAAGGGCTGGAGAGGTGGCTTAGCAGTTAAGCACTTGCCTGTGAAGCCTAAGGACCCCGGTTCAAGGCTCGTTTCCCCAGGACCCATGTTAGTCAGATGCACAAGGGGGCGCATGCATCTGGAGTTCATTTGCAGTGGCTGGTAACCCTGGCATGACCATTCTCTCTCTCTCTCTTTCTCTCTGTTTGTCACTCTCAAATAAACAAAAAAATCATTTCTCTCTCTCTCTCTGCCTCTTTCTCTCTGTCGCTCTCAAATAAATAAATAAAAGTAAACAAAAAAATAAAATAAAATGGTTCCTGAAAAAAAAATTATGTCTTAGTGGTTAAGGCATTTGCCTACAAAGCCAAAGGACCCAGGTTCAATTCCCCAGTACCCACATAAGCCAGATACACAGGGCGGTACATGCGTCTGGAGTTCATTTACTGTGGCTGGTGGCCCTGGTGTGCCCATTCTCTTTAAAGGAAAAAGAAAAAAAAGCCAGGCATGGTGGCACACACCTTTAATCCCAGCACTTAGGAGACAGAGGGAGGAGGATCGCTGTGAGTTCAAAGCCAGTTTGAGACTACATAGTGAGTTCCAGGTCAGCCTGGGCTAGAGTCACCCTACCTCAAAAAAAAAAAAAAAAAAAGATAAAAAAAGAAAGAAAAGACACAACACCCCCCCCACACACACATATATACATACATATATATATATATACACACATACATACATACATACATACACATATATATATTCATTCATGATCCAGGTGTGGTGGCGCATGCCTTTAATCCCAGCACTTAGGAGGCAGAAGTAGGAAGATCGCTGTGAGTTTGAGGCCAGCCTACTATAGAGTGAGTTCCAGTTAGCCAGGGCTACTGTGAGACCCCAACTCAAAATATATATATATATATAAAATCATGGGGCTAGAGATAAGGCTCAGTGGTTAAGTGCACTTCTTACACAAGAATGAGGGCCTGGTATCAAATCTCTAGAACTCATGTAAACAACTGGGAATGGCCATAAACTTCTGTAATCCCAGTCTGTGGGGGACAAAGACTGGAGAATTGCTGGGGAGAGACTGTTGCAAGGAAAAACAGGTTGGTGAGTGATGGAGGGGGACACCCAATATTGCCCTCTGGCTGGAGCAAGGAAGCACACAGGGTACTACATTGGTACATAAACCTGCATACAGCACAGATACCACACCACACACAGTACACACATGAAAACAAAATTTAATTGTGGGCTAGAGAGATGGCTCAGCAGTTAAAGGCCCTTGGTTGCTAAGCCTGGTGGCATAGGTTCAATTCCCCAATTCCCATAAAACTAAATGCACAAAGCAGTGCATGCATCTAGAGTTCCTTTGCAGCGGCAAGAGGCTCTGGTGTGCCCATGCATGAATTCCACATCAGCCTGAGCGAGAATGAGACCCTACCTTGAAAAAAACAAAAAAGTTAATTTAGGATGGGCAGGGTAGTGCATGCCTTTGTACTTTGGAGGCAGGCATGGGAGGATCGCCATGAGTTCGAGGCCACCCTGAGACTACATGGTGAATTCTAGGCCAGCCTGGGCTAGAGTGAGACCCTACCTTGGGAAAAAACAAAACAAAACAAAACAAAACGCATGACACTCAAAGAGATATAGAAGGATGACATTCATATTCTCCTCTGGCATCTGCACATGTACATCAGGCACACACATCTGAATCTGCGCACACACACATGAATACATTATACGCACACTATACTACACACATACACTATACCACACTCATTACTCACATGAAAGAAATCTTTAAGAAGCCAATAGAGGGCTGGAGAGATGGCTCAGCAATTAAGGCACTTGCCTTAAAAGCCTAACAAGCCAAGTTCAATTCCCCAGTACCAACATAAAGCCAGATGCACAAAGTGGTACATGCATCTGAGGTCCGTTTGCAGTGGCTGGAGGCCCTGGCATGCCCATTCTCTTTTCTCTCTCCCTCTTCCAAACAAATAAAATATACTAAAAGAAAAAACATAATGTGAATCCAAAGTTGAGTGTGATGGAGGCATGTCTGTAATGCTAACATTTGGGAAGGAGAAGTCAAGGTTATCTTCTGTCACACAGGGAGTCAGAGGCCAGCCTGAGCTTTATGAGACCCTGACTCAAGACACCAAAAGAAATTTTTTTGTTTTTTGTTTTTCAAAGTAGGGTCTCACTCTAGCCCAGGCTGACCTAGAATTCACTACGTACTACTCTCAGGGTGGCCTCGAGCTCACAGAAATCTTTCTACTTCTGCCTCCCGAATGATGGGATTAAAGGTGTGTAATACTAGACCCAGCTAAAAATTTTTCCAGACAAATGGGCTGGAGAGATGGCTTAGCATTAAGGCATGTGCCTACAAAGCCTAAGGACCCAGGTTCGATTCCCTGTAGCCATGTACAGCCAGATGCACAAGGCGGCACATCCATCTGTAGTTTGTTTGCAGTAACTGGAAGCTCTGGTGCACCCATTCTCTCCCCCTCTCTCTCTCTTTTTGTTTTTTCCTCTTTCGAGGAGGGGTTTCACTCTAGCCCAGGCTAACCTGGAATTCACTATGTAGTCTTAGGGTGGCCTCGAACTCATATCGATCCTACCTCTGTTTCCTGAGTGCTGGGATTAAAAGCATGTGCTGCCATACCCAGCTATTCTCTCTCTCTTAAATAAATCAATTAAATAATTTTTTAAAAAGACAGGGCTGGAAGCTGGGCGTGGTAGTGCACGCCTTTAATCCCAGCACTCAAGAGGCAGAGGTAGGAGGATCACCGTGAGTTCGAGGCCACCCTGAGACTACATTGTGAATTCCAGGACAGCCTGAGCTAGAGTGAAACCCTACCTCGAAAAAAAAGGGAGGGGCTAGAGAGATGGCTTAGCGGTTAAGCGCTTGCCTGTGAAGCCTAAGGACTTGGGTTCGAGGCTTGATTCCTCAGGACCCACGTAAGCCAGATGCACAAGAGGGCACACGCATCTGGAGTTTGTTTGCGGTGGCTGGAGGCCCTGGTGTACCCATTCATATTCTCTCTCTCTCTCTCTCTCTGTTGCTCTCAAATAAATAAAAATATAAAAAGACAGGGCTGGAGAGATGGCTTAATAGTTAAGGCACCTGCCTGAGAAGCCTAAAGACCCAGGTTCGATTCTCCAGAACTTGCATAAGCCAGATACACATGGTGGCACATGCATTTGGTGTTTGTCTGCAAGGGCTAGAGGCCCTGGTGTGCCACTCTCTCATTCTTTCTCTAATAAATTAAAAAGAAAAGAAAAGGGGAAGGCGGAAGGAGAAGGGGGAAGGAAAATCTGAATCCAGATCTCTCTTCAGCTCCTGTGTTTCAGAAAGGTTGTACAAACACCCAACAGAATTCCAGGGAGGAAAGGGACTGGGGGTGGTGGTGGTGAAAGAAATAGGAAATGTTCAAAGGACATGCCTTAGAGGAAGGGGGATGATTTGAATAAGATCTAGCAATTCCCAAGTTAGAGGGGTGTGTGCTACCAGAAACTTGGCAGGTTAATTCTCTAGTGGAAAGGCTTACTACCCACTGTCACCAAAATAATAATAATAAAAATAATAAGGCCACTCTTTAATGAGTCCCAGTTATCTACAAAATCAAGTCCAGGAAAGCCGGGCGTGGTGGCACACGCCTTTAATCCCAGCATTTGGGAGGCAGAGGTAGAATTACTGTGAGTTCGAGGCCACCCTGGAACTACATAGTGAATTCCAGGTCAGCCTGGGCTACAGCCAGACCCTAACTCGAAAAAAAAAATTAATTAAAATCAAGTCCAAACCCTGTTCCTAAGGCACCCCCAGCACTACAATGATCCCAACTTGTGACTTTCCTGACCTCATGTACTATTTCATTCTATTGTGCTTTTGCATGTACTATTCTCTCTCTGCCTAGAAACCACTTGCAAAAACAAACATATATCAATACTAACCTCAAGTCTGTGAGGCTAGCCGGGTGGGCATGATGGCACATGCCTTTAATCCCAGCTCTTGGGAGGCAGAGGTATGAGGATTGCCAGGAGGTTCAAGGCTACCCTGAAACTACATAGTGAAATCCAAGTCAGCCTGAGCTAGAGGGAGACCCTGCCTCAAAAATAAATAAATAAATAAAACAAGTCTGTGAGGCTATATAACGTGACAGTCTCATATTACTGAAGGATTCTTCTAGAACTTCATACATTTCTTCATATAGTACTGGTATAGTCTGTATTACTACCCAACTACATCTTACTATTCAGAAAAATTACTAAAGTTTAAGGGAACATATGAATCCTGGCACACAGATGTGTTTGGTTAGCATTTTCTGAATAAATGACTTTATGTGAATAGTTTAAATAAGGCTAAAATGTGACACAGGAAAAGGAGATAACATTTTCTATTAATGTGTTTTCTCAATTCTATTCTTCCTCCCTCCCGCCCTTCCTCCCTACTTGTGTTTGTTTTCAGCGCTGCAGATAAAACTCAGGGCATGCTAAGCAAAAACTAAACCACTGAATAACACTCCTAGCCCTCAACTCTAATCTTTTAGTGTGTACATGTATGTACTCAAGTGTGTATATGTTCATGTTAATGCAAATGTGCATGTGTTATAGCATGCATGTGGAAGTCAGAGGATAACTTCCAGGTCTGTCCTTATTGTTCCACAGCATTTGAGGCAGGGCTTCTCTCAAGCTCACTCTGCTGTTGTAGTTCTTTTTGCTGCAGTCATTCACAGGTTTTGGAAAAGGTTCCTGTCTCCTCCTCCCACCTTACCACCAGAGTGCTGGGATTAGAGAAGCCCAGTATGGCTTCTAGAATAAAATTCAGCACTCAGACTTGAGCCATCTCAGCCTTCCACTCTCAACTTTTGAGTTATGCTGTATCATCAAAGGGAATGAGTTGCTTTGTCAAGTCACTTTCCAGTGGGGCAAGTTACCAGAATGCTCTCATTTCCTCAGGAATTAAACATAAAAGTGGGGGGGGGGTTGGGAGTGGTGGTGCACACCGTTAATCTCAGCACTCTTGAGGCTGAGGTAGGAGGATCGATAGTGAATTCCAGGTCAGCCAGGGTTAGAGCAAGTCCCTTTAAAAAAATAAATAAAATAAAATAAAAAGGACTAACTAATACAGAAAAAAAGAAAAGGAAAAAAAAGACACATTTATTTTAAAAAATAATAAAAAGGAGGCTGAAGAGATTACTCAGTGGTTAAATTGCTTGCCTGCAAAGCCTAAAACTCAGGTTCAATTCCCCAGTACCTACGTAAAGCCAGATGCACAAAGTGGCACAGGCATGTGGAGTTCGTTTGCAATACCTGGAAGGCCCTGACATGCCCAGTCTCTGTTTCTCTTTCTATCTCTCTTTCACGTGTTGTTTGCAAATAAATATATAAAAAAAAAAGTGTTGCAGCCAGGCATGGTAGCACATGCCTTTAATCCCAGCACTCAGGAGGCAGGAGTAGGAGGATGGCTGTGAGTTCAAGGACTCCCAAGTCTACATAGTGAATTCCAGGTCATCCTGGGCTAGAGCAGAACCTACCTCAGTAAGACCCTATTGCTAAAGACTCCACATACTTAGGCTGTAAACTCACTGAGAAATCAAGCTTGAGTTGAGCTGAAAACCTCCTCTCTGTAGACCAGCTGACAGAAAGCTGGAAAAAGCTAGGTTGTATACAGCCTTATAGGAGAGAGAAGTCATCAGTGGAGTTAAATAACAGTGGACACTGGAAGTCTTTTTAAGTTTGGCCAGCCAGGCTAAATGAGCCAATGGGTACAATAGTGGCATGTCTGCTAGGTGGGAAACCAAATACTCACTGGAGGCCCACTCCATGGGAGGGAATACATGCCTGGTACTGAAAACCTGTGACGGGGAGGTCATGAGCCCTAGGGGTGTAATGCCTGCTAGTGTCTGGCTAAATGCATATATCATGCTCACCAAACGGCCCAGTAAGTACTTCTCTTAACATTCATATCCATATATTAATGCTACCCTCACTTTTGGTAAGAGAAGCTTCTCTCTTAGAAGCTTCTCTCTTCTTGTCAGAAGCCTGACACTACCTACACAAGGCCATCATAATAGGAGGAAATGATCATGACATCAAAACAGAGACTGATTGAGAGGGGGAGGGGAAATGATGGAGAATGGAGTGTTAATTAAGAATGTAAGAGTCGGGCTGGGGAGATGGCTTAGCCGTTAAGCGCTTGCCTGTGAAGCCTAAGGACCCCGGTTTGAGGCTCAATTCCCCAGGACCCACGTTAGCCAGATGCACAAGGGGGCGCACGCATCTGGAGTTCGTTTACAGAGGCTGGAAGCTCTGGCGCGCCCATTCTCTCTCTCTCTCTCTCTCTCTCTGCCGCTCTCAAATAAAAATAAATAAACAAAAAAAAATATTTAAAAAAAAAAACCAAAAGGGCTAGTTTGTTGGACTTGCCTCAAAAAAAAAATTAAAAAAAAAAAAAAAAAAAAAAAGAATGTAAGAGTCAAAGGAAGGGTAGGACTGCTTACAATGAAGTCTTCCAGACACAAAATGGCCTGGATATCCATGACTTCACAATGCCTGGTACACAAGACCCTCATAATAGGAGGAAAAGATAATGACAGCAAATAAAAGACAGAGCCAGGCATGGTGATGCATGCCTTTAATCCCAATACTCTGCAATCAGTGGATCACTGTGAGTTCGAAGCCACCTTGAGCCTACATAGTGAATTCCAGGTCAGCCTGGGTTAGAGTGAAACCCTACCTCAAAAAAACAAAAAATAAGCCGGGCATGGTGGCACATGCCTTTAATCCCAGCATTTGGGAGTCAAGAGGTAGGAGGATTGCCGTGAGTTCAAGACCACCCTGAGACTACATAGTAAATTCCAGGTCAGCCTGAGCTAGAGTGAAACCCTACCTCAGAAAACCAAAAAGAAAGGAAGGAAGGAAGGAAGGAAGGAAGGAAGGAAGGAAGGAAGGAAGGAAGGAAGGAAGGAAGGAGACTAATAGAGAGGGGGAGGGGATATGATGGAGAGTGGATTTATGAAAGGGAAAGTGGGGGAGGTGGGATAATTATGATGGTTTAGTCTCTATATTATGGAAGTTGTCAACAGAAAAAGACACAGCACTTGGGAGGCAGAGGTAGGAGGCCACCCTGAGACTACACAGCGAATTCCAGGTCAGCCTGAGATCGAGTGAGACCCTACCTTGAAAAAACAAAATAAAATAAATAGTGGTACAACCGGGCATGGTGGCGCACACCTTTAATCCTAGCACTCGGGAGGCAGAGGTAGGAGGATCGCCATGAGTTCAAGACCACCCTGAGGCTACATAGTGAATTCCAGGTCAGCTAGAGTGACACCCTACCTCGGAAGAAAAAGAAAGAGAAGAAGAAGAAGGAGAAGGAGGAGGAGGAGGAGGGAGGAGGAGGAGGAGGAGGAGGAGGAGGAGTGGTGCAGAGCCTCTGGAAGGCAAATAGTAGAGGGTTACTATAAATTCAAGGCCAGCCTGGGACTACAGAGTGAGTTCCATGTCAGCCTGGGCTAGAGAGAGAGCTTACCTTGAAGGAAAAAAAAAAAAAAGGCCAGGCATGGTATCGTATGCTTTTAACCCCAGCACTTGGGAGGCAGAGATAGGAGGATCCCTATGAATTTGAGGCCACCCTGAGACAACACGGTGACTTCCAGGTCAACCTGGGCTCGAGTGAGACCCTACTTTGAAACCCTTGCCCCCCCACCCAAAAAATAGTGGTACATGGGTCTGGAAATTGTTTTGGGAGCATGCCCATGCTCATTCACTCGCTCGCTCTCTCAAAAATATTTTAAAATAAACAGGAAGTTGGGGTGGAGGGTTAGCTCAGCGGTTAAGGAATTTTTTGCCTGCAAAGACAAAAGACCCAGGTTCGATTCCCCAGGACCCACATTAGCCAGATGCACAAGGGGCGCATGTGTCTGGTGTTCGTTTGCAGTGGCTGAAGGCCCTGGTGCACCCAATCATTCTTTCTCTCTTTCTCTGTCAAATAAACAAATAAATAATAAAATATTTTTTACAAAAGGAAAAAATATTTTATTTTTATTTATTTATTTGACAGAGAAAGGGGGAGGGGGAGAGAGAGAGAGGGAATGAACACACCAGGGCTTCCAGCCACTGCGAACAAACTCCAGGTGCATGTGCCCCCTTGTGCATCTGGCTAACGAAGGTCCTGGGGAATTGAACCTGGGTCTTTTGGCTTTATAGGCAAATACCTTAACTGCAAAGCCATCCCTCCAGCCCAAAAAAATAAAATATTTTTTAAAAATAAAAAATAAACAGAAAGTACAGAATGAATACTTTAACCATAAAAATATTTTTTTAAGCTGAGAGTGATGACACACAGCCTTAGTCCCAGCACTCAGGAGGCAGAGGTAGGAGGACCACCATGAGTTGGAGACTACACTGAGACTGTGACACAGTGAATTCCAGGTCAGCCTGGCGAGAGCAAGACCCTCCCTCAAAAAAAAAAAAAAATATATATATATATATATATATATATATATATATTTTTTTTTTTTTTTTTTTTTGGTGGGTTTTCAAGGTAGGGACTCACTCTAGCCCAGGTTGACCTGGAATTCACTATGTATTCTCAGGGTGGCCTCGAACTCGGTGATCCTCCTACCTCTGCCTCCTGAGTGCTGGGATTAAAGGTGTGCACCACCACTCCTAGCTAAAAATCATTTTTTAAATTTTATTTGTGGGGGACTGGGAAAATAGCTTAGTGGTTACGGCATTTGTCTGAGAAGCCTAAGGACCCGGGTTTGATTCCTCAGGACCCAAGTAAGCCAGATGCACAAGGGAGCACATGTGTCTGGAGTTCGTATGAAATGGCTAGAGGCCCTGGTGTGCCCATTCTCTCTTTCTCTCTGTCTCTTCCTCTCTCATAAATAAATAAATATTTTCTAAATATTTTGTTTGTGGCCAGGCATGGTGGTGCACGCCTTTAATTCCAGCACTCGGGAGGCAGAGGTAGGAGGATCGCCATGAATTCGAGGCCACCCTGAGACTACAGAGTGACTTCCAGGTCAGCCTGGACCAGAGACCCTAACTCAAAAAAAAAAAACAAAAAAATTTGTGTGTGTGTGTTTATGTGTATGTGTATATGCACAAGCATATGTCATAGTCTCTTGCCACTGCAAATGAATTCCATCAGATGCATGTGTCACTTTGTAGTCAACTTTACATGGGTACTGAACAGTTGAACCCAGGCCAACAAACTTTGCAACAAAGCTCCTTACACTACTGAGCCATCTCCTTAGGCCCCATAAAAATCTTAAAAAGAGGGCTGAAGAGATGGCTTAGCAGTTAAGGTGCTCCCCTGGGAAGCCTAAGCACCCATGTAAGCCAGACTCACAAGGTCACACATGCATACAAGGTGGCACATGTGTCTGGAGTTCCACTGTGGTAGCCAGAGGCCCTGGCACACCAATTCTCATTCGTATTCTCTCTCACTCTCATAAACAACAAAAAAAATCTTAAACTGGGTGTGGTGGTGCACGCCTTTAATCTCAGCACTTGGGAGGCAGAGGTATGAGGATTGCAGTGAATTCGAGGCCACCCTGAGAATACATAGTGGATTCCAGATCAGCCTGGCTACAGCAAAACCCTACCTTGAAAAACCAAAATTAATAAATAAATAATCTTAAAAGGACAGACACATTGTACTACTGGGAGAATGACCACGGAATTTTGGTTGGAACTATCTTTTCCTTAGAGAGGAAAGTCAATCAATACAATAGCATTTTTTCCAGGGCGTGGTGGCACACGCCTTTAACCCCAACACTAAGGAGGCAGATGTAGGAGGATTGCTGCGAGTTCGAGGCCACCCTGAGATTACATAGTGAATTCCAGGTCAGCCTGGGCTAGAATGAGAGCCTACCTCGAAAAAACTAAAAAAAAAAAAAAAAAAGACAATAGCGTTTTTTTTTTCTTTTTGCCCTGTTAGCAGTCAATATCCACCCCTTAATGACAACATCTCCAATAATATGCACTCTTGGTTCTTTGACATCTCTGACCACAGTTCCACTGTCCTTTTCCATAACCTACCTCTCACTGACACTTAGAGGCAAGTATCCCTTTGTCTCAGTTCTCAGATCTCATCTACTCACCAAGGCTTCAATGTGTCTGACCTTCAATTAGGGACTCCCAACTTGTCTGTCACATACAGAAACATTACTTAAAATTAAACTTATCCAAAATAAACACTAAGACATCCAAGCATGCAGCTTCCACTTATCCATCATTCCTGCCATTCGTTTACACATCTCACCAATTCTTTGCCTGCTTTCTCTGCCAGAGTAATGCTTTTATTCTTTCTGTTCTACCTCAGCAATTATTAACCATAATTGAACAATGAATCCCTTTCAGAATTTACTGAATGCTATGAATTATATACATACATAGTCACATACACACATACATAATATATCTCACACTTGCAATTTCAGCAAACCGATAATCCCAAATAAGAATATGAGCTCCACGCTGCAGAGATGGCTTAGTGGTTAAAGTGCTTGTATGCAAAACCTAAGAACTTATGTTTGAATCTCCAGGTCCCACAAAGCCAGATGCACAGTGATACAAGCGCACAATGTCGCACATGCACACAAGAGGTGAACACATCTGGAGTTCCTTCATAGTGACCGAAGGCCCTGGTGCACCCATTCTCTCTCTTAAAAAAAAAAAAAAAAAAAAAGGTCAGGCATGGTGGCACACGCCTTTAATCCCAGCACGTGGGAGGCAGAGGTAGGAGGATTGCCATGAATTAGAGACCACCCTGAGATTACATAGCGAATTCCAGGTCAGCCTGGGCTACAGTGAGACCCTACCTCGAGGTGAAAAAAATGAGCTCCTACATGCAAGATTTAAAAAAAAAATTTTTTTTGTTTATTTGAGAAGGAGAGGGAGGGAAAGAGAAAGAGGGAGAAAGAATGGGTTTGTCAGGGCCTCCAGCCACTGCAAATGAACTCCAGATGTATAAGCCACCTTGTACATCTGGCTTATGTGGGTCCCGGGGATCTGAACCTGGGTCCTTCGGCTTTACAGGTAAGTGCCTTAACCACTAAGCTATCTCTCAGCCCTCATTGAAGATTATTTATTTATTTTGGTTTTCAAGGTACAGTCTTGCTTTAGCTCAGGCTGACCTGGAATTCACTATGTAGTCTCAGGGTAGCTTCTAACTCATGGCGATCCTCCTACCACTGACTCCCAAGTGCTGGGATTAAAGGTGTGTGCCACCACATCCGGCTTATTTATTTACTTACTTATTTATTTATGTCTGGCTTTACATGGGTACTGGAGAACCTAACCCAGTCCTTAGGCTTTGCAGGCAAGTGCCTTAACCACTGAGCAATCCCTTCAGACCCCCAAGATTTTAACTATCATTCACTGTATACAAATTTTCATCTCCAGCTCCTAATCCTTTAAATTTTTTATAACATATATGCATGTGTATATTTTTTTAATTTATTTTTTTGTTTTTTCAAGGTAGGGTTTCACTCCAGCTCAGGCTGACATGGAATTCACTATGTAGTCTCAGGGTAGCCTCAAACTCACAGCAATCCTCCTACCTCTGCATCCTGAGTGCGCCACCATGCCCAGCATTTTTTCTATTTTATTTATTTGAGAGAGAGGGAGGGGGAGAGAAATAGGCAGGCGGAGAAAGAGAGAATGGGTACGCCACGGCCTCCAGCCACTTCAAACGAGCTCCAGATGCATGCATCCCCTTGTGCATCTAGCTTACGTGGGTCCTGGGGAATCAAACCTGGGTCCTTTGGCTTTGCAGGCAAGTGCCTTAACAGCTAAGCCATCTTTCCAGCCCTTTTAATATAAATTTCAAGATGCTTTTATATAGCCCTGAATGGCCTACAAACATCACAAACTGACCCAAGTTTGATTCCCCTGTTCCCACGTAAAGCCAGATGTACAAAATGACTCATGCACTGGGCATGGTGCTGCATGCCTTTAATCCCATCACTCGGGAGGCTGAGGCAGGAGGATCACCATGAGTTTGAGGACACCCTGAAACTACACAGTGAATTCCAGGTCAGCCTAAGCTAGAGTGAGATCCTACTGCCACAAAAAAAAAAAAAAAAAAAGACTCATGCATCCGTTTACAGCAGCTGAGGCCCTGGTACAACCTTTCTGTCACCTCTCTCTCTGCTTGCAAAAATACTAAATAAAAATACTTTTTTTTTTTTTGGTTTTTTTTTTTTTTTTTTGGTTTTTCGAGGTAGGGTCTCACTCTAGCTCAGGCTGACCTGGAATTCACTATGGAGTCTCAGGGTGGCCTCGAACTCAAGGTGATCCTCCTATCTCTGCCTCCCAAGTGCTGGGATTAAAGGCGTGCGCCACCACGCCCGGCTTTTTTTTGGTTTTTCAAGGTAGGGTCTCACGCTGGTCCAGGCTGACCTGGAATTAACTATGTAGTCTCAGGGTGGCCTCGAACTCTCAGCGATCCTCCTACCTCTGCCTCCCGAGTGTTGGGATTAAAGGCGTGCGCCACCACGCCCAGTAAAATACTTTTTTTAAAAGTTAACGTAGGATGGCTGGAGGGATGGCTTAGCGGTTAAGGTGTTTGCCTGCAAAGCCAAAGGACCCAGGTTTGATTCCCCAGGACCCACATACGATGCACAAGGGGGCACACGCGTCTGGAGTTTGTTTTCAGTGGCTAGAGGCCCTGGCGCATCCATTCTCTCTTTCTCTTTCCCTCCCTCCCTCCCTCTTTCTCTGTTAAATAAATAAATAAAAAGAATTGCAAAACTTAATGTAGGAGGCTGCCTTTAATCCCAGCACTCGGGAGGCAGAGGTAGAATTGCCATGAGTTCATGACTACCCTGATACGACATAGTAAATTCTAGGTCAGCCTGGGCTAGAAGTGACACCCTACCTGGAAAAATGAAAAAAGTTAACATAGGGCTGGCTGGAGAGATGGCTTAGCGGCTAAGGTGCTTGCCTGTGAAGCCTAAGGATCCAGGTTCGATTCCCCAGTAGCCACATAAGCCAGATGTACAAGGTGGCACATATATCTGGAATTCATTTGCAGTGGTTTGAGGCCCTGGCACGCTCACTCTGTCTCTATCTGCCTCTTCCTCTAATAAATGTAAATTTAAAAAAAATTTTTTTAAGTTAGAAAGCAGGCCTGGTGGCTCACGCCTTTAATCCCAACACTTGGGAGGCAGAGGTAGGAGGATCACCATGAGTTCAAGGCCACCCTGAGACTACATAGCGAATTCCAGGTCAGCCTGGACTAGAGCAAGACCCTCCCTCGAAAAACCAAAAACAAACAAACAAAAAAAGTTAATGTTAGCCAGGCTTGATGGCACACACCTTTAATCCCAGCACTCAAGAGGCAGAGGTACGAGGATCACCATGAATTTGAGGCCAACCTGGAACTCCAGAGTGAATGCCAGGTCAGCCTGGGATAGAGTGAGACACAGCTTGAAAAAAAAAGAAAAAAAGAAAAAAAGAATGGGGCTGGAGAGATTGCTCAGCGATTAAGGCATTTGCCTGCAAAGCCAAAAGACCCAGGTTTGATTGCCCAGGACCCCCACATAAGCCAGATGCACAAGGGGCACATGCATCTGGAGTTTGTTTGCAGTTGCTACAGGCCCTGTCGTACCCATTCTCTATCTGTCTCTCTTCTATCTCTCTCTCGCTCTCTACTTGCAAATAAATAAAAAAATTGAAAGAAAATATCTTTTCACTGCACAAATATACAAACTCACTTTTGCTATTAAAGTCCTCTATAGGGGAGGGGATATGATGGAGAATGGAGTTTCAAAGGGGAAAGTGGGAAGAGGGAGGGAATTACCATGGGATATTGTTTATAACCATGGAAGTTGTCAATAAAAATAAAAAAAAATTTAAAAAAATAAAGTCCTCTATAGTTTTGCACATAAATATCTTTCCAGGATATTACACAACTCAAGCTCTCACTCATTCCTTTTATTTGTCTATCAAACTCATATTCACTTTTTTTGTTTTGTTTGCTTATTTGAGGTAGGGTCTCACTCTAGTCCAGGCTGACCTGGAACTCACTCTGTAGCTGCAGGTGGCCTAGAATTCATGGTAATACTCCTACCTCAGCCTCCCAAGTGCTGGGATTAAAGGCATGCACCATCAGGCATGGCAAAAATCACACCCACTCTTGAAAGTCCTACTCAAACTCCAGTCTTTTCTTTACATCCTTCACATGATTAGAAAGGGAACCTGAGGGCTGGAGAGATGAATCAGTGGTTAAGGCACTTGCCTGCAAAGCCTAGCAGCCTAGGTTCAATTCCTCAGCACCCATGTAATAAAGCCAGATACACAAAGTGGTGCATGCACCTGGAGTCCCTTTACAGTATCTGGAGGCCCTAGTGTGCCCATTCTCTCTCTCTTCTCCTTCTGCTTGCGAATAAATAAATATAAAAGAGAAAAACAGGGCTGGAGAGATGGTGCAGCAGTTAAGGTGCTTGCCTGCAAAGCCTAAGGACCTTGGTTCGATTCCCCAGAACCCACAAAAACCCAGGTGCACAAGATGGTACATGTGTCTGGAGTCTGCAGTTGCTAGAGGTCCTGGCACACCCATTCTCTCTCATTTAAAAAAAAAAATTAGCCAGACGAGGTGGCACATGCCTTTAATCCCAGCACTTGGAAGGCAGAGGTAGAAGGATCACCGTGAGTTCAAGGCCATCCTGAGACTACCTCAACCCCCCTCCAAAAATGGAAAAGAATAAATGAAAATCTTTAAATCCTTCAGGAAGCATTAAGTTTTTAGAGATTACTCAAGCATTAGCATTTTAGCCAAGAAATATTCCACAGACCCAGCATTCATCAAATTTACCACACTTATCAAATGCTAATAATGTGCAATTATTTTAATATATTTACTTATTTATTTATTTGATTTTCGAGGTAGGGTCTCACTCTAGCCCAGGTTGACCTGGAATTCACTATGGAGTCTCAGGTGGCCTCAAACTCACAGCGATCCTCCTACCTCTGCCTCCCAGTGCTGGGATTAAAGGCGTGTGCCACCACGCCCGGCTTCATTTATTATTTTTTTTTTAAAGCAGGGTCTCAGTCTAGTTCATACTGACCTGGAATTCACTCTGTAGTACCATGTTGGCCTCAAATTTATAGTGAGCCTCCTACCACAGCTTCCCAAGTGCTAGTCTTAAAGTCATGGACCACCATGCCTGGCCTTATTTTTATTTGTGTGTGCACACATATATGTATGCTTATGTATGTGAATGTGGACATAAGTGTACCAAGGTACACATGTGAGTTCAGAGGAAACCTCAAGCGTGGGTTCTCACCTCAGTTTCTCCACATGCCCCTTCTTATCCTCACTGCAGTTACAGGTCATCAGGATTGCAGAGCAGTTTAACCACTAAGCACTTTCTCCAGACCAAAATGCATTTCAACTAGAAACTTTGAAGGTCAAATAACTCTACAGTAGCAGTAACTCCCAGATATAAATCACCCATCTTAGCAAGAGGAAAAAAGTTTTCAATTAATATACCCCACAGGATTTTTTTTATTTTTTATTGTTTGTTTATTTATTTATTTGAGAACGACAGAGAGAAGGAGGCAGAGAGAGAGAGAGAGAGAGAGAGAGAATGGGCATGCCAGAGCTTCCAGCCTCTGTAAACGAACTCCAGATGCATGCGCCCCCTTGTGCATCTGGCTAACGTGGGTCCTGGGGAATTGAGCCTCGAACCGGGGTCCTTAGACTTCACAGGCAAGCACTTAACTGCTAAGCCATCTCTCCAGCCCTCCACAGGTTTTTTTTTTTTTTGATCCACATTTTAAATAAATTTTTTAAAAAGAGAATGTGAAGGCGGTCATGAACATCTCATCAGACAATTATTGTCACATCTACCAGCAGGTGCAAGAGAAATAAGATGTGCAAGACAGAGATGCAATGTGGGCAGTACTTTCTCTCCACTGCTTTTTAGAGCCTTTCTTTTAGGCCTGACCTAATTTAATTTTTCTGGACTTCTAGGACTGTGAGTTCAAGTTAAATGAGCTAAGAAAAATTTTGTGCCGGGTGTGGTAGTGCACACCTTTAATCCCAGCACTCGGGAGGCAGAGGTAGGAGGATAGTTGTTGGTTCAAGGCCAGCCTGAGACTACATAGTGAATTCCAGGTCAGCCTGTGCTAAAGTGGGACCCTATCTCAAAAAAAAAAAAAAACAAAAAAACCAGAAACAGGACTGGGGGAATGGCTTAGCGGTTAAGGCATTTGCCTGAAAAGTCAAATGACCCAGGTTCAATTCCCCAGGGCCCATGTTAGCCAGACGCACTGGGAGTGCATGTCTGGAGTTCGTTTGCAGTGGCTGGAGCCCTGGTGCACCCACTCTCTCCCTCTTTCTCTGTTAAATAAATAAATAATAATTTTAAAAATATTGAAAAAAACAGAAACAAAAAAGAAAAAAAAATTGCTCCTAAAAAAAGGTGAAATAGAGGGCTGGAGAGATTGCTCAGTAGTTAAAGGCACTTGCTTGCAAAGTCTGCCAGGCCAGATTCAATTGCCCAGGACCCAGGTAAAACCGAAGTGGCACATGCATCTGAAATTTGTGTGCAGAGGTCAGAGGCCCTGGTGTATCCATCCATCCTTATCTATTTTTCAAATATATATATAATTTGTTTTTGAGGTAGGGTTTCACTCTATCCCAGGCTGACCTGGAATTCACTCTGTAGTCTCAGGCTGGCCCCGAACTCAAAGCAATCCTCCTACTTCAGCCTCCCCAGTGCTGGGATTAAAGGCGTACACTACCGTGCCCAGCTCAAATATATTTTTTAAATGAAGGTGAAAATACTCATGATTCCATTAAAGTCTTTTAAAAAAGATTGTTAACTAAGTCCATCTAGTTAAGACGCTTGGTAGAATATGTCTTTCTTAGCATTTCTAAAATTATGACCACTCAAATCTGAATGCATCCCTGAAATAGACTTGCTCACAACAGTACAATTTGCTGAAGTTCTGAAATTATCAATAACATTAAGAAAAGGCATTTGAAATGACATAGGGTTGCAGCATTTGATCTTTCCATAATCAAAGCCTTTTAAAACCTTATTTGAAAGAGTAGCTTACCCTTCCTCAAAGTGGCTATCCAAGTAAAATTAAATAATGTGGGTCGCAAAGTACCTACCATGAGACATTCAATAATTAGTTTATTTCATTCAGCATAAAAGACACATCAATCTACAAATAAGACAATCTATAAGTCTTCACCAGTACAAAACACTACAGCTAACTTGTTCTAATAAAAACAATACCGTCACCATCATTTCACAAACATCTGAAGCATCTGGATCAAGGTAAGAATTTGCATACTATTGTGTAAAAAAGACCATTAAGGATGCATATATAGTGATCACTAAAGCATTAATGGGAAAAGGCCACAGTAATTGTTTGAAAACGGTTGGATACATGTATGAGGTTAAGAGCTCGCTTGGGGTAAAGAAGGGAAAAAATGAGTCAAATTAGGCTCAACTCCAAACACATCTTTAATAAATCAAGAATGACGTTGTCTTATTCTTCTTGGAACGCAAACAATATACAGTGTTTAAATCCATCTTAAAACTTCCAAGTTAAAATATCCCGCAACCAACACTGGTGTTATGAATGCTTTTTTCAGAAAGCCTATGCAGGAAAGCACCATTAGCACCATGGAGACATTTATACAGAGATGAGCGGAGAGATAAATGATTATTCTGGGGCTGTGCACAAAAGCAGAGGAGAATGGCTTTCAAAGCCACCGTGAACAGGCATCTGATGGAATTTCATGATTTTACCACCGAACGTCAAAAAAAAAAAAAAGGACTACGGTGCTAGCCAAGCCGAGGGGCCCGGCCGCGCTTCCGTTCTTCCAGGGGGAGCGGCTCCCGAAGTCAGGCTCCAGACCAAGTCCGGGAGTCCCCCGAGTCCTGGCTTCCGCCCTTTGTGCCCCTCCCAATGGCAAGCGAGGGTTGGCCCGGGAGGCACCCGGAGCAGCACCGAAAGCTCGCCGGGCTCGGGGCCCCGCCCCAGGACTCTGGGCGCGAAGACGGGGGTGGGGGCGTGGGACGAGGGGAGCAGCCTGGGGTCCGCAGCGCCACAGCGCGCCAGGGCGAGGAGGCCTCGGCCGCGGCAGCCACGGGCGCCGGCGCTGACCCCCAAGGCGGCCGGGGCCTCTCCAAGCGGGGCGCCGACACTCACCACACCATGCCGTAGGCGCCCTCGCCGATGTACGAGAGGTTGGTGTAGCGCGGCCCCACGTCAAACACCTGCCCGCGGACCATCTCCGGGCCTGCGCCCGCCGCCGCCGCCGCCGCCATGTTGGCTGCTGGGCCGCCGCCGCCGCTGCGCTGAGCTCAACGCTCCGCGGCACCTAGTCAGCTTTCGGCCGCGTCTTCCGCAGAGACCGCGCCGCCGCCCGTGCAGCTGCCGCCGCTGACCAGGACCGGGGGGAGGACAACACTGGACACAGGCAGAGACGTGACCACAGCTCAGGCCACTGCCTCACTGCCTGACCGAACTGACTGACTGAAGGGCCTGCGGGCGGAGGGAGGGGCTCGCGCCGAGGAGGGCGCCGGAGCGGGGCCGAGAAGCGTGCGCGGCGATTGGCTGATGTGGCCATGGGGGCGGAACCTCGCGGACCCGCGGAAGTAGCCGGGTCTGGGCCCAGCACTGCGGCAGTGGAGGAGGCTTGGCCGAGGAGGAGGCTCCCCACCGCCTCAGCCCGTCACGTGCGATCGCGGACGAGCGGCGTGCAGGTTGGCGCCTAGAAGGCCCGAGACCGAGGCGCGGGTAGCAGGGCCGGCGGGGCTGTGTCTGACGGACGACCGCAAACGGTGCTAGCCGCGAAACGCTGGCATCACCGAGCTAGAGAAGGACCCAGTGACCCACCGCACGTCAGCTGGGTCAGGCGTAGCCCGCACACTGATGAGCTCAAGACTTCCTGACTGGTGCTGAAACCGAAAAGCTTGACTTAAGACTTAGAAAGAAGAAACAAAAAATACCTGTGGGACCGGGGAGATGCTTCAGCAAGCAGTTCAAGGTGGTTCCTTGTAAAGCCTGTCAGCCTGGGTTCGATTCCCCAGTACCACGTAAAGCCACAAAAGTGGCTCATGCAATCTGGAGTTACTTTGTAGCGGCAGGAAGGCCTGAACTCCCATTCTCTCTCTCTCTCTCCTCTCACTCTGCACCCCTCTCAAAAAAAAGTAATTAATATTAAAAAGTAATAAGATGAGGCTCGATTTCCCAGGACCCACGTTAGCCAGATGCACAAAGGGACGCACACGTCTGGAGTTCGTTTGCAGTGGCTGGAGGCCCTGGCGCGCCCATTCTCTCTCTATCTCTCTCTCTCTGCCTCTTTCTCTCTCTGTCTGTTGCTCTCAAATAAGTAAATAAAAATAACAACAAAAAAAATTTTTTTTAAAGTAATAAGATTGGGGGTGGAAAGATGGCTTAGCGGTTAAGGTGCTTGCCTACAAAGCCAAAGGACTTCGGCTAGATTCCCCAGAACCCACGTAAGCCAGAGGCACAAAGTGGTGCATGCATCTGGAGTTCGTTTGCAAAGGCTGGAAGCCCTAGCTCGCCCATATCCTCCCCCCACCTTTCTCTCTCAAATAAATAAATAAAAATAAAGTAATAAAGTGGAGAGCAATTGAGGAAAATGCTCAGCGTCAACCTCTGACCTCTGGGTGCACAGATAATGTGCCCATACACATACAAACTTACAACCAACACCACACATACACATGAAAAAAAAAAAATAGAAAAAAGATGGGCAAATGCTGAGGACAGAAACAGTAACAAAAACACCAGATATTGCAAAATAAAAATTGGAATCCTGAAGTAGGTGGATGCTAAGAAAAGTGAAGAGAATGAGATAGTAGGTAATTCAGTACTGCTCTGAACTATTTGCTCATAGTATTTGCAGGAGGAGGCATGAGTGACAGACCCTTCATCCTCTGGCCAACACTAAGCTCTAACTTTTAAGACATCAACTCTGAACTTGATAGACATCAACTAGTTGATCTCTAAGGAAAATAAATCTTTATAAAACTGGGAGTGTAGATTAATGGTAGAATGTATACTTAGCATATGTCAGGTCCAGGATTCAACTCCAGCACCAAAAGTAAACAAAATCCTGCGGAGGAAAAAGGAACAAAGAACTATAGCCTAAAATTAGTCCTTCAAAATATACTTAGACCACTCAGCAAAACTCAGTTTTAGAAAATACCTAATACTATGGCTCTACTAAGAGGATATTATATCTATTTTTTATGTTTGCAGTATGTGTGGTGTGGTGTGTGCAGCATATGCATGCACACATACATACAGATGCGTTCACAGAGGCCAGAAGAGAACGTTGCCTGTCCTTCATCAATCGCCTACATTATTAGTCCCTCTGAACACAGAACTGCATTTTTTGTAAGTCCCAGGAATTCTTTGTCTCTACTCCCCACAAGATTGGGGTTATAGACATATGTGGCCACACCCAACTACTAGCATGGAGCTTTGGGAATGGAACTCAGGAGGTTTCAGGCCACCCTTTGAGCCATCTCCCCAGCTCTATGTCTTTTTTTTTTTTTTTTTTTTAATCACCAAGTCACCAAGATAGTCAGGGATGTTGGCTCACACCTATAATCCCAGCACTCAAAGAGACTGGGTTAGAATAGCTGTGAATTTGAGGCCAGCCTAGGGCTCCAGAGTAAGTTCTAGGTTATCCTGGCGCGAGTGAGTCTCTACCTCCAAAAACAACAACAAATGACAGAGATGAGAAAATTTTTTTAAATATGGAACAAAGTCATGGAATTCTCTCTCTCTTTTTTTTGGCTCAGGGTGGCCTCAAACTCACAGTGATCCTCCTAACTCTGCCTCCCAAGCAGAATTCTCTTTATATTTATTTATACATTTTTATATAATTTTAATTAATATAATATATTTAATATAATATATATTAATATATTTATCTTTATATGTATTTCTTTGCAAGCAAAGAGAGAAGGAGAGAGAGACAAAATAGGCTTGGCAGAGCCTCTTGCCTCTGCAAAAACAAAAAACAAACACAAACAAAAAAAAACCTTCAGATGCATGCATCACTTTGTGCATCTGGCTTTATATGGAAATCGAGCTCTGGTTTTTAAGCTTTGCAAGCAAGCACCTTAACCGCTGAGCCATCTCTTCAGCCCCTGCATTAGGTTTTCTACCTCTACTTCAGATCTTTTCACACGTGAGGAAAGTTTTCCATTATAGCCACTGCAAAGGAACTCCAGACCCATGCACCACCTTGTACATTTGGCTTATATGGGTCCTGGGGAATCAAACCTGAGTCCTTAGGCTTCACAGGCAAGCGCCTTAATGCTAAGTCATCTCCCCAGCCTCCATAACATATATAGATACATTTTTTTTTCAAGGTAGGGTCTCTCTCTTTAGCCCAGGCTGATCTGGAATTAACTATGTAATCTCAGGGTGCCCTCAAACTCACGGTGATCCTCCTACCTCTGCCTCCCGAGTGCTGGGATTAAAGGTGTGCCCCACCACTCCTGGCTGCTTTTTTCTTTTTTCAATATATTTTATTTATTTATTTGTGTGTGAGAGAGAGAGGGAGAGAGGGAGGAAGGATGGGCACACCAGGGCCTCCAGCCACTGCAAACGAACTCCAGATGCATGTGACCCCTTGTGCACCTGGTTTATGTGGGTCCTGGAGAATAGAACCTGGGTCCTTTGGCTTTGCAGCCAAATGCCTTAACTACTAAGCCATCTCTTCAGCCCCCAGAAATGCTTTCTTAAGAGACTGACCTTTGGTGATGACAATTTAACTCAGTTGGTAGCATGCCCAAAGTCCTGACTTAAATCCCTAGCACTTGGGAGGTAGAGACAGGAGGATTGAGAGTTCAAGGCTATCCTCAGCTACATAGCAAGTTTTTTTTTAAATACATACATATTTTTTACTGACAACTTCTATACTTACAGACAACAAACTATGGTATTTCCCTCCCCTCCCCTGCTTTCCCCTTTATAACTCTGCTGTCCGTCATATCCCCTCCCTCTGTTCATTAGTCTCTCTTTTAATTTGATGTCATCATCTTTTTCTCCTATTATGAGGGTCTTGTGTAGGTATTGCTAGGCACTGCGAGGTCTTGGATATTGAGGCCAATTTCTGTCCAGACAGTTGTATGTAAGGAGTGGTACCCTTCCTTTGGCTCTTACATTCTTTCTGCCACCTCTTCCGCAATGGACCCTGAGCCTTGGAGGGTGTGATAGAGATGCTTCAGTGCTAGACACTCCTCCATCCCTTCTTCTCAGCACTATGTTGCCTTTTGGGTCATCCCAGTGGTCATCACCATCTGAAAAGAGAAGCTTCTCTAATCAGAAGTGAGAGTAGCATTAATATATGAATATGAACATTAAGTGTAGTGCTTTCAGGGCAATTTGGTGAGAGTAATATGTGCATTTATCCAGACAAGAGCAGGCTTTATATTCCTAAGGCTCATAACCTCCCTTGCCATAGGCTTTTGATTAGGTTTCAGTACCAGGCATGTATTCTCTCCCATAGAGTGGGCCTTCTGTCCAATTAGAGAGCGGTTGGTTTCTCCCAGAGCACACATGCCACTATTGGACTCATTCAGTATTTGGCCTATCTGGCCAAACTTGAGGCTTCCAGTGTCCACTGTTTTCACTGTTAATGACTTCTATCTCCCATAAGGCTGCATACAGTGCAGCTTTTTCCAGCTTTCAGTTGGCCGGGCTACAGGGAGAAGGTTTTCTACTCAGCACCAGCTTGATTTCTCAGTGACTGCTGCTCAGGCATGTGAAGTCTTCAGTAATTGGGTCTTACCATCTCTTTCTCACTGGAAACCAAGGGCCTTGGCAATAGCCTATAATGTTTTGGAGGCAACAGGGAACTCCCTGGCCAACAACTCACTCGAAGGTATCCCATCCCTGGCACTGAAAATTTTCTAGTAACAATCTATGGCTTCTGGGTGTGCCATTATTCAAGAAAGTAGATTTTCATATGTCTTGTTCAGAATATCTTGAATTTTGTTTGACCCTCCCCCCACCCTTCTTTTATACAATCTCTTTCCCTGGAGGCCAGCCTGTGCCTGTGTGTATATATGTATGTGTGTGTATGCCTGTATATAAGAGAGAGAGAGGGCGGAGCATGGTGGTGCATGCCTTTAGTTCCAGCACTTGGGAGGCAAAGGTAGGAGGATTGCCGTGAGTTCAAGGCTACCCTGAGACTGCATAGTGAATTTCAGGTCAGCCTGAGCTAGAGTGAGACCCTACCTTGAAAGAGAGAGAGAGAGAGAGAGAGAGAGAGAGAGAGAGATTTAATTAGATTAAGTTTGGGGCTGGAGAGATTTCTCAGTGGTTAAAGGCACTTGCTTGCAGAGCCTGATGGCCCAGGTTTGATTCTCCAGTACCCATGTAAAGCCAAATGCACAAAGTGGCACATGTGTGTAGAGTTTTTTTTTTTTTTTTTTTTTTGCAGTGTTTAGAGGTCTACCTCTTTTTCTCTCTCTCAAATAAATAAATAAAAATATTTTAAAAATAGGCTGGAGAGATGGCTTAGTGGTTAAGGCGTTTGCCTGCAAAGCCAAAGGATCCCAGTTTGATTCTTCAGGACCCATATAAGCCAGATGCACAATTTGGCACATGCATCTGGAGTTGATTTGCAGTGGCTGGAGGCCATGGCATGCCCATTCTCTCCCTCTCTCAAATAAATAAATAAATAATATTTTTAAAAATATTAAAAATAAATTGTTGGAACCCGGGCATAGTGTCACATGCCTTTAATCCCAGTACTTGGGAGGCAGAGGTAGGAGAATTGCCGAGAGTTTAAGGCCACCCTGAAACTTTATAGTGAATTCCAGGTCAGCCTGGGCCAGAGTAAGACTGATCCTTGAAAAAAAAAAAAAGAGACACATTTCTCATGACATTTTTGTAAATATTCATATTAATTTCATGAATGATTTATATTTTATTCTATATACAAATAGTGTATCATCATTATTGGAAAATATAAAATTTTATCAATAAAGTTTTTTTTTTTGTTTTTGGGTTTTTTTGTTTGTTTATTTTTATTTACTTGAGAGTGACAGACAGAGAGAGAAAGAGGCAGAGAGAGAGAGAGAGAATGGGCGCACCAGGGCCTCCAGCCACTGTAAATGAACTCCAGATGTGTGCGCCCCCTTGTGCCTCTGGCTAACATGGGTCCTGTGGAATCAAGCCTGGAACTGGGGTCCTTAGGCTTCACAGGCAAGTGCTTAACCACTAAGCCATCTCTCCAGCCCTGTTTTTGTTTTTTTGAGGTAGGGTTTCACTCTCATCCAGGCTGGTCTGGAATTCACTATGTAGTCTCAGGGTGGCCTCAAACTCAGGGTGATACTCCTACCTCTGCCTCCGGAGTGCTGGGATTAAAGGCATGTACCACCACGCCTGGTAAGATTTTTTTTTAATGTTTTTATTTTATTTTAATTAATTAATTTATTTGACAGAGAGAGAGGGGAGAGAGAAAGAGAAGGAATGGGTGTGCCAGGGCTTCCATTGCACTGCAAACGAACTCCAGATGTGTGTACCCCCTTGTGCATCTGGCTAACGTGGGTCCTGGGGAATAGAACCTGGGTCCTTTGACTTTGCAGGCAAACTCCTTAATCACTAAGCTTAATCACTAATCCCTTCAGCCCCCCCCCTTTTTTTTGAAGCAGGGTCTCACTCTAGCCCAGGCTGACCTGGTACCCAGGCTCATGCTGTAGTCCTTGGTTGCCCTCAAACTCATGGTGATCCTCCTATCTCAAGTGCTAGGACTAAATGTGTGGGCCACAACCCCAAGCTCAATATATATATATATATATATATATATATATATATATACATATATATATATATATATATATATATATATATTTTGGCTTTTTGAGGTTGGGTCTTGCTCTAGCCCAACTGACCTGGAATTCATGCTGTAGTCTCAGGGTGGCCTTGAACTCACAGCAATCCTCCTACCTCTGCCTCTCAAGTGCTGGGATTAAAGGCATGCATCACCACATCAGGCCTCAATAAAGAATTTTTTTTTGCGGGGGGGTTTCAAGATAAGGTCTTGCTCTAACCCAGGCTGACCTAGAATTCACTATGTAATCTCAGGGTGGCCTTGAATTCATGGTGATCCTCCTACCTCTGCCTCCCAAATCCTGGGATTAAAGGCATACACCACCACACCCAGCAAGAATTTTAATACTCAACAAAACCAAACTAACCCTCATGTTGAGGTTTAATTCTTCAATGTAGTGATACTGAGCTGATTGTGCCTTTAAGAGAGATATTAGTTCAGGGGCATCACTTTTTTTTTTTTTAAACTTTTTTATTGATATCATATCTTCCATAATTTTAGACAATGAGCCATGATAATTCTTTCCCTTCCCCCACTTTTCCCTTCACAAATCCACCTTCCATCATATCCTGTCCCCCTCTCAGTTAGTCTCTCTTTTATTTTTTTTATTTTTATTTTTTTCTGTTTAATTCTTTCTTTTATTTTTTTTTCTCCATTTTTATTAATATTTTCCATGATAACAAAAAAAAATCCCATGGTATTACCCTCCCCCCTTTCCCCTTTGAAATTCCATTCTCCATCATATCCCCTCCCCATCTCAATCTTTCTACTTACATATACACAATACCAACCTAATAAAAGCCCTCCTCCCTTTCTTTCTCTTCCCTTTCTATCTCCTTTTTTAACTTACTGGCCTCTGCTACTGAGTTTTTTCCTTCTCACACAGAAGCCCAATCATCTCTAGCTAAGATCCACATATGAGGGAGAACATGTGGCGCTTGGCTTTCTGGGCCTGGGTTACCTCACTTAGTATAATTCTTTCCAGATCCATCCACTTTTCTGCAAATTTCATAACTTCATTTCTCTTTACTGCTGAGTAAAACTCCATTGTATAAATGTGCCATATCTTCATTATCCACTCATCAGTTGAGGGACATCTAGGCTGGTTCCATTTCCCAGCTCAGGGGCATCACTTTTGAGAAGGGGTGGGTTAGGTCTCTCAGGACTGGATTATGTGTCAAAAGAATAGGTTGTGGGACTGGGGTGATGGCTTAGTGATTAAAGTTACTAGTTTGGGCAGGGCGTGGCACATGCCTTTAATCCCAACACTTGGGAGGCAGAGGTAGGAGGATCGCCATAAATTCAAGGCCACCCTGAGACTACATAGTGAAGTCCAGGTCAGCCTGGGCTAGAGTGAGACCCTACCTTGAAAAACCAAAAAGAAAAAGAAAAAAAAAAAGGGTACTAGTTTGCATAGCCTGGCAGCCCACATTCAATTCCCCCGAACCCACGTAAAGCCAGATGCAAAAAGTAGGTTGTTATAACCCAAGTCTCCTCCTTATGCTCTCTTTTGCAGTGGCTCACAGCTGCCTCTCTTCTGCTTTTGCAGGGGACCCCGGCCAGATGCCAGCACCCTGCTCTTGGATCTCAGGAACTGTAAATCAAATATACCTCTTTTCCTTATGAAGTACTCAGCATGAAGAAGTTTTGTTATAGCAGCACAAAACACATGTATATAGCTCTTAGATAACCAAGTAAATGCAACTTGTGAAACCATAAGATTGTATTCCATACACTGACAAAAAAATGTAAGTGTGAGGGCCCCAAGTGATGGTGAGGATGGGGAATGGCAAATACACGGCACACTGATGTTGGTGGCACAGGCCTTTTGCATGACTTAGTGGTGGGGATGAAGACTCCGGAGCAGCCTCCACACCCAGTGCAGAATAGATTTCAATCACTGAAAATGTTTGTGCAAAGAGAATTGTCTAGATAATGCTTTGACACCATTCCTTATGGTGCTGGACCACAGGTGACTTTCATCAGTATAGACAATAACTATGAAGCTCCTGGGACTTGAAGTGATCTGGGGATCTCTGGTAGTTTGAATGGGGACATTGACTCAGGTATTAAAATTAAACTTATAACTTGGGTCTTGGGCCAGCAGGCTGAAGGCAGTGTCACTGAGGGAGGGGGCGTCCTAGAGTCCAGCCTAAGGGGTCACTGGGGGTAAATTGGAATTCCAGCTAAAAGGTGTAAGAGAGCAGTCTGTGCTCTGGCCAGTTGTGTGTGCTGGTGCTGGTGTATTGTTTGCTGCACTGGTTTCTGTGTGCTTGGGTCTGTGAAAGGGAGCCCAGCTCCTTCTGCCATTGATGGAACTTCTCTCGGATCTGTAAGATTAAAATAAATCCCTTCCCCAAAGTGTGTCTGGTTGGATATTACCCCAGCAATGGAGGAACTGACTATGACTACAACAGGGTTCTTTTGCTCAGAGTGCTGAGGGATGGAAGGGAATAGACCCAGGGACATATCTGGAACTTGCTTGAGGTGGAGGATGAGTGTGGAGGAAGTAAGTTTCACTCTTAAGGTCAGAATGACTGTCCAAGACTAAGATCTGAGGGCCCTGTTTGGGTTGTACTGCAGGGCCACCATGGCCCACACTGCTGCTCCCAGATCTGAGGAGGGACCTCTCTGGGATGTCTGCTTAGGACCCTCTTACGGGGTTCAACAAATCCTCAGGGCTGGTTTCCGGGAACTATGTTCACTCCTTGCCTTGAACTACAAATAAGTCCAGTATCCTGACAATCTGAGACCCAGGACCAGAGGCGGCCTCTATACCAAGGGCCCCTGCTAATGCCCTCTCCTTGACCTGTCCTTGACTGATTCAGAGCCCAGTCAAATTCCAGATCCACCTATACAACTGAAAGGGGTATATAGGACTAAAAGGGGGCATCACTGAGGTCTGGCATCAGGCTAGGCAGTAGGAACTAACCCTGCTTCTTTCCTGGCTCTGTCACATCCCAGAGCCCAGCCTGGGAGACCTTTCCCCAGGTAAAGACCTTCATTGGCTGGGCATTAGGCCCAATCCCACCTCCCCTAGCCTAGTATGGCCTTAGCATTGTGTGCTGCACTCAACTTGTCCTCCTTGCTGTCTAACGCTGATCCCACCTGGTCATGTGGGTGACCCACCTGCAGCTTCCAGGGCAGCTTGAGCCTCTGTCTGCCCATGACACCCTTGACTGTCCTTCAGATCCCGCCTCCATCAGGTCACCCCCAGAGAGGGTGTCAAGCTACATGAAAGTGTGGGGGTGGGCAGGGGGGGGGCCACAAACCACCATCTGGAGATTCAGACACACAAGCCAGCTCCTGAGGGAACAGTAAGACAGCATATACTTAAGGAGGTTCTGCCAGGAGCTCTGGAGGAGCCGAGTGGGTGAAGGAAGGGGGAGACAGTGCTGGGAAGTCTGGCACATTGCCTGGGCCACTGTCTGCTAAAGGACTGGACCAAGTTCCACTATTGGCTGCTTCTCAGTCATGTGAACTTGAAATGATAGTACTGACCCCTGAGGGAACCGAGCAGGTTCTCAAATTCATCTTGAAGAGCAGTTTCCTGCACTTGGGCGGCCACAGTCTCTTCGACTTTGCACATGTGCACTGCAAGGGAGTCGGGAGCAAACTCCCCACCCCCGAGCATGCAGGCTGCTAAACCGTCAACCATACAGTGTTTGTACTGTGTGGTCACAGAGACTGAGCTAGAGGTCACTGGGGAAGGCAGTCTTCAGGTCTGGAGCTAAAGGGGTGAGTAGGTACATGGTGCAGGGTATTCCATAAAGTTGATCAGCTGTGATGGTCATGAGGCAGGTTTCCAGCCTCTCATCAGGCAGCTCTAAGGGTCCAGTCCCTTGGGCCACTGGGGAACTGCAGACCCAGTCCCTTTTGCCAGGATGGTGAACCTTGTCTACCACTGAAACCCACCACAGGGAGGTGTTGCCCTACCTGTTACCCTACATAGCCTCAGCTGGCCTCCCTGCACTGTGAATCTGCTTGGCTATCTTGGTCATCTCTAGGTCTCTGGCATCGCCCTCTCCAACTTTTTTATTGGGGGAGAGTTTACCCCAGGCTGACCTGGAATTCACTATGTAGTCTCAGGGTGGCCTTGAACTCACGGCCGGTGATCCTCTTGCCTCTGCCTCTCAAGTGCTGGGATTAAAGGCATGAGCCACCAAGCCCAGCCTTGCTTCTCAGCTTAAAAAAAAAAATTTTTTTTTAATTTATGTATTTACAAGCAGAGAAAGAGAGAATGAATGGGTGCACCAGGGCCTCTAAACACTGCAAACAAACTCTAGATAAATGCATCACCCTGTGCATCTGGTGCTTTATGTGGGTACTGGGGAATTGAACCTGGGTCATTAGGCTTTGCAGGCAAGTGACTTAATCACTGAAACATCTCTCTAGACCTTCCAGCTTTTTGTACAAAATTTTCTTTTAGTTTTTTTTTTTTTTTTTTTTTTTGAGATAGGATCTTGCACTAGCTGACCTGGATGGAAGTCAGGCTGGCCTTGAACTCATGGCAATCCTACCTCTGCCTCCCGTGTGCTGAGACTAAAGGGGTGCATCATACACCTGGTTTGTATAAACATTTATATTTTATTTTTATTATTGTTTTCAAGGCAAGCATAACAGACTGGCCTTTTCTATGAGAGAGAGACTTGGCACACCAGGGCCTCCAGCCACTGTAATCAAACTCCAGATGCATGCACCACCTTGTGTGCATGTGTGACCTTGCACACTTGCATCACCTTGTGCGTCTGGCTTAAGTGGAACCTGGAGAATTGAGCATGGGTTCTTAAGCTTCACAGGCAAGCGCCTTAACTGCTAAGCCATCTCTCCAGCCCTACAAACTTGGAGGTAGAGTCTAACACTAGTCCAGGCTGACCTGGAATTCACTGTGTAGTCTCAGGGTGGCCTTGAACTCATGGTGATCCTCCTATCTCTGCCTCCCAAGTGCTGGGGATTAAAGGCGTGCACCACCATGCCTAGCTACAAACATTTAAAAAAATTATTTATTCATTATTTATTTATTTATTTATTTTCAGAGAGAGAAAGAAGCAGATAGAGAATAGGAATGCCAGGGTCTCTAGTCACAACCAACAAACCCCAGACGCATGCGCCACCTTGTGCATATGGCTTACGTGGGTACTGGTGAGTGCAATGTGGGTCCTTAGGCAGACAAATGCCTTAACTGCTAAGCCAGCCCTGTACAAACATTTTTAAAGTATGTTCACTACAAGTTAAATAAGTTGCTCTGGGTGTAATTGGCTTGTTGACTTACACACACACAAAAGATCATTGCTTTTCAACTTAACATGATCAACTAAGTTGGATTATATATATAATACTCAAGATTCACAGCACAGTGCTGTTTTTTATTCTTATTTAAAAAAAAATATTTGAAAGAGAGGTAGAAACAGAGATAGAAATAGAAAGAGACAATGGGCATGTCAGGGCCTCCAGCTGCTGCAAACAAATTCCAGATGCATGTGCCCCCTTGTGCATCTGGTTTACATGGGTCCTGGGGAATTGAACCATAGTCCTTTGGCTTTGCAGGCAAGTGCCTTAACTGCTAAGCCATTTCTCCAGCCTTTCTTTCTTTTTTTTTTTTTTTTTTTTTTTTTTTTTTTTTTTTTTTGAGATAGGGTCTCTCTCTAGTCCAGGATGACCTGGCTCTCACTTTGTAGTTTCAGGCTGGCCTTGAACCTACAGTGATCTTCTTATCTCTGCCTTCAGAGTGCTGGGATTAAAGGTGTGCACCAGCATACCTGGCTTAGATTTTTTTTTTTTTGAAGTAGGGTCTCAGTCTAGCCCAGGCTGACCTGGAATTCACTCTGTATTGTCAGGGTGGCCTCAAACTCATGGTGATCCTCCTACTGCCTCCTGAGTGCTAAAGGCGTGTGCCACCACGCCCAGATGATTTTTTAAAATATTTATTATTTATTTCAGAGAGAGGGAAGAGAGAGGGGAAGAGACACACAAAGAAAAAGAGAGGGTTGAGTATGGGTGCACCAGGCCTTCTGCCACTGCAGACCAACTCCAGACACATGTGCTGCTTTGTGTGTTTGGCTTTATATGGGTACTGGGGAATTTAACTTGGGCAGTACAGCTTTGCATGCAAGTGCCTTTAACCACTGAACCATCTCTCTAGCCCCTTGATTTGTTTTAGAGAGAAATTGAGAAAGAGAGAGAGAGAGAGAGAGAGAGAGAGAGAATGGGCACACCAGGGCCAGACACATGCACCGTTTTGCACATCTGGTATTATATGGGTACTAGGGAATCTAATCTGGGCTGACAGGCTTTCAAAGCAAGCACCTTTCACTATTTAAGCCATCTCCCCAGCCCTTAGATTTCACAGTAAAAAGTATTCACTTGTAAATTACTTTTAATCCCAGCACTCAAGAAGCAGACATAAGGGATCACCGTGAGTTTGAGGCCAGTTTGGGACTACAAAGTGAATTCCAGGTCAGCCTGGGCTAGAGTGAGACCTTGCCCTAACAAACAAAATTCAGTTCTTTGTTTATGAGTTCACTTAACACAAGACTTGGGAGTGGTTTATAATTATTTTAGTATTTGAGTCTGGCACCTTAGACCACTCGGCCATCCTGACACCCTATTCTGGTATTTGAGATAATATATTTACTGAAATTTTAACACTGATCTGCGGCTTTATTAAAATTTAACTGAAAATGAGGGCTGGAGAGATGGCTTAGCAGTTAAGCACTTGCCTGTGAAGCCTAAGGACCCCGGTTTGAGGCTCAATTCCCCAGGACCCATGTAAACCAGATGCACAAGGTAACGCATGCATCTGGAGTTTGTTTACAGCAGCTGGAGGCCCTGGTGCACCCATTCTCTCTCTCTCTGTGTCACTCTCAAATAAATAAATAAAAATAAACAAAAAATAAAAAATTAACTGAAAATGGAAAAGGATGTTATTGCATTAAAAGCCAGGATTTGAAAGCCGGGTGTGGTGGCACATGCCTTTAATCCCAGCACTTGGGAGGCAGATCTTGGTAGGTGGATCACCGTGAGTTTGAGGCCACCCTGAGACTACATAGTGAGTTTCAGGTCAGCCTGGACAAGAGTGAGACCCTACCTCGAAAAACCAAAAAAAAAAAAAAAAAAAAAAAAAGGATTTGAAGCCAGGCGTGGTGACGCATGCCTTTAATCTCAGCATTCAGGAGGCAGAGGTAGAAGGATTGCCATGAGTTTGAGGCCACCCTGAGACTACATAGTGAATTACAGATCAGCCTGGATTAGAGTGGAACCCTGCCTTGAAAAACAAAACAAACCAGAAGAAAAATATTAGGATTTGGGCTGGAGAGGTGGTTTAGGAGTCAAGGGCTTCACCTACAAAGCCTAAGGCTCAATATACCAACCAGTACCCTCGTAAGCCAGATGCACATGTCTGGAGTTCATTTGCAGTGGCTGGGGGCTCTGGTGCGCCAATTCTTTCTTTCTACCTCTTTCTTTTATGTATGTATGTCTGATTTTTTTTTTTTTTTTTTTTTGAGAGAGGGAGGATTGGCTTGCCAGGGCTTCAGCCATTGAAATCGAACTCGATGCTTGTGCCACCTAGTCGCGTGTGCGACCATGCACTTGCCTCACCTTCGTGCATCTGCCTTACAGGGGATCTGGAGAGTTGCTAAGCCATCTCTCCAGCCCTAAATATATATATTTGGTTTTCTGAGGTAGGGTCTCACTCTAGCTCAGGCTGACCTGGAATTCACTAGTCTCAGAGTGGCCTCAAACTCTCGGTGATCCTTTCACCTCTGCCTATCAAGTGCTGGAATTAAAGATGTGCACCACCACGCTTGGCAAGAAATATTTAAAAAACAGGACAAACTCACAAACTCTTTTTTTTTTTTTTTTTTTGAGGTAGGGTCTCATTCTAGTCCAGGTTGACCTGGAATTCACTATGTAGTTTCAGGGTGGCCTCGAACTCTTGGTGATCCTCCTACCTCTGCCTCCCCAAGTGCTGGGATTTAAAGGTGTGCATCACCACATGTGGCTAAACACTTCCTTTTGTATTCTCTGGTTGGCTTTGAAGTAAACAGTCAGTCACATGCTCCCACCATGAAGTCCTAAGTGCATGGGCTCAAGCAATCATTGTAGACTGAACCTTTTTTTTTTTTAAATAAAAAAATATTTTTATTGAGAGTAGTACAGAAATAGGCATGGAGAGAGAGAGAGAGAGGGAGGGAGAGAATGGGCATGCCAGGGCCTCTAGCCACTGCATATGAACTACAGACACATGCACCACCTTTTGCATCTGTCTTACATGGGCCCTGGGGAGTTGAACCTAGGACCTTTGGTTTTGGAGGCAAGCACCTTAACTGCTATGTGTTCTCTCCAGCCTGGGCTCAATCTTCTAAAACCACTAGTCAAAATAAATCTTTTGAGCTGGAGAGATAGCTTACCTGTGAAGCTTAAGGACCCCGGTTTGAGTCTCGATTGCCCAGGACCCATGTAAGCCAGATGCACAAGGTTGCACATGCATCTGGAGTTCGTTTGCAGTAGCTGGAGGCCCTGGTTTGCCCATTCACTCTCTCTCTCTGCCTCTCTCAAATAATAAATCTTTCTTCGTTTTACTCAGTGCTGTATAAGTAACGCATATAAACGCTCACAGGTGAGGAAAGGACTCAGATGCGTTTCTGATTCATGTTTATTGACATTTCAGCAGGCGGGCCCTGGGAAGAGACGCCCTTCTGGACTCTTCACCTTAGCGCTTGTCCCGAAGACCAAGGAGACAGTTATGTTTTGGGACAAGACTCTGTTGCACAAAAACATGACTTCCAGGAAGCCCATTGAGATGTGTACAGATATACCCTTGGCAAGGCCTGCATGGCAAAACTTGGTGCATTTGGCAAAGCTGTGGAGCCCTGGCAAAATCAGGACTCCAGGGACTGCTCCCTGGGAAGTGCTTTGGAGGCAGAACCAAACCAGAAGCACAGCTTAATGTACACACGCTGGCCTGGCTTCCACAGTGTGGGCCAGAACCAGGCCCTGGGATGGCCAGAGCTGTCCCCTGGCTCTGGAAAATACTGCTGAGGTAACCAGAACACCCATGCTGGAACGCACATGGTGGGGTGGGTGACTGCTGCCACAAGAAGGCAGAATCAGAGCCCATGGTCAATGGCAGGGGTTTACTAAAGGCCTCAGGTGCCTGTGCTTCTCCCTTGGGGCCTGAGACCCCAATAATTATGCTACCAATACTATATTTCTATCCCCCATTACAATATATTACTGCCTATGCTGAATTCTAAGTACCCCTGAAGCCTGGCTGTGCCCTCCCAACCCCACAGGCCTTAGTTGGGAGTCAGCTGTACCTGCAAAAACAGAGTCTGATTGCTCCTGCTTTTGTATTCCATATAAGGTGTTGGCATCTGTAACTTGGTTTTTTTCCCGCCCACTAAATTTTAAGAATAGACATTAATAATACTTAATCTTTCCTCCCCAGTGGAGGTGGGGGAGGGGCCCTTCTGTGGCAGGAGTAGCTCCTCAGAATGTTCACCTGTGCTTCAGGAGTCTAGGTTGGAGCTGCTGAAAATGCTATGCAACCTCCATGCCTTGCCAAGGGAAACTGAGACCCAGAGAAGTGCAATGACTTGCTCAGCTCATGACAATGAACCGATGGCAAAGCTGGGACTTGAGAAGGGGAGTAAGAGTTCCAGACAAGTGTCCTTGGCTGGAGACCCTTCTGGGACAATGGCTTGAAGGGGAAGCACCCATGAAATCTTGAAAGCTGAAGACATCTCACGGACTCTATGTTTGCCAGGTAAGACCGGGGATGTAGCTCCTGGTAGAATGCTTTCCTAGCATTTCTGAAGCCTTGGGTTCAGTACCCAGTACTGGGGGGAGGAGGGCGAGGCAATGTTTGCGAGGCAGGGGCTTGGCTATGCCATTGCGGCCTTGCTCAGGGGTAGGGGGAGCTGCTGAGACAAGCCTGAAGGGACTTTCCTCTATGCTGAGGCTGTGAGATCTACCACAGCCTGGTACTTGGGCGTGAATCAGGCCACCGAGATATATGGTCCACACCTCCACGTTGTGAAAATTCCTCTCTCAGCAACAATAAACAGAATAAAGTTAGCAAAGAAATAAAAACAGGAAAAAAAAAAAAAAGCCCCAATCAGAAACCAATAGCTCCCTTTCTCTTTCAACATCACGGCCATGGGCAGGAAAGGCCAGTAACCACATCCCTATGCTGAGATGGTATGAGGGGCCCTGGTTTCTGGCTCTTAAGTTCAGCAATACCCAGTCATTGTTGGTGACCACTAATTCAGAGCAACCATGTGCTTAAGATACTTCCTATCAGGAGACCTTGAACAAGGAGCTGACTGTGGAGCCCTTACTCCTTCATCTCTGCTGTAGGAATGAGGTGAACTCAATGGATTCCTTCCCTTTCTGCTGGATAATAGACTCACAGAAAATAGGGGCACTCACATGCCTGACCCTTCTATGAGCTAAGAGTAGAGGTGCTTCAAGCATAGCTCTACAGGCTATACTGGGACCCTGGTCTCTGCAGGACGACTCTGATCATCTTCAGGGACCTGACAGCCAAGCTTCCTCCAAATCTCTGCTAAGCTACTCATTGCCTTCTGGACCTGCCAGTATCTGTTCAGAGTAACCCCCCCCACACACATACACACACTCTTGACCCTTCCCTTAAAGGCTTCCCTGCTGTCTACCTGTCTTTCTTGCCTTCCACATACCATGTGAGCTCAAGGATCCTAAGCACCATCACTGCGAACCTCCTACAAACTGCTCATGAAGTATGGTGGTCTCTCACACTTCTCAAAGAGCAGAGCCCAGCAGGGGAAGATGCCAACCATAGGAGCCAGATGGAGGCTATAGCTGGCACTGACAGACTCTTAGCAGCCTTCCCAAGGAGCTGGGCTGCTCTGGGCTTGCTAGAGGCCTTAATTAAGCATTTTCCTTAATGAGCCTGATATCCAAAGATATTTAGGGATATTCCAGTCCAAAAGCAGTGATGTCCCTCTGGGATGCAGCCAGCCTCGAACAGTGGGCCAGAAGGTCATCAAGGGTGTCCAGGCCATAGGCTCCTGTAGCCATGGCCTCTGCTGAGCATTTCAGGGATGCAAAGGGAATCTCAGGAAAAGTGCCAGCCCAACCCCTTTCCTAGCACAGCAAGCACTGCCTTTTTTGAGAATCTAAACATGTCTAACCATCAGGATCCATGGTGGACCCAACAGTTTTCATCTTCCTCAAAGCTCTTAAGGCACTTAGATGGCTTATTAACACCATCCAGAAAAGTTTGTTTCAATCCTGACTTAGGAAAAAAAAATCAGTAATACTGCAAAAACATTTCCATAATAATAAAAAGGTAAAATACTTGTTTTCTAAGAAATAAAACAAATGCTAAGCTCTGGTTAAATGACATGACTATCTTGGCACTGACAAAATAAAACCTGAATACTGTATCTGAATTAGACTTCACCCTGGAATAAATGTGAGCACACATGACACAGGTGCATCCTGTCACTGTGGGTTCTGATTTCACTTTCCCAGGATACTTGAGGGAAAAAGTTCCTAAGGCTCTGGTGAGTCCCAGCACATCACAGCTGCAGTGGGCCAGTGCCCTGGTACTCTTTCCAGCAAGGCCCATCTCCCCTCTTTAGGAAGCCAGCATGGTCAAGGCAGGACCACAAACTTATCTGTCAATAGGAACCTTCCCCAGCCATGGCACGGGCACAGGTAGACACCATGAGAACCCAGGCTGGATACCTGCCTGCCAGGCCCAACCCTAGGATGGACTTCAAAGTTCTGCATGAGGGTGCCTCAAGACACACTCATCTTTGGTGAGGCTGCCACCAGGTGCCTGTGGTTTCTGGTCCCAACACGGCAGGGAAGTGGGAGTAAGAGCCGGCTACCGCCTGGCCATCTTTTTCTTTGGTGAGGTCATTTTCCTACGCTCCCTTGAGATCCACCTGCTGCCTACCATCATTTTACAGCCATCAGGACAGGCTGTGGCAGGCACCATGAGTGGCTGGGGTGCTAGAGGAGTGCTATGTGGGTGGGCACCCCTGTCCACTACACCTGCTGGGTCCTAGGTCTCTGAAGGGGAGGATCACAAGGGCAGGGGGAAGGGTAAAGATGGCACAGGGGAGCCTGGACCATCTAGCTTCTCTGTGAGGGTTTGGTCTCAAGCTCTGAGAGGCCAGAGGACAAATCCTGGCGTCTTACTTCTGTCTGGGCATCCCCTGCCCCCTGGGCTCCACCCTCCAGGAGCTCATTGGGATCTCTGAAGAAGACAACCATGACTGTGATGTTGTCGTGGGAGCCCCGCTCCCGGGCTTCAGCCACCAGCTCCTCAGCAACATGGAACCCACTGCCCTTTTGTTTGACCAGATGACTATGGACAAGGCTGGTGACTTCCTGGTGAGAGACGACATCGAAGAAGCCATCGCATGCAAGCAGCAGGTAGTCCTCGGCACCTGTCAGCTCCCGGGAAGCTGCATCTGCCTCACCAGACACGTAGGGCTTCTGGAAGATGTCCCCTAGGAACAGACAGAGGAGCCTCATCTCCTGCTTCCCACATGCCCAGGTCCAAGCTCACCGTCCATCACCATCCCCAAGGCCTGCGGGTATAGTGCACAGCTGGCTCTTACAGGGTCTCCGTCCCAAACCTAATAACCCCCCGCCACCTTCCTTGGAACAGAGTTCATTCCCCAGGTCTACTAGAGAGGCTTTCTTTCACTCCAGCTCTTGCTGCTCCCATCACCCTTTACCTTCCCACCTTGTGTATCCAGAGATACAAGGGTAGCAACAGTCTGAAGACAAGCTGTGGGAAAGGTGCCAATGACAGAGCACCTCAGAAGGGTGAGAGGTGTATTTGTCAAACCCCCAACAGGTTAGTGGTGGACAGAATGACTTTTATTAAATTAAATTTTTAAATTTATATTTGAGAGAAAAAGAGGTGCACCAGGGCCTCTAGCCACTGCAAATGAACTCCATGCTGCATATACCACCATGTGCATCTGGCTTATGTGGGTTCTGGGGAGTCGAACCTAGGTCCTTAGGCTTTGTAGCCAAGTGCTTTAGCCGCTAAGCCATCTCTCCAGCTCTGGAACAACTTTTAAGTACTTGGAAAGGGCAGGTGTGGTCTCTGGGTTGAGTCCCAGCAGTAACAGGACAGAGAACATAAGAAGCTATTCTCCAAGTGAAAAAAAAAAAAAAAAAAAAAAAAAAACCACCTTCTACATTGTATCTTTTTTTTCCCGAGGTAGGGTCTTACCCTAGCACAGGCTGACCTGGAATTCACTATGTATATCAGGGTGGCCTCAAACTCATGGAAATCCTCCTGCATCTACCTCCTGAATGCTGGGATTACAGGTGTGCGTCATCACACCCGGCTTACATTTGTTTTTTGGGGGAAAATTCAATAGCATGAATGGACTGAGGGAAGAACATTTATAGAATATTTAAAACTTGTATTCTGTAGTGGGTGTGGTGGCACATGCCTTTAACCCCAGCACTCAAGAGGCTAAGGTAGGAGGAACTCTGTAAATTAAAGGCCAGCCTAGGTTACAGAGTTTCAGGCCTGCTTGGGCTAAGTGAGACCCTGCTTCTAAGAAAAAAAAAAAAAAAAAAAAAAAGGTGGGGGAGGCTGGAGAGATGGCTTAGCAGTTAAGGCGCTTGCCTAAGAACCCAGGTTCAATTCCCCAGGACCCATGTAAGCCAGATACACAAGGTGGCACATACATCCGGAGTTCGTTTACAGTGGCTGGAGGCCCTGACGTGCCCATTCTCACACTTTCTCCCTCTCTCTGTCTCTAATAAATAAATAAAAAATAATCTGGGCTAGAGAGCTAGCTAAGCAGTTAAGGCACTTGCTTGCAAGGCCTAAGGACCCAGGTTCAATTCCCCAGTACCCACATAAGCCAGATGTACAAGGTGGCGCATGTGTCTGTAGTTTGTTTGCAGTGGCTGGAGGCCCTGGCACACCCATTCTCTCTCTCTGTCTGCCTCTCTCAAATAAACAAATAAAAATAAAATATATTTTTAAAAATGTTGCCAAATTTACTATAATAGCAACCATTTTGCAACTGGCATTAATTTAAGAGATTGGGAATTGAACCCAGGCAGGCAAGTTTTGCAAGAAAGTACCTTTAACCTCTGAGCCATCTCCCTAGTCCAATACACCTAACTTTTTACATGGGTGCTAGGCATTGACTCAGGTCCTCATGCTTGCACAGAAGCACTCTTACCTGAACCTGGCCCCTAGGAACACCTGCTTTGAGTTAATTATGTGTGTTAATAATATAAACTTAAACTGCAATTATTGGTGAGAAATGGAAGTTTCTTAGCTGCTTGAGACTACAGTCTGCAAATCTGCACGTCTTCTATTCTAGTTATAATCATGTTCACAGTTCCTGACTTACAGCAGCTCATCCGTTCTAGTTATAACCATGTGCACAGTTCCTGACTCACAGCAGCTCATCCGTTCTAGTTATAACCATGTGCACAGTGCCTGACTTACAGCAGCTCATCCATTCTAGATATAACCATGTGCACAGTGCCTGACTTACAGCAGCTCATCTATTCTAGTTATAACTATATGCACAGTTCCTGACTCACAGCAGCTCATCCATTCTAGTTATAACCATGTGCACAGTGCCTGACTCACAGCAGCTCATCCATTCTAGTTATAACCATGTGCACAGTGCCTGACTCACAGCAGCTCATCTATTCTAGTTATAACCATGTGCACAGTTCCTGACTTACAGCGGCTCATCCGTTCTAGTTATAACCATGTGCACAGTTCCTGACTCACAGTAGCTCATCCGTTCTAGTTATAACCATGTGCACAGTTCCTACCTTACAGCAGCTCATCTATTCTAGTTATAACCATGTGCACAGTTCCTGACTCACAGGAGCTCATCCGTTCTAGTTATAACCATGTGCACAGTTCCTGACTTACAGCAGCTCAGCTATTCTAGTTATAACCATGTGCACAGTTCCTGACTTACAGCAGCTCATCCTCTAGTTATAACCATGTGCACAGTGCCTGACTTACAGCAGCTTAGCTATTCTAGTTATAACCATGTGCACAGTTCCTGACTTACAGCAGCTCATCTATTCTAGTTATAACCATGTGCACAGTGCCTGACTTTCAGCAGCTCATCTATTCTAGTTATAACCATGTGCACAGTGCCTGACTTACAGCAGCTCATCCATTCTAGTTATACCCATGTGCACAGTGCCTGACTCAGAGCAGCTCATCTATTCTAGTTATAACCATGTGCACAGTTCCTGACTCACAGCAGCTCATCCATTCTAGTTATAACCATGTGCACAGTGCCTGACTCACAGCAGCTCATCTATTCTAGTTATAACCATGTGCACAGTTCCTACCTTACAGCAGCTCATCTGTTCTAGTTATAACCATGTGCACAGTTCCTGACTCACAGGAGCTCATCCATTCTAGTTATAACCATGTGCACAGTGCCTGACTCACAGCAGCTCATCCGTTCTAGTTATAACCATGTGCACAGTTCCTACCTTACAGCAGCTCATCTATTCTAGTTATAACCATGTGCACAGTGCCTGACTTTCAGCAGCTCATCTATTCTAGTTATAACCATGTGCACAGTGCCTGACTTTCAGCAGCTCATCTATTCTAGTTATAACCATGTGCACAGTGCCTGACTTACAGCAGCTCATCCATTCTAGTTATAACCATGTGCACAGTGCCTGACTCACAGCAGCTCATCTATTCTAGTTATAACCATGTGCACAGTTCCTGACTCACAGCAGCTCATCTATTCTAGTTATAACTATGTGCACGGTTCCTGACTTACATCAGCTCAACTATTCTAGTCATAACCATGTACACGGTTCCTGACTTACAGCAGCTCATCCATTCTAGTTGTAACTATGTACACGGTTCCTGACTCACAGCAGCTCATCCATTCTAGTTATAACCATGTACACGGTTCCTGACTTACAGCAGCTCATCTATTCTAGTTATAACCATGTGCACAGTTCCTGACTTACAGCAGCTCATCCATTCTAGTTATAACCGTGTGCACAGTGCCTGACTCACAGCGGCTCATCTAATCTAGTTATAACCATGTGCACAGTGCCTGACTCACAGCAGCTCATCTATTCTAGTTATAACCATGTGCACAGTTCCTGACTCACAGCAGCTCATCCTCTAGTTATAACCATGTGCACAGTACCTGACTCACAGCAGCTTGTCTTTTCTAGTTATAACCATGTGCACAGTGCCTGACTTACAGCAGCTCAGCTATTCTAGTTATAACCATGTGCACAGTGCCTGACTCACAGCAGCTCATCTATTCTAGTTATAACCATGTGCACAGTGCCTGACTCACAGCAGCTCAGCTATTCTAGTTATAACCATGTGCACAGTGCCTTACTCATAGCAGCTCATCTATTCTAGTTATAACCATGTGCACAGTGCCTGACTTTCAGCAGCTCATCTATTCTAGTTATAACCATGTGCACAGTTCCTGACTCACAGCAGCTCATCTATTCTAGTTATAACCATGTGCACAGTGCCTGACTTACAGCAGCTCATCCATTCTAGTTGTAACCATGTGGACAGTTCCTGACTTACAGCAGCTCAGCTATTCTAGTTATAACCATGTGCACAGTGCCTGACTCACAGCAGCTCAGCTATTCTAGTTATAACCATGTGCACAGTACCTGACTCACAGCAGCTCATCTATTCTAGTTATAACCATGTGCACAGTTCCTGACTTACAGCAGCTCATCTATTCTAGTTATAACCATGTGCACAGTGCCTGACTTACAGCAGCTCAGCTATTCTAGTTATAACCATGTGCACAGTGCCCGACTTACAGCAGCTCAGCTATTCTAGTTATAACCATGTGCACAGTGCCTGACTTACAGCAGCTTAGCTATTCTAGTTATAACCATGTGCACTGTGCCTGACTTACAGCAGCTCATCTATTCTAGTTATAACCATGTGCACTGTGCCTGACTTACAGCAGCTCATCTTTTCTTCTTTTTATTTTTTTAATTTTTATTTTATTTTTTTTTAAAGACAGGATCTACAGCCGAGGCTTGTCTCAAATTCTCCGTAGCCAAAAACAACTCTGAACCTCAGATCTTCCTGCTGCTACCTCCCCAGTGTTGGGATTATAAGACAAGCACTACCATGCCTGGTTTGTGTGGTACTGGGGACTGAACCCAGGACTGTGCACGCTAGACTAGTAGTCTACCAACTGAACTCCATCTCCTTGATGGTTTGACATTACAGTGTGTGAAAGTGATACAGTCAGAACAAACTGCACTTCAAATTTTGATCTTTTCGTGGGCTGGAGTGTCACAGTCCAATTCCCTCTCAGAGCTGGGGACAGAACGATGACCTGCAGTCAGGCAGCCTGGGACAGCAGCCGGAACTTCTGTAGATGGGCGCTGAGCTGCAGGTGTGCTGGGTTAGGTTGATCTTATCATGGATGCTAGGGTTTTTTTCAGGTTTTTGGCGGTTTGTTTGGAGGCAGCTCCACTCTAACTTGAGTAGGTCTACATGCTGCAAATCCCTTTGGATACTTGACTCTGTCCTAAGTCACTGGGTGAACCTGTGGCTTCCAGCCTCTGTGCCCTCCTCACCGATAGCTCTGGAGACAGCCAGGGTCCCGTTGACTCTCCAGCAGTCCATGAGAGAGACAAAGCCACCCAGTGCTTCAATGCGTGCCTTCTCATCCTGTGGAGAGACAGCCAAGCCATGAGTTGGAGAGTTGGAGACCTGTATGAGTCCAGGAGCAGGAAGTCCAGTATAACCACATGAGTAGATACTGAGTTGGGTTTCTTTCTTGGTTTTTCAAGATAGGGTCTCGCTCTAGCCCAGGCTGACCTGGAATTCACTATGTAGTCTCAGGGCAGCCTTGAACTCATGGCGATCCTCCTACCTCGACCCCCACCCCCAGTTCTGGGATTAAAGGCATGCACCACCATGCTAAGTTCTGAGTTGGATTCTAAAACACATTTGAAGCCACAGCACTGGAACCAAGTTGGAAAACTCAGCTACACAGCCAAATTAGGCATATAACCTAACAGTCCCTCAGCTGTTAGAATGGCTAAGGAAGAGATGGTACCAGCACAGAGGGTTATCTGCACAAACCTTGATTCATTACCAATGGTTGAGGAAGTGCTCTTGGGGCAGCAGAATGGTGCCAGCCTAGACCCAGAGGGCAGATACCCCAGCTGTCTTGAGTTTAGCCTGTGGTTTCTGTCCCTACCTGGAGAACTGCTAGGACAAAGTGTGTGATGTATAGGTGCAGCCACATGGCAGGGCTCACATGCCCTGAGACAGGACTTGAGAGAAGGCCCTGCACCTACCCCTTCCTCCTCCCCACTTACCACCAGGAACTGTTCCTGCTTGGCAGTGGACCACAGTGCTCCAGCCCTAACTGCATGAGGAACAAGCAGGTATGGCCCAACCCTGAGTCCCTTGAGACCTCACAGTGCTCCAGTCCTAACTGCATGAGGAAAAAGCAGGCGTGCACCCCCCCCCCCCACCACGCTGAGTCCCTTGAGACCTCACAGTGCTCCAGCCCTAACTGCATGAGGAACAAGCAGGCTTGGCCTGACCCTGAGTCCTTTGAGACCTTTTTGGGTCTGTCAGTACCTTCTTTCCCCCTGGCCTGGGAGAGGCGACCCAGACACAAGCCTGTCTGCTGAGGGTTGGTAACAATAGCTGAATAACCCCTAAGTGCTCCTCCTGGAGGAGACAGAAGACACCCATATTCCTATTTTACTGACCTCACAGAACACTTAGGGTAGGGTCTCCCCAAAGGAGGCTCTACAACAGGGAACCAGGCCCTTCCAAGCTGCAGAACCTTCCTTCCTGCAGCCTGGGCCCTATAATCCTGGTTCCTGTGCCTATGAGTCCTTCTCTTCTCCATGGCTCCCTTTGTAGACTGCATTAATCATGACAGCCTCAGCCCATTCTATGCTTGTCCCAAAACTGTTTCCTTAGGATCAGGGTATCTGTACTCTCTGACACCCATCTGTCAGTGGCAATTATTTCTGGTCCTCCTGTCTCATCCTCCTCACCTTCCTCAAATAGCTTCTCTGCAGCCAAACCCCCAAGCAGATGGACCAGGAGTTCCCACTCACAGCAACTTCACCCTTTTCCTTGGGATAAGGGCTGTGCTCAAAAAGGCCTCTGCATCACTCATAACATCACTATACTTTTGGATACCCCAGGCCCTCTCCATGTCACCATATTCAAAGCCTAGGCTCCCTTGAGGCTACCTTCTATAGATGGGTCCTTGCTGCAGCCAACCTGCCACAACCTATAACCTCAGAGGTGTTCTGCACTCCTCCAAGTTTCACTCAAGGGACCAGCCCTCAGCTTGCCCTGTGGTGGACTGGAGATTAGAAGAGCTTCTAGTGATTCCTTGTAGACTTTTTATTTTTATTTATTTATTTGACAGAGAAAGGGGGTGGGAGAGAGAATTAATGAGCACGCTAGGGCCTCCAGCCCAAATTCTTTTTAAAAAAGTGCAATAGTGGCACATCTATCATGGTGGAAACCAACTGCCCTCTAACTGGACTGGAGGCCCACTCCATGGGAGGGAATACATCCCTGATACTGAAAACTTAAAACAGGGGTAGTCATGAGCCATAGGGGTGTAACATCTGCTGCTGTCTGGCTAAATGTATACACTATACTTATCAAACCGCCCATAAAGCACTTCTCTTTAATGTTCATACCCTTATATTAATGCTACTCTCACTTTTGGTAGAGAACCTTCTCTTTTCAGATCGCAGTGACCTTGGGAGGACTCAGAAGGTATCATGGTGCTGGAAAGAAGTGACCGCAGTGCTCAGTACTGCAATATCTTTATCACATCTTCCAAGGCTCAGGGTCTAATGCAGAAGAGGTGGCGGAAAGAATCTAAGAGCCAAGGGAAGGGTAGGACTCCTTACAACGTGCTCCCTCCAGACACAAAATGGCCTGGATATCCATGACCTCACAGTGCCTGACACTACCTACACAAGACCATCATAAGAGGAAGAAAAGATCATGACATGAAAATAAAAGAGAGATTGATTGAGAAGGGGAGGGGATATGATGGAGAACGGAGTTTCAAAGGGGAAATTGGGGGGAGGGAGGGTATTACCATGGGATATTTTTTATAATCATGGAAGTTGTTAATAAAAATTTGAAAAAAATAGCCGGGTGTGGTGGCGCACGCCTTTAATCCCAGCACTCGGGAGGCAGAGGTAGGAGGATCTCGGTGAGTTCGAGGCCACCCTGAGACTCCATAGTGAATTCCAGGTCAGCCTGGGCTAGAGTGAGACCCTACCTCGAAAAACCAAAAAAAAAAAAAAAAAAAAAAAAAATTGAAAAAATATATTTTACCAAAAAAAGGGGGGCTGGAGGGATGGCTTAGTGGTTAAGGCACTTGCCTGCAAAGCCAAAGGACCCAGGTTCAATTCCCCAGGTTCAATTCCCCAGGACTCACGTAAACCAGATGCACAAGATGGCGTACGTGTCTGGAGTTTGTTTGCGTGGCTGGAGGCCCTGGCGTGCCCATTCTCTCTCAAATAAGTAAAAATACCTCTTTCTCTCAAATAAGTAAAAATAAAAAATAAAATATATTTTTTAATTTTTTTGTTATTTTTATTTATTTATTTGAGAGCGACAGACAGAGAGAGAAAGAGGCAGATAGAGAGAGGGAGAGAGAATGGGCGCGCCAGGGCCCCCAGCCACTGCAAACGAACTCCAGACGCGTGTGCCCCCTTGTGCATCTGGCTAACGTGGGTCCTGGGGAGTTGAGCCTCGAACCGGGGTCCTTAGGCTTCACAGGCAAGCACTTAACCGCTAAGCCATCTCTCCAGCCCCCAAAAATAAAATATTGAAAGGAAAAAAAAGCTGGGTGTGGTGGTGCACGCCTTTAATCCCAGCACTGGAGAGGCAGAGGTAGGAGGATCGCCATGAGTTCAAGGCCACCCTGAGACTACACAGTGAATTCCAGGTCAGTCTGGGCTAAAGTGAGACCCTATCTTGAAAAACAAAAAAATTATTCTTATTTATTAGAGAGGGAGAGGGAGAGAGAGAGAGAGGGAGAAAGAGAGAGAGAGAAAGAGAATGGGCATGCTAGGGCCTCTAGCAAGTGCAAATACCAGATGCATGTGCCACCTTGTGCATCTGCCTTACGTGGGACCTGGAGAATTGAACCTGGGTCCTTAGGCTTTGCAGGCAAATGCCTTAATTAACTACTAAGCCATCTCCCTAGCCCATTGTAGAATTCTTTGTAGGCAAAGCCCTCAGGGTGCTGGCAGGGTATAGGACTAGATCCAGCCTTCTGGGCAAAGGTTGGCACCTCATCTAGACCTGGCTAGGGGAAGGAGGGCCCACTAAGGCAGCAGGTCCCAATCCCCTATGGTGGTGGTGAAAACAGAGTGGCCAAGACTATCTACCACTTTGGCTCTGTGCTCTGGGCAAATGACTGAACCTTTTCCAGCCCTAGTTCTTTCCATTATATAATAGGATGAGCACGTGTCACAGACTATGGGCTATGTCTCTGATCATCCCTATGGTCAACATCATGGTATGTCCCATCCATCCCAGAAGCCACAAAAGGGAAGAAGACCAAAACCTCCTCCAGGACTAAAGCCTATGAACACAAACAGAGGACGAGTGTGGGGAAATGTACAGATCATCAGGCCGGAGCCAGCCTCCTGAACACAGCTAGTGCCCACAGGCTAGGATGGGCAGAGTGCTCATAGGAAAGGATGCAATGATTTCAAACTTCTCAGATGTTCAAACTCACTCTGGAAGAGAAAGAAAACCAGACAGCAATACTGAGATGTTCCCATCCTTCAGATGGTGTGCAGCCATGGCCTGAAGGAGAGGGAGAAGCTCGTGCGACTCAACACTTGGACATTTATGAGAATCACAAGGCCCCTTCCTAAGCAGTTATAAGCAGGAATAGCTGCTGTGGGAGGGGAAGCACTCTTTCCTGCCTGAGATGGCTGCAAGTTGTGTGGAGAGAGGCTGGAGAGATGGCTCAGCAGTTAAGGCACTCGCTTGCAAAGCCTAAAGACCTGAGTTCGATTCCCCAGTACACACATAATGTCAGATGTACAAGGCGGCACATGTGCCTAGAGTTTGTTTGCAGTGGCTACAGACCCTGGTGCACTCATTCTCTCTATCTGCCTCCCCCCCAAATCAATAAATACATAATTTTTTTTAATGTTTTATTTTTTCTTATTTATTTGGCAGAGAGAAAGAGGGGGAAGGGGGAAGAATGGGTGCGCCAGGACCTCTAGCCACTGTAAATGAACTCCAGATGCATGCGTCACCATGTACATCTGGCTTACGTGGGACCTGGAGAATCAAACCTGGGCCCTTTGGCTTTGCAGGCAAATGCCTTAACTGCTAAGCCATCCCTCCAGCCCATAAAAAATAGTTTTTAAAAAGTTGTGTGGGACAAAATGGCCTGGATATCCATGACCTCACAGTGCCTGACACTACCTACACAAGACCGATCATGACATCAAAATAAAAGAGACTGAGATGGGGAGCGGATATGATGGAGAATGGCATTTCAAAGGGGAAAGTGGGGGGAGGGAGGGTATTATCATGGGATATTTTTTATAATCATGGAAGTTATTAATAAAAAAATTTGAAGATAAAAAAGTGTGTGGGAGCCTGGTATGGTGGCACATGCCTTTAATCCCAGCACTTGGGAGGCAGAGGTAGGAGGATCTCAGTGAGTTTGAGGCCACCCTGAGACTACAGAGTGAATTCCAGGTCAGCGGCGAGCTAGAGTGAGATCCTACCTCCAAAAACAAACAAAACAAAACAAAAAGTTGTGTGGGGAGCTCCAGGGGTGCAGCTTCCATGAGTCTGGGGTAGGCTCTGTGTAATGCAGCTGCATTTGAGTCACCCATGTTCCTTGTAAGTAACCCCAATGAACTCACTGATTCAGTAAGGTAAACTTGGTTGGAACTGTTTCTTTGGTTTGCCATCAGTGCCCTATCTGGGGCAAACAGATCATTGTTCACCACTCTCTAGGAAAGTCACACAGAAGAAGGGCAGGTTCTATGGGCTGGTGGGACCATGGGCTCGTATAGAGGGAAACCCTTCCCTATCACTCTGGTTTGTGTGGCTCCATTAGCTTCACTATTTGTCCCTGTTTGCACCAGAATGACCTGGGAGTCCCCAAGCCAGGGAAGAGCAGCTGCTTTGCTCAGTACAGGCTGACCCAGCCTGTGGACATCAGCTAGACAAATCTGCAATACTAGTGTGTCTAATCTGGCTCTGTAGCCTTGCTTGTAGAGACCTGTTCTACAAATATACTTGACCCTGAATGTCATATGCAGGTATATGTTGCTGCCATGTTTTCTTTTTTCTTTTTCTTTTTCAAAGTAGGGTCTCACTCTAGCTCAGACTGACCTAGAATTCACTATGTAGCCTCAGGCTGGCCTTGAACTCACAGCATTCCTTCTACCTCTGCCTTCCAAGTGCTGGGATTAAAGGTGTGCGCCACTACGCCTGGCACTGCCATGTTTTTAGCACTAAAAGAGAAGGCTCTCGGTATCCATTGGATCACAGCAGAAATTCATGATGCCATGCACCTTCAAGAAAGGGTGGAAGCTCTTTGTGTGAAGATGTGGCTTCCTAGGTGCATAGTTAGGTGACAAAAGCCCACAAGAAGCAGTATGTAGGGAACGAGCAGTATGTAGGGAACGAGGAGCAGTATGTAGGGAAGGTAAGGTGTGGGAGGTGCACAGGCATCTCCTGATTCCAAGGGTTCCCTTTCTTCCCCCAGAAAACAAATAGACAGCTGGGCGTGGTGGCGCACACCTTTAATCCGAGCACTCGGGAAGCAGAGGTAGGAGGATTGCCCTGAGTTCGAGGCTACCCTGAGACTACATAGTGAATTCCAGGTCAGCCTGGGCTAGAGTGAGACTCCCTACCTCAAAAACCAAAAGAAAAGAAAAGAAATACACTAGACATATTTGTGAGATAGGAGGCTTAGGTCAATGAGTGACCTCACACTTCCTAGTGTGGTATCACCTACTGAAGCCCCAGGCCTGGGTCCTTCCATGCCTAGTACAATGTTGATCCCAGCCAGTGCCTGTCCACTCATTGTCTGTGTGGGTTGCAGTACTCAGCAGGGATAAATTGGCCTTAATTTTTGAGCTGTCTGTTGAGGTTGTAGGTCCAGCTCTTGCTTCAAGCTCTGGACTTAACGTCACTGTGGTTCACAGTGTGGTTGGTCTCTGGGCCACTTAGTAAGGAGGAGAGCCTTCTCTCTGCAAGAGTCTAAGGACCCTTTGCACTTTTTTTTTTAGGTAGGGTTTTACTCTGGCCCAGGCTGACCTGGAATTCACTATGTAGTCTCAGGGTGGCCTCAAACTCACGGTGATCCTCCTACCTCTGCCTTCCAAGGGCTGGGATTAAAGGTGTGCGCCACCACGCCCGGTTCCTTTGCACTTCTTGATGCACTCCAATACTCAAGTGGAACCTCCTGATATTTTGCTTCCCTGTGAGGCCCCCAAACTTGGGTTCTCTACATGGGCCCAGCACAATAGGTACCTGGAATTATCCTGGGAAAGCCTTACCTGTCGTTCGGGTTTATGTGGCTCCATCAACTTCACTACCTGTCCCTGTTGTACCAGGATGACCTGGGAGTCCCCGAGCCAGGCAACGTGCAGAGTTGTTCCTGCAATGAGTGTGCACACACCTGTGGTGCCACTCTGCAGCCGCTGCAGGAGAGAGAGCCGGGTGGGGTGAGGTCTGACCTCAGCACACCCTCACCGAAACAGCACTTAGTGAAGAGGAGGCCTGACGGAAAGTCAGTTCCCCGTGATAGAATTGCACAGCCACAAATGTGGATCATGAGGTGTTTACTGCGTGGGAGAACATGTCTTTATAGGACCCTGTTCAGACCTAACTCTGGAACTGGCTAGCTTAGCTAGTCTGTGATGGCTGAATGAGACTGCGGAGTGGATGTGGAAGGCAGGAGGGGGCAAGGATGACACAGGGCAGGAAGATTTGGGCATGATGAATATATTCACTACACATATATGTGTATATCAAAACTTATCCAAATGCACACTGTAAACATGTACAACTTACAATATGTCAACTATATCTCAATAAATCTGTTTAAAAGGAATAACAGAGCTGGGCATGGTGGTGCATGCCTTTAATCCCAGCACTTGGGAGGCAGAGGTAGGAGGATCGTCATGAGCTTGTGGCTACCGTGAGACTACATAGTGAATTACAGGTCAGCCTAGGCTAGAGTGGGACCCTACCTCAAAAAACAAACAAACAACAACAAAAAAAAAAAAAAAAGAAGAAGAAAAAGGCAAAAAGAAAAAGAAAACAACAGGCTAGCCGGGCATGGTGGCGCACTCCTTTAATCCCAGCACTTGGGAGGCAGAGGTAGGTGGATCACCGTGAGTTCGAGGCCACCCTGTGATTACATAGTGAATTCCAGGTCAGCCTGGGCTAGAGTGAGACCCTACCTCGAAAAACAAAACAAAACAAAACAAACAAACAAACAAAAAACAGGCTACAGGTGTATAGGACCTTACATTTGATTCCCAGGAAGGAAGGAAGGGAGGGAAGGAGAGAGGGAGGGAGATAATTAAACTCTTTTTTTTTTTTTTTTCTGATGCATTAGATCTACACTCCATAGGTCGGGATCTCAGGATGCAGCCCTGAACTGTTTGGAGTGTCAGATAATTAAACTCTTTATTTCAGAAACTCCACTAAGTTCCACTAAGGTCTGTGATGAGACTGTGTGATGACTGGGTCCCACAGCAGGTTTCAAGCCATGTAAGTGTCAGTCTAAATGAGTATAATAATGTCTAAAACGAGTACTATATTAGGATCTGCTCTTGGGGTTGCTGTGAAGGCCCAGTGAGGTCAGGTTCAGTGAATTAAGTCCTCAGAGGAGCAGAGTGTCTTTTTTCTGAAACAAGTGCCTCATCCCTACATATGGCTGTCACACCAAGAAAAGGTCCCTTAGCAGCTTGCTAGGACTAGGCTGAGTGAAGAGACATTGGGACAGTATGTTAGTCATATTTTGTATGTTCTCTATTTTGAGGTACTTTGATATCTTGGGCCATAAGTATTTGGGAGACTGTCCCTCCCAAGGCTGGCTAATTCCTAAAGACACAAATACCTGCTCTATGAGTGTACCTTTCAAACCAGCTATTCTGGAGCCCATGACCCCATCCTCCCTTACTGATCCCAAGAATTTCCTGCCCTAGATGGCTTCAGGTCTGGTGTGGATGGCCAGGGGCCACACTTGTAGCTCAGGACTGACGGGTTATTCAAACTACAGCTCAGTCAGGACTTGCCTGGCTGGCCATGCCTGGGACTCCCCAGAGACCTTGTATGCTCCCATCTCCTATGCTTCCTGCTTGTAAGAGCTGTAAGTAATAAACTCTTGTTTAAAGTACGCGTCTGCTACCCTACCATTCCCAGTTAAAGCACCATCTACATCTGAAAGCGGGCTACCTTCCCCTGGTTCTGCACACTGGCTGAAGGTCTGTGTCAGAGGCTTGGCATGCTGGCTAGAGTTTGGGTTTGATTTGCATGCCCTCCCCCCAGCTTCTGTCCTGAAATTTAATTCCCACTGTGAGATACCAAGGGAGTAGAAACTGAATCCAACTATGGTATTTGGGGGAGGGGGCTTTGTTGGGGGCAGGTTTTGGGAGGTGATTGGGATTGGATGAAGCTGTCAGGCAGAGCTCTCATGGTTCAATCCTGGCAGCTTTATAAAAAGAAGGGAAGGAGTCCAGAAGACAAAAGGACACACACTCTCCTTGTCTCTTGCCACATGATGCTCTGAGCCACACTGGGTCCTGTCAGCAACATCATTAACATTTGCATCTCCAGAACTGGGAGCTAAAACAAACCTCCTATTTTTAAATGATCCATCTTCCCTTATTTTGTAATCATAAAGAAAAACAGCCAGGTGTGGTGGTGCATGCCTTTAATCCCAGCACTCAGGAGGCAGAGATAGGAGGATCACCATGGGTTCAAGGCCACCCTGAGACTACATAGTGAATTCTAGGTCAGCCTGAGTTAGAGTGAGACTCTACCTCAAAAAAAAAAAAAAAAAAAAAAAAAAAAAAAAAGTAAAATAAAGAAAAAAGGGCTGATATGAGGGACAAATTTAGTACTATTTTCATTCAAATGAAAAATGAGGGCTGGAGATGGACAGAGATTAAGGCACTTTCCTACAAAGCCTAATGACTAGGGTTCGATTACCCAGTACTCAACATAAACTTAGATGCACAAAGTGGTGCATGCATCTGGAGTTTGTTTGCCCATCCCCCCCCTCTATATATATATCTGCTTGCAAATAAATAAATATTTTTTTAATTAAAAAAAGAAAAATGAGCTCTGCTCCTAAAAGAATGAAACAGCGTGAGTGACAGGAGTGCTCAATGAGGCCCTTCCTGAGCCACCAACCACTTTAGTTTCTTTCCCTCCACAGAGACCAGGACTCTGATGCTAATGGCTACAGCACTTCAGATGCAGGTGCAAGTTCTCACCTCTCTCTTGGCTTTGCAGAGAAACATTTCATCGGTGCGCCTGAAGGCTTCTTTGAGGGCTCCTGTGGGGTCTGTGGACAGCTCCGGGTGGTGGGCAGCATTAACGTGCATGTGGACAGCAGCATACCTTGCAGCATCTACACCTCCATGACCATCAAATACAGCAAAGTAGGCGCGGTCTACAGAGTCCTGATGGGAGTGCAGTGCGAGTCACAGATTGATTGACCTTGTACCTGACTAAGGCTGGACCCCTGCTATCCTGCTCATTTGGGGAAGGGTGGATGGTTTCACAATTTGTCCCCCACAGTTCATGTGCTGGAGACCTAATCCTCAAAGTCTTACATTAATAAAATTTGTAAAGGGAACCCTTGAGAAGTAACTTGGATTGATCCACTTGTGGATGAATGGACTACTAAAGGAGTGGCTGTGTTATAAAAAATGAATTTCTTTTTTTTTTTTTTTTTTTTTGAGGTAGGGTCTCACTCTAGCCCAGGCTGACCTGAAATTCACTATGCAATTTCAGGGTGGCCTCAAACTCATTGTGATTCTTCTACCTCTGCCTCCTGAGTGCTGGGATTAAAGGTGTGTGCCACCATGCCTGGCTGTCTTGTTTTTTTTTTGAGGCAAGGTCTCACTCTAGCCAAGGCTGAGCTGAAACTCACTCTGTAGCCCTAGCTAGCCTTGAACTCATAGTGATCCTCCTACCTCAGTCCTTAGAGGGCTGGGAATAAAAAAGCATGAGCTACCATGCATGGCCTCAGATTTCTTTATCTTGCCAAATGATGTCCTGTACTGTTCTGGCACTCTATAGAGTCCCTGCCAATAAGAAGGCACTCACCAGAGGCAGCCCCTTGCTTGTCCTTGGACCTCTCAGTCTCTGGAATCATTAAGAAACAAATTTCTGCCAGGCGTAGTGGTATACACCTTTAATCTCAGCACTTGGGAGCAGAGGCAGGATTGCTGTGAGTTTGAGGCCAGCCTGAGACTATGTAGATAAGTTCCAAGTCAGCCTGGGCTAGAATGAGACCCTACCTCGAAATGCAAAAATAGTAAATAAAAAGCTGGGCGTGGTGCTGCATGCCTTTAATCCCAGCAGTTGGGAGGCAGAGGTAGGAGGATTGCTATGATTTCGAGGCCACCCTGAGACTACATAGTGAGTTCCAGGTCTGCCTGGGCTAGAGTGACACCCTACCTCAAAAAACAAAACAAAACAAAATAATAATAATAATTAAATAAATAAAAACTAAATTTATTTATAAATGATCTAGTCTTGGCCATACTGTTATAATGAAACAGATCCAAGACAGATAGGGTCTAGAAAAATCAGCATGGCCCTCACCAGGCTAGTCAAGTGGGCTCAAGAACTATGAGCAAGAAATGAGGAGGAGGACAGCCCTCTGAGCCACATTTTCACCAGGCAGCCACAAGCAGAACATGAGGTGAGATGCAACTTCTATGGAGGCTGAACAGGGCTCAGAAATACAAGTCTAAACCTGGGGAGGCATTTGGCCCTCCTCTTATGCAGATGTAGGCCAATTGTTTCCTTTGCCCAATCTTCTGCTATAGAAAGCACAGTGCCCAGCATCCTGGTCCAAAGGTACTGGTGCTGTGAATTAGATTCATCAGGGTAACGCTGAGAACTGCCTAACTGTCAGGCCCAAGACATAACTCAGAAGTACTTCCCTTGGCTTGGCTTTGCCTGGCAGCTCTCTTGGCACCCAGGGTCCCCCCCTTCTGCTTCAGTACCCTTATGCTATCTTGGTGGCAAAATACTCACCGACAAGCCAAAGAGGTGGTTGAAGGTAGGAAGGGACACGTGCCGATCCTCCATCTTGCGGCGGGTATTCCGGATGGCATGGATGGAGACCAGCCATTGCCGCTGTGGCGTCTGGGCAGTCAATGGAACCTGCTTCTGCCAATGGCTACATACTTGCCAGAGCTGGTTAAAAAAACTCCATGCAAGGCCTTTGGCATCTAGTACTGATGGGTATGATGGAGGAATTGTTAGCCAAGCTCAAACCATGTAAGTGAAGTTTTGCTGGCTTTCCTGCACCCCTTTCCTACCATATCTCTAAGCTTTCAAGACAACCCCTCCCAACAGCCAGCATGGGCCCCACCAGTGACTCATTTTTACCTCCCAGGGCACGTTGAACATGCCAACTTAATAAATTATGCCCCAACAGTCTGTCATCAGCTATTAGATATGTTTGGTATGGGGCTAGAAAGTTGGTTCAGCAATTAAATATATTTTCTCTACAAGCATGAGAGCCTGAGGGATTGAGACTGCCTGGGTCTGAATCTCCAGAACCCACTTAAAACAGCAGGGTGTGGGCTGGGAACATGGTTCAGTAGATAAAAGAATTTGCTTGCAAAGCCTGTGGCCTGTGTTCGATTCCCCACTATCCACATAAAGCCAAATGCACAAAATGGCACATGCATCTGAAGTTCATTTGCACTGGAAAAGAGGCCCTGGCATGCCATTTTCTCCCTCCCTCTCTCCCTCTCTCATACACATACCAACAATTTAAAAAAAATATTTTATTTCTCTGTTTACTTACTTGAGAGACACACAGAAAGACAGAGAGAGAGAGAGAGAGAGAGGAGAAGATGAGAGAAGAGCTATAATGCAACAGGTTTCGAAACTTCAAATCTGGACAGCCAAAAAAATGGGGAAAAAAAAATGGGCCAGTAAACCTGTTAAAAGGGGTTTTCCCCTTTAAACCCGGTTTAAAAATTTTAAAAAAAAAATTTTTTCGGGGATTAAAAAAAAAGATTTCCCCTTTAAACCCCCCCGGGCGCTGGAAAGGTTTTTATCCCAAAATTGGGGGGCAGATTAATATCAAAAGTTCGGGACCGGGGAACTCCAGGGGAACCGGTAACCTGGGAAAAGTAGATTTCTTAAAAACCCTTTTTTTGATAAAAAATAAAAAATAAAAAATAAAAAAAATTTCAAAATGAACTGAATAACCTGAAAGGGCCATGCCTTTTTCCTTTTTCCCTAGAAAATTTAAAAAAAATTATTTTTTATGTTTTTCTGAGGAACGGGGGAAAAAAAAGGGGAGGTAAAAAAGAAAAAAAGGGGGAAGAAGGGCCCCAGGGCTCCAAAACCCCAAAAGGACCCGTGATCCCCCTTATGTTGTAACTGGGCCCTGGGAAACAACCTAAAAAGGGGCCTTACTCCAGCAACAAAACCCTCCTCTTAGTTTTTTTTTCCAAAGAAAAAAAAGGAAAAACCACACAGGTTTCTTTTGGGGCCAAAAAACCAAAATAGTTCTTGTTTTTTTTTTTTCTTTTTTTTTTTTTTTCGGGTGGGTTTTCCAACCCGGGCTCCGAAACCATTTAGCCATGTTAAACCACGCATCCACCACACTGCCCCAGGTGGGATAAAGGTTGGGCCCCCCAACCCAGTTCTGTTTTTCATTGTTTTTTTCTAAAAAAAAATTTAAAAATTTAAAAAAAAAAATTTTTTGGGTGATCTTTGTTTTCCAAAAACCTTGGGTTTTTTGACATTGGGGGGGCCTTGGGCCTGGGCTTCCGGGGTTCTTCCCTTAGGCTGAGGCAGGACAGAAAGGGGCATGGGGGGGGAGGGGGCAGAGAAAAAAATGATTTTATAATTAGGGGCCCCTAAAAAAAAAATTTTTAAAAAAAAAAGGGGGGGAAAATTTTGGGAAAGGAAAAAAAAAAAAGGGCTCTGTTCCAGGCCGGGAAAAAAGAAACACCACCAACCCCCTTTTAAAAAAAACCAAAAATTTTTTTTTCTAAATTTCCCCTTTTTACCCCCAAACTTTTAAAAAGGGTGGGGGAAGTTTTTGGGGCCCCCCCTTAAAGGCAGGGGCCCGGGTTTTTAAAAAAAAACCTTTGGGGGGGTTTAAAACCCGAATTCCCGCCCCCCTTTGGGGGTTCCCCGAAAATTTTTAAAAAAAAGGGAAAAGAAAAAAGGGGGAAAAAAGGGAGAAAAGGGAAAAAAAAATTTTTTTTTTTTTAAAAGGAAAAGGGGGGGGGGGGAGGGGGGGGATCAAATGCTCAAAGGGGATGGCCCTTGGGGATTTTAAATTTTTTAAACCCTGGAAGGGTTTTAGCTTTGCGGTTTAAAGCTTTCATTTCCCCCCCCTTTAAAAAAACCCTTTTAATCTCCAAAAAGCTTAAATTTTTGGGTAGTCCTGAAATGCTTTTCAATGTTGAAGCCATGAATCATGGGTTTGTGGGATTTGAAGGGTACTCCTCAGGAGCTGTGTCTGTCCCCTCACCACTGATAAGGTTATATAGTGCCGCTATGTCCATCAACAGTTTGAACTTGAGTCTTACTCAAGAAAAGGCGATTACAAATGGGGATGACAAGCCCACAACAAGTCTGGCCCTGTGACTCCTGAAACCTGGGTCAGTTGTGCTGGCCAAGGCCTGTGGTCCTGAGCCTCAGAACCTGCCTGGAGATCTGCCTTAACAAGAGTCACTGGGGAGGGTCTGACAGTGGGCACAGTGGCACTTCAGTCACGTCTCTGCCAGTGGCAGTGAGCCTAACAGTCTGTGTTGATGCTTTTGGGCAAGAGTGGCTTGGAGACCAGACTTGCATAAATACTCAAGGTCACTAGCCCAGCCTACATGACACAGCTCTGGAGTACAGAGAAGGCGACGCAGGCTTGGAGTTCCCTCCCTTTTTCATAGGCACCAGGTGTAGGGTATGGCTTTGCCAGCAATGGCAGTTATCCTTCCCACCAGTGGGTGACACTGTGTCCTGTCTGGAAGTGTAGGGTAGGGTGGGAGGTGGGGGTGCTCCCTTTGTGGGACCCTGGTAGCGGCAGCTGCCAGCGGCCGGAAGCCTGCAGAGAACAATGGCTGCCTGTCACTGAGGACAGACTCAAGGAGACAAGGCCATGCTGGGATGTAAGCTGGTCAGGGAACTGGAGGCGGGATCAGCTGGCATGCGCAGGCACTAGAGGCTGCATGTATTTTTCTCTTCTACTGTGTTCCTTAGCTCTCCACCCATGTACTAATGTGGACTTTAAAGTGACACAGAAAGGAAATGACAAAAGGGAAAACTCTGTTTCCTACAGCTGGAAAACAAGCTGCATTGGGCCCGTTGCGGCACCTCCCCTGCAGCTTGTCTCTTTCCCTTCCAGTACCTTTGGTCTAACACAAACCAACACCTTGGTGAAATACAATAAAAACTACTAATTAAGAAACAGAATCATGCAGAATAAGAGCCTTGCATTCTTAGAATCAGATCTTCTGCCAAATGGCCTTGCAGGCCTCCTGGCACTCATTAAGTTTTTGTTTTTGTTTTTTTCCTGAGAGGGAGGGGGGAATGGGCACTCCAGGGCCTTCAGCTGCTGCAATCAAACTCCAGACATGTGCTCCACCTTGTACATCTGGCTTAAGTGGGTCCCGGGGACCCAAACTTCGGTCCTTTAGCTTTTCAGGCAAGTGCCTTAACCACTAAGCTATTTCTCTGGCCCATCATTCTCTGTTTCTGAGCTCTTTTGGCTGTGCCTTGACATTCTAGGACCTGGCCCACTAACCCAGGAGCACTTAGGCAGGCAAGCCTCTATTGTTGTTAGATTTCTCACATGTAAAATAGGACAAGCATAATTCACTTCCAATGGTTCTGAAGCTTAAGTGAGATAGGACCTAGGTGGTCTATGGTGCCTATCCACCTCACTGGCCGATTCTGACCTGAGCATGGATGGTCACAGTTTCCCTTTTTGGCCTCCAGCCTCTGTGTTCTGCTTTCTCTGCACCTGGATCCTGATAAGCATGCTGCCCACAATGTCACCCTGAGTTTGTCATGCTAAGCAGTCCTAGGTCCATCTGAAAGGAAAAGGAACTCACAGGTTACAGGAGCTTTCTCTTTCTCATCCTCCTCTTCTTGTTCGGGCAACTTCTTGAATTCAGAAAGGTTTGTCTGTAGCAGCTGGGAAATGGCTTCATGGGTCAGAGATGCAGCTAATTGTGATGGAGCATTCCTAGGGAGAAGTGAAGAGGTGGAGCTGTGTAACTTACAGCTAAAGGCAGGCCCAGCACTCTCCAGGCTGGCTTGCACCCCTGGAGGTTATGAACAGTAGGCAATCTCTGCCTTCGGAGAAGTGGGATGGATGTTCATACACACCAAAAGGCAGACACATATCATGCAACATGATCTACTGGGAAGAGGGTTAGTGGCCAGGAATCTCCCCTGGCATTCAAGCTGGTATGGGACCTGGCCCTTGTGCCTCAGGTAGGGAGAGAGGCACCAGTGCTAGCTGGGGATCCTGGGTCCAAGCTGTGTTATAAGCTCAATTGTACTCCAATGTACATGTTGAAGGCCAAAAACTCCTCAGATGAGACTTTGTAATAAAGTCACAGCAGATATCATCAGTAAAGATGAGGGGACAAGGAAGTGGGATGAGCCCCTGCTTCAATGTGACTGACCCTTTATATAAAAGTGGATATGCAGTCACATAAACCTGGGATGGGGGGGGGGGTGAACCTGCACTCTAGGGAATACCCAGGACTGTCCTGACCACAGGACCCAGCCCTGCTCATGCCTTCACCCCACACAGCCAGCCTCCATCCTGAGAGACAGTGGTGACTGTTGTTCAGGGTGCCCCATCTTTGTGCTTTGTTATAATGGCCCCAGGGGCTAACCCCCAGAGTGTGGGACCCAGGTGTTACATTTTGACAGATGATCTACACTTGATAAAGGTGGTGCTACGTGCAGCTCAGGGTTACTGGGCAAACGGAGTGAGGGACACTCAAGCTAGGGGTGGGCAATGCTCTGGCCATAGGGAGCCTCTGGCATTGGTGCATCTTGAAGAGGGACAAGGCAGCCTGGATTGAGTTCTCACACCACTGAGCCTGCAGAAGGTGGGCTGAAGGTGAATGCTGGTGGGGTGGTAGTGACCACAGTCCAGAGACAAGTCAAAGTCAGTGTGAGCTGGGCAGGGGTTCCTGATGACAGAAGTGGAAAAAGCAGGGCTGGAGAGATGGCTTAGCAGTTAAGGTGCTTGCCTGCAAAGCCAAAGGACCCAGGTGTGATTACCCAGGATCCACATAAGCCAGATGCACAAGGTGGCACATGCATCTGGAACTCATTTGCAGTAGCTAGAGGCTTTGGCTCATGCATTCTATCTGCATCTTTCTCTCTCTCTCTCAAATACACACACACACACACACACACACACACACTTTTATTTTTGTTGTTGGGTTTTTTTTTTTTTTTTTTTTCCCCTGAGGTAGGGTTTCACTCTAGCCCAGCCTGACCTGGAATTCACTATATAGTCTCAGGGTGGCCTTGAACTCATGGCAATCCTCCTACCTCTGTCTCTGCTGGGATTAAAGGTGTGTGCCACCACGCCTGGCTTAAATACAATATTTTTAAAAAAGAAGCCAGGCACAGTCCTGCTACTGACAGTCTTTGGAATCTCAGAGTAAACACCTGATTTTTGTTTGTGTTTTGTTTTTCAAGGTAGGATCTTGCTTTAGCCCAGGCTGACTTGGAATTCACTATGTAGTCTCAGGCTGGCTTCGGACTCACAGTGATAATCCTACCTCTGCCTCCCAAGTGCTGGAATTAAAGGTATATGCCACCATGCCTAGCTGATTTTTTTTTAATGAGAGATTGAGAAGTTTCTGTATGCTTTTGACATACAACCAGCTGAGGTAGGCCACAGCTCAGTGGTAGAGCACTTGCGTAGTATGCAGAAGGCCTGGCTGGGTCCCAGTAACCCCCCTAAAAATAAAAATCTATTTGTGCACAAGCCAAGACATGAGAAATCAATTCTTTTGCCTTTGGGCATTTCCTTCCAGCCATGGGTTTTCCCTTTGTGAGGCAGCAGGAAGGCTCCTGCTCTCCTTGGTCTGGGTGAGGTCATACTTCGGCTTGCTGCCCACTGGCTGTTGCTGCTGCGATTGGGGGCAGGAAAGAAGTTTCCAGCCATGGAGATGGAGACAATACCTGACCTCTAGCCACTAGCAACCCCTTCCTGGAAATGGCTCACACCTCACCCAGGGTCATACCCATGGATAAGACTTGGAGGCCCTCAGTCCTGCTACTACACCATGAATGCCTACCCTGATTCTGGCTCCTAAACTTGGTCAGAGGATGCTCTAGAAAGGTACCTTGGGGGTTACAAGGAGTCAACAAAATGGTAACAGAAGAAAACCACACCTAGATAATTATAATATATGCTGTGCACTGCTTGGGGATGCAAAGATGCCACTGCAAATGAACTCCAGACACATGTGCCACCTTGTGCATCTGGCTTACATGGGGACTGGGGAATTAAACCTGGGTCCTTAGGCTTCACAGGCAACTGCTAAGCAATCTTTCCAGCCTATCTTTAAAAAATATTTTATTTTTATTTATTTATTTGACAGAAAGAGGGGGAGAGAGAGAGAAAGAAAGAATGAATGGGTGTGCCAGGGCCTCCAGCCACTGCATACAAACTTCAGACGCGTGTGCCACCATGTGCATCTGGCTAATGTGGGTCCTGGAGAATCAAACCTGGGTCCTTTGGCTTTGCAGGCAAACTCTTTAACCACTATTCCATCCCTCCAGCGCATCTTTCTTTTTTTTTTTTTAATAAAAATTTTGCCGGGTGTGGTGGCACAAACTTTTAATCCCAGCACTCGGGAGGCAGAGGTAGGAGAATTACCAAGAGTTCGAGGCCACCCTGAGACTACATAGTGAATTCCAGGTCAGCCAGAGCTAGAGTGAAACCCTACCTCAAAAAGCCAAAAAAAAAAAAAAAAAATATTTGAGAGGGAGGGAGGAAGCAGCACATATATAGAAAATGGACACATCAAGGCCTCCAACCACTGTAAGCAAACTCCAGATGCATGCCCCACCTTGTGCATCTGGGTTATGTGGGTACTGGGGAATCAAACCTGGGTCCTTAGACTTTGCAGGCAACTATCTTAACCGCTAAGGCATCTCTTCAGCCCCAGGAGCATGCTTATAATTCCAGTATTTAGGAGGCTAAAGTAGGAGGATTGCTGTGAGTTCAAGGCCACCCTAAGACTACAGTGAATTCCAGGTTGACCTGGGCTTGAGTGAGACCTTACCAAAGGAAAAAACAAAGAAAAATATGTATATATACAGAGCTGAGTGTGGTGGCACACGCCTTTAATCCCAGCACTTGGGAGGCAGAGGTAGGAGGACTTCCATGAGCTCAAGGCCACCCTGAGACTACTAAGTGAATTCCAGGTCAGCCTGGGCTAGAGCAAGACCCTACCTCAAAAAGACAAACAAGGGCTGGAGAGATGGCTTAGCACTTAAGCGCTTGCCTGTGAAGCCTAAGGACCCCAGTTCGAGGTTCAAATCCCCAGGACCCACGTTAGCCAGATGCACAAGGGGGTGCATGTATCTGGAGTTCGTTTGCAGTGGCTGGAGGCCCTGGCGCGCCCGTTCTCTATCTGCCTCTTTCTCTGTCACTGTCAACTACCTAAATAAAAATGAACAAAAAACAAACAAACAAAAAACCACTTATCTGAAAGAGGCCAGTCATAGGAGCACTTACTGGGAAGGTTGAAGTAGGAGTACTGCTGTGTTTGAAGCCAGTCTGACCTACATACACAGTAAGTTCCAGATTAGCCTGGATAAGTGAGACTCTGCCTCAAAATAATATTAAAAAAATAATAAAATGCTTAAAAATCTGAAAAGGAGCCATGGACCAATATACTCAAAGCCCTTAATACCCACAACCCTAACTTGGGCTGTAGGGACAGGAAGCAGAGAATGAAGATCTGTGAGGCACACGTGACCATGTGTATGCACACGTGCCAGTGAAAGTGCTTGTGGTTAGTTGTACATGATGTAGATTATACATGAGGTGCAGACCCCAAGTGATGATGACATCTACCCATGTCTACGTGAAAGAGAAAATGCTAGAAAAGAATAAAATTAAATAGAAGACCTTGCAGGGCGTGGTGGTACATGCCTTTAATACCAGCACTCGGAAGGCAGAGTGGGAAGGTCGCTGTGAGTTCAAAGCCACCCTGAGACTACACAGTGAATTCCAGGTCAGCCTGGGCTAGAGTGAGACCCTACCTCAAGAAAACAAAAACAAAACAAAACAAAACAAAACAAGTAGAAGACCTTAAAAATACTACATTTTTTAGGGTCTGTTGTCACGGTAGATGCATAGAGTCTAAGAAGGACCCTGAGGAGCTCTGTGTCACCCCTCCAGCTTCCAACTCAGGGAGCTTTGCCCCTTACCCATTAATTACTAGTGTGTACCTCAAATATGTCCTGGTTCCTCTCTCATCACATCCAAGCTCCACTGACTTCTGGTTCTGCAATATCCTCCCACATCTTAAACTGTAACTCCAGCTCAGCCCATCTCTGAAGCAGGTCACCTGCTGTTACTGGTAGCTGGTGGTGTCCTCAGTACCCCTGCTCCTCCCACTTCACTGAATACCAATCTCTTCCACATATGTCCCCTAAGCAAGTCCCTCGTCTGCCCCCTCCTGCTCGCAGAAACAAAGGCTCACATCAGAGTCCCTTTCAACCTCTGTTGCTGTGGCTTGTCCCTCTCCTGCACCGAGGCCCCACTTCAGAGGCCCTGTGATGCCCTGGGCTCCAATGATGTTCATATGTCCCCACAGTCCAAGATCTTTTTTTTTTTTTTTTTTTTTGAGGTAGGGTCTCACTCTAGCCGAGGCTGACCTGGAATTCACTATGTAATCTCAGGGTGGCCTTGAACTCACAGCGATCCTCCTACCTCTGCCTCCCGAGTGCTGGGATTAAAGGCATGCGCCACCACACCTGGCTTGTCCAAGATCTTTTGACTGAGCCATAATATCAAAAAATAACCTCAAAAAACCCCTAATAGCACAGAATAAACATTCACACTGCAAAAGATGGCATTGGGCATAGCAAAGAAACATCCAGCCAATACAAGATTTAAAACAACCAGGGCAAACATCAAACTCTGTAGTTCAAGTCCAACAACACTAGCCAGTGACAAATCTCCAAGTCCTATAATTCTAACCAGCAACAAGTCTCTGGAGTTCCATTTCCACCCCTCTAGCTAGGCTACTCACAGTCCTGGAAATCTTCAACTGGGGCCAGCAGCTCTCTTTGGCAGCCATCTCATGGTCCCGGCATCTCCACTGGGTCTCCACTGCAAGCCATGATTCATCCTCATGGCCCCATGGGTCTCCATGCAGGCAACCAACAAAACCTGCTTCACACTGCCTGCCCATGGCCATTTCCAAAACACAAGACCGTGTTGCAAACTCAATGACCCTCTCTTTCCTGCATCTCTTATACTCCACAATACCAGGTAGGGTGCCAATTTGTTAATTAAGGAGGGAATATAGCAGACTTTAAAGAACAGGACACTCCTTGGGCACTCAGACCCCTTCAAAAGAGTCGACATTCTTCCTGTTGCCCCAGCGCAGGTCAGCTAGCCCAGTCTCAAAGGCTGTAATCTCTCAGTTGCAGCTGAACAGGCAACAGTTCACCCAAAGATTTTTCTTTCTGTGCCATATCCCTCTGCTCACACCAGTTCATTTCTACACAAAGCAACCCTGCACAACTTCTCAGAACATGGGCATAACAGCAAGCTTTCCACACAAACTGCTAGCCCAGTCCAGGCAAAGCTCTTTCTCACCCTCATAAGCCAAACCTCACAGTCCATAGTTCTTACTGCATTCAGGCCTTTCAACTCTGACCAGAATAGTCCATCAAGCTGTACTTACAGCACTGCAAGTCATATCTTAGGCCAAGGTTTCAAATCCTTCCACATTCCTCTTGAAAATCAGCTCCAAAAGGTCAAAGCCACACAGTCAGGTGTCTAGCAACAATCCCATTCCTCGGTACCACTTTACTGTTGCAGTCTGGTTTGCATTGCTGGTAGAAATCACCTGACCAAGAGCAACTTGTGGAAAAAAGAGGTTTATTTTGGCTTACAGGTTTGAGGGGAAGCTCCATGATGGCAGGGGAAAATGACGGCATGAGCAGAGGGTGTTATCACCCCCTGGCCCACAGAAGGTATACCGTAGCAACAGGACAGTGTGCCAAACACTGGCATGGGGAAACTAGCTATAACACCCATAAGCCCGCCCCAACAATACACTCCCTCCAGGAGACATTATTTCCCAAATCTCCATCAGCTGGGAACCTAGCATTCAGAACACCTAAGTTTATGGGGGACACCTGCATCAAACCACCACAGGCAGGGAAAGGCCCTCTCACACCCTGACTTTGGACTTCTGGCCCTCATAACTGCCAGAGGACATATTTCTACTTTCAGTGCTCAGTTTGTGGTACTTGGGTATGACAGCCACAGGACAGCAATAAAGCAACACCCTCCTCTAGAGTTATGCTTTCTGCTGTCTCAGTTACTTATGACCAACAATGGTCTGAAAATACTAAATTGAAAATTTCATAAATAAGCAATTTGTAACTTCTAAAGTGTGCACTATCCTAAGTTCTATGAAGAACGTGTACCCTGTGTTTGTCTCTCCTGGAACATGACTCATCCTTGCCAGTATACACGCCTATTAGTCATTTATCAGCTGTTGTGGTATGGCAGAACTCAAGAAACCCTTATTTTACTTATTAATAGCTCCAAAGCACAAGAGTAGTAATGCTACAATTCAGACACAGCAAAGAAAAGCCATGAAGGGAGAAGGTGAAGGTTCTAGACTTAAAGACTATGCTAAGACTGCTAAGATTTATGTAAGAACAAATCTTTATCTGTTGTGATGCAAAAGAGGGAAAAGGAACCTGGGCTAGTGTTGTTATCACATCTGAAAGAGCAAAAGTTGCAGCCACAGTGGGTGTTAAGTGCTTACTTAAGAGGAAATGTCATGGAATTATAGGGCTCAGCACTTTCAGAGCTGTCAGGTGTCTATTAGGGACCCTGGAATATGTCCCCCCCATGTGTGGATAAGAGGACAACTACATTGCTATCATGGTAGATTCAAGGTCTGCATGTGACACACTACACCCCATGCGTCCCAGCCCAGCTCCTCCCTTCCAAGGCAGCTCAGACCTACCTGCTGCTCAGGAAGCCCATTGCCAGTTCAGCCAGCTCGCCTTCTACTTCCTCCTGGCTCAGTGCTGTCCCAGGGGCCTTCCATGGCAAAGGACTCTCTGGGCTCAATGGGGCTGGGAAGTCTTGGAGGACTGTGTCCAGGAAGTCTGGAATCTCTGTGCCAAAAGCCTTCTGGCTGCTGTTTTCTGAGGCTCCCGATGCCATGCTCAGCGCATTCCAGCAGGGCTTGCAGCCAGGCTAGGGTGAGATGGTCTCCAGTCAGCCTTTACCCTGGGGACAGATGTTAGCAAGATCACAGGGTGACAGGCACCACACAGAGCAGAGTACAGGTGTCCTTCTTTGTCTCCTTCACCTGCAAACAATATTTACAGACACCTCATCAAGCCCTGGGCCTCACAGGTCAAGGAGAAGTAGTAAGTGGAGTGAAAGTCCTTGCTAGCAATCTTACACGGGTCTACACAGGGGAACATGTGCAGGCTGAAGAACAGTCTCAGGAGATGGTTAAAGGAACAGTCTATGTGGACAAGTAAGGAAGCGGCAGAAGGCAAGCCTTGGTGCTAAAATCTGTGAGATGAGGACTTGATCTGTAGTGCTTTAGGCAATACCGAGGGTCTGGAAGCTACTAAGTTCTCAGCACGAGGAAGGCAAGTGTATTCCCAGCAGATGGTGACTGGTGTGACTAGAGGCAAGCAAGAAAGGGACACCAGAACCAGGTCACTGAGGCACGTAAAAGGAATTCAACCAGATCCAACAGCCAGGAGGGTTCAGGGTTAGAGGTGATGCAGCATGACTGTGCTTGGAAGGTGATCAGATGAGAGAAAGGACATGTCCTGGGCTAACAAGATGGTGGGGGAAAGAAGTGAAAATACAGGGCCATTAAGGTAAGGCTATTTGGGAGATGGAGCAAAGAAGAAGCAGGAAGATTCCTCAGATGCCATGGGGCTGCCTGAGGGAAGGTGGGGGAGCAGAGGGTCAGCCTGGGATGGGGGATGTTTGGTAATGTAGTCAAACCTCTTCAATGTTCTCCAATAAGAGGAGTGAGCCAGAAGTTTAGAAAACCTCAGAGCTCTGACCCTGGCTAAGGACATGGGCTAAAGCTTCTTCTTGCATCTTTAGAGATGCTGAGAGCTTAGTAGCTGCCAGGCCCTAGGGGTTACCCAAAGCACTACAGATCAAGTTCTCATCTCACAGGAGACATTTTGCTTTCAAACCACCACAATAAGCAAGTAAAAAGATAAAGAGTATAAAGGCAAAGAATAGGATGAAGAGGGCGCATGGTGGTACACGCCTTTAGTCCCAGCACTCAGGAGGCAGAGGTAGAAGGATCGTTGGGAATTGGAGGCCAGCCTGAGACTACATAGTGAATTCCAGGTCAGCCTGGGCTAGAGAGAGATTCTACCTCAAGAAAAAAAAAAAAAAAGGATGGTATGACTCTATTGCTGAAGACTCCACATACTTGGAAGGCCACTGAGAAATCCTGCTGGAACTGAGCTGATAACCTCCTCCATGTAGACCAGCTGACAGAAAGCTGGAAGAAGCCGTTCTGCATGCAGTTCAATGGAAGAAAGAGAAATCACCAGTGAAGATACTCAACAGTGGACACTGCAAGCCTTATATTGGGCCAGCCAGGCCAAATGAGGCAATGGGTGCAATAGTGGCACATCTGTCATGGTGGAAACCAACTGCCCTCTAATTGGATGGGAGGCCCCCATGGGAGGGAATACATCCCTAATACTGAAAATTTAAAACAGGGGTAGTCATGAGCCCTAGGGGTGTAACATCTGCTGCTGTCTGGCTAAATGTATATACTATACTTATCAAACCACCCATAAAGCACTTCTCTTTAATGTTCATACCCTTATATTAATGCTACTCTCACTTTTGGTAGAGAACCTTCTCTTTTCAGATCGCAGTGACCTTGGGAGGACTCAGAAGGCACCATGGTGCTGGAAAGAAGTGACCAGAGTGCTCAGTACTGTAATATCTCTATCACACCTTCCAAGGCTCAGGGCCTAATGCGGAAGAGGTGGCGGAAAGAATGTAAGAGGCAAAGGAAGGGTAGGACTCCTTACAACGTGCTCCCTCCAGACACAAAATGGCCTGGATATCCATGACCTCACAGTGCCTGACACTACCTACACAAGACCATCATAAGAGGAGGAAAAGATCATGACATCAAAATAAAAGAGACTGATTGAGATGGGGAGGGGATATGATGGAGAATGGAGTTTCAAAGGGGAAATTGGGGGGTGGGAGGGTATTACCATGGGATATTTTTTATAATCATGGAAGTTGTTAATTAAAATTTGAAAAAAAATGGAAGGGGCTGGAGAGATGGCTTAGAGGTTAAGGTGCTTGCCTGCAAAGCCCAAGGACTTCAGTTCCGTTCCCCAGGACCCAGGTAAGCCAGATGCACAAGGTGGCACATGCATCTGGAGTTTGTTTGCAGTGGCTGGAGGGCCTGGTGAACCCATTCGCATGCTCACACGTGCGTCCACACATGCTCTCTCTCTCCCCCCCCTCTCAAATAAATGAAAAAATAAAAAAAAATATATTTTTAAAAGGACAGGATGAGAACAGGTCAGGTGCATTCTAGTCAAAAGGTAAGACTGGGGTTGGGGAGATGGATCAGTGGTTAAAAGCTCTTGCTATACAAGCTTGACAGCTAGAGTCCAGATCCCCTGAACCCACATAAAGTTGGACACAGGGTGGTCCATGTATCTGTAATCCCAACATGCCCATAGCAATGGAAAGTAAGAGTCAGGCAAACCCCAAACAAGTCTGGCACTCATGGTGGCAAAAACAAGAGATGCTGTCTCAAACAAGGTGGAAGGAAAGGATCAACACTCCAAGGCTGTCGTCTGACCTCTCCATGTGTGCCATGGCATGCACACACCTATACACACAATTATACACACATGTAAGTAATAGGGAAAACAAGGTAAGACTGAAAAAGGGGAACAATGCAGCTGTGAGCTCTGGGCAGGGGTAGGAGGAGGGCTAACAAAGAAGGGGAAGCAGGCAGAGCTGCAGAGCATAAAGAACAAGATGGTGTGAATTTCCCAGCAAGCTTGGCACCTGAGAGCAGAGGACTAGGCTAAGTGTCATGTTGTGCACCCCACCTACCACCAACTGCTGTGGCCTCCTGGTATAAAGGGGTGGAAGTGTGACTAATACAGAGCTTCTCTCAAATGCATCAGCATTTGGAACACTCTGTAACTCTACGTGACCTAAAGGCACTGAACTCTCCAGCAGCCTTCAATGAGCTCACATAAACTTGTGATTGGGGCCAGAGTGAAAGGACAGCACAGTCATACCCAGACCATACACAGAGCCCCAACTGGTTAAAACCCTACCCACAGCATAACACCCTACCTTCATGTACATAATTCAAGACCTTCCATGTTTCATCCCACCTGCTGCTGACATCCTGCTACCTTTGAGGGTGTTTCTTGCCCTTGGTCCACCTGTTTCCCCTGGAGCCTGGTCCACTCCTCCTTGCACTTGAGTACTACAGACCCAATGCTAGCAAGCCCTTCATGTGCCGGGCTCTCCACCTGCTCACTGCCCTGTGCTCCATGCCTGAGGTTAGGACCTGGCATGGGCACCAAGACTATCTGCCCTATTCATGCTGCGTGAGGTCTGGATGGCAAGGCAATTCAGCACAACATGACAATGCTCTTATGTAAGGCTCTGCCTGCATCTGCTGGCTTGCTCTCAGGGTCTGCACCAACTGCTCACTTCCACTAGAAAGGCAGACTGCCCAGAGCCATTCTGCCAATTCTGAGGCCACCTAGACTCATTTCTGCATCGTGTGGCTTGGGGCAGAGGAAAGGAAAAGAACAAAGCCACGGTTTTTGTTCCTTGGAGCTCAGCTTAGTATTATTATTTCTTGTCCTTCCATTTCTCCAATAAACTTGCATATCTGATGTAAGTCTTGTGGACAGAAGCAAAACAACCCTGCCCTGACAAGGCCATGATGTGCAGAAAAAGGCACAGAGACAGTGGAGGAAGGAGCATCAAGTGACACTGCATTTCTGGGATGAACTGAGGTAGCTGGCTGGCAGGTAGCAGCTGGACAGAGGAGTCTGTGGAAACACAGGTCTGGGGTAGGAGCAGAGGGCACTGAGTCTGGTATAGAGCTATTTGATTTCACTGGGGTCCCACAAAGAATTCAGAATGAGAGGGACATGAGTATAAGCCACCAGTCAACAACCTGTGGGGTATGGGAGGGATGAGCTCCTGACCTCTCTCTACTGTCTGTCTTGACTGGTCAGGCCAAATGTGATCCTTGGATAGTTTCTATTGGCTACAGGACTGGCACTTGTCTGCACTCCTCATCAGCTGGGAGTGATGGTGCTGCCAGGCATAGCCAGCCATGAGCCTCCTGAGGTGCTGTCTCTGCTCTGAGCACTCACCCCATATTACCCCTTTTAGTCTCCCAACAGCTTTGCTTGGTTATCTCCACGTTAAGGTGCAGGTTGTGGCATACAGGTTAAGGAGGCTTGCCCAAAATTTCTAAGTGGGGCTCCTAGTGGGGAACTGGCCCCTGAGAGGTCATTCTATTCTGCCTAACCCTGGTCCACCCCTCACTGGTCACCCACTCTCTTGAGGGCCTTGGCTGTCTTGAAGCCCCTCCTTCTTTCATCTCTGTGCCCACTGCCCCAGGACAGCCCCTCATCTGGACTAATACCGAAGTTTCTCTGCTCCTGTTCTGTACCCCTTGTAAGATCTTGCAGAAGGCTCTGCTGACATCTTTGTTAGCCCCTTTGGAGGACAACAAATTGTCCTCCGTGATTCTGTGACTCTTTGGCTGGCACCTGACAAAAGCTTTCTTTTTCTTTTGTATTTTTAAATCTGAAATATTTATTTTCCTCTACTTTATCAGTTTGGAATTACAAGCTCAAAGAACACACTGGTATCATGGCATTTCTCAAGTGGTATCAAGACAAAGTACTTATCTTACTTAACTTCAGAACCTGAGTAATGAAAAAAACAGCAATCCTGAGAAAAGGAAATTGCATCACTGTTGTTGCAAAGCATTGTACTCACTGTTTATAGTTTTCTACCAATGGGGATTCATTTCTTTCTTTTTAAAGAAAATGTTGGGCTGGAGAAATGGCTTCGTAGTTAAGGCACTTGCCTGCAAAGCTAAAGGACCCAGGTTTAATTCCCCAGGATCCACGTAAGCCAGATACACAAAGGGACACACACATCTGGAGTTTATTTCCAGCAGCTGGAGGCCATGGTGCACCCATTTTTTTTCTCTCTCTCTCAAATAAATAAAGAAAAATAAAATATATTTTTAAAAAGTTTTAAAATATATATATTGGCCGGGCATGGTGGTGCAATGCCTTTAATCCCAGTACTTGGGAGGCAGAGGTAGGTGGATCGCTGTGATTCTGAGTCCAGCCTGAGACTACAGAGTGAATTCCAGGTCAGCCTGGGGTAGAGCAAGACTCTTCTCAAAAAACCAAAAATAAATAATAATAATAATAATAAAATAAATAATTTTTTTGATAGGTCTCATGTAACTCAGGCTGAGCTCAAATTTGCTATGTAGCTGAGAATGACCTCAAACGTCTGATCTTCCTACCTCCACCTCATGCGTGCTGGGATTATAGGCATATGTGCTACCTACCACTCTCAGCTTATGGGGTGTTAGAGTTCAAACCCAGGTCTTCATGTATGCTAGGCAAGCACTCTATCAACTGAGGTATATCCTTAGTCCTGGGTACTTTTATTACTTACGGATACATAATGTAATAATAGACTGGAAATAGTTTGATGTGAATCCTTCAATATCTCAATTAGATCATTTCCCCCATATACGGAAAATAGAGTTTATATATATTTAGTACATATATTGAGGCAAAGGGAAATTTATTATTTTAGGGTTGGAGAGATGGCTTAGCAGTTAAGGTGCTTGCTGGCAAAGCCAAATGACCTAGGTTAGATTCTCCAGTACCCACACAAAGCCAGATGGCACATGCATTTGGAGTTATTTTGCAAAGGCTAGAGGCGCTGGTATGTCCATTCATATTCATTCATTCATTCTCATTTTCTCTCTCCCTATATATATGCATATATACACATAAAATATATATGTCTCTTTCTCAAATTAATAAATTAAAAAATATATCATTTTAGCTAAGTGTGGTGGCTCATGCCTGTAATCCCAGCACTTGAGAGGCTAAGGCAGAAGAATCACAACCAGTTTGAGGCCAGCCTAGGCTACATAGTGAGTTCCATGCTCACCTGGGCTATTGAGTGAAACCTGCCTCAAAAAAACAAAATAGCCTTGGTGTTGTGATGCACGCCTTTACTGCCAGCACTTGGAAAGCTGAGGTAGGAGGATGACAGTGAGTTTAAGACCAGCTTGGGGCTACAGAATGAGTAGGTCAGCCTGGGCTAGAAATGAGATTGTGCCTCAAAAAACTTAAGCCTAAGACCTTATTCATACTAGGCGTGCACTCTACTCAAGTTATACCCAATCCCCCCCCCCCTTTTTTTTGGTTTTTCGAGGTAAGGTTTCACTCTGGCTCAGGTTGACCTGGAATTCACTATGTAGTCTCAGGGTGGCCTTGAACTCTCTGCGATCCTGATCCTCCCTCTGCCTCCTGAGCGCTGGGATTGAAGGCGTGCGCCACCACGCCCGGCCCAGTCCCCTCTTTAACCATTTCTAATGTAAACTTCTGTGGCACTAAGCACACGCTGTCATGCAACCATAATTTCTTTAACAGGCTTGATATTTTCAACAGATCCTAAGTCCCTTGTGGTCAAGGTCTCTGGCCTTTTGTCCAGGTGACAAGCATGAAGGCAGAAGAAAGACGGAGTGGTCACTGAGGGCAAGCTATGCAGCCTGAGGCCTGCCACATCAAAGTGGAAGCTTTGGTGTAGTCTACTGCTATCCACTGGGCCCCACTAGGTGTTAGGCCCTGTGCAAAACTCCCTACCATTTTCAGTACCATTCTCCAACTGCAGATAGGTTAGGGGCCTGGGTGGGATCACACAGCTGCAGTGGTGGAGCCCCAGGCGCCTATGCCTGAGGCTCTAACACATGGAGCTACACCAAGCGGGGCGTAGAACGAAACACCCACTGTGAATACACTGGGGCGCCAAGGGGCCCAGCATTCAGAGTTGTGACCCCGGCCGCGGTGGGGTTGGCGGCAAAGCAATGGACCTGGCCACAGGTTCCCTCCCGGTGGAGGAAAGGGGTGGAGACGGCCGGAGCCTCGAAAATGGGGGTGTGTCACCCCTCAGCACAGTCTTCCCTCCACGTCCTTGGCGGCCCCTGGCCCGCGGACCTCCCCGTCCTCGCTCTACGCCCCTAGCCTCGCCGGAGCTCCCTCCGACTGCCCCGCCGCCCCGCGCGCGACCCCCTCGTCTGGGCCTTCCTGCCAGCTCGCACCTCGGCCTCATTTTACCCTCGTGCACCCCGGTCCCCACAAGACACTCACCCTCGGCCTCGCACCTCCACCCACAGGTCCTCTATGCCCCACCTGCCACCCTGCCTCGGCGTTTGCCACCAGCAGTCCGAGCCCGCCCCGCCCCGCCCCGCCCAGCCCACTTCCCGTTGGGAGCCGCGGCCGGCGGTGCGCAGGCGCAGTCGGGCCACAGCGCGGGCGGGGCGGGGCCGGCCCGCTGCTGCCCCCTGGCGGTAGCGCGGTACTCTTGTTTTAGTTGACACCTGTGCCCCACCCTCACTAGCGGGGCGTCTCCAGAACGGATTGAGTGGGCAGCTAGGCAGTGGGAAGTCATCTTAATCTCACACCGTCCAGAAATCAAGCAACTTGTGCAGTCAACAGGTGGCAAGCGGCAGAACAGAGCTGCTACCCCGGACAGCCCAGCGCTGGCAGGGAATCCATCATGGGCAGGAGGTGCGGTTCTAGCCCAACTGTGTTAGCATTAATTTTCAAATTTAAGAGGGTCACAGAAATGTTTTCTTTGAAGGTCATAAGGCAAAAAACAAAACAAAGAGAAAACTTTTAGGTCAAAGAAAACAACTTAATATATATTATGAAATTTTCACATTAAAAATATTTTCAGGGCTGGAGAGATGGTTTAGCGGTTAAGATGCTTGCCTGCCATGCAAAAGGACCCAGGTTAGATTCCCCAAGTCCTACATAAGCCAGGTGCACATGGTGGCCCATTCTTTTGCAGTGACTAGAGGCCCTGGTGTGCCCATTCTCTCTCTTTCTAATAAATAAATAAAATCTTAAAAAAATATTTCAGAAGACAGTCGTGGTGGCGCAGGCCTATAATCCCAGCACTTGGGAGGCAGAGGTAGGACGATCAATCGCTGAGTTCAAGGCCACCCTGAGACTACATAGTGAATTCCAGGTCAGCCTGAGCTAGAGTGAGACCCTACCTTGAAAAGCCAAAAAAAAAAAAAAAAAAAAAATTCAGGTCTGGAGAGATGGCTTAGTGGTTAAGGCACTTGTCTGCAAAGCCAAAGGACCCAGGTTCAACTCCCCAGGACCCATGTAGGCCAGATGCACAAATTGGGGCATGATTCCTTCACTCTATCTGTCCCCCTCAAATAAATAAAAATAAAATATTTAAAAAAGTGTGTGTCATCATGCCTGGCTCATACAACTTATTGAAACATTTTCACATCAATGCCAGTGTGTGCATGTAATTGGATTTTTTGAGGCAGCGGGCATCAAACTCACTATGTACTTGAGGATGACCTTGAACTCGTGATCCTTATGCATTCAATTTCCAAGTGCTTGTGACTGATTACAGGTGTGTATCACCACATCTAGTTTATATGGTGCTCAGAATTGAACTAGGCTTTGTGCTTGTTAGGCAAGGACTCTGCCAACTGAGTTTACATTCCCTTCCCCTGCCATTAATTTTTAATTTTCTGTGGAGAACAAGTCCTCAGGTCTTACTGTGTTTCTGCCCACTTAGCAGGTCTTCACATAGTTCTGAGTCCTTCTCAGGATCTAAGGTCTCTCTCTGGGAGGCTTCACTGACTGGAGAGTTTCAGGGAAGCCAGGAGTCTGGAGAACCAGCAGATGGCTGGTTTGAAAGATAACCACCCGGGCTGGGGGATGGGTCCGCTAGGCAGAGTGACCAAGCAGGGTCCTGGTTCACCCCTCTGTAGATCTGTCAATGTGGTGGCCACTTCTTTTTGTGTGTGGGGGTTAAGGCAGGATCTCACTCTAGCCTCCCCCCCCCCCCCCCCGCTGACCTAGAAGTCACTGTATTCTCAGGATGGCCTTGAACTTACGGCGATCCTCCTACCTCTGCCTCCTGAGTCCTGGGATTAAAGGTGTTCGCCACCACGCCTGGCTAATGTGGTGGCCACTTTTTAGAGCCCATTGAAGCACCAATTCCTTTTGAGGTTGGTGGCTTAGAGATGATGATAAAGCTGGGCACCAGGAAGTGGCCTGTGTTGAGCTCCAGGACAAGGACATGCTGAGGTTGCTGTCAGCACTGTCATGGTCTCCTTGTCTGTATCTCACTTCGCCTCAGCTCCTGCCTTTCACGCCTGTGAAAGTCGGCTCTGTACCACCCGCTCTATCTAGCCTCATTCACATTTCTTTCTCCAGCACAGTGTACCCCTGGTTGTGTGGACAGAGCCTGGAGCTCAGCCCTGCGTCTTCCACTCTGACGGGACTATCCTTAAATACTCTTCCAGGTGTTCTGAGTCCTCTGCAGGTTGATGCAAATACCTCTTTCTCATTACACCAACCCACATCACCCATCTTAGAAATAGGATATATCATTCTTGGGCTCTAAAAACCTTAGTAATGGGCTTGGGGTGATGGCTCAGCAGTTAAAGGCACTTGCTTGCAAAGCCTACCATTCTGGATTCAATTCCCCAACTGCCCACATAAAGCCAGGCATTTGATTGCAGCACCAAGAAACTCTGGTGCATCCATACATACACGTGCAAATAACCTCGGGAAGCCCTATTCCTCACTTCCCAGGCTACTTGCAACAAGGTGCTCATCTGGCAATGCTACGTTTTATTTTTTGAAGTGGGGTCTTACTCTAGCCCAGGGTGACTTGGAAAACACTTTTTTTTTTTCCTTTTGTTTCGAGGTAGGGTTTCACTCTAGCCCTGGCTGACCTGGAACTACTATGTAGTCTCAGGGTGGCCTTGAACTCAGGCAATCCTCCTACCTCTGCCTTCCGAGTGCTGGGATTAAAGGTGTGCGCCACCACGCCCAGCTTGGAACACACTTTGTATTCCCAGGCTGGCCTCAAACTCACAGCAATCCTCCCACCTCTGCCTCCTGAGTGCTGGGATTAAAGGCTTGCACTGCATTTTAATATTTCACTTTATTTATTTATTTGACAGAGAATGGACACGTCAGGGCCTCCAGCTGCTGCAAACGAACTCCAAACGCATGTGCCACCTTGTGTATCTGGTCCTGGGGAGTTGAACCTGGGTCCTCTGGCTTTGCAGGTAAGCACCTTAACCACTAAGCAATCTCTCCAGACCACTTTGCTGCATTTTAAAGGAAGTCATTATGATTTGAATCAAATGTATCATGAAGGTTTGGGCTTTTGAGGAAGTGATTGGCTCATCAGATCAATCCATTGATGGATTTCATATTGAATTATTCAGAGGTGGTAGAAACTAAGAGGCAGAGCCTAGCTGGAGAAATAGAGCCATGAATGAGAGAGGGCTGGTCTGTGAGATCCTACCTGCCTCCCCTAGACCAAGCCACACTGCAGTCACCAGTCTCACCTATTTCCAGGGCAGAAGGGACAGTTCAGGTTTAACAGACCTTATTTCTTCCTTGTCCAGTTGTTCCCACAGGGTAGGTTAGCAGACACAGTGAGACAAGGAGTGCAGAATGTAGCTTGGACAACTATGGGTTCTACACAAGGGACAATTGCAGAGAAAAGAGCAAAGGAACTTTAATAGTCCAGTATGGTTAAGACCTCAGTGTAGAACTGTGGTAAGGATGGGTTTAAGGCCTACAAGTCTTTTTATCTAGCCCCAAAATAACTTTAACTGAGCTGCTCTCCCTGGAAGAGCCCTGGAGTATATCAGGAGGCCAGGCTGCCTTCCTGTGGAGAAGGCCAGGGTCTAGTGGTGATGGGACTGAGTCATGTGGGTAGAACAAAGCCACAGCCCTGTGCCATGTACCCTACCTGCCAAGAGATGTGGCATGTTACTGTCTCAGAATCTGACTGGGGTGGAGAGAACAGAGGCTTTGAGTGAGTGTTCCTTTCTTCCTACAGTAGGGTCTCGCTCTAGCCCAGGCTGACCTGGAATTCACTATGTAGTATCAGGGTGGTCTTGAACTCATGGTGATCCTCTTACTTCTGCCTCCCCAGTGCTGCCAGTGCTGAGATTAAAGGTGTGTGCCACCAAGCCTACTTGGTTTATTCTTTTTGTGTCTCCCCAACTGTTCCAGGGAACCCTGTGGTTGGTGCAGGGCCTGCATAGGGGACCCTGGTGGGGTTATGTGCATTGCTGTATGAGCTATGGGTTTCCTTATAGCTCTTTGATTCTATCTGTCCTGGTGTAAGTGTAAATCTATTGCAGAGGGAGAAGTTCATGTGAGGAATGTTTCTGGCCTGTTCCTCAAACAAGTGTCCATAAACAGTCCTAGGAGCTGTTTTGCTCAGTTTCTGCCATCACACTTTGAAGCACAATCAGAGGGTGGGGTCAGTTTCCAATATACCTCAAAGAGGAACCAGCTTGCTGGATGGCTAAAGAAGGGAGCCAAGGAAGAAAGCTGTAGTAGTCAGAGGTCTGGCTACCATGGGGCTGTCACTTGGTATGTTACCAGCTTCAATGGAGTGCCCAGCTACCTCTAGCTGAAACAATGAAAATGGTAGTCAAAATAGGCCCAGGAAGTTGCCAGAGTCATACATGGGCTCCACATGCCAAGCTTGCATGGAGTTTCTGAGTGGGAGTCATAGCATACAGGTTGGGGTGAGGAGGCTGGAGCCAAGACCAAAGGGATTCAGAACTAGGCTAATCACTCATAGCCCTATCAGTTCCACCTGGCTCTCCAAGACACCTGCAGGGCACTCGTGCCCACTTTCCTGCCAGTCTTAGCTGGTCTCCTGCTTGGACAAATATCCTCATCGTCCGCGCCTGTATAGAGGTGATGTGAGCTACAGAGTGGTTGTTCTCCGTGGCTCCAGACTTGGTGGTTTCCCTGAACTCACTGTCAAGTGTGGGTAGAACACAGTGCATTTTAGACATGTACAAAATGAAGGGGGAAGAGGGACTCTCATAGATTCCCATGGACATAGAAAACCTCTGACTTTGTTTCACCAGCAAAAGGCTCCAGGCTTTTTGTTCCAGAGAACACACCAATAAAAGCATTTTAATGGTTCATTGTTTCAAAGACAGCTACCATGATGTGTCTGCATCAAACTGAAGCCAGGGTGAGGGAAGACTGGCTGTCATACAAAATAGGCAGCCAAGGCTGACATCTTGTCCTTTGGCCGCCTGGGGTTAGGCTTCCCTGGGGGCCTCCGGCCCCGGGCCCGCCCACGGCCCTGCTTCCTCCCAGGCCCACCTCTGTGCATGGGGTGACAGGAGGCTGCATGCTTCAACTCCACTAGCTCCTGGAAAACGGGGTCGCAGAAGACACAACCTGTGTGTTGGGTCTCATCACCGAGGAGGGGGGACTTGGCCTTATTGAAGTCCACATCAAGCAGGGCAGCCTCACAGGTACTACAGGTTTCCGCAGACACCCGCACACGGTGGGCATTCTCAAAGCAGTGCGCCACCACGTTGCACTTGTTGCAGGCCACCTTCCACTTGGGGCCAGAGGTGGGATCCAGCACCAGGACCCCGTTCTCACACTCTACACACTGGCCAATGCCTAGCATGCTCAACGAGTGTTGGCAGGTGGGGTGTGTGCACTCATTGCAGCCCATACCTGGGGGAAGAGGAGTCCCATGACACACATCTGTCTTGTTCTCCACTTCCACCTGGTCTCAGAAATCCCTGTCCCAGCATCAAGTGGTACTTTCAGCCTGCTTTGGGGGATCTTCTTGATCACACTAGCCTGGGCTCTTTAAGTCACCACCACCCATTTTCTGCTGATCTAAAATCTCTCATATTCAATGTGTCCTAGCAGAGTCCAGCTGACCTCCACCCTCCCTCACTTTGCTTCTATAGCTTATTACTGGCCACTCTACGAGGCCCTCATGCCACCTAGCACTTGTCTTCTGCTCTGGAAGGGCAGGCTGGATGGAGATTGAAACCCTAAGGGTTCTTTCCAAATGTCATGACTAACACAGGTGCTGGATCGTGATACCTGAGTAAATGGGGTGTGACCATCAGAGCATAGGTGAGTGTAATGGGCACTGGGTCTCTTGGGTTCCTGGCTTGGCACTTTCTGCCAACCCTGAACACATGCTCTTTTTCCAGTAAAAAGCTCAGTGACAAAAATAGCAGTGGGTGATGGCTGAGGGTGCCTTGCTTGCTAGGTGGCCCTATCTGGTGCTGCTTCTCACTTATCCCAGGACATGGGGATCATAGCTCAGCCCTAACTTAGGCAGATAGGCTAGCTGATGCCTGAGCAGTGTCTCAAGTTATTCCCTGGGGTCCTTGTCTTAGCACCAGTGAGTATGAGAAGAATAGGATGAGGGATCCCCTTTAAGTGACAAATGTGAGACTGGAGGCAATGAGGCTGGGAGAGGATGCGGGGCCAGGTGACACACTCACCTTTCTTCATGTCTCGGAAGGGGGGGTGGTTGTAGCAATAGGGACATAGTGGGTAGCTCTTGCCCCTGGAGCCTGAAGACCACAGAACCAGTTCAAAGTCATCCAGAGGGCACCGCAGCTCCTTGTACAGCTTGATGGTGCCATTCTGGGGGAGGGTGTAGGTCTCATCGCAGTGGGAGCAGTGAAGGCGGCTTGGCTTGGCCTACAATAGCAGTGAGAATCGATATGAAGGCTATTTGGTCTAGCTCTCCTGCCTACCCTCTTCCCCCTGTAACACAGAATAGGTAATGCAAAATACCTAACATATCGCATAGAACGTGGAACTCACTGCCAGGCAAGGACCTCTCAACTCCTGGTATGAGGCTTAGCACACTTGTCCCCACAACAAAGGCAGAGACTTCTAAAATCCAGCATGCCAGCAATATCCACAAGAATAAGAAAAACTTGGTGATAGGAAAAAAATGGACCATGTGTAGATGTGGCCTGGTGGTTTATGTGTTCTTAGTGCTGATTCTGGCCTTTCAATCATTCAAGGGGATGTGATTTGCTTGAGGCAGAACATAAAAGTCAGGAAGGGTGGCCTCGGCCCTTCCCACCTACACACCTGGATATACTTCATGAACCGGTGACACTTCCCACAGCGTGAAAGGGGCTTGCCTGTGGCAGCCAGTGGTGAAAAGGACACCTCCATCAACTCGTCCATGCCTGAGAGCAAGCAAAATGTCTGAGAATCATATTCCTCCTGGTCTCTAGCAGCCATTTTTCCAACAGGTGGTTCACTGGCACTGGGGAGTCTGGAGGGAGAAACTCTCACACGTGGTCAAGTATCCAAGGGTAACCATGTCCCTGTCGGTGACAGAGTGCAGAGCTGTAGCCCTGCTTGTCAGTGCAAGTGTTCTTGATTGTTCATTCACCTGCTCTTGAGGATAGCTAATGAGGAGGCATCGTCACTGTGGCCTGGGAGGGCCCTGACCCTGAGATCTTGGACTGGGTCTCGGGAAGCATGTGGGGAGGCAGGGAAGAGGCAGCCTTACCAGCAATGGAGTCAACGAAGTAGTGGAACTTCCTCTTGAAGATGTCCAAGGTGTGTGCCAGAACCTGGCGGTAGTCGGCCTTACCCTGGGCAATCAGGCTCAGCTGCTTCTCTACTGCGCTGCGGATGGTGGGGAGCACCAGCTCTGCATCTGTGAGTGGGTGGGCACATGCTGCTGCTGCACTGGAACCCAGAGCTCCACTAAGCCCCCAGGCAGGGTGAGAACTACTGCACTACTACCCTGCTCATGCTATCAGCTCTGACTAAATCTCCCAATCTCCCCTGGGCTGCTTGTTCAGAGTTGGAGGGCACCAGATGTTTCCTACTGTCCCAGACTTCCCAGTTCTGAGTGAGAGTCTTGTGTGGAGAAATCCTGTGCAGAGTGGCTAGAGATGTCCTGTGTCTAGGACATCACAGATATGTTTTTGGCTGTCCTTGGACCATGTTGTGGTTTGATAATGTAAAATATCCCTCATAGGCACGTGTTTGAACATTTGGTCCCCAAATGTCAGGGGTAATGTTTGGGAAGGCTGTAGAACCTTCAGGAGGTGGAGCTTAGCTGGATGAAGTGGGGCACTGGGGGCGGACCTTAAAGAAGTTTATAGCCAGCCCCACCTCCTGCTCATCTACTTCCTGCTTGGTTGAAATGGGATGAGCCAGCCTGCCATGTCTTTCCTCTCCATGAAACTTTCCCTTAAAATGAAGGACCCCCCCCCCCCAAAAAAAAGTCCTTTCTTTCTTTCTGGTCAGGCATTATATCCCAGCAATGAGAAAGTAACCAATACTGGCCTGGAGTTAACTCGAGGGGCAGAGCTGGCAGGTACCACAGGAGGAACTTGGGCTAGGACAACAGCAAGAGCCCTCTATTTCTCTATCAGAGCCATTACACATGTGTTCATTCATCAGATGTGCCCTGGTTAGCACCTCTACAGGGCCAGGGCTACCTACCTGTGGCAGCAGAGCCATACCCTAGGGAGAAGTTGAAAAGCCCAACAGACCTAGGAAGCAGGGTGAGGGACTCACCAATCTTGTAGTAGCCATGCACCAGCACGATGCCAAGGTTGGTGGGCTTGAGCCTGCGGCCACTCTCCACAGTAACATAGTTGCGCTGGCAGATATTGTTGATGTGCACAGGAATACTGGCATCCGTCCCTGGAATGCACAGCATAGCCCTGGGTCTTCCTCAGCCTGCCCCACAAGATGCCCTGGGCTAGGAACACTAATTTTACCTTACCTGTCACAGGGACCTTGCTCTCAGTCCCTCCTAGTTATACACAGTAGGGAGGAAGGGCTGTCTCACAAAGCTAGCCTCATTTTGGTCACTAGGTCCACATCACTATCTTATGCATGGCTGCTTTGACCCATGATGACGAAAGGATTCCAAAGACAGAGCAGGGCTGTCCTTGCATGGCACCCCAGAAACCTTTCACGCACTGCCTTGGGGATCCAAGGATGGCCCTCATGGAGCTGGAGCACTCGCTCTCTCAGGGACACAGACTCAGAAAGGTTAAGGGACTCTGCCAAAGTCACAGAACATTTTCTGTTATTGGCACCTCTTAGCTGAAAACTATGACACAGTAGCCAGGACCTTACACCCTCCAAGGGAAGATGACAAAGACAGTGACGAACCAGGCTGGTTTCACCCATTCCCTATGTCCCACCTCCTCCTTCTCTCTGGGGTGTCTCATAATCCTTAAGGCAGATTTCCCACTCTAGGAACACAGCTTACTCCACCTTGAAGAGCCTTCTCTGCCAAGAGAAGTAGAAAGTAGAAGTAGAAAGTGAGGCATTCTGACTGTGGATTGTTGGCCAGAGGGGTGGAAACTTATGAACACTGCATACTTGCTAGTGCTGGTAGAGACACACATCTTTCCAGAACACTTTGAACAAGTTCCACATGGGAAGCAACTGGGATTGGAGCCTAAAGACGCTGCTAAGGTCCCATAGCTCAAGCCAAAACCAGGAGCTGGGGCCCACAGTGATATGTAATGCTGTAGTGTAGAGCTCTAGGTTCCTGGGTGGCTATTCTAGTCAGGCCTTTTATTTTTTAAACATTTGAAAAAAAAATTATTTTTATTATTTATTTCAAAGTGTGGGGTGGGGGGGAATGGGCATGCCAGGACTTTCAGCTGTTGCAAACGAACTCCAGATGCATGTGCCACCTTGTCCATCTATGTGGGTCCTGGGGAATTGAACCTGGGTCCTTTGGCTTTACAGGCAAGTGCCCCAACCGCCAAGCCATCTCTCCAGCCCCCAGGCCCTTTTTTATTTTTATTATTTTTTTGAGGTAAAATTTCACTCTAGCCCAGGCTGACCTGGAATTCACTATGTAGTCTCAAGGTGGCCTGGAACTCTCGGTGATCCTCCTACCTCTGCCTCCCAAGTGCTGGGATTAAAGAAAGGCATGCGCCACCACACCCGGCTTCCCAGGCATTTTTTATATTGCTCTGTGGACCTCAGCCAACAGGGCTGACTTCATCCATTTTCCTGTTCAGGAAATCACACGAGAGCTCTATCTTCACTGTCCCAAACTGAAGCTAGTGTTAAGTCACTGGGTCCAGACAGCTGTCTTATGCATGGTTACCAGAAGTCAAGATGTAGAAAGGGTTCTTAGCCAGAGAAGGGCTGTCTCATCGATGGAAAGGGGAAAAACAAGCTGGCAAGCAGCACTTACTCCACAACAGCCTAAGGCTACTGTCAGAACACTGTAGGCTCTGGGGAGAAGCAGGTCCAGACTTTAGTTCCAGGACAGGTCTTCCTGGCTGTGTGGCCGGGAGATTTGACCCATTAATCCTGATCCCTTTGGCATTCTGGATCCACCCTGAGCTCAGTGGGCACTAGTCAGTGTGTGCTTCACAGGAAAGGTCAAATCCTACCAGGATGTTTTGCACAGTGGGCCTGCCCAGATCTATGGGTCTCACATGGGGACACCAGTTACCAGACATAGGTCAGTGGACCAGTGCTGGGCCACATGTGTACAGGGTTACTGGGCACCTTTGCAAGCACTACCTCCTGACCAGGCTCTTGAACCCTGGATCTGGAGTATGGACAGGCACACCTACCAATGCCATGCTTTTCCATGAGTGTGATGAGCTCGGCCTCCGTCAGATAGTCAGGTGGGCTTGTCTGTTTCTCCAGCATCTTTACCTCACCCACACTGAAGATGTCACCCCGCTGGCAGGTGGGCAGGCTCTCTTCCAGGGGTATACTCTGCCAGGGCATGATCTCTGTGAAACCTAGAGAGACAGCACTGCCACTTGGAGCCCCCACCTTGGGCTTCCCAATCCAACATCTGTCTGTAGAGATGAGGACAGAGGGAGCCCCTAGGACTGGCTGTTTTACCTGAGGAGATGACAGTCTTCCCGGAGCAGGTAAAGAGCTCAGGGCCAATCCTAAAGGAGATGGTGCTCTGGAGGTACTTGCAGTCATGGCTCAGTGTAGCAATGAAGTGCCTGGTGATGTACTCATAGAGCCGCCATGCGTCACCCCCTGCAAAGGCCCAAATGTCACCCAGGTACCTGGCCAGCCTCTCTAAGGAGCCCAAGCAGCCCGAGAAAGGTACGTGTGTTTATGCACATGTGGTTCTAGGTATTAAAACCAGGGCCTTAAGCACATGCCACAGTGGTGCTATTCTACTGAGCCATAATATCCCAAAGAAAAACACAAGCAAGAGAAAAGGCTGCTGCTGCTTGGGCAGCCTCTTCACAGCATGCTTCAGTGGACTGCTCTCTCAGGTCTATTTGTCCTCCCACCATCTAGTAACACACTACCCTTGCTTCATACCAAAATGTGCAGTGGCTCCTGCTTCCACTGGCATTGTTCTCTCTTCCCTACAGGCCTTCTTTTGACCCATGGGTCACCACCACAAGGGTCAGGTAAAAAATAAAGTCTACCTTTGGGCTCTGTCACAGCTTTATTCCCTCACACCAAGGCTGCCCAAACATTGCCTCTTCCTTACCACCTGCCACCACTCACTTTTTTTTTTCTTTTTAAATTTAAGAGAGAGAAAGAAGTAGAAAAAGAGAGGGAGAGAAAGAGAGAATGGACATGCCAAGGCCTTCAGCCACTGTGAATGAATTCCAGATGTGTGCGCCCTCTTGTGCACATGTGCGACATTGCGTGCTTGTGTCACTGCATCTGGCTTACATGGGACCTGGAGTTTCAAACATGAGTACTTAGGCTTCGCAGGCAAACACCTTAACTGCTGAGCCATCTCTTCAGACTTTTTTTTTTTTTTTTTTTAGGTAGGATCTCAATCTAGCCTAGGCTGATCTGGAATTCACTATGTAGTCTCAGGCTGGCCTCAACCTCCCAGTGATCCTCCCGAGTGCTAGAATTAAAGGCATGCACCACCATGCCCAGCCCCCACTCACTTTCATCCTAGATCTATGGGGATGAATGCCTCCCTAAGCCAGGAATGGAGACCGAAGAGTGGAAAGGACTGACTTTAGAAGCTTATTCTCCCTACACTGGAAGTGTTGGAAGCTTGAGGAGTATGTGAGGATAGTGGCAACAGGAGCATCTAATACCTAATTCAGCCTCTGTGGCAGACCTCATCGGTGTGATGGGAGGGTGGTCACCAGCATCATGGCCTTTTCGTGGGCGGTTGATGCCTTCTGCTAATAACCGCTTCACCTGAGAGGAAGCAAAGCAGAATTGAGGGGGCGAAGTAGCTACTTCCCAGTGGTCCTAGCTTTGACCAGAGTTCCTGAGTCTGTCCCAAAACCTCAGCAGCAGGGTCATACAGGGGCATGGCCCACTCTGCTCACCGTGTCTGCCCAATAGGGGTGGTTGGCCTGCTGCCGTAGAGAACCTTTCAGGTCAAAGTTTTCAGGGTAGTGGGTGGTCTCTGTCCGTGGGTAGCTGATGTAGCCCTGTGTGTACAATCGCTCGGCTGTTTGCATGGCGTGCTGTGGTCCCATGCCTGTCAAAGACAGGAGGCTCAGGGGCTTAGCAAGTGGCTAGGGGCCTGTTCACATGGGAACCCCTGATCCACCCAAAAATCTAGCACTTCCTGGGAAGAAGAATGGCTCTGGAGAAGGGCAAGTATGGCTAGGGCTCAGAGGTACTGGCTAGGTGGGCATTCAAGCCACAAAGCCTATCCAAAGCTGAGGTCCTGAACCTGTAAGGGTTTCAGGACAGGGAAATGCCACTCACTCTTCTCCACAGTGCCACTTACAGTGCTCACAACAATAGTGATGACACAGCCCTCAGAGCCTCTTTCCCTGTACTGTAGCCATGGAACAATGACCAGACCTGAGCTGCTGGGCCTGCTAAGACTACACCACACCATCAGTTCTGTGCCCTTCGGTGTCTGTCCTCATGGCACTCTGGGACAATGCAGGGCTTGTCCTGTTGCTCCCTGACCAGCTGGTACTCAACTAGCAATCACTTGACCACACTGTTGCACCCTGACCCTAAGGACAAGCTTTGGAGGTTACTGTCTGAGGCTAATAGCTCAACCTTCTCACAGCTAAGGAAGCAAGACTCAGAAAGATGATGCTTGCCGGGTGTGGTAGTGCACGCCTTTAATCCCAGGACTTGGGAGGCAGAGGTATGAGGATTGTCACTCTGAGACTACATAGAAAGATGATACTCACATCAGCCTATAACTCAGAGACAGAGTTCACATCTGTGTCTAGCTGGCTAAGCAACTTGCTTATACCAGCCAAAGGTGCAAAGGGATTTTTGGGTAGAAGCCATTGTTACTACTGCTTTTGTTAAAATGTGACATCTTACATCAGTTAATCTGTATGGCAACCCAAAGAAACAGGTAATATCATTTTCTCATTGAAGCTCAGGACAAGAAAGGCAGTGACCAAGATAGGCTGTGGATCAGTTTGGCTCTGGAGTGGAACCTCTAGGTAGAATGCTCTGGGGTCACCCCAATGACCCAGGGACATGTGTGGGTCCTGTCCTGAGGGAAGATGCTGTTTTATCCCAGCAGAGGCTGCTAAGACATTAAATACTAGGAGGTGGTCCATATTTCCCTTTTCTCAAATAAATTCAAAGAGGCTGTTGAGTTTCAACCAACGATCCTACAGAATGGCACTTGTTCTTACTTCAGAACTTAGAGAAATGAAACCCACAGGGGGCTCAGAGCCCCTGCCCCCCCCCCCCCAAGACTCAGATATCTTAGCACAAGAGGTGCTTGGCATGGGTATTGGCAATGCTCTGCACCAGGGCTGGAAAGGACTGCTAAATGCCTGCCTCAAGGTATCCTGTTTTAGGGAAATGCCCCTACATACCCAGAGCTGAGCTGGCCACACGCAGCATCTCCACAGTGTTCAGAGCCAGTGGCCTCTGCTTGGCCTTTTCTTTCCTGCTTGTGGCCTCCACCTGAAGAAAGGACAGAGTGGGGGCTGGAGGGATGGCTTAGCAGTTAAGGCACTTGCCTGCAAAGCCAAAAGACCCAGGTTCGACTCCCCAGGACCCACGTAAGCCAGATGTACAAGGGGTTGCAGGCATCTGGAGTTCATCTGCAGTGGCTAGAGGCCCTGGCGTGCTGATTCCCTCTCTCTCTCTCTCTACCTGCCTATTTCTGTATCTCTCTCTCTAATAAATAAATTAAAAAAAAAAAAAGGAAGGAAGGATAGAGTGACTTTTAGGAGGGAGAAGAGGTTATAACAGAGTTAAGATGGATGGGATAAGGGTCTGGGTTCATTAATTTGATCCCCCTCTTTTGAAATTCACTTTCCCCAGCAGCCTGAAGACTGGATTGAATATGTGTTTAGTATCAAGAAAGCAAAAAAGCAAAAAAAGCAGAAAAAAAACCACCCCCAAAACATTCTTTTCTTAGGTAAGAGAGAACCTGGAGAAATAGGGAAGAATTGAGGAAGGGGCTACAGATGCAAATCCCACAGAAGTTAATGTTGGCCAGGCTAGGAAGTGATTTGTGTGCCATGTCAGGGCAATGGCTGCTGCTGTGAGGATTGCCAACTCTGCCACGAGCACAGCATGTCTTTCTATTGTTCTTGTTAAAATATTATTTATTCCCTTCAGACATAAAATGGCCTCGATATCCATGATCTCATAGTGCCTGACACTACCTGCCACAAGACCATCATAAGAGGAGGAGAAGATCATGACATCAAAATAAAAGAGAGGCCGGGCGTGGTGGCACACACCTTTAATCCCAGCACTTGGGAGGCAGAGGTAGGAGGATTGCTGTGAGTTCGAGGCCACCCTGAGACGACATAGTGAATTCCAGGTCAGCCTGAACTAGAGTGAGACCCTACCTTGGAAAACCAAAATAAAAATAAAAATAAAAAAAATAAAAGAGAGACTGATTGAGATGGGGAGGAGATATGATGGAGAATGGAATTTCAAAGGGGAAAAGGGGGGAGGGAGGGTATTACCATGGGATATTTTTTATAATCATGGAAAATGCTAATAAAATTGAGAAAAAAAAATCATTTATTTACTTGCGAGAGAGAGAGAGAGAGAGAGAGAGAAAGAGGCAGACAGGAAGAGACAGAATGAGTGTGCCAGGGCCTCTAGCCAATGCAAATAAACTCCAGATGTGTGTGCCACTGGGTGCACTGGCTTACGTGGGTCCTAGGGAATCAAACCTAGGTCCGTAGGCTTCACAGGCAAGCGCCTTAACTGCTAAGTCATCTCTCCGGCCCTCTTTCTGTTTTGCAAGGGAAGCTGCATCAGGATTTTTATGTGAAATCTTACAGGTTTTAAATGGTAATCATTTTGAAATTTTTGTAAATACTGTATTGGTTAAATGGAAGACACCTGTGGACAATGCTTGGCTCTGGCCAGCAAACTGGTAAAGAAATGACTGTTTTACCTATTGCAAAAACAATAAAAAAAAAAGACTTAAAAAAAAAAAAAAGCCAGGCGTGGTGGCACATGCCTTTAATCTCAGCATTTGGGAGGAAGAGGTAGGAGGATCACCATGAGTTTGAGGCCACCCTGAGACTACATAATGAATTCCAGGTCAGCCTGGACTAGAATGAGACCCTACCTCAAAAAAATATATAAATAAATAAATAAGATAAAGCAAAATAAATAAATAAATAAAACCTTGCCAGGTATAGTGGCACAATACTTTAATCCCAGCACTCAGGGAGCAGAGGCAGCAGGATCCCTGTGAGTTCGAGACCACCCAGAGAATACATAGTGAATTCCATGTCTGCCTGGACTAGAGTAAGCCCTACCTCAAAAAACAAAAACAAACAAACAAACAAACAAAAAAGCCTTTAATCCCAGCATTTGGGAGGCTGAGGTAGGAGGATGACTGGGCTGGACTGAAACCTTACCTCCAAAAAACAAAACAAAACAAATAACAATTTCAAATAATTTAGTCCAGCCCCTACAATCCCATACAGACATGGCTAGGGTAACACATTCTGGACTTTAGACCAACAAAAGTGGGTGCTGACAATTAGGACATTTGTGTACATGGAGGTTGGAGTCACTTGGGGTGATGAAGGGTATCAGCAAGGAGGAGCTTCACAAGAAGTTCCAAACGTGAGAGTCAACTGAAGTCTGGGCGAAACGGCACCTCAGCAAGGTAGGAGAGGGCAAGTAGAAGGGAGCTGTAGGCCAGGAAGCACCTCAGGGACAGACCACGACAGCCTCTGCTGCAATGGCAACAGACGGCCCTGCCCTGTGCAGCCTGTCTTTGGCAAGATGTGTTATTCTCTTCCTAAGAGTCAAGAAGCTTGTCCTGATTCAGAAAAAGCCCCAGAACACAACTCAGCACCGTGGAGGTGTGAAAGCTGACTGAGTAGAATCTCAGAGCAGAGCGGCACCCTGCTAACTGTGGGACCTCAGGCAAGGTCACCCATGTGCACATGCATCTCTCTGCAGCTGGTAGCTTCCAGTGCTGTACAAAAGGCACAACTGTGAAATGGACTCCTGCCAAAGGATAAACCCCACTTCTGGATCTGGTGGAAGACACAGTGCTTTGTAGCTGCTGCATTGGGAAAAGTATCTTAGGAATGTACGTGTAAGCAACCACTCCTCTGCCCAGGGTCACAATGATTCCTATGTCATAGGCTTCTAGGGCCACTTCACACAGGACAGATAGGATACATGTGGGCTAAGCAGCACACCTGGGCCTCCTTCTCCAGCTTTGTCACGTTTAAAAACATCTGTGCGATCTCCCGGTCGAACACTCTCACGCGGTCCCAGTCTAAGAGGAGAGACCCCTCTTTACCGGTGTGAACCTGTAGGAGGGACCAAAGGTGAGTGCCGGGGAAGACAAAACAGAGGCACTTCAGGGAGCAGAGCTAATGTCTCCTCCTGAGCTTGTTGAGCTGTGGATCCATGAGCTCCAACCTAGCTTTCCTCATCCCTGAAAGAAGTCAAGTAAGTGGCTGAAGTTGAGGCTGGGCCCTTAAGGAGCATCTGAGCAGAGTTCTGCCTCTCACTCCACCCTGGCCCCCAGTACCTGGACAGCCAATTAGTATTCCCCTACTCCCAAGCCCAGCCCCTGGTCATCCACACCAACTCTGTGCTGTTTTATATCTTATGCTGTGCTTCAGAGGAATTGTTTGTTTTTTGAGGCAGGGTCTCACTCTAGCCCAGGCTGACCTGGAATTCACTATGTAGTCTCAGGCTGGCCTTGAACTCATGGCGATCCTCCTACCTCTGTCTCCCGAGTGCTGGGATTAAAGGCGCGTGCCACCATGCCCGGCTTGCTTCAGCTTTTAAGTGAAGGGTTCTGAAGACTTCAACACGGTTTGAAGGTCTATGGCTTCAATCTAGTACTTCCACTTGACTACGACAGCCACTGGCCCACAAAAGGTGACCTCCCCCTGCACTGACAGAATGGAGCTCATTCCCATTTATCCAAAGTCAATGCACCCAGGCCCACCCTAGCTCTACTGCTCCCACGAAGGCTGGGGCCCCTTTTCCTGGGTACAATGCACACTTGTGCTCTTAGAATGAGGCCTGCAGGATGCTGCTGCTGCTGAAGGAAAACGCTGAGTCATGTCATGCCCTAACCCTGGAGTAGTGATACAGCAGGAATTCAGAAGGGAAGAGAACCTTAGCCTGTAGCACCCAGTAGGTCTCTGGTTTGAAGGACTGGATTTTATCATGTCTCTCCACACAGAATCCCAGGGTAGGAGTCTGACATGGCCCAAAGGAGATGAGTGAGCTGTCTAAATCACCATATTTCCCCTGAAAATACTTCGTTTGAAACCTAGAAGGAGTGGGGTATGGGAAGAGAAAGACAGCTGGTCAAAAACTCATTCTAGACAAGCCACATGTGAGTCAATCCTGGGCTTAGGGTGCGTGCAGCGAGGTCAACAAGTAGCTGCTCCTCACTTAAGTCAGTGTAAGAGGCAGAGGCACAGGGCTATCATAAGAACCATGTGTGTGGGATGGAGGAGAGGGCTCCAAATAGCTTGGGCAAGGATGCACTTCTGTCATAGTCCACCCACTGTCCTCAGGACCCCAAATGCAGACAAACAGATTCTATCAAGTTCTGGCCTGTGTGATCTACATCTGTAAATATCATTTCCTTCAGAGTTTTAAATGGGGGCTGGAGAAAGGGCTTAGCGGTTAAGACATTTGCCTGCGAAGCCAAAGGACCTAGTTTGATTCCCCAGAACCCACGTTCACTTGCAAGTAGAGGCCCTGGTGTGCCCATTCTCTCTCTGTCTCTCTTCTCTCTCTGTCTCTGCTTGCAAATAAATAAATAAATTTAAAAACGGGAGCATCTTCAATTGCTTATGTGGGCTCCCAGAGAACCAGGGGGTCACAAGGGGGTCCAGGAAAGGCAGTGTTCAGGCTAATGGGAGAGTGTGGGGGATGGGGGCACCTGGTGAATGCACAGCCAATACGCAGATCAAGCTCCTGGCGGGCATCCACTGACAGCGCCTCATTGTGATCTGGCTCGCCCAAGTGGGCCATGGCATTACAGATGTCTGTGTCAGTGATGGAGCTGAACCTGGCGCGGAACACTGTCTTCTCACCACCATGGGCCTTATTCATGACAGGCAAAACAGCATCAAGGACCTGGATGGAAGGGATAGGATGACTGACCCGGGCCCACCTCCTCCCAGGGTTAACTTTTCCCCAGCTCTGACAGACCCTCCTTCATCCCTCTACCCTTCCAGAAGCCTCCATCTTTCCATACATCCCTTGCCACCTGGCTCTTTCCTCTGTACTGCACATCTATTCAGACACCACCCCTCTTACTGCTGGCCTGAAACTGCCACCCTTGCCCTTCTCTTTTGTTCTCACCACACTCAACCAACAAATACTAGTGGCAAGCATGAGAGGGACCACATGGCTCAGATTTCTTGCTTTTGCCCCCTTCGCTGTATCTGGGAGCAGGGGATGCTTGGAGAATGGGGAAAATGTTTACATGACTAGAAGAAAGACAGGGGAAGAAAAAGGAGAGGAAGGGGAAATGAATAAGAATGAAAAGGCCATAGGTTGGCCTGGTGTATGGATGGGGTCTGGGTATGGTGGAAATTCCTAGAGTTGAGACTCACTAAGGCTTTGGACAGTCACTACAGAAGCCAGGGCATGTAGTATCCTTATAGGAAAAATACAGCTTTGATTCTGAAAGGAGAAGGAAGGCCCCATGAGCTGCCATCATTTCCACTCCCAGAGGTAAAGGGCCCCTGGAGGGGAAGCCCTGTGAAATTGGAGTGGGCAGGAGAGGAAGAGAACATCTGGGAAGTGACAGGGTGAACTCAAGTTGGCTGAGGGAGCTGGGTGAGAATTCTGGGTGCCCAGAGCGCCTATCTCATGGGAATCAACTCTTGCACTATGGCATGTCAGGCCTCAGGTGAGGGCTGTGGCCCAAGGACACAGAGAAGCCACAGCCTGAAGGGTACCACTGAGACCAACAGGTACAACCAGTAGCAGTAATGTGCCATGGCCAAAGGCACATGGGAAAACTCTACCTGCCTCCCTGCAAACAGGGCTTCCTGGGAGGAAGGTACATGGAGCTAGGAGGTGAGGAGGCCGGGGAAAGTAGTATGGCTCCAAGGTGATCGACCACATCAACTGAAGGTCCCCAAGAGGCACAGAGCTCGGCCTAAGTCTCCCAAGTACTGAAAACTGCATCCACCTAGAAAATTCTGTTCACTTGTACCATGTTTCCAGAAAGTGAAGTGACAATCACTCTTGGGTCTCTGAGAGCCCACATAAACAACTGAAGTAGTTCTAAAGAGTGACAATCACTCTTAGCAGGTCTATGCATTTTAAAGTACCTACAGAGTTTCCAAAATAAAGGGAACAGGGGAAGACATCTTTCAAAGCTGCTATACTCCATATGTTAGCCCTGGAATGGTGTGACTGTGTCAGGTCAGGGTGGATGGCAGAAAGGCCCACACAGAACCAGAGGCTACACACTATACACTCACCTCAAAGCAGATGTTTTCCCCTTCCTTATCACAGTCCAGCCACAGCACAATGTAGTCACAGCCTCTGCCCTCCACCTGCCACACAGTACACATTAACTTGCATTCCTTCTGGTGACAGGCAGTGGAGCTAGGCCCTGAGCCTTGGGTAGAGGGACTAAGCCCTAGGTTGAGCAAGAAGATGGATGCAGTGAGGCTGGCTTAGCTGCTCACAAAAGCTTGAGTTCAGAATTACTATACTTGGGCTGGAGATGGATTAGCAGTTAAGGTGCTTGCAAAGCCAAAGGACTCAGGTGCAATTACCCAGGACCCATGTAAAGCTTATGTCCAAGGTGGTATATGCAACTGGAGTTCATCTGCAATGTCTTGAGGCCCTGGCACACCTATCATGGGTACTGGGGAATTGAACCCAGGTCGTTAGGCTTTGCAGGCAAGAGCCTTACCCACTGAGCAATCTCTCCAGCCCTTCCAGTTTTTCTTAATATGTGTGTATTTGCCTTAAAATTGGGAAAAGCCCTCAACCAAACAAGCAGAATGTCTGTTGGTGGCGAGGACATGAAGAGCAGGGAGTGCTCACAGAAAGGTGGGTCCAGGGCTGCCAATAAAGACCTCTGTATCACAGATGAGTGTGAGGAGCTGGAGAAATGGCTTAGCAGTTAAGCGGCTTGCCTGAGAAGCCTACGGACCCAGGTTCAATTCTCCAGGTCCCACGTAAGCCAGATGCACAAGGTAGAACATGCATCTGGAGTATGTTTGCAGTGGCTAAAGTCCCTGGCATGACCATTCTCTCTCTCTCTTTCTTTCCCTCTCTCTGTCTCTAATAAATAACTAAAAGTAAAATCTTAAAAAAAAAAAAAAAAAAAAAAAAAGGGTTTGAGGACTCAAATAATGGTGAGCCAAGACAGCCGTAGCCACCTGCAGCGCAGGGAACTGGGTAGGCCTCCTTGGTGGCTTATGCCCCACTTCTTGGTGGCTTAAGCCCCAAGCACCAGGGAACTGGGGAGGCCTCCTTGGTGGCTTACGGCCCCCACACCAGGGAACTGGGGAGGCCTCCTTGGTAGCTTACGCCCCACGCACCTGTAGGAACTTGGTCATGCTCAGCTTGGGGTTAGCTTCCTTTTTCTCCGTCGGAGCTTGGCTGAATAGCTCTGCAGGGTCCACTTTGTCCCATTTGTTGTATTTTCCTGCAATCCATATCCATGGAGACATTGAATTACACTTCACAGCTCACAAAAGTTTTGTCTCTCTGACTGTCGTAACCCTAGCAAAATGGCAAGACAGCATCAAGCAGAAATAAATGGACACCTTACCCAGGGGCCCTTAGTCACTAACCACCCCATGATTTGTTGGAAGTAGACCCTAACTGGACCCTGGGCAGTGCTGTGCAGGGCTCTCTTCAGTAAGACTGAGGCAAAAGGGATGGAGTCTCACCTAGGAAATCCAGGGTCATCACATGACCACAGACAGACGTCATCTTGAAGCAGACAGGCTGGCCAGCGAAGGTCCCTGCATATTCATGGACTGAGCATGCCCCATTCAGCCCTTTGTGTGAGGACATGTTCCCTGGGGGGGGGGGGGGAGCATGCACACAGCTGTGAGGCCAAACTTAGATACAAATGTTCTCCCTCCATTTCCTGAAGTCTCAGCCCATGGGTGATATGAGTGCAGAGGATGTAAGTGCAGCCACATCAAGAGCCCAGCAGGCAAGGGCAAATGTTCAGTGGTGACCATGTTCATGACATGGTCCTGTCCACTCCCTTTCCAGGGTTGCTTGTGTTGCTTGTGATCAATGCCCATAACTGGCCCAGTGAACCTTTCACTTTGCTCTTGAAGGCCCTGGCCCTGGCCCTCCATGAATGGAAGTAAATACATCCCAGGTAACTGCCACCGAAGTGCTTCCTGAAAGCCTGCTGACTGGAAATGAATCTACCCCAGCAGGGTGATGGTGCACTTGGGAAATACGATGTCCTAAAAAGCACAAAAGGGGGGTAGGGGAGGTGGCCTAGCAGTTAAGAGCATTTTTCACATAAGCATGAAGACCTGAGACCTGCTAAGTTTGATTCTCCAGCATACATGTAAACAGCTGAGGCTGGCACACATGTCTATAACCCCAGTCCTGTTATGAGCAGAGACCAAAGAAATTTCTGGGCTCGTGAAAACTGCAACGCCATGTTCGGAGAGACTTCACCTTGAGGTAAAATGTCGATGAGTGATGGAGGATATTTGACACTCTCCCCTGCCTCCACAGGAAGAGCCCATTTTCACCACACACACACATACATGTACACTTACACACACATAATACACACACATTAAAAATAAAGACACAAATGACTATTTATAAAACAAAGCAACGAAGTGGCTTAGTGTTTATTTTTCCTACCTCGAGAGAGGATTCTAGCAATGGACTGCGCCAGAGAGGGCTTTTCTGCCACCATGAGCACCGTCTTCATTTCTGCACCAGACTGCCAGGGCCTTCAACTCTCACCCAGACCCAGGACAACAGTAACAGAAAAGCTCAGACACAGCTCCCCGAAGATTAACACAACTGTCAATGTGGGCTCCTAAAAGGAGGGGAAAAAAAGACACTCAGAAAACAGCAATGTTTCCAACAGACCTATGCTATAAACAAGACTCACTTTTCTTTCTTTCTTTCTTTTTTTTTTGGGGGGGGGGATACTTCCTTTGAGACAGGGTCTCACTCTGGCCCAGGTTGACATGGAACTCACTCTGTAGCCCCAAGGAGATTCTACTTCAGCTAAAGATATGTGCCACCACAACCAGCAATCCCTTTCCTTTTCTTTTTTTTGAGACAGGGTCTATTGTCCACTGTTCTTTTGCAAGATTCCAAGAAATTCTATCTGCTTCCCTTCTCGCTGTTATAGGCACAAAGGAATTATAGAAGCCCATCACAACTTCCAGCTTTTATGTGGGCCCTGACCTCAAGGAATCAGAATAACATGGGAAGTAATTTATCCACTGAACCATCATCCCTGCTCTGTAGTTTTTTGTTGTTGTTGTTTGTTTTTGTTTTTTGAGGCAGGGTCTCACTCTAGCTCAGGCTGACCTAGAATTCACTATGTAGTCTCAGGGTAGCCTCGAACTAACGGTGATCCCCCTACCTCTGCTGGGATTAAAGGTGTGCGCCACCATGCCCACCTCCTACTCTGTAGTTTTAATTACAATTGATTTTCTCTATTTAATGTTGAGGCCTCTCCATTTTCTATTAAGGCACATCTTCCATTCCAAAATAGAAATCAATGCCACAAAAGGTGACCTCCCCCTGCACTGACAGAATGGAGCTCATTCCCATTTATCCAAAGTCAATGCACCAGGCCCACCCTAGCTCTACTGCTCCCCCGAAGGCTGGGGCCCCTTTTCCTGGGTACAATGCACACTTGTGCTCTTAGAATGAGGCCTGCAGGATGCTGCTGCTGCTGAAGGAAAACGCCTGAGTCATGTCATGCCCCTAAACCCTGGAGTAGTGATACAGCAGGAATTCAGAAGGGAAGAGAACCTTAGCCTGTAGCACCCAGTAGGTCTCTGGTTTGAAGGGACTGGATTTTATCATGTCTCTCCCAACAGAATCCCAGGGTAGGAGTCTGACATGGCCCAAAGGAGATGAGTGAGCTGTCTAAATCACCATATTTCCCCTGAAAATACTTCGTTTGAAACCTAGAAGGAGTGGGGTATGGGAAAGAGAAAGACAGCTGGTCAAAAACTCATTCTAGACAAGCCACATGTGAGTCAATCCTGGGCTTAGGGTGCGTGCAGCGAGGTCAACAAGTAGCTGCTCCTCACTTAAGTCAGTGTAAGAGGCAGAGGCACAGGGCTATCATAAGAACCATGTGTGTGGGATGGAGGAGAGGGCTCCAAATAGCTTGGGCAAGGATGCACTTCTGTCATAGTCCACCCACTGTCCTCAGGACCCCAAATGCAGACAAACAGATTCTATCAAGTTCTGGCCTGTGTGATCTACATCTGTAAATATCATTTCCTTCAGAGTTTTAAATGGGGGCTGGAGAAAGGGCTTAGCGGTTAAGACATTTGCCTGCGAAGCCAAAGGACCTAGTTTGATTCCCCAGAACCCACGTTCACTTGCAAGTAGAGGCCCTGGTGTGCCCATTCTCTCTCTGTCTCTCTTCTCTCTCTGTCTCTGCTTGCAAATAAATAAATAAATTTAAAAACGGGAGCATCTTCAATTGCTTATGTGGGCTCCCAGAGAACCAGGGGGTCACAAGGGGGTCCAGGAAAGGCAGTGTTCAGGCTAATGGGAGAGTGTGGGGGATGGGGGCACCTGGTGAATGCACAGCCAATACGCAGATCAAGCTCCTGGCGGGCATCCACTGACAGCGCCTCATTGTGATCTGGCTCGCCCAAGTGGGCCATGGCATTACAGATGTCTGTGTCAGTGATGGAGCTGAACCTGGCGCGGAACACTGTCTTCTCACCACCATGGGCCTTATTCATGACAGGCAAAACAGCATCAAGGACCTGGATGGAAGGGATAGGATGACTGACCCGGGCCCACCTCCTCCCAGGGTTAACTTTTCCCCAGCTCTGACAGACCCTCCTTCATCCCTCTACCCTTCCAGAAGCCTCCATCTTTCCATACATCCCTTGCCACCTGGCTCTTTCCTCTGTACTGCACATCTATTCAGACACCACCCCCTCTTACTGCTGGCCTGAAACTGCCACCCTTGCCCTTCTCTTTTGTTCTCACCACACTCAACCAACAAATACTAGTGGCAAGCATGAGAGGGACCACATGGCTCAGATTTCTTGCTTTTGCCCCCTTCGCTGTATCTGGGAGCAGGGGATGCTTGGAGAATGGGGAAAATGTTTACATGACTAGAAGAAAGACAGGGGAAGAAAAAGGAGAGGAAGGGGAAATGAATAAGAATGAAAAGGCCATAGGTTGGCCTGGTGTATGGATGGGGTCTGGGTATGGTGGAAATTCCTAGAGTTGAGACTCACTAAGGCTTTGGACAGTCACTACAGAAGCCAGGGCATGTAGTATCCTTATAGGAAAAATACAGCTTTGATTCTGAAAGGAGAAGGAAGGCCCCATGAGCTGCCATCATTTCCACTCCCAGAGGTAAAGGGCCCCTGGAGGGGAAGCCCTGTGAAATTGGAGTGGGCAGGAGAGGAAGAGAACATCTGGGAAGTGACAGGGTGAACTCAAGTTGGCTGAGGGAGCTGGGTGAGAATTCTGGGTGCCCAGAGCGCCTATCTCATGGGAATCAACTCTTGCACTATGGCATGTCAGGCCTCAGGTGAGGGCTGTGGCCCAAGGACACAGAGAAGCCACAGCCTGAAGGGTACCACTGAGACCAACAGGTACAACCAGTAGCAGTAATGTGCCATGGCCAAAGGCACATGGGAAAACTCTACCTGCCTCCCTGCAAACAGGGCTTCCTGGGAGGAAGGTACATGGAGCTAGGAGGTGAGGAGGCCGGGGAAAGTAGTATGGCTCCAAGGTGATCGACCACATCAACTGAAGGTCCCCAAGAGGCACAGAGCTCGGCCTAAGTCTCCCAAGTACTGAAAACTGCATCCACCTAGAAAATTCTGTTCACTTGTACCATGTTTCCAGAAAGTGAAGTGACAATCACTCTTGGGTCTCTGAGAGCCCACATAAACAACTGAAGTAGTTCTAAAGAGTGACAATCACTCTTAGCAGGTCTATGCATTTTAAAGTACCTACAGAGTTTCCAAAATAAAGGGAACAGGGGAAGACATCTTTCAAAGCTGCTATACTCCATATGTTAGCCCTGGAATGGTGTGACTGTGTCAGGTCAGGGTGGATGGCAGAAAGGCCCACACAGAACCAGAGGCTACACACTATACACTCACCTCAAAGCAGATGTTTTCCCCTTCCTTATCACAGTCCAGCCACAGCACAATGTAGTCACAGCCTCTGCCCTCCACCTGCCACACAGTACACATTAACTTGCATTCCTTCTGGTGACAGGCAGTGGAGCTAGGCCCTGAGCCTTGGGTAGAGGGACTAAGCCCTAGGTTGAGCAAGAAGATGGATGCAGTGAGGCTGGCTTAGCTGCTCACAAAAGCTTGAGTTCAGAATTACTATACTTGGGCTGGAGATGGATTAGCAGTTAAGGTGCTTGCAAAGCCAAAGGACTCAGGTGCAATTACCCAGGACCCATGTAAAGCTTATGTCCAAGGTGGTATATGCAACTGGAGTTCATCTGCAATGGCTTGAGGCCCTGGCACACCTATCATGGGTACTGGGGAATTGAACCCAGGTCGTTAGGCTTTGCAGGCAAGAGCCTTACCCACTGAGCAATCTCTCCAGCCCTTCCAGTTTTTCTTAATATGTGTGTATTTGCCTTAAAATTGGGAAAAGCCCTCAACCAAACAAGCAGAATGTCTGTTGGTGGCGAGGACATGAAGAGCAGGGAGTGCTCACAGAAAGGTGGGTCCAGGGCTGCCAATAAAGACCTCTGTATCACAGATGAGTGTGAGGAGCTGGAGAAATGGCTTAGCAGTTAAGCGGCTTGCCTGAGAAGCCTACGGACCCAGGTTCAATTCTCCAGGTCCCACGTAAGCCAGATGCACAAGGTAGAACATGCATCTGGAGTATGTTTGCAGTGGCTAAAGTCCCTGGCATGACCATTCTCTCTCTCTCTTTCTTTCCCTCTCTCTGTCTCTAATAAATAACTAAAAGTAAAATCTTAAAAAAAAAAAAAAAAAAAAAAAAGGGTTTGAGGACTCAAATAATGGTGAGCCAAGACAGCCGTAGCCACCTGCAGCGCAGGGAACTGGGTAGGCCTCCTTGGTGGCTTATGCCCCACTTCTTGGTGGCTTAAGCCCCAAGCACCAGGGAACTGGGGAGGCCTCCTTGGTGGCTTACGGCCCCCACACCAGGGAACTGGGGAGGCCTCCTTGGTAGCTTACGCCCCACGCACCTGTAGGAACTTGGTCATGCTCAGCTTGGGGTTAGCTTCCTTTTTCTCCGTCGGAGCTTGGCTGAATAGCTCTGCAGGGTCCACTTTGTCCCATTTGTTGTATTTTCCTGCAATCCATATCCATGGAGACATTGAATTACACTTCACAGCTCACAAAAGTTTTGTCTCTCTGACTGTCGTAACCCTAGCAAAATGGCAAGACAGCATCAAGCAGAAATAAATGGACACCTTACCCAGGGGCCCTTAGTCACTAACCACCCCATGATTTGTTGGAAGTAGACCCTAACTGGACCCTGGGCAGTGCTGTGCAGGGCTCTCTTCAGTAAGACTGAGGCAAAAGGGATGGAGTCTCACCTAGGAAATCCAGGGTCATCACATGACCACAGACAGACGTCATCTTGAAGCAGACAGGCTGGCCAGCGAAGGTCCCTGCATATTCATGGACTGAGCATGCCCCATTCAGCCCTTTGTGTGAGGACATGTTCCCTGGGGGGGGGGGGGGGAGCATGCACACAGCTGTGAGGCCAAACTTAGATACAAATGTTCTCCCTCCATTTCCTGAAGTCTCAGCCCATGGGTGATATGAGTGCAGAGGATGTAAGTGCAGCCACATCAAGAGCCCAGCAGGCAAGGGCAAATGTTCAGTGGTGACCATGTTCATGACATGGTCCTGTCCACTCCCTTTCCAGGGTTGCTTGTGTTGCTTGTGATCAATGCCCATAACTGGCCCAGTGAACCTTTCACTTTGCTCTTGAAGGCCCTGGCCCTGGCCCTCCATGAATGGAAGTAAATACATCCCAGGTAACTGCCACCGAAGTGCTTCCTGAAAGCCTGCTGACTGGAAATGAATCTACCCCAGCAGGGTGATGGTGCACTTGGGAAATACGATGTCCTAAAAAGCACAAAAGGGGGGTAGGGGAGGTGGCCTAGCAGTTAAGAGCATTTTTCACATAAGCATGAAGACCTGAGACCTGCTAAGTTTGATTCTCCAGCATACATGTAAACAGCTGAGGCTGGCACACATGTCTATAACCCCAGTCCTGTTATGAGCAGAGACCAAAGAAATTTCTGGGCTCGTGAAAACTGCAACGCCATGTTCGGAGAGACTTCACCTTGAGGTAAAATGTCGATGAGTGATGGAGGATATTTGACACTCTCCCCTGCCTCCACAGGAAGAGCCCATTTTCACCACACACACACATACATGTACACTTACACACACATAATACACACACATTAAAAATAAAGACACAAATGACTATTTATAAAACAAAGCAACGAAGTGGCTTAGTGTTTATTTTTCCTACCTCGAGAGAGGATTCTAGCAATGGACTGCGCCAGAGAGGGCTTTTCTGCCACCATGAGCACCGTCTTCATTTCTGCACCAGACTGCCAGGGCCTTCAACTCTCACCCAGACCCAGGACAACAGTAACAGAAAAGCTCAGACACAGCTCCCCGAAGATTAACACAACTGTCAATGTGGGCTCCTAAAAGGGGGGGAAAAAAAGACACTCAGAAAACAGCAATGTTTCCAACAGACCTATGCTATAAACAAGACTCACTTTTCTTTCTTTCTTTCTTTTTTTTTTGGGGGGGGGGATACTTCCTTTGAGACAGGGTCTCACTCTGGCCCAGGTTGACATGGAACTCACTCTGTAGCCCCAAGGAGATTCTACTTCAGCTAAAGATATGTGCCACCACAACCAGCAATCCCTTTCCTTTTCTTTTTTTTGAGACAGGGTCTATTGTCCACTGTTCTTTTTGCAAGATTCCAAGAAATTCTATCTGCTTCCCTTCTCGCTGTTATAGGCACAAAGGAATTATAGAAGCCCATCACAACTTCCAGCTTTTATGTGGGCCCTGACCTCAAGGAATCAGAATAACATGGGAAGTAATTTATCCACTGAACCATCATCCCTGCTCTGTAGTTTTTTGTTGTTGTTGTTTTGTTTTTGTTTTTTGAGGCAGGGTCTCACTCTAGCTCAGGCTGACCTAGAATTCACTATGTAGTCTCAGGGTAGCCTCGAACTAACGGTGATCCCCCTACCTCTGCTGGGATTAAAGGTGTGCGCCACCATGCCCACCTCCTACTCTGTAGTTTTAATTACAATTGATTTTCTCTATTTAATGTTGAGGCCTCTCCATTTTCTATTAAGGCACATCTTCCATTCCAAAATAGAAATCAATGAAAAAAATCTGAATACAACTGTTTATAGACATTTATACATCATTTCCACAAGTTTGACTTATAAACATTATTCATGTAAGTTTTTTTTTTATTGTTGTTTTGAGACATGGTCTCACCAGGTGTAGTGGCACACACCTTTTTTTGTTTTCCTCCCAATTTTTTTAAATTACTTATTTATTTCAGGGTAACAGGCAGACAGAGAGAGAAAGAAGCAGAGAGAGAGAGACAGAGAGAGAGAATGGACGTGCCAAGGTCTCCAGCCACTGCAAACGAACTCCTGACACGTGCGCCCCCTTATGCATCTGGCTAACGTGGGTCGTGGGGAATAGAGCCTTAAACCGGGGTCCTTAGGCTTCACAGGCAAGCCCTTAACCACTAAGCCATCTCTCCAGCCCTTCTTTGTTTTTTTGAGGTAGGGTCTTGCGCTAGCCCAGGCTGACCTGAAATTCACTTGGTAGTCTTAGGGTGGCCTTGAGCTCATGGCAATCCGCCTTCCTCTGCCTCCCAAGTGCTGGGATTAAAGGCATGTGCCACCATGCTCAGCTCTGTATATATACATATTTTTGTTTGTTTTTTCCTTTGGTAAGGTCTCACTCTAGCCCAGGCCAACCTGGAATTCACTCCAGTCCCATTTTTTTTTTTATTAACAACTTCCATGATTATAAACAATATCCCATGGTAATACTCTCCCTCCCCCTACTTTCCCCTTTGAAAACTCCATTCTCCATCATATCCCCTCCCCATCTCAATCAGTCTTTGATGTCTTGATATTTTCCTCCTATTATGATGGTCTTGTGTAGGTATTGTCAGGCACTGTGAGGTCATGGATATCCAGGCCATTTTGTGTCTGGGGGGAGCACGTTGTAAGGAGTCCTACCCTTCCTTTGGTTCTTACATTCTTTGTGCCACCTCTTCCGCAATAGACCCTGAGCCTTGGAAGGTGTGGCACACACCTTTTAATCCCAGCATTTGGGAGGCAGAGGTAGAACTGCTGTAAGTCCGAGGCCAGTCTGAAACCATATAGTGAATTCCACTAGGTCAGCCCAGGCTAGCGAGACCTACCTCAAAAAACTAAAAAAAACACATGGTCTTGTGTTGCCCAGGCTGGCCTCAAATTTACTGTACAATGGCCAATGGCCTTAAACTCTTTTTTTTTAAGTTTTTTTTTCTGATTTTTTAAATTTATTTGCTAGAGAGAGAGAGAGAGAGAAAGAGAAAAAGAGGAAGAGAGAGAGAGAGAAAGAGAGAGAATGGGTGTGCCAGGGCCTCTAGCCACTGCAAACGAACTCCAGATGCATGCACCACCATGTGCATCTGGCTTAAGTGGGACCTGGAGAATTGAACCTGGATCCTTAGGCTTCACAGTCAAGTGCCTTAACCACTAAGCCGTCTCTCCAACCCTTTATCTTTTTTTTTTTTAATTTATTTTAGAGAGAGAAAGAGGTAGAGAGAGAATGGGCACGCCAGGACCTCCAGCCACTGCAAACAAACTCCAGACACATGTGCCCCTTGTGCATCTGGCTGACATGGGTCCTGGGGAACCGAACCAAGGTCCTCTGGCTTTGCAGACAAGTGCCTTAACCACTAAGCCATCTCTCCAGCCCCCTATCTTTTTTTTCCCCGCCCCAAGGTAGGGTCTCACTGTATCCCAGGCCTACCTGGAATTCACTCTGTAGTCTCAGGGTGGTCTCTTATAGAGTGCTTGGGATTAAAGGCGTGAGCCACCATGCCTAGCTAAGCTCTTTTATTAAAAAACAAAATTATTATTTGAGGACTGGAGAGATGGCTTAGTGGTTAAGGTGCTTGCCTGCAAATCCTAAGCACCCAGGTTCGATTTCCCAGCACCCATGTGAAGCCAGATGCACAAGGTGGCTCATGCCTCTGGAGTTCATTCGTAGTGGCTAGAGGCTCTGGCGCACCAATACTCTCTATCGCTCATAAATAAAAAAATATTATTTGAGAAAGAATGGGCCTTACATTCTTGATCTCACCTCCATCTTCCAAGTACTGGGATTATAGGTTTGTATTATCATACCCGGATAAGGTTTTATTTGTTTGTTTGCTTTTGTTTTAGGTAGGGTCTGGCTCTAGCCCAGGCTGATCTGGAATTCACTATGTAGTCTCAGAGTGGCCTCGAACTCATAGTGATCCTCCTACCTCTGCCTCCCAAATGTTGGGATTAAAGGAGTGTGCCACCATGCCTGGTGGTAGGATAAATTTTTATATATTTAACACTTTGCATGTATATGTATGGTACGTGTGTTGGGGTATCTGTGTAGAGGCCAGAGAATAATTTCAGGTATTATCCTCAGGAATATTATCTACTTTTTTTTTTTTTTTTTTTTTTGCGACAAGGTGTCATGTATCCCAGCTGATCTTGAACTCACTGGCTATGTGTTCAAGGATGACCTTGAACTTCTGATCTTCCTACCTCCACTCCCCGAGTGCTGGTATTGCAGGAATACATTACCACATCCAGTTTATGTGGTACTAGGAATCAAACTGGGGCCTTCATGAATGGTTAGAAGGCACTCTACCCGCTGAGCCACATGCTCAGCTCCCATCTCAGTCTCTCAATGTCCTGGAGGTCATAATTAAGCTTAGATTAGCTCCAGGGATCCTCTTGTCTCCACCTCCTCAGCACTGAAATTACAGGTACACAGGACCACACCAGTCATTTTTTTTAAACATAAGTATTGGGGACCAAACCCATATCCTAATGCTTGGGAGGCAAGCACTTTATCCACCAAGTTATCTCTCTAACTCTAGTTTTAACATTTTTAAAGCTTAAGTGTGTTAAATAGGCTGTTTAATGGTAACCTACATGATACATCAAGTTCAATCTTGTTGCCAAAGCTGAGACTACAGTTTGTCTTATTCCTAAGAAGTAGATAAGCAAGGGCTAATCAGATGTTGACTGCCAACATTCCAACTTGGGCCTGTAATTAGGAGGAAAGAGGGTAAGTTAGAGGTAGGAACAGGCGCCCTGTTAGTGCCTTGTCAACTCCACCAGCAAAGCCACCGTCATTACGCAGCCTTTAAAAGACATTGAAAATACGGAAATACCCTTTTATCTTGTCTCATGAACCAGTGGATTCAGGAGGTCTAGCAGGGAGTTGAGAAGCACGGAGTCCTAGGATTTACCACGTCAGTGACTTCTCTAAACACCTCTAGAACCTGGAAAACAAATGCTGTATTAAGCGTCTTCTATTAGATGTGCTACAGCTCTAACCCTACCAATTCTATACGACAGACATTTGGGTTTTTTAATTTTTTTTTTATTTATTTGAGAGAGAGAGAAAAAATGGGCGCACCAAGGCCTTCAGGCCTACAAACTCCCAATGTATGTGCCATCTTGTGCATCTGGCTTATGTGGGTCCTGGGGAATTGAACCTGTGTCCTTTGGCTTTGCAGGCAAGCACCTTAACCATTAAGCCATTTCATCAGCCTAGGCATCAATTTTTTTTTTTTTTTTTTAGGTAGGGTCTCACTCTAGCCCAGGCTGACCTGGAATTCACTATGTAGTCTCAAGGTGGCCTTAAACTCATGGTCATCCTCCTACCTCTGCTGGGATTAAAAGCGTGCGCCACCAGGCCTGGCTCCCAGACGTCTAGATTTTAAAGCCGAAGTAACCCGGTTCAGAACCTTTCAGACTAGTGACAGCTGACCTTGGGAAAGTGGATTTCTTTGCCTCCTTGGCTATCAAGGCCAAGTTGCTGTGACCTCTCACAGCCCCGTTCCCAAAGGCAGGAGGGACCCAAGGAAAGAAGACGAGACCACTGTCTTTTCGTTCACGTCTGAGGTTGCTGTCTTGGGGTGCTAACTCATCTGCTCACAGTTTTCTCCCTGATCTACGGACGGAGAGCAGCGGTGGCATTAAGATGGAGCGAGGCCCAGGAAGCAGCAAGTTGGCTGGATCCTTTGGCGTAGACCTGTGCTACCAGCTGCACAGCCTCCCAGAGCTCAGTTGCCCTACCTGTGAAACCGGGAAACGCCTTACCTGAGAGCCATGGGGAGCGCGGGTGGGAGAATGCACGGCGCGCGCTCCCCACCGCGCACGAGCTACGCGCGGGCCCACAGCCACCCCAAGCCCGTAGCCGGCGGGGGCAGCGCGCCGCTCCCGACCCTGCGAGTCGACGGCAGCGCGGAGCCAGGCAGGAGCCCTCCCCCGTGCCCCTGCCGGGGACCTGAGCGCAGGTACCATTCCGGTAACGCCCGGGAAGAGCCCTCGCCTTCCGCTTCCTAGAGCAGTCTGACGCCCCCCAAGCTCACCCGCACCTCGGCGGCAACTATTGTTCAGGACAGGGTCTCCGTGCGGCTATCCGCAACCTCACTTCCGGTCCTGCTGCCTGTGGCGTCCCCTCTTCTGCTCTACGTGTCTGCAAGTTCCGCGGCTGGTTGAGTTCCGGACGCAGGACCAGCTCTGGTCATTTCTACTTGCGGTCTGCTGGGTTGCTACTCTGCCAGAGCACCCGGCTTGGTGCCACAGGAGTCCCCATGCCTCCACTCCGCCCCCTCCTCTTTTTTAACTTTTTTTTTTTTTTCTCGTTAGTTCATTCATGAAACAGCTGTTATTTATTTATTTATTTATTTTTTATGGGAGTGGGAGAATGAATGAATGCACGCAGACCAGGACCTCCCACTGCTGCAAATGAACTCCAGATGAATGCACCACTTTGTGCATCTGGCTTTACTTGTGTACCGGGGCATCTAACCAAGGCCTTCAGGCTTTGCAAGAAAGTGCCTTTAACTGCTGTGCCATCTCTCCAGCTGCACCTCTCTCTTGCAGCTCAAAGTGGTCCCCCAAATCTCCTTCAGCAAGGACAGTAATGACGATTATCATTACTAGGATTATGAAAACACAGATGCCAGTAATCATTAAAAAAATAAAACTGCTAAACCGGGCGTGGTGGCGCACGCCTTTAATCCCAGCACTCGGGAGGCAGAGGTAGGAGGATTGCCATGAGTTCGAGGCCACCCTGAGACTCCATAGTGAATTCCAGGTCAGCCTGGGCTAGAGTGAGACCCTATCTCGGAAAAAATAAAAATAAAAATAAAAATAAAACTGCTGACTTCTGGTTAAGATGGTGGCTTAGGAATCATGCCAAAGCAGCATAGGGGAGAAAAAGCCAAAAAAACCCAAAAAACAAAAAACAAAAAACAAAAAACAAAAAAAACAGCAAAATACACTCCTCTACTAAAAAGTGAGGTGTATAAGAAATTACCAACTGTAACAGAGAAGTAGGAGAGATCCAGAGCATCCAGAGCCCACATAGGCAGGCAGAAGCGGCTCCAGCAGCTGCAGCACCAGGTCCTGGGGACCACAGCTGCAAGGCTCAGCTTGAGTCACAGGAAAGGCAAGGTGAGGGGATTTTCCACTCACACTGGAGCTCCTTGCAAACTCAAGAAACATGAAGGGAGGACTGCAGCTAACAAAAACTCAGCAGCAGAGGCCAGTAAGCTAGAAAGGGGATACAAAGAGATTAGAAATGGAGGGAGGGGGGACTTAATAGGATGGTATTGTATATATGTAAGTAGAAGAACATATTAATGGGGGTGACAGGCCTAAGTGAGGTCAGGGGAAGGGATTGAGTAAAGGAAAAGTGGAGGTAAGGCTAATAAAAATCTAAGAGGATGTAAATAAATCATATGGAAAACTACTTTTTTGGACAATGGAACATTGAAGAGCCATAGATTGTTACTAGAAAATTTTCAGTGCTAGGGATGGCATACCTTCCAGTGAGTTGTTGGCCAGCGAGGTCCCTGATGCCCCCAAAACATTACAGGCCATTGCCAAGGCTCTTAGTTTCCCACCAAGAATAGATGGTAAGACCCTATTGCTGAAGACTCCACATACTTGGGCTGCAAGGTCACTGAGAAATCCTGCTGGAGCTGAGCTGACAACCTCCTCCACGTAGACCAGATGACAGAAAGCTGGAAAAAGCCACACTGCATGCAGTTCAATGGGACAGAGAGAAATCACCAGTGAAAATACTCAACAGTGGACACTGCAAGCCTTATATTTTGCCAGCCAGGCCAAATGAGCCAACGGGTACATAGTGGCACATCTGTCATGGTGGAAACCAAATGCCTTCTAATTGGACTGGAGGCCTACTCCTTGGGAGGGAATATATCCCTGACACTGGAAACCTACCACAGGGGTAGCCATGAGCCCTAGGGGTGTAACTTCTGCTGCTGTCTGGCTAAATGTATATACTATGCTCATCAAATTGTCCAGCAAGCACTACTCTTAATGTTCATACCCCTATATTAATGCTACTCTCACTTTTGGTAAAGAACCTTATCTTTTCAGATGGCAGTGATCTTGGGATGACTCAGAAGGCACGATGGTGCTGGGAAGAAGTGACAGAGGAGTGCTCAGCACAGCAATATCTCTATCCCACCTTCCAAGACTCAGGGTCCACTGCAGAAGAGGTGGTGGAAAGAATGTAAGAGCTGAAGGAAGGGTAGGACTCCTTACAACATGCTCCTCCAGACACAAAATGGCCTGGATATCCATGACCTCACAATGCCTGACACTACCTACACAAGACCCTCATAATAGGAGGAAAAGATCATGATATCAAAATAAAAGAGAGACTGATTGAGATGGGGAGGGGAAATGATGGGAGAGTGGAGTTTAAAGGGGAAAGTGGGGGGGGGAGGGCATTACCATGGGATATTGTTTACAATCATGGAAGTTGTTAATAAATAAAACTGTTGCCGGGTGTGGTGGTGCACGCCTTTAATCCCAGCACTCTGGAGGCAGAGGTAGGAGGATCACCGTGAGTTCAAGGCCACCATGTGACTACATAGTGAACTCCAGGTCAGCCTGGGCTAGAGTGAAACTCTATCTTGAAAAACCAGAAGAAAAAGAGAGAGAGAGAGAGAGAGAGAGAAGAGAGAGAAGAGAGAGAGAGGGAGAGAGAGGAGAAGAGAGAGAGAGAGAGAGAGAGAGAAGAGAGAGAGAAAAGAAAAATGTTTGAGTCAGGCATAGTTGGTTCATGCCTGTAATCCAGCACTGGGGAAGCTGAGGCAGGGGAATTGCCAAAGGTTAGAGGCCAGGGTGGGTTACATAGTGAGTTTCAATCCAGTCTGGATACAGAGTCAGGCCCTCAAAAACAACAAAACCCCACCCCAAAATCTGCTGAATGACTAATCTGTGAACTAAAGTTCTGGGAAAGGAGCCATACCTACATTGAGTAATTTGGGATGTGGAGCCTTGCTGGGGGAGGTGAGGTATGTTTCTGGGGTGGGCTTAGGGTTATTACAGCCAGCTCCCCCTGTCAGAGTTGGGCCCATTCCTGATACTGGCAAGGAGGTGATGTCCAGCCTCTTCTCATGCCATGCTTTTTTCTGCCATCATGAAGCTTCTCCTTGAGACTATAAGCCAAAATAAATACTTTCCTCCCATCAGCTGCTTCTGTTTGGTGTTTTGTCCCAGCAAGGAGAAGGTAGCTGCAACATCAGGTCCTTAAGCTAACTGTTTTAAAAGGCAGATGTAGCCCAAGATAATTATTGGCTCTGGACCTGTACCATGTAGTAACTCCACAATTGCTGGAGTTGGTCACTGAAGTTCTGGCAACGCAGGTGTGGCTTCTGTGAGCCTCAGCTTTTCATCCCCTTTCTGGCCAAATATCACATTATACTTTGTGCACATGGAAACTGTTGGTTGTTTTCCTACACTGCTAGAAGGCTTACTCCTAGGATCTTTCATATTTGGATGAAAAGATAGGAAGCCACTCTTCAGGAGAAAGATAATTCACAGAGCCACAAGGAAAATATTATTGCTAAGAGTGAAAATAGTATAGGTGGTTGATAAGGAAGGAGTATTGTCTATAGAAGGGTAAGGTAGGAAGTATAAAGAAATGAAATTGTCCTCATTTTTATATGTTAAGAAACATTTGCCGGGCGCACGCCTTTAATCCCAGCACTTGGGAGGCAGAGGTAGGAGGATCACTATAAGTTTAAGGCCACCCAGAGACTACACAGTGAATTCCTGGTCAGCCTCAGCTAGAGAGAGACCCTACCTCAGAAAACAAACAAACAAACCAAAAAAAAAAAAAAAAAAAAAAAAGAAAAAGAAACATTTGAACAGGGTGTGGTGGCGCATGCCTTTATCCCAGCACTTGGGAGGCAGAGGTGGGAGGATTGCTGTGAGTTTGAGGCCAGCCTGAGACTGCATAGTGAGTTTCAAGTCAGCCTGAGCTAGAGGGAGACCCTACTTGAACAACAACAATAACAACAACAAAAAAACCCAAACATTTAAAATATCTTGGAGAATTTAAAATTAACTAAACATTGAAGTTAAGAAATTAACCAAGCCGGGCGTGGTGGCGCACGCCTTTAATCCCAGCACTCGGGAGGCAGAGGTAGGAGGATCGCCGTGAGTTCGAGGCCACCCTGAGACTCCATAGTGAATTCCAGGTAAGCCTGGGCTAGAGTGAGACCCTACCTCGAAAAACCAAAAAAAAAAAAAAAAAAAAAAAAAAAGAAATTAACCAATTTTGAAGTTTTTAGTTATCAGGTTTAAAAGGTCTTTATAATAAATAGCCTTTAATATAGATAGGTCATAGTTTTTTTTTTTTAGAAATAGTTTTGCTTTTTTTTTTGTTTGTTTATTTTTATTTATTTATTTATTTGAGAGTGAGAGAGGAGGCAGAGAGAGAGAGAGAGAGAGAGAGAGAGAGAGAGAGAATGGGCATGCCAGGGCTTCCAGCCACTGCAAACGAACTCCAGATGCGTGCACCCCCTTGTGCATCTGGCTAACTTGGGTCCTGGGGAATCAAGCCTTGAACCGGGGTCCTTAGGCTTCACAGGCAAGTGCTTAACCACTAAGCCATCTCTTCAGCCCAAGTTTTTTTTTTTAATGTATTTTATTAACCGGGCATGGTGGCACACGCCTTTAATCCTAGCACTCAGGAGGCTGAGGTAGGGTTGTCTTGAGTTTGAGGCCAGCCTCAGACTACAGAGTGTGTTCTAATGTGGGAGAGTGTGAGACCCTACCTTGCAAAATCAAAAAAAAATATATCATATATATGTTTTATTTGCTAGGGGAGTGGGGGTGGGGAAAAAGACTTGCCAGGGCTTCCAGCTGCTCCAAATGTACTCCAGATGCATGCATACATTTTTGTGCATCTGGCTTTAGGTGGGTACTGGGGAATCAAACTCGGGTCATTAGGCTTTGCAGACAAATGCCTTAACTGCTAAGTCATCTCTCCAGCCCTGGCTCATAGTTATTTTTTAAAATATTTATTTGCAAACACAGAGATAGAAGACAGAGGGAGGGAGGGAAGGAGAGAGAATGGGTACTGGGCATGGTGGCACATGCCTTTAATCCTAACATTTGAGAGGCAGAGGTAGGATCACTGCGAGTTTGAGGCCAGCCTGGGACTAGAGTGAGTTCCAGGTCAGTCTGGGCTAGTGAGACACTCCCTCAAAGAAAAAAGAGAATGGGCATGCCAGGGCCTCCAGCCACTGCAAATGAACTTCAGATGCATGAGCCACCTTGTGCATATGGCTTACGTGGGTACGGGGCAATCAAACCTGGGTCCTTAGGCTTTGCAGGCAAGTGCCTTAACCGCTGAGCCATCTCTCTCTTTTTTTTTGGTTTCTCGAGGAAGGGTCTCACTCTAACCCAGGCTAACCTGGAATCTCAGGGTGGCCTTGAACTCACGGTGGGAACCTCTGCCTCCTGAGTGCTGGGGTGTGTGCCACCATGCCCGGCTGCAATCTCTCATCTTTTTTTTTTTTTTTTTTTAACTTTAACAGTCATTATTTCTTTTTAATATATTTTATTTATTTGAGAGAAAGAGGCATAGAAGGAGAAGGGCGCACCAGGGCTTCCAGCCACTGCAAACGAACTCCAGACACATGTGACCCCTTGTGCATCTGGCTTACAGTGGATCCTGGGGAATTGAACCAGGATCCTTTTGCAGGCAAATGCCTTAACTGCTAAGACATCTCCAGTCCCAATCTCTCATCTTTTATTTTATTGTGTGTGTGGGGGGGAGTGAGAATGGGCACACCAGGGCCTCTAGCCACTGCAAACGAACTCCAGATGCATGCGCCACCATGTACATCTGGCGTATGTGGGACCTGGAGAATCGAACCAGGGTCCTTAGGCTTCATAGGTATGCACCTTAACTGCTAAGCCATCTCTCCAGCCCAATCTCTTATCTTTTGATACAGACTCTTGCTAGGTAGCCTAGCCTGGCCCTGAACTTATGAGCTCCCTCAAAGCTGGTTTATGAATATTCCTTAGTATACTCATCTGTACTTACTGGTTTCTTTTCATAGCTATCTGTAGGCCAGAATGGTCATGGACAGGTAAGCTAGAACCAAGGGCCACAATGCCTCAGTTGGGGAAATGACATACACCTGCTAGCCCCAGGCCAGCTTGAGGGGTCAGATGACTCCAAAGTATCCTTTCAGGCTCCACTGCCCTCCCACTGTCCATTTCAGGAGAAAGACCCATATTGGGGGTGAACAGTGGACATTAGAAAAAAGGCAGGGAAGCAAGATGGTTTGGTATCCAATGCATGTTCATTTATTTTACACTTAGAAAAGAAATTGCCCTCCCTTTACCGCCCCCCATGTCTCTTTTTATAAACATTTAAAAATTAAGCCAAATGAAGATAGACAAGTTAATTTCAGTACAATTATTTTCAGTGTAGCTGTCATAATTAGAGTTTAAATTTCCTATAAGTGACCAATGTAACTTATAGGGATATCCTGATTATTGGCCAAAAGAATATTCCATATTACAAGTTAGCAAATTCTAGTACAAAAATAGTCCATGTGTTGGAACAGTTTTCCTTTTACACAGGCTTCAGGTCAGTCTGCTGACTGCATAATACCTAATGTTCCCGTTTCTCGCTCTCACAGATGGCTCATTCGTCATAGCTAAAGCAGCACAGCCCCGGCAGTGGGAGGGGCTAGTGTCCACTTTGGGGCCGAGCAGGAGTTTACGCACCTGGAGTGCCTTGCTGGCCCCAGGGCTGCCAGGCAGAGCCCCAGCCCCACATGAGGACCTGGAGGCAGGGACAAGCTGTCTCCTTTTGAGGCATTCTCTGGCCCAGGACATAGGGCATGTTTGTGCTGGTGCAAGACAACACATCTTCCAGAATCTCCCACTGTAGCCCAGTAGCCCTGGGCACCTGCCAGTGGCAATGTATAGATCTGCCCTTGCTGCAGCTGGGCAGGCCAGGCTACTTGTCCCTCAGGATGTCGAGCTGTTCCTGACATTCTGTAAATAGACGCTGAAACCGGAGGTTTTGCCCGATGACTGGCAGCAGCTCCTTGAGTAACTCCCTCTTTCGTAGACCCTGTGGACACAAGAGTCACAGCTGAGTGGAAATACCCAGAGACAGCAAGATCATGGGGCCTTTTCTGGCTCGGCAGACATAATTTTCAGCCACTAGATAAAATGCAGAAGGAAGCCGGGCGTGGTGGCGCACGCCTTTAATCCCAGCACTTGGGAGGCAGAGGTAAGAGGATCGCCATGAGTTCAAGGCCACCCTGAGACTACATAGTGAATTCCAGGTCAGCCTGGACTAGAGTGAGACCTTACCTCGAAAAACTAAAAAAAAAAAAAAAATGCAGAAGGAAAAGAATGATTCCTCAGAACCTATGACCCCAAAGAGCTGAAAGTCTGGACCAGACATGTGTGCATGACACAGGGGCAGAAAGAGGGACACTGTGATATTAGAATGAAGGAGAGGGCAAGTTCTACCCTCAGCCTGTCCTAGCAATGCCTCACAAGGGGTCAAAAACCTTGACCTGAATGGGGTGTGATGGTTCACGCCTAAACGCCTAGCACTTGGGAAGTAGAGGTAGGAGGATCGCTATGAGTTTGAGGCCAGCCTGAGACTACATAGTGAATTCCAGGTCAGCCTGGGCTAGAGCGTGACCCTACCTCGAAAAATCAAAACAAAAACAACAAAAACACCTTTACTTGGTATGGCAGAGTTGAAGGACAGGAGGTGGCACCTCAAGCTGATGCTTGCCAGGCATTAGAAGATAAGTTTTCAATGTGGAGGCACTTGAGGGACAATGAAAGCATTAGTACTCTCTGTCCTCAGGTCCTGTGCAGGATTGGGCACATTGGGACAGCCTTAGTAAGCAATGTCGGCCGGGTCCTCTGCTGCACAGGCCAGAGACTGAGTCCAAAGAAGGACACAGCCTTAGGCTGGTCATATGGACTTGCCTGTAATCATGGAAATATGATTTAGATCCCCAGAACCCAGGTGAAAAAGCCAAAAGTGGTGTGTGCTTGTAATCTCAGCACTGGGGAGGCAGAGACAGGATTCCTGGGACTTGTTACCTAGCCCGTCTAGTCAAATTGGCAAACTCCAGGCATCCAAAGCTGTCCTCTGGCCTCTACATCCACAGATACACAAAGAACAGGATCTCTAAGGGAAACAGCCAAACAACATTTACCATGGGAAGAGAAGGCCCATATAGCAGGCAAATCTGTAAAACTACTAGAAATGCCAGAAAACAACTAAATGTTAATGCTAGGTTTACTGACACAGGGGATGCTAGGATTATCAGAGAACAAGTGCTAGAAACCAGGTCAGAGCTAGGGCATCAAGTCAGATGTAGGAGCTACCCAGTCTAACAAGATGGGGGCAGGGCATGGGTGGGCATAATGGCACATGCCTTTAATCCCAGCATTTAGGAGGCAGAGGTAGGAGGATCACTGAGTTTGAGGCCATCCTGGAGCTACAGAGTAAATTCCAGGTCAGCTTGGATTAGAGTGAGACCCTGTCTCAAAACAACACCTCACAAGATGAGGGGTTCCACACGAGAAAGGTAAAAGCTCAAGATCCAGCACTTGCCTAGCAAGCATGAGGCATTAATTCAGTACCAAAAAAGTCACGATTTTGGGCTTAAGTTCACACAAGCTGTTTATTTCCATTTGAGTGTGTTATATTTTTTATAAATTTATTTATTTGCATGTGTGTGCGCATGTGCTCATGCCAGGGTCTTGCTACTGTAAATAAAAGACCAGATTTACATATGTGGCTGGGAATTGAACCCAGGCCAGCAGGCTTTGTAATCAAGTGCCTTTAACCATTGAGCCACTTTTTTTTTTTTTTTTGAGGTAGGGGCTTGCTCTAGTCCAGGCTGACCTAGAATTCACTATGTAGTCAGGCTGGCCTCAAACTCACAGCAATCCTTCTAACTCTGCCTCCTGAGTGCTGGGATTAAAGGTGTGTGTAAGTATGCCCAGCCTTACTGAGTCTTCTTGGACACTGATATAAAGTATTCATAGGGCTGGGCTAGATATGTCACTTGGTGGTAGTGTACTTGCCTATCATACACAAGGCCCTGGGTTCAATCCACAACATTGTGCAAATGAAAAAACAAAACAAAACAAAAATCCCAACAAAACTCCACAAAATCATGGACACAAATTGGAAATTAAAGATGGGAAAAGAGAGCAGGGCATAGTGGTGCACGCCTTCATTCCAGCACTGGGGAGGCAGAGGTAGGAGAATCACTGTGAGTTCGAGGCTACCCTGAGACTACATAGTGAATTCCAGGTCAGCGTGGGCTACAGAAAAGACCCTTTGGGGAAAACAAAAGAAAAGAAAAGAAAAGAAAAGAAAACAAAACAAAACAGAAAGCATTCAGGACTGGAGAGATGGCTTAGCAGTTAAGGTACCTGCTTACAAAGCCCAAGGACCCAGGTTCGATCCCCCATTACTCATATAAGCTAGATGCACAAGGTGGCTCAAGGGTCTGGAGTTTGTTTGCAGTGGCTGGAGGCCCTGGCACACCCATTCCTTCTCTCTGAATGCATCTGTCTTTCTCATATAAAAAAAAAAAAAAATCTTTTTTTTTTTTTTTTTTTTTTTTTTTGAGGTAGAGTCTTGCTCTATCCCTGGATGACTTGGAATTCACTAGTTTCAGGGTGGCCTTGAACTCACGGTGATTCTCCTACCTCGGCCTCCCAAGAGCTGGGATTAAAGGCGTATGCCACTATGCCCAGCTTAAATAAAATATTTTAAAAAATCAGCCTGGTGTGGTGGCGTACACTTTTATCCCAGCACTGGGAGGCAGAGGTAGGAGGATCGCCGCGAGTTCGAGGGCACCCTGACACCATAGTGAATTCCAGGTCAGCCTGGGCTAGATTGAGACCCTACCTCGAAAAACAAAAACAAAAACAAAATTAAAACTGAAAACAAGCTGGGCGTGGTGGCGCACGCCTTTAATCCCAGCACTTGGGAGGCAGAGGTAGGAGGATCACCATGAGTTCGAGGCCACCCTGAGACTCCATAGTGAATTCCAGGTCAGCCTGGGCTAGAGTAAGACCCTACCTCGAAAAACCAAAAAAACAAAAAACAAAAAACAAAAAAAAAAAAACCACAAAACTGAAAACAAATAGTACAGAAGATGAGCCAAGAACAAAGACTGAAAAGGGAAAGGACTTCCCAGTACAATTAACTAAGACCCTGCACAGGTAGATAGTGCTATAACCAAAAGCCACAGGTTATTACAGAAAAATCCCAGTGCCATGAGTGGGATACCTCCCAGTGAGCTGTTGGTCATAGAGGTCCCTGAGGCCCCCAAAATATAACAGGCTATTTCCTTTTTTTTTTTTTTTTGGTTTTTTTTTTTTGGTTTTTCGAGGTAGAGTCTCACTCCAGCCCAGGCTGACCTGGAATTCACTATGGAGTCTCAGGGTGGCCTCGAACTCACGGCAATCCTCCTACCTCTGCCTCCCGAGTGCTGGGATTAAAGGCGTGCGCCACCACGCCCGGCTATAACAGGCTATTTCCAAGGTTCTTGGTTACCCACCAGAACTAGATGGTAAGACCCCACTCCTGAAGACTCCACATGCTTGGGATGCAGGAGACTGGGAAATCAAGCTGGAGATGAGCTGGAAGCCTTCTCTCTACTGGCTAGCTGGCTCAGTGCTAGAAAGTGCTATGCAGTTAGGTACGAAGAAAAGTCATCAATAGGCTTAACTAGCAGTGGATCCTGCAAGCTACACTGCTGGCCAGACAGGCAAGATTTGCCAAATGCAATGGTGGCATGTTTCTTACAGTGGTCTGGCTAAAAGTAGATATTGTACCCAACAACCTTCTAAATAGTTATGTTTATGCCCATATTACTTCCACTTTCTTTTTCAAGGTAGGGTCTCACTCTGGCCCAGGCTGACCTGGAAAATTCACTATGTAGTCTCAAGGTGGCCTTGAACTCATAGTGATCCTCCTACCTCTGCATCCTGTGTGCTGGGATTAAAGGCGTGTGCCATCATACCCGGCTTTACTCCTTGTTTTTAAAAATCATTAACTCCCCTCCCCCCCCCCCGCCCCAGGTAGGGTCTCACACTGTAGCTCAGGCTGGCCTGGAATTCACTCTGTAGTCTGAATGGCCTTGAACTCTCAGTGGTCCTCCTACCTCTGCCTCCTGAGAGCTGAGATTAAAGGTGTGCGCCACCATGCCCAGCTTTCTCTCTTAATAAAGATTTTTTTACAGCACTCAGGAGGCAGAGGTAGGAGGATTGCTGAGAGTTTGAGGTCACCCTGAGAATACAGAGTGAATTCCAGGCCAGCCTGAGCTACAGTGAGACCCTACCTCGAAAAATAAAAAAACAAACAAACAAAAAAAGATCTGGAGAGTCGAACAGAGTAGAACATGGGTCCTTAGGCTTCACAGGCAAGCGCCTTAATTGCTAAGCCATCTCTCCAACCCATTTACTCCCTCTTTTGGTCAGAGAAGCTTCTCTTATCAGATGGTGGTGACTACTACGGAAACTCCAAACTCTCTAAGAGAAAAAACCTTATCAAAGTGCTGTGAAGCAGCAGTGGAATGCTCAGCATTGACAGACGTCTATCTCAGTCCCTCTCAGGCCCAGAAACCATCATGGAAGAGGGGGTGGAAAGAATATAAAAGTCAAAGGGTGGGGAAGAGTACTTTGGATTGCTGTATTCTAGACACATAGTGGCTCTTATATTCATAACCTCACAGTGGCTGATGCTACCCACACAAGACCTGCCTTATATACAGCACTTAAAAGTTCTCTCAGGGCTGCAGAGATAACTCAGTGGTTAAAGGTGCTTGCTTACAAAGCCTGATGGCCTGGGTGTGATTCCCTAGTACCCACATACAAACCAGATACACAAAGTTGTGCATTCAGCTGGAGCTCATTTGCAGTGACAAGATGCCCTGGCATGCCCATTCCCTCTCTTTCTTTCTCATTCTCTCACTCTCTCTCCACACTTCTCACTGCTTGCATCATATAATATTATATAATATTATATATTATATATGTGTGTGTGTGTGTGTGTGTATTTTTTTAAGTCCTCTCTTTGGGATGCGGTGCGGTGCTGTGCTCCCCTGGTGTTTGGTTGTGAGGAAATTACTCTGCAGTCGTCGCCTGGACTTGGGTGGTGTAACAAACATGAATGTCGGACTTCACCATAGTGAGGTGAATCCAAATACCTGTGTGATGAATAGCCGGGGTATGTGGCTGACATATGCATTGAGAATTGGCTTGCTTCATATTGTTTTACTCAGCATTCTCTTCTTCAGTGTTCCTGTTGCTTGGACCTTAACAAATATTATTATACAGAATCTGGGTATGTATGTGTTTTTGCATGCAGTGAAAGGAACACCTTTTGAAACTCCTGACCAGGGGAAAGCAAGGCTCCTAACGCACTGGGAACAACTGGACTATGGAGTACAGTTTACATCATCATGAAAATTTTTTACAATTTCTCCAATAATTCTGTAAATTTTGGCAATATTTAGGTATAAAGAAGGTTAAATAACAGGAAGGAGGTTCATTTCTCAGATTATATTGAACTTTTCTTTTTTTTGTTTTTGTTTTTTGAGGTAGGGTCTCACTCTGGCTCAGGCTGACCTGGAATTTGCTATGTAGTCTCAGGGTGGCCTCGAACTCACAGTGATCCTCCTACCTCTGCCTCCCGAGTGCTGGGATTAAAGGTGTGTACCACCATGCCCAGGTTATATTGAAATTTTAAACAGACAATTTCCATTATTACAGACAATAGACCATGATAATTCCCTCTTCTTCCCCACTTTCCCCTTCAGAAATCAATTCTCCATCATACCCACCCCCCCTTTCAATTAGTCTCTCTTTCATTTTGATGTCATCGTCTTTTTCTCCTATTATGAGGGTCTTTGAAACAAAGTATTTTGTTGAAAACTTGTATCAGTAAGTAGCTGATAGAATATAAAGGGATACAAGAAAAGTTTTAATGATTTGGTAACAAACCAGTTTCTACTTCAGACAGCACATTTGGAGACATTATTTTATGTTCATTAGTGCCCAGACAGTCTAGGATAAATAAGTCGAAACTATGTCAGGCTGGGCATGGTGGTGCATCCCTTTATTTCCAGCACTTAGGAGGCAGAGGTAGGAGGATCCCCATGAGTTTGAGGCCAGTCTGAGATTACAAGTGAATTCCAGGTCAGCATGGACTAGAATGAAGCCCTACCTCAAAAACCAAAACCAAACCAAAACAAAACAACTCTGTCAGCACATATCCTTGTTTCTTGCACGAAAATTAAACACATGATCATATTCTGTACTGTATATAAGAAATCTGTTGGCCTTTCAGCCTTATTTAGATAGCTCTGTTCAAGCTCCTTGGGAGAAGACATGAACATGGCTTAGATTAGGAAGAGAGAGAGGCTTTTATTGTAGGATAGTCCTACACTGAATCCCGTATCATCTAGTCAGCTTGGTTTGCTTTCATATAGAATTTATGTAATGATACCTAACATAATCTTAGTTTTTTTATTTTATAAAATATTTTATTTTTATGAGAGAGAGAGAGAGAGAGAGAGAGAGAAAATGGGCACTCCAGGGCCTCTAGCCACTGCAGACGAACTCCAGTTGCATGTGCCCCTTGTGCATCTGGCTAACATGGGTCCTGGGGAATTGAACCTGGGCCCTTTGGCTTTGTAGGCAATCGCCTTAACTGCTAAGCCATCCCTCCTGCGCTAATCTTAAATCTTTAATAAAAAATTAAAGTACCTTTTTGTAAAGTATCTAATTTGGTACCTGATATCTAATTTTCTGCCAGTACACATTCAGAGCCCTCCACAAAATAGTTCCTACATCATTTTCTCTTGATGTAAATAGTCCTTCCCAAATTCTTAACCCAGTGAAACCCTTCTAAGCATTTCTTGAATATTTCATGTAGCTATTTTTGCTTTCGTTCAAACTGATTCTAATTGAAAGACCATCTCCTTCCTCCCCAGCTCCAAGTAGGCATTGTTGATAAAAATGCAAATGCTTATTTTCCCTCCTACGAGTTTGTAAGTGCCCAGATTGTTTTGAGTATACCATATTCAGTGGCTTGCATATATTTCTGCACCATATGATTTTATATGTAATACTATATCCATGATAGGCTCAGTCAGTCTACAGCAGGGATTTTCTGAAGGTTTTAGAATACTTTAAGCTGGGCTTCAATATTAAGAGGAGATAGATTTTGTATAGATGGTTACATAAAGGAAGAACAAATTGGTCATCAAGCAATAGGTTTCTTTTCCTTCTTGTTTATAGCATTTCTGAATATTTTGAGTTGGTTTAGTCCCATATAAATTTAAAGAAAAAAACATCTGTTAAAAAAAAAAGTTCTCCCTTTCACATATGTCATTAAGAAGCTCTTTAATGTAAATGTATTTGGTTTAACATTTAGCACCCAAAATTTCTTTAGCCAAAGTACTTAACATAAAGTAAAAAACAAGTAACATCAGCTGGGCGTGGTGGCACACACCTTTAATCCCAGCACTCAGGAGGCAGAGGTAGGAGGATTGCTATGAGTTTGACTAGAGAGTGAATTCCAGGTCAGCCTGGGCTAGAGTGAGACCCTACCTCGAAAAAAACAGAAAAACAAACCAAACCAAACCCATATCAAACCCAACCCCCTGCCCCCCAAAATCCCATCAAAATAGAAGAATGGGGCTAGAGAGATGGCTTAGCAGTGAAGGTGTTTGCTGGCAAATCCAAAGGACCAAGGTTCATAAAGCCAGATGTACAAGATGCGCATGTGTCTGGAGTTTGTTTGCAGTGACTAGAGGCCCTGGCCTGCCCATTCTCTCTCTCTCTGCTTCTCTCTATAAAATAAATAAATAAATATTTTAAAAAATAGAAAGAGTGATTGAGTTGGAAAGGAGTTAAATGGAGGGGGTCACAAAAGAGGGTGGTGGGAAGATATTATGGTCAGAGTGCATTGTGAATATGGCTCTTAAAAAAAGGTTTAAAAATAGGGCTGGGGGCTGGAGAGATGGTTTAGTGGTTAAGGCATTTGCCTGTGAAGCCAAAGGACCCAGGTTCGATTCCCCAGGACCCATGCAAGCCAGATGCACAAGGGGCACACGCAGTGGCTAGAGTCCTGGGGCTTGCCAATTCTCTCTATCTCATAAAGGAAAAATAGGGCTGGAAAGATGGCTCAACAGTGAGACACTTGCTCACAAAGCATAACGACCTGAGTTTGATTCCCCAGTACTCCTAAAGTAGGAGAATCGCTGTGAGTTTGAGGCCAGCCTAGAGCTACAAGAGTGAGTTCCAAGTCAGCCTGGGCTAGAGTGAGACCTTACCTTGAAAAAGCAAAGTAAAAAACAACAACAAAATCTTAAAAAACAAACAAACAGACAAACAAACTTGGGCTGGAGAGATGCCTTAGCAGTTAAGGCACTTGCCTGTGAAGCCTAAGAATGCATGTTTGAATCTCCAGATTCCCACATAGCCAGATGCACAGTGACAGAAGTGTGCAATGGTGTACATGCGCACAAGTGGGCACATGTGCCTGGAGTTTGTTCACAGTGGCTGAAAGGCCCTGGTGCACCCATTCTCTCTCTCTCAAAAATAAAAAAATCTTGGGGTGACCAGTTCATTATTCTCTTTCCTTCCACATCAACCCAACTATCTACCAAGTCTTATTGATTCTGCCTCCAAAATACATCTTAAAAAAAAAAAAAAAAATATATATATATATATATATATATATATATATATCCCCCCCAAGGTAGAATCTGGCTCTAGCCCACACTAACCTGGAATTTACTATATAGTCTCAGGCTGGCCTTGAAATCAGTGATCCACCTACCTCTGCCATCTGAGCGCTGGGATTAAAGGTGTGTGCCACCATGCCTTGCTAAAAAGAATATTTTATGTATTTATTTGAGAGAGAGAGAGGAACAGGCAGATAGATAGAGGGATAAAGAATGGGTGTGTCAGGGTCTCTAGCCACTGCAAATGAACTCCAGACACATGTACCACCTTGTGCACCTGGTTTATGTGGGTCTTTCAGAATTAAACCTAGGTCCTTAGGCTCTGCAGGCAAGTGCCTTAACTGTTGAGCTGTCTCTCCAGGCCCCCAAATACATCTTATCTTGTATCTGTCTCCACATCAATCCAACTCACCACCTACTCCTGGGACCGTTGCAAAGATATGCCCTGATAGGTTTTCTATTTCTTTTTTCTTTTTCTTTTTGGTTTTTCAAGGTAGGGTCTCACTCTGGTCCAGGCTGACCTGGAATTATCTATGTAGTCTCAGGGTGGCCTCAAACTCACGGTGATCCTCCTACCTCTGCCTCCCAAGTGCTAGGATTAAAGGCGTGTGCCACCACGCCCAGCTTCGGTTTTCTATTTCAAGTCACTGCTGTACCAACTCTAGGTCTCTGGCTTTAGCTCGTCAAAAGACCTCAACAGCCTATGCCCTGCATGTGTCTCCTTGTTATCCCATACCCTTTTCTTGCTGTGTGACAGTCTTAGTAACCTCTTTGCCTCTATCATTACTTCCACCAGGAAGGCGTTTTCTTTCTTTCTTTCTTTCTTTGAGAGAGAGAGAGAGAGAGAGAGAGAATGAATGAATATGGCACACCAGAGGCTCTAGCCACTGCAAATGAACTCCAGACACATGTGCCCCCTTGTGCATTTGGCTTACATGGGTCCTGTGGAATCGAACTTAGGTCCTTTGGCTTTGCAGGCAAATACCTTAACCATTAAGCCATCTCTCCAGCCCCCACCAGGAAGGTTTTGTTCACACCTCTGCAGAACTGCTTTCCATCATCATTTCATTTGCCTTCCTATATTTTTGCCACTCCCTCATGGGCACTCCTTTGGGCCAATCCAATTTCAGAGAAACTTTTTTTTTTAAACTATTTATTGACAACTTTCTCAGATAAACTTACTGACCTACCTGTCTATGTCTGCCCTCCAGAGATGATGAGCCTCACATAGGCAGTGACTAATCCTTTGTTCTCATTACCACACCCAGAGCACTATGTAGGCCCTTGCCTTCAGCAGAGATGGGACTGGAGCACTCCTAGCACCTAAAGCCTGGCTCCTGCAGTGCCAATATGCTGGTCTCCCACTGACTCTGGGATCTGGGCTGGGGGCTGGAAGACTTATGAGAAGAACTTTAAAAAGCACTTTTATTTTTAAAATTTATACCTTCATGCTTGAGACAGAATTCTTCTGGCAAGAATGAAAAAGAAGCACCTACCACTACTGTTGACTCCCATTGGCTTCCAGTGGAGCAGTGAACAGGACCCAGTAAGTCCTTGCATATTTCTCGGAGTCGGTATTCAAACCCTAATAATAGAAAACAATAAAAACACAAAACAGAAGTAGGAACATATAAAAGTTGTACATATTCAAACATATAGTTAATTTAGTGACTACTATAGGCAAAACATGTCTATGGCTCTCAGTTTGGGACCTAGAGACTCATGACCACCATTTCTTACTCATTGACCTGTTACCCTGACAATGTAGGCTGCACCCTCTCTGTGTGGCTAGCCTCACAGGGGAATAAGATGCAGAGCAGACAGTTCTATGATGAAAGGTGATGGGAAAACAATGAAAACTTGCAGGAGGACTGCAAGCTGAAAGGCTCTGTGTATGTAGAAGCTTGGCAATTGGTGTGAGGTAATCAGGAGGACGTTACAGGTCATTGCCAAGGCTCTTGGTTTCCCACCAGCAATAGATGGTAACACCCTATTGCTGTAAACTCCACATGCTTGGGCTGCAAGGTCACTGAGTGACCTTGCTGGAGCTGAGCTGAAAACCTCCTCCCTATAGACAAGCTGACAGAAAGCTAGAAAAAGCTATGCTGCATGCAGCTCCATGGGAGAGAGAGAAGTCATCAGTGGAGATACTCAACTGTGGACACTCCAAGCCTTAAGTTGGGCCAGCCAGGCCAAATGAGCCAACAGGTGCAATAGTAGTAGCAAGTCTGTTATGGGGGTAACCAACCATTCTCTAATTGGACTGGAGGCCTACTCCACAGGAGGGAATACATGCCTGATACTGAAAACCTATGATGGGGAAGTCATGGGTCCTAGGGGTGTAATGCCTGCTGGTGTCTGGCTAAATGCATATATTATATGTTCACTTAACTGCCTAGTCAGCACTTTTCTTAATGTTCATATCCATACATGAATGCTACACTCACTGCTGGTTAGAGAAGCTTCTCTTTTCAGATGGCAGTGACCTCTGGGATGACTCAAAAGGCACCACAGTGCTGAGAAGAACTGACAGGAGTGATCAGCACTGAAACACTTCCATCACACCTTCCAAGGCTCAAATAAAGGACAGAACTCCTTATAATGCACTCTTATAGACACAAAATGGCCTGGATATTTATGACCTTGCAGTGCCTGGCACTACCTACATAAGACCAGTATAACAGGAGGAAAAGATGATGATATCAAAATAAAAGAGAGACTGATTGAGATGGGGAGGGGATATGATGGAAAGTGGAATTGTGAAGGGGAAAGTGAGAGATGGAGGGAATCATCATTATTTATTGTCTATAATTATGGTAGTTGTCACTAATAAATTTTTTTTTAAAAAGTGGGGGAAAAAAGAGGGCAACTGTAGAAGGGAATACATAAGAAGGCTGAGGGCAAAATGACAACTGTATATGGCAGTGTCAAGGTCCTGGGCACTGTAGTGCAGGTGGCACTAAGACAAAGGCTAGAGGCAGTGATTGGGGCAGCTAAAGCCATAGGGAATGGATGGAATAAAAAGGTAGAAAATATGGGGGCATCAGGGTGAATCCTCAACTCCCAGGAAGAGGTAAAAGAGAGGAGAACTAGGAGGCATTTCTGAAAGAATGGAGGAGGGGTGGTGACCGCACATACTGAGCAATCACACAGATATAGTAGGACAGCAATTAAATTTGTCACTGAGTTTCTGGGAAGGAAGATGGAATCAGTAATAATGTTTGTTGTTATTATAAGTGTATATAAACATACACCCTCAGATTCACAGTCAAAGGGAAACAGGGTAGGTTAGCTCTAGGAGTTACTTTGTAGGTACTTGGTAAATTTTTCTGTCTTTCTATATTTTGATTTTTTTCAGCAAGTCATTTTCTTTTTTTCTGTTTTTTTGAGGCAGGGTCTCACTCTAGCCCAGGCTGACCTGGAATTTACTATGTATTCTCAGGGTGGCCTCCAACTCATGGCAATCCTCCTATCTCTGCCGCCCAAGTGCTGAGATTAAAGGTGTGCACCACCATGCCCAGCCATTAAGCCATTTTCAAAAAACCGAAATGAGGCCGGGCATGGTGGCACACACATTTAATCCCAGCACTCGGGATGCAGAGGTAGGAGGATTGTCAGGAGTTCAAGGCCACCCTGAGAATGCATAGTGAATTCTAGGTCAGCCTGGGCTAGAGTGAGACCCTACCTCGAAAAAACAACAACAACAAAAAAAAATGGAAATGATGAAAAGGATAAATAAAACAAGAGAGCCAGTAAAGGTGGAGGAAGAAACACTGCAACCAGGATTGGAGCTATGTGGGTGATAGGGGAGCCACTCCTGTGCCAAAGACTGTGGAAGGTCCAGGCTCAAGTAGGAGGAAAGACATGATGGGAGTTTGCCCAACAAGGGATGAAAAGTGGTTAGAGGTCACTGCACTGTCCTCTTCTGCTCTCTGTGGGGAATGTTGCTGATGGCATAGTCACTCTAAGAGTTCTGGAGGAGAAGTTGTGGGCTAGAAGACCTTGAGGGAGGCACTGAACAGCAGACAGAACTACTAGCAAGAGAGGCCCAAAAAAGGGAGAGCCAGGCGTGGTGGCGCACACCTTTAATCCCAGCACTCGGGAGGCAGAGGTAGGGGGATCTTCATGAGTTTGAGGCCACCCTGGGAGTACACAGTGAATTCCGGGTCAGCCTGGGTGGGCTAGAGCAACACACTATCTCGAAAACCACCCCCCTCCCCCCAAAACAAACCACTACCAGGTGATGCCCTTTCTGGGTTGACCTCACCTTCATTCACAAGGTACCGAGCATAGAGGAGGAGCCAGTGGCGGTATTCGTGGCTTGACTGCAGGGTAAGTGCTGCTGCAACCTGGTTCTCTAGGTAGGCCAGTGTGGTCTCCTGCTGCACCATGTGAGGCACGGAGAAGAGCCGGGCAGCTTGCCTTCCAGAGCTGCAGAGATCAGCAGAAGAGACCTGATGAGATATGGGGTACTTCATGGGTGCAGGATGCTGGTCCCATGTTCCCTGGAGCATCAGCAAGGAGTTGGCAGGGTGGTGGGCATCTAGGCTACCCAAAGCCTCTTATTCATCAGTCAGTCTATTGGCAGGTGCAAGATTCCTGTCAAAATGCCCAGTCCTCATCCCAGCCAGGTTGTGTGGTATTCCAGGAATGTTGTGCCTAGTCCCTGCCATCTGGGTCCCTGAAATAACAGGCCAGTGGCTTTATTTCCTCATCCAACACTGTCACATAAACACATGGGTATCTTATGACCTTCAGACTATCACCTGAGCCTCTGAAGTGATGAGGCTTGCCTAACAATCCATCCTCAAGAAATTACTTGACATGAGACAACATTCTTGGGAAAACCCTGCCTTTGCCAAACAGCAGCTGGGACACAGGAAATGCACAATAAGCAAAGCAGACCTGGTTCCCTCCCAGGGCAGTGGCCATGGCTCACATACTTGGAGGTGCGGCCCTGGATTATGGCTAATGGTCCTGAACACAGCATGGCGTCCTGGGATGGCAGGCTATTCCTAAAGTCCGCACACTGGGCCAGTGAGTCCTGCTTGTCAGAAACCAGGTTCCTGGGAAGGCAATGCAGGAGTAGAGGTCAGGAAAATAAAGAGCAAAGCTGGGTATATGCCTGTAATCCCAGCACTGGAGAGGCAGAGACAGGAGATTCCTAGGATTTGCTGGCCAGATAGTCTAGCCAGATCGGTAAGCTCCAGGTTTGTTGTGACCCTGTCTCAAAAAACACAGTGAGGTCTGTTGAGGCGCTTGCCTGTGAAGCCTAGTGATTCAGGTTCAAGTCCCCAGTTCCCACATAAACCAGATGCACATGGTGGCACCTGCATTTGGAGTTCTCTGCATTGGCTAGATGTCCTGGTGCACCCGTTATCTCTCTCATAAATAAAAACAAAACATTAAAAAAAAACATGGTGAAAAGCTGAGCATGGTGGCATACACCTTTAGTCCTAGCACTCAGGAGGCTGAAATAGGACAGCCCATCTAGGTCTACAGAGTTAGTTTCAGGCCAGCTTGGTGTAGACTGAAACCCTGCCTTGAGAAAACAGAAGAGATCTCTGGCGCGCACACACACACACCAAAAAACAAAACAAGGCTAGAGATATGGCTTAGTGGTTAAGGCAACTGCCTGCAGAGCAAAGGACCTAGGTGTGATTCCCCAGGACTCACGTAAGCCAGACGCACAAGATGGCACATGCGTCTGGAGTTCGTTTGCAGTGGCTGGATGGCCTGGTGCACCCAGTCTCTCTCTCTCTTTCTCTCATTCTCTCTCCCCTTCTTTCTCCCTCTGTCGCTCTCAAATAAACAAAATATTTAAAAAATATTGTTGTAATTTGAGAAGGCAAGTGGTAGAGATTTTTTTTTTTTTTTTTTTGCTCCTTAAGAAGACTTCTTTTCTTTTTAAATTTTGTTTATTTTTATTTATTTATTTGAGAGCGACAGAGGGAGAAAGAGGCAGAGAGAGAATGGGTGAGCCAGGGCCTCCAGCCACTGCAAACAAACTCCAGACGCGTGCGCCCCCTTGTGCATCTGGGTCCTGGGGAATCGAGCCTTGAACTGGGGTCCTTAGGCTCCACAGGCAAGCACTGAACCCCTAAGCCATCTCTCCAGCCCGAGATTACTATTTTTTGAAAGTAATACTTATTTTATTTGCAAGCAGAGAGGGATAGATAGATAGATAGATAGATGGATGGATGGATGGATGATAAAGAACGAGTACACCAGAACCTCATGCATGTGCCGCTTTGTGAATTTGACTTTATGTGGGTACTTGGGAATCATACCCAGGTCGTTAGGCTTTGCTGGCAAGTGCCTTAACCACTGATCCATCTCTCCAGTCCATGATTATAAAATCTCAGTGTTGAGTATAATCTTGTGGTTGGCAATCCTTAACAGAAAACGGGCTAGGAGGCAGCAAGATTTGGTTCTGAAGGACCAAAGGTATAAGCAGAGAGAATTTCCTGGAGTGGCTGGCATGTACTTTACATACTGCATATGTCTGGGTTAAGATCTGTAATGTTTACATGTATGTATGTATGTATGTATGTATGTATATGTATATATACACAGAGTGTCTCCAAATTCCAAACCAGTGAAGCATACAAATCCTAACAGCAGGGTGATTCTCTGAGCCTAAGGGCTACTTTGGTCCAGATCAGGAGGCCAGGCTAGAATACTTGTCAAGATCCATAAAAATTTTCCAATACTCATTCTAATAAAATGGGCCCCAGATGTGTTGTCCAGTGCAGATAGAGACACTCCTGGGAACAAGGGGTATAGTTTCTTACCATGTGGAGAGTGAGGGATTAAAGCAGTACGCTTTCCCATCAGACAAGTTCATCACTGGGATTCCATGCTGCGTCAGCAAGATCTGTGACACCGTCATATCACTTCCTGGGGATACCACAGGAATAAGTTCTGGTGTGTTCTGATCAAGTGTGAATGAATATTCACTGAAGGAGAAATCTGAACATTGGCTCCCATAATCCCAACCATAAATGCCTTTCTGCTGGTGCGGCAACTCTGGATTTCTGACTGGTGCTTTGAGGGAGCCATTTTGACACCCTCTAGGAACTTTGTCATATCTTAGGGACACTTGAATCTTCCACCCAGAGAGTGTGTCTCCTTGCTATGTAAGTGCACCCCTGATTCATCAGGAGCCTCAGGTTGGGCTCTGAGCCTGTACTCCAGCTAGGCTAAAGAGCTCCATCTAAATCAGACTGGGATTCTGCTCCTAGAATCAGATGGGGCCCATCACAGGAGGTTACCTGCCAAGATGGAGTGTAGAGACTCTTCTTTCACCACAACCACTTGTTTGTGAACATCCCTAAGAGGGAGACAAGGAAGGAATCAGAATGCCCCAGCCACCTGACACCCTGGTTCCCACATGTGACCCCAGACCTCTGCCTAAGTCTACAGAAGAGGTTCCAGGCAACAGAGCCACTGGGCAACTCCCAGCCCTCACACCCACTCTGGGAGAAACAAGAGTGGGAACATCCTCTGCCAGCTGAGATGCCATTGCTGGTAAGTGCTGCTGACTGCCCAGAGGCTCTCCCGAACCCACCGGCCACCTTTAGTTATGTCCCCTTTCCTTGCCCCTAGGAAGGGCCTGCACAGCTTGGAGATCCAGCCTGTGCTTGCCTCTCACCAGACAGACAGTGTCGCTGCAGCAGTGAGTGCCATAACGTAGGAGCCCGTGCAGTGCAAAGTAGATATTGGGGATGGAAGGAGGATAGGAGGGAGAAGGCGGCGACCACAGGTGGAGAATACTGACAGTGTCCTCTTTTCACAGGCGACACACACCACATCACTGTGAGGGAAGAGGAGAGGCAGATGTCATGGGACTGGGTGGCTGACGCAGGGCTTCTTTCCACCTGGTCACTACTGGGCCCAGTACACCTTAGGCAATGGCAAAGAGAGGGCTGGGCAAAGATCAGGGCAAGAAGGGTCAGCCAAACAGCATGCCTGAGCTTTCACATCAAAGAGACTTTTATCCTCCTCTGTCCTACCCATAGAGTTGCTCACACTGTCATAGATTGAGGGGTATAGGCGCTTTGTAGAGCCACTGCACGTGAGGTCATCCAAGAAGTATCTCCCAGTCATGAGAAGAAACCAGAGTGCCCATGTACCTAGACAGGGTAGTCTAGGCAAGGATGCTGGCACAGGTTAAGAGAAGTGTGGGGACACCAGTATCAGCTGACAGAGGAGCAATAGCTGAGCAGTCAGAGATGTCAGGGCTGGTGTGGGAGTGGCAGGTCATGTGTTTAGCAAGAAGCACTTCACAGAACATATGTCTGGTCATTGTCCACCACCCCAATTAAGTACCTGGTCCCCAAGCAGGCCTAGCACAAGGAGTTCTATTACCTTCCAAATATGGCCTCTGGGTCCTGGTCTGGTCAGGGGAAATTAGAGCTCAGATTCCAGCAGGCCACACAGAGGCCCCTTCATGACATCCACCCTACTGAGTCAGGACATGTGGTCTGCATGGACAAGACTACCTTCCCCTCACCAGGCTCCCAGCAAGGTCAACTAAGGAAAGAACTCTGCCAACTCCTTCCTAATGAGATATGTTACTGGCTTCTAAGGAAAGAGAGGCAAATGAGAACCTTTTATTCATAGACATCTTATTTTGTATGAGTCAGAGAAACTTTGAGTAGGACCAGGCACTAGGAAGGAATCTCTCTGTATGCTGTGACTGGGTTCTGTCTACTCATCTTTTTTTGTTTGTTTTTTGAGGTAGGGTCTCGCTCTAGCACAGGATGACCCAGAATTCACTATGTAGTCTCAAGGTGGCCTGAACTCATGGTGATCCTCCTGCCTCTTCCTCCCAAGTGCTGGGAATAAAGGCGTGTGTCATCACGCCTGACTCTGTTTGCTCATCATCAATGGTTAGGCCCTTTCTTGTGCCAGCTCTCTGCAAAGGAAGCCATCATCCTGGGACATGGGGCTATGGCACTGGGTAGGAAGCAGGTCTGTGAGCTGGGCATAGATAAATGAAACTATACAGGAGTAAAGATCCCCAACTACAACAGCTGTGTGGCTACAAGCGAGGCTGTGCTGGTATCTTTGGCCTCAGCTAGGGCATGTTAACTGCCTTGGGACCAGAGACAGAGTGGGAACCAATAACATCAACTAACACACAGGAAGCTAAGACTATGGACTTAGAGAGCTCATAATGAGGAAGAATTTCAAGAAGGAACAGAACATTAGAGTTGCTAGCCAGGCGTAGTTGCTCATGCCTTTAATCTCAGCTCTTAGGAGACTGAGGTAAACGTCCTGTGAGTTTGATGCCACCCTGGGCTAAAGAGTGAGTTCCAGGTTAGCCTGGGCCAGAGTGAGACCCTGCCTGAAAAAAAAAAAAAAAAAAAAAACAAACCAAAAAACAAAGCCGGGCGTGGTGGCGCACACCTTTAATCCCACCACTCGGGAGGCAGAGGTAGGAGGATCACCTTGAGTTTGAGGCCACTCTGAGACTGCATAGTGAATTCCAGGTCAGCCTGAGCTAGAGTGAGACCCTACCTCAAAAAAAAAAAAAAAAAAAAAAAAGAACAAAACAAAAATAAATAAATAAATAAATAAATAAAACAAAGAAAAGAAGGATAGTAGAGTCTTTCTGGACCTAATTCGTGAATTCATTCAGGCTTATGGGAATCCAAAGACTGAAAGCCAGCTCTGCAGATGTGTGTGAGACATTCACATAGGACTTCCTAATAGATGACTAAAGATCTAATTGAAATAACGTTCTAAGTGATTATTGCTATAAAGCTTGAGTAAAGAGTATTTACCACTCAGTTCTAACTGGGCTGCATGCCTGTAGGTGCTTGAGGAAAATGCCAGCCATCTTTTCAAAGTACAGAAGGGCTGAGCTCCCATGCAGTCCTGGGAAGATTCTGGGAGACTAGCATTGAATTAACATGTCTCCCCCAAGCGCAGATTCTGAGGAGGTACAGCTAGTGGGGAAATCAGTTCAATCCATCCTGACAACTTGGATGAAAAGCTGGGATCCAGGGAAAGTATGTGCCCAGGTCAAGGAGAGGAAGGCAGATCTCACCTCAATCAAGGATGTTGACAGGTAAGAGAACATACCCTAGATTCAAAGCATGCATTGGAAATTTGGAAGTAGGGACACTGATCCTGGCTTTGTTGGGTACTGCAGGGACAGATATGACAAATTTACATGCTCAGTTTGGAGGAAGGCCCAGTGGGAACCTCTGTTGAAGCAAACCTCTTCTCACAGACCACATTCCATGACAGTGATAACGCCACCGAGCATAGGACACAGTGCCTGCCCTAATGGAAGGCTAGGTTCCTCCCTGCCCTTACCAGCTGCCAGCGGCAGTGAGGATGCGACTGGTGAGTACCGTCTCCCATTCTTTCCCTTCCCGGTTGCACTTCAGGCGGCTCAGCCTCACCCCCCCTACGGCTGTCACTTCATTCTCCACTTCAATGTACATGGAGGGGTCGGAGCTCACCTGGAGGAAGGAAGGCAAACATGTCTTCTCAGATGATGTCATTCAGATGATGGTCCCTGGACATGTGAGACACTCGGGTCTCTGTGACCTTGGGCTCTGAGGCAGGACAATGAAACAGAAAGGCAGAGGCCACCAGAGGTGGTTTACAGATGACTAGGATGTGGGGAGTAAGGCAGAAGCAGGGCAGTCCACCATGTCATTTGACAGGGGAGTGACTTGCCCAAGAACATGCTCGAGGACAGAAACAAGATAGAAATGGACCTGGGAGTGAGGCAAGGCTTTCTTTTCACCAACTTAAAGCATCATCAATGACAGCAGTATTTGTTAAGAGACCTGTGGTGGGCTAGGAAGACAATCTAGAAAACTCTAAGGTGCTCTCCACATTAGTAAACCTCCTGCATTGCATTGCATAGCACAGCACAGCATACCACAGCATATATGACTGGGCCTAGTTCAGTGCTTGGCATGAAATGGGCTCAGCTTTGTGCATGTCTAGAGAGCTGAGCAGGAGATAGATATTCCATATGTAAAGCCAGACAAAACAGCTAATAGATTTGCACATGTGGTCACACAGTGGGTGAACTGAAGCAAAGGGTGGGCTGCCAGCCAGGAACCACAAGGATGGCCTTAAGTGGTACTCAGTGGTAAGGATACCTGAAAAATGATAATGGAACATGGGAGTTTTGAGCTGCTCACTGTTGGAAGTGCCCCCACTTCCACTCACATCAGCAGCAAGAAGAGACATGACTACTGCCCTTCCATTCTACCTGCTTCATTCCTCTGCAGCATGGCCCACAAGGAACTATCGGATAGTAGTGATGGTGCTTGATCTCCAGTGGCCTAAGACCAGCCTGGCTCCAGCATAATGTGTGGCCTGTGGAGGTTACCCAAGGACATACCTGAGCCAGGTAAAAAAAAAAGTATACACAAAGATGACAGTGTGTACAAAGCCACCATGGTGGGGGATGGCATGGGCCAAGTAGGCAGTGGGTATTTAAGTATAAGAGATTATTTGTTCTAACACTGTGTTTGAATACTCTCATGTTACAAGCTTCTACTCTGAGAACCAGGCACTGAGAAGCAGACAAAGACAGTGGGACCATCATGAGATAGCTTACAGCCACACAGACCTATGGGCACCAAGCCTGAAGGCAGCAAGGCTGAGGGTACAGATGTAGGAAGCTCCCAGGAAAAGGGACACATGAGATAAGTCTTGAAGGAACTGGTATCCAGATGTGATGGAAAAGGCAGCTCTGGCTGTTGGTACTTAAGAGGCAAAACAACACAGAGGGAGGGGCATAATAATGGGACAGGAGGTTAGCATTCTTCCCTGTACAGTGAGTACTTCCTCCAGAGGGGATGGAGAGTAATTGCAAACTAGTTCCCAAGGCATGACAAGATAGGGCTACATTAGGGGAGGAAGAATGTGTGTATAGTGTGTGGCAGTGGGTAGAGGGACCTGGTCCTCACCTGGAGGGTGAATGCTCTCTGGGGGCCTGGAATCGGCAGCTTCAGCGCAAGTACGGGTGCAGACAGACACATGGCCTCCTTCTCTGCAGTCAGGGCAGCTGGAGACTAGAAGAGCCAGAAACATGCCTGAGCCCCACCCTGATGCTACATGGTTGAGTACTGTCAGGGAACATAAGTCACCCAGAGGTGAAGGCTTGAGGGGCACGTCTACCTACCCTGGAAGGAGGAAGCACAAGAAATGCTACAAGGATCCCCACCTGACAGATGAGGGGCTGACACCAAGGGACTAGTTGTGGTATAGCTATTTCCTCTGAGTACATTCAACAATCATGGAGAGAGACTGCTGTGGTGACTCAAGAATATTTTGGCTCCAGTCACAGCAATGAAATAAGCAAAACAATACAGTGATAGCTAGGCCTATGGTGCCAGTATTGGAGTTGTTAATCTTCCCTCATAGAAGTAGAGGTGGGCTTCATCAAACCCTCACCTAAGATTCCAGGTACTACTCCTTCCCACCCTGTAGCTGCACATAGTCTTGGGCATGGGTTAGAGCATAGGAGCAGAAGACTGAGAGTGGGACTCAATAATGTAACTGCTTTTGAGACATCTATAACCCTTCTTCCATGCTGGACTTGGATGGAATTATTTCATTGGTTTGTTGGTACCCTATGTGGAGTGAACACAAATTCTTGTTTTCCAAGGAAAAGCTACACAACAGGTCTGCTCAAGGTTTCAGGGTGGTGGCATGTCTGAAGGAATATGGTTTACATGGTACATTGTACAATATGTGTATCTATGCCAATAAGTTCTTAGGTGTTCAATGCTAGCAAGGCATACCTTGGCATGTAGAGCCTTCCAGTGCTGAGCCCAGAAAGCATAGTGGAGTGGGCAAGATGGCCTGTGGGCCTCACCTGGACAGACAGAGACATAGGCAACAGACGAGAGTCCTTCCGAGGACGACCTTTCTTCTTCTTTTCTACTGTTTCTACTTCAAGCTCAAGTTTTCGCTTAGATAGGGAGGACGGCTTGGCCAAGGGGACTTTCTCATCACTGTCACTGCTACTCTCCAGGAGGTCACGGGGCCTCAGCTCTTTCACAAGATTCTGTTCTTTTAACCTGCATGAACACAGACAACTGTGATTTTGATACACATTCACTCATTTTATAATTTTTTTTAAAAAATTGAGGCTGGAAAGCCAGGCACGGTGGTGTACGCCTTTAATCCTAGCACTCGGGAGGCAGAGGTAGGAGGATCGCCATGAGTTCAAGGCCACCCTGAGACTACATAGTGAATTCCAGGTCAGCCTGGGCTAGAGCAAGACATTACCTTGGGGGAAAAAAATTGAGGCTGGAGAGAGGGCTCAGTGGTTAAAGGTGGTTGCTAGCAAAACCTGCCAACATGGGTTTAATCCATAGCACCCATATAAAAAGCAAATGCAAAAAGTAATATAAGCATCTGGTGTTTGCAGTAGAGAGACACACACAAATAAAAGTATTAAAAAAAAAGTAAGCTGGGTATGGTGGCACACACCTTTAATTCCAGCACTCAGGAGGCAGAGATAGGAACATTACCATGAGAGTGAGGACAGCCTGAGACTACAGAATGAATTCCAGGTCAGCCTGGGCTAGAGAGAGACCCTACCTCAAAAACAACAACAAAAACAAATAAACAAACAAAAACTAAAAATCTACCCTTCACAAAATGTTGATAATCAAATGACATTTGGTTTCCATTCCAATATGCAGAGCTTGATAGTGGAGACTCCCAATCTATCAGTAAGAAATTGAAAAGCAGTAACTTGTCTCTGAGACTTGGCGGGTAGGTAGTTATTCTGAAACATGACCAGATACTTCAGTTTTACACAGCTTAGGCCTGTTCTCAGGGAAACTATTCTACTAGGTCCTTCTTACACTGAGGCAGGGTAGGCAAGTAGCCAATTCCAGTTCCCTCTAGTTCTCAGGATATCCCCTCCCCCAGGCCAAGAAATATTTTTTCAAAGACAGGGTAGCCCAGGGATTAATAGTAAAGACTAGGTATTCTAGTCTAAAAAAAAAAAAAAATTACAAAAAAGAGAAAGCTGGGTTGGAGGGATGGCTTAGCGGTTAAGATGCTTGCCTGCAAAGCCAAAGGACCCAGTTTCAATTCCTCAGGATCCATGTACGCCAGATGTACAAGGTGGTGCATGCATATGAAGTTTTCTAGCAGCAGTGAAAGGCCCTGGCATGCTTATTCTCTATCTACCTCTCTGTCCCTCTCAAAAAAATAAAATAAATACTAAAAAAAAAGAAAGTTATGCTTGCATAGGCTGCTGGCCTGGGTTCAATTCCTTAGTACCCATGTATAGCCAGATGAACAAAGTGGTGCATGTATCTGAAGTTTTTTGCAGGCAAGAGGCCCTGGCATGCTCAGAGCCTGTCTCTCTCTCTCTTCCTCTCCCCTCTCTGTCTCTCTCTTTCTGTCTCTCCCCAGTAAAGAAAATATAATTTTTTGGGGGGAGTTTTCAAGGTAGAATGAGACCCTACCTTGAAACAACAACAACAAACCCAAGACAAAACAAAAACAAACAAACAAAAACCTCACTGGGGGGCTGGAGAGATGGCTCCGTGGTTAAGCTCTTGCCTGTGAAGCCTAAGGACCCCGGTTAAAGGCTCGATTCCCCAGGACCCACGTTAGCTAGATGCACAAGGGGGCGCACATGTCTGGAGTTTGTTTGTTTGCAGTGGCTGGAGGCCCTGGTGCGCCCATTCTCTCTATCTGCCTCTTTCTCTCTCTGTCGCTCTCAAAAAAAAAAAAAAAAAAAAAAAAAAAAATTCACTGAGCATGGTGGTGCATGCCTTTAATCCCAGCACTTAGCCCTTGGGAAGCAGAGGTAGGAGGATCGCTGTGAGTTTGCCAGCAGGTGACTACAGAGTTGAATTATAGGCCAGCCTAGGTTAAAGTGAGACTCTACCTCAAAAAACAAAAACAAGCAAGCAAACAAACAAACAAAAAGGGTATAGTAATTGAGGCAGAAGTATTGTTTGAGTACAATGGTTTGGGACTGGCTTGGGAAAAAAAGCATGATTTCATCTAAAACAATTCACAACCTAGAAATCCATATCCAGAGAAATCATGCTTTAGGAGTGAAGGAAAGCTGGGTATGGTAGTATACACCTATAATCCTAGCATTTGGGAGGCAGAGGCAGGATAGAAAGTTCTAGGCTAGTATGAGCTACATAGCTAGACCTTAAAACAAAACAAAACAAAACTAAAGGAAATATTTTCTCAGATCAAAACAAATTAATAAAGAAACACCTGAGGGATGAGCCAGGCATGGTGGTACATGCATTTAATCCCTGCACTCAGAAGCCAGAGGTAGGAAGATCACCGTGAGTTCAGGGCCACCCTGAGACTACATAGTGAATTCCAGGTCAGCCTACCTTGAAACCCCCCCTCCCCTCCCCCACAAAAAAAAGAAAGAAAGAAACACCCAAGGGAATGTGTTGCCAGTTAGACTTACCTTGGAAGACATATAAAAGAGAAGGAAAACAATACAACTCAAAAACTTGTATTTGAGCCAGGCATGGTGGTGCACACCTTTAATCCCAGCACTTGGGAGCCAGAGGTAGGTGGGCTGCTGTGAGTTCAAGGCCACCCTGAGACTACATAGTGAATTTCAGGTCAGCCTGGGCTAGAGTGAGACCACCCTACCTCGAAAAACCAAAAACCAAATAAACACAAACACAAAACACACAAACAAGAAAAAATACCTCATATTTGCATGAAAAAAAGAGCATTAGAGAAGGAATAAATGAATAGAGAATATCTTGCTTTTTAACTGATATAAGAGTTAACTTTGTCTAAGTCCATTACGGCAATAAGTTATTAGATAATTTAAATTTATAAATAAGAGAAATAGTAATAACAAGCTTAAATAGCATGAAAGGGAGGACTTGGGACTCATGAAGAAATCTTGCTTTATGTATACCTGGACTTAGATTGCTGATTAAATGTTTATGGCATTCTCTAGAGCACCCATCAAAAGATTTTACAAAAGGATGTGCATGGTGCACTCCTTTAATCCTAGCCCTTGGGAGGCAGAAGGATTGCATGAGTTTGAGGTCAGTGTGGAGCTACAGAATTCCAGGTGTTAGCCTGGGCTATAGTGAGATTCTACCTTGAAAAAAAAAACAAAAACAAACAAACAAAAAAAGCTTTTACAGGGCTGGAGAGATGGCTTAGCGGTTAAGCGCTTGCCTGTGAAGCCTAAGGACCCGGGTTCGAGGCTCGGTTCCCCAGGACCCACATTAGCCAGATGCACAAGGGGGCGCACGCATCTGGAGTTCGTTTGCAGTGGCTGGTGTGCCCATTCTCTCTCTCTCTATCTGCCTCTTTCTCTCTATCTGCCACTCTCAAATAAATATAAAATAAAAAATTAAAAAATTTAAAAAAAGCTTTTACAAAAAGTATGCTTGATGAGAATGTCTAGAGGAGAGAATATCAAATCACATAAAATGCTCAGTTAGAAACACCAACAGGCAGAAAAAGAGGGAAGATGAATGATAAAGAACAAGTGTAATGAACAAAACAGTTGCAAACATGGGGAATGTTAACCTAACTATATCAATTGCTTTAAATATACCAATTAGAGTTGGAGGGATGGCTTAGCAGTTAAGGCGTTTGCCTGCAAAACCGAAGGACACAGGTTTGACTACCCAGGACCCATGTTAGCCAGATGCACAAGGGGGCGCATGTGTTTGGAGTTCGTTTGCAGTGGCTGGAGGCCCTGGTGTGCCCATTCTCTCTCTCTCTTTCTCTGTCAAATAAACAAATAAATATTAAAAAATAAAAAATAAATAAATATACCAATTAGGAGCCAGGCAGGTGTGGTGGCACACGCCTTTAATCCCAGCACCCAGGAGGTAGGAGAATTGCTGTGTTTCCGAGACCACATCCTGAGACTACATAGTAAATTATAGGTTAGCTTGGGCTAGTATTTAAGTAGATTTATGTGCTTCTGATATAAATTCAAAAATTTACTTATTTGTTTGTATATGGGCACATGTATGTGTATGCATATGTGCACACCAGAGTCTCTGGTTGCTGCAAATGAAAGCTAGATGCTTGCACCACTTTTTGTGTCTGGCTGCAGATGGGTGGCTGGGGAATTGAACCCAGGCCAGCAAATTTGCAAGTAAGCACCTTTAACTGTTTAGCCATATCATACAGGAGATGGAATTTTGCTATGTTGTCCAGTCTGTCCCCTTTAACTCATGAGCTTCTTGCTTTAGCCTCCCTTCCAGGTAGCTGAGATTACAGGTGTGTGCCACTAAACCTGGTTTCCTAAGACATAACTTTAGCTATATATATTAAAAGTAAAAGGGCAGAGTGTGGGATGTGATTTAAGTGGTGAGGAGGGAAGGAGAGGAGTGGGGTGGAGAGGTAAAAGAAAAAAGGAGAAAGTATGTCTAAAGGAATGATTCCAACTATTTGATATTATACATATTATACATATACATACATACATACACACACACACACACACACACATATATATATATATATATATATATATATATATATATATATTTTTTTTTTTTTTTGAGGTAGGGTCTTGCTCTAGCCCAGGCTGACCTGGAGTTCACTCTGTAGTCTCAGGGTAGCCTCGAACTCACTGAGATCCTCCTACCTCTAACTCCCAAGTGCTGGGATTAAAGGCATGTGTTATCACACCTGGCTCTTATATATATTTTTATTTGCAAGCAGACAGATAGGCAAGAGAAAGACGGAGATTGCCAGGACCTCCAGCCTTTGTGAATGAACTCCAGATGCATGCTGCCACTGTGGAATCAAACTCAGGTTGTTAGGTTTTGCAGTCAAGTGCCTTAACTGCTCAATCATCTCTCCAGCCGTTGACATTTTTTTTTAAATTTTTAATTTTATTTATTTATTTGAGAGAGAGAATGGGCGCACCACAGCCTCCAGCCACTGCAAATGAACTCCAGATGCATGCACCCCCTTGTACATCTGGCTAACGTGGATCCTAGAGAGTTGAACCGGGATCCTTTGGCTTTGCAGGCAAACGCCTTAAGTGCTTAGCCATCTCTCCAGCTTCAATATTGTTTAAAAGGCAAAATCATGAGCCAGCAAGAGGATTAGTAGTTGCCAGAGGCTCAGGGGGAGCTAAGGTTAAGCAGGTAGAACACAGAAGACAGATAACAGGGCAGTGAAACTACTAAGTGCTATAATGGTGGGTATGCCATTATGTACCTGTTAAGTCCCCAAAAAATGTACAACAACAAAAGTGAACCATAATGTAAACTATGAACTTCGAGTGATTATGTAGGGAGCATGTGTGGGAGCAGAGGACATATGGGAACTCTTTATTTTATGCTCAACTTTTCTTTAAATATAAACCTGCCCTAAAAACAAAGTCTACTTTCAAAGTACATATGGATGAAAAAGAATATGACATTCTAAAACTGAAAAACCCAACTGGGCTAGCTTTATTAATTTCAGACCAAGGAAAGTTAGTAGGGATAAAGAGAAGTACTACACTATGACATAGGGGATAATTCTCCAAGAAGACAAAACAGAATGTCAACATACATACAGCAAAACTGACAAACTGAGCCAACAGATGTAGATTTCAATACCCCTCAAATAGAAACTAGTAGATTCAACAGATAGAAAATAATGTGGACATAATAATAATAACCATTTCAATTTAATTATGTTTGCAAAATATTTTGTCTAACCACAGCATTCTTTTCAGTCCCACACAAAAAAAGTCATTAAGAAAGACTACATTCTGGGCCATAAAGTATATTCTAACATATTTAAAAGAATAAAATCACCTTTAATCCTAGCACTTGGAAGGCAGAGGTACGAGGGTGGCTATGTGTTCCAGGCCAGCCTGGGACTAGAGTGAGACCCTGCCTCAAAAACAAAAACAAAAAAATCAGGGGTAGGTATGGTGATATACTCCTGTAATCCTAGCACCTTAAAAAAAGGGGGGGGGGCTGGGAAAATGGCTTAGCGGTTAAGGAGTTTGTCTGTGAAGCCTAAGGACCACGGTTTAATTCCCCGGGACCCATGTAAGGCAGACGCACAAGGGGATGCATGCATCTGGAGTTCGTTTGCAGTGGCTGGAGGCCGTGGTGTGTCCATTCTCTCTTTCTCACTGTCTGCCTCTCTCTCTGAAATTAAAACAAAAAAACAAACAAACAAAAAACAAACAAACAAAAAAAAAAGGTTGAGGCACTGAGAGGCTGGAGGATGCAAACGTAAGAGCAGTCTGGGCCATATCCCAGTCCCCTGTTCCTAAAAACAAAACATGAAAGTAATTAGTGAAAGCTGAGGGCATAGCTTAGTGAGTGCCCACGTGCCTCCAGATGGAGCTGTCCTTCTTTTCCATGTGACTTGACTTTATGCTGCTGATTCAGTTCCAACACCTACATGTCTCAGGACAAACACTTTGTTTTGAACTGATGTGACCATGAAAACTCACGGTCCTTGGTCATAAGCTTAGTGTCAATGGCAGAGACTTGTCTGGCTGCCTCAAATGGACACACTCATACAACTCTAAGGAGAAAAAAAATTACAGCCCACATGTTTTGGCCTCTGTATACTAGAGGAAGTACAGGGAATAGACAAATTGTACAGTCTATAGAGCTTTGAAGTCCATGTATCCTCACAAAGACCTCACTTAATATTACTTGTGTCTTGCCTCCCTTCCTTTGGTTCCGTTTCTGAGCAGAATGTCTTGGACTTATACAATCTAACAACATTAGAGCCTTCTTTCTCTCCAGCCATACTTTTGTTGTACTTTTCAACAAACTCTAGGCTTCCTTTGCTGTCCTTTTACCCACAATATCTTCACCTGTGTCTCCTTCCAGCCACCTGCTCACTTTTAGCAGCTACTCACTTCTCCCAGGAGCTGGTGGTTTATACAAGTTTCTGAAATCTTGCTCTCCTGCTAGAAGTAGGTTGCATTGTTGGAAAACTGGGGGGGGGGGGGGGAGATATGCATGTTCTCTGGTTTCTGGGGGGGGGTCCCCTACCACCTACCTTTCAACAGCTGTTGGAGTCACACTGGTCAAGGAAGGAGCACCTGGTGTGGCTTTGGACCGCTCTGTGAACCGGGAATCAAATGCTTTCATGGGTTCAATCTTGGACGGGGTTGTTAGCACAGAGGGTGACAATGCAGCGGGAGTAGAGGTAGCATTCATACTGGGGAATAAGAAAGGGTAAGAGACATGTCAAACATAGTTCCTAAAAGATTTGGAGGTCTAGGGCTTACATAACTTGGAGCCTATCAAAAGGAGTATAAACATTAAACTTCTTTCTATAAAAATAAGAATACTTCAAAATGTAGTCTACTGGTCCCATTTCCCAAATGCTCATGACTTAAAATCCTGGAAATCTACCTGAGGTGGTCATGAACAAATGCATTCACATTTTCCCATTTGTATTGTTCTAAGTTTTTGGGAAGTAGCTAATCATACAGCTGGCTTTCCACAATCTGAACAAAGCATATACACCCTAAACCACCCCATTTTCACTGTAGCTCAGAGGAAGAAAGCATCCACTGGGGTCCTGATGCCACGGTCTATTCCAGATCTATCCAGGTCTAGCCTCAGTTAGTGCACCTTATCCTGGGCAGCCTCTCCTATTCCTCAATGGGACAACAAAGTCTTAGCACTCTGGGGAAAAGAGAGGGCCAGGCCCACACTCATAGGCCAAACCCACTTGGTCTTTGCTGACATCCTGCAGATTAACACTCTACCCCCATCCACTCAAACCCCACATTAGCCATGCTGGATGGCAGTTTTCTCCTCCATGACCTCTAGTGCCAATCCTGAAACACTGCTTAGCTTTGATGGCACCTGTACTTCCTAGACATCTTTACACCTGGATACTTTCTTTGTGACTTCCTTCTGAACTGTTTCCTTCTTTCTAGCTTCCCTCATAGTTTCCTAAGAGCAGTGACACTTGATGTTTGGTGTGCTGCCACAGCCTGATACCAAAGACTGTAATAACACACGATCCTATTCTACTAATGGAGAAGTACTCTCATGATGTGAATTGTGAGTGATAGGGACCATCTAAATCTGGGCACCACTGTCTACTAGAATTATCTTCCTAAAATGTGGGTCCTAAAGCCCGTGTCTACCTCTGGGGAAAGCCCAGACTATCTAGTTTAGAAGAACCCAGACTTTCTCCTCTCATTCCTGTCCTGTATCAGGGCCTAAGAGCTCTGCTCTTGCCACTATCCCAGTTCCATAGCCCTCTTCCTCTGGTTGGCTTGTATGGACTCTGGGAGGAACACTTTCTGAAAGGTCTCAATGAGACCTGCTCACCAAACCTCTGATGGATAGCCATTCTGCCAAAGGACCCAAGGACTTCCCTGCAACTGTAGCTGCTTCCTCCCTGCCTGGTCCTTTCCGTGTACATTGCAGAGTGGGTCTGCAGAAAGCATTTACTCTTGATTCTTATTCATGCTACCAGTTCTTTCTGATCAGGTATGATGGACAGTGAAGACATGTGTTCTCTGAGTGAACTTGATTTTGAGTGTGAGGGGCGTCCACACGCTCACAGGAGTATCCTGATAAGGCTCATAGTACAACGAAGCGGAGGCCAAAGCCAGAAATGTGAGGCTATCTTCAATACATATCTGCCAGAATTTGGGGCTGACCCTGTAGCAGGCAGTATGTCACTAGAAGGTCCCCAGACCTCTGTAGCCTGATCCCCAGTCCGCTTCTCTGTGAGTCCACACAGCCCTGTGACTCAGGGACATGTCTGAACAAGCCCTTCCTTCTGAGGAGGACTTTATCGGAAATCAAGCATTTATTTCTTTTTCATCTGAAGAGACTATGAAGTAAGAATAGAATAAAATTCTCATCCTCAGAACTATGTCCCAAACCTTAACTTTCCCCGGGGAAAACCTTGGTGCCCACTAACCTGTCCTTACTGACAGACTCGCCTGTAGGCCTGGCACCGGTGGCTGCCACTGGCTCTGTGCAAGGCTTCACGGCGCTGAAGGAGGGGGTAGTAGAGTCCAGTGGCAGCAGCTGCTGACCACTATGAGAGGAGAGCATGGTGCTTGCCAGGGAGCCCGAGAGTGGGATGCTGTTAAAGAATGCCGTGGAGAAGTCTCTGTTGTTAAGCAAGAAAAAAAGTCAGCAAAAAATGCTTTATTCATTACTTTATATAACTTCTAAGTCACATTTTTTGGGGGTTTTGTATGTAATAGTAAGTAATTTGGAAAGTTACAGAATAGTCAAAAGAAAATGAAAAGTGCTTCATATACCATGCTTAAATGAATTCGAAATGAAACAGAATTACATGTTCTAAGAAATACAAGGCTACTAATTATAACTGTTAGATACAATTGACTCTACAATGCATCCTGACCTGAGGTGTTAAGACTGGATAATGGTGAGACTTAGTTTTGCAAGGTAGGGTTTCACTCTAGCTCAGGCTGACCTGGAATTCACTATGTAGCCTCAGGGTGGCCTTGAACTCACATCAGTCCTTCTACTTTTGCCTCCCAAGTGCTGAGATTAAAGGCGTGAGCCATCACACTCAGTCATTTTATTTTATTTTTTGAGATATGGTCTCATTCTAGCCCAGGATGACCTGGGATTCAGTATGTAGTCTCAGGCTAGTCTTGAACTCACTACCAAGTGCTAGGGTTAAAGGCGTGTGTCACCAAGCCCAGCTTAACTATGAGTCTTAGAACAAAGAAAATGAAACATACTCTCTTTTAAGGGGCTATAGGTTTTCCCACTGAATGGACATCTAATTTACCTAACCCAGCCCTCTATTGGGAAGCAAGGCCATCTCCCCACTTCTGTGACTTAACACTGCTACAGCACGGGGTATGATATTAACTGTTGAAATGGAGGAACATAGGCTAGACCATCCAGGAATGATTCTCTGGCTGGCCATTTGCAACCTCGTAGTCTTGTGCATTTCTGTCATTTCAATTGTGTCTCAAGTTCCTATCTTGGACTCTCTCCAAGGGACTGTTGTCAGGTCTGAAAAAGTTTGTATAACTCATTTTTACAGCACATAGTAGCTGTTCAAAGATTCCTGAAATTAGAATTGTCATTGTACCCACCAATTGATATATGTGGGATATACTCTAGAAATGCAGTTAGAGCAGAAAATTTGTCTAGTCCAGATTTCTGATAAGCATTTCTAAAGTTTCCTCTTGAGCTGGGCGTGGTGGCGCACGCCTTTAATCCCAGCACTCGGGAGGCAGAGGTAGGAGAATTGCCGTGAGTTCGAGGCCACCCTGAGACTCCATAGTGAATTCCAGGTCAGCCTGAGCTAGAGTGAGACCCTACCTCGAAAAACCAAAGGGAAAAAAAAAAAAAGTTTCCTCTTAGAGGTTTAATTATGAACCACCTTAATAATGTTTAAACTGCCTATTTCCCTATAATTTCACTTTAATCTCAGTTCTAATTTTTAAAAATATATTTATTTATTTGAGAGAGAAAGAGGCAGAGAGAGAGAGAGAGAGAGAGAGAGAGAGAGAGAGAGAAAGGGGCATGCCAGGGCCTCCAGCCATTGCAGACTCCAGATGCATGCACCACCTTGTGCATATAGTTTATGTGGGTCCTGGAGAATTGAACCGGGATTCCTTTGGCTTTGCAGGCAAATGCCTTAACTGCTAAGCCATGTCTCCAGCCACTAATTTTTAATTTTTTCTTTTCTTTTTTTTTTTTTTTTTTGGTTTTTCGAGGTAGGGTCTCACTCTAGCCCAGGCTGACCTGGAACTCACTATGGAGTCTCAGGGTGGCCTTGAACTCACGGCGATCCTCCTACCTCTGCCTCCCGAGTGCTGGGATTAAAGGCGTGTGCCACCACGCCCGGCTAATTTTTTCTTTTGATAAAAGGTCTCAGTGGCCCAATGTTGATGTTAGCCTTGAACTCACTGCACAGCCTGAGCAGTCCTTGAACTTGTAGTCCTCCTGCCTCAGTCTCCAGAATAGCTGGGATAACAGGCCTGTACTGTCAGGCCCAACCTAACTAAGTTTTATCACAGTTCTTGATACTTGTCAGTCTGACGGATTTTTAAAAAAGTTATTTATTTACAGTTTTGGTTTGTAAGTACCTTGATATACCATTAATTATTTTTTCAGACAGTAGTATCTGACATGGGGGATGGGCAATGATTGAGAACAAAGAATAAACAACACATGTACAAAGATGCTATGATGATACCCATTTTTCTGTTAACCTAAAAAACAAGAAAGATGAATTCCTTTTTTGTTAACTGTTCAAATCCTTTATCATTTTGACTACTGATCTGTTACTGATTTATAATTTACATAATTAAAAATATTCATAATTCTGAGTAGGAAATAGTTTACCCCATATAGAGAATTTTTTTTTTTTTTGAGGTAGGGTCTTGCTTGAGTCTAGGCTGACCTGGAATTCACTATGTGGTCTCAGGGTGGCCTCAAACTCATGGTGCTCCTCCTACCTCTGTCTCCTGAGTGCTGGGATTGAAGGTTTGTGCCACCATGCCTGAAGAGTTTTCTACTATTTTGACTTTTTTTTCTTTTTTCTTTTTGAGACAGGGTCTTACTATTGTAGCCCAGATTGGCCTAGAACTCATGTTTTTTTGGCCTTCATATCCTCAGTTCTCTTTCTCTCTTTTTTGGTTTTTCGAGGTAGGGTCTCACTCTAGTCCAGGCTGACCTGGAATTCACTATGTAGTTTCAGGGTGGCCTCGAACTCACAGCGATCCTTCACCACACCTGGCTCCTTTGAGTAATTCTTTTAAAAAATATTGTGTGTGTCTGTGTGTGTGTGTATAGATGCATATGCCAGAGGAGAAAGTCGGTGTCTTTTATCAATCTTCTGCTTTATCTCCTTGAGATGGAGTTTCTCATTGAAACTGGAGCTGTTGTTTTTCAGTCAGACTGGCTGACCAGTGAGCCCCAATGATCTTCCTGTCTTCACCCTCTTCAACACTGGGGTTATAGGCATGCATGGCTGAGCCTGGCTTTTTATGTGGGTGCTGGGGACTGAACTCAGCTCTTCATGCTTGCACAGCAAGTGCTCTTACCTATTGAGCCATTTCCCTAGCCCCTTGATTTATACTTTATTTGTGATTATTTTCCACTTAAATGTCTTCTTTTCTTTGTTGATTTGCTAATAATTTTCTAGATGGTGTTGATAGGAATTAGGAGTAAGGTAGCCTCCATTTTGTAGGTAATTAGGCTTATAAGCTCAAGAAGAGTAGTCCTAATGATAAGTCTGGGAACTGAATTCCAAAAAGCCCCAACTCACCAAGATGTTGGCTGACCACCACCAGCCCTTGTTCTTTTTTTTTTTTTTTTTCCCCTCAGGTAGGGTCTCACTCTAGCTCAGGCTGAGCTGGAATTCACTCTGTAGTCTCAGGGTGGCCTTGAACTCATGGCGATCCTCCTACCTCTGCCTCCTGAGTGCTGGGATTAAAGACGTGCGCTGCCACGCCAGCTTTTTTTTTTTTCTTTTTAATCAAGAGCCCCATATACAAGTAACAAATCCAATCCCCCTTGATTTGATATCCAATTTACATCCCCAAGGGTGGAACCCCCAGATAACCAATCTAACCCGTCCTGACTTGATGCCTAATTTACCCACTTAGAGCCCTTCCAAGCTTGGGAGCTTTTAACTTTTCCTTTTCCTTTACCTCCATCCCCCCCCCCCCCCCCCGGTAGGGTTCTCAATCTAGCTTAGGCTGACCTGGAACTCACTCTGTAGCCCAGGATGGCCTTGAACTCACAGTGATCCACCTACCTCTACCTCCCAAGTGCTGGGATTAAAGGTGTGTGTCACCATGCTCCGACCAAGCTTGGGAGCTTTTTGCTTTACCTTCTAAAAATAACTTGCCCTTCTGCTGTGTCTGCACATGTCAATTCTTTGAGGGTTGTGAGACAACAAACTCAACAGCCACTGGCTTGGGGAGTTTCAGTGACTGTTGAGTATCTAGCACTCTAACCCCTAAGCCAAGCCCATCCAGGGCTGAGACAGGTTCCCTTCTCTCAAACCCTGCAACAGTATTGTTACTTGTTTGAACATATGAATCAGGAGGGTAAAAGAGCAGTAAAACAAAAGGAATCCAGTTTTGGTACCAGATACCATGATCTGACTGCTCGCTGTATGGGTTAAGATACAGACAGGGATACCTTGACAATGGGAGTCTACTGCTTTCACCAAAGCCCTTAGCATCCTTTGAATCAATGTATGTCATTGATTCAAACAATACAACAAACAATACAAAAGCAAGCCCAACTACAGACAGTGAGTTCCAGGTCAGCTTGGGCTACAGTGAGACTCTGCCTCAGAAAAACAGGGGGACGGGGGGAATAAAATAAAATAACCTAGACACAAATTATAATTAACAGTTAAGTTGCTGTTTTAGTAACTTATAGTGCATTTAGAAGACAAGAATCTGTTTTGTTTCTTTTTCCTTGGGCCCAAGATGTTTATTTAACACCAGAAGAAACTGGAAAGATTTAAAGCAATTGAAAGAAATTCTGGAACTAATCAGAGGACTATTTAGTGCATGAAAGATAAAGATACAGTAACAAGTGGGGAAAAGACTGGAAATACAGATATCAAAATGCTAACAGACTGGAATGTGGGTAACATTTATTCTTTTCTTTGGGCTTTTACTATTTTCAAAAATTTCAACAATGTTTCTATATATGCCTTTCATAATCACAGAAATATAAAAGGAAAGAAGAAAAGTGTTACATCACTTCTTGTGTCCTGAAGTACCTCAACAGTACTGAGGTGGGGCAGACCACTGGCCAGAGAAGGCATCCTAACTTCAGGCCATCTCAAGTCCTTATGCTTCCACATGGGTTGTGTATAAGAGCTCTGTAAGGACCATGGCACTTTGAGGGTGGTGGGAGCTGAGCTTCACTTTTGCTTCCATTCTGTGAGTCACACTGGCCCAAGGGTCTGTGAGGACCCTAACTATGAAAGTGCTAAGTAGTGAAAGGAGAAAGACCTCCCCAGATAGGGTCACAGAAAGCTTGGTGAATGAATGAGTACCCAGTGTCCAGCTGTGCTATGCAGAGCGGTGTGATTCTTCTCCGACCATCTGCTGTCCGAGTTTCCACTTGTTTCTTCAAAAGATTCTGGCAAAGTAGAGTCACATAGGTGAATGAAAAAGTTTCTGCCAACCATCTTCAAATGTCAAGAAATAAAGCTGCTTTTTTGTTCTTGTGATAAAAAAACTTAATTCTCTTAGCAAACTTAGTATGTACTATGGTACTAACTGCAGGCACACTGCTGCACAATAGATCCCTAGGATTGAATTATTGAGAATCTGTGTTTGTTGATTAACATCTTTCCATGTCCTTTCCCAAATCCCCAGCACCTACCAATCTCCTCTCTACTTCTGTGAGTTTGGAAACTTTACATTCTCTATCAGGCAGTATCTGTTCTTCAGTGTCTGCCTCACTGCTAAGTTGCATGCATTAAATACGAGGCTGTGAATACCTCACTAAGGTGGGATGAAAAATGAAGGCTTCTGGGAAAATACATCCCCTTTTCTCTTTTTCTACAGCATTGTTACAAGGAAACTTGGACAGCTAACCAAGCACAGGCATTTTTAGCAGGGTATGTGTTTAACTTCTGACACAGAAAAGGACAAAAAATTCCCAGTTAAAGTGACTTGAAGAGCTTTCCTCCCTGTCATCAAATGCCAGATATGTCAGTCTCATGGTCTGTGAGCCATGGGGTGCTATAGACTAGACCTGTACCTGTGAGCTACACTTGTCACAACACACAGCTGGGGACTGGAAACCTAACTTTCAATGTAATTAATAGGCATGTGTGTTCACGTACACACGTGGAGCCAAAGGACCACCTCAGGTGGCATCTTCAGGAGCCTGTCTCTTTCCTTTGAAATGGCATCTCTAATTGTCCTAGAGCTCATAAGTAAGACTAGATAGTGAGCCCCAGGGATCTTCCCATCTCCACCTCTCCAGTGCTATGATTACAGGTACATGCCACCAGACCCCACATTTTACATGGGTATTGGGGATCAAATTAAAGTCATCATGCTTGCACAGCAAGCACTTTACTGAACAGACCATCTTCCCAACCAGTTTCTCCCCTTCCCTCCCTCCCTCCCTTCCTTTTTCTTTTTTCTTTGAGGCAGAGTTTCACTTTGGCAGAGGCTTGGTTCAAACTGTGCCACTCTTCCTACCCCAGTCTTCCAAATGCTGGGATTATAAGCATGAGCCACCATGCTCAACTTCTCAAGCAACTTTTATCACAGTTCCTCTCCTTCCATGTGCAGTTCATAACTAAGGATTCCCAGTCAGCCATATATTCTGCTGGAATCACAAGGGAGGCTTGTTGACCAACAAAAGCCTCTGGTGATGATTTAGGTACCCAGTGAGCTCAAGATTTCCTACTCTGCCCTGTCCCACTTCCAGTCTCAATTCCACCAGTGAAATATGGGCTTCCAGAGGAAAGAGAGCCAGCAGAAGCCCCACGGTAGGTAGAATCTAGAATCCATAATTCCTGCCATCTAGAATTTTCTAGAAAGGTAAGTAGGTTGAAGACTGATTCAGTAGTTAAAGGTGCTTGCTTGCAAAGCCTGCCAGCCCAGGTTCAATTCTCCAGCACCCTCATAAAGCCAGATGGAAAAAGTGGTGCAAACATTTGGTATCTGTTTACAGTGGCAAGAGGCCCTGGCATCCTCCCCTGTACCACACAAATAAATAAATATTAACAAACAAAAAAAAAAAGGTGAGTAGGTGAAGGCTTGGCAGTTTCTGCAAGGATAACCTCAATCATTCCCTGGGGCAAGGAGGCCTCTTATAAAGGTGCTTCAGGCTCCTATTTCTGTGGGCACTGGGCTAACTGGCCCCAGCAGCCCACGACCCATACTTAGCACATACTCTCTTCCATCACCATTATGCCTCCGACCCCAATCTTTGTGCCCCATGCAGGCCTCCTATGCTATTTTCCACCTGTCACTTCTTTCTCCCTCTCCCGGGCTATGTGTCCATGTACCCAGTGTCCCTTGGCCAGCAGCCAGCTCCTCACCTTTCGGATGTCTTCCAGACTCTCCCCGTTGACGACACCCGTGACTGAGGAGGTCGAGCTCGTCTCCCTGGCCGTGGCACTCTTCTGGTCCAGCTGCTGCTGCTGCCTTCGTTGGTACTTGAGCATCTCGGGGTTCTCGATGACAGCTGTGGAGAGCTGGGCCTCGGTCATGATGGCCAGGCTCTTGCCATAGGTGGACTGGTGAATGCGGCTCTGCAGAAGGCAGGGAGAGTTTTGACACACAGGTGAGCATGACCATGACAGCTGAGGCCCACTGGCGTGTGTGCCGCATCACTGACTTTTGCAGGACCCAGGGGGCAGGCTCTCATCACTTCCCAACTAACTGCCTATTCCCAGGTACAAAGCTTTGTTGAAGTTTCTCCTGACATCACAAGATGTTTACACATTCCTGTAAATCTATAGCTATGGATGATGGTGAGATACCGACAACAAATTAACTACTGCATGGTCTACTGTAAAACAAATGGCAAATGACCCCAATCTTAACTGAAATGCAAACATCCAAATCAGTAACTTCAGGCTGTGTGTGTGATGTTCATGTGTTACTTCAGGAACATGCATGCCACAGTATACGTGTGGATATCAATGGAAAACTTTGGGTGTGCAGCCCTTGTTTTACACCTTGTTTCTGGCACAGGTTCTTCCCATCACTGTGTTTTCTAGGCTAACTGACCCATTAGCTTCCAGCACGTCTCCTGTCTCCTCCTCCCTTTTCTTTACAGGCATATTGGTATTATAGATGTCTACTGGCACAACCTAGTTTATGTGGGTTCTGGGGATCCATACTTATGTTTGTGCAACAAGCACGTTTCCCACTAAGCCATCTCTCCAGCCCTAACTTAAGGTTCTTAAGTCATTCCAAGGACTCTAAGCACCCTCATGGATACAGTCTGCTTTCACTGCTCTTAAGGATGTCAGCTACTATGGCAGGAGGTCCCCATGAAACCAACATTGTCTCTGAGAGTATTTTCCCTGTTCCTCTGTCCTAGTCCTTCTGAATTGTGTTTCCTCCTATCCTCCCAGCACACTGTACAAAACAGTGCTTATAAAAGCCTAAAATCGAGCCAGGAGTGGTGGCACACGCCTTTAATCCCAACATTTGGGAGGCAGAGGTAGAGGATTGCTTTGAGTTCAAGGCCAGCCTGACAGTACATCAGGCATTCCCAGTCAGCCTGGGCTACAGTGAGACCATACCTTAAAAAAAGAAAGAAAGAAAGCATAAAATGGCTCGGTGTGGAAACACATGCCTTTAACCCCAGCACTTGGGAGGCTGAGGTAGGAGAATTGCTATGAGTTCAAGGCAGCCAGAGTGTGTGTCTATTTTGTTTTTGGTTTTGCGAGGTAGGGTCTCACTCTAGCCCAGGCTGACCTGGAATTCACTATTAGTCTCAGGGTGGACTCAAACTCACGGCAATCCTCCTACCTCTGCCACCCAAGTGCTGGGATTAAAGGTGTGTGCCACCACACCTGGCCAGTATTACTATTATAATTGCTGCTATGTCAAAGCCAATGAGATAAGAAATGTGAAATGAGGAGACCCTGGGGAAGTCACCCAAATTCTATCCCAGAGTGAAAGCCTCCTTATGGGTGGCCAAGCTTAGCTTAAGAAGAGAAACCAAAAGAGTTTCTTCTAATTCTAGGACTCATTTTTGCCATGAATAGAGACTTACTAAATTACACCCATCTATTTTTTTGCAAAGAAGACAGAAGATAAAGATTACATAATCTATAAAAGACAAACATGCTATCATTTTAAAAGAAATAATAGGCTTTGGGAGATGGCTCAGCAGTTAAGAGCATTTGCCACTTAAGCATGAGGGCCTTTCACACTGAAGATCATACAATTTTTTTTTAATTTTTGTTTATTTTTATTTATTTATTTGACAGCCACAGACAGAAAGGGGGAGAGAGAGAGAGAGAGAGAGAGAGAGAGAGAAAGAATGGGCGCACCAGGGCCTCCAGCCATTGCAAACGAACTCCAGACGCGTGCGCCCCCTTATGCATCTGGCCAACGTGGGTTCTGGGGAAACGAGCCTCGAACCGGGGTCCTTAGGCTTCACAGGCAAGCGCTTAACCGCTAAGCCATCTCTCCAGCCAAGATCATACAATTTGATTCTTCAGAACCCATGTAACAAACAAGGTGTGAGCAGGGCGTGGTGGCAGAGGTAGGAGAGTTCGAGGCCACCCTGAGGCTACATAGTGAATTCCAGCTCAGCCTGAGCTAGAGTGAGACCCTACCTCGGAGACCAAAAAAAAAAAAAAAAAAAAAAGTAGCTAGAGCCTGGCATGGTGGCACGTACATTTAACCCCAGCACTTGGGAAGCTGAGGTAGGAGGATCACTGAGTTTGAGGCCATCCTGAGACTACATAGTGAATTCCAGGTCAGCCCGGGCTAGAGCAAGACCCTACTTTGAAAAGCCAAGTAAGAAAAGCAAAACAATGGGGCTGGAGAGATGGCTTAGCGGTTAAAGGCTTGCCTGTGAAACCTAAGGACCCCACTTCGAGGCTCGATTCCCCAGGACCCACATAAGCCAGATGCACAAGGGGACACATGCAACTCAAGTTCATCTGCAGTGGCTGGAGGCCCTGGTGTGCCCATTCTCTCTCTGCCTCTGTCTCTGTCTGTTACTCTCAAATAAATAAATAAACAAACAAAAAAATTTAAAAAAAGAAAAGAAAAGCAAAACAAAGCAAAGTAGCTAGGGGCTGGGGAGATGATTCTGTGGTCAAGAGTATCTGCATTTAAAGTCTGCCAACCTGAGTTCGGTTCCCCAGCCACCCTCAAAAAGCCTGATGGCAGACTGGAGAGATGGCTTAGGGGTTAAGGCGCTTGCCTGCAAAGCCAAAGGACCCAGGTTTGATTCCCCAGGACCCACATAAGAGAATGCAAAAGATGACACATGCATCTGGAGTTCGTTTGCAGTGGCTGTAGGCCCTGGCATACCCATTCTCCCTCTCTTTGTCTCTCAAATAAATAAATAAATAAAATATTTTTTTAAAAAGCCTGATGGAGCCAGGCATGGTGGTGCATGCCATTTTAAATCAATTATTTATTTGACAGACAAAGAGAGAGAGAGAGGGGGGGGGGGGGAGGGAGAGAATGGGTGTGCCAGAGCCTCCAGCCACTGCAAACGAACTCCAGACATATACGGCCCCTTGTGCATCTGGCTAATGTGGGTCCTGGGGAATCGAACCTGGGTCCTTTGGCTTTGTAGGCAAATGCCTTAACGGCTAAGCCATCCCTCCAGCCCGGTGGTGCATGCCTTTAATACCAGCAGTTGGGAGGCAAGAAGGAGGAGGATCTCTGTGAATTCGAGATCAACTTGAGACTACATAATGAATTCCAGGCTAGCTTGGGCTAGAGTGAGACCCTACCTTGAAAAAACCAAAACCAAAAACAAAACAAACAAACCCGGAAAAGGATGGGTAGCAGCAATAGATGCTGGTGCATTCCCCCAAAACAAACAACAAATAAGTAAGATGCAGCTAATTCCGTGCACAGCTCAAGTAACTGAGTATTTATTTATTTGCAGGCAGAGAGATATTGACAGAGAGAATGGGCACAACAGGGTTTCCAGCTGCTGCAAACAAAAAAAACCACAAGGTGTGAGCTGGGTGTGGTGGCAGAGGTAGGAGGATCACCATGAGTTTGAGGCCACCTGAGATACATACTGAATTCCAGGTCGGCCTGGGTTAGAGTGAGACCCTACCTCGAAAACAAACAAACAGACACGGTGTGAATCCATGGTGGTGCACACCTTTAAACCCAGTACTTCAAGGCCAACCTAAGATTACATAGTGAATTCCAGGTCAGCCTGGGCTAGAATAAGTCCCTAGGTAGAAAATAAAACAACTCTCTCAAATAAATAAATAAATAAATAAATAAATAAATAAATAAATAAATAATGAAAGGGGACTGGAGAGATGGCTTAGCCAAAGGACCTCAGTTCAATTCCCAAGGGCCCACGTAAGCCAGATGCGCAAGGTGGCACATGCATCTGGAGTTCGTTTGCAGTGGCTGGAGGCCCTGGCATGTCCATTCTCTCTTTTTCTCTCTGTCTGCCTCTCTTTTTCTCTCTTAATTAAATAAACTATTTAAAACAAAACAAAATAAAACTGGATGGCACAGGGATGGCTCAATGGTTAAAGGTGCTTGCTTGTAGGGATTGATGGCCTGGGTTCGATTTCCCAGTACCCACATCAAGCCAGATGCACAAAGTGGTACTATGTGTCTGCAGTGGCAGGAAGCCTTGGAGTGCCCATATGCTCGTGCGCTCCGTCTTTCTCTCTCTCTCTCTCTCTCAATAAAATGTAAATAAAGCTGGGAGTGGTGGCGCACTCTTTTAATCCCACCAATTGGGAGGCAGAGGCAGGAGGATCACTGTGAGTTTGAGGCCACCCTGAGATACATAGTCAATTCCAGGTCAGCCTGAGCTAGAGTGAGACCCTACCTTGGAAAACCAGTGTGCTGGGTACTTGGGAGGCAGAGGTAGGTGGATCACTATGAGTGTGAGGCCACCTGAGATTACCTAGTGAATTCCAGGTCATCCTGGACTAGAGTGAGACCCTACCTCGAAAAACAAAACAAAACAAAGCAAAACAAACAAACAAAAAAAAGTGGCTATGGATCTGTAACCCCAGTGGGGCATGGGGTAAAGACTAGAAAATTGCTGGGACTTGCTGACTGATGGACAGCAGCTCCAGGTTGAGGAAGAAACTGTCTCAAGGAAATATGCTGATAAGCAATAAAAGGACATCTGACCTTCTCTGGCCTCTGTAGACATGCACATTAAGTGTGTGCGCCTACACACAGGCATGCATAAACCATACCACACACACACGTGTTTCCGTATTTTATAAGAAAAGGCTCAAAGGGATCTCTCAGAGTTACTGTAGCAGCACATGGGCCACTAGCCTACCTTCTCCTCCTCACTCAGAGGATCTCCAAGCTCATCCTGGGAGAAGTCGAGGAATGCCACAGAACCATCCATGGAGCACACCAGGATTCCCAGCCCATTCAGAGTCCTGAAAGAGACAGCTGTCAGCAGCTTGGGAACAAGTGCCTGAGGTGGACATCCATGCCACAATGGTTAGCTCATGAGGCTGCTTGGATAGTCCTCTGGATAGATGCTAGAAACCTCAGGTTGCCTTCTGTGGCCTGAGGATAGGGGCAGGTGAGGAAAGTAGTAATTGCAACACTTGCTGCCCTTTAAATCTAGGCACATGAGTAAAGCACTTCTTACTAGATTTCCTAAAAGCTTTTAAACTTATTTTTGAAATCATAAAAACATCTTGAGAAATCTGCTACAAGCCTACAGGGACTCCTGTTTGAGGAGTTTTCCTGGGGCAAATCTAAACCTGTAGCAGGACACTCTCAACAGCAGGTACACCTGGGGGTCTGAACTGACTAGAGAAGGTGCATAGGCTGCTTGGCCCTAATTATGTTTAAGGAGCCTTATGTCTATGCACTGCAGTAAGAATCCACCTTACCAGGAAATATCCATGATAGATTTGTCGAACAGCTCATGGATGACAACTAGTGGCCGTTTCAAACACGTGAGCTAGAAAAAGAATCAAAATTAATGGAATTACTGAGAACCAGCTTATGAACCCAGCCTACCCAACCCTATGGACCTAGAAGCCAAGGTCATTTCTGCTAACATATAAATGTACTATTTAATGCAATCCAAACAGCAATTGCTGAAAACTGCATGATGTGGAAATTAAGACCTGTTAGAAATTTGCACACTAGTTCAACAGGTAAGGTGCTTGCCTAAATACTATTCCCCAGTACCCATGCAAAGCCAGATACACAAGGTGGCGCATGAATCTGGAGTTCATTTGCAGTGGTTAGAGGTCCTAGCATGCCCATTTTCTCTTTCTCCTTGCCCCTTATTTCTCTGCCTGTTTTTCGCTCTCTCATAAATCAACAAAATTTTAAAAAATTAAATTAAAAAAAAGAAAGAAATTTGGGCTGGAGAGATGGCTTAGTGGTTAAGGCACTTGCCTGCAAAGCCAAAGGACCCAGATTCGATTCCCCAGGACCTATGTAAGCCAGATGCACAAGGTGACACATGCATCTGGAGTTCATTTACAATGGCTAGAGGCCCTGGTGTGCCCAATCTCTCCCTTTCTCAAGTAATTAAAATTAAAAAATGAAGAAAAAAAAAAAACACAAGAAGAAATTGAAAGAACTTTGCATACTAGAGTGGCTGTCTAGCAGGGGGACTGGGGGTCATGGGGGTATGGACAGAAGGACTGTTTCATACACACAGCCAGCAATAGTGAAGGCAGAGTGGAAGGTCCGCAGGACTATGATCTAAGCAAGGGGATTATAGAGAGGATCTATACAGCAGAAGACAAGGCGGCTGCAGAGAACTAAATTCATATTCTCGGGGCCCATCAAGTTTTGGCCCATACAAGGCTAGTATAACCAGTTATAGAAGTCATGCAGGCTCATGCCAGTGTGTTCCTATAGCTCACAAACACACAACAGTACAAATGGGCCTTAGTACAAACCCAAAGTTAGCTATTATTACAACTTTGACGAATTATATTCTTCTGGCCTGTCTTTTGCAAATATTCTATTTTTCAAAATATCGCATATGTTCTATGGCTGCCTTTTATTTTCCACCCAATGAATATGTCACTGAATATCTGTGAAAATGTTATTTGGACAATTATATAGTATTCAGCAAGTGCATGTTCACCAGTAGTCACTCCAATGTTGTAGCAAGCCCCATCTCTCACATAGTGTCTGGCTGCTCTATAGACAGGCCCAGAGGCACAGGTACATGGGCTGGGTGGGAACACACTTATTCATAGGATAGTGGACGCCCATGGGTGCCACTATAGATTCTAGAAAGTTAAGCTACTGAGGTCCCAATGTAATTCCATTTCCAGGAAACAATAGTCTTGTTTCTCTTTCCATGAATGTGCCTATAACATCCATCAGAAATGTGCAGTGTGTGTTGACACCTGATCTTAGCATTCTAAGACATGCAAGCAGCACCCTATCTGACATGGGACAGGAAGGAACCAAGAAAAGCACACTCAACCTGTCCACTGTAGCACTACAGTCAAACCTCCAGAGTGGGTGCAAAGTGATGCTGTCTAGGTTTTAAAAAGCCCCTTAGCCGGGCGTGGTGGCGCACACCTTTAATTCCAGCACTGAGGAGGCAGAGGTAGGAGGATCATTGTGAGTTCAAGGCCAGCCCAAGACTACAGAGTGAATTCCAGGTCAGCCTGGGATAGAGCAAGACCCTACCTCAAAACAAAACAAAACAAAACAAAACAAAAAAAAAGCCCCTCAAGAGTAAGAAATTTCTTTGTGATAAACTGTAATACATGTACCCATAGGATAACCTTCAAATTTATAACTTTAAATCTGGAGCTGGAGAAATGGCTTAATGATTACGGTGCTCACTTACAAAGTCAAAGGACCCAGATTCAATTCTCCAAGACCCATATAAGCCAAATGCACAAGGTGACACATGCACCTGGAGTTCGTTTGCAGTGGCTGGAGACCCTGGCATGCCCATTCTCTTGATCTGCCTCTTTCTTAAATAAATAAATAAAACTTTAAGCCAGGCATGTGACGCACGCCTTTAATACCAGCACTAGGGAGGCAGGGGTAGGAGGATCGCCATGAATTCGAGGCCACCCTGAGACTACACACTGAATTCCAGGTCAGCCTGGGTTACAGTGAGACCATACCTCAAACAAACTAAACAGACAAAAAACAACAAAACACACATACACATACATACATACACGTGTGTGTGTATGTATGTACACACACACATCCAGGCTGACATGGAATTCACTCTGTAGTCTCAGGCTGGCCTTGAACTCACAGTGATCCTCCTACCTATGCCTCCTGAGTGCTGGAATTAAAGGCATGTACCACCATGCCCATATATGTATGTATATACACATATAAACTTTAAATCCATCTGCATTTGCAGAAGTATTTAAAATTTTTTTCAAGGTAGGGTTTTTAATTTATGTGTGTGTGCTCTGCTGTCAGACTTTAATAAGGAATTTAACCCTTCAAAACCCTTAACTCAGAAACTGTCACTGTTGTTATTGTTTAGTTCTCACCTCTTAATCTATTACTGAATATCTGCTGAGTGCATGTGCAATGGACAGCACTGAGTTAGGAAGGGAAAGGTAAACAGGAGTTTAAGATACAGCAGCTCCACTGAGAGATGGCTGCCTATACACGGTTTTACCCACCATTTTCATCTAAAGGATTAAAAGGACCAGTGCATGGAGATGCCAACTAGTTATATAAAGAAGGAATCCTGCTGGGCGTGGTGGTACACACCTTTAATTCCAGCACACAGGAGGCAGAGGTAGGAGGATCACTATGAATTCGAGGCCAGTCTGGGACTACAGAGTGACTGTCAGGTCAGCCTGGACTAGAGTGAGACTCTACCTCAAACAAACAAACAAACAAACAAAACAAGAAGTAATCCCAGTGCTTAGCAAGCTGAGGCTGAATTTCAAGTTCAAGGCCAGCTGGGCAACATAGCAAGACCTTGTCTCAAAAAAACCCAAGGGAAGGACTGGAGGGATGGCTTAGGGGTTAAGGCGTTTGCCTGCAAAGCCAAACAACCCAGGTTCAATTCCCCAGGACCCATGTTAGCCAGTTTCACAAGGGGGAACACGTGTCTGGAGGCATGGAGCACCCATTCTTTCTCTCCCTCCCTCCCTCTTTCTCTCTCAAATAAATAAATAAATAATACACACACCCACACATACCCCCCAAGGGGGAAAAACAAACAAAAACAAAACAAAACCCATGGAAGCTAGAAAAATGGCTTAGCAGTTAAGGTGTTTGCCTGCAAAGCCACAGGACCCACGTAAGCCAGATGCACAAGGTAGTGTATGCATCTAGAGTTCATCTGTAGTGGCTAGAGGTACTGGGCCATCCATTCCTTCTCTCACTCTCTGTCTGCCTCTTTCTATTTCTCTCAAATAAATAAATAAATAAAAAATTTTAAAAAATGAACCAACCAAGGACTGATGATATAGGTCAGTGGAAGAACATGTGTCTAACATGTTCAAAGCCCTGGGTTCTATCTCTAGGCTGAAAAAAAAAAAAAAAAAAAAAGATTTATCCAAGAGGGGCCAGGCGTGGTGGCACACACCTTTAAGCCCAGCACTTGGGAGGCAGAGGTAGGAGGATCACCATGAGTTCGAGGCCAGCCTGAGAATACATAGTGAATTTCAGGTCAGCCTGGACTAGAGTGAAACCCTACCTCTAAAAACCAAAATAAAACAAGGATGTTCTCAGCTGGGCATGGTGGCACATGCTTTTAATCCCAGCACTTAGGAGGTAGAGGTAGGAGGATCACCGTGAGTTTGAGGCTACCCTGAGACTACACAGTTAATTCCAGATTAGCCTGGAGCTAAAGTGAGACCCTACCCTGAAAAACAAAAACAAAAAAATAAATAAATAAAATGTTCTCATCAGTTTTTTTTTTTTTATAGCAACTCACAACAAGGCTAACCCTAATTTCTGTCAGCGTAACAAGAGTATACATAAACTGTGATATGATATGTTCATACACAGCAATAAAAATATTGTTACACACAACACACATGAATTTCAAAAACATTATGCTTAATGAAAGAAATACCAGACATAAAAAAGTATATACTACATGATTACATTTATATGAGGTTCAAAAGCAAGCCAAACTTGTCAGTAAAAGAAAGGTTGTTAGAAGGGCTACCTTGGAGATGGTGGGATCTTGACTAGGCAAGAACAAGAAGTGTTTTGGGTGGTGGTAACACTAATATAAACAAACATGGTAATTTATTTAAGTGTATCTTGAAGATGATGTTACATGGACGCAAAGAATTTCTAACAGGAAGAAAATATAATGCGTCGGCTATATGAAAGAGCTGCTATGGCTAGGGGTCAGGGTGGCCTTTCCTGGCCAGGCCCAGTCTTCAATGCTTCCTTCTACATAGCAAGAGAGCCTGCAGGTTTCCAAAGAGGGGCTGACCCCAGACTCATGGCAAGGTATACACTTAGCACCATCAAAAGCAGTAAGTGTCTTTTCCCTTCAAGTCCTCTAGGCTCACTGTCTTTCCAGCCTATACCTTTCCCATGAGCCAAAGCTCAGGTGGCTTACCCAGACAGAGAGTGAGCGGTCCTTACTGCCAACCGCACAGCAGCAGTATGGGCAGCTTGGTTTTGCAGAGCTCCCATTCTTCTGCTTCTTTTTGAAGATTTTTGGATTGAATTTCTAAGGCCAAATAACAAAGTTAAAATAAATAATCAAGTGCCAAGCATGTCCCCCATACCCAAGTCTCAGAAACATACCAGCCCACTGGTAATAGTCCCTCACACAGCCCCATCCTTGGCACTGGGTATGAGTAATTTCATCTCCAAACTATTAGGAGATATTCTGCTGATGATACAATGGAGGCTCAACGAAGACAGAAAACATGGAGACTGGTGAAATAAAGATCTGAAGTTTCTACTCTGAAGCCAGCAGTCAAGTTGAAGGGAGGGAGCTATTGGAACTGACCTTTCAATTCCTCCTGTCCTGGCAGGATCAGCCATGTGGACCTGGGAAGCTGAGCCTGCAAGGGAACTCAAGGACCATGTCCCCATGTCTCTGAAGGGAGGCCAAAGGAACTGATAGGAGATATGACCCACTTAATTCCTTCCCCCTCCACTGTATTTGTTACTCACAGTTATGACTGTCTAGTAGTAATCTGCTAAATTCAAGAGGTTCTCATGATCTGAGTCAGGGATAGTGGTCTCCTGAACTGGCTGCTACACAGGGCAGCTAGACCCTAGAAAACCTGATTGATGCAAATGCTGAGTTCTCTGCTGCCTTCTTGGATTAAGAAGGCTGAGAGCTCTTGGAATCCCAGGACATCCAAGGGCAGAGATAAGAAGAACCTAAGGTCAGGTGGCATTGAGGGGTGTGCGCTTCTGAGGACAGGGAGGTAGGAGTGGTCAGTAGTACAGAGACTGGACAATAATGAACTTGGAGATATGTAGGCTATAGGGCCTTGCAAAGCTGTATGGGCCCTAGAGAGAGGGAGGAGTAATTTTCTTGTATGCATTCTTAAAATGGTGGTTAAGGGTTGCATGACAGTCATGTAGAAGTACTAGGTTAACTGTGAATCCGTGGTTTCAAACATCATTTCAAATAAAATCCAACATGGACTTCCAACACAAAATAAATTAGAAAGGCAGTATTTTATTTAATTTCTATAAAATTCACATCATAAAGTACAATGTATTGCACTTATTTATGACCAATTTAAAACATAGGCTGGGCATGGTGGTGCACACCTTTAATCCCAGCACTCGGGAGGCAGAGGTAGGAGGATCACCGTGAGTTCGAGGCCACCCTGAGATTACCTAGTGAATTCCAGGTCAGCCTGGGCTAGAGTGAGAACCTACCTTGAAAAAACAATAAATAAATAAATAAAATAGGTAATTCAGAGCTCATTCTGATCAGGTCTGGATGATTCTTTACAACCTATGTCTGTACATCAATTTTGTTTGGTTACTCAATGTTGACAAAAGCCAGGTTCTCACAGGTTATTTGCAACTGACTAACAGCTTAACTTAGGCCTTCTCAAGACATTCTAGTTTCAGTCACCCAGAGTATAGGACATTCTCTTGAGCTAGAAAGATAAGCAATAGCCGGGTGTGGTGGTGCATGCCTTTAATCCAACCACTTGGGCAGCAGAGGTAGGAGGATCGCTCTGAGTTCCAGGCCACCCTGAGACTACATAGTGAATTCCAAGTCAGCCTGGGCTGGAGCAAGACCATACCTCGAAAAAACCAAAAAAAAAAAAAAAAAAGAGAGAGAGAGAGAGAGAGAGAGAGAGAAGAGAAAGATAAGCAATAGCTCTCTAGTCCTCTTTACCTTCCACCTCAAGACCAGGGCTGGGCTTTTTCGTTTGTTTGTTTTGTTTTGTTTATTCAAGGTAGGGTTTCACTCTAGTCCAGGCTGACCTTGAATTCACTATGTAGACTCAGAGTGGCCTTGAACTCACGGTGATCTCTTACCACTGCTGCCCAAGTGGTTGGATTAAAGGCATGCGCCACCACGCCCGGCTCAGGTCTGAGCTTTAATCCAGTGGTAGGACACTTTCCCAGCACACACAAAGCCCTGGGCTTCAGCTATAGTACCACCAAACAGCAATACAGACCAGACAGACATGCCAGTAATGCATAGTGACAGGCTGTCAGCTACAACCACCACTGTTGGGCACAGGGACAAGCACACTACTCCATGGGTGCCCAGATCACTGTTCACTATAACTGGATGAGAGATCACCTCTGGGGAGATTTAAGTACGTAAAAGGCTAGTACAGAGCTATGTTTCTAACCAAGACTGATCTTGAATATATTCATCATTTCAAGTTTATCAAAAACAAAAACTTTGGGCTGGAGAGATGGCTTAGTGGTTAAGGTGCTTGCCTGTGAAACCTGAAGACTCATGTTTGATTCTCAGGTCCCCTGTAAGCCAAACACACAAGGTGACACAAGTGCACAAGGTTGCATATGTGTACAAGGTGGCGCATGCATCTGGAGTTCAATTATAGTGTCTGGAGGCACTGGCGCACCAATCCTCTCCTTCTCTGGGACCCCCTCACTCCCTCTCATTAAAAAAAAAGGCAGTTTTTTGGGCTTGCCTCAAAAATCAAACTCAAAATCAAAACCAAAACAAACAAAAAAACCCACCTCACATATATATTCAGTTTTGTAAAAATACCTTTAAAATAAAACATGAGTGTTTTAAATAAGTACCAACATTACTCTCACAGCCCATCACCTCAGTCCCCATGTGACCCAGTTTTGGGGAGTCTCCCTGGGGTCTAAAAACACATGAAGATCATTGCAGTAAACTGCTCGGATGGTCCTCATGGCTGCTGGGACTTCTGAGGTGAGGTATACTCACCACGACTGTCACAGCTTTCCGGTGCCCCACAAAGTCCATGTTCGTCTTCCAGCCCTCTCGTTCGATGATCTGGGCAGTAGGGCCAGAGTTGTTCATGGCATGGGCAGATACTAGGTAATGGCCATCAGGTGACCAGCTAAGCCGGAGCACATGGGTTGTCCCTCCACACTGAAAGAAAAACAGCACTTGAAAGAAGCTCAAGGCAACTTTGTAGCCAAAGCTTTGAATTGTGATTTACAAATGACAACCTCTACCTCCCCACATGACAGAAGACAGACCACCAGAACAGAAGTGTATGCCCTGAGGGATCTGCAGGAAGGCCAATCCTTCAGATCATCTACACAGCATCCTCAAGAAATGCTGCAAGAGCCGGGCGTGGTGGCGCACGCCTTTAATCCCAGCACTCGGGAGGCAGAGGTAGGAGGATCGCTGAGAGTTCGAGGCCACCCTGAGACTACAGAGTAAATTCCAGGTCAGCCCGAGCTAGAGTGAGACCCTACCTCGAAAAACTCGAAAAACCAAAAAAAAAAAAAAAAAGAAATGCTGCAAAAGAGAAAACACCTGCTGACACCTGACAGCTGAGCAGAGGTCCGTTTGTAGCACAGCAGGTGACAGTAATACACAACCCACTCCATTGAGGCTGTCTCCTCACCTAAAGAGTAGTGAGGACACCTGCAAAGGGGATGTGATGGTTTGATTCAGGTGTCCCCCCATAAACTTAGGTGTTCTGAATGCTAGGTTCCCAGCTGATGGAGATTTGTGAATTAACACCTCCTGGAGGCAGTGTATTGTTGGGGGGAGGGCTTATGGGTGTTATTGCCAGTGTCTGGCACACTCTCCTGTTCCTGTTGCCCACTCTATGTGGGCCCGGGGGGGGGGGGATGTCCACCTCTACTCATGCCATCGTTTTCCTGAGCTTCCCCTAGAGCCTGTAAGCCAAAATAAACCTCTTTTTCCCACAAGCTGCTCTTGGTTGGATGATTTCTACCAGCAATGCGAACCTGGCTGCAACAGGGGAAGAGGTTTGTATAGTCCTTAAAAACTGTAAGGCATTACAGAAAGGTACAAGTCCAGAGCTGGCCTGAAATCACAGGATTTCACATGGTTAAATGATATGTGTCCAAAGCTACATTCAATGTTAGTCTGGGTCAGCCTTCAAGACCAGGGTTAAAATTGTATTTCATGGGCTGGAGAGATGGTTTAGTGGTTAAGGCGCTTGCCTGTGAAGCCTAAAGACCCAGGTTCAATTACCCGGGCCTCGTGTACGCCAGATGCACAAGGTAGCGCATGTGTATGGAGTTCGTTTACAGTGACTGGAGGCCCTGGTGCACCCATTCATTCTCTCTCTCTCTCTCTCTCTCTCTGCTTCTTCCTCTCTCAAATAAGAAAAAAATAAATAATAAAAAAAGAAAAGTTTTTTTTGGTGGGGTGAAAGGGGTTTCAAAGTAGGGTCTTACTTTAGCCCAAGCTGACCTGGAATTCACTCTGTAGTCTCAGGGTGGCCTTAAACTCACAGTGACCCTCCTACCTCTGCTTCCGGAGTGCTGGGATTAAAGGTGTGTGCCACCACGCCTGGCTTGAAAGTTTTTTTTTTTTTTTTTTTAAAGATTTTATTTCATGATTCCCAGAGTAGGCCTGGATAGAGCAGGGCCTGAGTGCAGCAGAAGCAGCTCCACATCCTCAGGCAGAGTGCAGAGGCTAAAGAGTGCTGGCACTGACTCTCCTGCACACAGCCGGGCACAGACATCACAGGAGCTCTACAGCTGGCAGTCAAGTCTTGAGGAGCTCCAGCAGGTATGACAACCACACCACCTGTACTAGGTGGCTATGGGCAAGAAGAGCAGGGTGAAGTAAGGTTAAATCTGGCTTTACTCCTAGACCTAGCCAAGTTACTGGTGTTGATTGGAGAGAACTGAATACATTGATTTTCATTTTCTTTCTATAGCTGGCCCTGACAAGTGGGCAAATGCTCGTTCTTCCAGAAAATCTTCACTCCTGTGTCCTGTGCTCCAAGAAGCCTTCCTTGATGCAGCCCCACTCCCAAGCTGTTACTGTACTCTGGACTCTGCTCTCACAATGCTCACAACTCACATGGATGTGTCTTTTCCACAAGGCAACACCTATCAAAGGGCATGACTCCACTGCAATCCACTTTTAATTTCTTGCACTCAGTACTGCTTTGCATATAGAAGATACTTAATAGCTGTCTAATAAGTAACAGTCATCTTTATGATTTCATATGAAACTAGAACTCAAATAAGTGAAGAGAAAATAAAATGCTACAGGCACTACTGCAGTCTGATCTCCACATGTTTTTCAAACTGTACTAACTCTACCTGAAAAACAGGTCAGGTATCAACAGAGCAGACATCAATAAGCAAAAGCACATCCAGTAATCTAACAAAGGTCTCCTCCATGCAGCTCCTCCACTAACCAGCAGCTCTACAGGGTAGCTCCATGTCAACTCTCCAGGATAAGAAAAAGTACTACCTTTAAGGTAGGTCCACAATGCTATAGGGACAACTCTGAGTTTCTCTTCAGCCTTAAAATCTATAAATCTTTTTCATTCAAAGTTGGACATTGAACACCTCAGAAAGAAAAACTTGGGGCTGGAGAGATGGCTTAGTGATTAAGGCATTTGCCTGCAGAACCTAAGGACCCAGGTACAATTCCCCAGTACCCACATAATCCAGATGCACATCATGGTACATGCTTCTGGAGTTCATTTGCAGTGGCTGGAGGCCCTGGCACAACTATTCTCTCTTTCTATCTGTCTCTCTCAAATAAATAAATAAAAATATATTTTTTTAAAAGGAAAAACTTTTTACCATCTAACTCTTAGAACTAGAGTTCTACTCCAAAGAACATTTATGGGCCTGTTCAGGGCCCAGTCTCTGCATGCACCCACATGTAGGCCATGGCCAGCTCCCTCTCTGTATAAATGAGGTAAGGAAGTAATTGGAGCCATTCTCTGGGCTATCTCTAGTTACCTCATCGAAAGGCTTAGTGATGCTGGTCTCTAACTGCCAGTCCAGTGTCCTCCATACTTTCAAGCTTCGATCATCTGCTTGAGAGGCGATGTATTTACCAACAGGGTCCCAAGTCAACCCTTTTACCAAGCCAGAATGACCTCTTAGAGTAGCAAGAATTTCTGTGGGGGGGGGGGGGGGGGGGGAGAAAGATGAATCATGAGCAGGTATTACCTACCAAAAAAAAAAAATGACAGTGTATAGAAAATATGAGCTGCAGTGCATCCAAAGGGAGGGAACTTGAGTAGTCTTTCTTGGTCAACCCCCAACCCTGGGCACAAGCTGAAGATTCCCCTGTTTCACCTCCACCAAGGCAAAAGCAACATGAAGAAGTGGCTCTATCAGAGGCTGGCACTAGTGGATTTCCCTTTCCCATTGCTGACACAGGCCCCAAAGAGGCAGGTAACAAGGGGACATAAGCTAGAGTCAGAGCTAATTCTGATGCCATGTCTTATTTGCAGCAGGCAGACAGATGTATGTAACAACCTGGACTGGGCCTTGAGCACTCTGACATGGACTCATTGACAGTTCCAAGAGGCAGAGGCCCAGCACTCAGAGGTCTTTTGAGTGAGTCATTTGTTCACTATGAAGATAGAGATATGTATAAGAGCACCTCATGAAGATGTATAAGTACTATACCAATCTGTAAAACTGCCCCTCCTATAGCTATATGATAGTGAGAGCTTCCAAAGAAAATTAAAATGGATACAATCCATGGATGAAGCATTTTAGCCTATGAGGAAGACATACTCCAGATAGCAAGTGGGAATATGAGAAGTATTTTACTAGTCATAAACTGTAACATACTGTACTAGATCACACAATTTCTTGTGACTTTAAATACAAAAGTAGTGAAGAGAAATCTGCAAAACTAGGTTTGTAATAGTGCACATCTGCTTAAAGGTTTCACAGAGATGGCAACTGAGCTGAGGCCAGAGCCCAGTGGCAGGAGGTGTATGCAGCGTGTGTGGAAGGATCAACATCAATTTCAATGTCAGTTGTCCATACACCACCCTCATGATCTATGGGACACTTGTGCTAGTACTCAGCTATAATTTTTCTCTTGTATAAACCTCTTAAACCTTCAGCAAAAGTAACTGAAAAAGGAAAAAAGAACTGGGGCACTGACAAGACACACATGCTAGACCACTATGCTACCCATACTGTCACTAGAGTAGGAAGACGCCCCATCCCACCACATCACCCTGCTCTATACATGGACAGGCAGTGCAGCTGGCAGCAGTCTGTGTCTGCTTCTGACCAGCAGGAGACTCCAGACCTGGGAATTTCACAGCGTTCCAAATGACGACAGTGTTATCCACACTACATGAGGCTAGCCAGGCGTCGTGAGGAGACCATGCTACATCCATCACATCTGTAACAAGATAGAGGGCATGTGGTGAGATCTCTTACCTGGCCTGCATTTGGGTGATTGTGGGCACTCAGCATCAACTTGTCTGTAGGTGGGGCCAGTCAACCCTGGGGTTCTCATGTCTGAAGATACTTGATCTGGGACCACCATAACTTCTACCTTATTTTTTTAGCCAATCTAAAAAATTCCTTACTAAAATTTTTCAGTGGATATGATATTTCAAACACTGAATTGACCACAGTGCCCCACTCTTTTATACACAAAGCAGTCAAGGGCATGATTGAAAGCTCATGGTCCATGTGGACACCCATGTATAAGAACCTGTCACTTTTAGGGTCTGTGGCTTCCGGCCTGCTCCTCAATATGTTAACTTGTTTCCCCAATCCTGACTGGGCCTTCTTCAGAACCTTCTGAGCACTGAATGAGGTCACTTAGACCTTGCTTCTGCCCTGCACTGCACCCGTAGATGCTAACAGACGTTTTACTTCTCTAATGAGTTCTGGGCAGAACCAATCACCACATTAAGGCTCCTTCCTTCTATCTTCCCTCCTTTTTCTTTTTAGGCTTTGCTAGAAGCCCTTAACCACAGCACCATCTCCTCAGTTCCTTCTTAAAAATACTTTTAAAATTAATCAATTTATTTGAGAGCGAGAGAAAGATGCAGAGAGGCAGAGAGAGAGTGAGAGAGAATAGGCGTGCCAGGGCATCCAGCTGCCACAAATAAACTCCAGGTGAGTGTGCCCCCTTGTGCATCTGGCTTATGTGGGTCCTGGGGAATCGAATCTGGGTCCTTTGGCTTTGCAGGCAAGTACCTTAACCACTAAGCTAACTCTACAGCACTGAAAGTATTTCTAAAAATTTATTTTTAATATTTTATTTTTATTTATTTGAGGGGAGGAGCAGATGGAAAGAGAGAGAATGGGTGCACTAGGGCCTCCAGCTGCTGCAAATGAACTTCAGACACATGCACAACCTTGTGCATATGGCTTATGTGGATCCTGGGGAATCGAACCTGGGTCCTTTGGCTTTGCAGGCAAATGCCTTCACTGCTAAGCTGTTTCTCTAGCACCCTAGTTCCTTTTTTGTTGTTGTTTACACTCACCGCCTGAGTGACTACGGAGGATGGAGACACATCGCCACTGTTCCACATTAGCAAGCTTACCACTGGAGCCAAACACGGTGCTGGGCCCAATGTACCTGTGTGAAAGAGGAATGAGACAGACATTCATGCGGTGCTCTGGGCTCTGTACAGTTTTTCATGGCAGACAGAAAAAGCAAAACCAGATGATGGCTAAAAGCACCAGGATGTTGAACAAAAGGTAACAGGTAAAGTATTCATGCACTTGATGAAATGCTTGGCAGCAATTTTAAATCTTGCACAGGAAAATGTTCATAACAGACTAAATGAAAGAAGCAGGCCACAGGACATCATATATGATATGACACTACTTATGCAAAGCAAAAAATACATGTGACATGGATACTATACACATGAAAGAAAGCTAAGGGTACACAACAGAAAACACCAAAATACTAACTGTGGGCTTTATTTAGGTGGTGGGATTGAGAGAGATTTTTTTTTTCTTTTGCATATTTTACTTTTTCAGATTGTGCAAAAAAGAGGTTATTAATGTTGTCTATTTAAAGTAGAATATCAACTTGATCAGTGTATTTATCCAGGATGGTCTCAGACTCCTGAGTTCAAGGCAGTCCCTGCTGACTAGTTGGTAATACAGGTGCATGCCACTATGCCTGGCTCAAAAATCAGTATTTTAAAGTCCTGTCATAACGAATTAAATGCCTTTGCCTTAATGCCCAAGGAAGAGAAGCCACGAGAGCCTCAGACACATGAAGGCAAGCAATGCTCAGTCTCTGTGAACACCCTTGGTTCTTGTAAAGCTCCACACAAGCCACAAAGCTTGTGAAGCCGTCGTGTGGGCCCAAAGAGAAAGCACACCTCTGCTCTCAAAGCTATGGCTATATAGAGCCGCACTGGATAAACAATGATGCCAGGTCTGGTGGTCCTGTTACATGGAATGCTTATGTGGGACACAGTCCTAGGACCCACTCAGAAATCCTGGTCAGGGGTTAAAATTATCCCCCCCCCCCCCCGCGCCCATGTAATGCTTAGCTCATTTTGGGTAGAGAGGGGACCTGTCATTAGTGAAATCTGCCAACAGAATGAAGTGAGTGTAAAAGAAGGTAGCTTTCTGAAACTCCAGCCCCTGGTCCCATCAGATCATCTTGACTTTTAGCTTTTTTTTTTTTGGGGGGGGTTTGATTTTTTGAAGTAGGGTCTTGCTCTGGCCCAGGCTGACCTGGAATTCACTATGTAATCTCCAGCTGGCCTTGAACTCACAGCAATCCTTGCTCCCCGAGAGCTAAAATTAAAGGTGGATGCCACTACGCCTGGCTTATTTTTTTATTTTCTATATGAGGGTTCCATGTGAAATTTCTTTTAGAGAACAACCAAATCAAGCCCACAATGTCAATACCTACAGGGGGATAAACCCTTCCTTCTTAGCTAGAACCCTTGGGTCCCTATAAGGGGGAAACTGACCAAGTCAGCAGGCAGGTTGGAAGCCCTTCAATCCCTAATCATGCCTCATCTATTTCTGGCCTGTGTGTACTTCCTGCTATGAAGTTCAAATTCTGAGGACTTCAGTGCAGGATGGGAAAAGTGAGTTTGATAAAGACCAGCAAAGAAGCTTCTAAAAATTAAATGTGAAGAAAAGAAAATGATGCTTACGTAGCCCGCTTCCACACCATAATCAGTTTGTCATCTCCCCCAGAAGCTAAATACATCCCACTGTTTGACCACCGCACACAGTTCACACATGCTGGGAAGAAAAAAAAATAGGGTGATGAAAATCCAATAGTCAAGCCCATTTGCATTCTGTAGACTTTGGCAGGATGTGGAGGATAGCTCTCTAATCTGAGAACTCTTTGAGAAACCCATACCCATGCTCTCAGGCATGTCTCATCCTTCCTGAGTGTCTCTCTTTCTGTTAACCTCCATGTTAAAATCTATGTTGAATTTTCTTTTCAATAAACTCCTACTCTCCTCCCAAAAAACAAACAAACAAAATAAAATAAAATAAGCCCAACCCTATGAAATATATTTAAGGCATATACTGTGTAAGAGTCCCAGAGAACCAATTCCATTAAACACTAACCTCCTTGTGCTATAACAAATTACCAGAAAAGTCTGGAAGGGGAAATATGCATATTCTGAGAATCATTAGTACAGAGAAAGGGAGACTTAGTCCCATTAAGTGATAAATCTCATTAATTCAAAAGGACTGTCCAATGATGAAATCTATTTCTGAATTTCAAAATGAAGCATGTACTAGAAAAGGCAAGATGCGTTTTCTAGAACTTTCAAGAAGGCAGCTGGGTAGAACATGAAGTTGTAACTTAGCCCCACTTATCAGAGCCCTTTCACATTTGGACTTTCCAACTTTGCCAGCAGAGCAGATTGATTGATTCTGTAGCGAGGCAGCAGAAATCCTCCCAAACTTCTGCTAGATCAGATCCTCCAGTAAGATACAGTTTAGTCTTTGGGAGATATGAAATACAATAGCACTAAGGACAAACCCAACATATGGCATGTGAGTAATTTATGCTCTAGGTCCAAGGACTAAAAATCATGTTGGGAAAGCAAGAAAACAGAAAGGGGCTGATATCCAAATGCTGGTAACTGTTAATGGGACACTAAGGCATTACAGAAGGAAAGATAACCATGCCACTGGCCAATAGCCTACAGTCTTGGCAGAGAAAAAAAAAAGTGTCTGGGAAGAGCCTCTGAGTGAAACAACACCACAACACTTTGATGAGTTGCCTCTTATGTACCCTTCCCCAGAACCCTACTGTGTTCAGGTCACTGGTCCCAAAGCCCCATGGAATCAGGCAGTAACGACTCATGAGCAGGAAATCACCAGAGGTACCTGCAGACTGTCCAAAGATGGTTCTGTGGGCGGGCCGAGTCTTCTGCCGAATAACTCACCCAGGTGTGCAGCCAACATCTGTGCCTTCAGACAGCAGGCCGAGGGGAGTTACCACCGCACGGGGCCTTATCTTTCTAATTACAAACACATGTGCTAACCTTGGGCACTCTGCCAACACGCAAAGCCTGCAAAGGGCCACTCTGTAATACCTAAGTGATTGTCCATCTGGCAAAGCATCTTGGGAATATTTTCATCCTTCTCGTCATCCTCCTGGAGGACTGGAGACATATTCCAGATCACAACCTTCCCAGAATCCTGCCCTAAAATGAAGAAACAAGAGACAGCCCCAGGTGAATGGAGTGCAAATTTGATATTGGTAAGTAACATTAACTATAAGAAGTGTTCATTGTGCTTCTATAAATCATAACTGACTAGATCTAAGCAGACTAATGTGGAATTACTAAGACATGAAACATGAGGAAAAACAATGATCCATAAATAAGAGAGTGGGTTTAAACTTGGCATGGCAGATTATACCTATAATCCTAGCTACACTTAGGAGACTGAAGTTGGAGAATCACTACTGAATTTGAGCCAAGCCTGAGCTACATAAATGAATTCCAGGTCAGTCTGGGCTAGGGGTCTTGTCTACAACAAACATACAAAGTCCCCCAAAACAAAACAGAAAGACAGACAATGAGGATTTAATAGTATATAAAGCTAACCTGACTTCATGAAAAGATCTCTAGACTAGCAAGTAGGAGGGGATGGAGCCCTTGTCTGGTCTTTAATTGTCTAGAAGGTCCTCATCCTTGTCCAGGACCCAGACTCCTCCTTTGCAAACTCATGAGGAAGGAAAATCAATGTCTCAGGCCGTGGTCAGGTCTGTGCATATACACCTAGGAATTTCCCTTCCTTTCGGGATGCTGCCTAAAATTCATGGCTATTTCCAGAATTGACTGGACGTTAAGACTCAAATTTTTTTTTTTTTTTTGGTTTTTCGAGGTAGGGTTTCACTCTAGCCCAGGCTGACCTGGAATTCACTATGGAGTCTCAGGGTGGCCTCGAACTCACGGCGATCCTCCTACCTCTGCCTCCCGAGTGCTAGGATTAAAGGCGTGCGCCACCACGCCCGGCTAAGACTCAAATTTGGAAAACAAACAAACAAAACAACAACAAAAAAATTCTCAAATTTGTATCCTGAACACAGATAAAGAGCTTAATTTCTTGTATGCCCTTTGCAGTCACCTTTAAATGGGACACCAAAATAAGGGGGATTTAGGATTCCTATTAATCATAAGCTGATTCACAGGTCTACTGACAAATATATCTGGGCATTTTACTAATGATTTATCTTTTTGTTTCCCATCACTATAACTAATAAGTGACTTAAAAAAAAAAAAACTGGGTGTGGTCGCACATGCCTTTAATCCCAGCACTTGGGAGGCAGAGGTAGGAGGATCACCCTGAGTTCAAGGCCATCCTGAGACTACATAGTGAATTCCAGGTCAGCATGAGCTACAGTGAGACCCTACCTTGAAAAACCAAAGTTTGAGGCCACCCAGGGTGAATTACAGTGAATACATAGTGAATTATAAGTCAGCCTGAACTAGAGTGAGACCCTACATCAAAAAACCAAACCAACCAAACAAACAAAAATGAAACAAGCTAACAAATAATGAATGCCAAAGTAATGATAAAAAGCCCAAAACTACTTCTTAGCCAATAAATAAAAATCCTTCTGTTCCCAGATAAGTCTAGCATTCTACCTTACAGATGCAGTCACTTCCCACAGCATGACAGAGAGAGGGAGGGGGAAGAGAGGTCTACTATGAACCCACTATAAAATGGTGTCCTTTCTTATTGATTAGGGTTTTTTTTGTTTTCTTTCTTTTTTTAATTTTAAAGATTTATTATTATTATTATTATTATTTATGGGCTTTTTCTTTCTTTCTTTCTTTTTTTTTTTTTTTTTTGGTTTTTCAAGGTAGGGTCTCACTCTGGCACAGCCTGACCTGGAATTCACTCACTATGTAGTCTCAGGGTGGCCTTGAACTCATGGTGATCCTCCTACTTCTGCCTCCTGAGTGCTGGAATTAAAGGCGTGCACCACCACACCTGGCATTTTAACTTTAAAGATTTTTATTTATTTATTAGAGACAGAGAGAGAAAGTAAGAATGGGTGCACCAGGGCCTCTAGCCACTGCAAATGAACTCCAGATGCATGAGCCACCATGCGTCCTACGTGGGACCTGGAAAATTGAATCTTGGTCCTTAGGCTTTGCAGGCACACACCTTAACTGCTAAGCCATCTCTCCAGCCCCTGTTTTTTTCTTCCGAGGTAGGGTCTCACTCTAGCTCAGGCTGACCTGGAATTCACTATGTAATCTCAGGGTGGCCTCAAACTCACAACAATCCTCCTACTTCTGCCTACCGTGTGCTGGGATTAAAGCAACCATACGCGGCCCTTTTTTTTTTTTTAAGGCAAGGTCTTACTCTAGCCCAGATTGACCTGAAAGTTTAGTCTGTAGCCCCAGGAGGGTCTCAAACTCACAGTGATCCTCCCACCTCAGCCTCTTTAATGCTTGGACTAAAGGCATGCACTACCACATCCAGCAATTAGTTCTTTTTATTTTGGGTTTGTGTGTAGTATCTGTGTAATATGTGGTGTGTGTGTGTGTTGTATTTGCAACACGTGTGTGTAGACACATGCACCTCCTGTGCACACATGTGAAAGCCTGAGAAGGGTGTCAGGTGTCCTCTATAGCTCTTCCTTGTTATTTCCTAGACAGGGTGTCTACTTAACTTGAAGCTCAACATTTTTCAATTAGATTGGCTGATCAGTAAGCTCTAGCAATCCTCCTGTTTCACCCTACTCAGTGGTGGAAGTACAGTCATGTGCAGCTATGTCTGTCTTTGACTTTGTTTTTCTAAACTGAACCATGTTATCTCAATATTGTAATAGATGCAGAATGAAACATAATGATAATGCTATGAGCATTCTTTCTTTCTTTTTAACCCAAATTCCTTTCTCCAGAAAATGGGCCTAATAATTATAAGACTTAGTAGTTTAGCCATCCCCCACCTTTTCAGATGAGGAAAAACACTGAGAGTCCTTGCCTCTGGGTCTGGACATTTTTGTCTGGGGGCTTGCTGCCACTTTCTACATCCAGTAAAGCCTGAGTATGGGGATGCAAATTCATTTGAACTTTAACTCAATACATAGCAATCAGAATAGTAAGCCTATTATCATAGTTACACAGGTCATCCTACAGCCCAAAACAAAACAGAGGGTGGGTGTTTTCTGAAATAGGGTTTCTCTTTATAGTCCTGGCTGAGCTCAGACTCATGATCCTTCTACCTTGGCCTTCCTAGTGCTGGGATTACAAGAGTGTGCCACCATATTTAGCTTCAGAAAATTTTAAAGTCTTAATCTGTTTAAATTGTACATTTTAAACCAAGTCATATTCACATTATAAACCAACAAGTTTTATTTCCCTTTCCTTCCTAGGCAAGGACTCTCAGTGCTTTCCTCATCTGAAAAGGTGGGGGATGGTTAAACTACTAAGTCTTATAACTATTAGGCCCATTTTCTACACAAAGGAATTTGGGCTAAGGAGAAGAAAAGAATGCCCATAGCATTGTCATTATGCTTCATTCTGCACAGCTAGCTATAGACTACCGGATGACCCAGAGCAGGACAGCAGGGTGGCAATGTTCACTCCACAAACATACCTTGTCCTCCAGTTGCAAACTTGGTCCCATCAGGGTGAATATCAACTGAAAAAATTGGTTTGCCTAGAAACAAACAAACAAAAACACATACTTAAATTGGCTTTTATTTACTAGACAACAACAAATTCAAAAATTTCAAATACTGATTACCTAAGTACTATTTCTGATTGTTGCAATTAGAACAAAATAACAGGTTACAGATAAAAGTACTTGTGAGTAAGAGTGGAGAGAGCTAACAGTTTCGATTGGTCTACACTGCTGGGAAATTCTCCAAGCAGCATTAGAGATTTATATGAATATGTATGTAAATAGTGGGACAAAGCATGCCATCAACAAGAATGACAGCTCAGCCAGGTGTGGTGGCACACACCTTTAATCCCAGCACTCAGGAGAAGGATCACCATGAGTTTAAGGCCACCCTGAGACCACATAGTGAATTCCAGGTCAGTCTGAGCTACAGCGAGACCCTACCTCAAAAAAACAAAAAGAAAGACAGTTCACAGCACTTCTTTACTTGCCTGCCGCTTCCTTGGGACACAGGTAAAGGCTATGAGATGTCTGCAATAAAAGTGTGAGTTACATCTACTTGTGAAGGGAGACCACATACATACCTGCAGGCATATCCCTATCACATGGGTCAGCACATGGCTGGCTAGAGCATAGGGCCCTCCCTTCCCTTGTTAGGCTTTTGCTTCCCCAAAGTCCTCCTGTAAGTCTAAACTACATTAAAATACACAGAAATTCTGCCTTCAAAGCATTTCTTCTGGCTGAACGCCTGTCATAGTGTATACTCAGTGTTAAATTGGATGTTCATGGGGCTGGAGAGATGGCTTAGTGGTTAAAGTACTTGTTTGCAAAGCCAAAGGACCGAGGTTCAATTACCCGTACCCACGTAAAGCCAGATGCACAAGGTGGTGCATGTGTCTAGAGTGTGCAGTGGCTGGAGGCCCTGCTGTGCTCATTCTAGAAAATAAATTTGAAGGGCTAGAGAGATGGCTTAACAGTTAAGGTGATTGCCTGCGAAGCCTAAGGACCTGAGTTTGATGCACCAGTACCCATGTAAGCCAGATGCACAAGGTGGTGCATGCATCTGGAGCTCATTTGCAGTGGCTAGAGGCCCTGGCATGCCCCTCCCCCCAAAAAGAAAGTACATTAAAAAAAAAAAAGAGGGCTGGAGAGCTGGCTTAGTGGTTAAGGCGCTTGCCTGCAAAGCCAAAGGACCCAGGTTCAGTTCCCCAGGACCCATGTAAGCCAGATGCACAAAGGTGGCACATGCATCTGGAGTTCATTTGCAGCAGCTGGAGGCCCTAGCGTGCCCATTCTCTCTCTCTCTCGCTCAAATAAATAAATAAATAAAAATATTTAAAAAAAAAAAAAGAAAAGAAAAGAAATTGGATGTTCAAACTGGGCTTAGTGGCACACACCTTTAATCCCAGCACTGGGAAGGCAGAGGTAAGAGAATCAGTGTGAATTTAAGGCCAACCTGGGGCTACAGAAGTGAAGTCCAGTAAGCTTGGGCTAGAGTGAAATCCTATCTCAAAAAAAAAAAAAAAAAAAAAAAAACCCCGAGCCGGGCATGGTGGCGCACGCCTTTAATCCCAGCACTCGGGAGGCAGAGGTAGGAGGATCACCATGAGTTCGAGGACACCCTGAGACTACATAGTGAATTTCAGGTCAGCCTGGGCTAGAGTAAGACCCTACCTTGAAAAACAAAACAAAACAAAACAAAAAAAAAAAAAACTAAACAAATAAGTGAATAAATAAATAAACTAGATGTTCAGCTTTTTTTATTTTTATTTTTTGCTGGGGGTGGGGGAAGGTTGTTTTTCAAGGTATGGTCTTGCTCTAGCCCAGGCTGACCTGGAATTCACTATGTGGTCTCAAGCTGTCCTTGAACTCACAGCAATCCTTCTACCTCAGCCTCCCAAGTGCCGGGATTAAAGGAGTGTGCTACCATGCCCAGCTTTTCTTTTTTTAAAGATATTTAGCACTTGAGGGGAAAGGAAAAAGTCTTTATAGTTCTCAGAACTATAAAGGGGGGTGGAGAGAGAGCTCAACAGTTAAGGCACTTGCCTTCAGAAACTACAAAGGACTCACTTTGGGCCAAAGCCTGCATGATGAATCTATGGCTGGCGAAATGGACCAGGATCAGACAAGGCAAAGAGACTGTAAGCACATAGTTTGTGAAAGTAATCCAGGGACTTTGTGCCTTGTGTGCATTTGTCCAGCTTCTGGTCTGTTCCCAAGGCAAAGGGTATAAAAGCTGCAGGTGGGTCATTGGTTGCTGTTAAGTTCATCACTACATTCTCAATGTCAAGCACAATGCTTGGTGAGTGACAGATGTGTGACAGTGAACTGTGCATCAGCAACTGCTGTTGCAGACAATGGACTATTGCTAAGCATCACTTAATTTAGGATGTACTGTCTCTGTTACCCAAAAGGAGTCAGTATAAACAGTGGGATGAGAGTCACCAGCTCTAGAATTCCATGACGAGTGCATGTGTGGTAGAGGCATATGATGCCTGAGATCTGTAAGGTTCTACCAGTGTGGAAAATGCAATGTTGGTGTCTAGGGCAATGCCCAACATGAGTCCTAAGTGGCTCCCAGTTGCCACATATTTCAGAGACCATTTGTGCAGTCAAATTAAACATGAGCTTCCACAAGATAAGGGAAATATACTTTCCTTCTGAGCAGTTATGTGATAGTGAGGAGAATAGCTGTGTAAGGCCACTAGCACATATACTGAATATAAGCACCTTATTTTTATCTCAGGGAATCACTAGAAACCTTTGGAGAGTTTGGAAATCACTTTACATGTTCTGTCTTCAGCAGGCTCCTGTCATTATCCCAACAGCGCCTGCCTGGTACCTAAGTCACCTCAGTGATGTCCGGGCCCAACCTCAAGAGCCAGAGTTTCATGGAAATGGATCAAGTTTAGACAAGCAGCTACAAACTGTCCTTCTGGAACACATGCAACATACACTTTCACAACCCTTTCACACACATGGCAGACTTAACTCCTATCTGCTCTTGAGCTTTTACTCTGGGGTTTGAGAGATAAGCTTCCACACAGCTCACATTCTAGACAGCTTGAAGGAAGAGACCCAGCAGTGGGTGCACTCAGGTGTAGGAGGTAAAAGGGCCCGCAAGTCAGTCTTCTTCCAAAGTCCTAATTAGTTTTGTCCTATTCTTTAAGAAAAGAATCCAGAAAGGTATAGTGGATGGGTCCTAAGAGTATATATGGGAAGGAACAAGAGTGCTTCACTTGGTGCTTTCTGTCTGTGCCCTCAGGTTCATCGCAGCAAGCCCATGGCCTTCTTCAGAACACGTGCCCACAGGCTGAAGGAATGGGAGGGAAGGGGTTCCAAGACAGTAGCTGTTGCCTACCAGGATAACAGGAGTCCCTCATAAGGAAGCTTCAAGAAGTTTGAGAACCAGGCATAATGGCACATGCCTTTAACCCCAGCACTCAGGAGGCAAAGGTAGGAGGATTGCTGTGAGTTTGAGGCCACCCTGAGAGAATACATAGTGAATTCCAGGCCAGCCTGGGCTAGAGAAGAGACTCTACCTCAAAAACAACAAACAAACAAACAAACAAAGAAGCTTGTAGAGATGGCTCAGTGGTTACTTGCAAACCCTGCCAGCCCAGTTTGATTCCCCAATGTTCTCAGATGCACAAAGTGGTACGTGCATCTGGAGTTCATTTGCAGTGGCAAAAGGCCTTGGTGTACCCATTTACTTACCTCCTCAAATACATAAATATTAACAAACTCCCCCCCCCCAAAAAAAAAGGGCTGGAGAGATGGCTTAGTGATTAAAGCACTTGCCTGTGAAGCCTAAGGACCCCAGTTCAATTCTCTAAGTCCCATGTAAGCCAGATGCACATGGGGGCACATGTGTCTGGAGTTTATTTGCAGTGGCTAGAGGCCAGCGCACCTATGCTATGTCTCTCTCCCTCTCTCTCTTTCCTTCCCCCTCTTAAATAAAAATAAAATTAAAAATAAATAAATTAAAAAATAAAAAAGAAACCAGATATTTTCTCACCCCGTTCACTTTTATGAATGTCTACAATGTACTAGACATAAAGATATACATGGTATCATAGCCCTGGCCAATCTTGATGGTAGGATGGTCAATGTTAAAAGACAACACAGTAGCAGAAAATCACCTAACCTAGCCTGAAGCTTCCTGCGGAAATAACAACTGACTGGAGTCCCAGAAGTTGAGGGCAAGTCAACCATAAGAGTGGGGGTGGATTTCAGGCAGAAGGCCCAGAGCCCAGGCCTGATAAGGACCCCATCCAGAGCTCAGACCTTACCTTAAAGGTAACTTTGAAGCAGGTAATGCCAAGGACAGATTCATATTTATATATAGTTCACAACTGTTATGTGCAAGATTACGGGTATTCAAGGCTTCAGAAGAAAATGGAAATAAGGGCTGGAAACAAGCTTTGATTTTAGTACTAAACCTCCCTGGATTGATTCATCAGCCCTGCCTACTATCAGCTATATACCCTTGATTAAATTATTTAATTTCTCCAGCACCAGTTTCCTAATCTGCAAAAGCAGTGAGGACATTTGCGAGACAGATCAAAATTCTCTAAGATGCATCCATTTCATGTTTTCACATTTCTCAGACCAGGATACACTTTGGTGAAAGGTATGATCGGCTTAACTGACACCTTGTTTCCTTTTTGAGTGACACACAGCAGGTTAAATTAAATATGGTAGTAAACCTGCACAAAGCTACCAGCAAAGCACTGGCTCCTCACCTCCCTAAAGCCCTAGGCCTTGCAACCCTAGGAAAGCACACAACCTTTTGCTGAGGAAAAGGATCTTATAGGTTGCTGACTAGAGAATTATTCCTGTGAAATAGCAGGGTAATAATAAATTCTCAACTACCTCCAAATTCTGGCCTTTCTTTGTATAGAGACATAGACAAAATATATACTAACACATTCTCTCTAGCCTCTAGCAGTATCATGCACTCTACTGTCTGGGTCAACCCAAAGCAGAACAGTCCTGCTCACCCACCACAGGCTTTACTTCCAGGTCACCCCTCCTAAGGCCTCACAAACATCCTACTGACACCACCTCCACAGAGCTGCTATACTCAGCCAGGCCTACTATGAGGTGTTTTCTGATCTGACAGGAGCAGTACAAATGTTTTCAATCTGGCAAGGAACAGGAAGCTGGTATTATAATTCCGAGAGGTCTGGTAGTCATTTCTTCTTTGATATCAAGGAAAAGATTTCTGGAGAGAAAGAATCCCAAATGCATGAATTTATACTGACACAACTGGCCAGAAGAGCTAAAGAACTTAACTGATAACAGTCACCCCTCTCCTCTCAGAGGTGCTGCACCCCTTTGGATTGGAATAAGAAAAAAAAAATCTCTGGGGCTTAGTGGTTAAAGCACTTGCCTATGAAGCCTAAGGTCCCAGGTTCAACTCTCTAGAACTCGTGTAAGCTAGATATACAAGACACAAACAAGATGGTACATATACACAAGGTGATGGACGTGTCTAGAGTTTGTCTGCAGTGTCTGAGGCCCTGGTGTGCCAATTTTCTTTCCTCACATTTTCTCTCATGAAATAAAAATCTCTGGCAAGGCTGGAGAGATTGCTTAGTGGTTAAGGCACTTGCCTGGAAAGCCTAAGAACCCAGGTTCAATTCCCCAGTATCCATATAAGCCAGATGCACAAGGTGGTGCATGCGTCTGGAGTTTGTCCGCAGTTGCTAGAGACCCTAGCATGCCCATTCTCTGTCTGCTTTTCTCCCTCTCTCAAATAAATGCATAAATAAATAAATATTTTTTTTAAATCTGCTGGGTGTGGTGGCGCATGCCTTTACTCCCAGAACTTGGGAGGCAGAGATAGGAGGATCGCAGTGAGTTCAAGGCCACCCTAAGAAGACATAGTGAATTCCAAGTCAGCCTGGACTAGAGCAAGACACTACCTTGAAAATCCAAAAAACAAACAAACAAAATCTCTGGCAGTGTTGGGAAGATGGTTCAGTGGATAAAGTGCCTGCCATGCAAGTGGGAGGGCCAGAGTTCAGATCCCCAGCACCTATGTAGAAGCTGGGCGTAACACTATCTGTAACCCTAGTGTACATATGGTGAGATGGGAAGCGGAGACAGGAGAATCCTGGAAGGTTGCGGGCCACATAGTCTGGTGTAGACAGTGGTGAAGAGAACCACCTTTGAAAAAGGTAGTAGCATAGTCAAGTGTGGTGGCTCAAGCCTTTAATCTCAATCCCAGGCTGAAGTAGGGGGATTGCCAGGGGTTAGAGGTCAGAATGAGTTCCAGGTTAGACTGAGCTAGAGTGAGACCCTATCTCAAAAAAAAAAAAAAAAAAAAAAAAAGTGTACCTTTTGAAGTTATCCTCTTCCACATAAGCTATGCTATGGTGTGTACGCACGTGTGTGTGTGTGTGTGTGTGTGTGTGTGTGTTTGTGCACATAGTGGGGATATGCCATAGTCTCTTGCCACTTCAAACAAATGCCTGTCCAGCTTTACGTGAGTGGCTGGGGAATTGAACCTGAGCCTGCAGTCTCTGCAAGGAGGTGCCTTTAAATGCTGAGCTGTCTCCTAGCCCTCCTCTATTTACTTATTTAGAGGTATACTCTCACGATAGCCGAGGCTGACCCGAATTCACTATGTAGTCTCAGTCATCGAACTTATAGCAATCTAATGTAATAATGTAATGTAAATAGTATGTTACTTTCCCAAAATGTTAATAAGGTTAACTGGACACAATGCACAAAGGATGTCTCTGCATTTCACACAAGTACATGTTAATCTATAATGACTTCAACTTAATAAGAAACAAATACTTAGGCTGGAGAGGTGGCTTAACGGTTAAAGCACTTGCCTGCAAAGCCAAAGGACCCAGGTTCAACTCCTCAGTACCCATATAAAGCTAGATGCCCAAGATGGTATAGGCATCTGGAGTTCATTTGCAATGGCTATAGGCCTCTGCATGCTCTCTCTCTCTCTCAAAGAAATAAATTAATTAAATAAAACAAAAAAAGAAATATTTAAGATGTGCTTAAGACCTGCTTTTGATATTGACAGTATATATAAGTATGCATATTAACACATAAAGATAATAAATATCAAAACAACAGAGTCTAATCATAATAAAACTGATTTAAAAATATTTGGGGGCTGGAGAGATGGCTTAGCAGTTAAGGAGCTTGCCTGCAAAGGCTAAGGACCCATGTTCTATTCTCCACATCCAATGTTAGCCAGATGCACAAAGGTGAGACAAGCACAAGGTCGCACATGCTCACTAGGTGGCACAAGAATCTGGAGTTTGACTGCAGTGGCTGAGGTCTTGGTGCACCAATTCTCTGTTTCTCTTGCAATCTCTCTAAAAATAAAAATTAAAAAAAAAAATTTCAAGGTAGGGCCTCACTCTAGCCCAGGCTGACCTGGAATTCATTATGTAGTCTCATGGTGGCCTTGAACTCATCACGATACTCCTACCTCTGGCCCCCAAGTGCTGGGATTAAAGATGTGCAACACCATGCTCAGCTAAAACTAATTTTTTTCCTGTGCAGGTGACAATATGTACATACAACCCCTCTGAAGAAACTCATCACCTAAGCACACTAGTATGACTCACATGTAGGTAATGCCTATAGATGACTATCTACTAGGCAAGAAAGACCTCATACTTGCACAGAAGTGCTCTTAACTACTGAACCCTCTCCTGCCCTGCACTGGCTCTTTTAAGGCTATCCTTCTAGACATACACACAGGTTTCTTCCCATAGTTCCTAAGTCTTTCTAAATTATACCCTCTTGCCCTCTTGCACCTGCACTTTTATTAAGTTTGTCTTTTTTTTTTTTTTTTTTGAAGGGGAGTGAGACAGGGTCTTACTGTAGCCCAGGCTGACATGGCATTCATTAAGTAAGTAGTCTCAGGCTGGTCTGAAACTCACAGCAAGCCTTCTACCTCTGCCTCCCTAGTGCTGGGATTAAAGGCATACCACCATATCTGGTAAGTTTGCCTTTTATTTCTTAAATTTATTTATTTATTTGAAGGAGAGAAAAAGAGGTGTGGGGGGGAATGAGAATATGGGCACACCAGGGCCTCCAGCCTGAAAATGAACTCCAGACACATGCGCCACCTTGTATATCTGGCTTATGTGGGTACTGTAGAAACAAACCAATGTCCTAAGGCTTCACAGGCAAGTGCCATAACTGCTAAGCCGTCTCTCCAGCCTGCTTTTTTATTTTAAGTAGGGTTAAGAGGTCTACACTAAAGAACCCCCCCCTTTTTTTTCAAGGTATGGCTTATTCTAGCCCAGGCTGACCTGGAATTAACTATGTAATCTCAGAGTAGCCTCAAACTCACTCATACATTTTATGATATACACAACTTTCTACTTATGACATCATGTTGACACTCAAAGGTTTGAATTTTGGAAGCATTTTGGATTTTGATTAGGAACATAGCCTCAGCTCATTGGTCTAGGTTATGATTCTCACTTAGGAACACAGCCTCTGTATACAAATACACATCTACACAAAACCTGTTTGTCACCATCAAGACCAATCAGCTCATCCAAATATACCTGCCTGGATCACTGTGACAGCCTTGTTATGGTATCCAAGCTATCTCCTTTTTCTACGAATATTGCCTCTGAGGATAAACCATTTTGGAGCAGAGACTAGTACGGTAACCTGTAAAATACCTTGGCCCAAAGTAATGGCAAAGAAATAAGCAAACACCATAGAAAAAGTAATTACAGGAGAGGGGAGAGTGGTAGTCATTAGACCTTCATCTGAGATTATGTCTACCATTCCCTCTTGCTTCCCAATTGCATGTGCTCTTGGGAGATGTGAGGTGATACAGTATATAGGAGGTAGAAGGTTGACTGAGGGTGGGACTCCAGTGATGTAGCTTTCATGAGTTGAGGCCCATGCTCCTGTAACTAACCCAAATAAACTCACTGGTTCACCAAATTGGACTTGTATGGAATGATTTCTGTCAGTACCCTATCTGGTGTGAATAGATGTCTCTTTGGGGCAATACTCCCATGCCCAGTTTAATCTCAGTGTACCTCCACAGCAAGTCAAATCACCTCCGACCTCTGAGGCTATGAGAATCAAACCTCTAGCAGTCCATCAGGTGTTCACAGGCAGCCCACTGTTCCCTTTCTAGTTTCATCTCTCTGCCCTTGCCATTATTCAGATCATAATAACATCCTTACTACTCTGTATGCCTGCCAGGCAAATTCTGCCTGGAATGTGCTTCCCCTCACACAGCACATCCTGCATCTCCATCAGGTTGGTTGTATATTCCATGGAATCCAGCCCAGGTCTCCTCTAGTTATGGAGCTGGCATTCTATGACAGCTCCCAGATGCTTATTTGGGTAGGAGCTGTCCTCAGCAAGGTCAGGCCCTGTTTTCAGCATAGCTTCCATCCACTGACTATGTACATAGATGCGAATATGAAGATCTGGAACCGCCAGTGAGATTTAGCACATCCCTGAAGGGTTACTGATGGTTCTTTCTGTGCTTACATTACAGTTCACCGTCTCCTCTATCTACCCCACTTCTCAATTCTCCACAGGTGTGAATCCCAGGAGCACTTCCCAACAATGCTTCTGTGTGCCATCACGCCCGGCTGCTTTTTTTTTTAAATTATTTATTTGCAAAGGGGAGAGAGAGAATATGAATGGGTGCACCAGGGCCTCTTGCTGCTGCAAATGAACTCCAGATGCATGCACCACTTTGTATATCTAGCTTTAATTGGGTGCTGGGGAATTAATCTCAGGATGTCAGGCTTTGAAAGCAAGTGCCTTAACCACTGAGCCATCTCTCTAGTCCCAAGGCTTGTATTTTGTTTTGTCTTGACATGTTGTCTTAAACTTTGTGAACTAAGCTGATCCTTGTGCTGAGCCTTCCCCAGATCTAGGACTGTAGTATGTATTCCCACATCCACTTGGAGTAGGAGAATTTTAGATAAAAGTTGCTTTGGGGAAAGCCTGAGTAAGAAGCTAATATTTGAGCAAACACCTTATTGTAGAAGAGTTGGCTGTGCCTACCCCATGTCTACCTAATGTTGCTCACCTGTTTGCAGCATTTAGACCAACCTTTGGCACATGGTTAGCCCTTGTTATATGTTGAATGGGTGAATTTATTGTAATCTCTGTTCAGGGCCTTCTTCAGAGAATGCCACAGCTCTGAAATCCATTCCAACAAAGGTCTATCCTTTATTTTCAAAGGAGCTTACTGCCCCTTCTGTCTGTCCCTCACCACAGTACCTTTTGTTAGAGCAACCTCTGTGTTAATACACCAGGGCAAATATTACTTTTAGAAGCAACAAATATTTTTAAATATTTTTTATTTATTTGAGAGCGACAGACAGAGGGAAAGAGGCAGAGAGAGAGAGAGAATGGGTGCGCCAGGGCCTCCAGCCACTGCAAACAAACTCCAGACACGTGCACCCCCTTGTGTATCTGGCTAATGTGGGTCCTGGGGAATCGAGCCTCGAACCAGGGTCCTTAGGCTTCACAGGCAAGCGCTTAACCGCTAAGCCATCTCTCCAGCCCAGAAGCAACAAATTTTGATCTAAAAGACTTTTCTTTTTGCTGGGAGGGGGGCAGTTCTTAGTCACTTGCTATCTATTCTGTTTTATCATATTCCTTCCAAAACCAGAAAGCTACAAAGGACACATTCATGTAAATGGGAAGATGGGAGGAAAGGCATGGTGGCAGGAGCATAAATCAGTTGGTCACATCATTCAATTCCCAGTCAGGAAGCAGAGATTGATGATTACTGGTGCTTAGCTTGCTTTCTTTTTATTCAGTCTAGAACCTTAGCCCATAGGATGGTGCCATCTACAGTTAGGTGGGTCTTCCCATCTCAATTAACCTAATTTAGAAATGCCCTCACTGACATGTTTAGAGATTTGTCCCCTAGGGTGATTCTAGATCCAATCAATTTGATAATCCAAACCAATCACAGAAGAGCTTGCAGCAGCAAAAGGTTTCTGACTGCACAATAACTAAAAATTTAAAATCAAATTAGCAATGAATCTGAGGTATTTCTGGCAGTGCTCATGCATGTTAAATTGCATGAATTCACTGCAAACTTGTTTCTGAGCACACCACATCTCTTTGCACTATAAATGCTGTCAAGACATACACACCAACTAATGCTGCCTGCAACATCTCAGCTCAGATTAAAAACTATTGTATGTTTTGAATTGCAGTGCTTTTACTGTGGATACTAAGTTTTGCTCATATAAAAACATAATAGCTTGGATTGTGGACTCTCTGACTTTAAAAACTGCCATTTGAGTTGCTGATTTGAGTTCCATAAGAAATTGTTTAATGGGGGGGGGGGGTTGGAAAGATGGCTCAGCAGTTAAAGGCACTTGTCTGTAAAGCCTGCAAGTCTGGGTTCAATTGCCAAGCTGTCTGTGGAAGCCAAATGCAAAAAGGTGGCATAAGAATCTGGCATTCTAATCTGGCGATCATTTGCAGAGGAACCAGGCCCTGGCGTGCTCATACACACACATGCAAATAAATGCATTTTAAAGAGATTGTTTAATGAGGACTGGGAAAATGGTTCAGTGGTTAAAGGCATTTGCTTAAAAAGCCTCAGAGCATGGGTTCCATTCCCCAGTACCCACATAAAAGCCAGATGCACAAAGTGGCACATGTACCTGGATTTGTTTACAGAGGCAATGGGCCCTAGAGTACCCATGCTCACTTAACCCTAGCCAGTCTCTCCCTCCTTCTCTGCTTCTTTCAAATAAAGAAATAATTTTTTGTTTGTTGTTTTTTAGTTTTTTGAGGTAGGGTTTTGCTCTAGCTCAGGCTGACCTGGAATTCACTATGTAGTCTCAGGGTGGCCTCGAAACTCACGGTGATCCTCCTACCTCCACCTCCCGAGTGCTGGGACTACAGGTATGTGCCACCATTCCTGGCAAATAAAAATAATTTTTTAAAAAAGAAACTGAAGTTGGGTATGGTGGCTCATGTCTTTAACCCCAGCACTCGGGAGGCAGAGGTAGGAACATTGTGAGTTTGAGGCCACCCTGAGACTAAAAAGAAAGTGGAGCTGGAAAGATGGGTTAGTGGTTAAGGTGCTTGCTGGCAAAGCCAAAGGACCCAGGTTCAATTCCCCAGTACAAGCCAGATGCACAAGGTGGCATATGCATCTGGAGTTTGTTTGCAGTGGTTAGAGGCCCTGGCATGCTCATTCTTTCTGTCTCTCTTTCTCTCTGCTTGCAAATAAATAAAAAATACATTTAAAAAAATTCTTGCTGCAAATGAACTCCAGATGCATGTGCCATTTTGTGTGTCTGGCTTTATGTGGATACTGAGGAATTAAACCCAGGATGTTAGGCTTTGCAAGCAAGTACCTTTAACTGCTAAGCCATCACTTCAGCCCAATGAATTTTTTAAATATAAATTTATCACCTATTCTCAGTAAATGTTTGACTTGAATGCCTATTTTAAATACTTATTTATTTGCGTGTGTGTGCACGTTCCTAAGTGCACCCACCAGAGTTTCTTGCTGCTACAAATGAATTCCAGACATATGCACCACTTTGTGTCTGGCTTTACATGTGTGCCAGGAGATTGAACATGGGATTGAACTTTGCAAGCAAGGGCCTTTAACCTCTGGCATCTCCCTAGTCCCTGTATGCCTATTTTATACAACTATATACCCAAGGTCACACAATTTTTCTTAGGCTCAAAGGGGCTGTGAATAGAAAAAGTTTATATAAATGAATATAAATGGTAGAGGATTGGGCAGAGTGCTTCCCTCATCACTGGAACCCTTAGCAGATTCTACAAGAAAGTCTGTTTGAAGAGAGAGATAGGACAAACAAGAAGATCTGAAGCAAACCAACTCTTATCAGTCAAGGGTTGCAGACACTGTTGGTCACTTATCCAACAGGCACCTTTTATCACCTTCTTCAAATAGCCAGCACTCATCAATATCTATTGGTGGCCAAGGTGGTGGTCCATGCCTATAATTGCAGAACTCAGAAGACTGAGGTAGGGAGACTGCCAAGCGTTCAACACCAGTCTGCTCTACAGTAAGTTCCAGGTCAGCCCGGACTAGGGTGAGATCCTGCCTCAAAAATCTAAACAAAGCTGGGTGTGGTTGCGCATGCCTTTAATCCCAGAATTTGGGAGGCAGAGGTAGGAGGGATTGCATGAGTTTGAGGCCACCCTGAGACTACATAGTGAATTCCAGTTTTCAGGTCAGTCTGGGCTAGAATGATACCCTACCTCGAAAACCCACCCCCCCAAAAAAAATCCAAACAAGGGCTGGAAAGATGGTTCAGCTGGTAAGATGCTTGTCTACAAAGCCTAAAGATGTGGGATAAATTCCCCAGTACCCACGTATAGCCAGATGCACAAAATGGTGCATGCATCTGGGTTTGTTTGCAGCAGCTAGAAGCCCTGGTGTGCCCATTCTCTGTCTCTTTTCTCTCCCTCTCTCTCTGCTTGCAAAATATAAAAGAAAAAAAAAAATCCAAACAAGGACTGGAGAGATGGCTTAGCGGTTAAGGCACTTGCCTGCAAAGCCAAAGGACCCAGGTTCAATTCCCCAAGACCCACGTAAGCCAGATGCACAAAGTGGCACATGCATCTAGGTTTCACTAGCAGTGACTGGAGGCCCTGGTGCACCCATTCTTTCTCTAATGAATAAAATAAAAATTTAGGGCTGGAGGGATGGCTTAGTGGTTAAGGCGTTTGCCTACAAAGCCAATGGACCCAGGTTAGACTCTTCAGGACCCACGTTAGCCAGATGCATAAGGGGGCGCACATATCTGGAGTTTGTCTGCAGTGGTTGGAGGCCCTGGCATGCCCATTCTCTCTCTTCCTCTTTTGCTGTCAAATAAATAAAAAAAAAAAGTTAAAAAAATAAAAATTTTAAAAATCTAAACAAAACCAAAAATATGTACTAGGGCTGGAGTGATGGCTTAGTGGTTAAGGTGCTTGACTGCAAAGCTAAAGGACCCAGGTTTGATTCCCTAGAATCCACGTAAGTCAGATGCACAAGGAGGCATATGCATCTGGAGCTTTGTCTGCAGCGGCTGAAGGCCCTTGTGCACCCATTCCTTCTCTGTCTCTTACTCTCAAATAAATGAATAAAAAATTTTTAAAAATATATACATATATGGCTGGAGAGATGGTTCAGCAGTTAAGAAAGACACTTGCCTGTAAAGCCTAACAACCTAGGTTTCATTCCCTAGGACCCAAGTGCATATGTCTGGAGCTCATTTGAGGTGGCTAGAGGCCCTGGCACACCCATTCTCTTTCTCTACCTTTTCTCTCTCTCTCTCCTTGCAAATAAATAAATAAAAAGGTGGCTTACACCTTTAAATCCCAGAACTGGGGAGGCAGAGGTTGGAGGATCACCGTGAGTTCAAGGCTAGTCTGAGTCCCTACCTCAAAAAACAAAAGAAAGAAACAAAGAAAGAAAGAAAGAGAGAGAGAGAGAGAGAGAGTATTGTGCAACTGGTTGACTACTGTGGTGTATATACTCGGCACAATCTTTGGCTCTAGGAATCGAGCTTGAACAAAGATCAAGTCTGGGCTGGAGAGATGGCTTAGCGGTTAAGCGCTTGCCTATGAAGCCTAAGAACCCCGGTTCGAGGCTTGATTCCCCAGGACCCACGTTAGCCAGATGCACAAGGGAGTGCACGCATCTGGAGTTCGTTTGCAGTGGCTGAGGGCCCTAGCGCACCTACTCTCTCTCTCTCTCTATCTGCCTCTTTCTCTCTCTGTCACTTTCAAATAAATAAATAAATAAAAATAAACAAACAAAAAAGATCAAGTCTGTCTTCTGGGAGCTAACTTTCAATGAAGCAATCACTAGTATGAAACCAATTGTACTCAAGTATCTATCTTTCACTCATGTAAACAGTGGGCAATGGTAACTGGTGCAAAAGGCATGTAACCTAGTTGGCCTAATCAGGCCAATAGGGATGATTTGAGATCTAAGGCCGAGGCACAGTTCCCTCATTCTTGTGTCTCCCAGAAAACATTCCTTTAATACCCTATGACCAGATGCAAGAGGTTATCCAAATACCTCAAGAAATATCTACTTGGTCAGAAGCTCGAAGGTACTGAAGAAGTAAGTGGTCATAGCACAACAATCTCCAAGAACAAAAGGATTGCTGGTACTAAGTTGTGCTTTCTGAAAGCTGTCCTGAGGAGTAAACACATCCTTGAGCTCTCCAGGAAGACAGTGCAAAACCAATTATTTGACAAGTTAGAGAAAAGAAGCCTGGGCTTGGGCTAGTCTAAGTGTGACTCCCGAACTCATTTCTTTCATATCTAGTATCATCTTGGGGAGATCCCCTGAACTCAGCTTTGGTTTCCTTAAGTGCAATGTACAGCTGCAAATGCTGCAAGTCACAGAGAATCTCAAGAGTACCCCACTATAGCTCATAAAACAAACCAGAGATAGGTCTGCTTCAGAGTATGTTCATGTAATTTAACAGCTTAGAGCCAAGTCCTCCAATCTTCTTGTCATCCTAAGTGGGAGCCTGTCCTGTCAGTCACAAGCTGTCACATTCAGACTAGTGAAGAAATTGGCTTTCCAAGCACCTTTCTTCTCAGACTCTCAGAACCACTAGCAGATGTCTTTTCCCAGTCTTGCAGAACAGAAGTGGTATCGAATGGCAGTTCCTAAACAAATCTCTGGCACTTGCATGCACAATCATTTAGGACTATCAACATATCCCCTACATCTTGGCTTGCAGAAGAGGACAGACACATGTATGTGCATGCACACACAAAAACCCTAGGGTTAAGGCTGAAGAGATGGCTTAATGGTTAAGGTACTTGCCGGCAAATCCAAAGGACACAGGTTAGATTCCCCAGTACCCATGTAAAGCCATATGCACAAGGTAGTGCATGCATCTGAGTTCATTTGCAGTGGCTGGAGACCCTGGAGTGCCCATTCTCATTCTATCTGCCTCTTTCTCTCTCTTTCAAATAAATAAATATTTAAAATAATAATAACAACAATAAAAAATCCTGGGGTTCTGCTAGCAAGCAAAAGGGCAAGTAACCCAAAGCATTAATAATACCCCTTCCTACTTCTTAACAGTCCCACTGACTCCTGTGTTTTGCTGATTATGGCAGAATAAAATGTGCTTGCATCAACCTTTAGACTCTAGGATTTACTCTAGACATCTGTTTCATGTGCTACGCACATCTACTGTCTATAGGCAAAAAACAGGGGGGGGGGCTGGAGAGATGGCTTAGTGGTTAAGGCACTTGGTTGAGAAGCCTAAGGACCCAGATTCGATTCTCTAGTACTCATTGTAAGCAAGATGCACAAGGTAGCTACACAGGCATCTGGAGTTCATTTGCAGTGGCTAGAGACCCTGGCATGCCCATTCTCTTTCTCTCTTTCTCAAATAAGTAAATAAATAAAATTAAAAAACAAAAACAAGAGCCAGGCGTGGTGGTGCACACCTTTAATCCCAGCACTCGGGAGGCAGAGGTAGGAGGATCGCCGTGAGTTCGAGGCCACCCTGAGAATGCAGAGTGAATTCCAGGTCAGCCTGGGCTAGAGTGAGACCCTACCTCGAAAAAACAAACAAACAAACAAGAAAGAAAGAAAGAAAGAAAGAAAGAAAGAAAGAAAGAAAGAAAGAAAGAAGAAAGACAGAAAAGACAGACAGGCAGGCAGGCAGGCAGGCTGGAGACACAGCTTAGCAGTTTAAGGTGCTTACCTGCAAAGCCAAAGAACCCACACGTTCAATTCCTCAGGACCTATGTAAGCCAGAGGCACAAAGCGGGACATGTATCTGGAGTTCGTTAGTAGCTAATGGCCCTGGCATGCCCATTCTCTGCCCTCCCATCTGCCTCTCTCTCTCAAATAAATAAACGTTTCCCATTAAAAAACATAATATCAAGCCGGGCGTGGCGGAGCATGCCTTTAATCCCAGCACTGGGAGGCAGAGGTAGGAGGATGGCTGTGAGTTCAAGGCCGCCCTGAAACTCCATAGTGAATTCCAGGTCAGCCTGGGCTAGAGTGAGACACTACCTCAAAAAACCAAACCAAACCAAACCAAAACAAAACAAAACACCCAAAACAACAACAAAAAAACAAAAACATAATATCAGGCCTGGAGAGATGGCTTAGTGGTTAATGTGCTTGCCTGCAAAGACAAAGCACCCAGGTTCAATTCTCCAGTACCCATGTAAGCCAGATGCATAGGTGGAGCATGTGTCTGGAGTTTGTTTGCAGTGACTGGAGGCCCTGGCATGCCCGTTCTCTCTCTTTCTCTCATCTGCACTCCCCTCCAAAAAACAAGCAAGCAAACAAATAAATGAGAAAAATGAATAGAGTAGGTTAGGCTACAACATCTGGGAAAAATGTGGGATCTCGGGTGTGTGTAACATTCTGTACATTGTTGGATGCTCAGCAGTAGGCCTGTTCGCTACCAATTATATGCCAGTATCATTCCACCCATATAGCTGTAAAACCAAAAATGTCTACAGGCACTGCCCTGTTTGAAAACACCAATCTACTACAGCAACTGCCAAGTTTTTCTTACAACCACCACAGTCATGTATCACCACCAGGATTCATTCCCTCCTGGCACATTATCAGATAGGGAATGAAATGCCCTCTAGCAGCAGCTAACATGCCCACTCCCAAAGTCATTATTCTCCTATCTAGCTCTCATTTCCCAGTCAAGCTGATTTGTCTCAGTAGGATGTATTAAAATCCTTCTCAGAGTGAGACTGAGTAAGGAAAAAAAAGATCACAGAACAGGAGAAAAAGAAACCATATACCAGAAAACAATGTAATTAGCTGTCAAATTATATTACTGAAAATTTGCCAACTATCTTTTTTTTTTTTCTTTTTTCTTTTGGATTTTTCGAGGTAGGGTCTCACTCTACCCAGGCTGATCTGGAATTCACTCTGTATTCTCAAGGTGGCCTCGAACTAATGGGGATCCTCCTACCTCTGCCTCCAGAGTGCTGGGATTAAAGGCATGTACCACCTATCTTTTTACAATACCATCACAAAAGCAGGAGCTAGGGGCCAAAGATGGAGAAGAGTTCATTCAGTTCTGCTCTTTCTGGTTAAAATGGGCTTTACTTAGTATCTGAGCAGGAATGTTGTCTGATCAGAACTGGCAATTTCAAGAAAATATCTCAGAAGCAAAGGCCCAGAGAGGGTAAGCCATCAGTCTAAATGAAATTCCTCCCTCCTTTACCTCTCTCTGTAAAACAGGATCTCGCTACATAGCCCAGGATGCCTTCAAACTCATGACCTCAACCTCCCGATTACTGGGATTATAACACTGGGATTTGGCCTCAAAGAAAATTTCTAAACATATGAACTACCATACAAACTTGCTTTTACACAAAACAGTTGCTTTCACACTGAGCCAGCATCCAGCTGTTTTATTCTTTTATTTTTTTAATTTTTTTAAAAAAATATTTATTTATTTATCAGAGAAAGAGACAGAGAGACAGAGAGAGAATGGGTGCACCAGGGCTTCCAGCCACTGTAAACGAACTCCAGACGTTTGCGCCCCTTTGTGCAGCTGGCTAATGTGGGTCCTGGGGAATTGAATCTGGGTCCTTTGGCTTTGCGGGCAAATGTCTTAACCACTAAGCCATCCCTCCAGCCCTTATTCTTTTATTTTTGAGATAGGGTCATACTAGGCTGGCTGGCCTTGAACTCAAAATCCACCCACCTCAGCTTCCCAAGTGCTATAATTATAGTGTGTGCCATCACATCTGGCACCCAATATATAACCTTAACCTAACTTACAAATAAAGCTTATTTTGGCTAAGCCTAAAGCAAAATATAGAGTAAGAATACTATATCCCCAAACAGTACATGTATATGTGTGAAAGGTGTATGGCTTATAACTTCTATGTAAATGGTAGGTATTATTAGCTATTATATTGTACCTTAGTTTAGGGCAGTTTTTCTATGTTGATTATAGGGTGAACTGGAAGAGATGAGTCTTTTTATACAATTTTATCAAGGCTTCGAATTAGTCAAGCCCAAGAGTCCATCCCAGGAAACGATGGCAGCTGGAACCCAGTGATTCCATAGCCAAGGTGTATTACACTGAAAAATGACAAATGTCAAAATTCATTAGCATACTGATAACCGTAGGGCACTATGTCTCAACTGAGAGTGATTTTGGCTACCAGTGGACATAAGCAATATCCAGATATTTTTGGTTGTGATAAATAGGGGTGGGGTGATGGTTACTCCTAGCATCTAATGGATGATGTTAAGGATCATACAGGACACAACATAGAGGATAGGCTCTAAATAATTACATGAATGAAAATGCCAACAGTGCTGAGGCAGAGAAACCCTACCTTAGGCTTCTCTAGTATCAGCCAGGAAAATGAAGACCAACATATGCCCACAATCCAACAAACACTTCTCCCTTTGCCTTCAATCTCCCTCCCACCCCAGGGAGGAAAAACATTGAGCTCATTTTTCCTCTCCCCTGTGGCCTCTCAGACACGAAAAACTATATCCATGCTGTATAAGAAGACACAGACAGGAAACATGACTGCTGAGCAAGAAAGCCAGAAAATGCAGTGATATGTCCCACAAAGCCCTGTGGTTTCTAAACATTCAACCAAGGAAACACCATTTTTACTGGGAACTATCTACTATTCAGGCTCTGGCTGGAAAGCAACAACCACTACTCACGGGCATCTTTAAAGGCCTGCTCAGCAGTGATCCACACAGCATCATCCCCAGGACAGCAGCAATTTATGCCTAACAGTACCTCTAACTGCTCCAAGAGAGTGAAGAGCATGTTAGATTTTGAATTTGAAAGAAAGGCAACTGCCAGTCTCAGTATCCTTTTTTTTTTTTTTTTTTAAAGAACAGCAGTGGGGTGAGTGGGTGTGCACCTGCCTGCCTATCACCTCCCCATCATCACCAGTTGGCTCAGACTCCAACTGGCATCACCAGAACCAGCAGTCTAACATGTGGTTTAAGTGGAATGTCATGACTACCATCAATATCTTTTATTATTATCTCTTGGATTTCTAAAGCACTTTCCAGTCTGGGAACAGACTGAAATGAACTTCATAATCATACTATGAAGTTCATAGAGCAGATATTATTCAGTTCTATTCCAGACCTGAGGGGAAACTCCAGGTTCTGAACCCACCACTCTCCTTGTTCTGCCAGGCTGTTGACCTGGTTGCAGACTCTCATCCTTTAGTGCCTACATAATTGCTTGAGCACCTTGAAGAACTTATACTTAGATGACAAAAAAATTCTTTAGGGGCATGCCAGAGTCTCTTGCCACTGCAAATGAATGCCGGTCTGGCTTTATATGGCTGGCTGGGGAATTGAACCCAGGCAGGGAGACTTTGTAAGCAAGGACCTTCAACTGCTAAGCCATCTCCCCAGCCCCCACAACATAAATCTTCTTTCCTGCAAAAGGAGTTTGTCAAAAGGAAGGAATTGCTGGGCACTGTGGCACACATCTTTAATCCCAGTACTTGGGAGGCAGAGGTAGGAGGATCTCCTGAGTTCGAGGCCAGCCCGAGACTACATCAGGAATTCCAGGTCAGCCTGAACTAGAGTGAGAACCTACTTTGAAAAAAAAAAAAATCAAGGTAGGAATTATATAGCAAAAGGTAGAAGATAGATTCAGCTATACACACAAATGGATTTAGGCAAAACATTTTAAAATAAAATTTCTTTTTCATACATTCACTTTCAGAACAAGCTAATTCACACAAAATGTTTCCTTTTTTGACCTCAAGCACTAATTTAGAATTAATATACGCCCACTTCTGCGGAGAAAGATGTATACCCTATATAACAGGAAATGGTCTAGGAGATCAATGTAAGTGAAGCTAAAGCTCAAGGCTTTAGATTTTATGTACAGTAAACCTAGATGCATCTCTATAAACTATGGGGACCTTAGTTTTCTTAGCTTTATTTATCATACTCTCATTGTATGGAAGGCATTGCTAAGTTTAATAGGGAATAAAGAGAAGAGTATGTCTTTGCCCTGGGACTGTGGAAAATTCAGTCACATCTTTGGCATAAAGCAAAATAGAGAGAGGAACCCAGCACATGAGTAGGATAACTCCACAGGAGTGGTTTCAAAAGGAAAAGGTGACTTTACCTGGGCCCTGATGGAAGGGGTCGGGCATGGTGGCGCACACCTTTAATCTCAGCACTTGAGAGGCAGAGGTAGGAGGATCACCAAGAGTTTGAGGCCTCCCTGAGACTACATAGTGAATTCCAGGTCAGCCTGAGCTAGAGTGAAACCTTACCACTTGAAAAAAACAAAACAAAACGATGTAAGAGGAAAGAGCACTTGTGACCCAAAATATGTATGACAGATACTGAGTTTAGCTTGATTATAGGAGTAGAGAGCATCTTGGACTAAGTTCAAAGTCGCTGGGCATGGTGGTTCATGCCTTTAATTCCAGCATTTGGGAGGCAGAAGTAGGAAGGTCGCTGTGAGTTTGCAGCCAGCCTGGCTACAGTGAGACCCTACTTCAAAAAAGTAAATAAATAAAAGAAAAAGTCACATTTTTTTTTTAAATAAAAGCAACTACATCTACTTTCAGTCTAATCTGTGGGCCTTATCCGACACAGGATAGCTGTGAATGCAGTCCTGAAGTCCTAAACAAAACCATAAACTTACTTAAAACATTATGTATGCGGCTTTTTTTTTTTTTTTTTTGGTAACTTGACCGCATAGTTCTTGTGTGTTAGCTCTGTAGATGACAACTTCGTGTGGCAATGTCAAAAGGTTGGGCAATCTTGCAAGAAAACAGTGGCCCCTCTCTAACTGCACTACAAAGTAGAAACGAGGGAAAAGAGCATCAGGGAGACCCTCTACTTATCAGCAGAGGCATAGAAGAGACCCTCTGCCTGGAGGTACCTCCTTAGGATACTCTCTGGAACTTCAATACTATCAGCAGGCTCTCACTCTTTCTCTCTCTGGGTAGCAAGGTTCAACTCTTGCAATAGTTCTTGAGCAAAACTGTACCAATCAAGTCTCAACCGGGGTTGATGAGTCCCTTTCCCCAGACATTCTTCGAAGTCCCTACCACACAGCTAAGGACACTTATCTCCTAGAACACACCTGTGCCTTAACTGCCCCAAACTTGGTCAAGCTTATGCCTGAGCTCAGCATTAAAGGTGGTTCCTTCCTGTGCTGGGGGCCTTCCCATTCCAGGACCTCAGTTGCCCGAGTGGGGGCACTGTCACCAGCTTTAGGCCTCAGATGGGCAGCACAGTCCCTCGTGCGGATTCTAAATCTCCACTGGGCCACTGAAAGGCCACGGGGATCGGGGGGAGATCCCGTCTCAGGTTCACACTCAGGACCATATGAGCACAGCCAGGGAGGTGCAGACCGGTGGCAGGACCTGGTCAGCCCTCAGGTCCGCTCCCAGGAAGCCAGGCCCCGGCTCCTCCACGGACTAAGTGGTGGCAGCTCGGGAATGCTTGGAGCAAAGAACTTCGCTGCAGCCGAACCGAAGCACGTGCCCGAGCTCACCGGCTTCCCGGGCGCCAAGGACAAAGTGCGCTCCCGCTGGCTCTGCAAGCTCCAGCACCCGGGGCTGGACGTGTGGGGCGAGGCGGGCTGGGCCTGCGCACTGCAGCAACCCGACCCCGGACCCCCGACCCCACGCCGGACTGCGTCCCGCGACCCCCGCGCGCACTCACCATTGTGGTTGACCCAGGTTGGCTTCAGGAGCTTCATTGTTCGTCCGCAGCCGGGCTGAGACGAGAACCGCGTCCCTCAGCGTGCCCGGGCCATGGAGCCACCGCTGCCTCCCACCCTCCGGCCGCCGCCGCCCACCCCTCGCCCTCAGCGTTTCTGTGCCATCGCTGGCCCGCGGCCCCAGCCGCCACCGCCGCCACAGCTGCCTCTAGCGCTCGGCCGCCGCCGCCGCCACCACAGCCGCATCCCCTGCGCCGCTCCTCCTCCTGCGGCTCCCGGGCAACGCCGGAAGTCACGGCGCGCACCTGCCAAATCGCCCCGGCGGGAAACCGCTCTCCACGAGGACGGGGCCGCCCTGGCGCTTTGGCAGGCGGAGGCAACGTAGATTGACCTGGCTTGGGTGAGGGCGTGCGGGGGGAAGGGGGGGGGGTCCTGTCCCGGCGGCGTCGGGCTACTAGAGCCTCGAGTTGCAGCCCAGCGGAACAGAAAGCCCGGCTGGGAAGTCCGACCGAAGTAGGTTTTCCATCATTCGTGGACAAGCGCTATTGGGCATCTCGCGAGTTGCCAGCCCCGCGGCGCCGTGATAGAACGAACACAGGAAACGAGCCAGCCTCGTGGTGGTGGGAGGCGGACGCATTTACTGGGAAGATCGGGGTTAGGGTTTTTCGTAGGTGTGAATGCTTGGACCCACTGGAGCACAGGAGCAGCCAGTCACTCGCAGGGACGCGAGTCAAACTTGGACAGAGGAAAGGAGGACCGTGGCCGCTGCAGGCGCAGCTCGCGGCGCGGGCAGGAGGCGGAAGGGAGGTGGAACTCAGCGGCGCGCGCCGAGGCAGTCCAGCGGCTAACCGCGCGCACGTGCGCGTGCTCGGGGCGGGGCTGCGTGGGGGGCGGGGCCTAGCGAGGCCCAGCCTCTCCGGAGCCGGAAAGCGGGAGTGCGGGGCGAGTGCGTCAGCTAGACGTCGGGTCCCCAGAGGGTGAACCTGCAGGCCTGCTAGAGGCAGGAAGAACTATGGCTGCGGCTGCGCTGCTGTGTGTCGCGCGCCTTCTGTGTCCTCCCAGCCGGTGAGTACGGGTGCCAGAGGTGGAGTGCCCCAGAGCGCGTGCGCCACCTGCGGCCAGAGCTTCCCGCTGTTCTTATACCCAGCACCTGTTGTGGATGAAAAATCTTAAGCCCACGTACTGTGTGATGTGAACCGATTTCTTATGCATGCGTGTTCGTGTTGGTGCGTACGTATGGAGTCCAGTGGTCTTTGAGACTTTGAGTGTCTTCGCAATCGCTCTCCACATTATTATTATTTTTTATTATTTATTTATTTCTTTGTTTTTCCGAGGTAGTTTTTCGCTTTAGTTCAGGCTGACCTGGAATTCACTATGTCGTCTCAGGGTGGCCTTGAAAACACACGGCGATCCTCCTACCTCTGCCTCCGGAGTGCTGGGATTAAAGGCGTGCACCACCACGCCCGGCTCTCCACCTTATTTTTAACACAGGGTCACAGTGAACGTGGAACTCACAGATTTGTTTAGGCTACCTGGCCAGGTAAGCCCCAGGGAGCCTCCTGTCTCTAGACGCTGGGAATTACGGGGCATGTGCCACTTGCCTAGCTTTTTTATGTGGATGCTGGGGATTCGAATTTAGGTCCTCATTCCTACAAGACAAGCACTTAGTGACCGAGCCACCTCCCCAGCCCCTAAACGGGAAGTTTTCAAGAATCTCTACCTTGTACTTGCTGTCATCTAATACACATGTGCAGAGTATGGTGGCTCACACTTGTAATGCTAGCACTTGAGATGCTGAGACGGGCATCACCAGGAATTCCAGGCCAGCCTGTGCTTCAGAATGAGACCCGTATCAAAAATAAATAAATAGGGAGCCGGGCGTGGTGGTGCACGCCTTTAATCCCAGCACTCGGGAGGCAGAGGTAGGAGGATCGCCGTGAGTTCGAGGCCACCCTGAGACGACATAGTGAATTCCAGGTCAGCCTGGGCTAGAGTGAGACCCTACCTCGAACCCCCCCCCCCAAAAAAAAATAAATAAATAAATAAATAAGTACTACTACTTTTTTTTGTTTGGTTTTCGAGACAGGGTCTCACTCTAGCCCAGGCTGACCTGGAACTCACACTGTACTCCCAAGCTGGCCTCGAACTCACAGCAATCCTACTTCTGCCTCTCAAGTGCTGGGATTAAAGGTGTGCGCTGCCACGCATGGCAATAAGTAATACTATTTACAAATGCTCCAGGTTAGTGAGCACTGTAGTTGTGTATGTGTGAAGTGGGAGAGAATCAGATATTATACATATCCTTCTTTCCTTCAGGCTTCCTGGAACTTGCAGAGCACAGACCAGACACACCCACCAGCGAGCTTCATTGTTGTCCTTCTGGGAACTCATCCCCATGAGGTAAAACTCAACAGTGGTTCTGACCTCTTGGGATGTGAGCAACAGTCATGTATAAGACCAGAACGATGCAAGACTGCCCAACTTTTGCTTAGCAGAATTCACAGACTACAAAGTTTCTCATAGTTAAATTTAGGCAGATGATTCTGTCCTTTCAACATGCTCTTTACTATATTTTGCTGTTTAGAGATATTTTAAGTACCAGTTCGTTTTGAAGACAGTCTTGTGTGTTGTTGCATATATGTGGTATGTGTCTTGTGTTCATATGCATGTGTGTGGATGTCAGAGATGTATGTCAGGTATCTTCCACTATTGCTCTCCTCCTTAGTTTTCAAGACAAGATCTCTCACTGACCCAGAGCTCACCTGTTCAGCTAGACTAGCTAACCTGCAAGCCTCAGAGAGCTTCCTCTCTTGACCTTCCCACAGGCACACACACACTGCTGCACCTGGCTTTTACCTGGGTGCTGGGGATTCAAACTCAGGTCCTCATGCTTCCATGGTAGGCACTTTACCAACTGAGCCATCACCACCCCCAGACTCTTCCAGTTTGTGTTTTTTTTAAAGGGCACAGCTTAATGCTTAATTTCCCTATCTCCATGTGCTTTCTTCTTTCCTGCTGAATTGGGAAGGTTCAAAGATTATTTCCACCAGGAACTCTGTACACATTCTAGAGATTTGAATCAGCCAATTCTAATACTAAAAGATTTGTTATATATATATATATATATATATATATATATATATATATATATTATGAATATTTATTTATGAGAGGAAGAGAAAGAGAAAGAATGGGCACTAGGTTCTCTAGCCACTGCAAACAAAACTCGAATTGCATGCATCTCTGCATATGTGGCTTATGTGGGTTCAAACTTGAGTCCTGAGGCTTCATAGGCAAGTGCCTTAACTACTAAGCCATCTCTCCAGCTCCAGATTTGGTGGTTCTTCTTCTTTTTTTTATTTTTTCCCCTGAGGTAGGATCTTGCTCTAGCCCAGGCTTACCTGGAATTCACTGTGTAGTCTCAGGGTGGCCTTGAACTCATGGCGATCTTCCTACCTCTGCCTCCTGAGTGCTGGGATTAAAGGAGTGTGTCACCATGCTTGGCTCAAGATTTGTTCATTCTTTTTTTGTTTTGTTTTGAGGCAAGCCCAACAGACTGACCTTTTTTTTTTTGTTGTTGTTGTTAATGCAAGAGTGAGAGAATTGGCACACCAGGGCCTCCAGCTACTGCAGTCAAACTCCAGACACATGCACCCCCTTGTGCATATGTGTGACCTTGTGTGCTTATGTCACTGTGTGTCTGGCTTACATGGGATCTGGAGAGTTAAACATGAGTCCTTAGGCTTTGAAGGCAAGTGCCTTAACCGCTAAGCCATCTCTCCAGCCTGAGATTTGGTTATTCTTATTTTGTATTTATTTTTTTTATTTTTTTTGGTTTTTCGAGGTAGCGTCTCACTCTAGCCCAGGCTGACCTGGAATTCACTATGGAGTCTCAGGGTGGCCTCAAACTCATGGCGATCCTCCTACCTCTGCCTCCCGAGTGCTGGGATTAAAGGTGTGCACCACCACAAACGGCTTTATTTTTTTTTTTATTTCTTATTTTTTTGGGGGAGATTTGGTTATTCTTAATGGCAAATTATAACCTAAGAGGTAGGTTCCTAAAAGTAAACCAGACTTTTGCCAAAGTTTGGGATGGGGAAATTTGCTAAGAAATGCTAGCAAGTAAGTAAAGACATTTGAGGCACTTTACCTGTACTGTGGGTTTGATCCCTAGCACTTCATAAACCAGGCATGGTAGTGAGCACCTGTAGTCTTAGTACTCAGGAAGCAAAGACAGGAGGAAAGAAGTTGAAGGACATCCTCAGCCACATAATGAGTTTGAGGCAAGCCTGGGCTACATGAGAGCCTATCTCAAAAAAAAAAAAAAAAAGAAAAGAAAAGAAAAGAAAAATTCACATTTCCCCTTAGTTTGCACCCAACACTTCTCTGCTTTTGTACTTCTCTTTGGAGTTTGCAGAACCTATACAGCTTTCACCAGGACACTGGGGAAGAAGCAGTGTCCTTGTCTCCAAGCTCATGGCATCAGAACCATGTGTAATTCTCCCCAGAAGAGTGTTAAGTTCAAGTGTGGGGCACTTCACCTAGCATGTCTGTCATGACATTGAAGTAGAAAACATTTAATGTTTCTTTTTTTATCCATTAGAGCAGAACCTCTGAGAAAGAAGAAGAAGGTAGATCCTAAAAAAGATCAAGCAGCAAAGGACCGTTTGAAAAAGAGGATCCGGAAACTGGAAAAAGCTAGCCAAGAGCTAATTCCCATTGAGGATTTTATCACCCCTTTGAGGTTACTGGATAAATCAAGGTAAAGGTTTTCATCTTGGCTTAACATCGTTGGAGAAAAGGAGTTGCTTCAGTCCCAGGCAGTTGTAGCTTAAGTTTATGTCTGTCATGGGAAGAAGTCAATAAGGTTGGCTTGACTTGATCCCTGAGTTCTTTATTTGCATACACATGTGTGTATGTGCCAGGGTCTCTGGCCACTACAAACTCCAGAGGCATGCATCACTTTTTGCTTTATGTGGGTCCTAAGGAATTGAACCTGGACCAGCAGGCTTTGCAAATAAGTGTCTTTAACTTATTTAAATTAATCTACTCCCCGTAGCCCACCTTTTTATCTTGATGGTACCTTTTGGGAATTGGAGAAAGCTTTCTTGGCTGGTACTATTAAATGGCTTGAGGTGAGTTTGGATCAGATTTACTCCATGATTTATGTTGCTTATTTGCATGAGAAATCATCTTGGTTTTGTAGTTCTTGCCTTATCCTCGCAGGAGAAAACCATCAACCTCTGAGGGGAATGGTCATAGTTTGTATTACAGTTGTGTTGTGTACAGGATTAGCAACTCTTGCTTTCATGAAAATATGTGCGCAGTTCATAAAGCAGAAAGTGGGAAAAAGCAGTTTTTTTTTTCTTTCGAGGTGGGGGTCTCACTCTAGCCAAGGCTGACCTGGAATTCACTGTGTAGTTTCAGGCTGGCCTCGAACTCATGGCAGTCCTACTTCTGCTTCCCAAATTCTGGGATTAAAGGTGTGCACCACCATGCCTGGCCTTTTTTTTTTTTTTTTTTTTTTTTCTTTTGGTTTTTCAAGGTAGGGTCTTGCTCTAGCTCAGCCTGATCTAGAATTCACTATGTAGTCTTAGGGAGGCCTCCAACTCAGTGATCCATCTGCCTCCGCTTTCCAAGTGCTGGGATTAAAGGCATGGACCACCACACCCTGCTAGCAGTCAATATTTATTTATTTATTTATCAGGTATTCTAGGGCTAAAACAGGCTCTTGCTGCTCTGGGAGTTTTGTGTTCATTTCACTTTTCTCTAGTGTCCCTTTTCACCAAAAGGAGTCTGCCTGGGGCAGAGAATGTGGCAACACAGTAGAAAGCAAATAACCCTTGGCATCTGCTGTCATGTTCAAAATGCCATTCTTTTTTGTTTTGGTTTGGTTTTTGAGATAGGGTCTCACTAGCCCTGGCCGGCCTGGAATTCACACCTGGTCAACATGCCATTCTTAATTTGCCTTAACTTTTACTTTTCTTTCATGAGTCCTTACTGTGCCTAGAATTGCCTGGCAGTGGGACAGTTGAGACATGGGCAGTAATCCAGGCTCCCTTGCAGCAAGGTCAGTACTTCCCAGCCTTACACCTTTGGGCTTGTGTGTTCACAGACAGCGGTCTGAAGTGGAACTCTCTTTGGAGGAGAGTGAGCGGAGAGCTCTGCTTCTGAAGAAGTGGTCACTTTATAAGCAACAAGAGCATGAGATGGAGAGAGACACCATCAGGACCATGGTGGAAGCCCAGCAGGAAGCTCTCCAGGAGCTGAGACTCGAGTCCCCAGAGCTGTACGCTGAGGCCATCAAGCGGGACTCCAGCCTGTTCCCCTTTGAGAGAGAAGGGCCATATTACACACCACCCATATATAACTACCAGCCCCCTGAAGGCAGGTACAATGACATCACCAAGGTATACACGCAAGTAGAATTGAAGAGATAGAGCTCAAGGCAGATTTCCTTGTAACATGCTGGCCCCAGGAGTCAGAACAACCAGTGATGATGTCTGCTTTTCACAAATAAAATGTACTGACAAATACCAAATAACCCAAAAATATATCTTTTATGTTAAAGTCAAAGTGAATTCACCTGAGAATGGATGGGGGTACAAGCTGCCTTCACACCCCTGCCACCAGATGCTGGTTGTGGTTGTTTGAATAGATGCCCCCCAGTATATTCAGTGTTTCATTAGTTTGTAGTTTGCATCTGCAGCCACCTGGCTGGACGCAGTGTCACTGGGTGAATCTTAGGGTCCATCCCTAAGGTATGGTGGTGGGTTTGAAATTCCAGTCTAAAGATACGCAAAGTGCATAGTTCCACCTGGAGTTCCTGAAGTATGCCCTGTGTGTGGCTTCTCTCTCTCTGCTTGGACTTGTGAAAGCAGGGCCAGCTGCTTCTGCCATTACGGAACTTCCCCTGGATCTGTAAGCTTCAATAAATCCCTTCCTCCATAACTGTGCCTGGTTTAGAAATTGATCCAGCAAACCTGAAGGTGTCTGCTACACTGTTAAAGACAGTAACAAAGACATCAATGTCTCCTTCTCATGGCCACAAATATGGGTTAAAAGAAGATTCCAGTGGGGGAGTGAAAACACTATAGCTATTATCTTCTCATTCATTGTTGGGACAAAACACCTGACTTGAAGCAGCTTAAAGAAGAAAAGGGGTTATTTTGGCTTAAAGTTTTGAGGGGAAGTTTCATAATGGTGGGAAAAGCATAGTAAGATGTCACATCAGCCAAGTGTAAGCAGCACACGTGAGCTAGGAAGCTAGCACTAGCAAGGTGGGGCTGGAATATAAAATCCTGAGACCCATTCCCCACTACAGCTCCTCCAACAAGGCTCCACTTCCCAAAGGCCCATCAGCTGGGGTCCAGGCTTGAGACTTAATCACAACCACAAAATGCTGTGGGGACATTTTACATTCAAACCACCACATTCCACCCCTGACTCCAATGGACTCATGGCCATCTCATGATACAAAATGCATTCAGTCCAACTTTCAAAGTCCCCATAGTCTTTACTGGCTACATTCTGAGTCCTGAGAACTTGAGCAAAGTTGAATTTAGAAGTGATGGACTGGTATGTCTAGCAGAGAAAAGGATATGAAAAATGCAAAGTTTAGCACAGAAAGAAATATGAACAGGTCTCAGAAACCACGGTTACTTCAGCTGTAATTCTGTAAGAGATTACCACCATTGAGTATGCCAGCTGCTCTGCATTAGCATAATAGGAAAAATACCCTGGGCTGGAGAGGTGGCAGAGCAGTTAAAGGAACTTGTTTGCATAGCCTGACACCCTGGGTTCAATTCCTCAGTACCCACAACGAGCCAGATCCGCAAAGTGGTGCATGCTTAGAGTTCATTTGCATTGGCAGGAGGCCCTGGTGCACCCATTCTCTAATGCCCAGGCTGGCCTTGAAGTCACTATGTCACCAAGGATGTCTTGGAGCTTCTGATCATCCTGCCTTCATCTCCCAAGTTACTATGATTATATCTGCAAAATTTGTGATGTTTAAAAATTTATTTGAGGGCTGGAGAGATGGCTTAGCGGTTAAGCGCTTGCCTGTGAAGCCTAAGGACACTGGTTCGAGGCTCTATTCCCCAGGACCCACGTTAGCCAGATGCACGGGGTGCATGCATCTGGAGTTCGTTTGCAGTGGCTGGAGGCCCTGGCGCGCCCATATCTCTCTCTCTCTCTCTCTCTCTCTCTCTCTCTCTGTCGCTCTCGAATGAATAAAAAAAAAGTTTAAAAAAAATTTATTTGAGCCCAGTGTGGTGGTACATACCTTTAATCCCAGCACTCAGGAGGCATAAAAAGGAGGATCACTGCGAGTTTGAGGCCAACTTGGGACTACAGAGTGAGTTCCAGGTTAGCCTGGGCTAGAGTGAGACCCTGCCTTGAAAAAAAAAATTAAAATTTTGTTTTATTTGTATGTGTATGGGCATGCCAGGGTCTCTTGCCACTGCAAACAAATGCCCATCCAGCTTTATATGGATGACTGGGGAATTGAACCTGGGATAGAAGGCTTTGCAAACAAATGCCTTTAACCATTTAGCCATCTCCCAAGCCCCACAATTTACTTTTTTTTTTTTTTTAATTATTTTTGGGCTGGAGAGATGGCTTAGCAGTTAAGGTGCTTGCCTGCAAAGCCAAAAGATCTCGGTTTGATTCTCCAGGACCCATGTAAGCCAGATGCATAAGGTGGTGCATGCGTCTGGAGTTTGTAGTGGCTGGAAGGCCTGGTGCACCCATTCTCTCTCTGTCCTTCTCTCAAATAAATAAAATAAAAAATACTTTATTTTGCTGGGCGTGGTGGTGCATGCCTTTAATCCCAGCACTCTGGAGGCAGAGGTAGGAGAATCACTGTGAGTTCGAGGCCACCCTGAGACTACATAGTGAATTCCAGGTCAGCCTGAGCTAGTGTGAAACCAAAAAAAAAAAAATTATTTTTATTTTTATTTGAGAGAAAGAAGCATAGAGAGACAGGCAGAGAATGGGTGAGCCAGGTCCTCCAGCTGCTGCAAATGAACTCCAGATGCATGCACCACCTTGTGCATTTGCTTACATGGGTCTTGGGAAATTGAACCTAGGGCCTTTGGCTTTGCAGGCAAATATCTTAACCACTAAGCCATCTATCCAGCCCCACAATTTACATTTAAAATTATTTTATTTTACTTTATTTTTATTTGTTTATTTGAGAGAGAGAAAGAGGCAGAGAGAGGGAGAGAGAGAATGGGCACACCAGGGCCTCCAGCCACTACAAATGAACTCCAGATGCATGCACCAGTTGTGCATCTGGCTTACATGGTCCTGGGGAATCGAACCGAGGTCCTTTGGCCTTGCAGGCAAACACCTTAACTGCTAAGCAATCTCTCCAGACCACAACTTACATTTTATGTGGTGCTAGGGTTTAAATACATGGCCCCAGTCATACTAGGCAAGCACTCTACCAACTGAGCTATATTCCCAGCCTACTTTCTTTTGGTAGCAGCCTCTCCTAATTGGTATGAAGTAGAGTCTCACTGCAGTTTAAGCATTTTTGTTTGTTTTGAGATAGGATCTCATGAAGCCTAGGTTGGCCTTGAATTTATAACTCTGACTGCCTTAGCCTCTCAAGTGCTGGGATTACAGGTGTGAGCCATCATGCCCTGCTTGATAAGCATTACTTAATTACTGGTATTGTGCATTTTTCATGTACTTATTCACCATTTGTGTATCTTCTTCAAAGAAATATGATGGTTAATATTGTCAAGTTGGAAAAAGCTGGGCATGGTGGCACACGCCTTTAATCCCAGTGCCTGGGAGGCAGAGGTAGGAGGATCACAGTGAGTTCAAGGCCACCCTGAGACTATAGAGTGACTTCCAGGTCAGCCTGAGCTAGAGTGAGACCCTACCTCGAAAAACCAAAAAAAAAAAAAAAAAATATATATATATATATATATATATATATATATATATATGGTCAAGTTGGGCTGGGTGTGGTGGCACATGCCTTTAATCCCAGCACTTGGGAGGCAGAGGTAGGAGAATTGGTGTGAGGAGGCCACCCTGAGACTATATAGTGAATTCCAGGTCAGTCTGGGTTAGAGCAAAACCCTACCTGGAAAAACAAGCAAACAGCAAAAAAGCATCATATATATATTTTCAAATTGATAATATTAAAATCACCTAGGAGATAAATCATCCCTTGGCATGTCTATGAGGGAGTTTATAGATTAGGTTGAGATGGGAAGACCCACCCTAACTGTGGGTAGCACCGTTCCATGGGCTGGGTTCCCAGATTAAGTAAAAAGAAGAAAGTGAGCTGGGCGTGGTGGTGCACGCCTTTAATCCCAGCACTCGGGAGGCAGAGGTAGGAGGATTGCCATGAGTTCGAGGCCACCCTGAGACTCCATAGTGAATTCCAGGTCAGCCTGGGCTAGAGTGAGACCCTACATCGAAAAACCAAAAAAAAAAAAAAAAAAAAAAAGAAGAAAGTGGCTGAAAGAAGAAAGGGGCTGAAGAGATTGCTCAGTGGTTAAAAGGCACTTGCTTGCAAAGCCTGACAGCTTGGGTTTGATTTCCCAACACCCATGTAAAGCCAGACACACAAAGTGACATATGCATTTGGAGTTTGTTGCAACCGTGAGAGGCCCTGATTCATCCATTCTCTCCTCTTTTTCAAATAGTAATTAAAAAAAAAAAGGAAAGGAAAAAGTGAGTTGAGTAGCAGCAATCATTACTCTGTGCTTCTTTTTAAAAAACATATTTTTACCCGGGCATGGTGGCACATGCCTTTAATCCTAACACTCGGGAGGCAGAGGTAGGAGGATCGCTGTGAGTTCAAGGCCAGCCTGAGCTAGTGAGACCCTTCCTTGAAAAACCAAAAAAAGGGCTGGAGAGATGGTTTAGCAGTTAAGCGCTTGCCTGTGAAGCCTAAGGACCCCGGTTCAAGGCTCGATTCCCCAGGACCCACGTTAGCCAGAGGCACAAGGGGGCGCATGTGTCTGGAGTTTGAGTTTGTTTGCAGTGGTTGGAGGCCCTGGCGTGCCCATTCTCTCTCTCTGCCTCTTTCTGTCTGTCGCTCTCAAATAAATAAATAAGTAAAAAGAAAAACCAAAAAAATAAAAAATAACTAAATAAATAAAACCTATTTTGGGGGGAGGGAGGAAATTACCATGGGATATTGTTTACAATTATGGAAGTTGTCAATAAAAAATTACATATATATATATATATATATATACACATATATATATATAACATATTTTTATTTATTTGCAAGCAGAGAGAGATAGGAAGAATGGGCGCACCAGGGCCTCCAGCCACTGCAAATAAACTCCAGATGCATGCGCCACCTTGTGCCTCTGGCTTCATATAGGTCCTGGGGAATCCAGCCTAGGTCCTTAGGCCTTGCAGGCACATGCTTCATCTGCTGAACCATCCCTCCAGCCAGCTGTCTTGCTGTTTCACTGCAGAATGAGTGGGACATGGTCTTGCTGTCATGCTTTGCCCACTGTGATGATCTGTATATAGAACTGTAATAAAATAAACCTTTCCTACATCATGTTGCATCTTTTCAAGTATTTTGTTATAGCAACAAGAAAGTAATACAGTCCTTCAATTTGGGATGTTTTCATTGAGTTCCAGGAGTTCTGTATATACTACATTAATCCATCCTCAGACTTATGATTTGTAATTACTATTCTATGTATTGCCTTTTTTTTACTATTGTCTTGTTTCCTTTGTTTTTGAGGTAGGTCTCACTCTAGCCCAGGTTGACCTAGAATTCACTATGTAGTCTCAGGCTGGCTTCAAACTCACAGCAATCCTCCTACCTCTGACTCCCAAGTGCTGGGATTAAAGGCATGACCCACCACACCTAGCTTTTTTTCTTTTCTTTTCTTTTCTTTTTTTTTTTTTTTTTGAGGCAGATTTTACTCTATCCCAGGCTGAGTGGAACTCACTCTGTAGGTCCAGGCTGGCCTTAAACTCAATGATCTTCCTACTTTAGCTTGAGTTCTGAGATTAAAGGCGTGACAACTATGTCCAGCTTGCTGTGTGCATTTTAAAAAGAAAATTTATTAATTTGTGTGTGTATATGTGTGTGTGTGTATGGGTACACCAGGGGTCTCTTGCTACTATAAACAAACTTCATACACTTGTATATGGCTTTACATGGGTTTTGGGAAATTGTGCAAGCAGGTGTCTTTATCCACTGAGTCATCTCCCCAGCCCTTCTGTGTGCATTTCTTAAAAACCAGTCTTCAGGAGGTGGTGGAAAGAATGTAAGAGCTAAAGCAAGGGTAGGACTCCATACAACATGCTCCTCCAGACACAAAATGGCCTGGATATCTATGACCTCAAAGTGCCTGACACTACCTACACAAGACCCTCATAATAGGAGGAAAAGATCATGACAGCAAAATAAAAGAGACTGATTGAGAGGAGGAGGGGATATGATGGAGAATGGAGTTTAAAAGGGGAAAGTGGGGGAAGGGAGGGCATTACCATGGAATATTGTTTACAATCATGGAAGTTGTTAAAACAAACAACAACAAAAAAACCTCAAGTGCTTCTCTGAGGGTATGCAGAGAAGGGTGCTGCTGTGGGGGGACCAGCTGCAATGTCTGCTGAGCATGCTTTACCTGTGTTGCTGTGGAGTTGATCCAAGTATGAACTCCATGCTTAAATGCCAGCAGCTGACAATATAAGGTAATCACCACACCTGTGACATGGTGGCTGGTTCCCATGGACAAGATGAGCTGTTCACAGGAGCAAAACTGTTTAGCCACTTTATTCTGACTAACCCCCATAAACACACAGGTCAAAGCTACTATTCAAGGGTTTACCTGCAAGACTGCCACCTCTAACGTTCCCAGGAGAGGTAGAGTGGATGAGTGGGCTGATATGGCTGCTCACAGGTTATTGCCACAATACTTGGCTTCCTATAATTGTAGACAGTTGTCTTTCAGAGTATCCCAGCAGCAGGATGCCCTGATGAAAGTGAGGAAGGGCAGTTAGAGCTGGAGATGTCCTGCTCTGTGTTCCAGGTCAGGCAGGAGCTCACTGGGACCCATTAGATTGGGCTAAAGTCCATAGGGCTGTGCACAAGAAACAGACAAGGAGGCTGCACTGGCCAATGGCAGGTTTGCTTGTCACTTATCACTTGTCCTCCTGTGGCAGAGGGAGGTGCCAGTCTGCAGGGGGCTTCTGCCTCAGGGCCCATACCAGGGTGTGTTTCCGTGCAGCCTGGAGCCGTGTCCGCTCACTGTCGCAGAGGGATTGCTGTGCAAATGAGACTATGATCACTTACTGCTTCACAGCTGAGTCCTGAGCCCCACCACTGTCACACTGTCTCTGTACTCCCTTCCTCCTCCTCTTCATCATCACTTTTCTAACCAGAGGTACAAATGGGAGCGTAGGATCTGGCTCTGCAGCTCAGCTCTTTCTATTGACAATTAATTGTCCCATTTAGCACTTGAAGATCTAGGCCATTTTTTCTCAGAAGCCCCGTGAAAAATTACTGTGTACATCACTCCAACAGAAACTTTTTTGTGTGTTTTCTAAATCTGTTTTACTTTGATTTGCATAAGTGTATTTGGGAGAGGGTGGTGCCAGAACCTCTTGTTGCTGCAAATGAATACCAGAGGCTTGCATCACTTTTTGCATCTGGCTTATGTGGCTGGCTTGGGAATTGAACCTGTGCCAGCAGGCAGTCCAAGCAAGCATATTTAATAGCTGAGCCATCTCCCCAGCTCTCACTGTTTTCTTTTATTCAGCATCTTGTTTTTTACATTGGTTTGTCTGTTTCAGAATATGCACATGTATTTAATGCCTACCCTCCTGTTCCTTGTTGCTTCCCATTCACAGTGCCCTTAGGTTTCCTGTCCCCTTCTCCACATCACCCCTCCCACGAAATCTAGGGGTCAGTAGTCTATTTATATTGGAGTGTGGCTCCAGACCAGGGGCTTCCCATTCTCATCACTCCTGTTTTCAGGAGTGCCCAACAGCTTAACTGTGCCGAATGGATGATGGGAACGACCTCTGTTACATAGCTATTTTCTCTCATAAAAAACATTCCCTCTTGGAGTAAGTAAGAGAAGCTCAGAAGATTCAGGAAGCAGGTTAGGGGGATGGCTCAGAGGTTGGAGATGTTTGCTTGCAAAACCTGCCTATCTGGGATTCACTTCCCCTGTACCCAGATGCACAAAGTGGCATATGCCTCGAGTTCGTTTGCAGTGGCAAGAGGCACTGGTGTGCCCATTGTCTCTCTCTCTCTCTCAACTTAGGAGACTCAGAAAGCTTAAAAAAATCACAGGAGTCACAGACTCCTCCCCAAGGTTATGATAGCAGTGAGCTATTACTGGAGAGATTAAATTCTCCACGCAGCTATCTGTAAATTGTGCACAGAGCTTTCATGAGCTGCATCACTGGACTACCCATGCTCCTATAAGTGCCTCCTTGTTCCTACTGCTGGTCATAACACCGAAGAACTAGTTGGTTCGACTAGCTAGACAAGGATGGAATCTTTTCTTTGGTCCATCGTCGGTATTCTATCTGCAGTACAAGTTTCTTCACATCTCCCCAGAAAGTCTCCCAACAACCTTCTTACTGGTCTTTGTCCTCTACAATATACTGTCTACATTCTTAACAGGAAGACTGAGCTAAGTCAAATAATGGTCCTTGCACACTTTTAGGCTAGATTCTCCATGGCCCACCCCTCCGGGCACCTGAGCCTTCCTTTCCCTGATTATGTCCCCAGGCTGTGAAGATTGGCTCTTGGTCACTGGGGACCATCGGTATCGCATCCTCCACCTGGCTGCTGACAACCCTAATGCTGGACTGCTGTCCTTCCTCTCTCCAGGCTACTCTCTTTCTTTCTGTCTCTCCTTGTCCCTAAAGGCATCTTAAGTCCGGTCGAGAGAACAGTTCGGATTATTTTTCGAAAGGACGGAAGCACGCGGGATGCCCGGCGCACCTGGGCCTGGGCGCTGCGGCGCTCCTCCCAGTCGCGGCAGCTGTCCAAGTCGCGAAGCCATTGCTTGCAGGCCGGCGGCTCACCGTGAACGTAGTAGTGGTGCAGGAAGTGCCCGGCGCTGCGGCAGAGCTTCCACTCGGCATGGTAGGCCTCGCAGGGCCGCGGTGGCTGCGGGGAGAGACGGTGTGCTTCGCGGAAGGTCGGGTTCATCCTGTCACCCCAGTCCCCACCACACCCGGCGTTCCCACTATGCTCACCCGCCAGCCACCAGAGTCGGCCATGTCAAGTCGACCGCCGGGCCACGCCCCTCATGCCTCCAGCCAATGAAACCTGGTAGCGTGTGACTGACAGGTACATGAACCAATGAGCTGCAACTAAATGCTCATCTATCCCCTTGGGAAGCGCCCCACAGGACGTCTGGGTTCCCTGGTGGAGAGCCCGCTAGAGGTCTCACCCGCGGAGGGGCAGCTAGTGATGACAGCGGAATCACTGAGCCTAGTGGGGCTCTGAAGCACGTGTTCAGCTCTCTGCAACAATGTGATTTAGGGTTCTATTTTTGGTGTTTTTTTTTTTTTTTGCCTGTGTTCACGTTCGCATGTGTGTGGCAGGAGATGGAAGAAGTGTTCCTCAGTCATTCTCCATTCTAATCGACAGGTTCTCTCGCTGAACATGGAACTATTATGCTAGACCAGCTGTCTGGCCAGCCTTAGGGACGCTCCCGTGCCCATTTTACAGGGTTGTTAGAGATCTTAACTCGGGTCCTCAAGTTGGCAGGGCAAGCATTTTGCTGACTGAGCTATCTCCCCAGCCTTTGGAACAGTTCTTCCAAGCATTATTTATTTATTTATTCTTTTTCAGGTAGGTCTAGCCCAAGCTGACGTGGAATTCTCAGAGATGCCTCAAACTCAAGGCGATCCTCCTACCTTTGCCTCCCGAATGCTGGGATTAAAGGCATGTGCCAGCCACCACTCCCCCCTTGGTTCAGTTAAAAAAAAAAAAAATATATATATATATATGATTTTTATTGATAACTTCTATACTTACAGACAACAAACCGTGGTATTTCCCTCCCCCTCCCCCACTTTCTCCTTCATAATTCTGCTGTCATATCCCTGTCCTCTCTCCATATTAGTCTCTCTTTTAATTTGATGTCATCATCTTTTTCTCCTATTATTAGGGTGTTGTGTGGGTATTGCTAAGCACTGCAAGGTCTTGGATATTGAGGCCAAATTCTGTCCGGACAGTTGTATGTAAGGAGTGGTACCCTTCCTTTGGCTCTTACATTCTTTCCGCCACCTCTTCCACAATGGACCCTGAGCCTTGGTGGGTGTGATAGAGATGTTTCAGTGCTGGACACTCCTCTGTCCCTTCTTCTCAGCACTATGTTGCCTTTTGGGTCATCCCAGTGGTCATTGGCCTCTGAAAAGAGAAACTTCTCTAAACAGAAGTGAGAGTAGCATTAATATATGAGTATGAACATTAAGTGTAGTGCTTTCAGGGCAATTTGGTGATAGTAATATATGCATTTATCCAGACAAGAGCAGGCTTTATACCCCAAAGGCTCATAACCTCTCCTGCCATAGTTTTTTTTTTTTTTTTTTTTTTTTTCCCCGAGGTAGGGTTTCACTCTAGCTTCAGGCTGACCTGGAATTCACCATGTAGTCTCAGGGTGGCCTCAAACTCATAGCGATCCTCCTACCTCTGCCTCCCAAGTGCTGGGATTAAAGGCATGCACCACCATGCCCGGCTTGCCATAGGCTTTTGATTAGGTTTTCAGTACCAGGCATTTATTCCCTCCCATAGAGCAGGTCTTCAGTCCAATTAGAGAGCAGTTGGTTTCTCCCAGAGCAGACATGCCACTTTTGCACTCGTTCAGTGTTTGGCCTATCAGGCCAAACTTGAGGCTTCCAGTGTCCACGGTTTTCACCGCTGATGACTTCTGTGTCCCATAAGGCTGCATGCAGTGCAGCTTTTTCCAGCTTTCAGTTGGCTGGGCTACAGGGAGATGATTTTCTGCTTATCACCAGCTTGGTTTCTCAGTGACTTTGCCACTCAGGCATGTGAAGTCTTTGGTAATTGGGTCTTACCATCTCTTTCTCATGGGGAACCAAGGGCCTTGGCAACAGCCTGTAATGTTTTGGAGGCAACAGGGACCTCCCTAGCCAACGACTCACTGGAAGGTATCCCATCCCAGGCACTGAAAATTTTCTAGTAACAACCTATGGCTTCTGGATGTGCCATTATTTTAAAGTAGATTTTCATACGTCTTCTTCAGAGTATCTTGAATTTTGATTGACCCTCTCCCCACCCTTCTTTTATACAGTCTCTTCCCCTGACCTCGCTTAGGCCTTTCCTCTCCCTGTAATCTGTTCTTCTACTTACATATATACAATACCATCCTCTTAAGATCTTCCCTCTCCTCCCTCCCTTATAGCCTTTTTCTAGCTTATGGGTCTCTGCTACTGATTTTTGGTTCCAGATCACACACAAGTCTATACATTTGTAGCTAGGATCCACATATAAGAGAACATGCGACGTTTGGCTTTCTGGGCCTGGGTTACCTTAGTATAATCCTTTCCAGATCCATCTATTTCCCTGCAAATTTCATAATTTCATTTTTCTTTACCACTGAATAGAATTCCATTGTGTAGATGTACCACATTTTTATTATCCATTCATCTGTGAATGGACATCTAGGTTGGTTCCATTTCCTAGCTATTGTGAATAGAGCAGCAATAAATATGGTTGTGCAAGTATCTCTAAGGTAGTGAGAAGTCTCATTAGGCTATATGCCTAAGAGTGCTATAGCTGGATCATATGGCACATCTATTTTTAGCTGTCTCAAGAACCTCCACACTGATTTCCACAATGGTTGTACCAAATTACATTCCCACCAACAGTGCAGAAGGGTCCCCCTTTTACCACATCCTTGCCAACATTTGTCATTTTTTTTCTTGATGGTAGCCATTCTGATGGGAGAGAGATGGAATCTCAAGGTAGTCTTAATTTGCATTTTCCCTGATGGCTAAGGATGTAGAACACTTTTTTAGATGTTTATATGCCATTTGTATTTCTTCCCGTGAGAACTATTTAGTTCCATAGCCCATTTTTTGATTAGATTGTTTGATATCTTATTGTTCTGTTTTTTGAGTTCTTTGTATATTCTGGATATTAATCTCTGTCAGATGTGTAACTGGCAAAGATTTTCTCCCATTCTATAGGTTGTTCTTTGCTGTACAAAAGCTTTGTAACTTCATGAGATGCCAGTGGTTGATTAGTGGTTTTATTTGCTGAGCAACTGGGGTTTTATTCAGAAAGTCATTATCTATGCCAATATGTTGAAGGGTTTCTCCTACCTTTTCCTGTAGCAATTTCAGAGTTTCAGGTCTGATATTAAGGTCCCTGATCCAGTTGGACTTGATGCTTGAGCATGGAGAAAGACAAGGACCTATTTTTTTTTCTTCTTTTTAAATTTATTTGAGTGACAGAGAAATAGGCGCAGAGAGAGAGAATGAATGAGTATGGGCACGCCAGGGCCTCCAGCCACTGCAAATGAATTCCAGACACGTGCGCCCACTTGTGCATCTGGCTAACGTGGGTCCTGGGGAATCAAGCCTTGAACCAGGGTCCTTAGGCTTCACAGGCAGGCGCTTAACCACTAAGCCATCCCTCCAGCCCATTTTCTACATATCTTTCTACATATAGATATCCAGTTTTCCCAGCACCACTTGTTGAAGAGGCTGTCTTTTCTCCAATGAATATTTTTGGCATTTTTGTCAAAAATCAGATGGCTGTAGCTGCCTGGGTTAACATCTGGGTCCTCTATTCTGCTCCAATGATCTACATACATGTCTTTGTGCCAATACCATGCTGTTTTTGTTACTATGGCTTTGTAATATGGCTTAAAATTGGGTATGGTGATACCACCAGTCTTTTCTTGTTGCTCAAAGTCTCTGTGGTTAGGGCACCTCCCAGGTTGGCAGCCCCAGGGGCTGCGCATGAAACCTTAGCAGCATTGATGAAGGCCATGATGTTCAAGCTTTGGCCCTGTGGCACAAACCATCACTGGCCATATATAGTGGCTCATAAGAAGGTATGAGCAATGTAATGACCTGCTAGTCTTGCCACATAGAAGTCTCCATTTCATGAACAGAAGTAGAAGCCTTCTTGAGCAAAAAGCCTGCTTTTGTAGGATCACATTGGCTGACATTTTCAGCGCAGCCCTTAGCATATGATCTGGCTCCATTTAGAGAACTATTGTGTAGATTTCATAGGTTTTCGGTAGTCTTATCAGCTAGACTTTTTTGGCCTTTATTGTTCTGTTGGGAAAGGCCTTTTCTTGGCCTCCACTTCTAACTGGGTTCCTTGGGGAGATCATTTTGTCTCTAGACACCTATACACCCCTCCACCTCTGTATCCCAGAACATATTCCAGTCAACCAACCTTGCTTTGTACGAGTTTACCTCCATCCTGAATGGATGCTCAGGCTAGATCACTGTCTCAGTCCTGGCAGGTTCACTGCCTGGAGTTGATACTGTCTGTACTTATAAAGGTGAACCAGGACTGGAGAGGTGGCTTAGCGATTAAGACACTTGTCTACAAAGATTAAGGACCCAGGTCAATTCCCCAGTACCCATGTAAGCCAGATGTACAAGGTAGGGCATGTGTCTGGAGGTTATTTGCAGTGGCTAGAGGCCCTAGTGTGCCCATTCTCTGCCCGCTCCCCCTGAAATAAAATATATTTTTTTAATTATTTTAAAAAGTGAACCAAGGGCTGGAGAGATGGCTTAGCGGTTAAGCGCTTGCCTGTGAAGCCTAAGGACCCTGGTTCGAGGCTTGATTCTCCAGGTCCCACGTTAGCCAGATGCACAAGGGGGCGCACGCGTCTGGAGTTCGTTTTCAGTGGCTGGAGGCCCTGGCGCGCCCATTCTCTCTCTCTCTCTCTCCCTCTTTCTCTGTCACTCTCAAATAAATAAATAAAAATGAACAAAAAAATTAAAAAAAAAAAAGTGAATCAAGAGCCGGGTGTGGTGGCACATGCCTTTAATCCCAGCACTTGAGAGGCAGAGGTAGGAGGATCACTGTGAGTTCAAGGCCACCCTGAGGCTTCGTAGTGAATTCCAGGTCAGCCTGGGCTAGAGTAAGACCCTACTTCGAAAAGAAAAGAAAAAAGTGAACCAAGGGCTGGAGAGATGGCTTAGTGGTTAAGATGCTTGCCTGCAAAGCCAAAGGTCTACGGTTCGATTACCCAGAACCCACATAAGCCAGATGCACAGGGTGTTGTGTGCCCATTTTCTCTCCCTCTCTCTTTCTCTCTCTCCCCCTTTCTCTCAAATAAATAGTGAACCAAGTCGGGAGTGAAGGAGCTCTACAATGAGAACTTTAAAACACTCAAGTGAGAAATTGCAGAAGACACAAGGAAATGGAAAGATATCCCATGTTCTTAGATTGAAAGAATCAATATTGTAAAAATGCCAGATCATATGCTAAGGGCTGCGCTGAAAATGTCAGCCAATGTGATCCTACAAAAGCAGGCTTTTTGCTCAAGAAGGCTTCTACTTCTGTTCATGAAATGGAGACTTCTATGTGGCAAGACTAGCAGGTCATTACATTGCTCACACCTTCTTATGAGCCACTATATATGGCCAGTGATGGTTTGTGCCACAGGGCCAAAGCTTGAACATCATGGCCTTCATCAATGCTGCTAAGGTTTCATGCGCAGCCCCTGGGGCTGCCAACCTGGGGAGGTGCCCTAACCACAGAGACCTTGCTAGACCTCACTATCCCCACTCTTAACTATCAGGGAGTTTTGTTTGTCCCCATACTCTTCAGAAGCCCCAGAAACAACTGTAAGGAGGCTTTCTTCTAATTTCTGGCTAGTGGCACACCAACAATCCATGTCAGTACCTAATCACATAGCTGGAGGTGACTCAAAACATTAATCAGTGTGTCTTTTTATTTGCAGTTCTTCATTTATAATTATTCTCAAGGAGCAATTCTAAAATAACTTCATCAGTATGTTAAAAGATCAAACATTATATAAAGTGCACATCTGAGGTCAAATTTAATTTAAAAAAATGGGACTGTGGTTGCAGCTCAGTGGCAGAGTGCATGCTTAATATTCATGAGGCTCTGGTTTTAATCCCAGCACTTAAAAAAATAAAAAATGGGCTGGAGAGATGGCTTAGCTGTTAAGACACTTGCTTGTGAAGCCCAAGGACCCAGGTTTGATTCCCCAGTACCCACAAAAAGCCAGATGCACAAAGTGGCACATGCATCTGGAGTTCACATGTAGTGGCTGGAGGTTCTGGCATGCCTATTCTCTTTGTCTCTCTCTGCTTGCAAATAAATTAAAAATAAAGACAGGTCAGCAGATCCTTTAATAATACAACTACAAAATGGGAGAGGGTGGAGGAGAAAGAGGAACATACCTTTACTTAGCATGTATTTATACTAACACATCTGACACAGTTGGCTTCATCATGGTGTTGTTTAATTACAGAACAGGTTCACACTAAGGAGCCAACTATTTCCATATGAAATAAAAATAAAGTGTGAAATATTTGATTAGGTATTCATCTTAAGGAGTAATACTTTTCCTTTTTTTCTTTCTTTTGGCTTTTTGAGGCAGGGTCTCACCCTAGTCCAGGATGATGTGGAACTCACTCTGTAGCCCAGGCTGGCCTCCAACTCATGAGAATCCTACCTGAGCCTCCTGAGTGCTAGGATAAAAGGTGTAAGCTACCATGCCTGGATTAGAAGTGGTACTTCTGAAGACAAGTCATTACATAAAATAAAAATAGAACCTTTTCAAATACTAAATTTGCAGCTAGAGTTGGTGGGACAGCCACTGTTTATAGAGCTTATTTACTTAAACCACTTTTGTTCTAAGCTAAAGACATTGCCTGTGTAACCAAACTGGGAAAAAGGAAAATTAAAAAGAATATTTCAAGTTACAGTATGTTCATTCCCCTCCACTGATTCTGTTAGGAATCAGGGAACTGCTCTGAGGAAGCAATGGGAGAGCGCTTGAGCTAAAAGCATGAAGTAGAGGAGGTGTTGTTTATAGGACCTCGAAGACAGCTCTTTCTTCACCCCAAATTAAGTACACACTCTTGAAGTTCCATTGGTTCCACCTCCAGGTCAAACTTGATAAATCCTAGGTAACCTTAAATAAGCAAACCTTAAATAACACACAGCATTCTCTTAAGATAGTCTCATCCTTGTCAGAGCCAGTAATGAAAACCAGTATGTTGCAACTGATTTTATTTTCCAATCAGCCAGGAGTCTTGGAGTTAAGGCTTTCTTCCCTTTTTACGCAATGACTGTCCTTCTCCAGAGAAAGCAACAAATCTGCCTCCAGCTTCATCCTAGGTGTGAAGATATTATTGTTACAGGTTTATAATAATTGCCTCATTCTGTGGGCTCAAGTAGCACCTATCCATTTTCCGTATTTCATTATTCAGAATAAGAAATTTCTCTGAACTATTAATGCAAACCATAACTTACGGCACCAAGAATCTCACAGAATCACAAAACTTTGACTCTGTACCTTTTTTCAGTTTGAAGGCATAACCCTTTCTCAAGGTATGAAGGTTTGTTTTGATAAGCCCATCTTAAATTGAAAAGGCATGTAGTACCCCTAAACCACCAAGCTGTGGTGCCTTGCTACTGCTCAGCACTGAGAGAGGACCATATAGCCCAGGAAAGGAACAAAATTCAAAAATCCAGATAATAGGTTTCTACTGACTGTTGTCCACCACTTTCTATCAGCATGAAGATGAAAAATCCATAATACATTGGGGATCATTATATACCCTATGCTCATTTCTGCAGGACTCAGCCCTATGGCTCCCATCTCACAATCATCTGCTCAGCCTGGAGATGCTGTTCAGAAATGGCAAGCTCTAGTTCTGTTACAAGGAAAAGGGGCTAGGGTTGCAGTGACACATGTGCAAGGCCTTGGGTTCGAATTCCAGTGCTGAAACAGTAAGCATACACGAGACGAGACCCACCTGGGCCCCTAGTTTTTCTGTGGCACAGCCTGGAGCTGGCATTCAAGCCCTGACTTGCTAGCATGCCTACAAAGGCTGTACAGAGTAGTCAGGCCACCAAGAACCCCAAGAAGGGAAATTATGACAAAAACCCTACTCTGAATGATAAGAAACCTAGTCATTATTAGTAAGTCAAACATCTCATGGCTAATAGAATAAACTTACCTCTTCAACCTTCTTGACTAATGGTCGTGAATTTCTGATGAAAGTGATCTTACCAAGCTTAAATTCGTAATTGGGAATTCCTCTGTGAAGATGATGGATATCTTATGAGAAATGTTAGTTCCAGAAAAGACTAAAATTTGCTTTTGACAAAGAGGAAGGCAAGCAGAAAAGATGAGTGTCTTTCTGGTGCTTGTAGTATGTTGCAGCACTCACCTGCACCTTCTAGCAGGGAATCAGGAGGCAAATGGTTTTAGCACAAACACTGTCTGTGGTGGGGTAGAAGACTACAGACTATGGGCCAGGCCTCACAGATCCCCACACACAAATGCTACACTTAACTCACCCCCAGCATTCTCCTTCTGTTCACATACATGGTAGACAGCTTATAATTTTCATCCCTATCCATGTTCTGAAGGCCATTAGAAGAGTCCCTAGACCCAACACTGGTATACTCTATCACCATACGAGTGCAAATGGAGATCTGAACTTATCTAGTAGCCTGCTGGCTCAGCTTTATCTCCAGTGCTAAAAGGAGGCTCTCCGACCTCATGGGGTTGGCACAGACCTTTCCTGGAGAATGACAAATCTCCAGCAGGGGCAGAATCAGGACAAACCTACCTTTTAATGTCTCCAGGCTTGATTGGGGAGGGACTGGGCTCGACTCCTTTCTTCTTTCCATCCAGTCTATTCCCAGAGCCAGAAAAGGCCTAAAATAGGCAAGCCAGAAGAGTTCTATGCTAAGCCTTGAGAGAGCACACATGTACCCTCTTTTCAGAGATTAGAGTAAGAGCTGGTGGCACTGCCCAGATTATTCAAGTCTAAACCCCTTGTTCCCTAGCTACTGGAATGCTGGCAGCCACAAGAGCTGTATGACACAGGCAACCAGTAGTAGTAATGGGCTGACTTCTACAGAGTGCACCTAGCTAGAGCCCCTGTGGATGGGCTAAGGTCTCTGTTACAACTCCCCAGGCCCAGCTTCCCGAATGTCCAGCTATGCCCCCTCCACTGTTTCCTGGTATCCGAGTGTGTTGGCATGTTTTTCAGGGAGCATAGCTAGCTAGCAGCCTTGTTTGTATGGGTCATGTTTACAGCTGACTTTCATTCAAATGCTGTAGGCAAATAAAAACAGGATGTGTTTTTAGAAGATCAAGCAAATGTGGTAGCAAATGGTGAAACTCAGGGAAGGGTTTGTGTGTGTCTATTACAAAGTTGGACTTTTTGGTAGGTTACTATACCCAGGGCCTTGCACCTGCCAGGCAAGTACATATCAGTACCCAGAGGCTAAATCCTGCTGATGTTCACAGAGCATCAGAGAGAACACTTTGCAATGAATGTCCTGGCTTCAGGAAGCACAGAACGAGACTCGCTGCCTGGCACTCACGCGGAAGCCCATCTCTCCAACATAGCTGCTGTGGTCAGCTTCACCTTCCTGATAGGAAGACAGAAAAACAGGAGATGATGAGCTTCTCAACAAGGATGGTCAGCTTCTCCCAGAACCTCCCAGTTCTACTGCTGCCCCAAGTCTTCACTAGCTAGGACACACTGCCTTCCAGGAGTCCTGAAGAGAAGCAGGGGTGTCACCTAGGCAGCCCAAACAGTCCACACTCAAGGAAATATGGGTATAAAAAAGGGCTTGCCCCGGGGTGGAGTAAGAAGGGATTTGGGAAACCACTTACTGCTGATTCCTCATGCTGCACCTGTCTTTCTGGCTCCTTGTAGCCCAGGGGAGCATCAAAGTCCACCTGTGTTTCCAAGATGAAAGGTAAAATTCTAAGACAGGGGAACACTCAACTTCCTTATTTATCTTGTTTTAATTGAGACAACTGTAGATTCTGTGTTCTAAGAACTAACGCTGCAAGATGTACCTTGTATACTTTGCCTAATTTTTCTAATGGCAACATTTTATAAATCATAGGTCAGTATCACTAACAGCATATCAACATTAACAGACACACTGCTCTTATATATAGCTCCCTGGTTACAATGTACATGTGTTTTTATTACCATGGAGGTCTGTGTATCCACCACAACTAAAATATTACATAGTATTAAAAGGATCCCCTATGTTCCTGAAAACCAATAATCTATCTTCCATCTACTGACATACCATACTTAATGCACAACTATCTCTCCCCCTCGCCACCCCAAGGCAGGGTCTCACTCTAGCCCAGGCTGGCTTCAAATTCACAGTGATCCTCCTACCTCTGCCTCCCAAGTGCTGGGTTTAATGGTGTGTGTCACCATACCTAGCTGCTGTCTTCCATTTCTAAACTTATAGCACCTTAAGAATGTCATATGAGGCCTGGAGAGATGGATTAGCAGTTAAGGCATTTGGCTGCAAAGCCAAAGGACCCTGGTTTGATTCCTCAGGACCCACATAAGCCAGATGCACAAGAGGGTGCATGTGTCTGGAGTTTGTTTGAGAGTCCTGGTGTGCCCATTCTCTCTCTCCCTCTCTCAGCCTTTCTCTCTCTGAAATATACAAATAAAACATTAGGAAAAAAAAAAAAAAAAGAATGTTACATGAGAATCTGTAATATTTTTTTTGCTCACCACCCAGGTGTTATATGCACCTAGTTTGTTCCCAATCAGGAGGCTGTGACAGTTTCCCCTGCTCTTCAGAATATGCAGTCTCTGTAGGCCTGAGCTCACTATGGACTCAGCTACCTTAGGGCAGAATGCCGTGCACATTCCCCAGGATGGCTCACTATGTGAACAGCCTCCTTGTGATTTCTAACAGCACATCCTTCCTTTTCACCCACACAGGGGCTGTGTGACACCCCTTCCTGGGATCCTGACCTAACCTCAACGAAACTGGAAAGAGCGACTCACATTCATGTCACACTCAATAATTGAAACAGCCTTGTCAGGTTTGGTCTCCATCACTCGCAGTTCATAGATCTGCAGAAAGAACAGAAAAATCAACAACAGTTCTAAGGCAGCACTGGGGGCTAAAGACATGTACCACCACACTGAAAACATTTTTAAAAATTATTTATTTATTTATTTATTTATTTATTTGAGAGAGAGAGAGAGAGAGAGAGAGAGAGAGAGAGGCGCAGAGAGAGAAAGAGAATGGGTGCACTAGGACCTCTAGCCACTGCAAATGAACTCTAGATTTATGTACCACCTCGTGCATGTGGGTACTGGGGAAATCAAACCCGGGTCATTAGGCTTCTCAGGTAAGCACCTTAACTGCTAAGCCATCTCTCTAGCCCATTTTTAAAAAAAATTTATTTATCTGCAAGCAGAGAGAGAATGGGCATGCCAGGGCCTCTAGCTGTGGCAAACAAACTCCAGATATATGCACCACTTTGTGCATCTAGCTTTAGGTGGGTACTGGGGAATCAAATGCAGGCCATTAGGATTTTTAGGCAAGTGTCTGCACTCTGATGGACCCAGGGCCTGCTTCCTTTCCAGGAAGGGTGTTACAAAGACAAGGATGATGCAGTTGTCTTTTTCTGGCTCCTCAGCATAGTGAAGGGCTAGCAATTTTTATTTTTCCTTGAAAATATATTTTATTTTAATTTATTTATTAGAGAGGGGAGACGGAGAGAGATGAGAGAATGGGTATGCTGGGGCCTCCAGCCACCAGAAACTCCAGATGTATGTTCCACTTTGTACATCTGGCTTACATGGGATCTGGGGAATCAAATCTGGGTCCTTAGGCTTTGCAGGCAAGTGCCTTAAATTAAGCCATCTCTCCAGCCCTCCCACTTCTTTTTGAGATAGGATCTTGCATTGTAATTTGGGCCAGCCTTGAACCCACTTAATGAGCCCACATCCTCAGTCTCCTAACTGCTGGGATCACAGGCATACTCCACCATGTCCTGCCAGTAAAGATGTCACTGGCAGAATCAGCAGCCTTACTGCCATGGTACACAAGTATGATAAGTATAACTTATTATTTAAGTGTAAATAAGTATGACTTTTTGTCAACTTATTTGCCTATAAATTCAATCAATCCTTAACAGACACTGAGTGAATTAGAGCTCTAAATGTGAGGCTAGGGATATATTTATTTTTTTATTTGGGAGAGAGAGAGAGAGAGAGGGAGAGAGAGAGAGAATGAATGAGAATGAATGAGAACTGGCACACCAGGGCCTCAGCCACTGCAATCAAACTCCAGACACTTGCAATACCCACTAGGCATGTGTGACCTGACACCTGCCTCAGCTTTGTGTGTCTGGGTTACATGGGCTCTGGAGAGCTGAACTTGGGTCCTTAGACTTCGCAGGCAAGTGCCTTAACTGCTAAGCCATCTCTCCAGGCCAAGAATTTTTAGCAAGTAAACAGTAGGCAGAATTATGATCCAGGCATACCATGTAAAGAAGGCCCATTAAGTACCAGGATGGACAATGCAGGTGGTTCTTTGTTGTGGATTAAAAACATTACCTTGTGCCTTGTGGATGGTGACAAAAAAAAAAAAAAGCTGGAGAGATAGCATAGTGGTTAGGGTGCTTGCCTGAGAAGCCTAAGGACCCATATTTGACTCTCCAGAAACCACTTAAGGCAGACGCACTACGTCACACATGCACACAAGGTGGTGCATGTCTGGAGTTTGATTCCAGTGGGCTAGAGGCCCTGGCACACCAATTCTCTCTCTCATAAAAAAAAAAAAAAAAAAAAAAACATCACCCAGGAGGCCCCTTCCTAAGGCATTGAACAGTTACTGTGGGAAGAAGACTCGCCTGTGCAGTAGCTGCTGCCAATGGTGCACGGACCTCTACTTGTGGGTGAGTCAACACCCACGCTGAAGTGTGACTTCAGTGATGCAGCCGGCCCACCTCATCTGTACTCCTGTAAGTAACCCCAATTAACTCACTTGGGATCTAATATATATACATATTTTTGGTCTGTCTCTGTCTTCTTTCTGGGGTGAACAAAAATTGACTCCCCAGGCACACTAATTCAACATTTATTAGGTGTGTTCTAGGCCACACTGGCCTCACCTACCTTTTCATTATAGTTGATGGCAATCACATCCCCGGTGGTCAGACAGGCAAAGTTTCTCAATGCATTTTCTAATCTGTAGACAGGCTGTCAAGGGGTGGTCATGTGAATGCATGTCCATCATAGACTCAGGTATCAAGACTGAGTTTGCAGCTTCAGCTCCTACAGGCCGACTCCAGCTACATGAGGGTGTGTCACTAGGGGCAGATCTGAATTTCAGCCTAAGGTATGCAGAGAGGTTTTGAGCTCTGGCTATGCTTGCTTGTGATGCTGTTTGGCGTTGTCTCTCTGCTTGGATTTATGAATGGCAGCCAGCTTCTTCTGCCATTTGATGAAACTTCCCTTGGATCGATAAGCTTGGAATAAATTCCTTCCCCCAAAAACTGTGTCTGGTTTGGATGTTCATCCCAACATTGTGGAGCTGACTACAGCACAAGGCAACACAGCAGGCACATACTCTCAATTTGTGCCATGTAGTACTAATAATATGAAGAGCTATTACAATGAAACACTCTTCTCTGTGACTCTGAGAGAACATATTGACCTACACTCTCAACCACCTTGCATCACTTTCTGCATGCTTTGGAACATGCTATGTTGTGGTACCAGCTCCCCACTTCTCTGTTCTAACAGTATTAGTTACTTTTCTTATCACTGTGACCAAATATCCAACAAGAAGCAATGTAAGATTTACTTTAGATCATGGTTTAAAAGTATAGTCCATCACAGGGACAAGGGTACAGACTGACCTGAAACTCACAATTATCCTGCCTCTTGATCCTCAGTACTGAGATTACAAGTGCATATCGTCACATCCAAGTACCCTTTGTTTTCTCAAGTATTTAAATAATAAATAGGCATAGAAATGTGGTTTAGTAGTAGATCACTTGCCTATCACATCCTAGAAACCAACAAAAGATTTAAAGCCCCAGAACTGCAAAAGAAATAAAGGAACAAGACACTCATATATTATATTAACAATAAGCCAACTGGAGCCTCAAAGTAGAGATTGCAATCACAGCTCACACACAGCATGTCCCTTGCCTACACTGGCCACCCTTATATGCCCTAGGCTTAGAGGCAAACATTGAGGTCAAAGGCAAATGAGCAATCCTGTCCTTCCACTAGATATACTGTGCATCCTGGTCTTTGTGCCTGGTGGCATGGTCTAACTGAAAGAAGGCTCTATGTATTTGGAAAATGACCAGAGCTCTCAAAGTGCTAGGCCAGGGCCAAGAGGACATGCTGCTGATGCAATTATTCTTACAATACAATAACTTCAATTACAAACAAATGCACGGTTCTCAAAGACACACAGACTTAACAAAGTGCCTGTTGTTAATAACTGCTGGGCATCCCTCCTTTAGAGGAATCATTTTTAGGCCAAAAGGATACACTGCTTTGGGATTGGTGATATCCAGGAAGTCTGGGCTCTGAGGCTGGAATTTGGAGTATGTGGCCACTTGAAGGTTGACACTCTCCACCTGAACCAGGCCCCCTTCTTCCAGTAGTAAGTTCTGCATCATCTAAAGGAAGAAAGTCTGCAGGAATACTCTGGAGTTTCAAGTACCTTTGACAGCTGCAATCAAGTATGCAATGACATCTCTCAAGTCAGTGTGACTCATGTGTACTCAGTATATGTTTAGGATATGGCACAGCATGCTCTCCTAGACCCCTCCTCTTACTGGGCTACTCTGCTTGGAGATCAGACTCCTAAGTGTGCATTCATTCAGGGAGCATCCCTATAAGATCCCCACACTGTAACACAGGTCAAAGGACAGAGACCCTGGCAGCTCTACTCACCCAGTGTGGGAGGTAGCAAATGCCTTCATCAGCAACAAACTCCAGCACACCACAGTGTGTCATGCGGTCAGAATTCTTATTGGTCAGTTTGAACAGCATGGGATAAGTAATATTAAGTCGGCCTAAGAAGAAAGAGATCATGAATCACAGATGAGGTAAAAGCCCAAGGCACAGGGAGAAGAAACCATGTTCACCCAGCACCCTCTCCTCAAAGAGCCTTCCTGCCACTTCACTGTGGCCTGATCCTCTAGACTTGAGTACATGCCCACAACAGTCTCCTACTGCTCAAGGTAGAGACACATCACTACCTTTGAGAACACAGCACGTGGCCCAGAGGAACCTGCTGACTTAATTATGCAGTACTCGTAATTTTTTGTAATCACAATTTCACAAAATAACATGTTTATTATTAATAAACCATGAGTCAGGGCTCCTGTGGGGGAGAAGCTGGCCACAGCTACACTTGTGAAGGGCCCTGGGACCCAGCTGAAAAGGACAGCCCTCTCCATGGTGGCATGAGCAGGATCACCCCCCCCCCAGCCCCGTAAGACATTCAAAACCTGTACCACATGTAATCTCAAAAAGTAATTTTGAAATGTGAACACCATGATAGGAGCCAGTAGGAAGTAGGCTAGACAAAAATCCAGTTTCTGCCACTGGGATAGATTGGAGTTTGTTAGTATGGTGGTATGAACGTGAATGTAAGTCCCTCAGAGCCTCAGGGATTTTTGATTAAGACTGAGCTTGCAATTTTAGGTCTCCAGCAAGTGGAACCCTGTTGGTGAGGTTTCACAGGGGCTGGATCTTACAGCCCAGTGCTCCTAGATGTGTGGAGAGAGCTTGGGCTATTTGTGCTTGCTAGTGTCGGTGCCTCTCGCTCTCCCCCCTGTGGATGCTGAAGTGAGCCAGCTTCTTCCCCCATTGATGATGCTTCCCCTGGATTCTGTAAGTCTGAAATAAACCCTTTCTTACTATAAATTGTTTTTTTGTCTAGCAACATCTTGTCCCAGCACCAAGAAAGTAACTGCAACAGTTAGGTTAGGTAAACACACCACAGAGGGAGGCCTCTTCTAAAAGTATAATGAAGCAAATTAAGAAAGAGCTTGGGTAGGAAGCTCCAAAGCAATTCAGGAAACAGCAGCTCTCCACAGAGGTGGGAGTGTGACCTTACTACCATAGCTGACGAAGGCAGTCAGAGGACAAGGTCCTAGGCCTTCTGTCCCCAAACTACCTCCCAGCTATAGAAGCTGAAAGTTGACTCCCACTGGAAAGTACAGTGCCCACAGGCCACAGCAAGCCACTGTCAAACCTTGCCTTGTCTCAGGTACTTGTACTCTTGGTTTTCCCAGACTAATAAGCTCTCCAGAGAGGATTCCTAATTACATTCTGACAAAGGTCATCTAGGTCTGGACACACTGAAGAGCCTATGCTCATTTTTGGCATCCATATTATATTATCCAAGTTGTCAAATCACTTAGAAAATACTCACTGAGTTGATCGAGGGCTGAGGGTGGCATAATTACTGTGGAAAAAATAGTTAAGAAATATTAAATAAAAACAAATAGAACAAAGGCAAGATACACTTTCTAATATATCTTTTAAAAGTTTTAAACAGAATTTCATAATTACCCTTCATAAGGAATATTACTTGATGTTATTTATCTTGGGGCCCTGAATGACTCCGTCATCAACCTAATCATAATCAGAACCCCACTCCCGCCATCCATAACCTGGGACAAGTGACATTTTTACAGTAATGCTAGTGTCCAGTGTCCACATGCAAAGTAAGGGGTGGGAAAGGCTACAAAGTTTTTAGATTTAGGGCAGGAAAGGTTACTATTCAAAATAAAAACAAGCACATACTCTTCCCTCCTTTCTCCACATCTGACCTGTCATTAGGCCCTGCTAGCATGGATACGGAAAAGCAGCGGTACTGTGTGGAAAAGCGGTTCTGAAAGACCCGGGGAATTGGGTGATCGAACATGTTGAAGGAGAACTAGAAGGAAGAAAGAGATATTGGTATTAGAACAGAACAAAGGCTCCCTTCTTCCTTCCTTCCTCCTTCCCTCACCTCCCTCTTTCTGCAGCACTGCCTCACTAAAGCAAAGTCAAAACATGGTGTCATGTTTTGGTAAGATTCCAGTTAAGCTATGTACTAACACTGGGCTTAGTAACATGCTACAGATCAACCTGGAGTCATTTCAAACATTCTGATATGAAATCTCATCATGAGCTGGGGATGATGGCACATGCCTTTAATCTCAGCACTTGGGAGGTTGAGATAGGGGTTCAAGGCCAGCCTGGGATAAAGTGAGACCTTGCTTAAAATAAACAATAGCTGGATGTAGTGGTGCAAGCCTTTAATTTCAGCAGAGGTAGGAGAATAGCTAGGAGTTTGAGGCCAGCCTGAGACTACAAAGTGAATTGCAGGTAAGCCTGGGCTAGATCAAGACTCTACATCGAAAAGAAAAGCCGAAAAGAAAAAAAAATAAACAAAGAAACAAACAAAAAATCCCATCATGGGTATGAACCCAAAACAGGATTATGAACCATCTTTACACATTCCTTTTTAGAGTACTATTATTATAACAGGCATAGAGAGGCAGCCCAAAATTAAGAGGACCAAACAAAATGTGGTGCACACATGTGATGGAGTATTGTTCATCCTTAAAAAAGAAAGTCTAGGGCTGGAGAAATTGCTTAGTGGTTAAGGCTCTAGCCTGCAAAGCCAAAGGACCCCGGTTCAATTCCCCAGAACCCACATGAGCCAGATGCACAAGGTGGTACATGCGTTTGGAGTTCGTTTGCAGTGGCTCGAGGCCCTGATGAGCCCATTCTCTTAAAAACAGAAGAAAATAGAGATGGCTTAGCGGTTAAGGCGCTTGCCTGCAAAGCCAAAGGACCTCGGTTCGATTCCTCAGGACCCACGTAAGCCAGATGCACAAGGTGGCGCATGTGTCTGGAGTGCATTTGCAGCAGCTGGAGGCCCTAGCGCACCAATTCATTCTCTATCTCTCAAATAAATAAATAAATATATTAAAAAAGGAAATCCTATCATGTTACAAAATGGCTAAACCTTGAGGACATTATGCTAAGTGAAATAAGCCAGTCACAAAAGGGCTTATACCATGATTCCACTCACAATCGATACCTGCAAAAATCAAATATAGAGACAGAGAGTGAGGAAGGGTAGTAAATGAAGAATTATCAGTGGGAACACCAGTTTCATTTTTGCATTACACAAATGTTTTGGACGTCTACTGTGAACAATATGAACACATTTAACACCACAAATTTAAGCTTTTCACACATACACAAAGAAATCACAGTATAGCACATAATTCTTGAATCAATTCTGATATACAGGAAGTAGCAGGGAAGCCACCTAGTGATGAAATAGTTTATTAGTGTTTCTACAATTAATAGGCTGAATTAGCTACCTTCCTTAAATGCAGAGAAAACACACTCCTGCTTCAAATGGATCTTCAGGCACTAGACCTTTAGCACAGCAGTTTCAATCTTTTGTCTTTTTCTCCTTTTAAGCAAAAGAACTGTTTAATTCAATCTTAGATGCACAACTTGTGGCAGAAACCTGAAGAGTGGGACCTCCTAAAAGCTCCTTCCACTAAGCTATTCCATCTAAGTCACTGCTTCTCTTTGAAAAAAAAAAAAAGAAGGCTGGAAATATGCATCAAGTATACACCCTTAACAATGTGTTTCTACTTCATTCACTCATGAGCTTGACCTCTGCCCCACCCTTGTTGTTCCTGACTCCATGTCTTTACTTTCCTTCATAGCCCCAACACCTAAGCATATGAAGTACTCAAGTGTTTGTTATATAAATGAACTTGGAAATAGAAATGTGATTTGACAGTGATACACTTAGTATAAAAATCACATAACGCCTTGCAATTTTTTCTCCCGAGGTAGTCTCACTCTAGCCCAGGCTAATCTGGAACTCACTCTGTGGTCCCAGACTAGGCTTCGAACTGCTTGCACCAAGCACATGGCTAATCCCTTGGATTTTTGCTGTTTTGTTTTTCGAGGTAGGGATTCACTCTAGCTCAGGCTGGAATTCACTGTGTAGTCTCAGGGTGGCCTTGAACTCTTGGAGATCCTCCTACCTCTGCTTCCCAAATGGGGATTAAAGGCGTGCGCCACCACGACCGGCTAATCTCTTATTTTTAAAGAAATAAATAAAAGTGACAAGGCAGCACCATTATACAGTGGTAATGAGAAAGCTATGCAGCTTGAATTCAAATTTCCACTCACTTTTATTACCTCAAGTAGACTGTCTCTGTAAATCGTACTCACATTTGAAATGATAACAATCATCTATGCCTCCAGGATTGTAGGAATTAAAGGAAATAAAGTAAGCCAAGGGGAATGCAGGTGTTAAAGGTTGTAGGTGTTACAACAGAAGAAACTAACTACAGTCGTGGTCGGCTGAACAACGTGACTACAGAGCCGAAGGCACGAACTCGGATGCACAGAGCTCTGGGGGCTTGGAGAGAAGCATGTGTCCGGCCAGGGACACACGTCCTCTAAGGAATCTCCCGGAAGAGCGCCGGGTGTTCCTGTCCCCACCTCTCCGCCAAAAACTTTCCCGTCAGCTTTCAGTTTATAGAAACCTGTTGCGTGTTGAACACTTAGAAGTAGAAGCTTCCTTCCTGCCCTCAGGGAGTTCAGGTCCTGCCGCAGGGGAACGAGAATCAAACCCCAGCAAGCTGAGAGGATACGGGGCGGCTCGAGGCCCGGGACGGCAGGACTCGGCCGAGTGACTCGGCACCTCCGCCGCGGTGCCGCCCAGCGCCGGCCCGCCGAGCCTGGACTGCGCGCGGGCCTCAGCCCGTCACTCGTCCCCACCCAACCTACCATTGTGGACACCGCTTCACAAACGCCACTTCTCCAGGCGAACCTTACAAACGAAAATGCTGGGAGCGCTTCCTCCAGACCCCGCCGACGCACTGAGACCCGGAACCCGCTTGGGCCACACCGGAAGTGTCCGACCTGGGTCCCAGAGGGAGGGTGCCGAGGCCTGGCGTCGGCGGCAAAAGGAAGGAAGCCATGTAAAGGGATTCCAGCACCTAAAATATTACTCAACACAAGCAGCAACATGCAAGTTAGAAGTTAGACACTTATTTATTAGTATAGATACATTTAAAAAATAACTTGAAATGTTTTTATAGTACTTCCCTCCAAATAAATTTGGTAGGGCCCATTCTCCTTATTGACTACAATACCCAGAATGCAGTAGAACTTCCGGCTTTCACTTCCGCCATCATGGACACGGGCGGAAGTAGGCTACACGCTAACCTAACTGTACCAAGAGCCTACTGAAAATTTAACTGCTCCCTTCAATCGATATATAACTGAATCTGTGAATGGCTACAAGTGTGTTTTTCTCGGGTATCCCGGCGTAAGATCGTAGGCATCTGTTTCCAAAGTGAAACGTCAGCTGAGCACAAAGGTTTCTGGGTAAATGGGAAGATCGATGCGGAAAGCAACAGTGTTTACACCCACGTTCCGAGGTGGCGCTTCTTTTGGGGGCCGGCGGACTTTCCCAGCTGTGAATGGCGGGGCGCTGGCGCCCGCCCCCAACACGACCCAATCAGAAGGCAGGAAGGGATCTCAACTATTGGTTGCTGGCTTGCGCCAATCCGAATAGCCGTGATTTGGCGCGAGTCTTGGTCGCCTCCGGTGCTCCCCGGGTCCCAGCCGTAGCTAAAGGTGTCCCCTCGCCGTGGTGATGTTCGTGTCCGATTTCCGCAAGGAGTTCTACGAACTGGTCCAGAGCCAGGTGACTCCTAGTGGAGGATCCTGGTCCAGTCCTTACCTGAGGGAACGGGAGGCGGGAGCGTGGTCATGGGTGGTCCAGCCGGGCTGGGCTGGGCTGGGCTGGGGGTCGCGGCACTCAGCTCGTGGGCACTTCCTTCCTACAGAGGGTCCTTCTCTTCGTGGCCTCGGATGTAGATGCTCTGTGCGCTTGCAAGATCCTTCAGGTGAGCTCTGCGGATCCTAAGAGGGTGGGTCCTGGGCGAGAGGTGAAGGAACTGGCTGTGTCCCAGCAGGCGGCAGATGGTAGGGAGCAGAGCTGTGGGGGAGCACCTGACAGGAGGGGATCAAAGGTCACCTGTGTGTGAACAGTACTGAAGTTAGAGAAGGACAGTGTTCAGAAAGACAAGGCGAATGATTAGTATTTTACAACAATCCAGATGGAAAATATAATTAAGAAAGCTTTGAACCTGTAGTGGCCTCTCAAAGATGGCAGGATTTGAGAGTAAGGACTCTTGACAGTTCTGAGTACAATGATGGTGTCGTTAGTGCTGGAAATACGGGAGCCACTGGCCTATTAGAGAAGATCATTAGTTTGATTTTTACATTGAGTTTGGGTCAGATGGCCGTTTGTGGAAATTTCAAAACCCCAGAAAGTAAGATTTAGCTTTTCTTCCAATGTTTTTTTTTTTTAATTTTCATTTTATTTACTTGTTTGTTTTTGGTTTTTCTTTCTTTCTTTTTTTTTTTTTTTTTTGGTAGGGTCTCACTTTGGTTCAGGCTGACCTGGAATTCACTATGCAGTCTCAGGGTGGCCTCGAACTCTCGGTGATCCTCCTACCTCTGCCTCCCGAGTGCTGGGATTAAAGGCATGCGCCACCACGCCCGGCTTGTTTCTGGTTTTTCGAGGTAGGGTCTCACTCTAGCCCAGGCTGACCTGGTATTCACTATGTAGTCAGTCTCAGGGTGGCTTTGAACTCACTGTGATCCTCCTACCACTGCCTCTTGAGTGCTGGGATTAAAGGTTTGTGGCATATTTCAGAGTTAATTGTGGACATTCTAAATAAGAGAGGCTATGACAGTACTCTCTTTCCAGGCTCTGTTTCAGTGTGATCACGTGCAGTACACACTGGTTCCAGTTTCTGGGTGGCAAGAACTTGAAACTGCATTTCTTGAACACAAAGAGCAGGTATGAATGATGCTTTTTTTTTGAATAATTAGGTTGTTCTACTGAGTTACAGTTTCTTAATATTTAGCATCCTGTCTAGTTTCAAAGTAGGTTAATTGTGTTTCTAAGAATCAGTTGCATTGTAGAAGAGAAAATACATGCTTTCTTTGTTGTTTTTTTTCAAGGTAGGGTCTTATTCTAGCCCAGGCTGACTGGAATTCACTATGTAGTCTTAAGCTGGCCACAAACTCACAGCAATGCTCCTACCTTGGCCTCCTGAGTGCTGGGATTAAAAACATGCCTTGTATTTTGGTGACATGCCAAGCTACAGAGGCAGAACCAACAAGTAGAAGCTGCTGAATGTGGCATGGCTGTTCCTATAATTCAAGCCTAAGGAGGCTGAGGCTGGATCACCAGCTTGAGACAAATCTGGGCTACATAGTGAGTTTGAAGCCAGCCTTTTCTACCTAACAAGACTGTCTCAAAAAAAAAAAAAAAAAAAAAAAAAGCTGGACGTGGTGGCGCACACCTTTAATCCCAGCACTCGGGAGCACTCGCCGTGAGTTCGAGGCCACCCTGAGAATGCAGAATGAATTCCAGGTCAGCCTGAGCTAGAGTGAGACCTTACCTCAAAACAACAACAACAAAAAAAAATTGAATATGAGCAGCCTCACCAGTGTTAATAGTATGTACAACTACTTTATGTTGTCTCCAAGAAAAGGCATCCCCATACTCAAGTTTCCAAATTGAAATCTAGGAACAAATATTCTCCTTTTGGGATTTAAACAGTGGGAACTGGGCTGGAGAGATAGCTTAGTGGTTTTAAGGTGCTTTCCTGTGAAGCGAGGACCCAGATTTAACTCCTCAGAACTCATGTAAGCCAGATGCACATGGTAGCACATGCATCTGGAGTTTATTTGCAGTGACTAGAGACCCTGACACACCCATTGTCTCTTTTTCTCCCTCCCTCGCCCCTCTCTGTTGCAAATAAATAAATAAAATATTAAACAGTAGGAACTATGACTCCTTTTACCTTTGCATGGAGCCAAATGGAAAATGGGACATTGTAGGCTCCACAAGGAGGGACTGGGGCATAGCAAGAGGATCCCTGGGGTCCCTGACCACTTCTAGGATAGTTTGGTAGAAATCAGTCCTCTCTTTAAGTTTATTCATAACTTGAAGGACTTGACCAAGTGGATATATTTTATAATTCATTTGTGTTTTGTTTATTTGGTCTTGAACTCCTGGGTGATTTTCCTGCCTCACCTTCCCAAGTGGGATTATCATACTCAGCTAATTGGTTATTTATTTATTTATTTTTAAAATTTGTACCTATTTACTTGAGAGAGATATAGACAGACTATGGGTTGACCAGAGCCTTTTGCTGCTGCTGCAAATATACTCTAGACTCTTGTACACCTGGCTTTATGCCAGGTACTGGGGAATCAAACCCTTGCTAATAGGCATTGCAAGCAAGTGCCTTCAACTGCTGAGCCATCTTCCTAGACCTAATTGGTTACTTATAAGGAAAGGTTTTGCTATAGATGAATGTGATAAGCTTAATATTTGGGTGCCCATAAAGTGTAGTCTGCAAAGATTGCTAAAAGCCTAAACCTGACAATGCTATTAGAAGGGTGAGACAGTCACGTATCATATAGCTCACCAAGATTTGGAGAGATCCTGTTATATGTTTGAATTCTTGGCCTGCTTGTCATTAGTTTTTTGACCCTGTATACAAGTCTTGGGTTTGCTGGGCCTCAACATGCTTCTCAGGCCACAGGAAAATTCCTAGAACCTATCTCATGGTATATTGGAAAAGAACCTTTTGAGTACGTTTAAGCACAAGCCAGCTGTGGCCAATTTTCAAGTTCCTTGCAATTCCTTCTGAGCCTTACCATCAGTTTTTTAATTTTTTTTTTTTTTTTGTTGTTGTGAGCAAACACCTGACCAGAAGCAACTCATGGAAGGAAAGGGTTTATTTTCAGCTTAGGGTTTCGAGGTGAAGTCCATCATGGTGGGGCAGGCATGGTGACAGGAACAGTCACATTCAGTCTTAACTGTGAAGAAGCAGAGCAGAGCAGTGAGTGTTCCATGCTTAGCTAGTGCCCATGGGGTGGCACTGCCCATAGTTAAGGTGGGCTTTCCCACCTCAATTAATCTTATAGGGAAAATCCCTAACAGGGCTGGAGAGATGGCTTAGCAGTTTAAGGTACTTGCCTGAAAAGCCTAAGGACCCAGGTTCGACTCCCTAGTACCCACATAAGCCAGATGCACAGGCTAATGCAACCATCTGGAGTTTGTTTGCAGTGGCTAGAGGCCCAGGCACACCCATTTTCTCTCTCTCTTTCTGCCTATCTGTCTCAAATAAATAAATAGAAAATTCTATGCCCAGAGGTGGTGATTCTAAATCCTGTCAAGTTGACCATCATCACACATTTGTGAGAGGTTTAATGTGCCTCAGCAGAAGCTGAGGGAGCAGGAGGGGAAAGAGCCTCCTTGATGCAGTTACTATACAATGTCTCCCTTCTTCTTTCAGTTCCGCTACTTTATCCTCATAAACTGTGGGGCTAATGTAGACCTATTGGACATCCTGCAGCCTGATGAAGAGACTATATTTTTTGTGTGTGATACCCACAGACCAGTCAATGTTGTGAATGTGTACAACGACACCCAGGTACCCAAGCGTTTGAGGCCTCCCCTCTTGTATGCTCTTCTTGCAACCAGTCTGTGCCTTTTGATGTGTGTAAAACATCTCACGGGTCTTCTTAAGATACATTGATCTTGAAGACAGAGGAATCAGAATGTTAGCTTAAAATGGTTCAACTGTGTTTACTCTTTGAACCCTTAAACATCAAGCATATAGGATGACACAGAGCAACCATCTACCTACAAAGTGTCACACTCTGAGATCCTTACAGAAGGACCCTTTCCGAGAGAAATCAGTGTGGAATTGTTTATATTCACTTAGGGGTTCACATCTCTCTTGGTCCATTGGTGTCCCTATAAGAAAATCCCAGCCAGGCATAGTGGCACACACCTTTAATCCCAGCATGCGGGAGGCAGAGGTAGGAGCATCGCTGTGAGTTTGAGGCTAGCTACATAGTGAATTCCAGGTTAGCCTGGACCAGAGTGAAACCCTGGAAAAATTTAAAAAAGAAAAAAAGAAAATCCCAGTTTAGGATTGAAGACATGTGCCAGCACTCCTGGCAAAAACAAACAAAAAAACCACACCTTTAAAAATAAATTTATGTAGGGTCTCATTCTAGGCTAGGCTGGCCTGGAACTCATTCTAGTTCTAGGCTGCCCTCAGACTCACAGCAATCCCCCTACTTCTGCCTCCTGAGTGCTAGAATTAAAGGAGTGAGCCACCATGCCTGGCTAAACACCTGTTTTGTTTTTTAAATTGTAATTTATTTATTTATTTTTATTTTTATTTTTGGTTTTTTGAGGTCGGGTCTTACTCTAGCCCAGGCTGACCTAGAATTCACTATGTAGTCTCAGGGTGGCCTCGAACTTACGGTGATCCTCCTACCTCTGCTTCCTGTGTGCTGGGAGTAAAGGCATATGCCACCATGCCCGGCTTTGTAATTTTTTTTATTGACACTTCCATAATTGTAGACAATAACCCATAGTAATTTCCTCCCTCCTACTTTCCCCTTTGAAACTCCAATCACCATCATATCCCTTCCCCCTCTCAATCAGTCTCTTTTATTTTGATGTTATCATCTTTTCCTCCTATTATAATGGTCTTGTGTAGGTTGTGTCAGGCACTGTAAGGTCATGGATATCCAGGTCATTTTGTAAACAGCTATTTTTGATAGCTGTGATTTCTCCATACCATGTCACTCTGATGCCTCAGTAGTACTGAGAAGCCTGCAGCTCTTCTTAGGTGGTGTTTGTATATACAGAAAACTTACGCGCCAGCTAATTAAGAAATGGTAAGATTCTGCTGAAGAAAAACATGATAGCTTTCTGGTGAGGAGAGTAAAGTCATGATTGCTTTTGTTTTAAAACAGATCAAATTACTCATTAAACAAGATGATGACCTTGAGGTTCCTGCCTATGATGACATCTTTAGGGATGAAGAAGAGGATGAAGATCTTTCAGGAAGTGATGACGTTGATGGATCAGAGCCTTCTGAGAAGCGCACACGATTAGAAGAGGTCTGTTTGGGCCTGGCATGGAATTCTAGGGGAACTGGTATTCCCAGAAGTCAGAAATCAGAGCCTGCAGGGCTTGGGCACAGTCAGGGGTGCCAGGCATTAGGCAGTGGGGGAGTTAGGAGGTAGGGGTGCTGAGCTTCTTTGGCTTTTCTGACACTCCTTAGCAAAAGAGGTAAGGGCAAGCTGGAGAACTGGCTCAGCAGTTATGGTGCTTGCCTGTGAAGTCTAAGGACCCAGGTTTGGTTCCCCAGGACCCATGTAAGCCAGATGTACAAGGTTGTGCATGCATCTGGAGTTCATTTACAGTGGCTAGAGGCCCTGGCATGCCCATTCTTTCTCATTTTGTTTTCTCTCTCTCTCCTTTCTCTCCCTCCTCTGTCTCTGCTTCTTTTTTCTCAAATAAAATATATTTAAAAATGTTTTTGCTTATTTTTATTTATTTAAAAGTGACAGAGAGAGAAAGAGGCAGATAGAGAGAGAGAGACAGAATGGGCATGCCAGGCCCTCCAGCCACTGTAGACGAACTCTAGACGTGTGTGCCCCCTTGTGTATCTGGCTAACATGGGTCCAGGGGAATCGAGCCTCTAACCAGGGTCCTTTGGCTTCACAGGCAAGCACTTAACCACTAAGCCATCTCTCCAGCCCAATAAAATATTTTTTAAGAGAAAAAAAAAAGCATTAAAAAAAAGAGAGTAGCCGGAGGCAGAGGTTGGAGGATTGCTGTGAGTTCGAGGCCACCCTGAGACTCCATAGTGAATTCCAGGTCAGCCTGGGCTAGAGCGAAACCCTACCTCGAAAAACCAAAAAAAAAAAAAAAAAAAAAAAAAGAAAAGAAAAGAAAAAGAGAGAGAGCTAAATGTACCTTAGTATAGATTTGCAAGAGTGGGAGACTAAACTCCTAGCCTTTGCATTGTGGATGACATTTTGGCAGTGGTATTGGCTGGAGTAGAGTTGTTATGGTGGAAGTGCTCTACCTTGCAGTGTCCTTCCCTGGCCCTTTACTAGGGTGAGGTTTATGTTTTTGTGTTTTGTTTTTGGAGACAGTGTCTTATGTAGCTTAGCTTAGGCTAGTCTCTAACTTACCAAGTAACCAAGTTTTTTTTTTTTTTTTCCCCGAGGTAGGGTCTCACTCTAGCTCAGGCTGACCTAGAATTCACTATGTAGTCTCAGGGTGGCCTTGAACTCACGGTAATCCTCCTACCTCTGCCTCCTGAGTACTGGGAGTAAAGGTGTGCACCTCCATGCCCAGCCAAGGATGTCTTTAAACTCCTGATCCTCCTGCCTCTACTCCTGAGTGCTGAGATTACAGGTGTATGCCACCACTCCTAGTTTTGTGCAGTGCTGGGGAATCAAACCCAGAGTTTCATGTATGCTAAGGAAGCACTGTACAAACTGAGGCACTTCCACAAATATGAACAAAGAGGACAAAAGGCTGAGCATTCCCACAGTTCAAGAAGGTTCCAGTGTGGAAGAAACCCCTGGGCTTAGAATGTGGAGCACATTCTTCTTGTTGGGGGACTTTTCGTTCTGTTCCTGTTGGTCTTTCCAGGCTTGCAGCTTCTTAGGTTCCAAGTCTGGGTTATATGAGCCAACAAGGAAACCCAGGGCATATACCAGCATGCTCTTTTTTGGTCCCTGAGTCTTTAACTGCTCTGCCTTTGCTCCCACGTTTTGGACTATTAGTGTCTGTAATGTCTAAGGGTATTAGGTATATCCAAGAGTCTTATCAGGAAAAAAGACTTCAACTCTATCTTTTTGGAAATAGAAGTCTTGGGACCATGGCTTTTAAAACCACCACAGTACTCCATGCCTTTGTGGTAAAGACTAAAAGAGAGTGTATGAATAAAAGTAGAATCAGGGCTGGAGAGATGGCCTAGCATTTAAGGCACTTGCCTGTGAAGCCTAAGGACTCATGTTCGTCTCTCCAAATCCCACATAAGCCAGACACAGTAATGCAAGCGCACAGTGTTGCACATGCACACAAAGGGGTGCACACATCTGGAGTTAAATTGCAGTGGCTTGAGGCCCTGGGGTGCCAGTTCTCTCTCTTTCTCTCTCTCACCCCCACCCCCTGCATAAAAAAAAAGGCATTCTCTTGGGCTTGCCTCAAACAAACAAACAACAGAAAAAGTAGAATCAGCACAGGTATAGTGATGCACGCCTTTAATCCTAGTACTTGGGAGGCAGAGGTAGGAGGATTTCTGTGAGTTCAAAGCCATCCTGAGATTACATAATGAATTCCAGGTCAGCCTGAGCTAGAGCAAAACCCTACCTTGAAAAAGAAGAAAAAAAAAAGAATCACTGCTAGCATGTGGGAGAGTGTTGTAAGTGTCATGTTATCCGGATGGACAGTGTAAATTTGTCCTGGACCACATGGTGGTCTGGGTGCTGGACATTCAGCATAGCCAGACACAAGAGTGTTATGGGAAGCAGTGCCAGGAAAGCTTCTGCTCTTCTGTGCATGGACAGTGCCAGCAGGCCAGGAGGCCTGTCTGTCCCTTGCCTTGGAGCCTCACTTTTCCAGGAGCAGGCTGTGCTTGGGGCTTGGAGGTGGTCCACATTCTTCCTCAGGGATCTGAGCCTACATGCTTATTCTACACTGGGACCTTCTTGAGCTGTGGGGATGCTCAATCTTTTGTCCTGTTTGTTCCTATCTCAGGAGATAGTGGAGCAAACCTTGAAGAGGAAGCAGCGGAGAGAGTGGGAGGCCCGGAGGTAAGTCTTCTTGAAGCAGCTCCACACAAGACTCCCATGGAGCCTTGATTTCTTCTGTATTTCCTGGTGCTGTGCATGTAGGGGAATATTCCCTTTAGTTACAAATCTCAGGGCTAGCCACTGTGGAGTGAGCATGTGACTGCTGCTTTGAAAAACAGCTCTGTATTGTTCTCTGATTCCAAGAATGATAAGATAGGCCATAGCTCTCCCAAATCCATGTGGTCTACTAGGGATAATGACTGTTTTTCACTTTTTTTCTCCTTGAAGTAGTATACTATTATGTAACACAGGCTGGTTTATGTGTGCCATTATGCCTTCTTTTTATACCATAGGTTACTTTCATTTAAGAGTCGCTAAGTGCCAGGCATGGTGGCGCATGCCTTTAATCCCAGCACTTGGGAGGCAGAGGTAGGAGGAGGATCGCCATGAGTTCAAGGCCATCCTGAGACTACATAGTGAATTCCAGGTCAGCCTGGGCTAGAGCGAGATGCTACCTTGAAAAACCAAAGGGAAAAAAAAGAGTCGCTAAGTGGCAACAAATAGTTCCATGATTTAATTTGCATATCTTAAAAGGTTGATGTTTTAGCATCTTTCCAAGTGTTTTTCCTGTCCTGCTGCTTTCAGTTGAAGATCCGCATTTTATGTTGTTACAGAAGAGACATCCTCTTTGACTATGAGCAGTATGAATATCATGGGACATCGGTGAGTATGAATAGGTCTGATTCACCATCAAGTTCTGACCCTAGTGTGTCAGTGTCCTAAAATATAAGGTGTTACAGCCGCAGGAACCTGGTTCTGAGTCAGAGACCCGTTGCATCCCACTGTGTGGCCTTGGGCAGTGCTGTAGACTTTCTGAGCCTTTCACTCTTCCTGCCTTGCAAAGTAAAGAAAATCTGCGTGATTCCTATATGACTTTTTTGACTTTTTCATAGTCCAGCCAGGAACTCACAAGAAAAACAGCAAACGTTCTAATGGCTACTGAGTACTAAGTTCTGAAGTTGAATAGGTTAGATGTATTAAATCTGCTTGTTTTGTTTTGCAGTGCTAAGGATCAAACCCAGGAATTTTCATATGCTAGGCAAGTGTTGTATCACTGAGCCAAATCTCCAGCCTATACTTTCTTCACTCAAGATATGTTTACCATCTGATGAGCTTATCAGGAAATAGCCCATCATAAGTTGAACAGCATCTGTAACCCTCATTTCCAAGGCAATTGTTAGGGTGACCCTTATACCCAGTAAGGCTCTCAAAAACAGCAGCTATTTTTGCTTATCATTAAAACTATAGATTAAATGTATTAATCTCTATGCAAGAACATTAAACTGTAGACTTACAGGGTCACATTAGTGTGTGTTAGTGACTATGTTAATGTTGAATAGAATTCAGGACCTTAAGTAGTTCTGGAAAAATAAGTTTTATTTTCTTTTGGTTTTCCTAGGTAGGGTCTCACTCTAGCTCAGGCTGACCTGGAATTCACTATGTAGTCTCAGGGTGGCCTCAAACTCATGGCGATCCTCCTACCTCTGCTTCCCAAGTGCTGGCATTAAAGGCGTGCGCCACCACGTCTGGCTCATGGAAAATAAGTTTTTTAAAATTGTTTCTTAATTTTATTTTTTTATGAGAGAGAGAATTGGCACACCAAGGCCTTAGCCACTGAAAACGAACTCCAGACACGTGTGCCACCTTGTGCATCTGACTTATGTGGGTTCTGGGGAGTTGAACCTGGGTCCTTAGGCTTCGCAGGCAAATGCCTTAACTGCTAAAACATCTCTCCAGCCCTGGAAAATAAGTTTTTAGTACAACCATATTAAGTCTTGGAACTGGGATCTTGGACACTGAATGATGTCCCATGTTTCATTTATCACTGGGGTTTGTTATTCTTTGGCCCACTCTGCTCAGCCCCTGAAAATGGGAATTTTTGTTGTTGTTTTTTGAGGTAGAGCCTCATTCTAGCCCAGACTGACCTGGAATTCACTATGTAGTCTCAGGTTGACCTCAAACTCATGGCAGTTCTCCTACCTCTGCCTCCCAAGTACTGTGATTAAAGGTGTGTGCTACCATACTCATGAGATGAAAATGGAAAATTTTAAGCTGTGGTTAGAGGAGGGAGTACATACTCCCTTAGAAATTATGCCTAACTCCTCTAGATAAGTGGATAGTTCCTTTAGAAGCTCTCCCTTGGGCTGGAGAGATGGCTGTGTGGTTAAGTGCTTTCTTACAAAGCCTGCTGGCCTGGGTTTGATTTCCCAGTATCCATTTAAAGCCAGTTGCACAGTGTCAAAAGGCCCTGGCATGACTGTTCTCTTTCTCTCTCTCTTAAAAAAAAAAAAAAAAAAAGTCTTTTAAAAAGAAACTCTCCCTAGAAGAAGCCTAGCATCTCACAGCTAAGAGGACTTTAGGTCTTCTGGTTGGATACCAGTCACCCTCACAATCTCTGACCAGACCCAGATATTCTGCTCATAGATTGCTGACTGTTTCCATCCCTAGACAGCACTGCTGGAAAGACCTTCACAGGGGTCCTGAGGCCCCTCTTTAATATCCAAGTGACTAAAACCAAGGCCCTGCCTCACCTGGCCTCCTTGGGAATGTGTTTGAGGCTACTAGCCAATCAGGAGCACATATACAGATGGGCAGTCAGACAACAAGGCCTCCTGACCTATGGGTGTCAGTGCAGCCTTGAGCATTTGTAAGTATACAGAGGTGCCTTGCCCAATGCTATGCCTGGACTGCCCCCTGGGAGGCACTTTATTTCCATTCTTTGCTTGCTACATGATAAAACATGCAGAATAGACTTTAGATAGCAGAGGAGAATATGCAGGTAAAGGAATTGCTTTTGACTTCCCTCCTCTCTAATGTGGGCTTTTTTTTCTCATCATGCTAATATACATCCTGAGTGCCCTGATCTGCTGGGTGTGGCTGGGCCTGCTGGCTCAGGACTGGCCCTGTTGTGTTGCCCCTCTCATGAACTCAACTGCCTTTGGCCTTTCTTTTTTTCTTGTAGTCGGCCATGGTGATGTTTGACCTGGCATGGATAATGTCCAAGGACCTGAATGACATGCTGTGGTATGTACCTCCACCCACCCCCTGACCATCCATGTTGGAAGTCCTTCCACCAACTAAGGTCAATGCTACACAGGCACTCCCTACACTGGGAATATCAGATGCAGTCCCTCTCTGGGATTGTGTGATCCTGACCTTCCTAAGTTCAAGTGTGAGGCTCTGAGGGCTTCATACACAATTGGGTATGGATGGGTAAGGGCTCCAGGTAGCTCCCCTTTTTCCACCCTGATGCTTAGTCTTGTGCTCAGTAAATTCAGGTGTCTGAAGGAGGGTCAGCTTTGAATGAAAGGCCTTGCTAGGCATCCTTGTAGCCCTGGCACATGGTACAGTCCAATACAGAAGAATCGACCCTCCCTCTATTTTGCCTGGCTCACAGACCAGTAGGCTTAGACCAGTCACTGTCAGTTCAATTTGATGTACAACAAAATCTTTCTAAGTGAGAAAAGTGTGAGTCTGTTCTGGCTCCGCCTCCTTGGCCTTTTGCTTTGGGTCCTTGTTTTCTCCTCAGCAAGCTGACAGCCTACCAAGACCCCTCCAGCTGTTGACTACCATAGTAGTAATCACACTGGTCTGGTAGAATCAAGGCCTCAGGATAGCCTGGGAGTTTGCAGGATCACCACTAGGCCCAAGGATTATGTGCCATTACTCACATGTAAGGATGTGGGACCAGATGTAAGGATTTAAGGACTACCTGTTGCTTTGGAATTTGAGCTAAATTTCCTACTAGAGCCAGTATCTACTCGGTCCTAATGGGGAGTGAAGGGAAGTTGGCTGGAGGCCTGTATGTACATGGGATCTTTCTTTTACTTGGTGGGTAGCTTAATGCCTTCATGACTGACTGTGACAGGGGTCACTTACTTAGGACACCTGTTTATATTCCTATCTGGCCTTGTGTAGTTTATCTCTGACCAAACATTGCTCTGAAGCTGGAGAGCCTGACCTTGTGTTTCTCCCCATATGTTGATGAAAACTTGGCCTAGAGTAGCCCCTATTTCTTTTTTTTTTTTTTTGGTTTTTCGATGTAGGGTCTCACTCTACCCTAGGCTGACCTGGAATTCACTATGGAGTCTCAGGGTGGCCTCGAACTCATGGCGATCCTCCAACCTCGGCCTCCCGAGTGCTGGGATTAAAGGCATGCGCCACCACACCCGGCTAGAGTAGCCCCTATTTCTTTAGATGGAAGATGCAGAGTCATAACATCATCATAGTTGAAAAGCTCCAAGATGATCATTTACAGGCCCTAGGCAGGGAGGGCACAATGAGTTAGTTGAGAGGTCATACTAACAGCACACTCCTGGGTGGAGTCTAGGCTTCCCATTCCTTCATCTGACTCCGTACCACAGGTGTCACCAAGCCTGGACAGTCTATAGCTGTCTCTCTCATCTCTCCTTCCAGGTGGGCCATTGTTGGACTGACAGACCAGTGGGTGCATGACAAGATCACTCAGTAAGGATTACTCCCTCATTTTCTTTGGTCAGACCTGTGCTATGTGCATGTGATAGCCTCCCAGTTAGCTTCAGGGAAATGGGAATCAGTGTCCTTTGTAGAGTCCTATGGAGAAGGGAGGTGGGTGCTGGCCTCTTCATCTTATGCTGGGCCCTTGGGCTCAACAACAGGCCCTTGTTTGTGGCCTAGCTCAGCCTCTTCATCACCCTGAGAAGTCCACTAAGTTGAGCCAGCAGTGGGAGGAGTGGCTTGGTCTTCTAGTCTCAAACTGATGGTGGTGCACACCTTTAATCCCAGCACTTGGGAGGCAGAGGTAAGAGGATCACCATGAGTTCAAGGCCACCCTGAGACTACCGAGTGAATTCCAGGTCAACCTGAGCTACAGTGAGATTCTACCTCAAATAAACAATAACAAAAACAAAAGTCATATTGATGATGGGGCAATGAAGGGGAGCTTCTAGGCATATACCAAGGGGTGGCCTGTGCATGGTAGAGGTTAGGGTAAGTGATATGAATGTAGGTAGGCAGGAGATGGAGAAGTGAGGGTCTTGTTAGGGAGTGTGCATTTGATCACAACAGTGAGGGGAAGACTCCAGGGGATTTTAAGAAGGGATGGTGTAAAGCAGTCTCTGCCCCTCCATGCCGGTAGCAGGTTCCCTCTATTGGACGCTCACTGAGAACCAAAAGGTACCCTAGCATGTGAACACTGGGGAGGGGTTCAAGCCTTGAGCAGCACCATATTGCATTTCCTGCCCTCTTTCATGATGCAGCTCGGCCTTTTCTGGTTGTCAAGTGGGACTTTAAAACAATTGACAGAAACCTCAATTCTGTGCTGTTAACCTCCTCCAGGGGACACACACAGGCATCCCTAAGCATAGCCTTCAGTTTTTCACCTCATTCCTTGTGCAGATTTGCAGAAGCCCCTGCATCTTTTATATTTTGGGTTGCTGGGTAGCCTAGGATGTTTGAGGGAATCAAGCTTAGTCCTGGGCTGCAGCATTAACCCAGCATTTCACCTTGTGCCCAGTCCCTTTTCTGTTAATGATAGCATGAGGTGTGTAACATGGGCTCTAAAAATGACATAACACCAGGAATGGACCCTTCCCTTTGGCCTGCTGTCACCATTCTGGTTGGTGACCCTTTGGGATCTGAGTGGGGTCTGCCTACAGTTCCTGTGTAGGTCTACATTTTCTGCATGGTTTCCTGTCAGAGTCTACTTGATTGTGTGGGCTGGTGGACTGGCCATGCCTTTTTCAGGAAGGGTCACCCACAGATAGGGATATAACCTAGCCAGAGCCCACTTTGCCCAGTGCTGTCTGCTGTCACTCCTCTGGGCACCTGGCTTCTATGTAGAAGTGGCTAAGTTTCTTTAGTCCTCATACAGGGATAGCCTGCCATGCTTGATTTTTATTTATTTATTTTTTTTAAAGGGCTGAGAGATGGCTCAGTGGAAAAGGTGCTTGCCTTGCCTGCAAAGTCTAAGGATCCAAGTTTGGTTCTCCAGGTCCCATATAAGCCAGATGCACAAGGTGGCGCATGCCTCTGGAGTTCATTTGCTGTGGCTAGAGGCCCTGGCATACCCATTCTGTCTCCCTATGTGCCTTTTTCCCTCTCTCTCAAATAAATAAATAAAATATTTAAAAAAAATTAACACATTATTATTTGACAGACAGAGAGAGGAGGGAGAGTGTGGTATGCCAGGGCTTCTTACTACTGTAGAGACACATGTGCCCCTTTGTGCTTCTGGCTTCACATGGGAACTGGGGAATCCAGCCGGGGCAATAGGCTTTGTAAGCAAGTGCCTTTAACCATTAAACCATTTCTCCAGCTCTGCCATGCTTTCTTCTAGAATGAAGTATGTGACTGATGTTGGCATCCTGCAGCGTCATGTGTCCCGGCACAACCACCGGAATGAAGATGAGGAGAACACACTGTCTGTGGACTGCACACGGATCTCCTTTGAATATGAGTATCTTTGCAACTCAGGCCCTTTGGTGCAGGGAGCACCCCCTGCTTTTTCGCCCAGTCACTGCGGGGGGCACATTCCCCTGCAGATGGTGTGGCCTGCTTGCTGGCCACAGAGTGGGTTATGTGGGAAACTGCTGAGAGTTGATGCTGAGTGGGCAGTAGTCTCTGGGGCATAGGAGTTGGGAAGGAGGGGCAGTGAGGAGGACAGGAGACACCAGTACTCAGCAGAGTGGTGGCAAGGCACCATCATGACTGGGCAGCTGGCAGGGCTGCCCTGAGCCCTGTAGAGAAATCTGCAGTGGGAATCATCACACAGTACAGCCATAGCCACAGGGCTGTGGTTGGTGAAAGGAACTGGAAGAGAGGTGAGAGAACTGGGCCTTTAAGGATGAGTGGTGTATGGGCTAGGCTAGGTGGGCCAGGAGGGTAAGGACTAGATGGCAGCTTGAGCTGCTGTCAGCCTTCTATGGTATACAGGGCTATGACCCTAGCACAAGGGTTAGTCAGTCTGTGAAAGGGAGATGATGGATTATGACTACAACCTCAGCCACTCCCTACACGAGGCAGAGGTCTGGGTTGCCCCCTTCCAGGCAGCCCCTACATAAATATTCATTGAAGGCCCTATGAGCAGAGGGCCATCTGCTGAGAATGGCTGGTAGGGAACGCCCTGCCAAGGTTGTGGGTCACTAGACAGCTTCACGTGGGCAGCAGATACCACATGTTCTCCTTGACTGGGCCCAGCCTCCGCCTAGTGCTGTACCAGCACTGGTCCCTCCACGAAAGCCTGTGCAACACCAGCTACACTGCAGCCAGATTCAAGCTGTGGTCTGTGCATGGACAGAAACGCCTTCAGGAGTTCCTTGCAGATATGGGGTAAGTGACTACCTTGCCTGTAGTCCCCCATCCTGTCCTTGTCTTACCAGTGAGAAATACCTCTACTTTGTTGTGACTCACGTGGTTGTGGATGTAGGTGTTACCTGCTCCTCCATGTTCTAAAGTGTGGTCTGAATGCACCTACTGGGGCATCCCTGGGAGGCAGGCATGCTGGTCCCTTAGCAAGCCTCTCTTTCTCCCCTGTGGGTACCTCCTGATCTCACCCATACAGCTTGGACTTGCTTTTTCCAGGCTCCCCCTGAAACAAGTGAAGCAGAAGTTTCAGTCCATGGACATGTCCTTGAAGGAAAATTTGCAGGAAATTATTGAAGAGTCTGCAAATAAATTCGGGTAAACACTTTTTTTTTTCTGGATTAATCATCTTTTAAAAATATTTTATTTATTTGCAAGGAAGGGGGTGGAATGGGTGCGCCAGGACTTCTAGCCACTCTAAACAAACTCCAGATATATGTGCCATTTTGTGCATCTGGCTTTACATGGTACTGAGGAATTGAATTGTTTGCAGGCAGACTCCTTAACCTGTGAGCCATCTCTCCAGCCCTGGATTAATTATCTTTAACTGTACTCCTAAAAGTACAAAAAAAAAAAAAAAAATTAACGTGACCTGAATCTGGCCATCCCTGAAGACTTAAGTTCTCTTTGGGCTGAATAATGGACCTTCTTTTTTTTTTTTTTTTTTTTTTTTTTTGAGGTAGGGTCTCACTCTAGCCCAGGCTGACCTGGAATTCACTATGTAGTCTTAGGGTGGCCTCAAACTCATGGTGATCCACCTACCTCTGCCTCCCAAGTGCTGGAATTAAAGGCGTGCACCACCACGCCTGGCTAAAAATGGACCTACTTGCCAGGTGTGGTGGCGCACGCCCTTAATCCTAGCACTTGGGAGGCAGAGGTAGGAGGATTACCTTGAGTTCCAGGCTGCCCTGAAACTACATAGTGAATTCCAGGTCAGCCTGGACCCAAGTGAGACTGTACTTAAAAAAAAGAAAAAGGACCTTCTTCATGTAGGCATGAGATTTAGGATCCTTAAGTCCTGGGGTGATGGTGCAAACCTGTAAGATGGACCTTGCTACATCTTTACTGGAGACAGGAGTGGGCCACTAGGACCAGGTACAGATGAGCTCTACAGGCAGTTTTGGGGCCCTATGCCTGGCTGTTTCTGCCTGACCTGCTGGTATGTTAGGCCTACCTACAGCTTGTCCTCGGGCCAGCATGCAGCTGTGCCCTGGGCTGCCGGGCCAACTTACCTGGGTGTTGTGGCCTAGGTCATTCTCTGAGCAGAGTGGTCACAATGAGACCATTCTTAGGGACCTGTGAGGAGCAGTAAGGTGTCTGCTGCCCTCACCTGGCTATGTGAGCTTGCCTATGATTGAGAGTGACAATTGCATTGCTTTCTCTCATGACAGGATGAAGGACATGCGTGTGCAGACTTTCAGCATACATTTTGGGTTCAAGCATAAATTCCTGGCCAGTGATGTGGTCTTTGCCACCATGTCTTTGATAGAGAGCCCTGAAAAGTATGGCTCAGGGACAGATCACTTCATCCAAGCTCTGGATAGTCTCTCCAGGTAGTGTGAGTCTGACCAGGAGCACCCATCCCCTTGAGAGCCACCTCTGGTTCTCAGTCTCACACTGCACAGGAAGGTCTGTTGCAAAGATTGACTGTCCTGCAGGAACTAAAAGTGTGAGTCACAGTCATAACCACCAGAGCAGGCTGTACCTCAGCTGCCAACCCATTCCGGGATTCATCACTTCCTCTTGAGGTTTTTTTTTTTTTTCTTCTTCTCTCGAGGTAGGGTCTAACTCTGGCTCAGGCTGACCTGGAATTAACTATGTAATCTCAGGGTAGCCTCAAACTCACGGTGATCCTTCTACCTCTACCTCCCGAGTGCTGGGATTAAAGGTATGGGCCTGGCATTGTTTTTTGATTTTTCGAGGTAGGGTCTTGCTCTAGCCCAGGGTTAGGCTTGCTGCCTGCTGTTATCCCAATTGTGCACCCCTGCATCGCAGTTCTCAACTTTCAAAGAAAGGTTGCAATGAGTTCTTCTGTGTCTGACAGTATCTTTTTTTTTTTACCATAAAATGATTTCTGGCTTATCTCATATGTTAGAAATATCTACCTTTCTTTTTTTATTTTTTTTGTTTATTTTTATTTATTTATTTGAGAGTGATGACAGACAGAAAGAGGCAGAGAGAGGGGGAGAATGGGCATGCCAGGGCCTTCAGCCACTGCAGACGAACTCCACATGCGCCACCTTCTGCATCTGGCTTAAATGGGTCCTGGGGAGTCAAGCCTTGAACTGGGGTCCTTGGGCTTCACAGGCAAGCGCTTAACCGCTAAGCCATCTCTCTAGCCCTTAGAAATATCTACCTTTCTTAATAAAGAGACTAAGAGACTCTGAGCAGCAAAAGTGAGGCAGTTTCTTTTTGATCTTGCGAGGTAGGGTGCAGCCCAGAAAACAGATGATGGTATACAGTGTGAGCACAGAAAATAGTTGTTCTAATCCCTGAATGGGGCCAGTCCCTTCTCCCTCTCCCCCATTGGCTGGGTATTTGTGGAGGTACAATCTTTGTGTGTTCTATTGTAGTCCCTTGCCCTGAGAAGTGTTTTTTTTTTTTTTTTTTTTTGAGGTAGGGTCTCACTCTGGCCCAGGCTGACCTGGAATTAACTATGTAGTCTCAGGGTAGCCTTAAACTCATGGTGATCCTCCTACCTCTGCCTCCTGAGTGTTGGGATTAAAGGTGTGTGCCACCATGCCTGGCTTTAAGTCTTTGTTTAGCAGATATTGGTTCTGATTTTCTGAGGACATGATGTTTTTATCTATGTCTTGGTTCTTTGATATCTACAGACCCAGGCATGCACTGAGTCACTTCGCAGCCTATACATTTCTCCTCTGAATAAAGGAATCTAAATGAAGGGCTTCGGTACCTCTGGTTTATTAAGCCTGTACTCAAGTCTTTTGTTTGTTTTTGAGGAAGGGTCCTACTGCAGTCTACTTATTTCTTACATATAGATTCCAAAGTACCCCTGTCATCATGTAGCCAATGCTACTGTTGAGAAGTGTGAGTCATTTTGATCCTTGTTTCTTTTTGTTTTTCTGTTTGTTTGTTTTCGAGCCAGGGTTCATTATGTTGGCTTTGAACTTGCAGTGTAGCTCAGGCTGACTTCAAATTGAGGATCCTGCCTAGGCCTCCTAAGTGCTAGGGTTATAAACATGTGTCATCGTACCTGCCTTGATTCTTGTTTCTTTGTAAATGCCCCAACCCAGTCCCTCTCCCAGAACCTTTCAGGGTCTCCTTTGTCCTTTTCAGTATTCTAGAGTTTGTAATGCTTTGTCCAGGATGGATTTTGTTGCCTGTATTTTACTGAGTTCTGTCAAGTCCCTTCAGTTCATGGAGCCAGGTCTTACAGCCTCACAGTTACTCTTATACAATTTCCTTACTGCCCTTCAGCCATTTTTTTTCTTGTTTTTGTGTCTTCCTGGAGTTATGCCTTGGCTTACAATTTTGTCCTGTGTTTCCTTTGGCTTTGTTTTTACTATGAATATTGGGGAAGCTTTTGTTGACTTTGCCTTCTAGTCTTTGAGTGAATGTTTTATTTTTTTTTACAAGTGTTTTAATTTTTTATTAATATTTTAATTTATTTATTTGCAAGAGAGAATATGGACATGTTATGGCCTCTTGCCTCTGCAAATGAACTCCAGATGCATGTGCCATTTTTTGTGTGTGGTTTTATTGAGTCCTAGGGAATTGGACCAGGGCTGTCAGGTTCTGTATGCCAGCACCTTTAACTGCTGAGGTGTCTTTTCAGCTCAACTCCTGCCTTTAGATGCCAGCACCCTTTCCCACCTTTCACTTCATTGCTGTGGGTTTATACATTTTTTATTCCTTCCTTTCATGTGAGGGGGCATTTAGGAGGGGGAGAAAATAAACTCATATGCCTAAATCCCTCTTGAACCAGGAGCCACGAAATGTATTTGTAACTTTGCCATTTTACTAAGAGTTCCTGACAAGCAACAGCTAAACCAAGTGTCTGTCCTGTTTCAGAAGTAACCTGGATAAGTTGTATCTTGGTCTGGAGCTTGCCAAGAAACAGCTGCAAGCCATCCAGCAGACAATTGCCAGCTGCCTCTGCACCAACCTGGTCATCTCTCAGGGGCCTTTTCTCTACTGCTCCCTCATGGAGGTCAGACTTCCCTCAATGCACACTATCAGGCCACATGTGCTAATAGCCACCTCTGACCATCTGTCTTTCACTCCCAGGGCACTCCAGATGCCATGCTGTTTTCCAAGCCAGCGTCCCTAAGCCTGCTCAGCAGACACCTGCTCAAGTCTTTTGTGTGTTCGGTGAGGACCTGGGTGGGGCAGGGAGCATGGGTACAGGAGGGCAGGTATGTACTCTGATGAAATGTTAAACTATGGCCTAGAGTTACCGATAGCTGTTCACTAGCTGGGGGGCTTGGGCATACTCCTTATTGTAGGCTATGTTTTTATTGATTCAACCTCTAGAAACCTTCAGTTTCCATACATGCTCATGACATCACTTACTATAAAGGGCCCACACAGAGCAGTGTGGTTGGGGCTTGTGTTCAGTTATGGTGAGTGTAGCAGACAGCTTTCAGGTCGCTGGGATGAACCTCCAAACCTAATGGAAGAAGGGAATTTATTTGAAGCTTACAGATCAGATCCAGGGGAAGTTCTATAATGGCAGAAGAAGTTGGCCTGCTTTCACAGGTAGGTCCATGCTGAGAGAGAAAAGCCCCCACCAAAAAGGAAGCAAATACATTTCAAGAACTCACTCAGGCACTTTGCACATCTTAGGTTAGAGTTCAGATCCCCCTTAGGGCTGTACCCTAGGATCCACTCACAAGGACACCTCCTCTCGTCAGGACGCTGCAGATCTAAATTACAATCTTTAATAATCTCCTGAATATATTGGGGTCTTCAGACTACCACAGTGAGACAAGAAGAGATGGAGTTGGTTATCCACAAACTTGTTTTCTAGTATGACTAATGCTGTGCGTGGGTTTGTGGCCTAATGCTCTTCTTTACCTTGACTTGAAACAGTCCTAACTCAGCTGGTATTCTGGCAGGTCCTAACCCAGCTGATAGGAAACTTCTAGGCGTAGATGCAGAAAGTGATTTCAGAATCAGTTTTACTCTGCTTCAGGTGCGGTTCATGAGGGGGTTCATACTCATGCTGTGAAGTTAGCAGTGAAATAAGTACCGCCTCCATTGGTTCTAAGTCCTTTGACTCAATTAACCTTGGATCAAAATACCTCAGAGGGCTGGAAGGATGGCTCAGGGGTTAAGGCGTTTGCCTGCAAAGCCAAAGGACCCAGGTTCGATTCCCCAGGATCCACATTAGCCAGATGCACAAGGGGGTGCACACGCCTGGAGTTCGTTTGCAGTGGCTAGAGTGCCCATTCTCTCTCTCCCTCTTTCTCTGTCAAATAAATAAAATATAACAAATATATATTTATATATAAATAAAATATATATATATCTCAGAAAGACTGGGAATGTAGCTCACTGGTAAGTGCTTGCCTAGTATGTATAAGTCATTGAGTCTGATCCCTAAAACTAAAAAAAAATTTCCAGAAACTTCTAAGAAGTTGTACAGTGAATATGTGCAAATGAAGTGATATGTAGCATTGTATTAAGTATTAAAAGTGATCTAGAGCCTGCTGGAGAGATGGCTCAGTGGTTAAAGACACTTGCTCATAAAGCCGTGCACTTGCAGTGGCAGGAGGCCTTAGCATCCATACTCACTCTGTGTTTCAAGACACCAAGGTCTGGAGATGTAGTTCAGTGGTAGGGTGCTTGCCTAGCATCTTCAAAGCCTTGTGTTTGATCCCTACCACTGCAAAACAAACAACAACAAAAAAGGGAAATACTGTGTATGCCAGGTGTGGTGGCTCTCACCATTAATCCTAGCACTTGGGAGGCAGGGGTAGGAGGATTGCTGTGAGTTTGAGGTCAGCCTAGGACTGCAGAGCAAGTTCCAGGTCACCCTGGACTACAGTGAGACCCTACTTCAAAACACACACACACGTGTTCTAGAGAGGATCTGATGTGGATAAGAGGGTGTGCATTGTGCATAGATTCTATGCAAATGGTACACCATTTTATTTAAGCTACACAAACATCCTTGGGTTTTGGTGTCCACAGGGGTCCTGGAATTAACCCCCTGTGGCTTCCTAGTACTGACTAAAATGTCAAAAGATGAAGCAGGGACCAAACATGAGCTTTGAAGTCCTCTTGGCTTTGTTCACACCTCAGCCTCATTTTTCAGTTGTGTGATATGAGGAAGATTTTTTGACCTCTCCACCTCTACTTCCTCATCTGTGGAAAGCAGCCACTTCACAGGGTCCAGTCTAGACCAATCAGCTGTCCCCATTTGTGTCCTGGGATGACCCTTAGTCCTTCATAAACTAAGATAATTGATGATGGTTGGGTGTGAGAGCTGTAGTTATGGCACTTCGGTTTCCATCTTGAGGGGGTGTATGTGCAGGAGGGCCCACGTGACGTGTGTTCAATTTAGTCAGAGGCATCACCCCAGAGAAGAGGGAGCCATACAAGGCCAGGGTACTGAGAGGTGCTCCGTGAGAAGATGCTGGCTGCCGCAGGATCTGAAGGAGATGCCGCATAGGACAGCAAGGGCTGAGCTCCTGCAAGGAAGGGCAGAAGGGCTTAGCCAGTGGACAGTCAGATCCTGGTGGCCAAAGTGTCATGTGGAAATTCTAGCATAGTCTCTATGAGGGTCACTGGGAGTTTTAGGGAGTGGCCTGACCCTATCAGGGCTTGTAGGTACTGAGTGGTGTGCTTTTCCCCTTCATTTCTGGGAATGGGTATGCTGGGACTCAAGGTGTCTTTATCTCCATAGACGAAGAACCGGCGCTGCAAGCTGCTGCCCCTGGTGATGGCTGCCCCCCTGAGTGTGGAGCAGGGCACAGTGACTGTGGTGGGCATTCCCCCAGAGACCGATGGCTCAGACAGAAAGAAGTGAGCAGCGTCCACTTGTCCTGGGATGGTGGGGCTAAGGGCCCATCATTGGTTGGCATATTGACCCATCAGCTCTGCTGAGTCCAGTGACATTTGTCCCCCTCTCCCTTGGTGTCTATCACTGGGGCAGGGATGGGAAGGGTCTTTTCCATATAGCTGGCTTCCAATGTGTCTGTCCTATGCCCACAGCTTTTTTGGCCGGGCTTTTGAGAAGGCAGCAGAAAGCACAAGTTCTCGGACACTACACAACCACTTTGACCTCTCAGGTGAGAACCCCTACTGTGTGGCCATATTTATGCCTTTAGACCCACAAGGTCAGTGCTGGCCCTGGAAGGAGGCAATGTAGGGAAGAAGGTGCCTGGCCAGCAGCCCTCACTAGACAAAGTTGCTCTCAGCCCTCACAGAGCTCTGGCTTGGGAGCTTACCTGTGAGACCTGTCTGTACCTTACAGTCTTGTCCTGAAGGTCATTATCCCACCATGCCTGGAGGACTGCCAATGGTGACTCTAGAGTCCCACCTTCACCGGAGTTGTCTCCGCAACAGGGCTCTTAGCAACTTGAAGCTGGCCACATGAAGGATCCTGTCTGAGGCCATAGCATTGTCCCCTTTGTGACAGTTTGCTGCTCACCCCACTTATGTGCTGGATAAGTGAGAGGATGGAAGTACCCTGTACAGTGGCAGCTTCCCCAGACACCAGCATGAAATATGGATGCTAGGCTACATTTGGCTTTTTTTTTATTGTTTGTTTGTTTTTGCTTTTTGTTGTTGTTGTTGTTGTTGGTTTTGTTTGCTTGAGACAGGGTCTTACTATGTGACCCAGGCTGGTCTTGTCACATTCTCTTGCCTTAGCCTCCTAAGTGCTAGGATTACAGCATGGGCCACCATGATGGCCTGTCTTATTCTTGATATATACTAGGGGGTGAGGAGGGTTTGAGGTAGGGTCTCTAGCCTAAGCTGACCAAAAACTCACTCTGAAGTCCAAGGCTGGCCTTGAACTCAGAGTGATCCTCCCACCTTTGCCTCCCAAGTGCCTTGATGATATATTTTAAAGTAAAACAGACTTAATCTACACCCCATCCCCACTGGTTTGCTGGGCTGTGGAGCACCATAAACTAAGTAGCTTATGCAAGCTAGTTCTTCTCAGTGCCATGACTAGAACTTGAGGTCAAGGTGTCGGCATAGCTGGCTCCTTCTGTGACCTCTGTCCTTGGCTAAACGATGGCTGTCTTCTCTGTGAAACCTCACATGTCCTGTCTTCCGTGTATGTCTGTGTCTTGATCCCCACTTCTTAGAAGGATTAGAGGGCTTTGTTTTACCTTACTTACTTATTTTAAGGTCCAGTCTCCAGACATGATCACATTCTGAGATGCAGGGTGTTAGGGTTTCAGTAGATGAATTTGGGAAACACAGCTCAGCCCATAACACCTCTCAGGAAGCACATGTGATTATATTACCACTCCCTGTGTTACTGTCTCTTTGCTGACTTTTTTTTTTTTTTTGAGGTAGGATGTCACTCTAGCTCAGGCTGTCCTGGAACTTAGTCTGTCCTAGGCTGGCCTCAAACTCATGATCATCCTCCTTTGCCTCTAGAGTGCTGGGATTAGAGGTGTGTGCCACCATGCTCAGCTTGCTGACTCTTTATTTTGACTCACAGTCACATTTGGTTACAATATTTTGTGGCAGGAAAGGCATGACGACAGAATGATGAAGTAGCCAGTCACACTGGGTCCACAATCAAGGAGCAGACAGACGAGAGTTGCTGCTAAGCTTGCTCTTTCCTTTGGTCATTGCAGAACCTTGCACATGGAATGGTGCCGTGCACAGTTAGTGCAGGTCCTCTCACCTCAACCAATCTAGAAATCCCTCACATACACGCCCAGATTGGTTTCCATGGCGATTCTAAATCTTGCCAAATTGACAACTGAAGATTAACCATCATACCCAGATTCCTTATCAGTGACAAGTCACTGCCTAGGGAGATCCACTCTGCATTCAGGGTGCCTGCAGTGTCTCAAAGCTGGCTTCTTTGTGCCAGACAGTTAAACCTGCAGCACTATGTGGGGTTGGTCCACCCTGAGCAGAAGCTCCTTTTTTTTTTTTTCTTTTTCAAGGTAGGGTCTCCCTGTAGCCCAGGCTGACCTGGAATTCACTATGTAGTCTCAGCCTGGCCTCAAACACATAGCGAGCCTCCTACCTCAGCTTGCTCAGTGCTGGGATTAAAGGCGTGTGCAACCACGCCTAGCTCAGAAGCTCTTCTTGTTTCATGCCTATGATGTGGGCAGGTGACTCCAGCTGGCCTGTTGAACATCCTACCTTTGTTAAACGAGAAGGATTTGGGACTAGAAGCTACCTGACATCCGCTGAGGGTTGGAGAGTTAGTGGTAGGAAATGTAGACGGAGCTGTGGCCTGCAACTACCTGGGTGGGCTGGGCCTCAGTCTCCTGGGGAGGTAGCTGGCAGTATGGATAGTTCCCAAGGCCAGCTCAGCTCCAGGTCCTAGTTTTGCTCTGTCTGTGTGGGCCACATGCTTGGCTGAGCCCGATAGTCCTTCAGAACACAAGCAGTTCATATCATATGCTCTCCAGAAGAGGCATGGGACAAAGCAGGCCTGACATGGTCTCCTTCACCCCTCCCCTCCACACCACTGGGAGGACAAGTATCTGTGAAAGGCAGGGCGGGAGGGCCTTCTTGTCTGGGTCTGTATCTCTTGAGTTGTCACATCCCATTTCTCCCTGTTGGATGTTATTTCTAGCGAACCCAGCCTGCCCAGGAAGTTCTCACAGACTATAATCTGACCTCTCCACAGTGTAGCCATCAGATCTGAGGCTCAAGTACAATGGGACAGAGATAAAACCAAATACTGCAGAACATTCCAAGCCATCCAAGAGCCTGCAGTGAGGAATGTGGTGGAGAGTTGCTCAGTCTGAGGGCTGGGAAGGGTGAGGTCATGTGTGCAGCCTTGTTTCTCACTCCTCCTTGCTCACAAGATGTTTTCCTTTCATTACTTCAGTAATTGAGTTGAAAGCCGAGGACCGGAGCAAGTTTCTGGATGCCCTTGTGTCGCTTCTGAGCTAAGGGTGAGCTGGGGAAAGCTGAGTCCTCAGGGTAGGGCCTGCCTCCTATTTTGTACTTCAACAGAGGCTTTTACTTGAGTTTCAGATCAGAGCAAGGTCTTGAGATTGGGGAACTGACACATTTTTCCCAAGAATTTCTGCCATGAGGCTACCAGCAGGGCCACAATGGGGTACTTTTGAGGAAGCTAATTTCACTAAGCCTCTTTTGACTCCTCAGAAAGACCTGGAATTCATTCACTGACCATACCTTGGGCCTAGGCATTGTGTATATAAAATCTGTGATATACAGACTCCCTGGTGCTGCCCTAAGAGGCCGTCCAGAGCCTTTTGCACTTAAAGCCACAGGCACCAGGCTAGAGCCCACAGAGCTAATGCTCTGGGATTTCCTGTGCTCAGCCCTTGAGAAAGCAAAGCTGTTGGCAGCTACCCAGCTGCAAATCACAAAATGCTGGCTCTGCCTGAGCCTGCAGCAGTGCACAACTATCCTGAGGGTCCCATTGGGAGCCACTAATAGGCACTCTTTGCTGCCCAACACAATACCTCTTTTTTGAGGGGCCATTTGGGAAAAGGAGAATAGGGGGTCTGCCCCATGTCTGTGTGACCATCTCAGCCAGGGTCACACAGTGGATGTCCACATCCCAGCCTTGCCTTTCTTTGGCTGGAAAGCCTTGTCAAGGCACTGACAAAGGGCTAACCTTAGGCTAGGACCTTGCTGTCCATCCATGGTGAGCTCTAAGCTATAGAGGACAGGCACTAGAATGGCATAGGGATCCACAGCCCAACCAGGTCAGCCTGGGCATTCAGGATCCTATTAGGGAAGGAGTCTGGGTTAGACCCAGGGTGTCTGGTGAGATTTGGAGGTATTGAGCAGTGACTATGTCCAAAGTATACTAATTCTAAAAGTGGGGTTAACACCACCCTTTGCTGGTTACAAGTGTGGAGCTGGGGGAATAGGGCTTTGCTCCTTGGGGGGAGTGTGGGAAGGGGCATGCTAGGGCTGCAGTGGACTGCTCCCCTGGATTCTGATACCAGCACTGCTGTGTGTGTGTAGCCAGCCAGGTGGTGGTATATTGGGAATGTAGCTGCTTGCTGGAAAACACCAGGGAGACTGGTCAGGCAAAGTGAGGGGCCCACGTGATCAAGCCATAATGCCTCTGACAGGACTAGTGACTGCAGGGGCACCAGGTGAGAAGGGGCACAAGACTGTCAGGGAGAAGCCAGTTTCAGGATTGTGGTGAGGACAGGGATTGTCTCAGTAGGTCTGGGATGGCCTGTGCTCCACACCCACCCTTCACTCCAGAGTGGAAGCAGCAGCCCAGTGTCCAGGGGGAGGCCTTGTTTCAGTCTCTGTGGTGCATTTGGGGAGCAGAAGTGAATTATATAAAACTTTTTCTTTGTTTTGCAGAGTTTGATTTCTCCAGAAGTGACCCCCTTCTCCTTATTTATATTACCTGGTCTCTATTTAGATTGTAACTTACGTTTTTAGTACAGAACAGTGGTTTTTAATTGAATAAAATGCTTGGTCTGTCCTTCTTGTCGTCAGTCTTGGGCCAGCACTTGGGTGTACTCAGAGCCTTTCTTGGGTTTAGAGAAGACTGTTGCTTTGTCCCTGGTGTCCTCCATGCCAGACAGGAAGTTCGGTTTGTTCCTGCTCATCCCCAGTACAAGGTCTCTCTACCTGCCTTCCTGGCCTCCTGATAGCTCTGGGCAAAGGCTGACCCATTAGCACTGGGTCAGCACCCATACTGACCACTGCGTCTGTCTGTCTGACCACTACTTCCTTCTGTCTAACCATGGCAGCATTGCCTTCTTGACTCCCACCTCTACATCAGTTCACCATACCGGACCTATCCTGGTGCCCCTGTTCTGCTGGCACACCAAAGTCATGCTGCTTTATGAAAGGAAGGTAGCAAGGAGAAGGCCTCAGGCCAAGGAAAGTCAGCTGTTGAGTGGGGCCTGGATGGAGACACTGTCCCTCAGGCTTCTCTGTTGGCGTTGCTCTCATTTGGTCATGAAGGTCCAAACTGGATAGAACCTTGGTGACTTCTAACACCTTCAACATAGCAGGGCTTCATGTCCTCTCCCCCCCCCCCCCCGTTAGATGTCACCTGAGCATGGAGAATGTAGAGGGGTTGAATGGTGAGGAGGGCCTGGCTACTGCCTGTGACATGGGTACTGGAGAAACAGGCTGGAGGGAGATGCCCACCTTTGTGACACCTGAGCTGAGGGAGGCAGTTAGTGTATTACACATTCCTAGAAGACAGGAGTAGCTTAGGCACATTTTTCTCATTTTTCTTTTTGAGACAGGCTTTTACTATGTAGCCCAGGCTGGCTGGGAACTCACCATTCTCTTGCTTCTGTGTCCAAGTGCCATTGGGATTAAGTCAGCAGAGAGAAGCCCACTGAGTGGTCTAGAAGTGAGGCCTCAAATGAGCAGGGATCCCCTTGGGGAAAGGCAGGGGCCATAGTGGGGGGACCTGCATGGAGGCTAGTTCCTCTCTCCTGACCTCCAGTGGTTCTACCAGCTATGTGTGTAGCTGGTATATGTGAACATCAGGAGTGACCTGGTCCCCCAAGGACCCCAAGAAGCCCACCCTAAACGTTTGGAAAAAATCAGAGGTAGTGCAGCTGCTTTCCCATGTTTTGTGCTGGGGAAAGGGCCTATGTTGGGTGATGTCACATGAAACTGTTTCCCTGCAGGGATGTGAACACTTGTCTATTCATCCCAGATATGGCATAAACAGATCAGAACACAATTGTACCAGAACAAATTATGATGAACCAATGAGTTTATTGGGGTTACTTACAGTAGTATAGATGACTGAAAGGCAGCTGCATCTCCAAAAAGCCCACCCCCAACAAGGTGATAACTAAAGGAAACTGCATCTCTGAGCTCACTGCACAAGACCTTCAGGCTGCTCAGCTGGCCACTCACCCTGCACCCCTCAGCACCCAGCAGTTTACCTTTTATAGAACCTTAGGGAGGGGTCTTAAACTTTTTATTTATTTATTTGTTTTTTTGAGGTATGGTCTCACTCTAGTCCAGGGTGACCTGGAATTCACAATGTAGTCTCAGGGTGGCCTTGAACTCATGGCAATCCTCTACCTCAGATTCCAGAGTGCTGAGATTAAAGGCATGTGCCACTATATAGGCTCAGCTGTCTTAAACTTTTTAAGTTTCAGCTTTTCCAGATTTGTTGACCTCCTGAAACCCACTCCTCCCTCCAGGAGGGACTTTCAATTGGGAGGAATTCAGATGAGCAAAGTGGAGACCACGTTACCCACCCAGCCACCAGATATAACAGCACAAGTACCGAGCTCTAGCTCTGCCAGCGGCCAGGGCCAGCTCAAAGGTATGTGTTCCCAAACTGCAGGCATTGTCTCTTCTGTGCAGGGGTCCTTTGGGCCTGTAGTTTAACCCTGCTGAGGACCTCGGTGCAATGGAACCCTCCACTGAGCCTGTCCTGCTGTGGGGGCTCAGTCCATTAGAAAGTGAAGCCTCCCTGTAAGTTCTGCTCACTCCTCCCCAGCTCCAGAATTTGCCCTGAGCCTACATCCTTGGGATTTTCCTCCTTCCCCACAGTGGGGAACCTGGCATGGCTATTCCTGAACAGATCTTGAGGCCAGGGTTGGGGACAGATGCCAAGCTTTTCTGTTGGCTGTGCTTGGAACACCTTGCAGCCCCTTTCATCCACTGCTCACTTCTATTCCTGGCCAGCACAGGGCTGGAAACAATAAGCACTCAGTGGCTATAATAGATTCTGCCCTCCCCAAGTCTTGGGCCCTTACCTCACCCCTTCTCAGGATGGTCACACCTGTTGCTCCCAGTAGAGGTCAGCACAGAGATGCTAATGGTCATCGTCAATCCCTGCTGGCTAGCAGGGTGGGCACATATCCTGTATAGAGCCACACTGACCAAGGGAGCCAGGACATGGGGTTGGAGCCGAGCCCAGGCATTCTGGGCAACTGCCTCTCCTCCCATGGCAACACTGGTGCGCACTGTGGCCAGCACTGCTGGAGCAGGCGTACATCCTAGATTCACCCCAGCTCCCACCTGCCGCTGGGATGCACCTGGTTCAGCTTTGTGCAGAGGTCTGAGACCACTCGATGGTACTTAGAGCTGAGCAAGCCCTGTGGGGGAGATGGAAAACATTTAGAGAAGGTGAGTGGGACTGTGTGGGAGAAGCCAGCAGCCTGGCTGCCTACCCTCAATACTTCTTGCCTCCCGAGTCCCCACTCCCAGACCCATGGTGTAGTTACCACCAGGTTCTGGGGTCTGCCTCTACCCTTCCCACATCTCAGTCTTATCCCAAAACAGAAATGTCCTGGCTAGTCTAGCTGTATCTTCCACCTGGGGGACAAGAAATGTTCCTAAAAACCCTGAGAGCCCTACAGGAGCGTTTGAGGAGGGGTTGGTAGGTTGCCGGGTGAGTAGCGGTGCCAGGCACAGGGAGTTGCTGGACAAGAGGACAGGACACCGGTGGGAGTGTTGAAACCATTTACTAAGCAAATTCTTAGCCTCCCCACCAACTCCCCCAAGCTGCAAGGAGGGGCAGCCCCAGCTCACGCTCTAGTGCCCACAGGCCTCCCCAAGTGGGCCGTTGGGTTGAGACAAAAGGTCCAGGCTAAGTCTCTTGATCTCACAGGTTCTGCCCTGCTGAGAAGGAAAAGGCATCTGGGGGTTCTGGGCTCTGCCCTCCGAGGTTCGCAGGAACCGCTGGGAAGTAAGACGACATCCAGGATCGCAGGAGGAATTGGCATCTGCAGTCTAGTACTCACTTCTGAGCCCCACCCCCGTCGTGACAGCTCCAGGCACGCACAGAGCACAGAAAAGCCGATCAAATCCTCACAAGGGCGCATCTGCTCCAGGCGGGGCCGGTCTGGTGGCGTCAGCGGCCCGCAGTGGGCGCTGACTGGTCTGGTCGGAGCGCCGAGCTCGCGGCGTCCTCGAGTCAGCTGAGACCCCCATCCGGGCGCGGCTCCCGCAGCCGGTCCTCCAGCTCTCGCGGGCCGGGCTGCCGGGAGGAGCCCCGCCGTGCCCCCCCCCCCCGCCCCTAGACGTAGTTCTTCTTGTCGTAGTCGCCGCTGGCCGCCGGCCGCCGCGGTGCCGCCGAGTATTTCACGGGGTAGCTGAACTCGGGGCGGCAGGCGCAGACCCAGGCGCCGCAGCACACCAGCCCCCCGCCGCACATGAGCAGCGCCGAGGCCGCCCAGCCGATGTACAGCGCCGCGCCCAGCTCGTGCTTCTGCGACACGGGCACTGTCGGGTCGTAGAACTCACGGACCACGATGTTGGCGAACCAGCAGAGCGGCACCAGCTCCAGCAGCCCGCACAGCGCGTAGAGCGCGCCCCCGGTGAGGGCCACGCGCGCCTTCGTGGGGCCCGGGGCCACGCAGGTGGTGCATTGTGCGCCGGTCAGGGTGACGAAGAGCGCGACCAGGGCCAGCAGCACGGCGCCCACGGTGAGCGCGCGCGCGGCCTGCACCTCGGCGCTCAGTGCCAGCACCGAGTCATACACCTTGCACTGCATGTGCCCGGTGCTCTGCACCACGCACGACATCCACAGCCCCTTCCAGGTGGTCTGCGCCGTCACGATGTTGTGGTCCAGGAAGGCGGTTACCTGCCACATGGGCAGTCCACACGCCAGGATCAGGCCCAGCCAGCCCACTAGGCAAAGCACCAGACCCAGGATTTCCAACGCTGCGGACCCCATGACCAAAATAAGGGAGAAGCGTGCCTGATGGTCCTTGGGTCCTCCCGGCGCGCAGCGGGGCCTCGGCGGCTCGGCGCCCTGCGCTTCTCCTGGTCCCTTTGCGCGGGAGCGGTCTGCGGTTCCCTCGCCTCACCCGTCAACTCCACCACCTCTGATTTGCCCGCGCCTATTGGGGGTTTCCTATTTGAAGTCTCGGAGGACGGACTTTGCCTCCCCCCTCACCACCCCTGGCTCAGCCCTTGAGCTGGAATAGCCAATCCATGCAAGACCTTAGGTCCGCAGCCAATCGCAGACCCCTGGGCCCCTCCGCCTGGCAGTTGCAGTCAGAGAAACAACTGCGCTGGCCCTAGTTGAGCTGGTCCTAGCCTAATGCGCCCCGACCACTCCCAGCAGTGCAAGCAGCCTGGAGACTACTGAGAACGTTCTGGGCTGGCCTGGGGCATGTATGCACACCCTCCCCTGGCCACCTGCGCGTCCTACTTTCGTCACTTTGGGGGCTTCATGACCCCCCAGTCTGCATCAGTGCGTCCCCCACCCACTCAAACATCCAGGACCAAGCCGACTGCTCTAGCTCCTCTGCGCAGAGGTTTGGGACAGGATTCTCACATACTCCGCACTCAGGTGAGACAAACCTAAAGTCTGCTCTGGCATCTGAGCTCAAGCCTACTCCACTCTTCTCACTCCTCAGTGTCCTGCCAGTCCCTACACTGTCTATCCCTAGACATGCCAAATAGAGGTAATGAGGGACATCCCCAGGATCCTAGCCTCACCCAAGACCCAACCCAACTACCTCCCTGGGGTCGCAGGCCCTGGCACAATGTGGGCACACAGGACTCTGCATGGTCTGCTTCTCTGTGAGATGCTGCACCCCCCCCCCCATCCCGAGGCTCAGTGGTGTCAGGGGCACCACTCAGCCAGTCACCAGTGTTCTCCAGCACATAGACTGTGGCCCATGGAACTGCCTGCACAGACCCTCGGACTGCAGAGACAAAGAGGCTGGTGGGTGTCCCCTGCTCTCCCACCAGTGGTGGTGGTGCTTGGCCACCCCAGCCCCCAGATTACCCTCCGGAAGCCAACTTGTAGTTTCCTGGCCAGAAGGAAGAGCCCCCATTCTCGCTGGAGGAGGGAGCTGCGGGATTTCCGGGCATTCTTCTGCACAATAGCCCTGCCATTTCTTGAAAGGTCCACCGGGGTGGATGTTCTGGGCCCCTGAGGTTCAGGTGGGGGCTCCAGACCCTGCAGCCCACAACCTGACTATGGCACCAGCCCCTTTCCAGCATTCTCCTCCCTGTTCCCCTATGGCCCCTTTGTTTCCAGCTAACCCCAGAAGCCCAGCCCTGGACTGAGGCCACCGGATGCATTTTTTTTTTTCTCTGCTCCAAACTGTTAAGAGCCCCCATAGAGAAAGTATGGCATTGTTGCGGCCAGCCACAGATGTGGGAACTTTTGAAAAATCTCTTCTGACACTCAGCTTCCTCCTTCTGGAGAAGGCTCTGAGGGGAGTTACTGAGGCCGGGACAGAACCTCATTCACCCCACATGGGAAGGTCTCCAGGACAAGCTGCTGGACTCTAGGGTGGGGAAGTCTCACTCCACTTGCTTGCTCCCACCCTGCTCCCCTGACAGGGTGGAATGCCTCCTCTTAGCCAGCATACTGCCTGCTACCTTTCTCCCGCTGGAGACCTGTGACCACTCCCCTTCTTCACTTCATGCCCCAGCCCTGTCTACTCCAGGGTCCACCCTCTCAGTTCTGCTCCCCCTGCTCCATACTCCAGTTCAGGGAACTTCACCAGCCCTCTCCTCTCAAGCCCTATGGCATCCTTCCGAGGTGATTGTTAAAGCCTCCTCAGGTGGCCGAGCAAGACCAACCCACAGGCCTCTGCTTAAAACCCTCCATGGCTCACATTGCTCATTAAGCAACTGGCTCCTGGCAGCAGCCCAAACTAGTGTGGGCTTGCATGCATGGGGATTGGCTTAGTGTGGCCAGGAGAATGCACTCCATGTTCCAGACTCACTCTTCCTCTAGACCTTGGACTAGTTTCACTACCACCTATAGCTTCTCTGCAGTGTGTGTTTTTCAGTCTTGGTCCAGTCTTGTTTTTCTGCAAAACTGCATGGCTGGACACATCCTAGGCTACCTTTCTGCACTCACCCTCCACCATCGCTCCCAGAGGTCCAATCCAATGATCATCAGTGTACATTTGTCCCAGGCAAGAGACAGGCTGCTATCTATTTTTCTTTTTTCTTTGTTTTAAAGAGTTTTAATATATATATTATTTATATATTTGAGAGAGAGAAAGAGGCAGAGAGAGAGAGAGAGAGTGAGAGAATGGTTATGCCAGGGCCCCCAGCCACTGCAAACGAACTCCAGATGCATGCACCGCCTTGTGCAGCTGGCTTACGTGGGTCCTGGGGAATTGAACCGGATCCTTTGGCTTTGCAGGCAAACGCCTTAACTGCTAAGCCATCTCTCCAGCCCCATCTTTTTTTTTTTTTTCTCAAGGTAGGGTCTTGCTGTAGCCCAGGCTGACCTGGAATTCACTACATAGTCTCAGGATGGCCTTGAACTCATGGCCATCCTCCTACCTTTGCCTCCCAAGTGCTGGGATTAAAGGAGTGCACCAGCACATCAGGCTCATGCTGCTATCTTCTGCCAGCTAGGGGCTGCAGCCAGTGGGACATGTTCCCCTTCTGCCCTCCTTTCTACTACTTTGGTCCTGTCCCAAGCCTGGCACTCCAAAATGGTCCCAGGAAATTCACACCCTTTCGATATCAGCCTCACAGTATCTCAGGGACTTAATGGTGGAGCTACAGACTTTATGGGTTCCAACATGCAGTGGAACCAGAACTTTTCCAGAATGGATATCCATGGTTGACAATGCCTCCTGAAGGCCACTTCCAGACTGAAAATGTTCAAGTGGCCCATCCTAGACCCATACACTGTCTCCACCACAGCACATCTTAAGGCACTGATGATAAACCATCAACCAAGCACTGGGAAGGAAAGAAGAGCGGTGAAGGGCTCTCTAAAAGAGGTGACATCTCAGGAGGATACTGGGAAGAGGTTCAGGTGGATCAGAAGCAATTACTGTTTCACTGTCCTGAGGTGCACAGGTGCATTTGGGGCTAGGTGTTGTAATTCAGTTGTAGGGCACTGGCTTGGCACATAAGAGGCCCTGGGTTCCATCCTAGCACCAGAAAATAAAAATAAATCGTCTTAGAGGTGGGGCGACATTTAGCTTTGGTCTGATCCTAGGGCAGGAGGTCAGTGTGGCCAGAGGGCAGCAGTGGGCCAGGTGCAGGAGCGTCTTGGACTGTACAGGAACACGAATCCTATATCTGTGTTGAGAGGCTTCTCAGGCAGGCCTGGTGGAGGCCACCTGCTCTTGTACAGCTATTGTTCCACTTTCCCAGGGGAAGTGACACAGGATTTCATTCATTGTGAAGAAAAGACCCGAGTCTGCAGAAAAGCAAAGTTTATCTTCAGCAGCTGCTGGCTGACCTTGCCCTCAGGGGGATCTATTGACCTTCCAAGAATATCTATATTTAGGCTCCAGGATCCTGGGTCTTGGAGTTTAGGAAGCTCCTAGTGACAGACTACAATTCAGAGGAAGTGAAAAACTCCAATCTTCCTTCCATCTTTTGGCTTTGAAACAGTCAAGGATGTTTCTCTGTGATTCTGCAGATGTTTATAGAACCACTAACACAGTGAGATTACTGCTTAAGACCCTTTCTTGGCGAAAGCCAAGAGCCTATGCTTCCACTGGCTCAAGGGCAGCGGCTTGGGACCTCCTATGTCATTGGCATTTGACTGGGGACCCGAGGTGGCCTCGATGGGAGGGGATGGGCTGCTACAGTGCTGTGGGGAGCACTCTGAATGGGTGCCCAGCTTCACTTGTTCTGGGATGTTTATTTTTTGTGGCCAAGAGCAGACATTAAGTCGGACTTACCTCCTACTTTCTGGACTAGTGCCTAGGACTTTGTGTGCCTCAGTTTCCTCATTTGTAGTACAGCTTTCTGCCACAGATGTTGCATGCTTGCAAGTTTGACTCCAATCCTAGGACTTCTGCTGCCATTTCTGAGAGCCCTCTGGGGTTTAAAACACCTCACTGGCTCCCTTAACCTTCTTGGCTTATCTGACCATCTCTCAGGGTATACACCAATGGATGTCAACTTCAGGAGGCATTGTGGCTTTAATTTATTCAGTGAGTATAAGGAAGGTGGGCAGGGAGCTCCACTTGATCTCTAGAGCCCTGGGGTCCTGTAGACCTTTTGCTCCTTCAAAGACCGTACTGGTTGTGGTCTCTGTTCAGTCTAGCCTACCTCTCTTCCCAAGCCCCAGGGAGATCGGCTACAATGGCAATGGTGCCCCAGAGTAGGAAATAAAAATATGATGGTCCATTTTCAAGACAAAAGTGTCTTAAGTTGGCTTAGGCCCAATTACAGCCAAACAAGAGACACCGGGCTTCTGCTGGTACCTGCTTGTCAGGGCCATCTAACTGCTCATCCAAACCACCAAACTCAAGGTTGAGAGTAGAGAATCATGACAGCTCAGCAGTAGGCTAAAGCCCACGTGCCATGTTGGAGGAGGGATAAGCTCACAAGAAGGTCTTTAAGAAATATAGATGTGGGCTGGGGAGATGGCTCTGCATTTAAAGGCACTTGCCTGAAAAGCCTGCTGAAATGGGTTCAATTCCCCAGTCAGTACCCACATAAAGCCATATGCAAAGTGGCACATGCATCTGGAGTTCCTTTGCAAGAGGCCCTGGCAGACCCATGTGCTCTCTCTCTCTCTCTCAAGTAAATAAATAAATAAATAAATAAATAAATAAATATTTTTAAAAAGAAATATAGATGCACTAAGGCATCTGGGAAAGATTGCACCTCCCTAAGTACCCAGCCAATGGGGAGGAGGAAGAAGAGGGAAGAGACCCACTATGTCCAAGCACTTTTGCTTCTCAGTCTCTCAGTGTCTTCATTAAGACAAGTGAATATTTCCACTACCGGCATACAGAGCCGATCTCCACTCCTGTCATCTACTTCAACCCTTGCACTTTCAGCCCCACTATGGCTTCTGTCCACTTTACTTTTCCACACACCACACTGCACAATTTTATACCCTTGTCTACTTGAAATCATGGAGCCATTCTGGATTCTCCTTTATCACCAGCATCAGATTGGAAACCCTTCCCCACTGTGTTTGAAAATGTCCTCATGATTAGAATTGTTTGTAGCTTCCCAGGATGGGTTCTGTCTCTACCACCTGAAGGTGGGGTGTGGATGTGGGCAACTGTTCTGAAGTTCTGTGAAATGCAGGTGGTAATGGTTTTGACCCCAAAGGGTTTGGAGGGGTTTAGTGGGAAACTCATCCTGGCTCAGATGGACACTGAACTGCTGTGATCAATTACATTTATCCTCCAATATACCTCAGAAATCATTTACAAAATCCACAGAGGCTCAAATCTTTTATATAAATGGTGTGATATTTCATACAAGTCATGTACATCATCTCATATATTTTAGTTTAAGACATTTAGGTTATTTTACAATGCCTAAAACAAGAACAGAAAAAAATACTTGAAGAAACTCTAATTGAAAAATTTCAAACTTGGTGAATGCTATTAACCCACCTGTATTACTTACTTTTCTTATTTCCATGGCCAAATACTTGACAGGAAACAATTTAAGGAAAAAGTGGTTTATTTTTGGCTCAAGGGGAAATAGTCCAACAACGTTGGAAAGGCATGATAGCAGGTATCTCTATGGTGTATGAAAGCTGCTTGCTTACATATCAGCAGACAGGAAGCAGAAAGCAGTAGAATAGAAGCAGGGCTGGGTTCTACCCCTGAGGGCTTGCCTTCTGGCGACTCACTTCCTCCATCGAGGCCCCAATTCCCACAGGTTCCACAACCTCCCGAAACAGTGTCACAAGCTGGGGTGGTTTGAGTCAGGTGTCCCCCATAAACGTAGGTGTTCTGAATGCTAGGTTCCCAGCTGATGGAGATTTGGGAATTAAAGCCTCCTGGAGTGAATGTATTATTAGGGACGGGCTTATGGGTGTTATAGCCAGTTTCCCCTTGCCAGAGTTTGGCACACTCTCCAGTTCCTCTTGTCCACCTTATCTGGGCCAGGGGGTGATGTCCACCCTCTGCTCATGCCATCATTTTCCCTGCCATTGTGAAGCTTCCCCTCGAGCCTGTAAACCAAAATAAATCTTTTTTTTCCCCACAAGCTGCTCTTAGTTGGGTGATTTCTACCAGCAATGCAAACCAGATTGCAACAGTAAAGTGGTACCAAGGAGTGGGATTGCTGCTAGACACCTGACTATGTGGCTTTGGCCTTTTGGAGCTGATTTTCAAGAGGAATGTGGAAGGATTTGAAACCTTGGCCTAAGAGATGCCTTGCAGTGCTGTAAGTACAGCTTGATGGACTATTCTGGTCAGAGTTGAAAGGCCTGAATGCAGTAAGAACTATGAACTGTGGGGTTTGGCTTATGAGGGTGAGAAAGAACTTTGCCTGGACTGGGCTAGCAGTTTGTGTGGGAAGCTTGCTGTTATGCCTGGGTCCTGTGAAGTTGTGCAGGGTTGTTTTGTGTAGAAATGAACTGGTGTGAGCAGAGAGATATGGCACAGAAAGAAAAATCTTTGGGTAAACTATTGCCTGCTCACCTGCAAATTGTTTGAGAGATTACAACCATTGAGATTGGGCCAGCTGACCTGCACTGGGGCAACAGGAAGAATGTAGACTCTTTTGAAGGGGTCTGAGTGCTCAAGGATTGTCCTGTTCTTCAAAGTCTGCTTTATTGCCCCCTGGATTAACAAATTGGCACCCTACCTGGTATTGTGGAGTACAAGAAATGCAGGAAACAGAGGGTCATTGAGTTTGCAACATGGTCTTGTGTCTTGGAAATGGCCGTGGGCACTGTGAAGCAGGTTTGCTGGATGCCTGCATGGAGACCCCATGGAGCCGTGAGGATGAACCGTGGGTTGTAGTGGAGACCCAGTGGAGATCCCGGGACCATGAGATGGCTGCTAAGGAAAGCTGTCAGCCCTGATGAAGTTTCCCAGGACTGTGAGTAGCCTAGCTGGAGGGATGGATTTGGAATGCCAGAGACTTGTTGCTGGTTAGAATTATCGGACTTGGAGATTTGTCGCTGACTAGCATTGTTGGACTTGAAGCTACAGAGTTTGATGTTTGCCCTGGTTGTTTTAAATCTTATATTGGCTGAATATTTCTTTGCTATGCCCAATGCCATCTTTTGCAGTGTGAATGTTTATTCTGTGCCATTATGGGTTTTGGGGGGGATATTTTTTTGGTATTATGGCTCAGTTAAAAGATCTTGGACTATGGGGATGTTTGAACATCATTGGGATTGATAAGAACTATGGGGACTTTTAAAGTTGGACTGAATGCATTGTGTTTTACATGTGTGGATATCAGTTTATGGGGGTCAGGGGTGGAATGTGGTGGTTTGATTCAGGTGTGCCCCATAAACTTAGGAGTTCTGAATGCTAGGTTCCCAGCTGATGGAGATTTGGGAATTAACACCTCCTGGAGTGAATGTATTATTAGGGACGGGCTTATGGGTGTTATAGCCAGTTTCCCCTTGCCAGAGTTTGGCACACTCTCCTGTTCCTCTTGTCCACCTTATGTGGGCCAGTGGGTGATGTCCACCCTCTGCTCATGCTGTCATTTTCCCTGCCATCATGAAGCTTCACCTTGAGTCTGTAAGCCAAAATAAATCCTTTTTTCCCCACAAGCTGTTCTCAGTTGGGTGATTTCTACCAGCGATGCGAACCTGACTGCAACACAAGCTGAGGACCAAATATTCAAACACAGGAGCCTTTGGGACTCATTTTACATCTAAACCATACAACCAAGATATCTGACAGATGCCAAGCACAAGAAGCAAGCCAACCACACCAAAGTACATCATGATAAAATTCCTTAAAATTAATCTTAAGAGAAAAGAATTTTTTGTGCTGAGGATTGAACCCTGGTCCTCCTGCATGCTAAGCACACACTCTACCACTGAACTATATATACTTCCAGATTCTAGAAATAAAATCTTAAAACCCACAGAGAGTAAAAGGATACATTATATACAGAGGAACAAAGGTAAGATAGTAAAATTTCTTGTTAAAAAATAATGCAGGGCTTTGATGCCCCCAAAACATTATAGGCCATTGCTGAGGCCCTGGGTTTCCCACCTGGAATAGATGGTAAGACCCTATTGCTGAAGACTCCAAATACTTGGGTGGCAAGGCCACTGAGAAATCCTCCTGGAACTGAACTGATAACCTCCTCCATGTACACCAGCTGACAGAAAGCTGGAAGAAGCCATTCTGCATGCAGTTCAATGGAAGAAAGAGAAATCACCAGTGAAGATACTCAACAGTGGACACTGCAAGCCTTATATTAGGCCAACCAGGCCAAATGAGCCAACGGGTGCAATAGTGGCACGTCTGTTATGGGGGAAACCAACTGCCCTCTAATTGGACTGGAGGCCCGCTCCATGGGAAGGAATATATCCCTGATACTGAAAACTTAAAACAGGGTTAGTCATGATCCCTAGGGGTGTAATGTCTGCTGATGTCTGGATAAATGTATATACTATGCTTATCAAACTGCCCAGTAAGCACTTCTGTTAATGTTCACACCCTTATATTAATGCTACTCTCACTTTTAGTAGAGAATCTTCTCTTTTCAGATGGCAGTGACCTTGGGATGACTCAGAAGGTATCATGGTGATGGAAAGAAATGACCGCAGTGCTCAGTACTGCAATATCTCTATCACACCTTCCAAGGCTCAGGGTCTAATGCACAAGAGGTGGCGGAAAGAATGTAAGAGCCAAAGGAAGGGTAGGACTCCATACAACATGCTCCCTCCAGACAGAAAATAGCCTGGATATCCATGGCCTCACAGTGCCTGACACTACCTGCACAAGACCATCATAAGAGGAGGAAAAGATCATGACATCAAAATTAAAAGAGAGACTGATTGAGATGGGGAGGGGGTATGATGGAGAATGGAGTTTCAAAGGGGAAATTGGGGGGTGGGAGGGTATTACCATGGGGTATTTTTGTGGGTATTTTTTTATAATCATGGAAGTTGTTAATAAAAATTTGGAAGAAAAAAAATAATGTAGGGCTGGAGAGATGGCTTTGTGGTTAAACGCTTGCCTGTGAAGCCTAAGGACCCTGGTTCGAGGCTCGATTCCCCAGGACACATGTTAGCCAGATGCACAAGGGGGCACATGTGTCTGGAGTTCGTTTGCAGTGGCTGGAGGCCCTGGTGCACCTATTCTCTGTCCCTCTATCTGCCTCTTTCTCTCTCTGTCTGTCGCTCTCAAATAAATAAAAATGAACAAAAAAAAAATAATGCAAACAAGAGTGATGCAAGAAAGACGAGAAGCTGGGCATGGCGGTGCATATCTTCAATCCCAGCAGAAGTAGGAGAATCTCTGTGAGTTCAAGATCACCTTGAGACTACAGAGTGAATTCCAGGTCAGCATGGGCTAGAGTGAGACTCTACCTCGAAACAACAAAAAGACTGGAAAGATGGTGCAGTGGTTAAAGACATTTGCTTGCAAAGCCTTCCAGCCTGGATTCTATTCCCCAGTACTCACATAGGGCCAGATGCATAAAGTGGCACATGTGTCTGGAGTACCTTTACAGCATCAAGTGGCCCTGGCACACCCATATTCTTGTCTCTCACTTTTTTCTCTTTATTTCTCTTCTCCCAAGCACATGTATTTAAATAAATAAACAATTGACTAATCTAAAATGCTAAATCTGCCCAAACTACTTTTCAGAAATGAATGCACACCTGTGCCCAGTAGCACATGCCTGCAATTAAATTAAATAAAGCTGGAGGACTGCAAGGTCAAGGCTGGCCTGGTTCCATAACGAGATCCTATCTCAAAAGACCTACTACACATGAAGGCAAAATAAGCCTCTGCTTTTTTTTTTTTTTAACTTTTATTTATTTGCTACCAACAGACAGAGAAAGAGGCAGAGAGAGAATGGGCGCACCAGGGTCTCCAGCCACTGCAAAGGAACTCCAGATGCATGAACTACCTGTGCATCTGGCTTACATGGGTCCTGGGGAATTGAGCCTTGAAGAGTCTCAAAGCGGGGTCCTTAGGCTTCACAGGCAAGCACTTAATCGCTAAGCCATCTCTCCAGCCCAGCTTCTGCTTCTTTATTTATTTATTTATTTATTTTTTAGTTTTTATTTTTTTCAAGGTAGGGTCTCACTCTAGCCCAGGCTGACCTGGAATTCACTATGTAGTCTCAGGGTGGCCTCAAGCTCACAGCGATCCTCCTACCTCTGCCTCCCGAGTGTTGGGATTAAAGGCGTGCGCCACCACGCCCGGCTTCAGCTTCTGCTTCTTAAAAGATGAATAGACATCTTTTTCCTATTCCTCCCACTAATAAAAACCCTGGCCTGAATATCCATGACCTCATAGTGCCTGACACTACCTGCATAAGACCATCATAAGAGGAGGAAAAGATCATGACACCAAAATAAAAGAGAGACTGATTGAGATGGGCAGGTGATATGATGGAGAATGGAATTTCAAAGGGGAAAGGGGGGGGGAGGGAGGGTATTACCATGGGATAATTTTTATAATCATGGAAAACATTAATAAAAATTGAGAAAAAAAAGAAAAAGAATAACCCCCCCTGGAATTAAGGAAATTCTGTTAGTAAAAAGAAGGCAGACTGCCGGGTGTCGTGGCACACAATTTTAATCCCAGCACTCGGAAGGCAGAGGCAGGAGGATCATCATGAGTTCATGACCACCCTGAAACTACATAGTGAGTTCCAGGTCAGCCTGGGCCAGAGTGAGACCCTACCTCGAAAAACAAAAAACAAAACAAAACAACAACAAAAAAAGAAGGCAGCAGAAGACCAGCTGGAGACTTTGATAGTGAAGGACCAACCCAGTACCTGGAGTTTCTGCCCAACTCATGCAACCAGGCTGCATATTAGAGGAGCCAGACAAGTAGGAACCCGAAAAGGTACAAGCAAAAGATTCTAATAAAAGCTTGTTCCTTTTAGCCAAAGGTTCAGGAGGAAGGTGGCCTAGAAATACAGAAAACCTCTGGGCAATAACTATTTCACTTAAGCCAAACTACTAAAAAAAAGCACTTGTGGCCAGTAACAAAGATCCATTTGCTCTCAGGTATTAGTGGAACACAAGGGAAACCCGGAATCCCACCTCCACCTGGTTGCCTGCTAAAATACAAGATTTAAATATGATTCAGGCTCTTTTTTTTTTTTTTTTTTTTCAAGGTAGGGTCTCACTCTAGCCCAGGCTGATCTGGAATTCACTCTGTATTCTCAGGGTGGCCTCAAACTCACTGAGATCCTCCTACCTCTGTCTCCCAAGTGCTGGGATTAAAGGCGTGTGCCACCACAATCAGCTGATTCAGGCTCTTTTTAAAAATTTTATTTATTTGCAGAGACAGAGAGAGAGAATATGGGTGCACCAGGGCCTCTAGCCACAATGGAACTCTAGATGCATGTACCACTTTCTGCATCTGGCTTTACATTGGGCACTGGGGAACTGAACCTGGGTTTTTAGGCATTGCCAGCAAGCACATTAACTGCTGAGCCATCTCTCCAGCCCCATGCTCTTTTTTTGTTATTTGCGAGGAAAGAAAGAGAGAGAGAGGGAAGAGAGAATGGGCACCTCAGGGTCTCTAGCAACTGCAAATGAATTCCAGATGCATGCACCAATTTGGACATCTGGCTTTATGTGTATATGGACTTGAACCCAGGCTGTCAGGCTTTGCAAGAAAATGCCTTTAACTTTAACTGGAGCCATCTCTCCAGTCTCAGATCCAGAGTCTTATAATAACCAAACTGTCCAGAAATATTTTTTCAAGACAGGGTCTCACTCTAGCCTAAGATGAACTGGAACTCACTTTGTAGCCCCAGGCTGGCCTCAAACTCATAACAATCTGTCTATCTCACCTCAGTCTTCCAAGAGGCAATTAAAAATTTTTTTTATTTATCCATTTACCAGAGAGATGTGAGGATGGAATGGGCACACCAGGGCCTCTATCCACTGCAAACAAACTCCAGATGCATTGCCACCTGTGCATCTTGCTTATATGGGTCCTGGGGAATCGAACCTGGGTCCTTTGGCTTTGCAGGCAAGCACCTTAACTGCTAAGCCATCTCTCCAACCCCCAAGAAACAAATTCAACAGAAGTTAGGTATGTTGGGACCAGGCTGTAATTCCAGCAATTGGGAGGCAGGGGCACAGGGAACACAAATTTGAAGACAGTCTGGGCTGGCTGAGAGTTCTAGGTCCACCTGGGCCATATAATAAGATCCTGTTTGAACAAAACAGACAAAGGAAGAAAGATTTCTCAACATCATTCATACCAAATACTGGAAGATACGGAAATAAATAAGACAAAGAATAGACACAAAAATAGGCACAACAGATATTCAAATTGCTTAATGTTTTTAGATATTTATTTATTTATTTGAGAGAGGAAGCAGAGAGCAGCCAGCCTCTATAAATGAACTCCAGATGCATGCACCGGCTTATGCACTGGTTTACATGAGTATTGGGGAATTGAGCCTGGGTCCTTTGGCTCTACTGGCAAGTGCCTTAGCCTCTAAGCTATCTCTCCAGCCCTAAATTGCTTAATGTTTTAAAGTAATAGGATAAAGATTCTTTAATGAGCATTGTGAGGATGCTTGAAATGGATGAAAATATGTGGAAAGTCTCATCAAGGACATAAAACATATAAAGAAGAGCAAATGAAAATTTTAGAGCCAAAAAAATTAATAACTAAAACTAATGAGTCAGAGGTGAATCTCAATGGCAACAAGAAGGAGACAGAGGCAGGTGCTTATTTGACTATAGAATCACTCCATTTTGACAAGAGAGAGAGAGAAGATGAACTGCAAGGAAAGTGAAAAGAGTCTTACGGACATGTGGGATCATAACCAAAACATTTTTTTAATTGTTTACTGGGGAGATGGCTCAGCAGTTAAAGGCATTTGCTGCTTGCAAAGCCTGCCAGCCCAGGTTTGATTTCCCAGTAACCATGTAAAGCCAGATATACAAAGTTGTGCATGTGTCTGGAGTTCATTTGCAGTGGTAAGAGGCCTGGGAGTGCCCTTACTCTTTTCTCCTCTCTCTCTCTCTCCTTGCAAGTAGATAAATAAAAATATTTAAAATCTGGTAGTGGTGAGGCATGTCTTTAATCCCAGCACTGAGGAGGTTGAGGTAGGAGAATTACCATGAGTTTGAAGCCAGCCTAGGCTTTACAGTGAACTCTAGGTCATCTTGGGCTACAGTGAAACCTTGCCTCAAAAAAAAAAAAAAAAAAAATCAGGGGGGAGGGAAGGTATTACCATGGGATTTTTTTTTATAATCATGGAAGTTCTTAATAAAAAAAATAAAAATAAATCAAAAAAATTAACAATGTTAATTTAGGGCTGGAGAGATGGCATAGCGGTTAAGGTGTTTGCCTGCCAAGCCAAAGGACCTTGGCTCAATTCCCCAGTACCCACGTAAGCCAGATGCACAAAGTGAGCATGTGTCTGGAGTTCATTTGCAGTGGCTGGAGTCCTGACACACCCATTCTCTCCCTCTGACTGTCTTAAATAAATAAATTAATTAATTAAATTAATGTGGGTGGGTGTGTCTTGCTGCTGTAATAAAATGCCTGTCTGGCTGGCAGTCTTCACAATCAAGTGCCTTTAATCACTGAGCCGTCACTCCAGGCTCCGTAACCAAAATGTGATAGGTGCTGGAGTGCAGCATGCATGGAACCCTAAGTCTAATCCCCAGCACTTCTAAAGAGAGAGAGAGAGAGAGAGAGGGAGAGAGAGGGTGGGGGGAGAGGGATCCATCTACGTCATTGGAGTGTCAGAAAAAAAAGATAGAGTAAGGTTTAAATGAGTCTGAGGCCACCCTGAGACTACATAGTGAATTCCAAGTCAGCCTGAGCTAGAGTGAGACCCTACCTTGAAAAACAAAACAAAATAAAACACACAAAAAACAGACAAGCAAACAAACAAACAAAAATAAAAAACAACTCAAAGAGCTGGGCGTGGTTATACACACTTTTAATAACAACACTTGGGAGGCAGAGGTAGGAGGATTGCCATGAGTTTGAGGCCACCCTGAAACTACAGACTACACAGTGAATTCCAGGTCAGCCTGGGCTAGAGAGAGACCCTGCCTCGAAAAAAAAATTAAAAAAAAAAGAATGTTCTAATATTATGGCACAACTGCACTGCAAACATGCTGATATCCACTGAATTGTATACTTTGTGTGGGGGTGTGTCTCACTATGTAGCCCAGGCTGGCCTCAAACTTGCTTATGCAATTAGGCTAGTCTCAAACCCATGATCCTCCTGCCCTTAACTCCCAAGTGCTGGGGTCATGTGCCAAATCTGGCTCCTAAATTGTATATCTGTTTTTTGTTTTGTTTTTTGAGACAGGGTCTTACACTAGCCCAGGCTGACCTGGAATTCACTATGTAGTCTCATAGTAGCCTTGAACTCCTGGCAATCCTCCTACCTCGGCCTCCTGAGTGCTGGGATTAAAGATATGCACCACCACACCTGGCCTTTTTGGTTGTTAATATTTTATTTGTTTGAAAGAGAGAGAGAGAGAGAGAGAGAGAATGCCTCCTGCTGCTGCATGTGAACTCCAGACGCATGTGCCACTTTGTGCTTCTGGTTTGACGTTGGTACTGAATACTCAAACCTGGGCAATCAGGCTTTGCAAGCACATGTCTTTAATTGAGAGGGTCCTGTGTCTCACAGTGATTAGTCAGAGCTCAACTGCACACTCTTCTGTGATTGGTTAAAATATAAAAACGACCAGGTCTCTAGGGGAAATCTAAAGGCAGGGAAACTTTAGGGACTTTTTACCAGACACAGAAATAGAAGCTCAGGTTGAATTAGGAGGGGCTTCCCAGGGAATGGCGCCTCTAAGAGTTGTTTCTCTATCTCTGTAACTCTTTGACAGAAAAGACATCATGACTCTCACCATATTGTATACACACACCAAAAGAAATAGCTAAAGGGGGGGTAAAAGGGCAACAAAACCACAATCATTATAAAAAAAATACTCCCAGAGAATAATTTCCTGTAAATTCTGCAAAATCCTTAAAGAAAAATTAATAAAAATGCTACATAATATTTTCCAGAAAGAGAAGAAAACTTTCCAGCTCATTCTGTGAAGGCAGTATTACCTCCACACCAAAAAAAAAAAAAAAAAAAAAAAAAAAAGTATCGTAAGAAAGAAAACTAGGAGCTGGATGGATGGCTTAGAGGTTAAGGCGTTTGCCTGCAAAACCAAAGGACCCAGGTTTGATTCCCCAGGACCCACATTAGCCAGATGCACAAGGGGGCGCATGCGCCTGGAGTTCATTTGCAATGGCTGGAGGCCCTGGTGTGCCCATTCATATTCTCTCTCTCCCTACCTCTTTCTCTGTCAAATAAATAAAAATAAAATATTTTTAAAAAGAAAAAGAAAACTACAAACCAATATTCCACATGAATATAGAGGCAAACATTTTTTTTTCAGATGCTGTCTTGCCATGTAGCCCAGTCTTCCCTCAAGCTCACAATCCTTCTGCCTCAGCTTCCCAAGTGCTTGGATTATAGGTGTTTGCTACCACTCCCAGTCCTAATCCTCATCTCTACTTCTTTTCCTTTTTATTTTGAAACAAGGTCTTGCTAAATTATCCAGGATGGGGCTTGAGTTCATGCTGTAGGCTGGAAATATATAAGAATTACAATAGCTAAAACAATTTAGAAAAGGAAGAATAAAATGGTAGGAATCAACCTACCAGATTTTAAATTTACCAATGGTGTGGTATTGGTCGAAAGACAGAACATTTGATTAATGTAACAGAATAAAGAACCTAGAAATAGTCCCACCTGAGTATAGCCAACTGATTTTTTAGTATGTATATGCAAGCAGAGAGGGATAGAGAGAAGAGAGACAGAGAGAATGGGCATGCCAGGGCCTCTAGCATGGGCCACTTTGTGCATCTGGCTTTACGTAGGTACTGGGGAATTGAACCCAGGTTGTTTGGCTTTGCAGGCAAGTGCCTTAACCACTGAGCAATCTCTATAACCACCAACTGATTTTTTTTTTTTTGATAGAGCCTCAATCTAGCCCAGGCTGACCTAGAACTCACTATGTAGTCTCAGGGTGGCCTCAAACTCATGGAGATCCTCCTACCTCTGCCTCCTGCTTGCTGGGATTAAAGGCATAAGCCACCATGCCTACTCCCAGCTGATTTTTGTTGTTGTTGTTGTTGTTTCCCTCTGAGCACCCTTGCCTGGGCCTGGGAAGTCTTTTCCCTGGTTGACCTTTTGTCCCACCGTATCCCACCCAACCTGCCTACCTGCCTCCCCATGCCAGCCCTGCTTACTTAATGTCTGCTCACAAATGGGAAGATGCTCAGGGGTTAATGGCACAGACTTACAAACTCTGAGGCCTGAAGCTGCTCAAGACTGATTTTTTAATAAGCATACAAAAGCAATCCAAAGACAAAAGAATTGAGAACTGGGGCTGGGAGATAGCTCAGTAGTTAAGGTGCTTGTCTGCAAAGCTTAACAAGCCAGGTTCGATTCCTCAGTACCCATGTAAAGCTAGACGCACAAAGTGGCAATGCATCTGGAGGTTGTTTGCAGTGGCTAGAGGTCCTGGCATGCCCATTCATATTCTCTCTCTCCTTCCAAATAAATAAAAGTGGTGCAAGTACCTAGTGTTGCATTTTCAATGGCAGGAGATCCTGGCACCCCTCCCCTGCACACACATGAACATAAATAAATAAATTTAACAAAAATATGGGTCTTGTAACTGTATACTGTAGATTGAATGCAGTCTGTCCCCACAAAAACTCATGTTTATTCTTCAATGTGACAATGTTGGGAGGTGGGTCCTACTGGGAAGTGTCTGGGTCACAAAGGAGGTCCCTCATGAATAGTTTAACGCTGTCACAAAAAAGTTTTGAGTGATTAGTTATCCTCATGAGGCAAAATTACCTCTTCTTCTTTGTTTCATCTGCATGAGCCCAGTGCCCTTCCTCTTTCTGCCATGACATGATTCCACCCAAGGTCCTCATTAGAAGCCAAATACATACTAATTCCATGCTCTTAGATTTCCAAAACTTTTACAAATTTTCCTTATAAATAACCCAGTGTTTGGCATTCTATTGTAGAAACATAAAATGGAACATAACATTGCATAAAGTTAGATTTCCTCATTACAATATGACAACCTTTTCCCTTTATCTGGAATATTTACCTTTTACATCTTTGTGATTACAGGTACATTTGAATTTATTTATATTAACCTTCCCCCATCATACACATACTCATTTCCATCTTTTCAATTATGTGTGTGTGTGTGTGTGTGTGTGCGTGCACCTGTGTATGTGTTTCTTATCCCACGTTTTTCCTTCTTTCTTCTTTTTTTTTTGGGGGGGGGAGGGTTGAGGTAGGGTCTCACTCTAGCCCAGGCTGACCTGGAATTCACTATGTAGTCTCAGGGTGGCCTCGAACTCATGGCAATCCTTCTACCTCTGCCTCCCAAGTGCTGGGATTAAAGGCATGCGCCACCACACTGGGCCCTTCTATCTTTTTGGCAGCTATATGTTCTGTTTCTATGTGATTACCCTTTAAAATGAGTAACATGTGAAGTTCACATCATTGCCCTTGTGATGGTTAAGATAGTCAAACTTGAAAGTATCATCTAGAAGACAAATCTCTGGCCATGTCTGTGAAGGAGTTTCTACTAAGATCTACCTTAACTATGGAACCCTTCCATGGACTGGAGAAAAGCAAGCTGAGCGCCAGCATGCATCACTGGTTCCTGACTGCACTGAATGTGACCAGCTGCCTCATGCTTCTGCCACAGCGACTTCTTCAACATGATGGATGGGACCCCTTGAACTATCAGCCAGAGTAGACCCATCCTTCCTTATGTTGCTTTGGTCAAGTATTTTGTCATAGCAAGGAGAAAAATAACTAACGTAGAAATTTGGTACTGAGAAGTGGTACTATTGCTGTGATAAACTTAAAAAAAAATAAAGATAATACACTAATTTGTTTGATGAAGGAAATTTCAAGGGGAACGTTCTGGTTGTGTCATGGTTACTGCAGGCATGAAAACTATAGTTCCAGAGGGGCACTGTGGTCAGATGATGTGTGGCAGGACTGGGTTCCCTGCAAAGAGGCCCCAAGAGGGCACTGCATAAAGCTATGAAGATGAACCCTAAGCTTCATTGACCCAAGGATGTTGGAGAGGTCCATGGAGATAGGCTGCAGACACGCTGTGGGGCTGACCCCAGAGAGGCTGTGCTGCAGGAGACAAGGCTGCAGGAGTGGGGCTATCCAAGCCCTTTGGTGCTCAATGACATCACAAGCCCCAGATGCCAGACACAGAGCTGCAGGATTGGATGCTTGCCCAGATGGGTTTCAGTTTTGCTTTTGTCCATCTTCCTTTGCTATGCCCCTATTCCTCCCCTTTGAAATGGGGATGTTTACTCTCTGCCACTGTATGGTGGAAGTATGTAGCTTGTTTATTAATTTTAAGTCAAACAGTTGCTTTGAGTCTCAGAAGACTTTTGAAGTTGGACTGAATGTATCTTGATGGCTATGAACCTATGGGGATGAACAGGGAAGGTTGTAGTTTATAAGGGATATGTCTGGATGTCAAGTTCACAAAAGATGGACTTGTAATGGTTACTATTATCGACTTGACAGATCTAAAGTTACCTAGGAGACAAATATTTGAGCATGCCTGTAAGAGAGTTTCTAAATTAGGTTAATTGAGCTGGGAAGACCCACTCTAACTGTGCATGGCCCCATTCTATGGTCTAGGGGTCTGCACTGAATAAAAAGGAGACAGAAAACTGAGCAAAAGCATTCATCATCTGTTTCCTGATGCAGATTGAATGTGTCCACTTGTGTCATGCTCCTGCCACCATGGGGTCCCCAACATGATGCACTATATCCCCTTGAACTATAAACTGAAGTAAGCCCTTCTTCCCTGAAATTGCTTCTTGGAAGATATGTTGTCACAGTAACAAGGAAAATAACTAATACAGACCTATTCCCACCCAACAGAAGAACCTCAGCTGTTTTGACCCCATCACACATTGTTGCTTCCCATCACAATGTGTGTGGTATGCAGAGTCCATGGGGAGGGCTGAGAGAGAATGCCCACCCCCAATATTGCTGCCCTCTCAGGCTATGACCACACCCAGTTTACTAGACAGAGTGCCTAGGAGCAGGAAGCCGATATAAGCATAGGGCGGGCACCCTCACTGTTCTCAGGAGCCAGTCCTCAGATCCTATCTGCTCTCCCCTGCCTTTGTCCAGCCTTTAGGACTTGGCACCCACACCTGACCTGGGTCAGTATTTGCCCAAACAAGGCATAAGCCAGAACTGGACCTTTTGGGACTGTACCAGGAACATAGGATGCTTTCTCAGGCTGGCAATCCTTGTCAGGATCTGCTCTTGGCAGCCAAGGTGCCCTGGGAGGATGTAGTGTGCCGCCCTTCCACCCACAGCTCTGGGAGGCTGGCAGGGCCTCGAACACGCACACTGCTACTTGCGCCCCTTGCTCAGCTCCTACAGATGCCCTTGCTCTTCATACTTTCACCAGAGACATGAGATGCAGATGTTCTGGCCCTCGCTGGACTGACCCTGCAGCACATGTTAGCTGACCAAGTGTGCACGTTGTAGAGGACACTGCTACTGGCTCTGTGTCCACTTGTTTTCATTCCAGCCCTAGGCATACCCAGCCAAGGGTAAAGGGACAGACCCTAGGGGCTAACGTGATAGAGGATGACAAGAGTACAGGCAGAGGGGCACAACATCCACTTGTAAAGCAGGGAGTTATAGAGAGAAATTGCCCTGTATAGTGGGCGCTCAAGGAAATGAGTAGGAGCTCACTGAGGAGAAGGGGGCAAGTGTGCAGGACCTTGGTCAAGAGAGACAGTGCTCTCACGTTTGGTTAGAGAAGCTTCATTTGTGGATGGTGGTGACTACTGGGGAGACTCCAAATTCACCAAAATGCTGAGAATAAGTGATATGCAGTGCTCAGAGCTAACTGAGATACCTATATCAAGGCTCAGGGAACAACGTGCAAGACTGGAAAGAATGGAAGAGTCAAAGGATGGGGAGGGTGCACTGTGGAATGCTGTCTTCTGGATGTGACCTAGCTGTTACATTCATGACCTCACAGCAATGTCCTCACCTGCACAAGACCTGCACAATATTGAGCTCATTATGGATTGTGGGGCAAAATAAAATGAAAACATCAGAGTAGAAGAGGGACCTAGGCGTCGTGATGCGTGCCTTTAATCTCAGCACTTGGGAGGCAGAGGTGGGAGGATCGCCATGAGTTTGAGGCCACCATGAGACTATATAGTGAATTCCAGATCTGCCTGGACTACAGTGAGACCCCATCCCAGTCCCCCCCAAAAAGAAGAGAGACCAGTTGGAAAGAAGGATTTTAGTGGATGGAGGTCAGGGAGGGAGGACAAAAGAAGGGAGAGGATTATGATCAAAATACATTATATACATGTATAAGAACTGTCAAGAAAAATGAAAAAAGGGTCCAGGTTCAATTCCCCAGCCACCTATAAAAAGCTGGGCGGGCATTCGTTTGCAATGGCAAGAGACCCTGGCATGTCTCCCTCACACAAATTAATTTTTAAATTTATTATTTATTTGCAAGGAGGGGGGTGGAAAATGAGAATGGGCACACCAGGGCCTCTTGCCACTGCAAATGAACTCCAGATGCATGTGCCACTTTGTGCATTTTGGCTTTATGTGGGTACTGAGGAATTGAACCCAGGCCATTGGGCTTTGCAATCAAGCAACGTTAACCACTGAGCAATCTCTCCAGCCCCCTGTTTATTCATTTTCAATAGCTACCGAAACAGATCACCATAGACTTAGTATCTTTTTTTAATATTTAATTTTTATTTAGTTTTTGATAGAGAGAAAGAAGTAGAGAGTGAGAGGAAAAGAGAAGGGGTGCACCAGGGCCTCCAGCCACTGCAAATGACGCATGCTCCATCCTGTGCATCTGGCTTACATGGGTCCTGGGGAATCAAACCTCGGTCCTTGGGCTTTGCAGGCAAGCGCCTTAATCGCTAAGCCATTCCTCCAGCCCTAGACTTGGTATCTTAAGATGGGTCATGTTTATTTTGCTCTGCAGGTTGGTTGGACACCTTTAAAGGTTGGTTGAGGACCTTTAATGTTTAACCTCTTACCATAAATCTTTGGGAAATTAATTCCAGAGAATACAAATGCTGGACAATATAATTAGATAATGCAGACAGAACTGTCAGAAAGAAACTATTTACTGCCCACTCAAAAATTAAACCCAGTTCTGGCCAAAAAGCTGGTGTTTTGTAACAATGGGAAAGCTCAGGGTGTTCCTGGTATGCACGTGATCAAAATGTGGAGACAGGATTTGATGTGCATCTCCAACATCAACATGACCACAAAACAGCATGAACTCCAACAGTGTCAGAATAGAGAATATTTGGAAGTCCTGGGTCTTTAGTCTTGAATGAAGTCTTGAATTTGGAGTCATAATTTATAAATACATTCAGAAACATACTTGGCTAAACCATGTTCTGTGGACTTAGAAAAGAAAATGGAACTAAAAAACATTTTTGTAATTGTTCATTTTGTTTTTCAAACATCATGAGGGTTTTGAGGGTAGGGATATGGGTGTGTATGCGGTGCTGGGGATGGAACCCAGGATCTTGCATATGCTAGGTGAGTACGCTACCACTGAGCAGCATCCCAGCTCCAAATGTAGTTTATTAGAGTCTCTGGAACGTTTAACAACAACATTCTACAAAGCACATAGACCATGGTCACAGCCATACTTTCCACTGGATTTGAAAAATGGGATGTGGGGCTGGAGAGGTGGCTTAGCAGTTAAGGCACTTGCCTTCAATGCCAAAGGACCCAGGTTCAATTCCCCGGGATCCATGTTAAGTCAGATGCACAAGGTGGCACATGCATCTGGAGTTTGTTTGCAGTGGCTGGAGGCCCTGGCATGCCCATTCTCTCTCTCTCTCTGTCTCTCTCTCTCTCTCTGTCTGTCTCTCTGTCTCAAGTAAATAAATCAAAAAAATATAATAAACTGGAGTCTTTAAAAAAGTGGAATGTGATTGATTTGTGAGGCCCAACAGTGGCCCCCAAGTGGAGAGGTTTTGCCACATGGATGACATTGGGTGAGTCTTTTGTGCTCTCCTAGCCTAGTTCTCCCCACCCCACCCCCGCCATGGCATGGGGAGGTAGTCCTCCTGGTACAGAGGAGGGGGCAGCTTCTGTTCTGGGCTGACAGGCATGCAGCCTCAATTCCCCCTTCAGAGTCCTGTTAAGGGCTAAGTATACACGTGCCCTGTAGTCTTGGAGAACCAAGAATTATGCCTCCACTTCCCCTGCAAGCTCCCCATAGGCCTTATATATGGCCTTCCTTTCCTGAATCCTAGCCCCGAGACACCTGCCATCCCCATGTGGCTTCCTGCTAGGAGTTGGGCACAGAGGAGCTCCTCTTACCATTCTGCTTTCTAACACATCTCTTCACACCCACACAGCATCTTAGTTTGGGTCACCTTGCATATTTAGAGGCTGTGAGCCCTTTGCTTATATCTGGGCTGTTATATTAAGCACACACCTGTTATGTTAAGCTTTTTCTGGGGAATGTGAACAAGTGTCTTTTCGCCCCAGATAGGGGACCAGCAACAGACCAAAACAATTACACCAAAGTCCAAGTTGGTAAACCAGTGATTTATTCTGGTTACTTAATGGAGTATAGGTGAGGGGTTGCTTACAGGAGCATGAGTGACTTAAAGGCAGCTGCCTCTCAGAATTACCCATCCCAGCATAGGTGACTACTCAAAACAGCTGTATTCTTTAGAACTCACGGCACCACTTCGGGTTTTCCTCCACCAGTTGTTTACTTCTATAACCTTGGGTAGGGACCTTATGGATCTTGGAAGCTTCAGCATTCCGAGACTTGTTTACCTCCTGGTCTTCCTAGACTCCCTCTTTCCTCCAGTAGGGAACGTTTCAGCAACAGTCATTCTGCTATTTACTAGATAAGTACCATTTCTTATTCTTTCTCAGTGAGAACATGTGAAAAATGTGGATGATAACACCTTCTTCACAGCACTGGAGTGATTTGCCCATCAAATCTAGTGGACACATTAGTGCAGTGGGTAACAGGGTGCTATGGAGACAAGTGAGGCAGGTGGACACACTGCCTGGACAGCACAGGAAGGACCTTCTGTGCCTAGGGAGGAGGAGCCTTGGACTCTGTGGCCAGAGCCCTGAAACCACAGGAGGAATCAACTATGTCAGAGGGCAGGTGGTTAATGGCTCTGTTAGATCAGTGATACCACCTAGAAAGTGGGTTCTTCTTCATTCAGTAAGGAATTAAAAGACAAGAAGATTGAGGTATAACAAAGCAGAAGCAAGAAAATAGAAAATAGAAAAGCTCCCCTGGGAATAGGAAGGGGATCTGACCAGGTTGTCACTAGCTATGAAAAAGGATTAGGTTTTCATTTTGGAATGCCTATATCACTTCCCTTCCTCGGTCTTCATGGGAGTGCATACTCTGTTTCTACACTATTTCTGGATCCCTGATTGGATCTCTTGCCTTGATCCATGTTGGGCCTTGATCCACGTGAGGGAGATCTAGGCCCAACAGCTGAACCAGATATCATTTTGGCATCTTTGGATACCCACTGTCTAAGATCCCCTAAGAATCCGGGACCACTTGGCTCATTCTCCACCCTGAATGTTCTACAAAGTATCAGGGGAGGGGTGTTGATCATTCTGGCTGCTTCATGCTTGCACGGAGTTATTGAAAGGAACCCTTAGTTGGAAGCCTCATCTGAGAAGGTACAATCTAGAGGCCTTTGGTAAAAGGATGGCAGAGTGGTTGTGCTGTCACCTGAAGGACTATCTGAAGCTTCATTTATTCTGAGCAAGAGGAGATAAACCAAGTTAGCATCGTGGTACATTTAGAAATTAAGTCCCCAGTGTGTGGGTGAAAGTAGAAAAGAAAGGAACCACAGAACAGATATTAAACAGAGGAGTCTCCTCATAGCACCGCAAAGACATCAGACAAACAAGACTGCAGAGATGACTTAGTGGTTAAGGCATTTGCTTGCAAAGCCAAGGGACCCAGGTTTGATTCCCCAGGACCCATATAAGCCAGACACATAAGGTGGCACATGCATCTGGAGTTTGTTTGCAGCAGCTGAAGGCCCTGGTGCATCTATTTTCTCTCTTTCTCCATATATATATGTGTGTGTGTATATATATATATATATATATATATGTGTGTGTGTGTGTGTGTGTGTGTGTGTGTATATATATATATATATATATATATATATATATATATATGTACCTTTTTCTCTCTCAAATAAAAAAAAATAAAGTTTTAAAAAAGAAATCAGACAAAAAAGAGAGAATCAATCCTATAGGATTGTTAAGGCACAGCAAAAGGTGACTCCCATGAGTTCTACTAGAGTGGGGTAAAGTGACTTAGCATTACTTATCTAGTGTCTTTTTGAAGAGAAGCTTGATGTTCCAGTTGGCAGAACTTGGGCTGGAGAGATAGGTCAGTGGTTAAAGGTGCTTGCTCCCAGTTGGTGGGGCAGAGGGGCAGGGACTGAGAGGGCGACCCTCAAGGGGATCTAGGTCCGGGCTGAGTAATGATTGGCTTGGAGTGGATCTTTCCCTTTTATTCACCAGTGTGGGGTGACTAGATGGTGTTAGCTTTTTCTGTCAGGGCACAGACCATTGCCAAAGTTTGGGGGTCAAGTTTGCATCCCTGTACTAGGTCAGAGTGACTTCTCAAAAGAAAAGCTGCATATAGGGTATTCCCCACATTTCCTTCTTTTCTATGGAAAAGATAAAGTTGAAGAATGGTGCTGTAGTTAGGGTTTCCTCTGAGGACTCTCCCATCCTCCTCAAACCCTTCACTAGAAAGCCCTGAAGGGTTTACTTTCTCACTGTTACCTAAGTAGCCGCCTTTAGGAGGCAGCTCAGATATATGTCGGGTGTGATCCTGGAAGCCTTTGCATCCACCTGTAAGCAAAAAGGAGAGATACATAGAACTAGGGGCATCCCCGCCAGGTCTGAGTTTCTGTCTTGGTCCTGCATGTCCCCAGGATGGAAGGGAAATTGCCTTTAGCTCAGTCCAAGGACCCTTCCTAAGGGGCCCGCGTGAGTATGTTATTGTTTGAGCTTACCCATGACTCACAGGCTGATTCGCTAAATATTTTCACTTGTAACCTAAGCATCTTTGCTTCCTCCAATTCTCAAAGCATTGCAATTCAAAGACCATTAGTCAGGCGTGTGAGGAGTGACAAAACCCACAGAGTTGTATTTAATGGAGACTGGGACAGAACCATAAGGACCTAAAGAGATTCATGCTCCCAGCTCAAACAAATGGGAAAATTCCATGGGGGAAAAACTTGAAAATTGTTTGGGATTGGACTCCAAAGGAGCTCAAGTTGTAAATGACAACCATCCATGTAATCCCTTCTCTGCCATTACTGACCAAATCCATAGCCAGCAGGCAAGATAGTGCAACTGGGGCACCATAGAGAAGGAGGCGGCCTAGGAAGGAATAAACTGGTCTGTGTTGAGTCCATTCCCTTCCCATGGCTATTGAGGGGAGCAGAAAAGGGAGCATCCCCCAGTCTCTGGAAAAATATCTTCCATTGCTGGCAGGGACAAAATTGCCAGTCCCTCATGTTCTTTGAGGGATACAGTGGTTATGGTACTTTGAATGTGATTTTTAAAAATATATTTTATTTTTTGTTTATTTGAGAGCGAGAGATAGATACAGAAATAGGCAGGTAGAGAGAGAGAGAGAATGGGCGTGCCAGGGCCTCCAGCCACTGCAAACGAACTCCAGATGCATGTGCTCCCTTGTGCATCTGGCTTACGTGGGTTCTGGGGAATGGAACTGAGGTCCTTTGGCTTTGCAGGCAAGTGCCTTAACCGCTAAGGCATATCTCCAGCCCCAGAATGTGATTTTTTTTGTGTGTGTGGTTCTTTTTTTATTTGAGAGTGACAGACAGACAGAGAAAGAGGGAGGGAGGGAGGGAAAGAGAGAGAGAGAAAGGGCACACCAAGGCCTCCAGCCACTGCAAACGAACTCCAGATGCATGTGCCCCCTTGTGCATCTGGCTTACGTGGATCCTGGGGAATTGAGCCCAGAACTGGTGTCCTTAGGCTTCACAGGCAAGTGCTTAACCGCTAAGCCATCTCTTCAGCCCTCCCCTTTTTTGAGGTAGTCTCAGGGTGGCCTTGAATTCACAGTGATCCTTCTACTTCTGCCTCCTGAATGCTGGGATTAAAGGCGTGCACCACCATGCCCGGCATTGTTTTTTGTTTTTGAGACAGGGCCTCACTCTAATCCTGGCTCAGCCTTCTAAGTGCTGGAATTACTTCTGTGTTCTACCAGGCCCCTCAGAACCACGGGCTTTCATGGTCTGTTAGAAAGACTGTACGTAGGAAAGCATTTTACCAGATGCATGCTGGTCTCCTCTTCCTCTTCTTCCTCCTGCTCCTCTCCTCTTCTCCTTCTCCTGCTGCTGCTCCTTCTCCACCTGCTCCCTTGTCTCATTCATTTATTCCAACTAATTGATTTTTTTCAGATCAGACTATCCTGATTAGTCCCAAGTGACTTCACTGGACTCCAAGTTTTACCATGACACTTAGCCAAGGTTCCATTTGACTCTCTCCCTCCGTCCCTCACAGGCTGTCATTATAACTTACTATGTGGTTCCAGGCTGGCTCTGAACTCACAGTCCTCCTGCCTCAACCTTCAGAATACCAGAATTATAGGAATTCTCCACCACATCCAGCTAAGAGAGAGCTTCATTGAAGAAAAGTATTGGGGAGTTGGTCTTTCAATGGCAGCTAGCAAAGAACAGAGAGAAGATGGGTTTCGTGGCTTAACACCCCGTGTCTTCTGGGCACTGGTGTCAATGAAACTCATATTCTCTGCATGCTGCCACTAGCACTTGGGGGATTTTTAGAGCTGGGAGAGACCACTCTCTTGAAAGGGGATAAAACGTACTCATACTGCCACTGTCACCTACAAGTCCACAGCCTTAGCTGTGGCCCAGCTCATTCATAGAATCACAGCCCCAACAACTCCCTATATACAGAGAGAGCTGGTGAACAGGTGAGTATGGTTATCTGGAGCTGGCTCAAGTCTTAGTGAAAAGTAAGTCAGCCCATTTGAAGTCTACAGGAAGGGCAGTAGGTTGGACTGCACTTGGAACTGGAGCCAGGCTCCCCAATTCCTTCTTTCTTACTTCTCAAAACCATGACCCCTCCTGGTTCTTCTTCCCTACTTGCTATTTCCTAATCTCCAGCAGGACTCTTACATTCCCATTCTTTTTTTCTTTTTTTTTTTTTTTTAACTATTTTATTGATGCCTTCTATACTTACAGACAATAGACCATGATAATTCCCTCCCCTCCCCCACTTTACTCTTCACAACTCCACTCTCCATCATATCCCCTCACTCTCTCCATTAGTCTCTCTTTTATTTTGATTTCATTGTCTTTTTCTCTGATTATGAGGGTCTTTTAAAGGTATTGCTAGGCACTGCGAGGTCATTGATATCAAGGCCAATTTCTGTCTGGACTGTTGCATTGTAAAGAGTTTTTTTTTTTTTTTTAACAAACACAAGTCTCACTATGCAGCCCAGGCTGGCTTCACTCTCACAACCTGCCTCCACCTCCCAAGTACTGGGATAACAGGTATGCATGACCATGCCCATCTTCCAGTTCCATTTTTTTTTGCATGTGTATGTGTGCCATATGCATGCATGTATGTATGTGTATTTACATGTGTGTGAGCTCATGCATGTGCAGGTGTGCATGCACACTTGTGGGGCTGGAGGTCAGAGGTGATGTTGGATATCTTTCTTAATCACTCTCCATGTTACTTACTGAGGCTGGCTCTCTTACTTGAACACAGAGCTCACTGATTTAGCTAGTCTAGCTAATTTGCCCTGTTCCCCCTGTCTCCACCCCTGAGTGCTAGGATTACAGACTACCATGCCTGCCAGTGCTTATGTAGGTGTGGTAGGGATCTGAACTCTTGTCCTCATGCTTACTCAGCGAGTCATCCTCCCAGCCCCTAGTCCCATTCTTGTTACCAAAGGATTTCTCTGTTATACTCTAAGGGACACATTGCAATGCCTCCTTTTCCCAGGTAAAAAAGAGGGGACTTCTACCAATGGCAGTTACACTGATCAAAAAAATACATAATAACAAAAGTACCTTACGAATTTTGGAACTATGATGGTATCTACATACTTTAAAAAAATACAGTATCGGGGCTGGGGAGATGGCACAGCAGTTAAAGGTGCTTCCTTGCAATGTCTGCTGGCCTGAAGTTCGATTCCCTAATACTCACATAAAGCCAGATGCACAATGTGGTGCATGCATCTGGAGTTTGTTTGCAGCAGCAAGAGGCTCTGGTGCATTCATGCTCTTTCTGTTTGTCTCTCTCAAATAAATAATTAAAAATAATTTTTAAAATACAGTATCATATGAGAGTGACACATTATAGTTGGACCTCCATCTCCCTCTCTCTTTATTTGAGAGAGGGGAAAAGAGGCAGGGGGAGAGAGAGAGAGATAGGCATGCCAGGTCCTCCAGCCACTGCAAACCAACTCCAGATGTGTAGGTTCCCTTGTGCACATGTGCAACATTGTGTGTTTGTGTCACTGTGTGTCTGGCTTATGTGGGACCTGAAGATTTGAACATGCTTTCTTAGGCTTCTCAGGCAAGTATCTTATTACTAAGCTATCTCTCCAGCTCCCTCCATCTCTTTTTAAAAAAATATTTTTGGGGTTGGAGAGATGGCTTAGCAGTTAAGGTGCTTGCCTGCAAAGCCTAAGGACCCAGGTTCAATTCCCCAAGTTCAATTCCCCAGTACCCACATAAGCCAGATGTACAAAGTGGTGCATGTGTCTAGAGTTTGTCTGCAGTGGCTGGAGGCTCTGGCATGCCCTTTCTCTCTCTCTCCCTCTTTCTCTAATAAATAATAGTAAAAATATTAAAAATATATTTTTGGCTCAGTTTGGTGTTATACACCTTTAATACCATCCCTAGAGAGGCAGAGGTAGGAGGATGACTGAGTTCAAGGTCACCCTGAGACTACATAGTGAGTTTTAGGTCAGCCTGGGCTAGAGTGAGAACCTATCTTGAAAAGCAAAATAAAAGCATTTTTTCTTGCTGCTGCAAGCAAATTCCAGGTGTATGTGTCACTTTGTGCATCTGGATTTCACTGGGTACTAGGGGATTGGACCCAGGTGAACAGGCTTTGCAAGCAAGCACCTTTAACCACTGAGCCATCTCCCCAGCCTCTGGTCCCCCATCTCTGTCAGTTCTTCCTCATGGATTAAAATTTGAAAATATTCAAAACAAAATTTCACCTGTACTGACTGAAAATGTACAGACTTTTTTCTTGTTATGATTCCCTAAAGTACACAGTACAACTTTCTGCATAATATTTACAATTGTACTGGGTATTATAAGTAATCTAAAGTACACAGGAAGGGCAGGGGATGTAGTTCAGTGGTACAGTACTTGCCTAGCATGCCTGATGCCATAGGTCATATCCCTAGCACTACAAAAACAAATAAATAAAAAATCACACAGGAGGATATATATTATATGCAAATAACATTTTATGTAAGGGACTAGGGTATTTATGGGTTTTGGAATCCATAGTGGGTGATCTGGAGCCATTCTCTCATTAATATCAAAAGACAACTGTGTGGGCCTGGGGAGATGGCTCAGTGATTAAAGACACTACCTTGCAAAGCCTGCTGGCCAGGTTCAATTCCCAGTGCCCACATAAAGCCAAATGCATAAAGTGGTGCAAGCATCTAGCGTTCATTTGAAGTTGCAAGAGGCCCTGGTGTGCCTGTATTTACTCTCTCTCTCATTTTCTCTGCTAAAATAACAACTGTAGGAGCTTTGTGGAATGTTTGTTTTAATGACAAATGCAGACTACTGAACTAACATCTTAGGAAGTATCAACAGCTTTCTCTAATCAATTTCTGTCTAATTTCCCATATTCTTCTTGTATTAGGCTGGGTTTTCTGGAGGAACAGAACCGAGAGACTCTATATCAGTTACGTGAGGGGGATTTACTTAGAACGGCTTACTTGCTAGGGTATGCTTAGTACAACATGGCTCAGTCAGTGAAGCTGGTTGCCTCCGTAGTCCCAGTCTGGTGGTGAAAGCCTGGAAGATTCCTGGAGGTTGTTGTCTTCAGTTCACATTGGAAGGCCAAGGAATCAGGAGTTCAGTGTCAGTGAAGGATGGCCACAGGAGCAACAGAGCGCTCACCAGCAAGAAGCAAAGGCAGCCAGCAAGCAACACTGACTTTACTCAGACTGCTTCAGGTCTGAGCCACTGGACAGAGGTGCCACCCACTCTGGGAAGGTCTTTTCTCCTCTGTCAATCTTCCTGGAAATGGCCTTACAAACCATCCCAGAATCCAATCTCTTAGTTGATTCCAGATCCAATCACCAAGGGAGCAAGATTAACCATTACACCCCTGAACCATAATTTCTGATTTCTGTTACCAAAAAGCTCTGCCAGTCCAATCTGAAATATGAGGTAAAGCCCAGCATGGTGTTGAGTACCTGTAGTACCAGGTACTTGGGAGGTCAAGGTAGGAGTATTACTTTATCTCAGGAGTTCAGGAACAGCCTAGAAAATATAGCAAAAGTCCATCGTTAAAAAGCAAAATCGCTGGGTGTAGTGGCACATACCTTTAATCCCAGCACTCAGGAGGCAGAGGTAGGAGGATTGCTGTGAGTTCTAGGCCACCCTGAGACTACATAGTGAATTCCAGGTCTGCCTGAGCTACAGTGAGGACCCTATCTCCAAAAACCAAAACAAAAAAAATGGGATAGTTACCTCAAGTTCATCCCTGTCCCCTTCCTTCCTCCCTTCCTTCTTTCCTTCCTCCCTTCCTCCTTCTCTTGCTGTTGAACCCAGGACTTTGGACATGCTGAGCACACACTTAGCATGGAGCTATGCTTCCTAGCCTCTTGCGGCCTTTCATAAAGACACTAATACATCCTTGGGAGACTGGAGTCCTCATTACATAATCATCTTTTAAAGGACCTACTTCAGGCCAGGGAGATGGCTCAGTTGGTAAAGTGCTTGCAATGCAAGCACAAGGACCAGAGTTTTGATCCCCAGAGCCCCTGTAAAAGCAGGGCATGGTAGTGGGGTGAACCTGTAATCTCAACTCTGGAGCTGCAGATACAAGGGATCCCTGGGACTGCCAGCTAGCTAGTCTAGTTGAATTGGTGAACAGCAAGTTCAAAAAATAAGATGAAGGACTAGAGAGAAGGCTTAGTGGTTAAGGCACTTGCCTACTGTGCCGGCCTGCAGCACAAGTCAAAACAGACCTCGAAGGAGGGAGTGGGAATGAACCTTAGACAAGAACACAAGGAATGGAGCCAAGACAAGTTCTGATCAAGGCTCTCATTTATTCAGGCAGACATAGCTTATATCTAGAACATAGAACCTTTTTGACAATGCTTACATGCCTAAGGTCAGTTTCACCAGGGTCGTATGTTAATCCCTCTATCAGGTGCCCGCTCCACCTAGGCTGTATACTAAACAATGCATAGGATCAGGCACCTTATCGATAAGGCCTTTGTATTAAGAGATTAGAGACCACCTGCAGCTCCCAAGGTCAGAGAGCAGCTGCAGTTCCCGACATCTCCCCCTTCTTTATTTATTAAAAGAAGTGACTGTGCCTGTCTTAGGTTGTCAGAGGCAGAAGAACATCCTTACCCGTCATTGGACAAACATATTATCCTTGAATATGTGCCCTGTCTTAGGTTGGATGCCTCCTCCCCTGATCTTACCCGTCTCTGGCTACCAGCCGGATAAAATTCAGGGAGAATTAGGATAAAGTCTGAGGGAGCCAAGGACGTGTTCTATAGTGCATACCTCAGACCTCTGCACGAACATTCACAATAGACTTCATTAAACACTTGAAGAAAATAGGCAATAGGCATAAGAGAAGCAGAAGGCAAACTCCCACAGCTGCAAAGCTGCCTATCCAGGAACTCAGAGAGTCCCAACCAGGCAACACAGACTTAATTGCAACAATTAAATCATTAGCAGCCTTAGTGGCATCAAAATCAAGATGACTCTTCTGTACAGCTAGAATTTCTGAATGTAAACTAACCAAATCTAACGAAATGTTATCATGGTGCCAAATTCCTTCTAAATGCATTTTGACTTTTACCCAATCTTCATAACTAGCATTGTAAGTTTTAGAGGTGATGCAGATCCATTGGTAATTTGCATGGCATTCCAATTGAGCTCTAATCTTCAATCCTTGAATTTGCTCTCCTAAATAAGTCACTACATCAAACAAAGCATCTATTTTTTCTTCTAACTTCTTGTCTATAGTTACTTGAGTTCCCAAAGCAACAGAAACATTTTTAGCTAGATTATTAACAAAGTGTGCAGTATGAACTTCTTGTGCAAGAGCAACAGCAGCAGTAGTAATAGAAGCTAATAATGTAATAAATGCAGCAATCCCAGCAATAATTAAACCTACAACTCTCTTTTGTCTACTTAAACTATTTTTAACCTCCTCTAGTATTTGAATACCCTTGCCCGAATACCAAGGCTTAGAAAGATTTACAGGAATCATAACAAATGCAGGTTGTTTGACAATCATTACAGTTTTAGAATCATGAGAAATACAATTGGACAGACTACAATTATCACAGGTAACATTAAACATTCCTTCAGACCCATGATGCCAAGTCATATTTATATTTTCTAACATCAGGGCATAAGGTGGTGTAACACAGGCCATAACAGTTCCCTTTGGAAGACTATTTGAATTATTGCTGTCAGATGTAACCTTGACACCTCCCATAGCAGCAGCAATTTTCCACACGTAAGTTTGCTGATGTCCATTGTCTGACCACCACAGTCCTGAGGACAGTCCAGTAGCCCAATCATTAACCCATTCAGTTTTCACTGTAAGCACGATGTAGATGACACCATATCAGCAGTGTCCTCTTGTTTGATCTCGTGGCCTGCATACCGGACCAAACATTCTGGCAACCATCTGGCTCCATTTTCTTTCTGTGAAAAAATACAAACAGATCCTCGTCCCCATATTAATACAGGGTCGGGTCCACTCTATTTGTTAGTCAATGGATCTTTCCACATTACTTTAGCATAATTAGTCTTGGTTTGTGCATGCCAAAAACGGTCAGCAGCAGAAAACCCTTTTGCATCCAAAAGTAAAAAATTTAAAATAAACAAAGTATGATTTAGCCATTTTGTTATTGATCCCTGTGTCATTTCCCCCTTTTTTGTTTTTTGTAACCAGATTTTTAATATTCCATTTGCTCGTTCAATGATACCTTGTCCTTGGGGGTTATAAGGAATTCCAGTAACATGCTCAATATTAAAAGAAGAACAAAAGTGCTTAAATCCTGCACTTGTATATCCTGGACCATTATCTGTTTTCAGTTGTTTAGGTACTCCTAAAATATTAAAAGAGTGAAGACAATGAGCAATAACATGTTTAGTAGCTTCTCCTGTTTGTGCAGAAGCACAAATGAAACCAGAATAAGTGTCAATAGAAACATGTACAAATTTCATTTTTCCAAACTCAGGAACATGAGTTATATCCATTTGCCATAAATGGCCAGGAGTCAAACCTCGAGGATTGACACCATGATGTGGCACAGGTAAAAATGTGAGACATTGTTGACAATTTTTAACAATCTGTCGTGCTTGTTCACGTGTAATTTTATATTTAAGACGTAGAGTATTAGCATTAAGATGATGAAGCTTGTGATTATTAATAGCTTCTTCCACAGAAAAAATTCTAGTAGCCTCATCTGTAATAGCATTTCCCCGAGCTAAGGGTCCAGGGAGGCCAGAATGAGCACGAAGGTGTCCTACATAGAAAGGTGCTGAGCGCTGGAGAATCAAAAGTTGAACCTGTGCAAACAAATTGTAAACAGTAGAAGAAGGGCTTATTCTACTACAGGTTTCTAAATAAGGAACTGAGTGGACAATATATTGGCTATCAGTGTAAATATTAACAGATATAGTAGCAGTATGTTGTAATAAGGCTTTAAAGGCTGCCAGTTCTACAAACTGTGCAGATTTATAAGGAGTATTAAAAGTATATGTTTGTCCATTTAAGGAATAAGCAGCTAGGCCAGAAGAAGATCCATCTGTAAAGGCCAACATAGCATCCTTGATAGGAGAAAATTGTGTATTGCAAGGAAAAATGACTTGATGTTGCATGAAGAACTGAATCAATTTATGTTTAGGGTAATGATTATCAATGCTTCCTGCAAAACCTGCCATGGATAATGCCCAAGTATCTGAAAAAGCAAAAAGCCAAGAAAACTGTTTTGAATTATAAGGCTGACAGATAACCTATGGTTCTATTCCAAAATATTTAATAGAATTAGCCCTTCCTTCCATCACTACTTTAGCAACATCATCATAATAAGGAGTGACAGTTCTTGGAGGGGAAGATGCAAGATGCACCCATAGTATAGGGGCTCCTTGCCACAACAATCCTGTTGGAGTATATGGGGTAGGAAATACAAGTAACCACAACTCTTTACTATAGTCAATATAAGTGATAAATTGTTCTTCTATAGCCTTTTGTACTGTAATTAATGCTTTAGAAGCTTCAGGTGTAAGAGAACGAAAAGAAGAAGGATTAGAGTCCCCCTGTAGTATATTAAATAAAGGTTGTAATTCATGAGTAGTAAGTTTTAAGTAAGGCCTAATCCAATTAATATCTCTTAACAATTTCTGAAAATCATTTAAAGTGGTAAGGTTCTGTGTTTTAAGAGTAACTTTCTGTGGTTTAATTTGTTTTGGATATAAATAAAACCCAGGATAAGAAAAAGGGAAATCTTCTTGTACCTTTTCAGATGCAATTTTTAATCCCCACATAGTGAGCTCTTGTTCCATGTAAGAAAAACAAGTCAAAACATCTGTCTTTTCCTTTCCAGCTAATAAAATATCATCCATATAATGAATAATATATATTTGAGGAAATTTGCTTCTTGTAGAAGCTAAAGCTTTAGCCACAAATTTCTGACATAAAGTTGGACTATTAGCCATACCCTGAGGGAGAACTTTCCATTGATATCTTTTCATAGGCTCCTTAGAATTACTAGAAGGAACACTAAAAGCAAAACCGCAACAATCTCGTGGATGTAAAGGTATAGTAAAAAAAGCAATCTTTTAAGTCAATAATCACTTTAGAGAAGCCAGCTGGAATAGCTAAAGGACTAGGCAGACCAGGTTGCAATGCTCCCATTAAATGCATAGTAACATTCACAGCTCTCAGATCTTGTAGTAATCGCCACTTTCCTGATTTCTTTTTAATGACAAAAATTGGTGTATTCCAAGGTGAAGATGATTCCTCTATATGCCCTGCCTCTAATTGCTCTTGAACTAATGTTTGAGCAGCTATCAGTTTTTCCCGTGTCAAAGGCCATTGATCCACCCATATAGGATCATCAGATTTCCAACAAATAGGCTCTGTGTGGGGTGGCATGGCCTGACCAGTGGCCACTAGGGGAAATACCCCAGCCCCTGATGATTTGCATTAGGAGCTACTTGAATAGGTAATGAGTCACCTTGTCCCCATTTTCCTAATCCTTTGCCAGGCAAGTAACCCTGTTTAAGCATTTGAGCAGTAACAATTTCATTAGGACTACACATTCACAATTTCATTTGACTTAAAACATCTCTTCCCCACAGGTTTAAAGGCAAACTGTCTATAATGTAAGGTTTACAATACCCAGTATTACCTTCCTCATCTTCCCAAAGTAATTCTGCAGCACTCTGCTCAGGACAAGAGGATTGTCCAATACCTCTCAATTCAGTCCCTGTAGGATGCTTAGGCCAAGAAGCAGGCCAATGATTACCAGACAAAATAGTAACATCAGCTCCAGTGTCTATTAAACCTTCAAATTGCTTCCCATTTAATTTTAAAGTTAATTTTGGACATTCCTTACTGATAGGTTGAACCCAGTAAGCATCTGATGAACCAAATCCTTGAGTCCCTCGACCCTGAACATTAGCAACCCTTCCAGTTCTTATCATTGGAAGGAGCAACATTTGAGCTATTCTCTGACCGGGCAATATTGTAAAGATTGTTTTTGGAGAAGACACTATAATTTTAAGTTCTCCAGTGAAATATGCATCAATAACTCCAGGTGCTACTTGTAATCCCTGCATAGTACTGCTACTTCTCCCCAAGATTAAACCTACACTATCCTTTGGCAGTGGGCCACATACTCCGGTAGGCAATGCTTGAAGTCCCATTTCTGGAGTCAATACTGTGTAGGTGCAGGAACTGAGGTCAAGTCCGGCACTCCCTGGGGTGGCTCGGAGAAGTTGGGAGACTGGCTGTAACTGGCTGTTTGAGGAACGAACTGAATTGCCCCATAAACTTGTCTTTGTGGGGCCTGGGGCTGGCCCCTCCTCCCGTTTCCCTGCTGCTGGATAATAGGGTTGCCATTTTTATCTGTTTTAGATCTACATTCATTTGCCCAGTGTTTTCCTCTTTTGCACTTTGGGCAAAGACCAGGAGCTGGATTATTGGAATTTCCATATTTTCTTTTAATTGGACAATCTTTTTTCATATGTCCTATTTTTCCACAAGAAAAGCACTTGCCAGATCTTGCTGCAGTGGCGGCCATTTGAAAAGGAATTCCTTGTAACGCTGCAGCCATGGCTATCCCCTGCGTATAGCTAGGGCCAATATCAGCACATAATCTAATATATCCTTGTAGATCAACTTTCTTTCTATAAGGCCGTATAGCTGCTTTGCAAGCACTACTTGTATTTTCATAAGCAAGCTGTTTTACAAAGTCCATACCAGCGCCAGCATCTCCAAATACTCTCCCTGCTGTTTTTATCAATCTATCAACAAAATCAGCACAATTCTCATCAGGACCCTGTATAACCTTAGTTAAATTCTCCCCCACAGCTTCTCCTTTTGAAGGAAGAGTAAACCACGCTTTACGAGCTGCTGTGCCTATTTGTTGATAAACAGCACGGGGATATGCAATTTGATTGTCATTTCCAGCATAATTTCCTTCCCCAGTAAGCATCTCAACATTCCAATCACCATTTCCTGCCTGTTGATTCAACATTGCAGTCTTTTTGCATAGATCATAGAATTCTACTTTCCAAATTAAATATTCTCCTCCTGATAAGCAAGCTTTGCCTATAGATTTCCAATCATCTGCTGTTAAAATTTTCCCTGCCATCACTTCTATAATTGACATAGTATATGGTGACGTAGGTCCATATTGTGCACAAGCTATTTTTAATTCTTTTATGTCTTTAAAATTAAAGGAAGCATATTGCCTCATCATATGATCACCTTGTTGAAATTCAATTACTGGATAAGCCAGTGGGAAGGCTTGTGCTTCCTCATCACCTTCTTCTATGGCTTTCTGTATTGCCCTTTCTAAGGGAGAGCAGTTAAAAACAGGTTGAGTAGGATGCAATGAAGATGCGTAGATAATTTCAGAAGGCTTTTTAATAATACTCTCTAACTCATCTTTTAACTTTCTTTTTTCTTTCTCCAGGTTTACTCTCTCCTTTAAAGCTGCCACCTCATTTTTTAATTCTGCTACATATACTTGTGTGGGAGGCATAGGGGCAGAGGGACACGGTGGGTCCCAATCTGCATGATAATTAGCAGCTTCTTCCTCTAAATCTGCTGCTTCTCCTGGCTCTAATTCCTCCTCTTCCTCATCACTATCTTCCTTAGCAACTTGTAAAGATTGCAATGTTTTATGCAATTCTTTGTGAGTTACAGGTGTCCCTTTTTCAGAACTTTGATTTCTAATTTCTTCAATGACATCTTGAGTGTGATCTAACATTTGCTTCACTAAACTATCTTTTGTGCCTGAATCCAAGGCATCCTTTATCAAGGACCATAAGGAAAAGGCAATTACCGGGACCTTATTAGGACCATGAATTTGTAAAAAGACATTTAATTCTTTCCCTACTTTCTCCCAAGCATCTGAATCAACATTTCCCTGTTCTATAAACCAAGGGCTTGTTTTATTAATGAAATCAAAAAATTTGCTTAGAGAACTTGATGCAATCCCAATTCCTTGTGCCTTTAAAATATCTTTTACTACAGCAACTAGCTCCTTTTTACTCTTTGCTTGTCCCATAATTGCGCCAACTTACCTTATTCCAGAAGACTGAGCGGGCTACTGCAGACTTCTTTTTAATTTTTTCTTTCTTCCGCGCGGATCCTGAGTTGATGTTGGCGTTCCTCACTGAGGTCCCTCGTATTCAAAGTCCATGTTCCGGGCGCCACTATGTGCCAGCCTGCAGCACAAGTCAAAACAGACCTCGAAGGAGGGAGTGGGAATGAACCTGAGACAAGAACACAAGGAATGGAGCCAAGACAAGTTCTGATCAAGGCTCTCATTTATTCAGGCAGACATAGCTTATATCTAGAACATAGAACCTTTTTGACAATGCTTACATGCCTAAGGTCAGTTTCACCAGGGTCGTATGTTAATCCCTCTATCAGGTGCCTGCTCCACCTAGGCTGTATACTAAACAATGCTTTAGGATCAGGTGCTTACTCTATCTAGGCTGTATACTAAACAATGCATAGGATCAGGTGCTTACTCTATCTAGGCTGTATACTAGACAATGCATAGGATCAGGCGCCTTATCGATAAGGCCTTTGTATTAAGAGATTAGAGACCACCTGCAGCTCCCAAGGTCAGAGAGCAGCTGCAGTTCCCGACAGCCTACGAAACATAATGACCCAGGTTCGATTTTCCAGTATGCATGTAAGCCATGCATCTGGAGTTTGTTTGCAGTGGTTAGAGGCCCTGGCATGCCCATTCCCCCCCAACCCTCATCATTTATCTGCTTACAAATAAATAAAAGTATTTTATCATTTGTTTATTTTTGTTTTCTTTTTATTTGAGGTAGGGTTTTGCTCTAGCCCAGGCTGACCTGGAATTCACTATGTAGTCTCAGGGTGGCCTCGAACTCACAGCTATCCTCCTACCTCTGCCTCCCAAATGCTGGGATTAAAGGCATGTGCCACTATACCCAGCAATAAAAAATATTTTTAAAATATTTTGTTTTTATTTATTAGAGAGAAAGATAAAGAATGGGTGCAACAGGGCCTCCAGCCACTGCAAATGAACTCTAGATGCATGAGCCACTATGTACATCTGGCTTACATTGAGCTCTGGGCAATTGAACTTCTGTCCTTAGGCTTCACAGGCAAGCATCTTAACCACTAAATCATCTCTTCTGCATAGTAAAAATATTTAAAATTAACAAAAAATATAAGATGAGCCAGGCATGGTAGTGCACACCTTTAATCCCAGCTCTCGTGAGGCAGAGGTAGGAGGATCGCTGTGAGTTCAAGGCCACCCTGAGACCATATAGTGCGTTCCAGGTGGGCCTGGGCCAGAGTGAGACCCTACCTGGAAAAACCAAAAACCAAAAAAAAGTGAAACCTGTTGTGGTGGCGCATGCCAGTGGGAAATTGCTGAAGAGTCAGAGCAGAAGGAGCTTGATGCCAGCCTGGGCTACACATATAAAAAAAAATAATAATAAGATGGCCAGGCATGGTGGCATGCATGCCTTTAATCCCAGCACTTGGGAGGCAGAGGTAGGAGGAGCACTGTGAATTTGAGGCCAGCCTGAGACTACAGTGAATTCCAGGTCAGCCTGGGCTAGCGTGAAACACTATCTCCAAAACCAAAATAAATAAATGAATAAATAAGGTGGAGAACAATTGAGGAAGACACTCAGCAATGACCTTAGGTCTCCACATAAACATGCTCACATGCATGTGTACCTGCACATACACGTGTACTCACACATCTACAAACAGGTTTATCTAAATTCTTCCCAGGCCTTTCAGGCTATCCTTGGTGCACAAGTTTTTACCCCCCTTTTTCCAAGGTAAAGTCTCCCTCTAGCCCAGGCTGACCTGGAACTCACTCTATAGCTCCAGGCTGGTCTCAAACTCGTGGCAATCCTCTTACCTCAGTGCTGGCACTAAAGGTATGGGCCACCAGGCCCAGCATGGTGTACAATTCTGGATATAGGAAATGAAGTTCTAGCTCAACCTCTTTTACTCCTGGTTTCAACTAGCCTCTGCCATCAGTAGTACCCTGCATGGCCTCTTGCTTCTGAGCCCTTGGCCTAGCAGGTGGGTTCTGGTACTGGAGAGCATTAACAATGGTAAGATGCCTGCCACATCTCTCTACCAAGGCTCTCAATAAGCCTTACTGCCCTCACTAGCAGCAACCCCCCTTCCCTAGTCCTGTGCTCAGGGGTTAAACGTCTGTGTTTTCTTCTGCCCCTCCTCTCCAGCGTGCTCAGTCATGTGAGTCTGGGAGCACACGGCAGCAGGTGGGCTGCAGCCGTGTGATAAGCAGCCCTGGATAAACACGAGTTCGGGTTCTCTTTACAGAGTGGGTGACTAAATGCCTCTGGGTGTTCACCCTTGTGCCCTGATTCATCAATTCCAGGGTAACAGGAAAAGTCCCATTAAACACTCCAGTTATACACAGTTCTTTTCTTGTTTGTGCTTTTGAGATAGGAGTTTGCTCTGTAGCCCAGGCTGGCCTCAAACTCACATCTTCTTTCCTCTGATTCTGAGTACTGGGATTACAGGTGTGAACCACCTCACTTGGCTCGTGACCCACAAATAAAAAGGTAGGAACACCAAACCCATTAGTACTTGCCAGGCATGAGTCTCTACACATATCAACTCATTCACTCTCCCACCTGGCCCACCTTGTGAAGCAGGAAGGACCTGACCTTTTCTAGCTGAGGACCACACCATAGAGGAGGGAACTGACCATGTTCACAGAGCTAGGAAGTCAGAGAGCTGCAGTCTGACCCAGCATAAACTCAGCCTGGAGTTCATACTGCCCAACCATAAGTTTAGCACAATGGCTATGTTTTTTCTCCAAGGTAGGGTCTCACTCTATCTACTAGCCCAGGCTGACCTGGAACTCACATCAATCCTTCTACCTCTGCCAGGCCTTTGCCATGTTTTTCTTTTTAAAATATTTTTATTTATTTAAGAGAAAGACAAACAAAGAAGCAAACAGAGACAGACAGAGGGAAAGAGAGAGGAAGAGAGTATGGGTATGACAAGGCTTCCTGCCACTGCAAAGGAACTCCAGATACATGCGCCACTTTGCACGCCTGGCTCCACTTGGGTATTGGGGAATTAAACCCTGGTCATCAGACATTGCAAGCAAGCACCTTTAACCACTGAACCATCTCTCCAGCATATGGCTATGGTTTTGACTTTGTATTTGAAACTGAACAGGAATATCTAAGTCAATGATCAGGGGCAGGGAGAAAGTACAACCAAATCTTAGGTCACTCTCTCAACCCGGGGGTTTGAGAGCCCAGCGTCCTGACCATCTCCTGGCCCAGTGCTTCCATGCTTGCTCACCATCTGCCCAGCATCTTCTTCCTCAGATGGCTGCTGCACACTGGCGTTCACCACCTCCCATCACCCAGGGCATGCAGCAGCCACTTGCCAGGTGGTGGGCAAAGTGATCTCCTTTGGCCTTTTGTTTTACTAGGGAGCCCCCAACAGGACACATTCCTAAGGCTGCCAGAATAAGCCACACCATAGGGCCTGAGAGATGGCTTTGTGGTTAAGGCACTTGCCTTTGAAGCCTAAGGACCCACATAAACCAGATGCACAAGGTGGCGCATGCTTCTGGTGTTTACTTGCATTGACTGGAGGCCCTGGTGCACCCATTCTCTCCCTCCCTCCCTCTCTCTCTATACCTCTTTTTCTATCTCTCAAATAAATAAATGAATAATATTGAAAAAGAAGCTGAGCATGGTGGCGCACACCTTTAATCCCAGCACTCGGGAGGCAGAGGTAGGAGGATTGCCATGAGTTCGAGGCCACCCTGAAACTACATAGTGAATTCCAGGTCAGCCTGAGCTAGAGTGAGGCCCGACCTTGAAAAAGAAAAAGAATAAGCACCCCCCCCAATCACAACGGGTCCTAAGGGGCAGTGCCAGGGCACAGCCAGACAGCACAGGCCTGCAGGGCTCAGCAGCTCAGGTGAGCAGCAGGCCAGCAGGGGCATTAAAACAACACTTCCCTCAACTGTGACAAGAGAATAGCTGTCCACTGAGTATAGAAGAGGACTGAACACTTAGAAACACTCAGGAGCTGGGTGGACTTGGAAACATCTGGCAAGTCCTCTAAAGCTTGGTCCCCATCCTTACTTTTGACCCACGTGCTAAGTGCTTCAAATAAATAAGATTTCCAATCGGAAGGTCTAGGTCCAACATGGCTTTGGGCCAGGCACGTCATATTCCTGGAGCTCTTAACCCCTATTGTTAAGAAGAGGAGGGCGCGCAGTGTGTTGAACACTGAAAATTGCAAAATTGAAGGAAGCAGATGGCCACTTGAGTGACCTGTTGCACACGTTTGTGTTGGGTGCTGCAGCCTGGTGCCAGGAGGGCTAGGGAAGAGGTGTAGTGACCGGTGCTCAAAGGGCAGTAAGGGGCCGGGCGTGGTGGCGCACGCCTTTAATCCCAGCACTCGGGAGGCAGAGGTAGGAGGATCGCCTTGAGTTCAAGGCCACCTGAGACTCCATAGTGAATTCCAGGTCAGCCTGGGCTAAAACCAAAACCAAAAAAAAAAAAAAAAAAAAAGGGTAGTAGGGGACAGAGTGGAAGTGAAGGGCAGCTAGGGTAGGGGCGGGGGCAGTCAGGACACATTTTCCCAAAGAGATGATCTGTGAGCTTAAGCTTGAAGGATAAGATGGGAACAGGTTGCTCCAGGCAACAGGGATGCCTGGAAAGCATGCAGAAGGCACGGATGTGCCTGGAGAGTTCTGAGAACTGCTCTTAGAAAAGTTTTGGGGCTGTGGAGAGGCAAGCAGGAAAAAAAAAAAAAGTAAGAAAGAAAAGAAAAGAAAGGCTGGAGTCCTGAAAGCCCTTCATTTGCAGACATGGAAAGCTCACCAGCAAAGGGTGTGCCATTACAGAACTTGTGTGAGATGCACGGTGTCAGCAAAGTCACTCTGACAGGAATCAAACGGGAACTGGAATTGTGCATAGGGAATGTCAGGGGAAGAACACCAAACTCATATTTCTGGCAATAATGAGGGGATGTGGAGGGGACAGAGAAGGAAGCTGGTCTCCAGAGAGTTTCAGAGATGGTAATTCCAGGTTAACATGGAGCCTGGGGTGACTCATGACAGTATCTAGGCTGGGGAGACAGAGTACCATGTGCCTGTTTGCATCATTAAGACCATAAGGGTCTACTTGGGACACATCTGGCACCAGACGCTCAGCATCCAAATTTAAAAACGTAAAGAGCCAGTCTCAGCACTCAGGTGTTTTTGGTTAACTAGGAAAGGCGGACACATACCCCGGTAATTGCATCTTTGAGGTGCAGAGGATTACAGGTGTCCTTGGTGGAGATGAGAGGAGGGAGGGAAGCTTGAGCTGTAGGAGAGGGAGGCCAGCGAGAAAGCAGCCCAGGAGCTGGAATACCCAGGACTGTGACACACTTAGGACCCGGAAGCAGATGTTGGACTGTAAAGCAGGGGCTTCACAGGGACCTAGGCAGAGAGGGCTTTTTCTGGTGTGGGTTTTGGACAGCTTACACTGGATGCATCACAGAGAACAGTTGTAAAGGGGACATGTTCCCAGGAAGTGGTGGGTGTAGGAAGGGTCTGGCAAGAGTGAGATGTAGCTGGTGTGGAGGTGGTAGGAGCAGGAGCTGGCATAAAGAGGTCAAGGACAGTGATGTGGGCAAAGGTGGGGTGGGGTAGTGGTGGATGCGGAGTGAAGACGTGAGCACACAGGCCTTGGGGACATCCTGGAGGAAGGGTGGGGTAAGATGATGTAAGGAAGATTGAGGTGAGTGAAGTGGATTGAGATAGAATGAGGTGGAGTAAGAGCCAGTCAGGTAGGTTAAGTCAGCGAAATTTTAGTCAGTTTCTTTTTTCTTCTGTGATTAAATCCCTGACATAAGCAACTTGTAAAGGGAGATGGTTTGTTCTGGTTCATGGACTGCTCCCTGCTCTACTGCTCAGTTGTCTCTGCATTGTGCTGAAGTAGAGCATCATGGTAGAGGGTGCAGTGGTGGAAAGCTGCTCACCTCATGGCAGCCAGGAAGCAGAGAGAGACAGAGAGAGGAGAGGAGAGGGGAGGAGAGGAGAGGAGAGGAGAGAGGAGAGGGGAGGGAGGGGAGGGGAGGGGAGGGGAGAGGAGAGGAGAGGGAGGGGAGGGGAGGAGAGGGGAGGAGAGGGGAGAGGAGAGGAGAGGAGAGGAGAGGGGAGGGGAGAGGAGAGGAGAGGAGAGGGGAGGGGAGGAGAGGGGAGGAGAGGAGAGGAGAGGAGAGGAGAGGGGAGGGGAGAGGAGAGGAGAGGAGAGGAGAGGGGAGGAGAGGGGAGAGGAGAGGAGAGGGGAGAGGAGAGGAGAGGAGAGGAGAGGGGAGGGGAGAGGAGAGGAGAGGAGAGGAGAGGAGAGGGGAGGGGAGGGGAGAGGAGAGGAGAGGAGAGGGGAGGAGAGGGGAGAGGAGAGGAGAGGAGAGGAGAGGGGAGGAGAGGGGAGGGGGGAGGGGAGGAGAGGGGAGGAGAGAGGAGGGGAGAGGGGAGGGTAGGGGAGGAGAGGGGAGGAGAGGGGAGGGGGGAGGGGAGGAGAGGGGAGGAGAGGGGAGGAGAGGGGAGGAGAGGGGAGGGGGGAGGGGAGGAGAGGGGAGGAGAGGAGAGAGAAGAGGAGGGGAGAGGGGAGGGAAGAGTAGGGGAGAGGAAAGAAGGAAAGAAAAAAGAAAGGAAGGAAGAAAGAAGTCAGGCACAAGGAACCTTTCAAAGGAATGTCCCCAGTGATTTCCCCCAATCAGGCCCTGGCTCCCATACCTCCCAATAATGTCATGAAATTCAAGGCCAGCCTGGGTTATAGAGCAAGTTCTAGGTCAGCCTGGAGACCTTGCCTAGGGAGAAAAAATGTTGTTTCTTTTTTTTCTTCCATTTAATTGAAATAGGCATTTGCTTGGGGACTTGAGGGAATATACAAATTGTGCCACCTTGGATTGCCTGTGCTGGGAGAGTAATTAGTGCTGGCCTCTGCCATGGTGAAGACAGCATGATGAGCTGGGAGTGATACCATCAAAAGGTGGGCAGCAGAGCGAGTTTTTATAGACGGCGCCTCCACAGACAGGTCTGCTCACGAAGAGCAATTTTGCATGATGATGAGTCTTCTAAACTCACTTCTCTTTTTGTGAAAAATGAGATACAGAGACAAGAACACCTCTGAGTTTGTCAGCCTCTGCCATCACACAGAATGGATGAGGTCCCTCCACCTCCCTCCTCTCGTCATGAGCACTGTCCCCTTGATGCCCTCAGGTCTTTGAGGATCCCAGATCCATGATTTAGATGGAGCACGGTGTGCAGTTTGGAGGAGTCTGCAGCATCCTACAGGAGGAAGCTAGGGAGGTGGCTGGTTTGGGTGGGGTGGGGAGAGGTCCATTGCCCCAGGGGAAAGAAGACCCAGCTCTATCAACCTTACATTTTGCGCAGGTTTCTGATCAGTTCCTCTGTTTTGTTTGTTTCTTATTGTTTTTGTTGAGACAGGGTTTCCTTAATGTAACCCTAAGGTTGCAACCTTGTAACAACACTCCCACCATCCCTTTCTGAGTGCTGGGATTACAAGTGTGTACCCTAACACTTCGCCTGATCAATTCATGACTGAGTGAAGCCACTGGTAATGGTCATGTGATCTGGCTTTGAGGGGAGGGCAGAGTTAGGGTGCCTGGATCCCTGAAGGTAAAAAAGGTAGGAAAGTTTTTCTTATCTCTTGTCTAGTTGCAAAGAACACAAACAGTCAGGAGCCCTCCTGGGAGGAAAGTCTTTCATAGTATTTAAACCTTGTGGTTGGTCAAGTTCAGCAACCCCCCCTCCCCGAACTTGGTGCCAGGGCTAATCTCTTCCTGAGACAGCCCCTAGCCCTAACCAACCAGCTTGCCCTCTGGTTCACCTGAGCCAGAAGATAGCCCATGACCCTAAGGTTATAGATATTATAAATATCTTTGCAAGGGGAGGGCAGGCTCTCGTTCTCTGATCACTTGAGAATTTCCAGCTGTAGGTGAGTTTTTCCCTCCAATGCACCTGAGGCCCATACCCAGCCGGGAGGAGCTCAGCCTAGGCCCTAGCCCAGACCCAGCCTGGAGGACCCACCTAGCCCTTACTCTCTGCATGGGTTCTTTATCTCCTCCATCTCCCCACATGGCAGGAGCTCCTTGAACTTTCTTTTCTCTCTCTCTCTTTTTTTTTCCATGTTTCTCCCCCCCCCCCCCCAGATCCGTATCTGGTCACATGGACTCTTGAGCTACATGTGGCCCACATGGGCTTTTGAGCTTCATGTGGTGTCCTTCTCTTCTCCCCACATTGTCTCCCCTTAAAATCTGAATAAAAGTGGTATTTTATTACCTTGTTTTGTTTTGTTTTTCAAGGTAGGGTCTCCCTTTAGCCCAGGCTGACCTGGAATTTACAATGTAGTGTCAGGGTGGTCTTGAGCTCTTGGTAATCCACCACCTACCTCTGCCTCTCCAGTGCTGGGATTAAAGGTGTGTGCCACCACGCCCAAAAATGGTTTTTTTTTTTGTTTGTTTGTTTGTTTTGTTTTTGTTTTTTGAGGTAGGGTCTGACTCTGGTCCAGGCTGACCTGGAATTCACTATGTAGTCTCAGGGTGGCCTCCAACTCACCGCAATCCTCCTACCTCTGCCTCCCAAGTGCTAGGATTAAAGGCGTGCGCCACCACACCTGTTTAAAAAATGTGGTATTTTAAAAATCATTCTCTTGGGCTGGAGGGATGGCTTAGCAGTTAAGGCATTTGCCTACAAAGCAAAAGGACCCAGGTTCAATTCCCTAGGACCCACATTAGCCAGATGCACAAGGGGGCTCATGCGTCTGGCGTTTGTTTGCAGTGGCTGGGAGCCCTGGCACGTCCATTCTCTCCCTCCCTCTGTCTCTCTCCCCCTTTCTCTGTCAAATAAATAAATAATAATAAAATATTAAAATTTTTTTGTGTTGTTTATTTATTTGGGAACAACATACAGAGAGAGAAAGAGGCAGATAGAAAGAGAATGGGCGCACCAGGGCCTCTAGCCTCTGCAAATGAACTCCAGATGCGTGCACCCCCTTGTGCATCTGGCTAACGTGGGTTCCGGGGAATCAAGCCTCACACCCGGGTCCCAAAGCTTCACAGGCAAGCACTTAACCGCTAAGCCATCTCTCCAGCCCCAAATATATTTTAAAATAAAATAAAAATCATTCTATTGAATCTGGAATTGCCAATTCTTTGGTTAGTTTGCAGATGTGAACGCAGGGCTTGGGGGTTCCAGGAAGCACCCCAGAACCCCAATTTCCCCATTACAGATTGATTAGCAGGCACACATTGGTTGTAATAAATGCCTGGATTTATTGGTTTTTTTTGGGGGGGGGGTTGCTGGGGATCCCACCCAGGGTTTTACTCTTGTAAACAAGTGCTTTCCCACTGAGCTGCATCTTCAAACTTTTTTTTGAGGGAAAAAGGGTTTACTTTGGCTTACAGACTTGAGGGGAAGCTCCATGATGGCAAGGGAAAATGATGACATGAGCAGAGGGTGGGCATCACCCCCTGGCCAACATAAGGTGGACAATAGCAACAGGAGAGTGTGTCAAACACTGGCATGGGGAAACTGGCTATTGTACCCATAAGCCCGCCCCAACAATACACTGCCTCCAGGAGGCGTTAATTCCCAAATCTCCATCAGCTGACAACCTAGCATTCAGAACACCTGAGTTAGTGGGGGACACCTGAGTCAAACCACCACACGCTCCGTGCCCTCATCTGTGGTAGCCAGAGCAGAACGTCAGGTGTCCTACTCTATTGCTCTTTTCCTTATTTTGTAATATTTTTATTTATTTGAGGTGGGGGAGGGAGAATGGGCTTGCCAGGGGCTGTAGCCACTGTTAACAAACTCCAGATGCATGCACCACCATGTGCATCTGGCTTACCTGGGTTCTGGGAAATTGAACCTGAATCCTTAGGTTTTGCAGACAGATCTTCAAACTTTTCAAGTGCTTTTTTTTTTTTTTTTTTTTTTTTCTAGGTAGGGTCTCACTCTAGCCTAGGCTGACCTGGAACTCTCTCTGTAGCTCCAGGCTGGCCTTGAACTCACAGCAATCCTCCTACTTCTGCCTCCCAAGTACTGGGATTAAAGGGGAGCCAGCCTTCAGGTGCTCTTTAAATTTTCATCCTTCCTCATTCATTTTCGCATGCATGTGTATGTGTTGTACATGCATGTGTGACTGTATTGTGTGAGCAAGTGTATATGTGTGCATCTGTGTGTGGAGGCCAGAGGTCGACATCAGGTGTCCTTCTTATTCATTCTCTACCTCATATTTTTGTGACAGAGCCTCTCGCTGAATCTGGAGTTAGCTAGTCTAGCTAGCCAGCAAGCCCCATGAATCCTCCTGTCTTCCAAGTGCTGGAATTAGAGATATACTCTCCTATGCCAGGCTTTTATGTGGATGCTGGATGTGGGATCTGAACTAAGGATACGTTCTTTTTTTTTTTTTTTTTTTTTTTGAGGTAGGGTCTTACTCTAGCCCAGGCTGACCTGGAATTCACTATGGAGTCTCAGGGTGGCCTCGAACTCAGGGAAATCCTCCTACCTCTGCCTCCCTAGTGCTGGGATTAAAGGCGTGCGCCACCACACCCAGCCGTTCTTATGTGCAGCATGCACTTTACTGACCAAGCCATCGTTCCAGCCTCCAGGGTGCTTTCATTCATTTATTTATTTATTTTAGAGACAGCAAAAGAGAGACAGAGGGAGAGAGAGTTAGCGCGCCAGGGCATCAGCTGCTGCAATCTAACTCTAGACACTTCCACCATCTTGTGGACATGTGTGACCTTGCACTTGCCTCACCTTTGTGCATCTGGCTTATGTGGGATCTGGAGAGAGATTGAACATGAGTCCTTAGGCTTTGCAGGCAAGTGCCTTAACTGCTAAGCTATCTCTTCAGGCCCCAGGGTGCTTTTAAATGTTGACTACTAAGAAAATCTTCTGCAGTTGGGGACATAGTGTAGTCAGTAGAATTCCTGCCTAACATGCATTCAGTCCTGGGTATGATCCCAGTACCACATAAACCAGGCATGGTAGCACACACCTGTAACCCCAGTGCTCAGGAGGAGGATCAGAAGTTCAAGGTCATTTTACCCTAGGAGTTTAAAGCCAGGCTGGGATACATGAAAGCCACTATTAAAAGAATAACAACAGCCGGGCATTGTAGCACACACCTTTAATCCCAGCACTCGGGAGGCAGAGATAGGAGGATCACCATGAGTTCGAGGCCACCCTGAGACTACATAGTTAATTCCAGGTCAGCCTGGGCTAGAGTAAGACCCTACCTCAAAAAACCAATAAAATAAAATAAAAGAATAACAACAGCCTCTTTTAAACCTATTATTCTTTAGATGACTATGTGCCTTTGCCTGTGAGAGGTTTTTGCCCAAGGTGACAATAACATACTGTGAGCCCTCTAGAGTAGTGGCTGCCAGAAATAACAGCTGTGAAATGATTTGTGACTCTAGTCAGGATAAACACATGTGTCCCTTTTAATTTAATGATTAGTAAGTGCTTAAATTAAGTTCTTATCTTAAGTGTGCTTTCCTCTCCTTACTGAATTTCTTAGGGTTAAAGTGGACACAAAGTTACATCTTTTGCTTTCTTTTAGTTCTGAATTATGGATTTGGACCCCATGACCTTATGGGCCTTTATACCTCAGACCTGGTCAGATGGGAGCTTCCTGTTTTTGTCATTCTTGGGTGATGTCACAGGCACTTTGTGTAGGAAAGAAAAATACCCATCAAGGAAGCTTCCAAGGAGGTTACCAGGTGCACAGTTCAGCCAAGTAGGAGACTTGGTGGGGTGCATCTTTGTGTTTCTTTGGGTTGGGAAGGGTGGGACTGGGCTTAAGGCCAAATCACTTTAGCACGTGAGGCCCAAGGCAGTTCCTCCACATTACCATTCACTGGGGTCCAGTATGGCCAGACAGTGTGTATGAAAGTAAACAGCTCCTCAAGGCACCTGTGACACACAGTATAATGGTTTCCAATTGGATACACATCAATGTCCTGTTGGCTCTGATACAGAATTTTTCCTACAAAGTCATTAATCTACTTCTATACTGAAAATTTAGGAGTAAAACAAGAAGAGATAATGGGTGGGTAGATAAATAAAACAAATGTTGACAGTGGTTGGAACTCGATGATTTGTGAATGGAAACCAAATGAGATGTAAATTGGGATGTTGTCATTAGCCTCTTTTCTTTCTTTTCTGTGTATTAAATCATTTTCAAAATAAAAAGTTTTTTAAAATATGTAGAGTTGGGGGCTGGACAGATGGCTCAGCGGCTAAGGTGCTTGCCTGCAAATTCTAACAACCTGAGTTAGATTTTCCAGTACCCATGTACAGCCAGATGTACAAAGTGGCACATGTGCTTGCAATCCATTTGCTGAGGCTGGAGGCCCTACGTAGTGTACCCATTCTCTCTGTTTCTCTTCTCTGTCTCTCTGCTTGCAAATAAATAAATAAATAAAATATATATATATATTTTTTGGTTTTTCGAGGTAGGGTCTCACTCTAGTCCAGGCTGACCTGGAATTCACTATGGAGTCTCAGGGTGGCCTCGAACTCACGGCGATCCTCCTACCTCTGCCTCCCGAGTGCTGGGATTAAAGGCGTGCGCCACCACGCCCGGCAATAAAAATATTTTTTAAAAAAGTACATATAGGGCTGGAGAGATGGCTTAGCAGTTAAGGCATTTGCCTGTGAAGCCTAAGAACCCAGGTTCGGTTTCCCCAGAACCCACATAAGCCAGATGCATATGGTGGCGCATGCACCTGGAGTTCATTTGCAGTGGCTAGAGGCCCTGACATACCTATTCTCTCTCTAATAAATAAATGAATAAATAATTTTGTTAAGTACATAAAAGCCAGACATGGTGGTGCACGCCGTTAATCTCAGCACTTGGGAGGCAGAGATTGGAGGATTATCATGCGTTCAAGGCCACCCTGAGACTACATAGTGAATTCCAGGTCAGCCTGGGCTCGAGCAAGAACCTACTTCAAAAAAACCACCCAAGAAAGTATACATTGTTGTATAGTACTTGTCTTATTCCATTTGTATTGCTATTACAAAATTAGTATTTTGTATCTTACTGTAACAAAATACCTGCTAAAAACAATTTAATGGAGGAAAAAATATTTTTTTGAGGCAAGCCCAATAGACTGGCTTTTTTTTCTTTTATGCAAGAAAGCAAGAGTGAGAGTGAGAGAGAGGCAGACACAGAGAGAATTGGCGTGCCTCCAGTCACTGCAATCGAGCTCCTGACGCGTGTGTCACCTTGTGCACATGTGTGATCTTATGCACTTGCATCACCTTGCGTGTCTGGCTTATGTGGGACCTGGAGAGTTGAACATGGGTCCTTTGCTTTGCAGGCAAACACCTTAACCACTAAGCCATCTCTCTAGCCTGAGGAAAATATTTCTTCTGGGCTGGGTGGATGGTTCAGCAGTTAAAGGCACTTGCTTGCAAAGTCTGGCAAGGGTTCAATTCCCAGTACCCATGTAAAGTCAGTTGCACAAAGTGGTGCATACCTCTGGAGTTTCTCTGCAATGTCAAGAGGCCCTGGAATGTCCATTTTTTCTCTCTCTCTCTTTCTCCTTGCAAATAAGTACATAGAATTTTTTTACTTTAACATTTTATTTATTTATTTATTTGAGAGAGAGAAAGAGAGAGAATGGGCATGCCAGGGCCTCCAGCCACTGCACATGAACTCCAGATGCAGGCACCACCCTGTGCATATGGCTTATGTGGGTCCTGAGTAATCGAACCTGGGTACTTTGGCTTTGCAGGCAAGCACCTTAACTACTAAGCCATCTCTCCAGCTCACTTTTAATTTTTATTATTTCATTTTATCTTTTATTCTCCCACCCCAGCCCACTTTTTTAAAAAAATTATTTATTTGCAGAGAGAGAATGGGTGTGCCAGGGCATCTTGCCACTGCAAATAAACTCCACATGCATGGGCCACATTGTGCATCTGGCTTTATGTGCATACTGGGGAATTGAACCCAGGCCACCAGGCTTTGCAAACAAGCACTTTTAACTGCTGAGCCATCTCTCCAGTCCTTAAAATATTTCATTTTAAAAAGATGTCTTTTGGCTTATGGTTTCAGAGGTTTCATTCCATGATTGATAGGCTTTGTTGCTTTTGGGCTTACCGTGAAACAGAAATATCATGGCAAAAGGGTGTGGCAGAGGAAAGCTGCCTACCTCATGGCAGCCAAGAAGCTAAGAGGCAGAGGGAAAGAGGGGGAAAGACAGGGAGGAGACATACCCTTCAAAGACATGCCTCTGGCAACCTGCTCCCTTCAACCAGACTCCACCTCCCACAGTTTCTACCACCACGCGAAAGCCACTCAATTATGAACCTATCAGTGGTTGGGTCTGATGTTTAGGTTAGACCCTCATGATGCAATCCCTTCCTCAAAGCCTTTCTGAATGTTGTGTTGAGGACCAAGACTTCAATACATGAGCTTTCAGGGGATGTTTTTATATTCAACCCAGAGCAAGATATTTCCAGGTCTTACCAAGAGGTTGGTATTGGTCTTGTGCATGATGGATGGACAGTAAGAGTCTAGGCAGGGGCTGGGGTGAGCCCAAATAAGAGATCTTGCTGCTTAAGCATGAGGGTTACTTGGGCCAGAGACTGCCAATTTAACTCCCCAGGACCCATGTGAAAAGCTGAGTGTTGTTGTGCATGTTTTTCACCCCAGGGCGGGAGACTAGCAAGAGCTCAATCTCTTGGACAGCAGTTCCATGTTCAGGGAGAGACCCTGCCTCAAGGAACTATGCAGATGAGCCATAAGAAGACACCTAACCTTCTCCCCTGGCCTCTGTATGCATAGGTATGGGTGTGAACATCTACACATATGTGTGCATACACCACACACCACAAACGACACACATGCATGGTGGAACACGCCTTTAATCCTAGCACTTGGGAGGCAGAGGTAGGAAGATCACCGTGAGTTCGAGGCCACCCTGAGACTACATAGTGAATTACAGGTCAGCCTGGGCTAGAGCAAGACCCTACCTTGAAAAAAGAAAAAAAAAAAGTTTGAATGTATTGTGGATTTTGTTCTCAGAATCTTGAGGTTAGAAATATAACTCCAGAAGTTAAAGTATCTGGTAGAGTCCTTTCCCTTCAGGCGGAAGGGACACTTGGCTGTGGTGGATTTTTCCAATTTATCACATCATCTGGTTTTCTTTATCTCCCAGGAGCTCACTATGGAAAGACTAATCAATTCTGAATCAAATAGCAAGTTTAAAAGTTATTTATAATTGGCCGGGCATGGTGGTGCATGCCTTTAATCCCAGCACTTGGTAGGCAGAGGTAGGAGGATTGCCATGAGTTCAAGGCCACCCTGAGACCACAAAGTGAATTCCAGGTCAGCCTGAGCTAGAGTGAAACCTTACCTCAAAAAAAAAAAAAAAAAAAAAGACAAAAAAAATGTTATTTACAATAGAATATTTCTCCCTTTAATGGAGATTTTTAACTTATTTATTTATTTTTATATTTATTTATTTATTTTTGTTTTTTTGAGGTAGGGTCAGTCTCACTCTAGCCCAGGCTGACCTGGAATTCACTATGTAGTCTCAGGGCGGCCTTGAACTCATGGTGATCCTCCTACCTGTGCCTCCTGGTGCTAGGATTTAAGGTGTGTGCCACCACGCCTGGTTTATTTTTATTTAAAATTTTTTTGTTTATTTTTATTTGTTTGAAAGTGAGAAAGAGAGAGAGAGAGAGAGAGAGAGAGAGAGAATGGGCTCACCAGGGCATCCAGTCACTGCAAACAAACTCCAGACGCATGCGCCCCCTTGTGCATCTGGCTAACGTGGGTCCTGGGGAATCCGGCCTCGATCTGGGGTCCTTAGGCTTCGCAGGTGAGTGCTTAACTGCTAAGCCATCTCTCCAGCCCTAACTTATTTTTTCATAGCTGCCCAGTTCTTATTGTATATGGATTCAATGGATATTTTCCAAAGGGTACTAAGGAAGCTGAAAGCTTTAGTCAGGATTTTGTTTATTTGTTTGTTTTTTAAGGTAGGGTCTCACTGTAGCCCAGGATGACCTGGAATTCAGTATGTAGTCTCAGGGTTGCCTCGAACTCATGGCAATCCTCCTACCTCTGCCTCCCGAGTGCTGGGATTAAAGGCGTGTGCCACCACGCCCGGCTGGTTTAGTAAGTTTTGACAGCTTGGGGTATTTGGTTATTTAGCTAAGTCTAGAAGATCAAAGATCATAGACACAATGAAATTTCTGCATAATAGGCCAAATTTTGCAGAGTTAGATACTTGTCTAGTAAATAAGTTTTGTGATTATCATGTAATTTTGCAGGAATGATTCAAGTAAGAATAATTCCTTTTAATAGAATTTTCCCAATTGCTAAGCTGGGGACTACTCAGCTAGTGAAGGCTTTACCCAGTGGGAAAGCATACACACTCTGGGTAAAATTTAATCACCAGGTGTTAATGGTTTATTTAGTAAAGGGATAAACATAAGGTCTTTGTTTTCTAAGGCAGTGTTTTGTGCCTATTACTTTTTTTTTTTTTTTTTTGGTTTTTCAAGGTAGGGTATCACTCTAGCCCAGGCTGACCTGGAATTCGCTCTGTATTCTCAGGGTGGTCTCGAACTCATGGTGATCCTCCTACCTCTGCCTCCCGAGTGCTGGGATTACAGGCGTGCGCCACCACGCCCGGCTTTTTGTACCTATTACTAAGAGCTAATCAGTAGTTAAGAAAACCGTGATAAACAGAGACTCAGGCATTAGTTTTATCTCAGCATATTGAATTTTGACCTTAAGAATTTTTAGTAACCTTTAATTATAGCCAACTTAGTTATTTTTAATTTTGAACTCTTTTTTTGAGGTAGGGTCTTGCTCTAGCCCAGGCTGACCTGGAATTCACTATGTAGTCTCAGGGTGGCCTTGAACTCACAGCTATCCTCCTATCTCTGCCTCCAAATGCTGGGATTAAAGGCATGCACCACCACACCTGGCTCAAAATCCTTTATTTTTCTTAAAAAAATATTTATTTATTTATATATTTATAAGGAGAGAGAGGGAGAATAGGCACACTACTGCAAATGAACTCCATATACCGGGAAGTAAGTCCTGGCCAGCAGGCTTTACAAGCAAGTACCTTCAACCATTGAGCCTGGGGCTTTACAAGGAAGTACCTTTAACCATTGAGCTCCCAAATCCTTTCTTGTCTAAAACCATTTTCGGTTTTCTTTGTTGGCACAAAACACACAACTCTCAGCTCAAAGAGGGTAAGAGATAGTTTATTCTGGTGCCAAATATGAGTGACCATGGCCTGGGAACACAGATATAGGCTAGCTGAAATTCCATGCTCCAATGTATTAACAATTTCATGAAGTTACAGAACAAAAGAAACTCATAGACCACCGGCCGTGATGGTGCACACCATTAATACCAGTACTCAGGAGGCAGAGGTAGGAGGATTGCCAAGAGTTTGAGGCCACCTGAGACTACATGGTGAATTCCAGGTTAGCCTGAGCTAGAGTGAGACCCTACCTCAAAAAAAAGGGGGGGGGGGAAGAAACTCATAAACCAAGGCACAATTCAAACACATTGGTTGAAACACCAGGTAAGTGGTTATAGTAAAGTGAGGAAATCTACAGGCTTCAGATGCTCTCTAATGACATTCTTAGTCTTTGGGCTGGTGGGAGCTGGTGGTCTGTTAGTACATTTCAAAAAGGTTTTACCTGGCCACCTGATAATCACAAGGATGTTAGATGAGACCTGGAAGTGGATAATAAAGGGCTTAAGGTAACCCAAGGCAGTTTGGCTCTGATCCTGCAACACATGTGGACATATTCCGCTCCGCCTCTTTCCAAGTAGTAGAAGCTTTAGTTCACACTTCCCCCTATTGGCCAACTCTCACCTTTTATGCATACAGAGGCAAAATATTATATTCATATGTCCCACATAGCTAGGAAGGCTCATTCCTATGATCTAATGTAGATGAGGCTGAGTAGTAAGCACGAAACCACTTTCAGGAAAGAGCAGTTGCTAATAAAGCCATTAAGGAAGAAATTCCTAGATCATGTCAATTCTTGGGGTGGGGGTGTTTGTTTGTTTTGTGTTTTGGATTTTTCCAGGTAGGGTTTCATTCTAGCTGAGACTGACCTGGAACGCACTCTGTGTAGTCTCAGATTAGCCTTGAGTTCACAGCGATCCTCCAACCTCTGCCTTCTGGGTGCTGTGATTAAAGGTGAGCACCACCATGCCTGGAAATTGTAACTTTTATTTGTAAATAATAACTTGATCTGTACTATTGCAAGATTCTGATGTGGGGAAGTAAATGGATAATCACATTACAGGAGGAATCAGATAACAATATAACAAATTATCTTTTCTCATGGGCCTAATATTTTTTGTGACAGAAATGCAAATAAAAGGTCAGACACATCTTTTTTTTAAATTCCATCTCACTGTACTATAGGATATCTTAAATACTCATTTAAGAAATATCAGCTCAGGGCTGAAGAGATGGCTTAGCAGTTAAGGTGCTTGCTTGCTTGTAAACCCCAAGGACCCAGGTTTGATTCTCCAGTACACATGTAAGCCAGATGCTCAAGGTAGCACATGCATCTGGAGTTCATTTGCAGTGGCTGGAGGCCCTGGTGCACCCATTCTCTCTCTCTCTCTCATATTAATAAATAATAAAATATTTTTGGGCTGGAGAGATGGCATTAGTGGTTAAGGTGCTTGCCTGAAAAGCCCAAGGTCCCAGTTTTGATTCCCTGGTACCCATGTAAATAAAGCCAAATGCACAAGGTGTTGCATACATCCGGAGTTTGTTTGCAGTGGCTAGAGGCCCTGGTGTGCCTATTCTCTCTCTCTCTCTCTCACACACACACAAATAAATAAATAAATAAAATACTAAAAAAAGAATTATCAGCTCATATCTTATAAAACACCGTGAATATTGTTATTAGAGATTGGCGTCTTTGTATAATTTGGATAAGAATAGTTAGCTCAAATCTTGAGTATCTCTAAGAGTTAAAGTTAAATGCAGTTAAAATTAATTTAAAGTCGGAAGTTTGAATATGTCATAGGACTTTATAGAACTTTAATTTGTTATCTCTTAACAGTAATATAACTGGTTGGACTCAAATGATATATCTATATCTATAGTTATGTCTCTCTCTCTCTATGCATATATATATATATATATATATATATATATATATATAATTTATTTTGGTTTTTTGAGGTAGGGTCTTGCTCTAGCCTAGGCTGACAAGGAATTCACTATGTCGTCTCAGGGTGGCCTCGAACTCATAGCGCTCCTCCTACCTCTGCCTTCCAAGTGCTGGGATTAAAGGTGTGCGCCACCACGCCCAACTATATTAGACAATTTTTAATTTTACTTATTTTTTTTAAGGTAGGGTTTCATTCTAGTCTAGATTGAGCTGGAACTCACTCTAGTCCCAGACTGGTCTTGAACTCATGGCAATCCTCTTGCCTCTGTTTCCTGAGTGCTGGGACTAAGGGCATGTACCACCATACCTGGCTAGAACATTTTTTTTAGATGTTTAAATATAGAAAAATGTTTAGCTACTTGGAGTATTAATTGTTGATGTAGTTGCAGATAAGTATTTCCCAACATTTCTGAAGTTCATCAGAAGTGTGCTTGGATGTTTGAAGAGGGAAATACAAACTCAAGAGTCCACCACTTGAAGTTCTATAGTTTAAGAGTTGGTTAGAAGTACTTGGTAGAGTCCTTACTCTCTAGGCAGAAGGAGTCTTTGATGTAATGTCTTTTTCTTCTTATAACTTATTTATTTAATTTAATTTATTTATTTGACAGAGAAAGAGGAAGAGAGAGAGAGAATGGGTGCACCAGGGCCTCTAGCCACTGCAAACGGACTCCAGATACATGTGCCTTCTTGTGCATTTGGCTAATGTGGGTCCTGGGGAATCGAACCTGGGTCCTTTGGCTTTGCAGGCAAATGCCATAACCTCTAAGCCATCCCTCTAGCCCATAACTTTTTAAAAAAATCTTTTTGTTTAGCCAGGCGTGGTGGCACACACTTTTAATCCCAGCACTTGGGAGGCTGAGGTAGGAGGATCACTGTGCGTTCGAGGCCATCCTGAGAATAGAGTGAATTCCAGGTCAGCCTGGGCTAGAGTGAGACCCTACCTCAAAAAAAACAAACAAAAAATATTTTTGTTTAGGGACTGGAGAGGTGGCTCAGTGGTTTAGGTGTTTGCTTGAGAAGCCTAACAACCTGGGTTCGATTCCCTAGTACCCATGTAAAGCCAGATGCACAAAGTGGCACATATATCTGGAATTCCCTTGCAATGGTTGGATGTCCTGGTGCACCCATTCTCTCTGTCTGTCTTCTTTTTCTCTCTCTGCTTGCAAATAAATAAATAAAATATTAAAAATTGAAGAGAGAGAGGATGGGCATTAAAATCCCCACAAGCTCATAAACTGAAAACTTCACATTTGGTAATTGTACATCAATCCGAAAAAGAAATACACTTTAACCAATTTCCTTAAGAGATTAAAAGATCTTGTTTTTTTTTTTCTTGGCATGCCTAGACCTCCAGCTGCTGGAAACAAATTCCAGACACATGCACCACTTTGTGCATCTGGCTTATGTGGGTACTGGGGAATCGAACCTGGGTCCTTTGGCTTTTGGCTTTGCAGGCAAGTGCCTTAACCACTAAGCTATCTCTCCAGCCCTTATTAAGAGATCTTTTGTTTGTTTTTTTTTGTTTGTTTGTTTTGCTTTTTCGAGCTAGGGTCTCACTCTAGCCCAGGCTGACCTGGAATTCACTATGTAGTCTCAGGGTGGCCTTAAACTCATGGCTTATCCTCCTGCCTCTGCCTCCCTAATGCTGGGATTAAAGGCATGTGCCACCACGTCTGGCTCAAGAGATCTTTAATGTACATTAGTTAGAGATATTTAAAAAATATTTTAAAAACATTTTATTTTTGTTTATTTGAGAGAGAGAAAGAGAGAGAAAGAATGGGCACCTTTACCTACACATATTAAGTTGTATACCAAAAATATATTAAAGGCAAAAATAAAAAAATAAGAAAAAATATGGTCTGTGTACAATTAAAAATGAATAACTAATTGAAGTGGACACAGGACACACACATATATGTGTGTGTGTGTGTATATATACATATATATATATATATATATATATATATATATATATATGTATGTATATAGTTTGGAATTGTATATTCTCTCTGTCTTTGACAAAACAACATATAAAAATATATAAAAAGAAATATCAAATTAAAAAAAAGGGGGGGCTGGAGAGATGGCTTAGCTGTTAAGTGCTTGCCTGTGAAGCCTAAGAACCCCGGTTCAAGGCTCGCTTCCCCAGAACCCACGTTAGCCAGATGCACAAGGGGGTGCACGCATCTGGAGTTCTGTTTGCAGTGGCTGGAAGCCCTGGCGCGCCCATTCCCTCTCTCTCTCTCTATCTGCCTCTTTCTCTGTGTCTGTTGCTCTCAAATAAATAAATAAAAAATGAAGAAAAAAAATTAAAAAAAAGAAATATCATGGACATACATGATACAATATATAGATTTAGAGTCCCCCAAGAAAATGAAATTAAGTAGAAAGTTTACACCCTTTCTCTTCCAGATGTAAGAAAGGCTCAGTAACACAAAAGATCAAAGGTGAAGCTTGTGCAGATCTAAAGCAGATAACCTTCCCTGTTTATTTTTAAGAGCTAAGTAGCAGAGGGGAGATGTGCTCACAGATGGAAATGCCTTTTAAAACATTATCTTAGGTATTAAACTATTTTGGTCTTGAAAACTATGGAAACCTCTTCTTCAAAATAAGAGCCAGTATAAAGCAGAATTGAAGCTTTTTTTAAAAAAAATTAATTATTGTAAACTTTCTTTTTTTTCTTTAAAATTTTTCTTGTGTATTTTTATTAATTTATTTGAGAGTGACAGAGAGAGAAAGAGAGAGAGAGAGAGAGAGAGAGAGAGAGAGGAGAGAATGGGCACACCAGGGCTTCCAGCTACTGCAAATGAACTCTAGATGAGTACGCCCCCTTGTGCATCTGGCTAATGTGGGTCTTGGGGAATCGAACCTCGAACTGGGGTCCTTAGGCTTCACTGGCAAGTGCTTAACTGCTAAGTCATCTCTCCAGCCCCAGAATTGAAGTTTTTATGTTTATTTTTTAAGTATTTATTTATTTGCAAGCAGACAGAGAGCTAGAGAGAGGAGAGACAGACAGACAGAGAGAAGGGGCACACTGGGGCCTCTAGCCACTACAAACAAACTCCAGATCTATGCTCCACTTTGTGTATCTGGCTTTACATGGGTACTGGAGAATCAAACCTGGGTCATTAGGCTTTGCAGGAAAATACCTTAACTGCTGAGCCATCTCTTCATCCTGAAGATTTTATTTAAAAAAAAAAAAGTTTTGTTTATGGGAGAAGGGGGAGAGAGAGAGAGAGTGGGTACATTAGGGCCTTCTGCCACTGCAAATGAACTCTAGATACATGCACCTCTTTGTGCATCTGGCTTTACATGGGTACTGGGGAATTGAACCTAGACTGGCAGGCTTTGCAAGGAAATGCCTTTAACTTCTGAGCCATCTCTCCAGCCCAAGAATTGAAGATTTTTTTTTTTTTTGGTTTTTCTTTTTGGTTTTTCGAGGTAGGGTCTCACTCTAGCCCAGGCTGACCTGGAATTCACTATGGAGTCTCAGGGTGGCCTCGAACTCACGGCGATCCTCCTACCTCTGCCTCCCGAGTGCTGGGATTAAAGGCGTGCGCCACCACTCCCGGCTTAAGAATTGAAGATTTTAAAAAATATTTTATTTTTGGGCTGAAGGGATGGTTTAGCAGTTAAGGTGCTTGCCTGCAAAGCCGAAGGACCCAAGTTCAATTCCCCAGGACCCACGTAAGCTAGATGCACAAGGTGGTGCATCTGGAGTTTTTTTTTGCAGCAGCTGAAGGCCCTGACATACCTATCCTCTCTCTCTCTGTCAAATCAATATTGACATACAGAGAGGAAGAGACAGAGAGAAAAAGAGGCAGAGAGAGAAAGAGAGAGAGGGGGATAGAATGGGCATGCCAGGGCCCCAGCCACTGGAAACAAATTCCAGATGCATGCACTACCTTGTGCATCTGGTTTACATGGGACTTTTGTGGGAACCTGGATCCTTTGGCTTTGCAGGCAAGCATCTTAACTGCTAAGCCATCTCCAGCCCAATAATTGAATATTTTATTAAAGATATTTTAATACAGATTAAGCATGAGGGCTAGGCAAAAAATAGAATACTGAAAAGGGGAATGAAAGCACACATGAGAACTTGGGTATAGGCTCTTTTAGGAGAGAGTTGTCGTTACAAATGAAGACTTGGGCTGGAGAGATGGCCTAGTGGTTAAGGAGCTTACCTGCAAAGCCAAAGGACCCCGGTTTGACTCCCCAGGACTCACATAAGCCAGATGTACAAGGGACACATGCATCTGGAGTTCATTTGCAGTGATTGGAGGCCCTGGAGTGTTCATTCTCTCTCTTTTTTTCTCTCTCTCTACCTCCCTATTTCTGTATCTCTCTCTCAAATAAATAAATAAAAATAAAATACTTTTTAAAACTTTTATTTATTTATTTATTTTTGAGAGATAGAGGCAGAGTGAAAATGGGTGCACCAGGGCCTCTAGCCACTGCAAACAAACTCCAGATGCATGAGCTCCCTTGTGCATATGACTTATGCGGGTCCTGAGGAATCAAACTGGGGTCCTTTGGCTTTGCAGGCAAACACCTTAACCACTAAGCCATCTCTCTAGCCCGCAAATGAAGACTTTAACGTAGCATGGAGATCACTTATGTAGCCAAGGATGATCTTAGATTTAAAAAAAAATCTCCTTATCTTCATTTCCCAAGTGTTGGGATTATAGAAAGAAAGAAAGAAAAATGTCTGGTTTATGTAATGTTGGGATACAAATCTAGGGCTTCATGCGTGCTAGGTAAGAACTTGATTAAGTTATATTCCAGGCCTAGTATGGGATCTTTCCCCTTCTAGGTTTTGTCTTACCACAGGTAACAGCAATCCTCCTTTAATAAGCAGATTTAATTCTGCTTACAGTTAGAGAAGGAAGAGACAATTTCAGAGAGAGAGATGAGAAGCAGGGTTGAGAACAGTTAGAATCCTTAGAATATATTTTTAGTTCTAACATAACCTGTATTGAGCCCATAATATCAATCATAGATGGTGGAGGAGGGGGAAAATCACCCTCTCCAAGGCTCAGGGAACCTCATGGAAGAGGAAAGAATGGAAGAGCAGCAGGAGTTGGAGGTGGGCTGTAGAGTTCTGTATGCAATGTGGCCATTATCAGCTTGCAGCAGCTGTGGTTTCCTGCGTAAGACTGAGCCTATTAATATTTCATCATGGATTGGGGAAAGATTCATAAGACTCCACACCTCCCAGAATAGCTAGTGCCAGCTAATAGTTGCTGGGAGAGGGTGAGTCATGTTTTTCAGCGGTATCACCATTGGTAAATTGCCTGTTCTTCACTAAATAATCTCCCATCCAGGATCATGCAAACAACCCTAATCTAACTCAGTGGGTTAACAACAACAGCAAAACAGGGCATGGAAGTAGGATGGGGATTAATTGGGAAGAAGAAAGGTTTTAGTAGGAGGAAAGGGAAAAGAGAGTATATAGGATCAAAACACAGCCAGGGAGTGGAGAGATGGTTCAGTGGTTAAGGTGCTTGTCTACAAAACCTAATGTCTCAAGTTCATTGCTTAGTGCTCTCTTCAAGTCAGATGCACAAAATTGGCACATGCATTTGGAGTTTGTTTTCAGTGGTGGAGGACCTGGTTCACCCATTCTCTCTCTCTCACACACACTCTCTGCTTACAAATAAATAATTAAAATATTTATTTTACAAACACACACATACAGGGCTGGAGAGATGGCTTAGCGGTTAAGGTGCTTGCCTGCAAAGCCTAAGGACCCATGTTCAACTCTCCAGACCCACGTTAGCCAGACTCACAAAGGTAAGGCAAACGCAAGGTTGCACATGCCCACTAGGTGGCACAAGCACCTGGAGTGTGATTTCAGTGGCTGAGACCCTGGTGCGCCAATTCTCTCTCTGTCTCTTTCTCTCTCTAAAAATAAATAAATAAATAATAAACAAACAAACAAATAAATAAATAAAACAAGCCAGGTGTGGTGGCACACGACTTTAATCCCAGCCCTTGGGAGGCAGAGGTAGGAGGATCACTGAGTTCGAGGCCACCCTGAGACTACATAGTAAATTCCAGGTCAGCCTGAGCTAGAGTGAGACTCTGCCTCAAAAAAACAAAAAAAACCTACAAAAACAAAAACACACACACACCGAGCCAGGTGTGGTGGCACATACCTTTAATACCAACACTCGGAAGGCATAGGTAGGAGGATTGCTGTGAGTTCCAAATCACTCTGATACTACATAGTGAATTCCAGGATAGCCTGGGCTAGAGCAAGATCCTATCTCAGAAAAAAAAAAAAACAAAACATAGAAAAAAAAGAAAGAAAAAGATTTGGGATTTGGCTTTAAAAGTGTCTCGTAGGAATATTAGATATCTATTCTTTTAGTGAATTTCAATTACACAATTCAGGATTATGAACTGAAGTCAACATGTAGTTTTTAAGGTCTCCAGGCTTTAATCAATTTGTAACTGCAAATTTCAACCCATCAGTAAAAATTTCTGCACTTCTTCCATCCTTTTAGATTCTAGGTAGCGACCATTTAAGTCTGTTTCTGTGAGTTTAGATATCCATTTAACTTAGACCCTGAAGTGTTTTTCCCTGCACTTCGCCTGTTTTACTAAACATTATGCTCTTCCAGGATCATTCATATTGCCGCAAACAACATGATTTACTTCTTTGTAAAGGATACCTAGTATTCCACTGTGTATGGGGGTGTGTTCACGTGTGTATGTCATTGTTGCATTATCCAAATATCTGTTGGCACTCAGGTGGCTTCCATATCTTGGGTACTGTGCAATGAATGTGGGGTGCAGATATCTTGAAGAATATTTTAAATTAAATAGATCCCTATGAAATGTACTGGATTATTAAAATCATTCTATTAAAATAAATAAATAAATAAATAAAAGTGTCTCATAGGCCAGGCATGGTGGCACATGCCTTTAATCCAGCACTCAGGAGGCAGAAGTAGAAGGATCGCTATGAGTGCAAGGCCATGCTGGGACTACAGAGTGAGTTCCAGGTCACTCTGGACTAGAGTGAGACCCTACCTTGAAAAAAATCAAAAAGTAAAATAAAGTGTTCCATGATCAAGATTTGGCCTACAAGAAATAAAAAGCATTCAGAATTAAATTGGGGGGGGGGCTGGAGAGATGGCTTAGCAATTAAGACACTTGCCTCTGAAGCCCAAAGACCCAGGTTCTATTCCCCAGGATCCACGTAAACCAGATGCACAAGGTGGTACATGGGCCTGGAGTTCATTTGCAGTGGCTAGAGGTGCTGGCGTGCCCATTCTCTCTCTATCTACCTTTCTCTTTTTCTCAAATATATATGTATATATATATATTTGGTTTTTTGAGGTAGGGTCTCACTCTAGCTCAGGCTGACCTGGAATTCAGTAAGTAGTCTCAGGCTATCCTCGAACTCATGGTGATTTTCCTACCTCTGCCTCCCTAGTGCTGGGATTAAAGGTGTGTGCCACCAGACCTGGCTCAAATAAATAAATATTTTAAAAAACAAAAAAATTGAGAGCTAAAAGGTCATGTCCTTGCATAATCACACACAAAAAAATCTGCCATGGCTGATGGAAGAGGGCAAAATTTAAAAGAAGACATCAAAGTAGAAGAGAGACTATTTGGAAAGAAGGGGTTCAGTGGAAGGGAGATGAGGGAAGAGAACAAAAGAAGGCAACAGGAGGGCATTATAATTAAAATGCATTATGTACATGTATGAAAATTGTCAATAAAAATTTTAAATGTTTATCTTCATACATATATAAACATATCATAAAATTAGGCATATGCCAATAATAGCATAAAGCAAGTTTTTTTTTTTTTTTTTTGGTTTTTCAATGTAGGGTCTTACTCTAGCCCAGGCTGACCTGGAATTCACTAGGTACTCTCAGTGTGGCCTCGAACTCACGGCGATCCTCCTACCACTGCCTCCTGAGTGCTGGGATTAAAGGCGTGCGCCTCCACGCCTGACTATAAAGCAAGTTTTTTAAATGTACAAATGAAGTGATTGATATTGTAGGCTCATGCCTACAATCCCAGCACTTAGGAGGCTGAGATAAGATTGCCATGAGTTCAAGGTCAGCCTGGGCTACATAGTGAATTTCCCATCAGTCTGTGCTAGAGAAGCCCTGCCTCAAAAAAAAGCAACAAAAAAAAAAATTAGTAACAAATTACTCAGTTCTTGGGCTGGAGAGATGGATTAGCAGTTAAGGCATTTGCCTACAAAGCCAAAGCGCCTTGGTTCAATTCCCCAGGACCCACATAAGCCAGATGCACAAGGTGGTACATGCATCTGGAGTTCGTTTGCAGTGGCTGGAGGCCTGGGTGCACCCATTCTCCCTCCCTCTCTCTTTCTCTCCCTCTCTCTCTATCTATCTCTCTTTCTCTCAAATAAATAAATAGAAATAAAATAAAATTTAAAAATTACTCAGTTCTGGGATGGAGAGATGGCTTAGCAGTTAAGGTGCATGCCTGAGAAGCCTAAGGACCCAGGTTCGATTCTCCCAGGTCCCACCTAAGCCAGATGCACATGGTGGTGCATGTGTCTGGAGTTTATTTGCAGTGGCCAGAGGCCCTGATATGCTCAATCTTTCTCTCTCTCTCTCTCTCTCTCTCTCTCTCTCTCTCTTTCTCTCTTCCTCTCTCTGTCTCTAACAAATAAATAAAAATAAATCTTAAAAAAATTGCACAGTTCTTTCTTAGGATACAAACAATTCATGAAGACAATTTCATTAAATTAGATCAGAGTGTACCCAGTAAGAAAAAAAAAAATTCCTGTTTGAGATGTAAGAAAAGTTTAGCAATGCATCAGTACAGATTCTTTGTAACAAATAGGAGTTTTAATTTTATTTATTTATTTTGTTTTTTCTGAGGTAGAGTTTCACTCTAGCCCAGGCTGGCCTGGAATTCATTATGTAGTCTCAAGCTGGCCTTGAACTCACAGCGATCCTTCTACCTCTGCCTCCCAAGTGCTGGGATTAAAGGTGTGTGCCACCACACCCAGCTCGGGAATTTTTAATATAGTTTGGGATCTTTGACTGTCTAGATTTTTTTTTTTTTTTTGGTTTTTTGAGGTAGGGTCTCACTCTAGCCCAGGCTGACCTGGAATTCACTATGGAGTCTCAGGGTGGCCTCGAACTCATGGCGATCCTCCTACCTCTGCCTCCTGAGTGCTGGGATTATGACTGTCTAGATTTTATACTACAGTATGCAGTAATGTTTTCCTTTGACATAGCAATTGCTTGGAGATAAAGAAGAGGCAGTCAGAGAAGGATAGATAAGAGTAGGGGCTTGAGATTGGGTTTCTCAGAATTTATTTTTTAATCTTTTTAAAATCTATTCATTTTCAACCACAGAGAGAGAGAGAGAGAGAGAGAGAGATAGAAAGAGAGAGAATGGGAGTACCAGGGCCTTTCACCACTGCAAATGAATTTCAGATGCATGTGCCACTTTGTGTATCTGGCTTTATGTGGGTACTGGGGAATTGAACCCAGGTCATTAGACCTTGCAGGCAAGCACCTAAACCTCTGAGCCATCTCTCCAGTCCTCAGAATTTACTATTTATTTATTTAGTTTGGTTTTTCTGAGGTAGGGTCTCACTTTAGCTCAGGCTGACCTCTATTGCTTATAACTCCTTATGTGGCATGCATAAAAATAATTTAGGGAGGGGGCTGGAGAAATGGCTTAGCGGTTGAGGTGTTTGCCTCCAAAGCCAAAGGACCCTGGTTTGATTCCCCAGGACCCATGTAAGCCAGATGCATAAGGTGACACATGCGTCTGGAGTTCATTTGCAGTGGCTGGAGGCTCTGGGGCACCCATTCTCTCTCTGCCTCTCTTTCTCTGCTTCTTTCTCTCTCACTCACTCAAATAAATACATAAATAAATAAAAATATTTTTTTTAAATTAGGGATATTAAATGTTTCCCATTGAGAGAAACCATAAGGTCACATTATCTTTAGTTAAATTTCCCCATTGTTCTCAAATAGTTACAAACTATCAACCATAAACCAAGGAGGGTACCAAATATCAGTTCTTCTTCCTGCAGTGGCTCCTCCTTCCTTGAGTCAGATACTGGAGGAGTAGCAGAAGGAAAGGGAGGAATGCTAGCAAATTCATAAACCAATGGTCAGAAACCAAAATGTTTTCACAGGTCTGAATGCAAAACAAAAAGTAAAAATAGAAAAAAATACAGATAATTCTGACATTGCATGTAAAAACAAAACAGATGCCTTAAACCAAATACTCTGAAACCAAGAAAAAAGAAAAAGTTACCCAAATAAAATCCTAGTAAAAGAGAAGAGGAATAAGGTACCCTTTTCATAGGTAGTCAGCCAGGGACAGAGGTCCAGGAAACATGGATGCCAGGGATGCCAACCCATCCTTGTCAAATCAGAAAATGGCCACTCAGATCACTTGACCTTCAAAAGCTTTCCCAGGCTTTCTCCACACCTGGGTCTCCACCCCCTCCCAGGTTCGTAGACCCCTTCTAAGCCTTTGGACCTTTTCTGAATACCCATCCACCAATCAAGAGCTCCACTATGCACCAGGGAAATGAAAATTAAAACCACTTTGAGATTCCATCTCATTCCTGTTAGAATGACTATCATGAATATAACAAATGACAATAAATGCTGGTAAGGATGTGGAAAAAGAGGAACCCTTCTATGTTGTTGGTGTAGATGTAAACTGGTACAGCTATTGTAGAAATCAGTGCCGAGGTTCCTGAGACAGCTAAACATAGATTTACCATATGACCCAGCTATACTACTCCTAGGCATATATCCTAAGGACTCTTCTCACTACCTTAGAGATATTTGCTCAACCATGTTTATTGCTGCTCTATTCATAATAGCTAGGAAATGGAACCAGCCTAGATGTCCCTCAACTGATGAGTAATTTAATGAAGATGTGGTATATTTATAAAATGAAATTATGAAATTTTCAGGGAAATGGATGACCTGGAAAGGATTACACTAAGTGAGGTAACCCAGGCCTAGAAAGCCAAGTGCTGCATGTTCTCTCTTGTATGTGGAACCTAACTACAAATGTTTGGACTTTCATGTGAGTTGGAATAAAACTTGGTAGCAGAGGCCAGTAAGCTAGAAAGGGCTATAAGGGTGGAAAGAGAGGGAGGACTTAAGGGGATGGTACTGTATATATGTAAGTAGATAAACAGGTTACTGGGGGGTAGAAGGGCCTAAGTGAGGTCAGGGAAAGAGACTGAGTAAAGGAAGGATGGGGAGAGGGTTAATCCAAATTTAAGAGGGTATGAATAAGCCATATAGAAACCTACTTTTTTGGACAATGGCACACCCAGAAGCCATAGATTGTTACTAGGAACATTTCAGTGCCAGGAATGGGATACCTTCCAGTGAGTTGTTGGCCAGGGAGATCCCTGATGCCCCCAAAACATTATACACCATTGCCAAGGCTCTTGGTTTCCCACCAGGAATAGATAGTAAGACCCTATTGCTGAAGACTCCATGCTTGGGCTGCAAGGTCACTGAGAAATCCTGCTGGAGCTGAGCTGAAAACCTCCTCTGAGTAGACCAGCTGACAGGAAGCTGGAAAAAGCTGCATAGAGAGAGAGAGAAGTCATCAGTGGAGATAACAACAGTGGACACTGCAAACCTTAAGTTTGGCCAGCCAGACCAAATAAGCCAATGGGTGCAATAGTGTCAGGTCTGTTATGGGGGAAACCAACTGCTCTCTAATTGGATTAGAGGCCCACTCCACAGGAGGGAATGCATGCCTGATACTGAAAACCTATGACAGGGGAGGTCGTGAACCCTAAGGGTGTAACGCCTGTTGGTATCTGGCTCAATGCATGTATTATACTCACCAAACTGCCAGTAAACACTTATCTTTAAAAAAAAAATAAACAGAGAGAGAGAGAGAGAGAGAGAGAGAGAGAATGGGCGCACCAGGGCTTCCGGCCACTGCAAACGAACTCCAGATGCATGCACCCCCTTGTGCATCTGGCTAACGTGGGTCCTGGGGAATCGAGCCTTGAACCAGGGTCCTTAGGCTTCACAGGCAAGTGCTTAACCGCTAAGCCATCTCTCCAGCCCAGTAAGCACTTTTCTTAATGTTAATACCCATATATTAATGCTACCCTCACTTTTGGTTAGAGAACCTTCTCTTTTCAGATGGCAATGACCTTGAGATGACTCAACAGGCACCATGGTGCTGAGAAGAAGTGATAGAGGAGTGCTCAGCACTGAAACATCTCTATCACACCTTCCAAGGCTCAGGGTCCATTGAGGAAGAGGTGGTGGAAAGAATGCAAGAGCCAAAGGAAGGGTAGAACTCCTTATAGTGTATCCTTCCAGACACAAAATGGCCTAGATATTCATGAGTTCACAGTGCCTGACACTACCCACATAAGAGCCTCATAATAGGACGAAAAGATGATGACATCAAAGTAAAAAAGAGACTAATTGAGAGGGGGAGGAGGTATGATGGAGAGTGGAGCTGCAAAGGGGAAAGTAAGCAGGAGGGAATGATCATGGTTTATTATCTGTAATTATGAAAGTTGTCAATAAAATTTTTTTTAAAAAAATCTTCGCTGTGGACCTGAACCTGACCAGGAGACACATTTCAACTAAATTTACATTTCTAAGGTTATGAACATGCCCAGACCAGGCTGTCTTGAGGCAACCTGCTCAGGATCCTTCTCAGCTACTCAGATTGGGAGCTTTTTCTTTGTCCTCTTACATTCTTCCTTAAATTAAATCTTTGCAATTTACTCTTCATGTCCATGTTTTTAGTTCTTTGCTAAATGGACAAGGACTTGAGTTGGAGCTGTAATCTCACTAAGAACTAGCATCACTAACAACCAGCTCAGCATAAGCAAATGGACCATTGACCAAATCAAGGAGGTTTGAGTCTCAGAACTTTATATACACCCAAGGAGACAACATGGACACTTGGGCACAAGGGGCTCATGCTGGTACCTGGGCACCAACAGGGCAACTCCTCCAGTGAAAGTAGATAGTCGATAGTCCTTAGAGCTCTGCATTTGGGTGCCATAATTGTCAATGTGAAAACACAGCTCTCAGGGCTGGAGAGTTGGCTCTGTGGTTAAAGGCACTTGCTTGCAAAGCCTGCTGGCCTGTGTTTAATTCTCTGGTACCCAGGTAAAGCCAGATACACAAAGGCACGCACATGGCTGGAGTTTGTTTGCAGAGGCAGCAGGCTCTGGTTTGCCCTTTCTCATTCTCTCCCTCTCTTTCTTGTTCTCTCTCAAAGAAGTAAGTAAATAGAATGAATATTAAAAATAAACATAGCTCTTGGGCTGGAGAGATGGTTCATCCATTAATGCACCTGCTATAAAGCCTTAGGATCTGGGTTTGATTCCCCAGTACCCACATGAAGCTAGATGTACAAGGTAACACATCCTTCTGGAGCTTGTTTGCAGTGGCTAGAGGCCCTGGCATGCCCATTCTATTGGCCTCTTTCTTTCTCTCAAATAAATAAATAGATAAACTATTTTTTAAAAAACTTATAGCTCTTATCTCAAAGAATATAAATTTATTCTGGAGCCAAATATGTATGACCATGGGCTAGGAACACAGATTTAGGTTATCCCAAATTACATGTTCCAACATGTTAACAGTTTTTTGAAGGTTTGTTTGTTTGTTTTGGTTTTTAAATATTTATTTACTTGTTTGACAAAGAGGAAGATGAAAGAGAGAGAGAGAGAGAGAGACAGAGAGAGAATGGGCAGGGCCTCCAGACACTGCAAACAAACTACAGACGCATGTGCCACCTTGTGCATCTGGCTTACATGGGTAGTGGGGAATCAAACCTGGGTCTTTAGGCTTCTCAGACAAGTGCCTTAACCACGAAGTTATCTCTCCAGCCCCTTTTGAAGGTTTTAATAATAAAACAAAGAAAATTATAAATTGAGGTACTTTACACTGGTAGAAACATTAGGTGGGTCACAGCTAAGTGAGGAAATCTCTGCTGAAGGCCTCAGATGCTGCTATCTGATGACATTTTTAGCCTCTGAGTTGGTAGAAGCTAGAGGACCTGTATGTACATTCCAGAAGGACTTACCTAATAGTCATCAAGATGTTAGGGCACAGAGATAGGCAAGAAATGGCTATTTAGAGCCTAAGACAGCCCAAGATCATTTGGGTTTGCACCTGCAATATTCCAACCTCTCTATAATCATTGAATCCATGATGACAATCAACTCTGTAGGATGTTTACTGGAGGTGCAGCTCTTTCCCTGAACTTCTGTCAGCACAGCCATGACTTCCTCCTGCCTCCCAGCTGCACATCGCTCTAGGGGATGCTGGGAGGTAGAATGTTAACTGCAGCTTTCCTGAGATGCCGCACATACTGAGCTGGACTTCTCTGTAATGCAGCTGTCTTTGAGTCACCCATGCTCCTGTAAGTGATCCCAATAAATTCACTGGTTCAATAAGTTAGTCTTGGGTGGAATCACACCTCAGGTCTGCCATTGGTGCCCTAGGTGGGACGAAGAGATGGCTGTCTATGTTTGCCCAGAAAAGTTAAGACAGTAGTTTGTGTCTAAACAGAAGCTTCTGGAAGGAGAAGTGGGGAGGGGTGAGAAGGAGGAAGAGAACTAATAGGGCTCACATTAGCAGACCTGGGGCAGGGGCGGACGGTGGTCAGCATAAGGTCACAGCCACTTGCCCCTGTTTGCACGACATCCAAATGAGGCAGGCTTGGCTCTGGCTGCTGCACAGGTGTCCTGTGTCATTTCCTTCCTGTGCTGACCAGAGGCATGGTCACCAGCTTCAGACTATGAGGTATTTTCCCCTTTTTCATTTCCTGCCACTGTTTTGCAGCTGAGAGGAAGAGAGAGAGAGAGAGAGAGAGAGAGAGGGAGGGAGAGAGACTCAGATCTTGGTTCTGATAACCATGCATTTACTATGAGGACTGATGTCACATATTTATAAGGAAGCATAGCCCACAATTATTAACCTTGATAGCTGATGAGAGCCAATGTCCTGGAAGGGTAGAAAGAATGTGTGAGGTTTTCATTTTGAAGCTATACACAAGTTGCTTTCTACTGCATTGCTCATTGCTCAGAAAGGTGGTTTTATGTGTGTGTGTGTGTGTGTGTGTGTGTGTGTGTGTGTGTGTGGCGGGGGCGGGGGAGAAAGAGATTTTTGTTTGTTTTTTCTAAGTAGAGACTCATTCTAACCCAAGGCTGACCTGGAACTCACTTTGTAGCTCCAGGATGGCAACTGAACCATCCATCTTCAGAACTTTTTCATTATCTCAAACTAAAATTCATTAAACTGTAACTTTTCACTTCTCACCTCCATCCCTAGGTAACCAGCATTCCACTTTCTGCTTCTTTGAATATAACTTCTCAAGTGTCTTGGGTAAATGGAATCCTTCATAATTTGTCCCCATGGATCTGGCTTATTTCACTTACCATGGTTCCTCCCTGGTATATGTCAGGCGTTCCTTCCTTTTGCAGGCTTTTTACTGAAACCATCATATGTATACACAATGTGTCCTGATCATAATCCTCTCCTACCACCCTTCCTTGTCCTCCCTCTTATATCCCTCCCTCCACTAAACCTCTTCTTTCGAATTAGTCTCTCTTCTATTTTGATATGTTATGTGAAACTTTTACTTGTGGAGACATGAACCTCTATTCACCCCAGATAGGGCACAGATGGGAGAACAAAGCACAGTTACACCAAAACCAGTTTTGGAGAACCAATGAGTTTACTGGGGGTACTTACAGAGCATGGGTGAGGGTGGGTGAAGGAGCATTGCAATCCCAAAACTGTGCTAACCTGGAGAAGTCTCACCCCAACATGAATGACAACCTTCCCATAGCTGCTTAGATGGGGCTCGCTGTCCCTTGACCTTTTACCCTCTACTAACCGAGGTCCCAAGATGTCATACATCATTGCATATAGCTGGCACAGGGGTAACTGGGACCTCAGGTGAGCAATCTATGCCCTTCCTTATATGGGGAAAATGTTAACAGGTCCAATCTTGAGAGTGTCTTGTGAATTGTCCCAGCTGCTTTTGATAAAACTGGCAATAGCTGTCTACTGTTTTTAATTCAGTGGGAATTTGCCATACAACTTGCCCCCCCGCCATATTATGCAGGTCTTGTGGAGACAGGGATAGCCTCTGTAAGGTAATGAATGCAATGGCCACTTTGTGTCTGGAAGACAGCGTTGTAAGCAGTCCTCCCCATCCTTTGACACTTACATTATCTCTACCACCTCTTTTGCAATGGCCCCTAAGCCTTGGAGGGTGTGATAGAGATGTATCAGTGCTGAACATTCCACTGTCATTTCTTAGCACCTTGGTGAGTTTTGACTCTCCTCAGTGGTTACCACCATCTGAAAAGAGAAGCTTCTCTACAAAAGTGAGAGTAGCATCAATATATGGACATAAATATAAATATTTAGCAGGCAAATTGTTAGGCATAATATATCCATTTGGCCAGACAACAGTAGCAGCTTCTCCCTAGGGCTTATGGCCTCCAACAGACCTAGGCTTTTGACTAGGTTTTCAGCACCAGGCAGGAATTCCCTCCTGTGGACTGGCCTCAAATCGAATTAGAAAGCAGTTGGTTTCCCCCATAAGAGATATGTCACCATTGCACCAGCTGGCACATTTTGTCTGGCTGGCCAGCTATTTAGTTTGCAGGGTCCACTGCTGGTTAAGCTGTTAATGACTTCCCCCCACAGCATGCTGGATATCTCTTTAGCATTCTGACATCTAGTCAACAAGGAGGAGGCTTTCAGCTCAGCTCCAGCTTGATCTCTTAGGAGCCTACAGCCGAAGCATATGGTGTCTTCAGCAATAAGGTCTTACCATCTAGTTTTCGTGGGCAACCAAGAGCCTTAGCAATAGCCTGCATTGTTTTGGAGGCATCAGGGACCTCCATGGCCAACAATTTGCTGGGAGTTATTCCAGCCTTGGCACTGAAATTTTTCTGTAATAATCTATGGCTTCTGGATGCAGCATTATCCTTCTCACAGGATACTTCTGCCCAAATTCTTTTTTAAAACATATACACACATGCATACACATGTACACACACACACACACATGCACATGCCAAGCAACTTAAGGGAGGGCAGGCTTTTTTTGGTTTTCACGTTAAGGGGATACAGCCCATCATGATAGCGGGAACATGAGGCAGCCAGTCACATTCAGTCTGCATGCAGGAAACAGAGAGAGGTGAATGCTGGGTTCAGCTTACTTTCTCCTCTTTTGCTCAGTCCAGGACACCAGCCCATGGGATGATGCTGCCCATAGTTAGGGTGGGTCTTCCCAGTTTAATAAACCAAATCTAGAAAAATCCCTCAGAAACATGCCCAGAGATTTGTCTTCTAGGTTATTCTAGATCCTGTGAAGTTGACAATCAACATTAACCATCCCAGCCCCTAAATAAGTAAACCAATAAGAAAAGCAAGGCTGGAGAGATGCCTTAATGGTTAAGGTGTTTGCCTGCAAAGCCTAACGACCCAGGTTCAATTCCCCAGGACCCATGTAAGCCAGATGCGCAAGGTGGCGCATGTGTCTGGAGTTTGTTTGCAGTGGCTAGAGGCCCTGGTGTGCCCACTCTCTCTCTTCCTCTCTCTCTCTCTCTTTCTCTTTCTGCTTCCTTCTCTCTCTCTCTCTCTCAAATAAATAAATAAAAATTTTAAAAAGAAATATTTATTTATTAAAAAAAAAGAAAGAAAAGCAGTCACATCTGCAGTTGACCAAGCCAAACCCTTGGGAATTATATTTCTCATTCCTTCCAGCTCCTTTTCAAATCAAGAATCCGCCCCATCAGGTAAGGGTTAACCCTTAAGATTACATAAGTCTACCTTATCAGCCACTGCCATAAGCAAATCTTCATCATTTTTTCACCTGAATTGCTGAAGAAACCCATTTTTCTTTCTTTTTGACCTCCACTAACCCATTCTCTATCTAAATCAGAATGACCTGGCTGAAGGGAGCCGCATCAATCACTTTCACATGCACACTTTTGCAAAGCTGTTCCTCTGCATCCATGGGTTTGGCATTGATGGGATCAATCAACTTCCACTAGAAACTATTTTTTTTTTTAACTTGTTGGAAGGTTGGGGAGATTGCTCAATGGTTAAGAGCACTTTCTGTGCAAGAACAAAGGCCTGATGCTACCCAAGTTTGATTCCCCAGCACCCAGGCAAATGTCTTGCCATGGCCACACATCTTTAACCCCAGTTCTGTGGGGACAAAGGTGGGAGATTCACTGAGGTTTGCTGATTGAAAAAATCAGTGAAGATGGCAGCTCTGGGTTGAGAGACTCCATCTCAAGTAAATACTCAGATAAATGGTGGAAGAAGACACCTGGCATTCTCTGGCTTCCACATGTGTGTGCACACATGTGTGCCTATACTATATACACACCGCATCACATATCACACATACTCTACACACACACACACACACGCACGCACACACAAACACACCAAAATTTTTTAAAAAAATTGTAGGGACTGGGGAGCACATACATCTGGAGTTTGTTTACAGTGGCTGGAGGCCCTGGCGCACCCATTTTCTCTCTGTCTCTCTTCTCTCTCTGTTTACAAATAAATAAAATTAAAATTAAAATAAATATTTTTAAAAATGTACCTGACATCATCAACCTCTGGCTTGGCAGGTTAGGCAAGCAAGTGCCTTTAACCTCTGAGCCATCTCCTCTTCTCTGTGGACAGACTTTGAACTGGCCAACTGCAGTGGGGAAAGTTATGGCTAGACAAGACTGACTACAGATTTAAATTTGCAAGAAACAAGAAAGCATGGTTCTAAAGTATGGAGGCACATTTATTTGAACGACTTCCTCTTTGACCTGAAGGAAGCACATATTTCCAAATAATTTTGAACAGTACTATCCTTTTCAAGGCTCACGTATTTGATGCTTCCCAATGCATGTAAAAGGCTAATGTTTATTTTCTTTTTGCTCATAAAAAGCCGGTCTCATCATCTCCAAGTCACCTGATATTTTTGGTCTCCTGTACCTTTTGTAACTTCCCCTGAATAAGAGGAAATATGGTTGCCAGTTATGTTTAATTTAGTTTAAACAAATCAAAGCAGAGATTTCTATTTCCTGCCTTGCAATAGTGGACGGCAGGCAGCTTCAAAGGGCAAATAACTGTGTTCGTGCACAATTGGGCCTCTGTTGTATCAGATAATAAACAGTTCAAAGTGTCGCATTGTACAGAAGCAAGTAAAACAATGTCAGCTCACGTTTTCTCTAGAAGTTGACCCCCAGTGTTGGGTTTCTCTTGAATCAGTTCGTAGATTAAATTTAGATGTTCAGAGAATATATATTTATATAATGCCACAGTGTTTGCTTATCCGGTTTTCTCTAGCTTAGCTAAACTTGTTCTCTGAAATGTTTATCACAGATGCCAGGCGATAGTCAGAAGAGGTCTCCAACTTTGTCCTTGGCCTAAACTGGCAGGTTGGGTTTTATGATTGTTTCTTTTGCTTTTGGTATGTGTATATACACATAAACTGTTCTATCTTTCTGAATTATTAGAAACTTCTTTTTTTTGTTTTGTTTTGTTTTGTTTTTTCGAGGTAGGGTCTCACTCTAGCCCAAGTTGGCATGGAATTCACTATTGAGTCTCAGGGTGGCCTCAAACTCACGGCAATCCTCCTACCTCTGCCTCCCAAGTGCTGGGATTAAAGGCATGCTCCACCACGCCTGGCTAGAGACTTCTTTTTAAACTTGTTTATTTATTTGAGAGAGAGAGAGAGAGAGAGAAGCAGATACAGAGAGAATGGGCATGCCAGGGCCTCTAGCCATTGCAAAGAAACTCTAGACACATGTACCACCTTGTGCATTTGGCTTACATGGGTACTGTGGAATTGACCCGAGTCCTTAGGTTTCAAAGGCAAGTACCTTAAACAGGAAGCCATCTCTCCAGCCCCTAAGAGAGACTTCTTAATTTATTTCCTTTTTGTGTGTATGTGTTTGGGGGGTGTGTACATGTATATATCCTTGTTCACATGTGTGTGCATGTAGAGGCCAGATGTTGATGTCAGGTGTCTTCCATGATTACTTTCCACTTAATTTACTGAGGTAGGCTCTCTCACTTGATCCCAGAGCTCACTGACTTGTCCAGTCCAGCTAAACAGCTTGCTTCTAGGAACCCCAGCTCTGCCTCCTGAGCATTCGGGTGCCACACCTGCCCAGCGCTTACTGGACCCCCAGCTCTGCCTCCTGAGCATTCGGGTGCCACACCTGCTTAGCGCTTACTGGACCCCAGCTCTGCTTCCTGAGCATTCGGGTGCCACACCTGCTTAGCGCTTACTGGACCCCCAGCTCTGCCTCCTGAGCATTAGGGTGCCACACCTGCTTAGCGCTTACTGGACCTCCAGCTCTGCCTCCTGAGCATTAGGGTGCCACACCTGCTTAGCACTTACTGGACCCCCAGCTCTGCCTCCTGAGCATTCGGGTGCCACACCTGCCCAGCGCTTACTGGACCCCCAGCTCTGCCTCCTGAGCATTAGGGTGCCACACCTGCTTAGCGCTTACTGGACCCCCAGCTCTGCCTCCTGAGCATTAGGGTGCCACACCTGCTTAGCGCTTACTGGAACCCCAGCTCTGCCTCCTGAGCATTCGGGTGCCACACCTGCCCAGCGCTTACTGGACCCCAGCTCTGCTTCCTGAGCATTAGGGTGCCACACCTGCTTAGCGCTTACTGGACCCCCAGCTCTGCCTCCTGAGCATTCGGGTGCCACACCTGCCCAGCGCTTACTGGACCCCCAGCTCTGCCTCCTGAGTATTCGGGTGCCACACCTGCCCAGCGCTTACTGGACCCCCAGCTCTGCCTCCTGAGCATTTGGGTGCCACACCTGCCCAGCGCTTACTGGACCCCCAGCTCTGCCTCCTGAGCATTCGGGTGCCACACCTGCCCAGCGCTTACTGGACCCCAGCTCTGCTTCCTGAGCATTAGGGTGCCACACCTGCTTAGCGCTTACTGGACCCCCAGCTCTGCCTCCTGAGCATTCGGGTGCCACACCTGCCCAGCGCTTACTGGACCCCCAGCTCTGCCTCCTGAGCATTAGGGTGCCACACCTGCCCAGCGCTTACTGGACCCCCAGCTCTGCCTCCTGAGCATTCGGGTGCCACACCTGCCAGCGCTTACTGGACCCCCAGCTCTGCCTCCTGAGCATTCGGGTGCCACACCTGCCCAGCGCTTACTGGACCCCCAGCTCTGCTCCTGAGCATTAGGGTGCCACACCTGCCCAGCGCTTACTGGACCCCCAGCTCTGCCTCCTGAGCATTAGGGTGCCACACCTGCCCAGCGCTTACTGGACCCCCAGCTCTGCCTCCTGAGCATTCGGGTGCCACACCTGCTTAGCGCTTACTGGACCCCCAGCTCTGCCTCCTGAGCATTAGGGTGCCACACCTGCCCAGCGCTTACTGGACCCCCAGCTCTGCCTCCTGAGCATTCGGGTGCCACACCTGCTTAGCGCTTACTGGACCCCCAGCTCTGCCTCCTGAGCATTAGGGTGCCACACCTGCCCAGCGCTTACTGGACCTCCAGCTCTGCTTCCTGAGCATTCGGGTGCCACACCTGCCCAGCGCTTACTGGACCCCCAGCTCTGCCTCCTGAGCATTCGGGTGCCACACCTGCCCAGCGCTTACTGGCTGCTGAGGGTTTGAACTCAGGTTCTTATGCTCGCACAGCAAGTGCTTTCCTAACTAGCCATTGTCCCAAACCCCAGTTATAAAAATGTTTTATATTTTTATTTATCTATTTGAGAGACAGACAGCACAAAAGTAAGTATGAAGCGGGGCGTGGTGACCCACTCCTTTAATCCCAGCACTTGGGAGGCAGAGGTAGGAGGATCGCCATGAGTTCGAGGCCACCCTGAGATGACATAGTGAATTCCAGGTCAGCCGGAGCTAGAGCAAGATCCTACCTCAAAAAACCAAAAAGAGGGCTGGAGAGATGGCTTAGTGGTTAAGCAGTTGCCTGTGAAGCCTAAGGACCCCAGTTCAAGGCTTGATTCCCCAGGACCCACGTTAGCCAGATGCACAAGGGGGCATACGCGTCTGGAGTTCGTTTGCAGTGGCTGGAGGCCCTGGCGCGCCCATTCTCTCTCCCTCTCTCTATCTGCCTTGTTCTCTCTGTCGCTCTCAAATAAATAAATAAAAATAACAAAAAAAAAAAAATTAAAAAAGGAATTCCAGATGCCTGTGCCACTTTGTGCACTTGGACTGAGTAATCAAAGGTGCTCCAGTCTGTTTTGTCTTTTGAGACAGGATCTCATGTAGCCCACACTAGCCTCAAACTCACTGTGTTTCTAAGGCTGTCCTTTAATTCTTTTTAGGTTTTTCAAAGTAGGGTCTCACTGTAGCTCAGGCTGACCTGGAATTCACTATGCAGTCTCAGGGTAGCCTCAAACTCACAGCAATCCTCCTACCTCTGCCTCCCAAGTGCTGGGATTAAAGGCGTGCACCACCACACCCGGCTTGAGGCTGGCCTTTAACTCCTAATCTTTCTGCCTCTACCTCCCAAGTGTTGGTATTATAGGCATGTGCCACCATGCCTGGCTAGCAGCTTGTTATATAGGGTAGTGTGAAGAAAAAAAGTACTAAATCAAAACCAAAATCCTTCTTTTTTTTTTGGTGCCATCTTTTCTTGCAAATGCATCAGGTTTCAGAAATCTTGTTTAGATTCACAGCTTATTTCTTACATGCCTTTCTCCAGAATTATGTTCCTGAGACCGTGGGTAGCTGTGGGGTTTCAGAATCAGGGTTTCTCAGCACTAGATTGTTCCACTGAAGATGCTAAGGCACCTGGATTATTGAAATAAGTTCATTAATCAGTGGCAGTGAAGCAGGTACCAGAGACACACAAGTCCACTCTGCTGCCAGCCATAGCCTGAAGAGCTGTGAACAGAGACCTCTATTAAAGTCTAAATTTTTTTTGTTTTTGTTTTGTTTTGTTTTGGTTTTGGTTTTTCGAGGTAGCCCAGGCTGACCTGGAATTCACTATGGAGTCTCAGGGTGGCCTCGAACTCAAGGCGATCCTCCTACCTCTGCCTTCAGAGTGCTGGGATTAAAGGTGTGCGCCACCACGCCCCGCAAGTGTAAATATTTTTTGCAGGGGACGAATTCATTATAGCCCAGGCTGACCCTAGAACTCAGTCTGTAGCCCAGACTGGCCTTTAACTCATAGTGATCCTCCTACCTCAAATTCCTGAGTGGAGAGATTACAGCCATGAGCTACTATGTCTGGTGAAAACCGTATTGATTTTGCCACAAAAAAGAATTTCAGAGAAGTCAGTATAAAGCAGAGTGGGAGTTTATTGAGATGAGATTTTCTAAAAATATATATTTTTATTTTTTTTGTTTTTATTTTTATTTGAGAGTGACAGACAGAGAGAGAAAGAGGCACGTAGAGAGAGAGAGAGAGAATGGGCGCGCCAGGGCTTCCAGCCACTGCAAACGAACTCCAGACACGTGAGCCCCCTTGTGCATCTGGCTAATGTGGTCCTGGGGAATCGAGCCTCGAACTGGGGTCCTTAGGCTTCACAGGCAAGCGCTTAACTGCTAAGCCACCTCTCCAGCCCCCTCTAAAAATATTTTTAACTATGGGCTAGAGAGATGGCTTAGCAGTTAATGCACTTGCCTGCAAAGCTTAAGGATCCATGTTCTATTCTCCAGATCCCACATTAGCCAGACGCACAAAGGTGAGGCAAGCATGAGGTCACACATGCCCACTAGGTGGTGCAAGCGTCTGAGGTTAGATTTCAGGGGCTGAGGTCCTGGAATGCCAATTCTCTCTCTTTCTCTTGCTGTCTCATAAAATAAAATAAATATTTTTAACTATTTATATGCAAGAAGAGACAGAGAGAAGACAGAGAGAGAATGGACATGCCAGAGCCTCCAGCCACTTCAAACAAACTTCAGATGCATGCACCACTTTGTGCATCTGACTTTACATGGGTACTGGGGAATAGAACCCAGATTATCAGGCTTTGTAGGCAAGCACCTTAACTGCTGAGCTATGTCTCCAGCCCTGAAATGAGATTTTTTTTTTTTTGAGATAGGGTCTTGCTGTAGCCCAGGCTGGCCTGGAATTCACTGTGTAGTCTCAAGGTGGCCTCAAACTCAAGACCATCCTCCTACCTCTGCCTTCTCTGAGTGCTGGGATTAAAGGTGTGTGCTAACACACCCCACAGGAGATGAGATTTTTTATGTGCTCAAAAACTTTAATAAAAATACTGTTATGACAAAATTTATGATACTAAAATTAATGGTTTTCACTTCTTTAATGGGAGACATCTTGACGAAAATTTAGTAATCCTAACTCTTCTGGCCTTGCTTCAAAATTATCCATAAAGGGACTTGGTTCCAATTTTATTTCATCATCATTACAAACTGCTATAAGCCATACTGATTTCCGAGATTCAGAACACTCCAAAGGGATGGTGTGAGAGTCACAGTGAATATCCCTTGGTGTAAAGTATACCTCAGTTTGAAAGAGGACTGTATTCTCTGAGATAACCGTTTTCCTGATGCCACATTTATGAGTAGGGTATACAAAATGGTACAAATATGTTTGTATCCGAGATAAGATTTTTTCTTTAATTTTTGTTTATTCTTATTTATTTGAGAGTGACAGACAGAGAGGGAAAGAGGCAGGGAGAGAGAGAATAGGTGCACGAGGGACTCCAGCCACTGCGAATGAACTCCAGATGCATGTGCCACCTTGTGCATCTGGCTAATGTGGGTCCTGGGGAATCGAGCCTTGAACCGGGGTCCTTAGGCTTCACAGGCAAGCGCTTAACCACTAAGCCATCTCTCCAGCCCTAAGATGAGATTTTCTTAAAACATGTATTTATAAGTTAGTAGAAAGAGAAGTCATTAGGAAAAGGATAGTACATACCCAAGTGTAGGCATGGACATCTTATGAAAGAGTTGCATTTATATCCATGGTTTTTGTGGCTTCTGAAGTTATACCTCAAAGGATTTCTAAGGAAGTGAGTGAAATGAGATCATTGTGTGGTCCCTGAGGCACGCTGCATGGAGTACAGCTGAAGGTAAAGCCGTGAGTCACAAGGGTAATGGAGAAGTGAAGATGCTTTTACTCTGCCATTGAAGTTTATAGTCTTGTTTGTGAGTTTCTCAGGAAATTACTGGCCATCCTACAGCTGGGAAAAGAGTAAGGTTATTTGTACTTCTGTCTTAAGCATGGTTCATTGCTATTTTAACCTTATTTGAGATATGTCTGTAGAAAAGGGGTATTATGTCTATGTAGGTAATCTTCACAGAAATTTTGTTGTTTGTGTTGAATCCTTCACTCCAAGCTGTTGACATGCTTCACCTAGATTCCAGGGTGAGGGACTCTTCCCCCTCCCCAATTCCCCTTAGTTTCCCTGTCTTTCTATATTGCCTCAATTTATTTTAGGAATACTTCCTTGAGCTCTGTGGGGATACTAAGCCTTCTTTTTTTTTTTTTGAGAAGATAATTTTTTTTTTTATTGGAAGACATTCTGACAACATTGGCTGAATGGGGAAAAAAGAAACTGAATCAATTAAATTATTCATTTGAGCTCAGAAAGGGGAAGAGATATAAGATGAGATAGATCTAACATTCCCTGCTTTATCCAAGCAGGTCACTGTGGTACCATATAGTCTGTGTCACTTAATTTTTTAAATTTATTTTTATTGGTTATGGACATACTTAGTATGTAAAGACCACATGTTGGTACCATCATTTCCTTCATCCCTGCCCCTTTTCTGAAGGGGTCCTCCTCATTGGGGGGTGCAGGTAATCCCCATGGGGATTGTGGGTCATGCATTCTGGGGTCAGAGTCAGTTATGGGGGAAAGAGACTGTCTCTGTGCAAAATGTCCCAACTTGTGGCTCTAACAATCTTTCGGCCCCCTCTCCTGCAAAATTCCATGAGCCATGTTGGGTTCATTTTAAGTCTACTTCAGTGATGGGCTCTTAGGAGCCTCTGGATCTCTGCTTTGGTAGGTGTTGAATGTCCTCAGTGTCTATCTCCATCATCCTTGTTCTGATATCAGATTCACTACGAAAGCAGCACTATTTTTTGTTTTGTTTTTCAGGGTAGGGTTTCACTCTGGCCCAGGCTGACCTGGAATTCACTACGTAGTCTCAGGGTGGCCTCGAACTCACAGTGACCCTCCCACCTCTGCCTCCCTAGTGCTGGGATTAAAGACGTGTGCTACCACGTCCAGCAAAAGCGGCACTCTTGCTCATTTCCCAGGTCTTCAGTCTTCTTGCTCACCTCTGTTTGTGCCCTGTCTCCTCTGGGCCATGAGGTCCAGTTCATCCCCTGTGCACTCAGCTAGTCAATGTTCGCTGCTGGCATTTGAGAACAGAGGGAAGGATTGTGGGCATGTGGTTTTCCTGGGGTTTTCTTCTATGGGGATGCTGGGATTTGAACAACATGTAGGTAGCAGCTCAGCTGGGAAGGACAAGTGTGAGACATGAGGGGCAAGGATGAAGGAGACTACACCCAGGTCAGTGTTAGATTCTAGGCAAACGGCCCCCTCTCTATGGTTGCAATAGGCACTGCCTCAATGTGCCCAAGTGTGTGATTTTGGAACCCTTATTGTTAAAGCTCCCTCCTCTCAATCAAGAGAACAAAGTCCAGGCTTCCATCACCAGCTCCAGGCAGGTAAATGACATTCCAAGTCTCATTTTCCTAAAGGAAGCTCAGCCAGTGCTCCAGCTGCCCAGATCAGGTAGGCTCAGGTCACAGGTACCTGACTTCCTCCTCACATCGCACACATCCCATGGAAGTCCCTCCTCCACAGTGCAAGGTTCCTCCTTCTCTCCTCAAGAAGCATTATTACCACCACCCTTCTTTTACTAGGCATTCTGATAATTCTTTCCTTTTACTTTGGATACTACCATTCTCTTGCCTGGTATTAAATAAATTTTGTGGCCTTGACAAACAGTTCATCTTGGAGTCCTTAATTCTTAAATTTGAACCTTACAATCAGTACCAGTGGTATGTACAGGAAAGCTAAAGTTGGGGCATGTGCTATCCAGGACCTGGGATTCCAGACACACCTCCTGTGCCGTGGCTGGTTATAGAGTGAGGAGGGGTTCAGCAGGTCAGGGTCGGGTGTGAGTGTGGGTGTCCAGTATCACAGTGCTGGATGCTTGGGCTCAATTGCACATGTGGTACCCTCCTCTCACGAGCACAGTATAGCAGGGACTTGAAACTGCCATCCACCCTTACATGAGAGACACAGAGGCTGTTGCCATCCTGGATGAAGGCTGCAACTTCCATGAACCATTGGATTGCTTCACTGACCCAAACTAAGACTATGTCCTTATCCCAGAATGGTGGGGCAGGGCAGGACCGCCCTGACTACTCTGGCCCATGGCAGTGTGGCCAGCTCTTGTTCCTGCTTACAGGAAGTATGTTGGTTTTGAGCAGGGCTCTCTTATCTTTCACCCATCTTTGCCCAGTTTCTGTGAGAGTTCCAATTCCCTGTTTTCACTCTTTGAAAGTGCCGATAAGATGGGAACAGAGTAAATCAACTGCAAAGCTGCATGTTTCCTGGCTTGGGAAGAAAAAAAAAAAAGCAATAACCTTGGAAATGCTTCCAGATTATTCCACCCCAAGGTAAATTTTCTTTTATTAAAAAATTATGGTAACTGTTACAGTTATCTTCCTGTTCTTGGGACAAAACACCTGACCGGAAGCCACTCATGGGAAGAAAAGGTTTATTTCGGTTTGCAGTTTCAAGGTTAAGTTTTGTCATGGCAGGGAACAACAGACAGCAAGGCATCACATCTCGTCCTATCAGCTGAGAGGAAGCAGCAAGAGTGAGCTAAGGGAATTGGACTATATAATCCCCAAGCCCACTTTCCCAGTGACATACTTCCTCCAGCAAGGTTCCACCTCCCAAAGGTTCCCCCAGCTGGGGACTAAGTATGAGCCGTAATCACAAACACACAAGACTGTGGGGAACACATTTTACATTCAAACCATTACATTCTTCCCTCATCTCCCATAGACTCACTCACGACCATCTCATGATGCAAAATGCATTCAGTCCAATTTTTTTTCTGAGATAGTTCAGACTGACATGGAACCTATTCTGTAGTCCCAGGCTGGCCTTGAGCTAACAGTGATCCTCCTACTGGGATTAAAGGTGTGTGCCACCACACCTGGCCATTCAGTCCAATTTTAAAAATCTCTATACATCCAGGGGTGGTGGATGCTTTAATTCCAGCTCAGGAAGCAGAGGTAAAAGGATTACCATGAGTTCGAGGCCAGCTGAGGGCTACAGAGTGAGCTCCAAGTCAGCCTGGGATAAAGTGAGACCCTGCCTTGGAAAAAAAAAAAAAAGTCCCATAGAATTTACCAGTCCCAACATTGTTCAGAAGTCCAAAGTCTCATCTGAGACACAAGGCAGTCTTTCAACTAAGAGCTCTGTAAAATCAAAACACAAGTTACACATTTTCAGCATATAATGGCACAGAGTAAATAGTTCCATTACAAAACAAAGGCATAGCAAGGGAGGAAAGACTGGACCAAGGCGAGATAGAAAACAAGCAGGGCAAACATCAAATCCTGCAGCTCCATGTCTGGCACCGGGGACATGTGAGGTTCTCTGGGCTCCAAAAGGCTCCTTAAGTTTCATCATTGCAGGGAACAATAATCTGTCCCTTTAACTCTTTAACTCTGCATTCCCCTCCATCTGTGCTACTTACAGCCTAGGCAGAATCTACTCTGAGCTGCAGCTTTCCTTGACAGCCATTCCATAGTCCCAGCATCTTCAAAATTCTGGGGTCTCCATGGCAACCTAGGATGCATTTTCACAGCCCCATACAATAGCTTCATAGGCCCGAGACCACCCGAGTTGGACCCTCCAGGACTCATGTAAATTGCTGGGTGTGGCCATGCACATCTGTAACCCCAGTCTTGTGGGGAGAAGAGAATGGAGAATATCTGGGGTTCACAAAAACCACAGCTCTGGGTTTAGCTGGGCATGGCGGCACACGCCTTTAATCCCAGCACTGGGGAGGCAGAGGTAGGAGGATCACTGTGAGTTCGAGGCCACCCTGAGACTACATAGTTAATTCCAGGTCAGCCTGGACTAGAGTGAAATCCTACCTCGAAAAAACAAACAAACAAACAAAAAAACCACAGCTCTGGGTTCAAAGAGACTCTCTCAAGGAAATGCACAGATGGGCAACAGAGGAACAATACCTGATGTTCTCTTCTGCATGCCACATGTGCATAGGTGCATGTATCTACACATACATGTGCATACAGCACACACATACACACACTGTACAACCCACAATCACTACAAATGCAAAAAATAATGTTTTGGGGTTTTCTTTTTTTGAGGCAGGGTCTCACCCTAATCTAGGCTGACCTGGAACTCTGTAGCCTCAAAGTCACAGTGATTCACAGACCTCACTCTCTGGAGTGTGAGATTAAAGGCATAGACACCATGCCTGATTAAAAAAAAAAAGAAAGAAACATAACTAGGGGCTGGAGAGATTGCTCAGTGGTTAAGGTGCTTGCCTGCAATACCTAACGACCCAGGTTTGATTCTCCAGTACCCATATAAAGTCAAATGCACAAAGTGGCACATACATCTAGAGTTCGTTTGTAGAGTTAGAGCCCCTGATGTGCCCATATTCATTTCCTCTCTTTCTGTTTCTCTCCTTGCAAATAAATAGATAAAACTTAATATATATATATATATATATATATATATATGTGTGTGTGTGTGTGTGTGTGTATGTATATTTATATATATCTTAGCTGGGTGTGGTGGTGCATGCCTTTAATCCCAGCACTCAGGAGGCAGAGGTAGGAGGACTGCCATGAGTTGGAGACTACCCTGAGTCCACATAGTGAATTCCAGGTCAGCTTGGGCTAAAGCAAGACCCTACCTCAACAAAAACAAAACAAAACAAAACAAAACAAACAAAACAAAACAAAACAAAACAAAAAACATATCTTGACTCTCTTGTGCAACCCTTGTGACCAACAGTTTTATTTTATCTGTTATAATCTTATCTAACGGACCTCTGGAACCAACTTTCAATCTCCTTTAGGAAAAAGAGAAAGTCTCTTAGCAGTCTTTTGAGTTTTCAGAGCCATTAAAATTTGTATATATGGGATCTGGGGAGATGACTAATTGGGTAAAGTGCTTACTGTACAAGCATAAGGACCTGAGTTAGGATCCCTAGCACCCATGTAAAAAAAAAAAAAAAAAAAAAAAAAACTGGATGTCGTATGTATGTCTATAATCTCAGCGCTTGTTGGGAGATGCAAACAGGAAGATGCTTGGGCTCACTGTTGGCTTGATTAGTTACATTGGTGAGGTCTCAGGGTCCCTCTCCTTTGCTCTTCCTTCTGGTCTTATTCTGACCCAGACTTTCTCTACTGATACTGGAGCCTGCAGAGCTCTGGTTCCTCTCTGTTCCCCTGCTGGACTGGGGTTCTAAGCACATATAGCCAGTCCCAGCTACTTACATGGGATCAGGAGATTTGAACTCTGTCAGACTCAGGCTACCTCAGGCCCTCATACAGGAAGCTTGTGCAAGAAGCCAGGAAGCACCCTGAGTCATCTCTCCAGCCCATATCCTAGCTTTTTGTTGTGCCTCACTGGGAAAAGGCACTCAAGGAACTCAGGAGGAGTGTAATCCTTTTGTGGGTTCCTAGTCTTGTTGAAAAGTTTATGAAATTCCAACTTCAGTGCCCATAAATGAAGCTTTATTGGGACAGTCACACCTTGCGTTTTCCTATAGAACAGTTCTTCTGGGTCTGCAAACTGGAGTTGTGTTGTGAGTTAGATTATGCAGCCTGCAGATCTGAAAATAATTACTGCCTCTCCCTTTCTGGGTGGGTGGAGGCTTGGTGAGCCCAGGCACAGAGCTTCCTGCCTTCTTTGATGACAGAAGCTAGAGTGCATCTCAGACAGCTGGCTCAAACCTTTGTGTTAACCAGAGTAGGAGAAGTGGGTCCTGGGAGGGGCAGTTGGGAGGATTTCTAGGGAGGGCTTTGGTCAGGTGCTGCTGAAGTGTGCTGCTCCTGACACTCCTGGCTGAGATCTGTAGAGCTCATCAGCCTACTCACCAGGAGGATGCTCTGCTGTGGACACCCAGGCTGACGCTTGCATGATGCTGGGAGATCACTTCTTGGGCCCCAAGAGAGTCATTCCCCTCCTCCATTGACCTTTCTGTGCTGGTAGCCGCATTGCGTGATGATGGCGTTACATAATACAAGTGGAAGAGTAGGGCTGGAGAGAAGGCTTAGTGGTTAAGGGCTTGTCTGTGAAGCCTAAGGACCCTGTTTTGAGGCTTGATTCCCCAGGACCCATGTTAGCCAGATGCATAAGGGAGTGCATGCGTCTGGAGTTCATTTGCAGTGGCTGGAGGCCCTGGCATGCCCATTTTTTTTCTCTCTCTCTCTGAAATAAATAAATAAAAATAAACAACAACAAAAAGAATTGGAAGAGTACTGTCTTCCCAATGTGGCAGTTTGACATTTCTTTCTTTTTTAAAAAATATTTTATTTATTTAAGAGAGAGTGCAATCAAACTTGGGTCCTTAGTCTTCACAGGTAAGCTCCTTAACCACTAAGCCATCTCTCCAGCCCTAGTTTGGCATTTCTTTTTCTTTTTTTTTTTTTTGGTTTTTCGAGGTAGGGTCTCACTCTAGCCCAGGCTGACCTGGAATTCACTATGGAGTCTCAGGGTGGCCTCAAACTCATGGCGATCCTCCTACCTCTGCCTCCCGAGTGCTGGGAATAAAGGCATGTGCCACCACGCCTGGCTCTGACAATTTAAAAAAATATATATATCTGGGTGTGGTGGCTCATGTTTTTAATCCCAGTATTTGGGAGGCAGAGGTAGGAGGATCACTGTGAGTTCAAGGCCACCCTGAGACTACATGGTGAATTCCAGGTCAGCCTGGACTAGAGTGAAACCCTACCTTGAAAAAAAAAGTATTCGTTTGGGAAACAGAGAGAAAGAGAATGAGCATGAGCGTGGGTACTCAGGGCCTCTGCCACTGAAAACGAATTCCAGATGCATGCGCCACTTTGGGTATTGGGGAATCCAACCCGGACCATCAGGCTTTATAAGCAACTAACAGGTGAACCATCTCCCCAGCCCACTGACAGTTTTTGTATATATACAAAATGTATTTTGATCATAGTCCCCTCCTGTCATTTTCTCTTGCTCCCAAATTCCCGTGTCCCTTCCATTGAAACCCTCCCTCCTTCCAACAAGTCCCTCTACTATTTTGGTGGTTATTTTATTTTTGCCTTCCTTCATCATCCATGACAGTGTTTGATGGTCCCAATACCACACATTCAAGATACAGCATTCCTGAGCACTCCTCCTGTATCAGACAGATTCAGGTTCGCTGAGATGAACTTCCAGACCAGGCACAGCTTTGGAGGAAGGGATTTATTGAAGCTTACAGATCCAGGGGAAGTTCCATAATGGCAGAAGAAGCTGGCCTGCCTTCACAGGACCAAGCAGAGAGAGAGAAGTACAAGCCTAAAGCCAAAAGCCACAGCACACTTCAGGAACTCCAGCTAGGCACACTTTGCATATCCTAGATTGAAACCTGAAACCCACCACCACACCTTAAGATCCACCCAGTGACATTGCCTCCAGCCAGGTGGCTAAAGATGCAAACTACAAACAAATAAACAACTGAATATATTGGGGACCATCTATTCTATTCAAACCATCACATTCCGCCCCTGGCCCCTAATAGATTTATAACCATCACACATTATAAATGTACTCAGTTCAATTTCAAAGGTCCCCACAGTCTTGACCAATTTAAGATATTAAGACCTGTAAAATCAAACAAGTTAAACATTTCTAACATACAAAGGCACAGAGTAAACATTTTCAACTGGTATAAGGCATAGCAAGGAGAGACTAAAACAATGCAAACTCAACCACCATCAAACAAACATCAAACTTCTGCAGTTCAAGTTCAATACAACCAGGGACTGACAGTCTCCAGATTTTCTAATTCTGCCCCTCCAGCTGGGCAGAGTAGCCAGGGAACACTTCCATCTTAGGCCAACAGTGCACTCTATGGTAGCCTTTGTATTGTCCTGGTATATATAAAACATCTTCAGGTCTTCATGCAAACCACGGTCCATCTTCCAAAGGCTCTTTCAGCCTATCAGGGCATCATGCCCTGCCTCATGCTGCATCTCAGCAGCAGCTCCTGGAAGCATGTGCAATTCACGACCACTGCTCGCATTTTTCATGCTTCTGAAAGCAATACCAGGTGTGCAAGACACAGCCATATTCTTAATTCACAGACAAAATAAATCATAACCTTGAAAATCAGGTTCCTTCTCCAGTCAACTCTTTCCAAAAGTGTTTGCATTTCTATGATAGTCTTTCCTCAGGCATTCTTTCCATGGTAAAGCAATTGGACCATCTTCCTTTAAGATGGCTAATGTGTTTGACAATAGCAGATTCAGTAATCTAAAACCAGTCTCAGTGCCTGTAATTTTAACTTGCTTGAGGTTTTCCAGCTTAAAATCTTAAATCTCTAGCCAAGCACATCAGTCCATTACAAATTTAACCTTGATCAAACTCTCTGGGCCTGGGTAGCAGGACGCAGCCAGCCCTTATGCCAGTAGCCCAGTTCCAACAAAGTCCTCTGCAGTCTTTCCTTCCCCTTAGAAAGCTCATAAGCCAAGCCTCTAAGGTCAATACTGCCTGTACTTAGCATTCTCAGACTCTCATCAGAATAGTCCATAAAACTTGGCTTACCACTCCAGAAGACATCTTCAGTTGCAAGCACCAAGTCCATGCCTATTCCTCCAAAACAAAGGTTCCAAAAGATCAACATCCACATGGTCGGGTTCATCTCAGTCCACTCCTCGGTACTAAGTTCTGTATCAGACAGATTCAGGTTCGCTGAGATGAACTTCCAGACCAGGCACAGTTATGGAGGAAGGGATTTATTGAAGCTTAGAGATCTAGCAGAAGTTCCATACATGGCAGAAGAAGCTGGCCTGCCTTCACAGGACCAAGCAGAGAGAGAGAAGCACAAGCCTAAAGCCAAAAGCCACAGCACACTTCAGGAACTCCTGCTTGGCACACTTTGCATAGCTTTAGAATGAAATCTGAAACCCACCACCACACCTAAGATCCACCCAGTGACACTGCCTCCAGCCAGGTGGCTGCAGATGCAAACTACAAACAAATAAACAACTGAATATATTGGGGCCATCTATTCTATTCAAACCACCACACCTCCCCATGCTTACATTCTTTCCAATATCTCTTCTGCAATTTTCCCTGAGCCATGGAGGTTGTAATGGACATGTCTCATTTAATGATGGGAGTTTAACAGCCTTTTCTTCTTAGCATTTTGATGAGTCTGAGTCTCACCAGTAGTCATTGCCATCCCAGTATAGCATTTTCCAGGTCAATTTATTTCCCTGAAAATTTCATAATTCCATTTTTTCTTTACAGCTGAATAAAATTCTATTGTGTAAATGTACCACATCTTCCTTATCGATTCCTCAGTTGATAGGCATCTAAGTTGATTCCATTTCCTGGCTTGTTCTTTGAATGTTATTGGAGTTGAAGCCAACTGATTAAGAGGGTTTCCTTTGTGGTGTTTTAAATAGACGTAGTTCTTAACTGTTGATTTTATATTCTGATTCTTCTATAGGTTCAGAATTGTAGGGTGGAATTTTTGAAGAAAGTTCTTTAAACCAAGTAAGGCGTATTGGTCCTAAATCTGTTTTGTTGCACTGCTTTTTAAAAATTTCAAAAAAACCCAAAACACGTTGACCTCATTTTGTATCCAGTAGGCGTTTTATTCTACATTATTTCTTCAAGCAAGTGCCTTTAACTGCTGAGCCATCTCACCAGTCCTTCTTGCATTTCTTCAGTGCTCGCTAGTCTGCTCTGAGGTGCAGGCTACGTCCTGAACTGAGCAACTGATGCAAACTGAGCTTCCAAGTAACAACTCGGACCCTCCAGCTTCTCCCCCAGATGAACTTCTGCCAAAGTGCACTCCCGTGGCAGCTCCTCCTCCACTGCCTTATTTTAGATGTTGGAGCCAAAAGTGGGCTGTGGGCACATGACGTCCCCTGACAATTTTTAAAATTAAAAAAAGTTTAATTTATATTTATTTATTTGAGAGAGACAGAGAAAGAGACAGAGAGAGAGAGAGATGGGCACTGCAAACAAACTCCAGACACATGTGCCACCTTGTGCATCTGGCTTACCTGGGTCCTGGGGAATCAAACCTGGGCCCTTTGACTTTGCAGGCAAACACCTTAACTGCTAAGCCATGTCTCCAGCCTCCATTGACATTTCTTAAACATACATCTCAGAGGAACTGAGCCCACTCACACTAAGGGCTACCATTACCACCCATCTCCTGAACTCTTAACCCTGGAAAACTGAAACTGCTCCCAATAAAAGCAATGTCTCCCAGTTCCTCACTCAGCCCAGTCACTGAAAGCCACTATTCTACTTCATAGATACTGTCTAGATGTGAACTGTTACAGTACTTGGATTTTTTGTGACTGGCTTATCTCACTTACCATAATGTCCTTAAGGTTCATCCATGTTGTATTCAGATATCAGAAATTTACTCCTTTTAAAGGTTAAGTAATATTCCCATAAACTCACCCCATCTTTTCTTACCCATTTACCCATTAACAGCCTCTGTCTTTGAGCTATTGTGGATAATATTGCTAAGAACAAGGGAACACAAATATATCTTCAAGTCCCTGGTTTCAGAGGTTTTTTTTTTTTTTTTTTTTTTTTTTTCAATGTCAGGTATGGAATCCAGGGCCTTGTGAATGCTAGGCAATTGTTCTATCACTGAGCTACATCACTAGCCCAATGCTTTCAATTCTTTTGGATATACATCCAAAAGAGGAGCTTTGGGTTATATAGTAGTTCTATTTTGAGCCCAGGCTGGCCTCAAACTCCCTACACAGCCAAAGGCGATCCGGGCTTCTAACCCCGCCTCCACCTTTGTAGGAGAGGTGTGCTGCCACCCTTGGTTCATGCGGTGCGGATGCTCTAATGCACTGTTATTTGTGCATGCCAGGCAAGTACTCAACCAGCTGAGCTACACCCCAGCTCCTGTTTGGTTTTGTCAGGAACAGCCAAGCTGTTTTCCACCATGGCTGCACCACTTCACCATCGGACCACCAGTGTGCAAGGGTTCTGATTTCCCTGTACCCTCCCAGCATTGGCAATTTTTTTGTTTTGCTGATACTAGCCATGCTAATGAATGAGAGGGGCTTCATTCTATCTCACTCTGCCTTAGATAAGAAGTCATTTTTACACACTGTTCTTGTCCCCATTGAGGGGTGCTGCAGAAGATGAGTACACTCCTGGAGCTCACATGTCATTGAGAACTGGAATAGTTCCAGGGTACTGGAAAGTTCTTTCTCACTCTTTCCCAGCAGCCCCTCCCCACTCATCTCCAAATTACTGTCACACAGAAGAATAGTGCCCGTCTTTGCCCTCCATGACCTCCACAGCGAGGACAGGAAGGCGTTACATAAATCAGCGCCCACTTCCTCCCATGGTGGTCTTCCTCAAGGTGTCTGGGGAGCAGAGGCTCTGCATTTGCAAACGTATCCCAAATGTGCTACTTCTCTTTGCACAGGGCTTTGTCCAGCCCAGGCTTCTCCCAAAGGCGCACTGTGTTGCCTTTGGAAGGCCCAGCACAGGATGTGTCCTGTGCTCCATGACAGTCGGCTGATATCAGGCCAGGTGCTTCCTGGAGGCCAGGAGCACTGGAGACCCGTTGACAATTCATCAGCTGTGTTTACAGGGCCTTTTCTGTTACAAGGTTGATTGCTGTGTTGACCTGTTCCCAGCCTCTCCCCCACCCCAGCTGCTACAAGGTGGTCTATCCTCAAACCCCGTGTACAGATAAGAACCTGTCACCTTTCACCTTCTAACTGGAGAACTAGGGAAGCCATCGCATTTAACCTAAAAGTTGCATCATCCCCTCTCAGGTTAGTGCAACCAGATTAGGGAGACCACTGTTGTGGGGTGAGTCTTCCCTTGACCTTGGACTTACTGAATGACAGCATATCTGTCCACCATAAGAGCTTCATTCTTTTATTTAATCTTCAGAATATAATTATTTCTGCCTGGTATGTGGGACACAGCAGTGAGCTTGCCAGATAATGGGGAAAGAGTCAAGTGATGATGGTCCATGCATAAATATTTACCAAAAGGCAGGGAGGGGCCTGGGTGCGGGCGGGCACTCTGAGGAAGACACACCCAAAGGATGGGAAGGGTTTAGTTAATGACATAAACGAGGCACTGAGTCTGAGACAATCAGGATGCGGCCTGTCACCGTGGTGACAAACGTGGAAGGACCCGCCAAAGTAGTCCTGCACCAGCAACAAGGCTCCAAGTGACAGCATTACCCGTGGCCCCGCTCTTCCCAGTGGGGCAGGAGGGAGCTCCAGACGACAGCGGCATGGCTCATACCTACAGACAATGATGTGGCCAGCTTCCGGGGACAGCAATGGCAGAGGGGACACAGAAAAACCCACTGCTAGAAACAGTGACATCTCGTTAGATCCCCATGGCTCAGATGTCGACGTCAGAGCTTCAGTGTCTTAGTCAGGAAAAGACCATTTTCTATTTTACTTCTCTCCCCTAAAACTTCTTCTTCTTCTTTTTTTTCGAGGTAGGTTCTCACTCTAGCCCAGACTGCCCTGGAATTCACTCTGTATTCTCAGGGTGCTCAGGGTGGCCTTGAACTCACCGCGATTCTCCTACCTCTGCCTCCCGAGTGCTGGGATAAAAGGCGTGTGCCACCACGCCCGGCTCCCTAAAAACTTCTTACATTAGTGTGTTCAGTTTGCTGAGTGGCTCCTTTTCCCAGGATGTCAGGTCAGATCGTGTCTGCCACCCTCAGGGGCGTTGGTCACCTCTGCCGCGCTCAAGCTGCAGGACCTCAGTGTGTCTTGCTGCTGGGCTTGGTCGGCACTCTGTGGGCTGAGTTTGTGCATTGGCAGTCGTCTCCACCTAGTTCCACACAGCATCCTTCTGGGGCCAGCACCTCACACCCAAGCCTTTGGCTGCAGCTCGTGGATTCATCACACATCCCTTAGAGCTTAGACTTTCAGAGCCCGGGGTGGTAAATGGAAGGAAGCTGAAGTGAATAAAACTTGGTTGGAATACAGAGAACGGTGAACTGTTGGAGTTCTGTTTTGACCCAAGTCATCTTTTTCCTTAAAAAAAATTTTCAGGGGCTGGGGAGATGGCTTAGTGGTTAAGACACTTGCCAACAAAGCCAAAGGACCCAGGTTTGATTCTCCAGTACCTACGTAAAGCAAGATGTACAATGTGGTGCATGCATCTGCAGTGGCTAGAGACCCTGTTGCAACCATTCTCTGTATTTGTCCAACCCCCTCGTAAATAAATAAATAAATAAATAAATAAAATATTTTTTAAAATTTCAGGCAAGGCATAGTGGTTCACACTGGGAGCCCAGTACTTGGGAGACGGAAGTAGAAGAATTTCCCTGGATTCTAGGCCAGCTTGAGGCTACAGAATAGTTCCAGGGCAGCCTGGACTAGAGTGAGACCCTTCCTGTAAAAAACAAAACAAAAGAAAATCTAGTTGTGAAGTCAGATATGGTGGTACCTATCTGTAAGCCCAGCACTTGAGAGGTAGAGACAAGAGGATCAGAAGTTCATGTCCATCTTCAGCTACCTAGCCAGTCTGAGGTCTGTTTTGAGACCATATCTCAACAGAACAAAACCCAACAACAGTAACAAATAACAATTTATTTTTATTTTATTTTATTTTTGTGGTTCTTTGAGGTACACTCTCTTTCTGGCCCAGGCTGACCTGGAATTCACTATGTAGTATCCTGAAACTCATGGTGATCCTTCTACCTCTGCCTCCTGAGTACTGGGATTACAGGTGTGTGCCATCACGCCTGGCTATTTTTATTTTTTTCACAACAAAATTTTAATTGTGGGGTGGGGCTGAGATGGTTCAGTGGATAAAGTGCTTGCTTCACAGGTCTGAGTACCAGAATTCATATCTCCAGACTCCACATAAAATGGTTTTAACTATAGTGTCTGTAATCCCAGTGTGCAACTAGAGAAAGAAGGGAGGCAGAGATAGGAGAACCATCCAGAAGCTCCAGGACTTGGCTTAGGAGCTCATTGTTCTACATAAGGCGCTTTCCAAACACATTAGCAGGAAGTCACTCCCCAACTGCCGGATGGCTGCCTTGATGGTAGCAGTCTGGGATGAACACTATGTGCTGCCTTTGCCCCATTCCTCAAGGAGCATGTGTCATTTTAAAGAAGCAGATAGTATCATTTTACCTACAAGTAAGAAAGCAGGGAGGAACTATCTTGTTATTTTAAATACTGTTCAGATGTAATGTGTGCTTTGGAATCCGTGAGGTCACTGATTACCATGACTTGATTTTTATTGTAGTTTAAAAATGTATCATAAGGGCTGAAGAGATGACTCAGCAGCTAAAGGCATGTGCTTAAAAAGCCCAAAGGCCCAGGTTTGATTTCCTCAGGACCCATGTAAAGGCAGATGCACAGAATGGCACATGCATCTGGAGTTCATTTGCAGTGGCAAGAGGACCTAGTGTGCCTATTCTCATTTATTCTTTTTTAAAATATTCTATTTTTATTTATTTATTTGACAGAGAAAGAGAGAGCATTAATGGGCACACCAAGGCCTCCAGCCACTGCAAACAAACGCCAGACACGTGCGCCCCCTTGTGCATCTGACTAACATGGGTCCTGGGGAATTGAACCTGGGTCCTTTGACTTTGCAGGCAAACGCCTTAACTGTTAAGCCATCCCTCTAGCCCCTATTCTCATTTATTCTTTCTCCTCTCTCTCTGCTTGCAAATAAATAGTTTTTTTCTTTAAGCAAGCCCGATAGACTGGCCTTTTATTTTTAATGTGGGAGAGTAAGAGTGTGAGAGAGAGGTGGGGGATTTGCATGCCAGGACTTCCAGCCACTGTAATCAAACTCCAGATGCGGGTGCCACTTATACGCATGTGTAACCTTGTGTGCGTGCATCACCTTGTGTGTCTGGCTTACGTGGGATCTGAAGAGCTGAACATGGATCCTTAGGCTTTGTAGGCGAGTGCCTTAATTGCTAAGCCATTTCTCCAGCCCAAAAATATTTTTTAAATGTATCATAGGCCGGGCGTGGTGGCGCACGCCTTTAATCCCAGCACTCGGGAGGCAGAGGTAGGAGGATTGCCGTGAGTTCGAGGCCACCCTGAGACTCCATAGTGAATTCCAGGTCAGCCTGGGCTAGAGTGAGACCCTACCTCGAAAAACTAAAAAAAAAAAAAAAAAAAAATGTATCATAGGCCAGGAGTGGTGGCATAAACTTTTAATCCTAGCACTTTGGAGGCAGAGGTAGGAGGATCGCTGTGAGTTCAAGGCCAGTCTGACACTACATTGAATTCCAGGTTAGCCTGGGCTAGATGAAGACCCTATGTTGAAAAAAAAATGTATCATAAAATTTGCTATCCTGGGCTGGAGGGTTTAGTGGTTAAGGCATTTTCCTGCAAAGCCAAAGGATCCCGGTTCGATTCTCCAGGACCCATGTAAGCCAGATGTACAAGGTGGCGCATGCATCTGGAGTTCATTTGCAGTGGCTGGAGGCCCCGGAGTGTCCATTCTCTCCCTCTCTCTCTCTCTCTCTCTCTCTCTCTCTCTCTCTCTGCCTCTTTCTTTCTCTCAAATAAATAAACAAATTTAAAAACAAAAAATCAATCTTTAAAAAGAATGCTATCCTAAGCCTTGTATGTATATAGTTCTATAGTGGTAAGTGTATTTGTGCCCTTGTCAAGGAGATCTCTAAGACCCTTTATCTTGCAGAACTGAAATGAAATGCCCAACAGATAATCCTTCTTTGTCCCCTCCCTGTATATGAGTAATGTTTCTTTGTCTTTTTGAAGCAGGGTCTCTCTAACCTAGAATGATTTGGAATTCACTGCAGCCCAGGCTGGCCTAAGTACAGGGTATCAGTGCCCTTACTGCAGCCTCCTGACTGCTGGGTTGGAAGTGTGCGCCAGCACGCCCAGGAAGCACGGCTTCTTTAGATCCGTCATTTAAGAGTAAGCCTGCAGGTGTCATTTTGAATCAGGCTTGTTTTATTTAGTATAATGCCCTCAAGGGTCATTCATATGTAGCAGTGAATAAATGTCTTTCTTTTAAAGGCTGAATGATATTCTATTTTCATATATATATCACACTCTGTTCACTCATTCATTCACTCACTCATTTATCTTTTTAAATATTGTATTCTTATTTATTTTATTTTATTTGACAGAAAAAGAGGAAGAGGGGGAGAGAATGGGTGCGCCAGGGCCTCCAGCCACTGCAAACAAACTCCAGACTGCATGCGACCCCTTGTGCATCTGGCTAACATGGGTCCTGGGGAATCAAACCTGGGTCCTTTGGCTTTGCAGGCAGATGCTTAACCTCTAGGCCATTCCTCCAGCCCATTCATTTATATCTTGATGGACACTTAGGCTGCTTTTACCTGTTGGCTATCATGAATAATGCTAATATGAATTTGGGGGCACAGATATCTGAGATCCTGTTTTGGGGTATATATGCAGGTATAGAATTGCTGGATCATGCAAAATATGTTGTTAATAAAAATAAATAAATAAGCTGGGTGTGGTGGCACACGCCTTTAATCCCAGCACTCGGGAGGCAGAGGTAGGAAGATCGCTGTGAGTTCAAGGCCACCCTGAGACTACATAGTGAATTCCAGATCAGCCTGGACCAGAGCGAGACCCTACCTCAAAAAACTAAAAAAAGAAAAGAAAAGAAAAGAAATAATAATAATAATAAATAATAAATAAATAGAATTTTTGGATCATATAAGTAATTCTTTGTTAAACCCTTTGATGAGCTACTGCAGTGTAAGCACAGCTGGGCCATTTTACATTCCCATTAACAAAACCCAAGCACTGAAATTTCCTACATTCTTGCTGTGCTTGTAGTCTTGAAAATAGTGGTCATCCTAGTGGATGTGAGGTGGCATCTCTGCTGCTTTTGATTTCCATTTCTCTGTTGCTTAGTGGTGCTGAGCATTCATTTATATGCCATTTATCCATATGCTTGTGTATTGTCTTTGGAGCAATGCTATTCAAGTCCTTTGCCCATTTTTGAATTACTGACCTTGTTTTTGTTGAAGTGTTATAGGAGTTGTGCATGCAGCTGCATTCGAAGCCCTTGAGAGACATAATTTGCAAAGATTCTCTCTCAGCTTGGGGTGCCTTTACTCTGTTGAGTCTCTGGATAATCAAAAGTTCAAAAGCTTGATGTTTACTCTGTGGTTTGACTTCAATTAACCATGTGCCCATGGGAGCTGAACTCTAAGAGGTCTCTGTACTACTTGTAATGTATTGTGAAGCTGAGATCACCTTTGATCAGTGTTTCTTGATTTTCTTCTAGCCTGAAACTCTTAGATGAATAATTTATGAGAGTTCTCTTATCAACATGAATATAAATGATCTCTCACTTAGGAGGATTTGGTTTAATAAGTTTTTCCATGAGACTGGGTCTCATGTAGCCCAGGTTTTCCTTGAGCTTCTAAGTAGCTGAACCTTGAACTTCTGGCCCTCCTGACTCTACATGTGGAGCACTAGAATTAAAGATATGTGTGTGACCATGCTCAGTTTATGTGGTGCTGGGGCTGGAACCTAGGGCTTCATGCATGTTATACAAGCATTCTACCAACTGAGCTACCTCTCTAGCCAAAATGATCTTAGTATAAAAGGGTTAGATTCACTCCTTTTAATTTTTTTTTGAAACAGGGTCTCATGTTCTCCAGGTTGGCCTCAAAGTCCCTATCTAGCTGAGGTTGACCTCCTGATTCTCCTGCCTTTACCCCCTAAGTGCAGACATGTTCCACTGCACTGCTTTTTATCATACAAAAACAAAACATACGTTTAATAGACATCTTATAAGTAAATAAATAACTAATTAATTATGTGTGTGTTCATGCATGTGAGTGCAGATATGTGCATGCCACAGCACAAGCGTTGAGGTCAGAGGACAACTTTTCTGCTGGTTCCCCTCTTTCTACCTCATTTGAGACAGGGTCTCTTTCTCTGATCTTGCTCTGCTGTTGTTCTTTTCCTACTGGGAAATTCTCTTATCTCTCCATCTGCATGCTGGGCTTACAGAAGCTTGTCATGGCTTCTGGCTTTCTACACGGGGTCTGGGGATCCTCATGCTTGAGTGGCAAGTACTTTATCCATTGAGCCATCTCTCCAGCAGTGAAAAGGCTTTTAAAGAAAGCAGTTTTGATAGCTAGGTGTGGTGCCACACCTCTATTCACAGGAATAGGGAACCTAAGGTAAGAAGATTTTGAGTTCAAAACCAGCTAGGCTACAAAGACCTTGTCAAAAATAAAAGGAGGGGCTAGGTGTGGTGGGGCACACCTTTAATCCCAGCACTAGGGAGGCAGAGGTAGAAGGATTGCTGTGAGTTCGAGGCCACCCTGGAACTACATAGAAAATTCCAGGTCAGCCTGCGCTAAAATGAGACCCTTTCTTGAAAACCCAAAAATAAATAAATAAAAATAAAAGGAGAGCTGGAGAGATGGCTTAGCAGTTAAGGCACTGGTCTACAAAGCCTAAGGACCCAGGTGTGATTCCCCAGTACCCATAAGCCAGATGCACAAGGTGGTGATGTGTCTGGGGTTCATTTGCCATGGCAAGAAGCTCTGGTATGCTCATTCTTTCTATCTCTCTCTCTCTCTCTCTCTCTCTCTCTATATATATATATATATATATATATATATATATATATGTATATATATATGTATATATATATATGCCTCTTTCTCTTTCTTTCAAATAAAGAATTTAAATACACACATACACACACACACATATATATATAGACATACACATATATCTTAAAAATAAATAAAAGGAGAGAAAAGAAAATAAAGAAAAGCAACTACATGGGAGACTGAGGTAGAAGGATCCAAGTTCAAGGTCAGCCTAGGCAAATTAGCGATTCTGTGTCTCAAAATAGAAAACAAGGAATTGTGGTTCTAGTTCAATAGTAGACCACTGGACTACCATGTATGAACCCCTGGGTTAAAGCCTTAGCACCACAAAATAATTGACTTGAATTGAATGATTGGATTGCTATAAAGAAAACATCTGCCAGGCATGGTGGCGCACACCTTTAATCCCAGCACTCAGGAGGCAGAGGTAGGAGGATCACCATGAGTTCGAGGTCACCTTGAGATTACCTAGTGAATTCCAGGTCAGCCTGGGCTAGAGTGAGACCCTACCTTGAAAAACCAAAAAAAAAAAAAAAAAAAAAAAAGAAAAAAAAAAAAGAAAACATCTAGGTCAGGGGAGATGTCTCAGTTTGTAAAGTGCTTGCCTCATGAGCATGAGGACCTGAGTTTAATCCCCAGAACCCATATAAAATGCCTACATGATGGGAGGCGGAGACAGGAGGATCCCTGGTACTCACTGGCCATCCAGTCTGGCCTAATTGGTGAGCTCCATGTTAACGAGAGAACTTGTCTCCAAAAATGTGGACAGCCCCTGAGGAAGAACACCCGAGGAGGTCCTCTGGCCATGTGTACCTGCATACACACTTTTTAAAAAGTTTATAGTAGCTAAACATGGTGGTGCATACCTTTAACCTCAGCATTTGGGACTATGAATTCAAGGCCATCCTGAGACTACATAGTGAATTCCAGGTCATCCTGGGCTAGAGCAAGACCCTACCTCAAAACCCCTCCTCAAAAAAACAAAAAAAGCTTTGTAAATGTTTTCACTAATCATAAACCTTCTGAGGGTGCCTTATGGTCATTGCTCAGCACTTGGTGGGCATGTGGGCCCCAGGTTCCATCCTAGGCTTGGGTGTGTCCACTTTCCTTGGGAGTTATATTGACAGGGTTGGTAATGTACTCATGGCCACACGCCCCTTGACAGATAGATAATGGAAGAGTTCTCTCTAGAGCATTTCTGAGAAATGTACTTTCCTTTTAAAATGGCAAATTAGGGCTGGGGAGACAGTTCAGCAGTTAAAGGTGCTTGCTTGCAAAGCCTGCTGGCCCTAGTTCACTTCCCTAGTACCAACATAAAGCCAGATGCACAAAGTGGCACATGTGTTTGGAGTTTGTTTGTGGTGGTAAGAAGCCCTGGCATGCCCATTCACTCTCTCTTTTGCAAATAAATAAATAAAAATACTTAATAAAAGATAAAGGGTCAGATTATGGGGGTCTTTTGTTTTATTTTTTGAGGTAGGGTCTCAGGCTAGCCCAGACTGTCCTGGAATTCACTATGTAGTCTTAGGCTGGCCTTGAACTCACAGTGATCCTCCTACCTCTGCCTCCCGAGTGCTGGAATTAAAGGCGTGTGCTACCACATCCAGCCCCAGATTATGTTTTCAAAATCTGTATGACGAGAATCTTTTCTCGAGTGATAACTTGGTGTCAGAGAATAAATGAATGCTACCTTTTCTTCTTGAGTCATTTTAAATATTTAATTAATTGATTGATTTATTTAAGAGAGAGCGAGAAAAAGAGGGAGAGAGAGAATGGAGCAGGCCAGGGCCTCCAGCCACTGCAAACGAACTCTATGCATGCATGACCTTGTGCATCTAGCTTACGTGGGTACTGGGGAATTGAACCTATGTCCTTAAGTTTTGCAGGCAAGTGCCTTAACCATTAAGCCATCTCTGCAGCCCCAACTTTTTCTTCTTCATGGCACAGAATTATGAGGAAGCACAGCAATGTCAGGAAACATACCCTTGAGGGTGGCAGCTGTCCCATCCTCAGGGGATGCGAGGGAGGCTGCCTGTTTCTCATTTTTCCATTCCTCTGAACATTCAACGGACAGATGGCTCCTAGGGACCCATCTCACTTCAGATGGATAAACTCAAAGTGACAGCTGAGCTTTATGGCATATGGTGATGCACTGTGTCCAGTCTCTGGGCTGTGGAAAGAGAAGTGTGGACCACAGTGCTCATTTCTGGGCCCTCGCAGGGCTCAGCATACTTGGGACATTTTGTGACTCCGTGGTATGGGGGTACATGTTTGTAATCCTGGTACTTGAGAAACAGAGGCAGGAGGATTATAAATTCAAGGCTAGCCTGGGCTACATAGATGGGATTAAAGGCATGTGCCACTATGCCCAGCTCATCCTTCTTCCTTTCATACGGTATTTGAAGTCCTTTGAGTAGCAATTGTGATGTTTGCCTTTCTAATGTTACCAGGGAAATGGAGGTTGGGTCTGCCCTTCAGTGACCTCAAAGCCTAATGTCTGCCTAGCCACCCATCACCAGTGCTTGGGAAGCTGAGGTGAGAGGGCATCATGAGGGGCTTCAGGAAGCTGAGGTGAGAGGGCATCACGAGGGGCTTCAGACACAGCTCAGAAGTTAAAGGTACTCATTGGCACAGCCTGCTCACCCAGGCTCCATTCCCCAACCATCTACATAAAGCCAGATGGGCATTTGCTTGCAGTGGCAAGAGACCCTGGTATGGCCCCCCACAACATTCAAAAACACACAAATAAATAAACAAATAAAGATTAATTAAAAAAAAAGGTCACCATGAGTTTCAGGCCAGAGAAAGAGGAAGAAGAAAAGGAGGAGGAAAGATGGGAAGGAACGGGGTGGGGAGGGGAGGAGAGGAGAACAGAAGAGATGAAAGGAATGGAGAGAAAAGAGGAAACATTAGTGCAGGCCAGCCTAGGTTATAAGATGAGAGCCTTTTCCAACAATTAAATAAATACATAGGCCTGGTGTGGTGGTTTGATTCAGATTTCCCCCATAAACAGGTGTTCTGAATGCTAAGTCCCCAGCTAATGTAGATGTGGGAATTAGCACCTCCTGGAGGCAGTGCATTGCTGGGGGCAGGCTTATGGGTGTTATAGCCAGTGTCCCCTTGCCGGTGTTTGGCATACTCTTCTATTACTGTTGTCCATCTTATGTGGGCCAGGGGGTAATGTCCACCCTCTGCCCATGCCATCATTTTCCCTGCCATCATTGAGCTTCCCCTTGAGTCTGTAAGCCAAAATAAACCCCCTTTTTTTCCCCAAAAGCTGCTCTTGGCCAGGTGATTACTGCCAGCAATGTGAGCCTGACTGCAACACCTGGTCATGGTTAAACACATTTGTAATCCCAGCACACAGGCATCTGAGGCAAGAGGATCAAGAGAATGGAGCTAGCCTAGACTACACAATGAGTTCCAAGCCAGCCTGAGTTACAAAAACTCTGTCTCAAAAAAAAAAAAAAAAAAAAAAAAAAACACCAGAAAAAAGCATAAGCTGGATGTGGTGGTGCATGCCTTTCATTCCAGCACTCAGGAGGCAGAGGCAGGAGGATCACCATGAATTCAAGGTCAGCCTGAGAATACATAGTGAATTCCAGGTCAGGTCAGCCTGGGCTAGAGTGAGACTCTACCTTGAAAACAAAACAAAAATAACTTTAAAATAAAATTAGTTCTGTGGATGGGCCTGATAAGAAGAGGTTAGGACACACTCAGAGGCAAGACTACATGAAGATGCAGGAAGGTGGCCATTGACAAGCTAGAGAGAAGCCTTGGAAAAGGGCCAACCATATCCACGCTTCACCTCAGACTTCAGCTTGAAGAACTGGGAGAAACTAAGTGTGCGTTGTTCTCACCATACACTTGGCTGCACTTCCTTATGCCTGCTCTGGGAAGCTGATATACCCGCCTGGGCCACACTTCTTTCTCCCAATATGAGAGCATGAGTCACTTATTAACTCCATTAGCACTATGTCACTGTCAGTGTGAATGCAAAACTCTCTTGGTTCTGTTGGCAAGTGGTCCACAGCCATGAGCTCCTCATCCGGTCGTAAATGGGTGTGTTTCTTGTTGAAATGCCACTTATGGCCCTCTGTTTCCCGGAATCCTTGGCACCAGCCCAATTTATGTTCTAAATAGGAAAAGGCGGCTTGATTTAAAGAGTCAGTCTTCTCAAGTGTCACCTTGATTTATGGGAAAATGATATTAAACAGTTGAATAACAATGGCCTACCATTCACCTCCGTGTGGCCAGGAGGCTAATAAAGTGCACACATTCATGTCTGTTGTGATTAAATCAACCTGTACAGCTCTTCTTCCAAGTGGAGAAACGTGTCATGTTGTTCCAAATGTGACTTTACTTGGTGGATTGTGTTAAGTGGTTCCAAAAAATGAGCATGTATATTTTCTCTAGGGAAATTCTTGTATATTATTTTAGCTCAAAACATTTTCTGCACACAATGACTAATGGGGGATTTAAAAATCAGGACCTGTCCAGCTGGCAGATCTACTGTTGTAGATGTGGCCCCCTAAGTGCCAGCCCAAGCAGGATTGGGGGGGCACATTTTTCCGGTCAGTTCAGGTAGGTAGCAGTAGCTGTTCCCCAGGCTTCAGAAGAAAGCCCTGCTTGAGGCCATTCCTGTTTTGACTCTCTGGAGTTCAAAGATGATTTCTAAGCCTTTCCCCTGCTGGCATTGAGGAGGTCCAGATAGTGGTTTAACAAATGGTGCCATGCAGAACTCCTGAGGAAGCCTGCTGCAAAAAACATGACTTCATTAGAGGAGAATTAATATTTGCTTCCTAATTTCCCCAGGGAAGGCTAATCTTTAGAAGCACAGAACTCTCGAGGCCAATAAAATTGAAAGCAAAAAGAAATGAGATTGTTTCATTGTTGGGACTGAAAAAGAGTTTGTTTACTTACTTACTATTCTTTTTCCCTTCAGGAAAACTCTGGGTTGGGAGCCCTTATAGATTATTTTTGCACCCCCGGTTCTGGCTTTCCCCTTATTGTTCCTGTTGCCTTTTTAATCACAGTGATCTCCATCAAGTTCAATGCCCACCATGTTTCATGAGCTCTGCCTGCTCTGCCCAGGGGGCACCACCCACTTGCTTCTGCCCAGGTTCCCACAGGGATTTTCTTTTCACCTTCTCATGTCACCAGCCACACTGATGACCCCGAATCCAGCACGGGGTGCTGATGGGACCTGGATCCGGACTGTCTTAGCTGGCCTTTCCCTAGCCTGAGCCTAGGTGGCCAGGCATCCTCCGTCTTTGGTGAGGACATGCACAGGGCAAGCAGTCATACCCCCACCTGTGTCCCACCACAAGGGAAGCATGTATTAGACATTCTGATCTGAAGATGCAGCCATGAGAACAGAGGCAGAAGAGACATGACATAGTAGCTTGGCGAGGCAGGATCTGCCCTTCTCAGACCCTTGGCTCTTCACCTTCAAGCTTTCTTCCCAGCCTAGCAGAGGTGGCCTTTCCTCCTGTTTAATAAGGCCTGGGGAGATGTTAATTCTAAAGCATAGGGCAATAATTGAATGAATTCAGAAATTTGAATCCCAGAGGCAGAAGAAGGGGCAAGCAGGGAGGCCCAGGCCCTCTAACGATGAGGAGCTCAGAACCCCAAAGTGTAACTTCATCCTCCATGCCATCGGCCTGACACTCCCAGTCGGAGCTTAGTGTGTATCTCTAGCTTCAAGCTGCCCCTCCTGGGATTGATTCTCTCGTGCTCATAGAACCATGTGTGTGTGTGTGTGTGTGTGTGGTAGCAAGTGACATTCCTCTGGAGTTGCCTTTTAAGGCCCTTGGTTCCATTGCATAGTAATAACTGGTTGCGCAGGTGGTCACTCAGAGGTGAGGGAGCCTAGATGAAAAGCAGTAGATGTTAAGAAGAGCAATTTAACCTCATGTCACATATCCCCCCACTCACATGAGTGCACGTCTGTGTCCAGGGGAAGGTGTCCACATTGGAGAGAGATCTGGAGCAGGAGAGGGTCTGCTGGACATTGCATTGTAGGTGAGAGCTGAGTTCCGGTTGGTGAACTTACGCACGGGAGGCATGTGGATCTGGCAAGCACATGCAAAGGGTTCTCAAGGCAGTTTGGTAGGCTTAGGCAAAAGGACATCTTCCTGGTTCTTCCCCCTTTTGTGATTCCTGACAGTGAGCTTTGTGGAACAGGTCTCTGGTTTGTAGCCAGTGCCCGTGCACTTTAAGAAGCAGCTCACTCCATGTGCTGCATGGTGTGGAAGAGACTTGAAATTTGCTCTCGTCTCAGTGCACGGCAGATTGCAGCAAGAGGGTTATTGAGGATGATGAGGGAGAACCTTGACATCTCGACTCCTGTTTTCTGCCTCACTTTACTGTTTCCTTGGGCACTGAAATTTAGAAACCATATGTTTCCTGCTTCCTAAACTATCATTAACTACCAATAACTCCTCAAGGAAGGATGGGGGCCTCATGCCCTCCTCTATCACCCATGACAGAATGTTGATGGGCCTAATATTGTGCAGGTCATTGCAGGTAACAACAGTTGCTGTGAGCTCATGAGTACCACGGCCATGTCATGTTCAGAAGATGGGCTCCACAGCTGGCCTCCCCGTCCTCCAGCTCTTACATTCTTTCTGACCCTTCTGCAGTGTTCTCTGGGCCATAGAGTTGGTGGTATAGATGCCTCATTTAGTACTGAGCACCCCACAATCACTTATCCTCCTCCATACCTTGACAAGTTTTGAGTCACTTCTGTATAGTCACCACCAACTGCAAAAAGAAGCTTCTCTGGTCAAAGATGAGACCAGCACTAACCTATGGACAGAAACATAAATATTTGGAGGGTAGGGAATTACATTTTCACATGGAAACTTGTCTTATTTTAGTGGTTATAGCTTTCAAGTCCTTAAGACTTGCGTTCATCAAAATGAGAGTGTCTTTTAAGTCACAGAGAAGACCAATGTCCCTCCAAACTGGCATACTAGAGCAGAGATCTGCTACAGCTGTAGCTTTGGGCCCTGGGACATCAGGAAGCGGGAGGCCAAAGTGTCATGACTGTGTGCAGAGGGGCCACAGGTCTCTTGAAATCCCACTTCATGCTAAAATGTCTTTGGCAGAGAAGGGAGGAAGAGACAGCGTCCAGGGAGCACCATTCCTCCTGAGCCCCAGTTAACGCACGTCATCGCAGGCAGATGCAGGGACACATGATTAGGGGAGTTATTTGGGACTTTCTCATGTGAGACCTTTAACAAGTAAACACTGGACCTTTGTCCCATGGGAAGTGTGGTTCCCTTTAAACTTTTGCCAGCAACTTTTCTACCCATTCATGCTTCTGTTTAAAGACACCTTCTTTACTACAAGCGTCTCCCTTATCCATGGTTTTGCTGACCAGAATCTGTTAGCTGCAGTCTAATATTAATTAAGAAAATATTTCCAAGCTGGGCGTGGTGGCGCATGCCTTTAATTCCAACACTGGGGAGGCAGAGGTAGGAGGATTGCCATGAGTTCAAGGCCACCCTAAGACTACATAGTGAATTCCAAGTCAGCCTGGGCTAGAGTGAGACCCTACCTCAGATAAACCAAAAAAAGAAAAGAAAAGAAAATATTAAGTGGGAAATTCGTGGAACAAATAGTCCACATGTTTCATGTTGTGCACTGTTCTCAACAGCACAATGAGATCTCGCACCACCCCACTTCACCCTGCCCAGGACATGAGTCACCCCTTTGTCCACAAATGTGTTCACACTGTGGGCACCACTGGCCTGTCAGGCACTTAGCAGTCATCCAGGCTGGCAGATCAGCTGTTGTGCTGTCAGGGTGCTCAGTAATGGCCCCAAAGTGCAAGAGTCTGGATGTTGACAATTGGATATGGAAGAGAACTCATCAAATATTCCCTTTAAGTGAAAAAAGACAAAGTTCTTGACTTAATACCAGGAAAAATGTCATACGCTGAGATTGCTAAGATCCATGGTAAGAAGGAATAGTCTATGAACTTTGGAGGAAAAGAGGATCAGCTCATTTTACTGCCAAATTGCAACTACCAAAGTTAAGGGCATGGTGCATGATAGTGTCTTATTTACCTGAAAAAAGGCACCAACTGGTATGTCCATACAGGAACAGATGGCAGTGTGTGGAGACCTTACGACTCTGCTGAGTTTCAGGCATCCCCTAAGGGTCTTGAGATGTCCTTTCAGATAAAGGGACATTGAGCTCACATTCCTTTTCCTTCCTTCTTTTTATTTTTATTTTTATTTTTCCTTTTTGGAGGGGGGTAGAGACAGGGTCTTCTCATTTAAGGTCTCTCAAGATGGCTTCCAATCCACTTATGTGGCTGAGAATGGCCTTGAATTCCTGATCTTCCTGCCTCTATGTCCCTGCTCCCCCAAGTGCTGGGATTATAGGCATGTGCTGCCACCATCTCCTAACACACATTCTTTCCATATGGCTCAATCCTACCTTCCTCAGCTAACACCAGACAATACTTCTGGTCTTTCCCTGTAAGTCAAGATGGCAGATTGCCAACCACAGACCAAGTAAAACAGTGTGTAGATGCAGCCTCAGGTGCTCAAGGGCATCAGTCAGGCCTGACAGGCCACAGAAACGGCTAGGGCTCTGTCATGGAGCGTGGGGAGGGAGAGTGCAGCCTGCAGTCAGTACACATGGGGCCTGCGGCACTCGCTAGTCTGGCATTTGAGAGCCTGGGCATCACACGACTGCCTGGATTTGGCATGGTGAGCCTTCCAGTGAGGGTGTGGCCACTTCTTTAACTGAAGCAGGTTCTGATGACAATGCGAAGCAGAGGACTAGGGTCCTGAAAGGTCGCTGCAGCTGGGCATCTGCTTCCTTTTCCTTTCTAGAGAGAGGCAGTATGTGTAGGGCTTGTAGCCTCCCAGTCCCTGCCCAGTGTGCAGCAAGCTGAGGTCTGAACATGACATCCTCAGGCTGTCTGGGTGGGGGAGTTCTGGCTATAGAGGGTGCTATGTCCCACTGTGCCCACTGTCTCTTTACTCTGGCTCTCCTTCCTCCTAGCTAGGTAGGATCTATATATCTCAGAGGGATAATCACATTGCCATTGGATGACTTCTGTCCCTATCCCTGGCCTGGATCAAAGTCACGATGTCAGCTTGACACAGACGGGACTTCCACACATTCCTGTTCTTGCCACCTGGCTCCTTTCTCTTCTTGGCTTTTGGACTGAGCATGGGGTGTACTTGTAAGAAAGGGGGCTCTTTTCCCTGAAGCACCTGCTTAGCTAGCTAGTACCCAATCCTCATGGGGGTTAGCTAACCTACTGACCTCTGGCCTCAGAAGCAGTATTTACAGTCATTCCTGTCTTGGAACGCTGGTTTCCTGAAGATGCACTAGGGCATATGTGGAGCCTTAAGTATCCTGGTGAGCCCTATAGACCCTAAACCTGACACCACCCAACACCTACATTCATAGACAACCAGCATCGTAAAATGTGGGCTCTGTACACAGGGTCTCCATCCTTCATGCCCCAGAACTGCTTCCTTTCCCAAGGCAGTGCGTCAATCAACTTTACTAGTTTTTTGTCTCATTGCTGTGACAAAATATCTGATAAAAGCAACGTAAAGAGAAGTTTACTAGTTTGAGTCGACAGTTCATTGCTACAGGCAAAACATGGCGGTAGGAGTGTGAATCAACTGGTCACATTGCCTCCACAGTCAGGAAGCAGAGAGAGATGAATACTGGTGCTCTGCTCACTTCCTCCTGTTTGTTCAGCCCAGGACGCCCAACCCATAGAATGGTGCCACCCAACACTGAGGGTGGGTCTTCCCTCCTCAGTTAAACTTTTCTGGAAATAACCTCACAGACAGACCCAGGGGTGTGTCTCCATGCTGATATTAAATCCATTCAAGTTGATAATGAAGATGAACCATCACACCACCCATGAAGCAGGCTGCAGAATGCATGATGGATGCAATGGCTTGACGGTGGTTTTTCCCTCCAAAACTCATGCTGAAAGTTAATGGCTGATCAGGTGTGGTGGCTCACAACTGTTATGCCAGCACTTGTAAGGCTGAGGCAAGAGGATCTCTGTGAGTTGGAGGACAGCCTAGGCTATACACTGTCTCAAAAAACAAGAAAAACATAAAAGAAAAAAGAGGAGTTAAAGAGATGGCTCAGTTGGTAAAATGTTTGCTGCATAAGCATAAGGACCTGAGTTTGATCCCCAGGACCCATGTAAAATGCCAGGCATTACGGAAGGTAGAGACAGGGGGATCCCGGAAGCTCACTGGCCAGCTAGTCTAGACTAATTGGTGAGCTCCAGGCCAATGAAAACCCACCTCAAAGAAGAGGGATGGCATTTCTGGATATTACATCTGAGGTTGTTCTGGTCTCCACATATATCTGCACACACAGGAATATGAACACATATATGCATGGGGAAGGATCAAATGAGGGGAGGGAGAGAGGATGGAAGGAAGAAAGAAGAGAGGTAGAGAAAGGAAAGAAAAGATAGAGAAAAGAGAAGTTTGATGGCCATTGTGGAAGAGCTGCAATTGAGGGCCGGGAGAGGTTGGGTCATGGGACGCCAACCTCACCAAAGAAGGGACTACTCAGTCAACTTCTTGTTGCTGGAACAAAATATCTGACAAGGACTGAAGAGATTGCTCAGTGGTTAAAGCACTTGCCTGCAAAGCACTGCCTAACGACCCAGACCTGATTTCCCAGTACCCACGTAAAGCCAGATGCACAAAGTAGATCATACACCGGAGTTTGTTTGCAGCAGCTGGGGGCCTTGGCATGCCCATTCTCTCTCTTTCTCTCTCTTCTCACAAATAAAAATTTTAAAAAGAAAAGAAAAAATACCTGACAACAAATTCATTTGAGGGAGAAAGGCTCATCTTCAGCTCGCAGTCACTGTGGCCGGCAGGCGTGGGGCAGGAGCTTGAGGCAGCCCGCACACTCAGCGCTGTGGGACGTGCAGGGAAGTGAGTGCCGGTGCTCAGCCACTTTTCTTCTCCTTCTTTCTTTCTTTTTTTTGGGGGGGGGAGTTCAGTTTTTTTTGAGGTAGGGTCTTGCTCTAGCCCAGGCTGCTCTGGAATTTACCATGTAGTCTCAGGGTGGCCTCGAACTCACAGGAATCCTCCTACCTCTACCAAGTGCTGGGATTAAAGGTATGTGCCACCACACCCAGCTCAGCTAGTTTTCCTTTCTTTGCTTTCTTTCTTTATCTTTGTCTTTTTTTTTTTTTTGGCAGTGTCTCTAGCCCAGACTATCCTGTATCTCACTCTGTAAGCCAGGCTGGCCTGGAACTCATGGCAATCCTCCTACCTCAGCTTCCCAAATGATGAGATTATAGGTGTGAGCCCTTATACTCAGCCCTAGCTTCCTTCTTTTTGTACAGTACAGGGCCCCCAGCCCATGAAATGGTGTTGTCCATAGTTAAGGTGGATCATCCTACCTCAATGAACCTAATCAAGGTTGTCCTACATTGCCTGGCATAGTGGTACACACCTTTGATCCTAGCACTCAGGAAGCAGAGGTAGGAGGATCGCTGTGAGTTCAAGAGCAGCCTGAGACTACAGAGAGACCCTGCCTTGAAAAAGAAAAAAAGGTGTGTCCAGAAGCTCATCTAATCTACATAATCCCTCACAGGTGATTCCAGGTCCTGTCAAAAACCATCACAAAGACTAACACCTTTTTCCAGTAACTGAGTTCTTGCTGCCCCGGTGCAGACAGCTCGTGCTGCCAATAGCTGCTGTCTTGTGAGGCTGGCCCTGCTGCTTCTGGAAGCACCTGCTTGCTCTTCTGCTCCTGCCCTTGGTTGAAGTGGCGTGAAGGTCTCACTAGCAGCTGTGAAGATGCTGGCATGATGCCCTTGGACTTCCTAGACTACAGAAGCATGAGCCACAATGAGCCTCTGCGTGTGATGACTAACTAGTCTCAGGCATTCTGTTGCAGCTACAGAGAGTGGACTAGGGGCTGGGCTTTCACGTCTGGTTGGGAGCAAAACTGAAGGTAGCTAGCTGTGAGGCTTTGACTGGGGGGCCAGGGAAGGAGCAGCTGGGTTGTTGAACAGAAGCTGCGAGTAGCAGGGCACCACGAAAGGAGGTGGGGACATACCAGCTTCAATACTTCTGTGTGAGAAAAGAGTCTAGGCTGCTGTCTAGGGCAAGCACTTTTTTTCTTGTGCTCATATGCAAATGCCTCCTCTGTCTCCAGAGGCTGTGAGAGAGGATGGTGCTTGCCTGGTATCCTTCCAATGAGTGCTACCTAAAATAAGAAGACTTGTGTTTTTGTAACTGAAGAGAAATATGAATAGCACAAAATTAATCATGTAGCCATTTTACATGTATCGTTCAATGGTATTAAGTATATTCACATTGCTGTGCACATTACCACCACCCATCTCCAGCACGTCGTCATCGCCACAACTGATCTGTCCTCCACTAAATACTGCTTCCAACTCCATCTCCCAGCTCCTAGCTACCACTGTTTCCTGCTTCATCTCTGTGATTTTGATTACTCATGTCAGTGGAATCATACAATGTTTATATCTATCTTTATTTTATTTTTTTACTATAAAACATAAGTCATTTAGCAATCATTCACTTTATTTATTTATTTGCAATCAGAGAGAGAGTGAGAATGGGCACGCCAGGGCCTCCAGCCACTGCAAACGAACTCCAGATGCACACGTCACTTTGGGTATCTGGGTGTACCTGGGTACTGGGGAACCAAATCCAGGTCATTAGGCTCTGCAGGCAAGCGCCATAACCGCTGAACCATCTCTCCAGCCCGATCAATCACTTTTCCAAAAAAACACAAACTGGACTCATCCCAGACTGACTCATCTTTGTAGGCTAGGAAGAGGCCCTGGATAGAGAGGCTGCTAGGGGTTCTCCTTGCACCTCACACTCCGGCTGCTTCATTCACCCCAGGGTTCCATGTTCTGCCACCTGTGACAAGGGCATGGAAAATGACTAGAAGACTCAGGTACAAGAAGGTCACAGCAACACCAAGGTTTTCTGATGCTAACTGCTGGTATGTTCCAGTTTGTAACTGAGCTACAATATCACAAAGCACTATCAAATAGTTTCACCCACCTGACATCAAAATAGAAGAGACTGATTGAGAGGGGGAGGGGATATGATGGAGAATGGAGTTTCAAAAGGGAAAGTGGGGGAAGGGAGGGCATTACTATGGGATACATATATATTGGTTTCTCGAGGTAGGGTCTCACTCTGGCCCAGGCTGACCTGGAATTCACTATGTAGTCTCAAGGTGGCCTGGAACTCATGGCAATCTTCCTACCTCTGCCTCCCAAGTGCTGGGATTAAAGGTGTGTGCCCCCATGCCTGGCTTGGGATATTTTTTATAATCATGGAAGTTGTTAATAAAAAAAATTTGAAAAAGAAAAAAAGAATAGTTTCGCCCACTGACCTTACTGTCCTTGTTCTTAGAAGTTCCCTTTGGGGCTGGTTATGTCTTTCAGTCTAGCTTTTACATAATCTGGAATGTCAATGCTAACATCCGCCAACAGTGTCCATGTGCAAATAGAAAGTTTGTTTCAGGACAGCCCCAGGTGGCAATAGTGTTTATCCCTCTGTAGAGTATACTGGGTGACACACCCTTGAACAGGCTGGGCAAATGCAGCACGAGGCAGGAACACACAACTGTCTACTGTCGAACTTGCTTCCCATTCAATCTGGACACTGTCCCACAGTCAGGGCCGAAATCTTGACATCAGTGGTGACCCTAGTCTACCAGACTTGTATGAAACAGAAATCCATTTCTTCCTGTATGAAATGGAACTTTCCAAAGCTGACAGTCATATTCTTAGGCGGCATCTTGAGAAGCACCAGCGGGTCTTTGGCTCCCTGGCTCTAGACCGGGTGTGGCACAGCTTCCTTCTGAGCAGCCAGGGACTTACGAATTTGCTTGATAGATCTGAGGCTGGGAAATGTGGTTTAGCTTTGGATCCACCACCTGAGAGATATCCTGCCCATGCCTACTTCCAGCATCCCTGATTGAACCACACTCTGCAGCAGACCATTCCACAATTGGTTCTTTTGTTTTTGTTTTGTTTTATCGAGATAGGGTCTCACTCTAGCCCAGGCTGACCTGGCACTCACTCAGTAGTCCCAGGCTGGTCTCAAACGCACAGTGCTCCTCCTACCTCTACCTCCAGAGTGCTGGGTTTAAAGGCGTGCACCACCACACCCAGCTAAATGGTTCTTTAAAAAAAAAAAAAAAAATGCTGGGCGTGGTGGCGCACGTCTTTAATCCCAGCACTCGGGAGGGCAGAGGTAGGAGGATCGCTGTGAGTTTGAGGCCACCTTGAGACTACATAATGAATTGCAGGTCATCCTGAGCTAGAATAAGATCCTACCTCGAAAAACAAAAAAAGCAAACTGGCTGGAGACATGGCTTAGTGGTTAAGCGCTTGCCTATGAAGCCTAAGGACCCTCGTTCAGGGCTCAACTTCCCAGGACCCACGTAAGCCAGATGCACAAGGGGGCACATGCATCTGGAGTTTGTTTGCAGTGGCTGGAGGCCCTGGCGTGCTCATTCTCTATCTGCCTTTTTCTCTCTGTGTCTGTTGCTCTCAAATAAATAAATACAAATTTTTAAAAAATAAAGTCTCGGGACTGGAGAGTTGGCTTAGCGGTTAAGCGCTTGCCTGTGAAGCCTAAGGACCCCGGTTTGAGGCTCGATTCTCTAGGACCCACGTAAGCCAGATGCACAAGGTGGCGCATGCATCTGGAGTTCGTTTGCAGTGGCTAGAGGGCCTGATGTACCCATTCTCTTTCTCTCTCTCTCTCCCTCTCTCTCTTTCTCTGTCTGTCTGTCGCTCTCAAATAAATAGATAATAAAAATTAAGAAAAATAGAGTCTCTTTGCTACTACAAATGAACTACCAGACTGCAAAGGAACATTGGGATTGCAGATTTTGTTCTTTTTTTTTTTTAAGGTAGGGTCTTGCTGTAGCCCAGGCTGACCTAGAACTCACTCTGTAGTCCTTTTTTTAAAAAAAATAAATATTTTATTTATTTGAGAGAGAAAGAGAGGCAGATAGAGAGAAAGAGAGAATGGGTGCACCTTTAGCCACTGCAAACGAACTCCAGATGCATGCACCTCTTTGTGCACCTGGCTTGTGTGGGTCCTGGAGAATCTAACCCGGGTCCTTCGGTTTTGCAGGCAAACACCTTAACCACTAAGCCATTTCACCAGCCATGTTCGTTTTAGGCAGGTTTACAGCTTTAGTCCAGGCTGACCTGAAACTCACTCTATAGCTCCGGCTGGTCTCGAATTCTTACCTCAACCTCCTAAGTGTTGGAATTAAAGGTGTGCACCATCATGCCCAGTTGCATCCAGCTTTATATGGGTCCTGGGGAGTTGAACCTGGACCAGCAGGCTTTGCAAGCAAGCATCTTGAGCTGCTGAGCCATCTCTCCAGTCTCTTGCTTTTAAAAAAAAAATATTTCCAGTTGACAAATCATAATTGTGTACATCTATGAAAGTGTAGAACATGCTGCTTTGTTACAACATGCTATGATGAAATCAAACTAATTGGGCTGGGTATGTGGCTCAGTGGAAGAATTGCTTGCCTAGCCTGCATAGGCTCCTGGTTCCATCCCCAGCACCACAATAAAATTAAATGAAAATTAAATAAATAATCATACCAATCCACATATCCACTTATTTACCTTTTACCATGTATGGTGAGAGAGTGGAACATTGCTCTTAGCTGGCTCGTGATCTATTATGTTCTTAATGAACATAGTCTCCCTACTGAGCCACAGATCTCTTTTCTCACAGGAGGAATCCCCAAGTAGAAAGTGGCCCCTTGTAAAATCAGGGTTAAATATTGTTTCATCTAAGCCCAAACTCACCATGGGTGATGGCTACCCTTGGCTCCACCACAGAAAGTCTAGCAACTGCCCCACCAGGGCCCTGGACAGATGAGGAGGAGACACCCCAATGGGAAAGAAGCATCAGAGTGGTGGTGGGGGGCTCCCCTGCAGCCCATCTATGAGCCCTCATACTGGGTGCTGTTGCCATGGAAACAGAAGTGGTACCCAGAGCCCTAAGTCAGAGAGAGGAAAGGAGATGGCTGGAGAGATGAGTGAGTCAGTTCAGGCAGAAGCTCTGCTGGATGTCACTGCCTTCTCTGAATCTTTCTAGAAAGTATTCTGTCTCCTGTATTAAGTGTCCTACTCAGCCCTAGGACAGCTCTGCAGGGTTTGTTTATACAGAGTAACCTGGCTCCAGAGGGAGGCCTGGGGTCAGGCAATCCTTTCTCCTTACTGAGGACCATCCAGGAGCATCTGACCCCAGCTTGATGATGTTGGATCTGCAGCGATCTTGAAATGCATTCTCATGGCACGGAAAGAAATCCAGAGCCCACAGGGATTGTTATGGGGGCAGGGGGGTCGTGGGGGGGCGGGGGGGGGCGAGGCGGCAGCTCATGGCAAGTCCTGCTCAGTTAGTGAGCCAGCGCTGCTCTCTAGTGGACAGGCCATGAGCCGCAGGGAGTGGTCGGATGACCTGACCACAAGCAAGAATGGGTTGACATAATTCTCTGCACAGCAACCCACAAGCCACATGCTACCTGGGTCTGTAAATCTGTAGCATCCTGCATTGCCCTGTTAATTAAAGTTCCCAGAAAACCTGTGTCAGATTCTACAAGGTCAATGACTGAACTTTGTAATTATGGAAAGTTAAGAACCAAATTACCTTGGACAATTTTTAGTCCCTTTGAAAGCCATTCATTGTCCACTGCCATGTCTGATCTAACATCCTATGGTTATCAAAACCTTTAAAATGTATTCTTTTTAATATTTTATTTTTATTTATTTATTTGAGAAAGAGAGAGGGGCAGATAGAGGAAGAGAAAATGGGTGTACCAGGGCCTCTAGCCACAGCAAATGAACTCCAGACACATGCACCACCATGTGCATCTGGCTTATGTGGGTACTAGAGAACTGAACCTGGGTTCCTAGGCGTTGCAGGCAAGTGCTTTAACCACTAAGTATAAAATGTATTCTCAACAAAGCTAAAGGCCTCTTCCCAGGGGAGGGACTTACCTACAAGGAAGTCACTCAGCTTTTCAAAAAGAGAGGCAGATAGAGGTAGGGTGGTACTGTTTTGGGTTTGTATTTTTTTTTCTCCTGAGGGGATTCTCCATGCAAACAGAGGGATCATCCAGAAACCAGGGGTGGAGGATGAGCTTCAGAGCTAACAGATACCATTTACAACCTGCTGAGGTGATACAGCATCTTGAGACCCCACAGGGGAAAGAGGAGCTCACTTGTGGTGTGGCCATTATGCACTGAGGGGAGGGAAGTAACCCTGCAGCTGTGATCACTCTTTCACCCAAAGTGACCTAAGTCTCCCAACCTCAGAAAGGGGCCCTTGGCTCTGTCCTCTCCCACCCTCTGTCCATGCGCAGCCACGCTTCCCAGGAAGCTCCAGTCTGTCCCTTGTTCATGCTCTCTGTGACCCCTGACCCCATCTCATGCTTGCCCGGAAGTGCTCTTGGCTGCTCAGCCACCTCCCCAGGTCCAAAATTTAATTCTTCTTTTAAAATGTTCATCATTATTTCTTTATTTATTTGAGAGGGGTGGGGAGCAGGAACAGAGCGGCCCTGGGCACCGCAGGGGCTCTTGTAACGTGCTGAAGGCACACACACCACTTTAAGCATCCGCCTTTATGTGGGTACTAGGGAGTCCAACCAGCAGGCAGGCTTTGCAAGCAAGTGCCTTTGACCGCTGAGCCATCTCCTGAGCCTCAAAATTCAATTCTTGATGTAAAATTAAGTAAGCACATCCATCTCATTGTAATTTGCAAATTATAGGTTTTGTCGTTAGGAAATGGTAAAATTATAACTATACCAAATATTGTTTTAAAATAGATTATGATTTATTATCAGTAAATATTTGTCTATTTTATATACCTATATAACCAGGGTTGTGTAAAAATTCCTTGGGGTGGGAGGAGGGGTTCACAAGTGGAAAAAGTTTAAGAAGTCGTGGTTTAAAGCTCACAGGAGGACAGGTGTAGTTCTCTGCAAATAACTATGCTGTTTTATATAAGGGACTTGAGCATCTTTGAATTTTGGTGTCAATAGAGGGTCCTGGAAGCAGTCTCCCCAGGATGCTGAGGGGTGGTGTGTGTGTGTGTGTGTGTGTGTGTGTGTGTGTGTGTCTTCATTGTCATCACAGCTCAGAAGTTAGAGACTTGGCGACACCCACTGGAGGGAGCTGGCTAAATCATACCAGACTGCTGTGCTACCGCTTAAAGTCACGCCTTTGGCGTGAGCGGCCACCAGGAGGCCTTGGGGAGGCACAGTCTGGGCTGAGTGGGAGCTTTGGAACAGGGTCAGGCCTCCTCCGGGATATGAGCAAGAGAACTCGCTCCTGCTCTGCATTCATTCATTCATTCCTTCATTCTCTCCCTCCCTCTCTTTCTCCCCCAGTTTTTCTCATTCTCCAGGTCCAGGCTCTCAGAGTCCGGCTTAGACGTTGCGGAGTGCAGGACAGCGCTCGGATGGCTGAGGTCCACTTCTTCCAGGCGTGGCTAACTCCAGCTTTGCTCACGGTGTGCGTGCGGCTGATCGGGTGTTGTCTGCGCATTTGTGGGATGGTCCCTACCCACCCGGGCGCGCTGGGTGGATGCTCTGGAACCCCGCGGACTGCAGCTCAGCAGATCTGCCTGGCCCCGTCCCTAGCCCCTCCCTGACCCTGTCCCTCTCGCCCCGGTCCCTAGCTACTCTCCCCTCCCGAGTTCCTGTTCCCCCCACCCTAATTTCCCAGACCCTGTCCCCCTGGCCCTGCCCCTACTCCCTCCCTGTCACCTTGCCCTGCCCCTAGCTTCTTCCGGACCCTGTCCCCTGGCCTGCGCCCCCCTCCCAGTTCCCTCTGTCCTGGCGCTTGTCCCGTCCCATGCTCCACAACCGGTTGTAACCATGACTTATTTGTATATTGAGGTCACCGGGTCCCTGGGGACAGGGGTTGTCTGCCACTGCAGCCTGCCTTGGAATGGGCCCCATAGTGTAGACACTCCTTTGCCAAGTAAGTGACAGGAGCAGAAGATCACTTAATCCTCACCCCTTCCTTTTTATATTATTTATTTATTTATTTATTTGAGAGAGAGAGAGAAAGAGGCAGGGGGCGGGGGGTTGGCGAGGGGCAGCGCACCAGGGCCTCCAGCCACTGCAAACGAACTCCAGACGCATGTGCCCCTGTGCATGTGGCTTACTTGGGCCCCAGAGAATCGAACGAGGATCCTATGGCTTTCAGGCAAATGCCTTACCGGCTAAGCCATCTCTTCAGCCCCACGCCTTCCTTTTTGTTTTCAAATTTTCTATAAAAATGGTATGTTATACTAAAATTATATTAAATTTTGGTTTAGAATGTGAATATGTTCCATGATTCCATAGGCCCAGGTAGGAAGATCCTAAATTAGAGGTCAGTTTGGATGACATAGGGAGACCCTGTTTCAATAAAAATACGGGCTGGGAGATGGCTCACCAATTAAAGATGCTTACAACGCTTGTCAGCCTGGGTTCAATTCCCCAGTATCCACTTAAAGCCAAATGCACAAAATGGCACATGCATCTGGAGTATGTTTATAGTGGCAAGAGACCCTCATGTATCCCCACTCTCTCTCCTCCCAGATAAATAAATAAAAATAGTTTTAAAAAATTAAAATAAAGTGTGGTGTGGTGGTGCATGCCTTTAATCCCAGCACTTGGGAGACTGTGGTAAGAGGATCACCATGAGTTTGAGGCCTCCCTGAGGCGACAGAATGAATTCTAGGTCAGCCTAGGCTAGAGCAAAATCCTGCCTCAAAAAAAGAAATTAAAATTAAGGGCTAGAGAAATGGTTTAGCAGTTAAGGCACTTGCCTGCAAAGCCAAAGGACCCAGGTTTGATTCCCCAGTACCCATGTAAGCCAGATGCACAAGGTGGCACATGCATCTGGAATTCATTTGCAATGGCTGGAGACCCTGACACATCCATTCTTTCTCTGCCTCTCTCTTTTTCTCTCTCTCTCTCAAATAAATACATATTAAAATTAAAAAGTAAAGCTGGGTGTGGTGATGCAAACCTCTAATCCCAGCACCTGGGAGGTGGAGACAAAAGGAGGGCAATCAGGAGTTCAAGGTCATCCTGTTCCACATAGCGAGTTTGGGGCCAGTCTGGCCTACATGAGACGGTTGTCTCAAAAAACAAGTTCCTTCCAATAATTAACAAAATAAAAATAGTAAATGTGGGCTGGAGAGATTGCTCAGTGGTTAGAGGCCTGCTGGCCTGTGTTCAGTTCCCCAATACCCACATAAAGCCAGATGTGCAAAGTAGTACATGTATCCGGAGTTCACTTGCAGTGGCAAGAGGCCCTGATGTGCCCATTTTCTCTTTCTTTCTGCTTGCACATTTCATGTATATATGTGTGTGTGTTGTTTGTTTTCATTTTTTTAAATTTATTTTATTTATTTATCTTGAGAGAGAGAGAGAGAGAGAGAGAGAGAGAGAGAGAGAGAGAATGGGCACGTCAGGGCCTCCAGCCACTGCAAACAAATTCCAGATGCATGCGCCCCCTTGTGCATCTGGCTTACGTGGGTCCTGGGGAATTGAACCCAAATCCTTTGGCTTTGCAGGCAAGTGCCTTAACTACTAAGCCATCTCTCCAGCCCTGTTTTTGTTTTTTTGAGGGAGGGTCTCACTCTAGCCCAGGCTGACCTGGAATTCACTATGTACTCTCAAGTTGGCCTCAAACTCACAGGTATCCTCCTACTCAGCCTCCTTGAATGCTGGTTATAGGCATGTGCCACCAAACCCAGCAAATTTTTGTAATTTAAAAAATAGTAAATGTGAACTTCAGAAGGATAAGCCTGGTGTGCTGAGCTGGGGAAGTGGAAGGGACAGGTGTCACCCTGGCCACCCATCAGGACGAAAAGGTCACAGTCCTGTCCTCATTGCAGAGATCCTATGGGAATGTGGCCATGCAGGCTGTTCCTGCTTGTCCCTGCGTCAGACTGCCCATCCACCCTGTCTCTCTGGTGTAGGTTGTAGGTGTCATATGAAGTTACTTACAGATGCCTCCTTCCCAGAGCTCCTTTGGAAGATGGGCCTGGCCTTTGGGGCTTGCTGAGCAGGAGCAGGGTAGCAACTCCCAGCACACAGACACTTCTACTGGAGTCGACTTTTTTTTTTTTTTTTTTTGGCATGTGTATGTGGCAGAGTATGTGTAGTGTGATGTACGTGCATGTGGAGGCCAGGGGAGAATGTTGGGTGTTCTCTGTTGCTCAACCACATATTACCTTGAGCCAGGATTTCTCCTTCAATCCTAGCTGCAGTGTTTCAGTCAGCCACATACAGTCACTGTCCACCCTCATGCCCTGCACTGGAGTTGTAGACATGCATCCAGCTTTTTATTTATTTAGTTGGAGAGAGAGAGAGAGAATGGGCACTCCAGGGCTTCCAGCCACTGCAAACGAACTCCAGATACATGTGCCATTTTGTGCATCTGGCTTCACTTGGGTGCCAGGGAATCAAACCTGGGTTGTTAGACTTTGTAGGCAAATGCCTTTACTGCTGAGCCATCTCTCTAGCCCACATCAGCTTTTTACACAGATTCTGAGGGAACTGAAGTGGAGCAGTCTGAGGCCTTCCCAGGTTCTCGCGCTTTAGTAGCAAGTTCTCTTAACCGCTGAGTCAGCTTCCCAGCCCTGGAGTCCACATCTTGAGGGGGCATGGCCAGGGCTCTGGACATGAGGAGCACAGGCTGACACATTCAGAATAGTTACCTGGATCAGTGTCTGCTCACCTCATGAGGGTTGTGCAGCTGCCAGATTGAACATGGGGTTCTCTGTGCCTCAACATTTCTACCTAGGAGATAGGCTCACAGGCTCCTCTAGAGTCCATATCCAATACCTGCTTTTTCCTCCCCTTCCCTTTTAGCCCTCTTCCTTCCCCAAATTGTTCCCCTCCTCCTACCTTCATATATGTGTGTGAGATGGGGTCTTCCTCTAGCCCAGGCTGACCTGAAATTTGTGTGATCTTCCTAACTCTGCCTCCTAAATGCTGACATTAGGTATAGGAGCTTTCAAGCTCATATATACAGTACATTCCACATGTAAGTGAAAACCTGTAATATTTGCCTGAGTCAGGCTTATTTCACTTAACATAATGATCTTCAGTTCCATTTTCCTGCAAATAATGGCATTCTTCTTGATGGCTGAATACAATTCCATTAGGGGCATTTTCTTCTATGGAATAGCCGCTGGTAAGCAGTCCATGCTCCAGTAAATAATCCCTCATTCATGCTCATGCAAGAAACCCTAACTAAACTCAATAAGTCACCAAAAAATATATGATAATATGAGAAGGAATAGTTGGGAGGAAGAAGAGGATTCAGTGGGAGTAGAAGTGAGGAAAAGAGAGTAATAGGAATGAATATGATTGAAATGCACTATACACATGTATGAAATTGTCAAAAAATAAAATAATGAAATAAAAATTTTAAAACTCCATTAAGTACACATACCATATTTTCTTTAGTCATTCATCTGTTGATAGAAAACTGGACTATTACAAATCTTGGATGTTGTGAATAGTGTCCCAATAAATGTGGACCCCAAATTTACATATATTTTAATTACATATATATTATATGTGACATGAAAGCAGGACTGTTTGAAGAGAGGAAAGCGACAGGTAGGAGGGAGGAAGGGGTCAAGAGAGGGTGATGTGGGTGAACATGAACAAAGTACTATGATGTACATGTATGAAAATGCAAAGGCCATACTTTTGTACACTAACAAAAACACAGCAATTTGTTTTTTCTTAAGCGTTATGTGTTTCATTTCTCTATTAATGTACTTATTTTGAGACAGAGTTCTATAGCCCTGCCTGGACTCCCAGTGTGGTGCTCCTCCTGCCTCAGCGCCCGTTCTCCCAGTGCTGGGCGTACAGGTGTGTACTGCCACTCTGGACCCCTTCATTCGCCAAATTTACTAAATGATTCTTTACTAACTAAAAAAGTAAAACAGAAAGGAAGAGCCACACTCCATTGGCAGGTAATTTTGTCACCTGCCACCTCTGACTAAGAGCACCTGGCCTCTCCCCAAGACCCTGGGCACCTCCTGCAGTCCAGCTGTTTGCCTTTCTCTTTGGGCACAGCATAAAAGGGCCCATCCCAGTGCCCTGGAAGTTCACCCTTAGTCCTGCCTCAGCAAGGGTCCTGCTGAGAACAGAAGTAGCCAGTGTGGGCTGGAGTCAGAGGCAAGTGGTACTGGAGTGTATGAAAAATCCTGGATGCCGTGAGCCTGGGATAGTCAAGCCTCAGGCAGCCCAGCCTGCTTTCCAGGGAGGAGGAGATGGCAGGACAGCTAGGACAGGGCCTGGCAGAGGGCGCAGCCGAGCGTGGGCCCCTCACATTCCTCCCACTGGAACTCCCTCTCTTGCAGCCATACATTGTATTTGACTCAAGGGTGTTTTTCTTGGCTCTAAATAGCAGGATTAGTTACACGCTTTGTAATTTTTGGTATTGAAGGTATTTTTAACCAGCACAGTCAGCATCGTGGGAACATCCTGGAGTTGCCGGCATGTCTGTAGTCTAAAATCAACACTGTTCCCACCACCAACCTTCCTCTTTTACCATGAAGTGGCTTAATAGTATTTCTAACTTGTCGTTTAGGGCTTCAGTTGAAACGTAGGTAGGTGTGAGGAAACCAGAGCTCTCCTATTGTGAAGGTTCATCATTATTGGACTGGATTTATCCTCACTATGGCAACACCTCTGGGTATGTCTCCGAGAGTGTTTCCAGAAAGGTTTAGCTGAGGTAGGAAGACCTGCCCTGAATAGGGGCAGCCCCATCTCCATGGGTTGGGGTTCCAGACGGACTAAAGCGGAGACAGTGAGCTGAACACCAGCATTCACTCTCTCTGCTTCCTGACTGCAGTGCAGTGTGATCAGCCATCTCCTGCTCCTGCCTTCCCCGCCCCGAGGGACTCTGCCCTCAAACTGTGACCCCAAATAAGCCCTTCCTTCTTTAAGTTGATTTCGTTGAATGTTTTGTCACAGCAAGAAGAAAAGTAACTATTACACCTATGGTTAACTCTTCTTTCTCACAACGGCAAAGAATAGGGTAAGAAGGGCCAGAATGCACAGTATGTTCCGGGCAGGGAGAGTTAAGGGCCAAAGACCTTGCCCTTCCCAGAAAGAGGAGCGTCCCCCTGGCTATCTGCCACACACTCCAGTGGGGACCAAAGCAAAAGTGGGAGGCATTTGTGGTCATTTATGTTAGTTATCTGTTGCTGTGGCACATATCACCACAAACTTAGTGGATCTATGAAATACTGCAAAAGCCCTTGTCCCCAGCCTGTGATGCTATTGGGAGACAGCGGAACCCTTAGGAGATGGAGCTTAGTGGGAGGAAGTTGGAGCCTCGGGGGTGTGCCCTTGAGGGTGATATTCAGACCCTGGCCCCTCTTCTGACTTTGCTTCATGGCTTCCATGAAGTAAGTAGCTTCTTCTACCACACACCCTGCCGTGATGCTGTGACTTGACACAGGCCCAGAGTGACAGGACCACGAGAGCCTGGGCCTCAGAATCAGAATATGCTATTACCCTCTTTCTTAAATCTCAGGCACTTTGTCACAGCAATGAAAAGAAAGAAAGGGGGGCAGAGGGATGGCTTAGTGGTTAAGGCATTTGCCTGCAAAGCCAAAGAACCAAGGTTCAATTCCTCAGGACCCACATTAGCCAGATGCACAAGGTGGCACATGCATTTGGAGTTTATTTGCAGTGGATGGAGGCCCTGGAACACCCATTCTCTCTCTCTCCTTCTTTCTCTCTGTCAAATAAATAAATAAAATAAAAATTAAAAATTAAAAAAAGACTAATACTACATGTTAATGATCTCACTGTTTCAATGGGTCATGCAGAGTTCATAAAGCAGGCTGAGGAGCTGGCTTAGCAGTTAAAAGGTGCTTGCTTGCAAAGTTTGCCATCCTGGGTTCAGTTCCCCAGTGTCCAGGTATAGCCAGAAGCACAAAGTGGCAGCAGCATTTGGAGGTCGTTTACAGCACCAAAAGGCCCCTAGCACACCCACACTCTCTCTCTTTTGAGGAATGGCTTCATTGGGTCTTCTGTTTCCAGGTCTCTTTTTCAGTGCTGGGGACTAAGCACAGTGCCTTGAACATGGTAGGCAAGTGCTCTACCACTGAACTACAGCCCCAGCTATCCCTGTCTCCCAGAAGATGACAAGCGTCACCTGGCCTGTGGCCTCATCTATAGGCTCAGCTGTCTGGGCATCCACTTCCGGGTTCTCTCCATGGCTGCTAGCAGGATACGCTTCCTTTTCAGTATGAATTGAGGCTAAGACGCTGTTGCTGGTTCTCAGTCAAACTGGCTTCCCCAGCGGGTCAACTTGCTACATCAAAGCCAGTAGAGGAAGTGTCTGAATCTAGTCTTAGCACATCGTGACATCTATCCTCAATGTTGCTGAATTCTGCTATTTATAAGGAAGTTACTCAAGGGTTGTGCTGTTCTTGCAAGTACTCTTAATTTTGACAATCATCATCACCGGCAATCGGGTTCTTTTATTTCATTCCTTTTTTTTTTTTTTTTTTTTTTTTTTTTTTTTTTTTGCTGTTGTTGTTTGAGACAGGCTCTCATCAACCCCAGGCTGGCCTCAGAGCCCACCCTGTAGTTGAGGATTACCTTGAACTTCTGATCCTCCAGTCTCTATCTCCTAAGTGCTAAGATTACAGGAGTGTTTCACCAGGTTGAGCTTTATGTGGTCAACTCGAACTTGGAGCTTCATGCATGCTAGGCAGACACTCTACTAACTAATCTATATTGCAATCCTTTATCCTAATCCTTTTTTAAAAATGTTATTATTGTTTTTAAATGTTATCATTTATTTGTATGCTGTGTATGCGGCCATACCTATGCCATGGTACATGTGTGGACGTCAAAAGACAACCTGAGATTGTCATTTGATATAGGGTCTCTTCTCTTGCTTTTGCCACTGTAAAGCCAACCCACATGCTTTAGGATTTTCCAGACTTTGCTTCCCCTTGATGTAGGTGCTTGGTATTACAAATGCATATGCCACTGAGCATCTGATATTTTTATGTGGGCACTGAGAATCTGAACTCTGGTCAGCAGGCTTATAGAGTTAAGTGCCATCTCCCTAGCCTTTTGTGCCAATCTTAATCACTAATATAAATAACTCAGACCAGTTGGGCATAATGAAACAAACCTGTAATCCCAGCACTTGGGAGTCTGATGTAGGAGAATTACTGCAAGTTTGAGTCCAGCCTCATCTTCATAGTGAGTTAAAGCTAGCTAGGGCTATATAATATGACCTTATCTCATTTTTTTAAAGATTTCAATATAAATTTAAACACAGATGTTGAGAGAAAGAGAGATGCTTGAGAGAACAGTTGTTAGTCAGACATAGTGACTTACACTTGTAAATCCCAACACTTGGGAGAATGTCTCTAGTGAGAGTCAAACATTTTCATCTGAGTTGTACAACTATCCTTTTTTTTTTTCCTGGTTTTTCAAGGTAGGGTTTCACTCTAGCCCAGGCTGACCTGGAACTCACTATGTAGTCTCAGGTGGCGTCGAACTCACGGTGATCCTCCTACCTCTGCCTCCTGAGTACTGGGATTAAAGGCGTGCGCCACCACACTTGGCTAACTGACAATTTTTTATTTCTTATTTGCTTGTGAGTAGAGAGTATGAAGGCTTTGGGGCCTCTGGCTGCTGCAAATGAACTCCAGATGCATGTGCCATTTTGTACATCTGGTTTTTACATGGGTACTGGGGAATCAACAACCAACCATGATAGCACCTTGTTCTCAGACTTCCAGCTTCCAGAACCATGAAAAGTCAATTTCTGTTGCTTAAGCAGTGATAGCAATTTTGTTACAGCAGCCCCAAAAGACTAGTGTGTCCCTCTGGAGGCATGCCTTATATTCTGAGAGAGGGCATTCTTGGCCATTTGGTTCTATCATCTGGACAGATGTAGAGGTTATCTTCTTGTTTCTGGGACAAAATGCCTGACCAGAAACAGCTTATGGAAGGAAAGGGTTTATTTCCAACTTACAGTTTTGAGGGGAAATCTCATCATGGAGGGGAAAGCATAGCAAGAGCAGACAGCAGGTGTTACATCTCCACAGCAGCAGGGAGGAAGTAGAGAGTGAGCTTTGAACACCCAGTGGAGCTGGACTAATAAACCTCAAGGCCTGCCTCTGGTGACTCACCTCCTCCAGCAAGACTCCACCTCCCAAAGGCTCCACCACTGGGAGTTAAGTATGAGGTCTAATGACAAGCACATGAGGCTATGGGGAACACTTTATATTCAAACTACCACAGGAAATCTTGAAGGTTGAGGGTCTCTTGCATGTTCCTTCCTGAAGATTTCACAGGATGTGCATACAGTAGTCTTCCCTTATCCAAAGGGCACATGTTCCAAGGCATTCCATGATGCCTCCAATTGTGGCTAGTACCAAGCCTTCTATATACTATGATTTTTCTTATGTTCACATACTTACAATAAAGTTTAATTTATAAATTGGGTACAATAAGAGATAACAATAGCAAATAATAAAATAGAACAATTGGGGCTGGAGCGGTAGAGTGCATGCTTAGTATTCATGGAGCCCTGGGTTTAATCCCAAGCACCACTAGAAATAAAATAGAACTCATAATAAGATAACACAATCTTACAAAACTATATAAGGCTTCCTGGTCTCTGAAGACACTCTAAGTTGAACTGAGAATCACCAGCTGGGGTCTAGAAATTTGAAGCTAGGAACTGCATCTGAGGGAGAACATGTGGTATTTATCTTTTTGAGCCCATTACCTCACTTAGCATAATTTGTTCCAATCCCATTTATTGTCCTGGAAATGTCTCAATTTCACTTTTCTTTATAGCTGAATAAAATTCCGTTATGTATATGCATAACATTTTCATTAACCAGTCATCAGTTGATGAACATTTAGGCTGGTTCCATGTTCTTGCTATTGTGAATGAAGCAGCAATGAACATGGATGTGCAAATATCTCTCTAGTATAGAACTCTTTTATTTTTATTTATTTATTTATTTGAGAGAGAGAGAGAGATATACAGAGAGAGAGAGAGAGAGAATGGCACACCAGGGCCTTTACATGCTGCAAACAAACTCCAGACACATGTGCCACCCTGTGTATCTATCTTACGTGGGTCCTGGGAAATTGAACCTGGGTCCTTTGGTGTTGCAGGTAAGTGTCTTAACCGCTAAGCCATCTCTCCAGCCCTAGAACTCTTTTACTATTTAAAAAAATATTTTATTTATTTATTTATTTGAGAGAGCGAGGCAGATAGAAAGAGAGAGAGAATGGAGTACATCTAGCCACTGTAAACAAACTCTAGATGCTTGTGCCACCTTGCACATCTGGTTTACATGAGTCCTGGGGAATCAAACTTGGGTCCTTAGGCTTTGCAGGCAAGTGCCTTAACTGCTAAGCTATTTCTTCAGCTCCCCCCCCCCATTTTTTTGTTTATTTTGAGGTAGGGTCTCACTCTAGTCCAGGCTGACCTGGAATTTACTATGAATTCTCAGGCTGGCTTCGAACTCATAGCGATCCTCCTATCTCTGCCTCCAAAGTTCTGGGATTAAATGCATGTGTACCACAACCCCTGGATATTTTTATATTTTTGAGAACTCTCCACGCTGATTTTCGTAGTGACTGCCCCAGTTCACACTCCCAGTAGGAAGTGTCACAATATTTTTCAAGGACTGAAAGGAAAGAACCATTAGCCAATAACTCTATAGTAGTGGAAATATCCTCTGGGAATGAAAGGGAATCAGGCTCTCAAATGAAGGAAATGAAGATATGTTGCCAAAGGAATACTTTGAAAAAAATAATAGCTGGGGCTGGGAAGATGGTTCAGCAGTTAAAAGTGCTTGTTTGTACAGCCTGACAGCCTGGCTTCAATTCCCAAGGGACCCACGTAAGCTGGACATAAAATGTGGCACAAGAGTCCAGTGTTCATTTGCAGTGATGGGAGGCCCTCGTGTACATGTACACACACACACACACACACACACACACACACACACACGCAAGAGACAAGATATGTAAAGAAACTTATTGAGCCAGGTGAGATCCCTACTGAGAAGCAGGAGCAAGCTGCTGCTAATCAGTGTGGATGAACTCTGAGAAGTTCTCTTCACACAACTGTCCTGGCTGAGCCAGCAAGAGCTGTAAGAACTGCAGAGAAGGGCTTCTCCCCATTCACGCTAGGCTTGCACAATAAGAAGACCCTGAAGGAGAGGACAACGGGGGCCAGCTGAACTCTACAAAAACATCTGCAGGCAGCATCACACAATCTCTCCTCCTCTATATGCCAACACCAGGAATTCCCGAGATTGCAGGAAGCCAAGGACTCCCATTCGTCTCTCCCCCAACTATAGCATCAAGACTAGCTGATTCGAGCCACTTCCCCACCTAACCAGTTAAGACAAGCCAGTAGTGCACCAAGGAGGGAAATTGTTTCACAACTCAGTGTAGGTGAGGTAGAAACTCGCCCATTAAGATAACTGGGCTGATTTCCAGTGGGGTAACATACCTCAAATCTGGTTGTAGAGGTTCAGGCTGGAAGTGTTAATCACACCCTCTGTATCAGAGCAAGCTGATAAACATCACAGAGGGAGAGAATTCAAATCCCATATCACCAAGGCTGAAATATTGATTTCATGTATATTTAATATACTTTGCCTTTTTTTTTTCTTTTTTAGTTTTCAAGGTAGTGTCCCACTCTAGCCCAGGCTGACCTGGAATTCACTATGTAGTCTCAGGCTGTCCTCAAACTTACAGCAATCCTCCTACCTCTGCCTCCTAAGTGCTGGGATTAAAGGTGTGCACCATCACACCCAGCTAGTATGCTTTAAAAAAAAATTCTACTCACATATATTATATGGTGGTTTTGTTTGTGTTTGTACATTGCTAAGTTGGATTTTAGGTTTATTCTGTCTTTTCCTCTACCAAGTACTATTGTAATTTCTGAACCACTCTTCCCACCCACAAATCTTATATTTCCCATCTCTTTCATTCTCTTTTCCACATTTTGGCTCCTTGTTTCTTCCTCTTTATACCTTTCATAGTCTCAACAACCTCTAAAATCTATGGAATCTAACAGTATCCCAAATTTCCTCTCCTAGATTCTTTTTTTTTTTTTTTCAAGGTAGAGTCTCACTCTAGCCCAGGCTGACCTGGAACTCACTTTGTAGTTTCAGGGTGGCCTTGAACTCATGGCGATCCTCCCACCTCTGCCTTCCGAGTGCTGGGATTAAAGGCCTGGCCACCACGCCCACCCCTCCCTAGATACTTTTGCCACCACAATTTTTTTTTTCAGAGTTAGCACTAGGCCCCATCCTACATGCCTCCCACTTCTTCTTTTTATTTTATTTTATTTTAGTTTTTGGTTTTTCGAGGTAGGGTCTCACTCTAGCCCAGGCTGACATGGAATTCACTATGGATTCTCAGGGTGGCCTCGAACTCATGGCAATCCTCCTACCTCTGCCTCCCGAGTGCTGGGATTAAAGGTGTGCACCACCATGCCCGGCTGCCTCCCACTTCTAAGTAACCAAAATTCTGGCATACTCCATACCAGATTTGCTTGTGTATCTACCAGAAATTACTGAAGAGCAAGGGGCCATCATTGTCAATTCCCTATGATGACATTCTCATGGCAGGCATAGTCACCAGTTTTGGTCACTCTTGCTGCAGAGTATTCTACTCTGGGAGTAACATAGAGGCCATACCAGGCACCTGGAGCTTCTAGTCTCAAGTGTTGTAGTCAGGTTTGCATTGCTGGTAGAAATCAACCAGGAGCAGCTTGTGGGACAAAGAGGTTTATTTTGGCTTATAGGCTCAAGGGGAAGCTCCACAATGGCAGGGAAAATGATGGCATGAGCAGAAGGTGGACATCACCTCCTGGACCACATAAGGTGGACAACAGGGACAGCAGAGTGTGCCAAACACTGGCACAGGGAAACAGGCTATAACACCCATAAGCCTGCCCCCAACAATACACTGCCTCCAGGAGGCATTAATTCCCAACTCTCCATCAGCTGGGAACCTAGCATTCAGAACACATAGTTATAGGGGACACCTGAATCAAACCACCACACTAAGGATATAAATTCTGAACTGCATGCCTGAGAATACAGCTCCAAGCAATGAAATAATCCAAGAAGGGAAAATCCCAAAGCAGTAATACAAGAAATCCAAAAAAAATCAAGGCAACATAACTCCTCCAAAAATTATGAATCTCAGAGTAACCACTTCCAGCAAAGTGAATTAACTGAGATGCCAGACAGAGAATTCAAAAGAATGGTGATAAGTATGTTCAAAGAAATAAGAGAAACCAAAAGAATAACATAAGAAAATAAACTCCTGAAAGAATTCCACGAGAACACTGAAAATTAACTGAACAAAATAAGGAGGTTGATACAAAATATGAGTAAGGAAATAGAAAACCAGTCTGAAGTACTGGGAACTAAAAACACAATAAGAAGCTGGAGAGATGGTTTAGTGGTTAAGGCACTTGCCTGTGAAGCCTAAGGACCCAGGTTTGATTCCCCAGTACCCACGTAAACCAGATGCACAAAGTGGCACATGCATCTAGAGTTCATTTGTAGTGGCTGGAGGCCCTGGCATGCCCATTATCTCTCTCTCTCTCTCTACCTCTTTCTCTCTTTAATAAATAAATTAAAAAAAACACAATAAGTAAAATTAAAAGCTCTATATAGAGAACTGGAGAGATTTCTCAGTGGTTAAGGCACTTGCTTGCAATGTCTGATGGCCTGGGTTCAATTCCTCAGTATCCACATAAAGCCAGATGCACAAAGTGGTATATGTGTCTGGAGTTTGTTTGCCCTGGCAGGAGGTCCTGGCATGCCTATACTCACCCTTCCTTCCTTCCTTCCTTCCTTCCTTCCTTCCTTCCTTCCTTCCTTCTTTCTTTCTTCTTCCTTTCTTTCTCTCTGTCTGCCTCTTTCTCTCTGTCTCTCTCAAATAAATAAATAAAAATATTTTAAAAGCTCCATAGAAGCCCTCACTACAATGGACTTAGGAGAGAACAGAATATCTGAGCTTGAGGACAAACAACAGGATCTGGAACATTCCAACAAAGAGAAAGATAAATTAATAAGAAGGTCCAAGTGGGAATTTCAAGATATTCAGGACACTATGAAGAGGTCAAATCCAAGAATTCTGGGTGAAGAAGGAGGAGGAGGAGGAAGAAGAGGAGGAGGAGGAGAACCCAGTCTAAAGCCATAACACACCAAATAAATAGACTCAAGAACAAAAAACATGTGATCCTCTCAACAGACACAGAAAAGGCCTTTGACAAGAATCTAACGTCCCTTCATGATAAAAGTCTTGAAGCAACTGGGAATAGAAGGGACATATTTCAACATAACAAAGGCTATATACAGCAAACATATAGTCAACATTATATTAAATGGGGAAAAACTAAATGTATTTCCACTAAAATCAGGAACAAGACAAGAGTGTCCACTTTTCCCACTCTTATTCAGTATAGTACTACAAGTCTTAGCTAGAGCAATGAGACAAAAGAAGCAGGTAAATAGGGATATAAATAGGAAAGAAAATAGTTGAATTATCTTTAGTTGTAAATGATATGATTATATACAAGAGACCCTAGAGACGCCACAAGAAAATCAGTAGCGCCAATAAACACTCTCAGCAATGCAGTGAAATGCAAAACTAAGAGACAGAAATCAGTAGCGTTCCTGTGTACCAGTGACAAACATGGTGAGGATGACGTCAGGGACCCAATCCCATTCACAATTGCCTTAAAAAAATACCTTGGGGCTGGAGAGATGGCTCAGTGGTTAAAGGCTTGCAGAGTCTGCCAAACCAGATTTGAATCCCCAGTAGCCACATTAAGCCAGATGCACAAAGTGGCTCATACATCTGGAGGACCTGAAGTGCCCATTCTCTCTCTCATTCTCTCTCTCTCTTTCTCTCCCTCTCTCTGCTCACAAACAAATAAAATATTCTTGTTTTATTTATTGAGGTAGGGTCCCACTATATAGTCTCAGGGTGGCCTCAAACTCACAGTGAACTTCCTAACTCTGCCTCTCAAGTGCTGGGATTAAAGGTGTGTGCCACCACCCCGGTTTAATAAAAGTATTATTAAACTTTAATTTAATTTGTTTATTTGAGAGAGAGAGAGGCAGAGAGAGGGAGAGAGAGAATGGGCATGCCAGGGCCTCTAGCCTCTGCAAATGAGCTCCAGAAGCATGTGCCCCCTTGTGCATCTGGCTTACGTGGGTCCTGGGGAATCGAACCAAGGTCCTTTGCAGGCAAACGCCTTAATTGCTAAGCCATCTCTCCATTCCCCTAATATTTTTTTAAAATTTTATTTATTTATTTGACAGAGAAAGAAGCAGATAGAGAAAGAGAAAGAATGGGCGCGCCAGGGCCTCTAGCCACGGCAAATGAACTCCAGTACAGGCGCCATCTTGAACATCAGGCTTACGTGAGTCTTGGAGAATTGAACCTAGGTCCTTTGGCTTTGCAGGCAGGCACCTTAACTGCTAAGCCATCTCTCCGGCCCAACAAAAATATTTTTAATGGGGCTAGAGAGATTGCTCAGTGGTTAAAGGTGCTTGCTTGCAAAGTCTGGTGGCCTGGGTTTAATCCCACAGAACCCACTTAAAGTCAAATGCACGAAGTGGCACATTCATCTGCAGTGTGTTTTCAGTGGCAGACGGCCCTGGTACACCCTCTCTTTTTTTCTTTCTCTGTCTCTCAAATAAATAAAAATAAAAGGGCTGGAGGAATTGCTTAGTGGTTAAGGCATTTGCCTGCAAAGCCAAAGGACCCAGGTTTGATTCCCAGGACCCACATTAGCCAGTTGCACAAGGGGGCGCACGTGACTGGAGTTCGTTTGCAGTGGCTGGAGGCCCTGCTGTACCCATTCTCTCTCTCTCTCTCTCTCCCTCTTTCTCTGTCAAATAAATAAATAAATAAATAAAATAGTTGTTAAAAGATTTTATTTTTATTTATTTATTAGAGACAGAGGGAGAAACAGAGAGAGAGAGAGAGAGAGAGAGAGAGAATGGGCACACCAGGTCCTCTAGCCACTGCAAACCAAACGAACTCCAGATGTGCCACCATGTGTATCTGGCTTATGTGGGACCTGGAGAATCAAACCTGAGTCCTTAGGCTTTGTAGGCATGTGCCTTAACTGCTAAGCCATCTCTCCAGCCTAAAATAAAATAGTTTTTAAAAAAATTATCTTGGAATAGACCTAATCATGAAAGTGAAAGACCTCCACAGTGAAAACTTTAAAACACTCAAGAGGGAAATTAGGGCACAAGGAAGTGGAAACATCACACATGCTCACTGATGGAAGAATCAGTATGAAATGGGCTATCTTAATAAAAGCAATCTACAGACCTAATGCACTCCCCATCAAAATTCTAATGCTATTGTTCACTCAAATAGAAAAAAAATCATAAAAATTCATTTAGAATCACAAAAGACCTGGGATAGCCAAAGCAACCCCGAGGAGAAAAAAAGTAGTATTGGCACAAAAAACGGAACAGAATAGACAATCCCAATCCAAAAGCAATGTGCCAGCCAACCACGAACTAAAAATTCTGAAAGCATGAGCCAAAGAAACCTTTGCTTCTTATAAGTTGATTTTCTCAGATATCTTGTTGCAGTAACAGAAATTGCCCTAATATAATTACTTACCTATTTGAGATGATGCTGATATAAACAAACCCATCTCACTTTCCAATGTATAAAAATATAGCACATAGAATTATGTGTTTTACAATGACTATGCTACTGCTTTATGTACTTAGTATAATGTTTGCTTTGTCATTTTAAAATGTATTTTTTCTCCTTATTTTTTAAAAAGCTTATTGTAAAGCATTATAAATGCTACACAAGCAGCAGGCTGACATATCTCATGTTTGCCATGTCTCTTGATACAGTTGTGGTGGAGACAGGAGGAATGTGAGTTTGAGGCCAGCCTGGGCTATATAGTGAGATCCTGTCTCAAAAAAATAAAAATAGGGCTGGAGAGATGGCTTAGCAGTTAAGGCACTTGTCTGCAAAGCCAAATGATCCAGGTTTGCTTCCCCAGGACTCCACGCACATGGCATGGCACATGCAGCTGGAGTTCGTTTGCAGTGGCTGGAGGCCCTGGCATGCCAATTCTTTCTCTCTCTCTCCCTCTTTCTCTCTTTTTCTCAAATAAATACATATATAAATAAATAAATACATGAATAAATTTAAAAATTTTTAAATAAATAGAATAAAGCCAGGCGTGGTGGTACATGCCTTTAATCCCAGCACTCGGGAGGCAGAGGTAGAAGTATCACCGAGAGTTTGAAGCCACCCTGAGACTACATAGTGAATTCCAAGTCAGCCTGAGCTAGAGTGAAACCCTACCTCGAAAAACAAACAAACGAAAAAATAAATAAAAATAAATAAATTTAAAAAAATAAAAAAAGAAGCCACTGAAAGGAATTGACTTAGAACTTACCAGTTTGTGCAAGTATATAATGTTCACGCAACAACCAGATCACCTAACAATGTGATTTAGGACCCAGGTTCATTTCCCCAGCACCCACATAAATCAGATGCAAAAGGTGGTACACGTATCTTGAGTTCATTCGCAGTAGCTAGAGGTCCTGGTGTGTTCATTCTCTCTCTCTATCTGTTTCTTTCTTTCTCTCTCTCTCCAAATAAACAAATAAATAAATTTGTTTTTAAAAAAAGAAAGAAAAGCGACTGAGTATGTAGCTCAGTTGGTAGAGTGCTTACCTAGCATTCATGAAGTCCTGTATTAAATCCCTAGCAACCAAAAATCACTCTGGTACAAAACTCACAAAAAGACAAAGAAACATAGAAGATCACAGTACAACATCTCTCATGAATATACATATAAAAATCTTTAATAAAAAAATATTAGCAAGTAGCAAGCAGTGGTTAAGGCACTCGCCTACAAAGCCTATAAAACCTGAGTTTGATTCCCCAGTACCTACATAAAACCAGATGCACAAGGTGGCACTTGTGTCTGGAGTTTGTTTGTGGTGGCTACATGCCCTGGCATGCCCTCTCCCTCCCTCTCTCTCTCTCTCTTGCTCTCTCTCTCTCTCCCTCCTTGCAAACAAATAAGTAAAATATTTTTAAAATAGTATCTGGAGAGATGGCTTAGTGGTTAAGGCGTTTGCCTGAAAAGCCAAAGGACCCTGGTTTGATTTCCCAGGACCCACGTAAGCCAGATGCACAAGGTGGCACATGCATCTGGAGTTCATTTGCAGTGGCTGGAGGCCCTGGCATGCCCATTCTCTCTGTGTCTCTCTCTTTTCCTGACTCTCTCAAATAAATAAAACTTTAAAAAAATATTAGCAAGTAGAATTCAGCAATACATAAAAACAATTATGCACTTTACCATGTAGTGTTTATTTCTGGGATGAAATATTCTAAATGCAATCAGGATAATTCACCATATAAACAGATGAGAGAAGGAAAACCACACCAATATATCAATTAGTGCATTAAAAATGGACAAATTTCAATAACCATTTATAATAAACAACTTTTTTTGAATGTCCATAGAGTTTTATTCATAAATGGCACCCAAATGGAGAGGCATGGATAAACAACTTTTAAAAATAGAAATAACAAAGAAGCTGTCAAGTGGATAAGAGAATCTACAAAATACTTATATATCAGGTGATACTTCATTGCAGAAATAAAATGCTTTCCCTTCAAGATTGGGAACAATGTTGGCAAGGAACCATTCATATTCAACAGAGTGCTAGATGTCCTAGTTAGTGCAATAAGGCAAGAAAAGGGAACAAAAGGTATTTAGACAGTAAAGGAAAAAATTAATCAGCCCTAATAAGTAAAAAAGAAAAATACGGGGCTGAGAAGGTGGCTTAGCAGTTAAAAGCAGTTCCTTGCAAAGACTGCTGGGCCTGGGGTTCATTATCCAAGCCATCCACGTAAGACGAATGGAAAAAGTGGTGCAAGTGTCTGGTGCTTGTTTGCAGTGGCAAAAGGCCTGGGCTAGCCCCACGCACGAAAAAACAAAACTCAGCAACAACAACATCAAAACCTTAAATTCTCCTACTATGCACTCAACACAGACCATTTTAACTCAAAAGGCTTTCGCCTTACCAACAAGCAAGCAATCAATTCTGCAAATAGACATTGGCTAAGTGTCCTCTAATCCAATTCAATTCTGACACTATCTCCCTGGAGATGGCATCAGCTCCTGCAGGCTGAAGCCTCAGTCCCCAACATTGCCTTCCCACACACACACATGCCTCAGATGCCAACCACAAGCCCTGGGCTGTTTTACCTGTGTTTCTCATGACTGGCAATGGATCAGGCTTCTCATAACCCCTAACTTACGTTCAATTCATTTGTTTGAACAACTCACAAAACTTCAAGGAATTTTTTTTTTCTGTTTGCTTATTTGCTTTTGTTGTTATTTTGATTTGGTTTGGTCTCTGGTTTTCTTGGAACAGGGTTTCATGAAACATATTCTGGCCTTGAACACATTATGTAGCCAAGGATGGGCTTGAACTCCTGACCCTCCTGCCTCCTCCTCTCAGTTCTTCGATCATAGGACCACCACATCCAATTCAATATTGGTTTATTATACAGGATATTGTAAGCCAGGTATGGTGGCACACAACTTTAATCCCAGCACTCGGGAAGCAGAGGCTGTGAGTTCAAGGCCAGCCTGGGACTACAGAGTGAGTTCCAGGTCAGCCTGGGCTAGAGTGAGATCCTACCTCAACAACAACAACAACAACAACAAAGGTATTGCAAATGGCATCAATAAAGAAATGCATAGGGTGAGTATTGAGGGAGGGGAGGAGAGCATCCTTCCTCTCACTACACACCTTCTAGGACCTTCCTTGTATCAGCTATCTGGAAGCTCTCTGAACCCTGCCCTCTTGGATTTCTTTTTTTCCCCAAATTAAACTGTATCCAGCCTTATTAAAGACCAATTTCATTAACAAGGTTGGTATTTCAAGCAGGACCTGAGCAGACAATCATTGTATATTAGAACTTTCAAACTCCCTTCTTAAATGGACTACCAAGATCAGAAAGCAGCTGGGCATGGTGGCACACACCTTTAATCCCAACACTCAGAGAGGCGGAGGTAGGAGGACCATATGAGTTCAAGGCCACCCTGAGACTACATAGTGAATTCCAGATCAGCCCGGCCTAGAGCGAGTCCCTACCTTGAAAAACCAAAACAAAAAACAAAATCAGAAAGCCACTGTAAAATTCCAATAAAGTCATATATGATGCAGGGAGAGTTTAGGTTGAGGGCTGACATTTCCCACTAAGCATGTTATTTTAACAGCTTTTCACAAGCTGATCTTGATGTTCAGGAAATGAAATGAAAATGTCAGAATCACTGATCTGAAGATCCACATGGTCTTTTAGAAAAGGATCCATACAGCATCTCAGCGATGTCACGGCAAGACCCAGGTTCCCTGATGTACTTGCAAAAGAAATTTAAGGGGAGTCAGATCCCAATGGGTCTCTGGTTTCAAGGGGATTAAGTCTATGTTCATGATGGAAGAACATAAAAATGAAGTTTTGGGTTGGGGACATAGCTCAGCAGTTAAAAACACTTACTTGCAAAGCCTGTCTTCCCCACGTTCAATTCCCTGTAGCCATGTAAAGCCAGATGCACAGATTGGTGCATGCATCTGCAATTTGCAGTGGCAAGAGGACCTAGTGCCCATTCTCTCCCTCCCTCTCTCTCTCTCTCTCTCTCTCTCTCTCTTTCTCTCCCCCTCTCTGCTTGCAAATAAATTTAAAAAATTAAGTAATTTTTGAGCTTTCCCATGTAAGGCATTTGTGCTAGAGTGACCACATGTGTCATTATCAAGGAATTCCTCTTTGTGGGAGCCTCTCACAACTGGCAGGGAATGCTGAAAAGACAGCTAAGCAGCTAAAGCACTTGTCTGTGAAGACTAAGGACCCATGTTCAACTCTCCAGGTCCCAAATAAGCCAGATGCACAAGGTGACACAAGCATGCAAGGTCACACATGCACACAAGATGGTGCATGCATCTGGAGTTCAACTGCAGTGTCTAGAGGCCCTAGTGCTCCACTTCTCCCTCTCTCTCATAAAACAATTTACATTTTGTTTAATTGGCAGGGAAAGGTGTCTCTCCATCACTACAGTTGAGGAAGTTTTCTGTTAGTGACACATGTTTCTTCTCCAAAAACAGTGAGATGTTCTGTGTGCTAACAACAAGCTTAAAAAAAAAAAAAAAAAGCAAAACAAGGGCTGGAAAGATTGCTTAGTGGTTAAGGCACATGCTTATGAAGCCTAAGGACCCAGGTTCAATTCTCCAGGTCCCACATAAGCCAGATACACGTGGTGGCACATGCGTCTGGAGTTCATTTGCAGTGGCTAGAGGCCATGGCGTGCCCATTCTCACTCTCTCTCTCCCCACCTCTCTGTCTCTAATAAATAAATAAAAAGAGAATCTGTTTGTTTTTTTTTTAAAAAAAAAAAAAAGCAAAGCAAGGGCTAGAGATACTTCTCAGTGGTTAAAGGTCTTGCCTTCAAAGCCCAATGACCCAGCTTCAATTCCCCAGTACCCATGCAAAATATCTTATTTATTTATTTATTTATATTTATGAGAGAAAGAGGCAGAGAGAGAGAGAGAGAGAATGGGCACACCAAGGCCTCTAGCCACTGTAGATAAACTCCAGATGCATGTGCCACCCTGTGCATATGGCTTACATGGGTCCTGGGCAATCGAACCTGGGTCCTTTGGCTTTTCAGGCAAGTGCCTCAACTGCTAAGCCATCTGTCCAGCCCAAATAAAATATATTTTGAAAGTAAAACAAAATTCTGGATTCTTATGAAACGATTTAAAAAAATAATAAAATATAGTCACCAGACCTTCCTAGTTATCAAAAACATATTCATGGGACTGAGAAGATGGATCAGTGGTTAAAAGCTCTTGCTTGCAAAGCCTGCCAGGCGGGGTTCAATTCCCCATCACCCATGTAAAGCCAGACCCCAAAGTGGTATTTATGTCCAACATTTGTTTGCAGTGGCAGGACGCCCTAGTACATACACACATAAATAAATAAAAACTGTTAAGAAGCAGCAGCACTCACCTCACTTGGCATTTGCAGCACTTTCAGCTTCCGTGCCTGCTTTGTGTGGGCGTCTCTATTTTCTGTAGGCTATTCCTGTCCCTGCCAGCACTGGCTTCTCCCTCCCTTCTCTCTCTTCTGTGCAGGGGTCTTTGTAGGCTTGGGCTCTGGCTTTGGAAGAACGGGTTTAGCAAATAACCTTGCAAACCTTCGCTGTGGATCGTCCTTCACCATGGCTTTATTTCCTTTAGGGTCCCTGGCTTCCTTCTTCTCCATTCCTGTTTGCATGTCTGTGGCACTCGAATGCCAATGTTCTGAGTGAGGAGATATAGCAAGGCTTATCCAGACTCTCCTTGCCCTTTTTATGTAACATTTCTTCCTCCCAAGTAATGGACAGGACTTCTTCTGAAACAGAGATCTTACCTAACCCCTGGATGTTCTCAGTTCTATGGCCTATCTTGGAGTGAAAAAGGAGCATTTTAAGGGAAAGAAAGAGAATGCAGAGAGAGGCTTTCTTTTCTGGGGTATGCTTCTGAGCCATACATAGCCCATCATCATTCCAAGAACTAGCAAAAGCATCAGAAGCCATAGTGGGCTTCTGCAATCATAGCATGCTGATGGTGAGATGAGAGGTAAAGAGAGGAATTTCCCAGAAGCTCATGATGGCAAGCATAGCCAAGTGAGATCCACAGACAGAAATATTGCCTCAAAAAATGAGGTGAATGGGCTGGGGAGATTGTTCAGCAGATAAAAATGCCTCCTTGCAAAGTCTTTTGGCCCTGGTTCAATTCCCCAGCCACCCACATAAAGCCAGATGCAAAGAATGACACAATTTTCTGGTGTTTGTTTGCAGGGCTAAGAGATTCTGGTGCATGCGTGCATGTGTGTGTGTGTGTGTGTGTGTGTGTGTACGCACACACACATGTGCCCACACACACCAGGAAAATAGGAAGGGGACTAGTTGGGAAGAAGAAGAGATTTAGCAGGAGTGGGAGGGGTTTAAGAGAGGATAGTGGGGATGAAGATAATCAAAATACATTATATAATATATGTATAAAATTGTCAAAAATTATTTTAGCTGGGCATGGTGGCACACCCCTTTAATCCTAGCATTTGGGAGGCAGAGGTAGGAGGATCGCTGTAAGTTCGAGGCCAGTGAGACTGAGACTACATAGTGAACTCTAGGTCAGCCTGGACTAGAGCGAGCCCCTACCTCAAAAAATTATATTATTTTTTAGTTGAGGGGGTTAGGGGCTGGAGAGATGGCTTAGCGGTTAAGGCACTTGCCTGAAAAGCCAAAGGACCCAGGTTCGATTGCCCAGGACCCATGTAAGCCATATGCACAAAATGACACATGCATCTGGAGTTTGTTTGCAGTGGCCAAAGGCCCTGGCACACCCATTCTCTCTCTCTCTCTCTCTCTCTCTCTCTCTCTCTCAAAATAGTAACAAAAACAACATGGTACTGGCACAAAAACAGGCATGTGGATCAATGGAACAGAAAAGAGGAACCAGATATAAGTGCAGGCAGCTACAGCCACCTGATCTTTGACAAAAATACTCATTGGAGAGATGACTTAGCTGTTAAGGAGCTTGCCTGTGAAGCCTAAGGACCCATGTTCTACTCTCCAGATTCCACATTAGCTAGATGCATAAAGATGAGGCAAGCGCAAGGTTGCACATGCCCATTAGGTGGAGCGAGAGTTGAGTTCAGTTTCAGTACTGAGGCCCTGGCGGCCAATCCTCTATCTCTCCTCCCTCCTCTCCCCTCTTTCTCTGTCTCTCTTGTTGTCTCAAAAAAAAAAAAACAAACAAAAAAAAAAAAACACTCATTGGAGAAAAGACAGCCTCTTCAACAAATGGTGCTGGGAAAACTGGATATCTATATGTAGAAGGATGAAAATAGATCCTTATCTCTCTTCATGCACAAGCATTAAGTCCAAATGGATCAAAGACCTTAATATCAGACCTGAAAATTTGAAAGTGCTACAGGAAATGCAAATTGAAATTACTTTGACATTCCATGTCACTCCTGTTAGAGTGGCTATCATCAAGAAAACAAATGACGGGGCAGGGCATGGTGGCGCACGCCTTTAATCCCAGCACTTGGGAGGCAGAGGCAGGAGGATCACTGTGAGTTTGAGGCCACACTGAGACGACATAGTGAATTCCAGGTCAGCTTGGCCTAGAGTGAGACCCTACCTTGAAAAACCAAAAAATAAAAATAAAAAAATAAAAACAAATGACAAGTTGGAGAAAAGGCTTAGCAGTTAAGGTGTTTGCCTGTGAACCCAAAGAACCCAGGTAAGCCAGATGCACAAGGGGTGCACGCATCTGGAGTTTGTTTGCAGTGGCTGGAGTCCCTGGCGTGTCCATTCTCTCTCTCTGCCCCCTCTCTCTCTCTCCTTGCAAATAAATAAATAAAATTTTAAAAAAAGAAAACAAATGACAATAAATGTCAGTGAGGATGTAGACAAAGGGGATCCCTTCAACACTGCTGGTGGGAATGCAATCTGATACAGCCTTTGTGGAAATCAGTGGGGAGGTTCCTGAGACAGCTAAAAATAGATCTACCATATGACCCAGCTATACCACTCCTAGGCACATATCCTAAGGACTCGTCACACTACCTTAGAAATGCTTGCACATCCATGTTTATTGACACTCTATTCACAATAGCTAGGAAATGGAACCAGCTTAGATGTCCATCAACTGATGAATGGATAATGTGGTACATTTATACAATGGAGTTCTATTCAGTGGGGAAGAAAAAAGAAATTATGAAATTTGCAGAGAAATGAATGGATCTGGAAAGGATTATACTTAGTGAGGTAACCCAGGCCCAGAAAGCCAAGCACGGCATGTTCTCTCTCATATGTGGATCCTAGCTACAAAGGTTTGGACTTGTATATGAGTTGGAATAAAACTCGGTAGCAGAGGCCAGTAAGCTAGAAGGGCTATAAAGGAGGGAAGAGAGGTAAGGACTTAAGAGGATGTTATGGTATATATATAAGTAGATGAACAGATTACTGGGGGTGGAAAGGCCTTAGTGAGGTCAGGGTAAGAGATTGAGTATGGAAGGTGGAGGGAGGGATAATCAAAATCTAAGAGGGTATGAATAAGCCCTATGGTAACCTACATTTTTGGACAATGGCACACCCAGAAGCCATAGATTGTTACCAGAAAAATTTCAGTGCCAGAGATGAGATACCTTCCAGTGAGTTGTTGGCCAGGGAGGTCCCTGATGCCCCCAAAACATTACAGGCCATTGCCGAGGCTCTACCAGGAATAGACGGTAAGACCCTATTGCTGAAGACTCCACATGCTTGGGCTGCAAGGTTACTGAGAAATCATGTTGGAGCTGAGCTGAAAATCTACTCTGTGTAGACCAGCTGACAGAAAGCTGGAAAAAGCTATGCTGCATGTAGCTGTATGGGAGAGAGAGAATCCATCAGTGGAGATAAAAAACACTGGACACTGCAAGCCTTAAGTTTAGCCAGCCAGGCCAAATGAGCCAATGGGTGCAATAGTGGTGTGTCTGTTATAGGGGAAACCAACCACTCTCTAATTGAACTGGAGACCAGCTCCACAGGAGGGAATACATGCCTGGTATTAAAAACCTATGATGGGAGAGGTCATGAACCCTATTGGTGTAACATCTGCTGGTGTTTGGCTAAATGCATATATTGTTCTCACCAAACTGCCCTGTAAGAACTTTTCTTAATGTTCACATCTATATATTAATGCTACTCTCACTTTTGGTTAGAGAAGGCTGTTTGTTTTCAGGTGATGGTGACCTCTGGAATAACTCAGAAGGCACCATAGTGCTGAGAAGTGACAGAGGAGTGCTCAGCACTGAAACATTTCTATTACTCCTTCCAAGGCTCAGGGTCTATTGTGGAAGAGGTGGTGGAAAGGATGTAAGAGCCAAAGGAAGGGTAGGACTCCTTACAATGCACTCTTCCAAACACAAAATGGCCTATCTATCCATGACCTCACAGTGCCCGGCACTACCTACACAAGTCCATCATAATAGAAGGAAAAGGTGATGACATCAAAACTAAAAGAGAGGGCTGGAGAGATGGCTTAGTGGTTAAGGTGCTTACCTGCCAAGCCTAAGGACCCAGGTTCGATTCTCCAGGTCCCATGTAAGCCAAATGCACAAGATGACGCATGTGTCTGGAGTTCATTTGCAGTGGCTGGAGGCTCTGGTGCCCCCATTCTCTCTCTCTCTCTCTCTCTCTCTCTCCTTTTCTCTCTCTATTTCTCTCTATCTTGAATAAAAATAAAAAATAAAATAAAAGAGAGACTGGGAATAGGAGGGGTTATGATGGAGAATGTAGTTGTGAAGGGGAAAGTGGGGAAGGGGAGGGAATTATCATGGATTACTGTCTATAATTATGGAAGTTATCAATACAAAAAATTTTAAAGCCGGGCATGGTGGTGCACACTTTTAATCCCAGCACTCAGGAGGCAGGGGTAGGAGGATCGCTGTGAGTTCGAGGACACCCTGAGAATACATAATGAATTCCAGGTCAGCCTGAGGTAGAGTGAGACCCAACCTTGAATGCCCCCCCCCAAAAAAATAAATTTAAAAAAATTTTTAAAAAACACAAAATTTTCAAAATTGGAGCAGGAGGGCTGGAGAGATGGTTTTGTGGTTAAGGTGCTTGCCTGCAAAGCCTAAGGGCCCAGGTTCAATTCCCCAATACCCACATAAGCCAGATGCACAAGGTGACACAAGTATCTAGAGTTTGTTTGCAGTGGCTAGAGGTCCTAGTGTGCCCACTTTCTCTCCCCCCCCCCCGACCTCTCTCAAATAAATAAAAAAAATATTTTTTAAAGATGGAGCAGGAGGGGACTGATGATGATAACATTCTGGGCTGTGATGGTATCAATGTGGACATGTAATGTAATACAACTTTTCAGGATATCACCACTGACAGGAAATGTGGGCGCAGGGTACAAGGACCCTCTCAATATTATTTCCTCCGACTACATGTTAGTCTACAATTATTCCAAAATAAGTGCACAGTATTGTGTGATTTGGTCATGCAGAGCAAATCTTAATCATGCAGACTGTATCATTTACTTTAAGTCTGTCTGGCAATAAAACAGCGTGTGTAATTTTTATTTAAATTACAAGTCCTGGGCCACTCTCAGAGAGAGGAAGGAATTCAAAAGCAGAACTCTACATTATATTTTGAAAACTTTTAAGCTTTGAAACCACACTGTGAGGAACCAGTTCTAGTTTTATATTCTTTTGTGCTTAGCTCTCTTCCTCCCTCTTGGCCCCAAGCCTTAATGGTCCCCATACCCCTCTCTGGGCTCTACACCCATCCCCAAGCAATCTGTAAACTTCCCTCGCCTTCCATAGGCTCCCCTCCTGGGGGTGACTAGGCTGGGGCCTGCCCTTCTCCTTGAAGCCCCACAGAACCCTGCAGGATGCATCACCCACGAACTTCCCCGAGGTTCCTGGTCTTGCGCAAGGTGCTACTAAACATAGCCACTTGCTGCTGCCCGACTCCCACTCCTCATGACAAGGGCATCCTAGTGTAGGAAGCTATTCACCTTATACCCTCCACCCTTGCCACACTCTCCCTGGTTGCTGCCAAAGAAATGAAATGCAACACAATTCTATGTGCTGCAACACACCTAGGGTGGAGGCTGACCCTCAGCCAGGAGGAACCTGTTGGGGAGGCTGGGAAATGCTTCTCCACACTTAAGGACTGAACACAATGAGAGGCGCCACTGCCTGTCTCAGCTGCCTGGCGTCTTCATCTGTAGCTCCACCCTGGAGGTGGCGGGAGGGTGTGCATGGATGGGGATCCCTGCAGCAAGGGTGGGGTCAGTTGCAGTGTAGCCTTGGAGCCTACTACACTTTGATCTTTAATTTGTGGTCACAGCCAGTGAGTATGGAAACCATGGCTTAAATGTAGCCGGTTGCTGGAGTTACTTCATGACTGTGTCTCAGTTCTGCATTCACTGTGCATCCCTGCCTTCTGGCTTGCCTTATTTCCTTTCTTTTGGGCTCACTGGTCCCTCAGTACATTTCATAACCAGCACCTAAGCCCCAAGCAGTCCAACTGCAGCCTCCAGTGACATGGTCTACCCTGCCTCCCTAGAGATCTTAATGCCACTACGTTGCCCTCCTTAAATCACAGAGGTGATATACCACCCGCACCTGAAAACCACCAGGGGCCTCTCTCACCAAAAGTGTACACAGAGGGCTGGAGAGATAGCTTTGCTGCTAAGACACTTGCCTGCAAAGCCAAAGGACCCAGATTTGATTCCCCAGGACCCATGTTAGCCAGATGCATGAGGTGGTGCATATATCTGGAGTTCATTTGCAGTGGCTGGAGGCCCTGGCGTGCCCATTCTCTCTCTCTCTCTCTCTCTCTCTCTCTCTCTCTCTCTCACACACACACACACACACACAAATAAAAATAAAAATAAAAAATATTTTTAAAAAGTGTGCACAGAGACCAGGAATGGTGATGCTTGCTCTATGATGGCAGGCCCTGGGAGTGAGAGGCAGGAAGATGGCCACAGACTGGTCAGGTGTCACCCCATCTGCTCCCTGCAGGGCCACAAGTCTCCAGAGTGTGCAGAAAAGGAAAGCCCAGTTCAGCTCTTTAAGTCCCTCACCACATTATATTCTACTTGCTTTCTTATGTGCTCTGTGTGGACCTTCATAATGCACTCTGCTGCTATGTTGACATCTTATATACCCATCATCACCCTTGGCCCAAATTTCAATAGGTTTCTCCTCAGATAGTATGCACCACTCAGTGATCAAAGCATGCTGATCAAATCCATAATTCAAATGATACTACCCTCTTCCCTAGCAGGATGTGTTCCAACAAACCTTTCTTCCGTGGATGCCTAGAACTTCAGTTAGTCCTGAACCCCACATAGACTGTTTTTTCAATATATATTCACGATTTCAATTACCAAAGTTCTTATTTATAATTTAATTTATAAGATAAGCAATCAAGAGATTAACAATAACTAGTAATAAAATGAAACAACTATAACAATATGCTATAATAAAAGTTATTTAAAATATATGAACTATTTATTTCTGGAATTTTCCATGTTTTCAGACCACAGTTGACTGCCAATATCAGAAGCCCCGGAAAGCAGAGGACCACAATCTACACCAGTTCACCAGTTGTCCCAACAATGTGTATTTTTCCCTCAGCCTATATTCTGTCCCCATGTATCAGGATGTGGCCCCTGGCTCCTCTCTCCTGGCAATGACAATGGTACCTGGGCACAGAGGCCATCTGTTCTGCACTTGTCTCTCACCTGAGCATGCCTGGCCATTGTTTTCCATGTGACACAGCATGACCACACATTGGATGGACACCAAGGCCTTCTCAGGCCCGCAGTGTTCCTGGGCTCTGGTGGCATCTTCCAGGTGCCTTCACCTGGGTCATTAATGAGGGAGAAACTTCAAGGCTGAGGCAACATCGTGTGTCACAACTTGTCACGCAGACTGTAGCTGGCACCCAGGGTTGTTTCTTGCTTGGGTTGGTCATGGCTACAAGAATTGCATGAGAACAATTTTCCAGCTCCCTCCTTTCTTCTGCACTGAGCAGCCGACAGCCTCCTTGTCCTTTCTACTTACTACCAGGATGGGTCTGTGGATTTGCTCGCTGGCTTACTCTGACGCCAGCTGGCTGGCGTTTGTGTTTTTTGCACTTCCTTGCTTCTCAGCACCCCAGGAGGCACCAAGCTCAGCTTGTGAATTTGGTCCTGCAGCTCTGGACTCAGTTTGTGTCCCAGGAGCCCAATATGACCTAGGACAGTCAGCTGTGCTCATTTTTATTAGGGTGTCACCCAGGCCTAAGGGAAAATATGTTTATAGATAATTGTTATAATATCATGCATAAATTAAAATATAATTAATAATTATATATTAAATATATAATGATATATAATATACTAGTATTAGTTATACAATATATTAATACCCATATAATTATATTGTTATATTTATAATTTTACATATTAGTACATCATTAATAATATCACTGTTACATGTAACCCTACCTCAGCACAAGTTCCTCTTTGCTTTATCTGTCCATCCCTATAATTACTTCTCCCACAAAGGGCCTGAAGTACTCTTTTTTTTTTTTTTTTAAGTTTGAGAGCAACAGACAGAGAGAGAGAAAGAGGCAGAGAGAGAGAGAGAATTGGCGTGCCAGGGCTTCCAGCCACTGCAAACAAACTCCAGACACGTGTGCTCCCTTGTGCATCTGGCTAACGTGGGTCCTGGGGAATCGAGCCTCGAACCGGGGTCCTTAGGCTTCACAGGCAAGCGCTTAATGGCTAAGCCATCTCACCAGCCCAGTACTCTTTTTTTTTTAGAAAGAGCAAGAGAGAGAGAATTGGCACACCAAGACCTCAGCCACTGCAATTGAAGTCCAGACACTTGTGCCACATACTGGGTACATGTGATGTGACCTTACACTTGCCTCACCTTTTGTGCATCTGGCCTAAGTGGGATCTGGAGAGGTCAAACCTGGGTCCTTAGGCTTTGCAGGCAAGAGGCTTAACCACTCAGACACCTCTCCAGCCCCTGAAGTACTTTTTTTGTACCAGAGTTTCCCTTTGTAGCCCAGGCTAGCCTCAAACTCACCATCCTTCTACCTCCACTTCCCAAGGGCTGGAATCACAAATGTTACCATCAAGCTGACTACTTTTTTTGTTTTCTTGTGTTTGGGATTCTGGGTTCTCATTAGAAAACTTTTCTCCATGCCCAAGTTCAAAGGACTTCATCTGTGCTTTCATTTGTTACATTTAGAACCCATAAGGTGTGAAGGATGTATCTAATTTTATCTTTTCCTAAATGCTTTTCAGTGTCCCTGTGTCATTTACCTTTACATAGCCCATCTTCCCTTGGCCGTCTGAGATGACACCTTTGTCATATACTGAGTCTTCAGATGAATTCAGGTCTATTTTCAACTTTTCCATACTACCATGATCTGAGTATACCCTTAGACACTCTGTAGCTTAATCTGCAAGCTGATATGTTAATGATACTTGGAAGTAAGTCCTTTGGGACATAACTAGGATTGGACTAACTCATAAGGGTGGGACTCCATGATGGCATCAATGGGTTTGTGAGGAGAGGAAGACTGACGTTAACATGCTCGATCTGTCCCTCCATGGGATGCGCTCTGCGCTGTTGGCATGCAGCAAGAAGGCCCTTGTCAGAGCCAGTACCATGCTGTTGGAATTGTGTGGTGTAATTTTTCCTAGGGAGATGTGAACAAATATACATTCACCCCAAGCAGGGCATCAATGACAGACCAAGAAGTAATTCCACTCAAGCCTAGCTCTGTGAACCAGTGAGTTTACCGGGGTTACTTACTGGAGCATGGGTGACTCATATCGCTGTGTCATGGAAAAGCCCAGTCTAGCATACGCATCGACTCACAAAACTTGCATCCTTGGAGCTCCCTGCACAACTTGAAGGCAGCTCTATCAAAGAGTCTCCTCTCCCCAGGAATTGTTTACTGCTTATATAACCTGGGGTGGTAGTGGGGAGGGGGCCTTGTAAATCTTGTAACTGAGCTGTAAATTTCAGGAGCTTCCTGAGCATAACACTTTTTCCTCAACTTGCTCAGTCTTATGATCCTCCCTTCTCCCTCCAGGAAGGGATATTTCATTGCAGAGGAATTATCTGCACATTTTGGTATCTTTAATTCTTGCCTTCTTTATTATTATTTTTTTTAAAGAGAGAGAGAGAGAGGAGAGAAAGAATGGGTGTGCCAAGGCCTCTAGTCACTGCAAACGAACTCCAGGTGCATGTGCCACCTTATGCATCTGGCTTACGTGGGACCTGGAAAATTGAACCAGGATCCTTAGGCTTCTCAGGCAAATGCCTTAACTGCTAAGCCATTTCTCCAGCCCTATTTTGAGTATTTTATCCATTTATTTGCAAGGAGAGAGAGAATGGATGCACTAGCCACTGCAAATGAACTCCAGATGCACGACCGCTTTGTGCATCCAGCTCTATGTGGATACTGGTGTATCAAACCTGGGTAGTTAGACTTTGCAGGAAGAACCTTAACCATTGAGCATCTCTCTAGCCCACTCTTTCCTTTTTCAAAACTTGTTTTGTTTGTTTATTAGAGAGAAAGGGAGAGTATGAGCACATTGAGGCCTCCTACCACTGCAAACAAAATCCAAATGCAGGCACCATTTTGTGTGTCTGGCTTTATATGGGTAGTAGGGAATTGAACCCAGGCCATCAGGCTTTACAAGCAAGCACCTTTAACCACTGAGCTATCTTTCCAACCCTCATGTTTACTTTCTTTCTTTTATTTATTTTTATTTTTTAGACAGGGTCTTACTCTAGTCTAGGCTGATCTGGAACTCACTCTAGTCCAGGCTGGCCTTAAACTCACAGTAATCCTTTTACCTCAGCTTCCTGAGTGCTAGAAGTAAAGTGTCTGCCACTATGCCCACCCTGACTTTCTATCATTATAACAAATTACTTGCAATAAATTACTTTGAGACAATCATGTACTTGCCTCATAAGCATGAGGACCTGAGTTCAATTCCCAGGACCTAGGAGGAAAAAAATCTTAAATGTAGGGCTGGGAAAATGGTTCAGCGAGTAAAGTCCTTGCTGTATAAATACAAGGACCTGAGTTCAGATCTTTAGTACCCATGTAAAATTCTAGGCTTTGCAGCACATGCCTGTAATCCCCCTGCTGCAGAGGGAGAGACAGGAAAATCGGCTTGCTGGCTAGCTTGTTTAGCCCAGTTGGTGAGCTCCAGGCCTCAGTGAGTAAACCTGTCTCAAAAAGGAAGGTAGAGAGTGATTGAATAATACCTAGCATTGACCCCTGGCCTCCACACATGCACACACACACACACACACACACACACACACGCATGTGCATGTCATGCATGCATGGTGACACACATTTGTAATCCCAGCCCTAAGGAGATGGAGACAAGCAGATCCCTGGGGCTCACTGGACAACCAGTCTAACCTAAATTAGGCAATTTCTAAGCCAGTGAGAGACTGTCTTCTCAAAAAAAAAAAGAAAAGAAAAGAAAAGAAAAGAAAGGAAGAAAGGAAAAGGTGGATGGCAATCCTGCTGAACATCTGAGGCTGTCCTCTGGCCTGCATATGCACCCCCACATACATGTTCCTACAAATACATAAATATACATATATGCATGCATACATAAACATGCAGAAAAGATTTGTCTCCTCAGCTCATATGAATTGACTTGTGTCTGTCTGAAAAGAAAAACAGAAAACATAGGGAAGGGGCTGCCCTAGGAGGTCTGGGCCAACATTCAAAGAGAAAAAGAGAGACCCTACTCAGTGGGGAAATTTTCTGTTCATTGCCTCATTGTAATCCCTTTGTATCCCTGAGCCCCATAAAACATGAGATTTGAAATAGAAATGTCTCCTCCTCTGTTCTCCTCTCCTCTCCTCTCCTCTCCTCTCCTCTCCTCTCCTCACCTCTCCTCTCCTCTCCTCTCCTCTCCTCTCCTCTCCTCAGGGCCAGCCTTGAATAAACCTATTTTCTTCCATGAAATAGGGGAAATGAGAATTATTTTGGCTCACAGTTTGAGGTTTTATAGGACACTGGCTGTGGGCCTATGGCAAAGTCCCATACCATGGCAGGAGAGAATGGTGGAGCAAAACTGCTCACCTGTGGCCAAGAAGCAAAAGAGAGGGAAAGAGGCTGAAACTGTAGATCAGTCAGTAGACTGTCTGCCTAGCATGAACACATCCCTAGATTTGGTTCCCAGCAATGTATAAACTGACAATGGTAACATGAGCCTGCAATACCAGCACTCAGGAGGGGGAGGCAAGACGATCAGAGGCTCAAGGTCATCCTCAGCAACAGAAGCTACACAGTGTATTCAAGGCCAACCTGGGCTACATGAGACCCTGGAGAGAGAGAGCACAGGAGCCCACTGTCCCCTTAAAGGGCACCTCCCCTATACCTAAGCTCTTCCTACTAGGCCCAACTTCTTTCTTCTTAATAGTTTATTTTTATTTATTTATTTGAAAGAGAGAGAGATGCAGATATATAGAGAGAATGGGTGTGCCAGCCACCTTATGCATCTGATTTTACATGGGTCCTGGGGAATCAAACTTGGGTCCTTTGGCTTTACAGGCAAGTGCCTTAACTGCTAAGCCATCTCTCTTGCCCTAGGCCCAACTTCTTAAAGGTATTCCCACCTCTCAATAACACCCCACAGGGAAAGAAACCTTTTTTGGGTGTGTTTGTGTGTGGTATGTATGTATATGGTCTATGCACATATGTGCAAATGTGACACCCCATGCACATGACTGTGGAGGCAAAGAAGAACATCAGGTGTCTTCTTCTATCACTCCTCCTTGAGAGTTTCCTTGAGACAGAGTGTCTCACTGAACCTGAGCTGCTGCTTTTTGTTGTTGTTGTTGTTTTTTGTTTATTTTTATTTATTTGAGAGTGACAGAGAGAGAGAGAGAGAGAGAATGGGTGCATCAGGGCCTCCAGCCACTGCAAACGAACTCCAGACACGTGCGCCCCCTTGTGCACCTGGCTTACATGGGTCCTGGTGAATCGAGCCTTGAACGGGGGTCCTTAGGTTTCACAGGCAAGTGCTTAACCTCTAAGCCATCTCTCCAGCCCAGCTGTTGTTTTTTCAACCAAACAGACTGACCAGTGAGCCTCAGCAGTTCTCTTGTCTACACTCGCCATAGAACTGGGGTTACAGGCATGTGTAGTCACACCCAGCTTTTTACATGAGACTGTCTCAGGCCTTCATGCTTGCACAGTAAGCACCTTTACCCACTAAGCCATCTCCCTATGAAGTCTTTTAAGACCTTTGGGCTTTTAAGTGGCATGGGAGATTCAGACCATAGTACATATTAAAGGAAAAGGTAAAATTAATTTTCTTACTTTTAATATACCCAAAATATGATCAATGCATAAGACCGTGCACACACTTGTCCTCAAGATAGGGCATGTGCTACACACATGGGCCAGCTATGTCCCAGATGCTCAGCAGCCTTGTGTGGCTCATAGCCGCAGTGTTGGGTCTGCTGAACTTTGTGTCTCTCCATGCCAGTGTTTGGGCCTGTCCCACCTCGCTGCTGCACTAACCAAGCCTGTAAACTTGAGGATGTGTGCCTCTGAGACCTAGACTTACGGATGAAGACCAGTACCTCCCTCCCCAGAGAAGTTTCTCATTCTCCAGAAGAAGAATTCTCTTGGTGAAGTACCTGTGTTAGCTGGCATTTTAGCAAGAAAGCACAAGAAATTTCCATTACTTTGGAAATTTGATCTAGGAAAATTGTTCTCGCATTTTGCTGACAGAAATGGTGAACCTTCCTCTGCTTCTCAAATGTCCAACTTAAAAAGACTTAGAAATGTTCTGAGGGGTAAATAAGATGGCAGAAGAAAGTCTGCAGACCATGGTCTTTTCCTTCATCAGAGAGGGCCTAGATTCTGAGTTAAAAGGATTGTGTTGTCCTTTTGAGGTTTTTGCACTGGGGTTAACATTTCAGGCTTCGAAGTAAGCTGACTTTAATTGCCTTGTCATGAACCTTCCTTTTTTCTCCTCATTCCTCATCACTATTTTCATGGAGAGTAATACTTGGTTTTGTTCTGGGTGGAGCATGGTGGCTGGGGACACACTGCTCAAGGCTAAGCCTAACTGCTTGCTCCAGCTACAGCCCACCCAGCTGACCCTACACATTTGCCTCCACCTACTGACCCTGCCTGGTCTGTCCACACTTACCCCTCTCGCTCGGTTGCACAGAACGTACACACGGGAGCGGCAGGTTTTCCTTCTGACTAGGGCAGGGCCCCTGGATCTGTAAGCTGGTTTTGGTTGCAGAGCCTGCTTCTCCTGCTGAGCCCCTGCCTCAGGGCAAAGGGGCCTTACCCCCAATGCTCTCGCTCCACCCACACCCCTGGCTTGGTCTCCTGCAGCAGTTCATTTTTTTAAACTTTTCCCACTATGTAACAGAATCTCAATTTTCAAAGTTCCAGAAGTATAAAAGGTTTGTACATGGAAAATTCCCCCAATCCTCGTGACCTCCCAACACCTTCAAGGTCATCCCATTGAGGAAGTCCTTGGGTGCTTTATACAAGTGTAAACATGTTTGCTTGCATGCACATATACCTAACATAGTTTCTTTTGTTATCTTTTTAAATACACACAGCAGCATGCTACACCCATTGGCTTACAACTTTTTGTTTGATTGATGTTTAATTATTTTTAAAATTTTATGTTATGTAAGCTTCCCCTTATTAAGCTAACAGGCTTATGACACTGAGTGCATTCATATTGTGGTGTTGCCATAGCCAGCATCAATCTCCAGAGTTCTTTATCATCCCCACACTGAAACTCAGCCCTCAGCAAAAACAAAGTCCTGTTCTCATGTCTCCAGCCTCTGGTACTCACCATTCTACTTTCTGTCTCCATGGATATGAAGACTCTAGGTAGCTCTGGTAAAGGGAGTCATACAATGTTTGTCCTTGTGTGAGCGGTTTAGGGGTGGGGTGCATGTGAATCTTCAGACTGAACCCAGGGCCTCTGCCTGGTGGGCAAATGCTCAACCACTGAGTTACATTCTCAGCCTTTAGGTGTTCCTTTTTATTTATTTATTTTTTAGACAGTGTCACATATAGATGAGGCTGGCCTTGGACTCTCTAAATAGCACAGGCTGGCTTCAAACTTGATGCTCCTGCTTCTGCTCTCAAGTGCTAGAGTTTCAGGTGTGCAACACCACACACACCCAACTGTGACTGGTTTACATCACTTATAATGTCCTTAAAGCTTATCATTTATCCATGTTGTAGCAGGTGTTATAATTCCATGATACTTGAATTATATTTTAATTTTAAATATTCTATAGTTAGTGATGATAGATATACAAACTGTGAATATACTAAAAACTATTGAATTGTATACTTTAAATTGTGAATAATCTGGATGGAGATGTTATTTGATGAACAATAGAAAGGATCCCTGAATGGATAGTCTTGAGGTATCATTTAAGGGGGTTAAAAAAAAAAAAAGGTGGGCTGGAGAGATGGCTTAGCGGTTAAGCGCTTGCCTGTGAACCCTAAGGACCCCGGTTCAAGGCTTGATTCCCCAGGACCCACGTTAGCCAGATGCACAAGGGGGCGCACACGTCTGGAGTTCGTTTACAGCAGCTAGAGCCCTGGCGCGCCCATTTTCTCTCTCTCTCTCTCTCTCTCTCTCTCTCTCTCTCTCTCTCTCCCCTCCTCCTCCTCTCTGTCTGTCACTCTCAAATAAATAAAAATAAACAAAAAAAAAAAGGCTAGCTGTGGGCTGGAGAGATGGCTTAGTGGTTAAAGCACTTGCCTGCAAAGCCCAAGGATCCAGGTTCAATTCCCCAGTACCTATGTAAGCCAGTTACACATTGAGGTGCAGGTGTCTGGAGTTCATTTGCAGTGGCTAGGGGTCCTGGTGTACCCATTCTCTCTCTCTGCCTCTTTCTCTCTCTGTCTCTCAAATAAATAGATAGATAGATAGATAAATTTTTAATAAAGGCTAGCTGGGTGTGCTGCCACATGTCTGTAATCCATTTAAGTGAAAAGGGCAGGAGGTCAGGTAGCTTAAGGTCAGCTTCAGCTATATATTGGCCAGCAGGGGACACAATGAGACCCTATTTAAAAAAAAAAAAAAAAGCCAGGCATGGTGGCACACTCCTTTAATCCTAGCACTTGGGAGGCAGAGGTAGGAGGATCTCTGTGAACTCAAGACCAGCCTGAGACTACATAGTGAATTCCAGGTCAGCTTGGGCTAGAGGGAGACCCTACATCAAAAAAAAGCAGGGGAGGGTAGAGAGATTACTCAGTTGTTAAGGCACTTGCCTGCAAGGCCTAAGGACTCGGGTTTGATTCCCCAGTACCTATGTAAAGCCAGATGCACAAAGTGGCGCATGCCCATTCTCTCTCTCTCTCTCTTCCTCTTTCTCTCAAATAAAAAAAATATATTTTTTAAAAAAGTCTGGGCACGGTGGAATACATCTTTAATCCTAGCATTCAGGAGGCAGAGTAGGGATGATCACCACAATTTTTTTTTTATTTATTTGAGAGAGAGAATAGGTGTGCCAGGGCCCTCAGCCACTGAAAATGAACTCCAGATGCACATGCCACCTTGTGCATTTAGCTTACATAGGTACTGGGGAATTGAACCTGGGTCCTTAGGTTTCACAGGCAAGCGCCTTAACCACTGAAGCCATCTCTCTAGCCCATGTTTGTTTGTTTTTTTGTTTTGGTTTGTTTGTTTTCGTTTTTCAAGGTAGCCTCTCTCTCTCAAGCCCAGTCTGACCTGGAATTCAATATGTAGTCTCAGGCTGGTCTCAAACTCACAGTGGGCCTCAAACTCACAGCAATCCTCCTACCTTAGCCTCCCAAGTGCTGGGATTAAAGGAGGGTGCCACTGTGCCTGGAGATCACCACAAGTTTTATGCCAAACTAGTCTATTTAGTAAGTTCTAGATCAGCCTAGACTGTAGATTGAGACTGTCTCAAAAATAAAAATTAGGAGAATGGAGATTCAAAGCAGAAGGTGGGGGGAGGGAGGGTATTACCATGGGATTTTTTTTCAAGGGCAAGGAGCTTTATTTCGGGTTGAAGCTCGATCTCTTGACTTCACCAACGCAGTGGATCTGTACAAGAGTCCCGAGTAGTGGGAGGGTAGGATTTTATAGGGATTTGAACATAGAAGAAGGGGATGGGCACATGATTGGTTGATTTAAACAGTAACTGCACTTGTACTCTTCTGGTTGGCTTAGGATTTTGGCGGGCTGGGTCTAGGGGAATTGAACTTATCTATGACTACAGGAATGTATGGCATAATCATTTTCCAGTAACTGTTAAACCCACCCTTACCAGAAGATAAAAAACTTAGATCTTGCCAGGAAACAGAAACTTAGGCCTACTGAGGACTCTGAAGCTTGTCATGGCGTACCATGGGATATTTTTTATAATCATGGAAGTTGTTAATAAAAAAAAAATTTTGATCCGGATGTGGTGGCGCATGCCTTTGATCCCAGCACTTGGGAGGCAGAGGTAGGAGGATTGCTATGAGTTTGAAGCCACCCTGAGACTCCATAGTGAATTCCAGGTCAGCCTGGGCTAGAGTGAGACCCTACCTTGAAAAAACAAAAAGCAACAACAACAAAAAACTTAGCCGGATGTGGTGGCACACGCCTTTAATCCCAGCACTCGGGAGGCAGAGGTAGGAGGATTGCCATGAGTTGGAGGCCACCCTGAGACTACATAGTGAATTCCAAGTCAGCCTGGGCTAGAGTGAGACCCTACCTCGAAAAACCAAAAAATAAAATAAAATAAAATAAAATAAAATAAAATAAAATAAAATAAAATAAAATAAAACTTGAAAAGAATATAAAAAAATAAAAATTAGGTTGGGTATGGAAGTAGGATCACCATGAGTTCGAGTCCAGCCTGAAACTATAGAGTGAATTCCAGCTCAGCCTGGGCTACAGTGAGACCCTAGCTTGAAAAACTAACTAAGTAAATAATAAATAAATTTTAGAAAGAAGGGACAGCAACAAGATTGAGGATGTAGTTCAGTAGTAGAGATTTCCTAGCATTTGTAAAACCTGGGATTCCATTCTCTAGCACTGGGAGGAAAACTACAGGTGAGCAATCAATTTATGTCAGGAAAGGGATTGTGGCCCTCACAGTGAAGATCTGCATGTTTGAAAGAAGGTAAGGAGACCTATTGGCCTGAGCTCTGGGTTGAAGGGAGAAATGAGGTGGATGTTGGAGAAAACGCTGGGACCACCTCACTCCAGCGTTGCATGTGCATAGTCAGAGACTGAATGGCAGCTGAGGCACTCCTGCTCACGCTGTGGACGGCGAATGTGGAGAAGACGAGGTGAGAATGGCACTGGGTGGTGCCATGGGCTGAATTACACCCTCTCCCTCCAAAATTCTTGTGCTATTGCAGAATGTGGTGGTATCTGGAGATAGGGTCTTCAAACAAGGAACTAAATTAAAATGGCCTGTGTCCTTGTAAGAAGAAGAAACCCGGATCGGGCATAGAGGGTAGACATGTGGAGACACAGGACAAAGATGCCATCTACAAGCCAAGGAGAGAGACTTAGGAAAGCTACTCTTTCCATACCTTGATCTTAGACTTCCAGACTCGGAACCATAAGATTATTACAGATTATTAATACAGGCTCGGACTGGAGAGATGGCTTAGAGTTATGGCGCTTGTCTGAAAAGCTTAAGAACCCAGGTTTGATTCTCCAGTATCCACATAACCCGGTTGCATAATGCACATGCCTCTGGAGTTCCTTTGCAGTGGCTGGAGGCCCTGGCACCCCCATTCTCTCTATCTGCCTCTCTCTTTCAAATAGATAAATAAAACAAAACTAATGATAAATACAGGCTGGTGATAGATCAGTCTGGCAGTGTTGCTTTGCCATGGCAGTCTCAGGACACTAATGCAGACAGTGACTTTCAGGCCCAATGTGAGCACATTTTGATAATATGTGAGGGTAGAAATCACCAGGCCTTGCAGATGTGTTGATGTAGAGGATGAGGTGAGTGACCAAGCAATACGACTCTTAGTCATTTCCTTGAGTGAAAGGTGAGCTGCCCCCTGACAGACAGAAAGACCTGGAGCAGGCCTGTCCCTGAGGATGCCAGACCTACCTGATATTTATGAGGCTTTCAGGTGGACAGGAGAAGTGCCAGCATGTCAAGGATGAGGACACAGAACCATCTTGGTTAGAGAAGCAGAAATGCCAGGCTTCATTGGAGTTCAGGATCTCGTATATGGGCTTTTGGGAAGCTTTGGAGGTTTGTTGTTGTTTGATTTTTTTTTAATTAATTAATTAATTTATTTATTTATTTGCAATACTTGAGGTAGAACAAGGGCCTGGAGATCTAGACAAGTGTTCTATTAATGGGCCAGACCCCTAGCCTAGCCTATCAGCCTCTTTCCAGCCATAACACTTCACATATGGATGGGTATTGACATGGTCCTATACTAAAGCAAATGAAAAACAAAAATCAAGAGATGGCTTCGGGTTTGTTTCTGTTTGGGAGAGTTCACATCACTATACAGGGCTTGGTACACATATTGGGAAACAATGTGGACCAGGCAATCAAGGACACTGCTCTCAGGGAAGTGATTCATTCAAAGGCAAAAATAACATGCAGGTGGGAAATGCAATGGGCCATAGCCATGTGCCAGCCAGGCTAAGTAGGCAGCAGGAAGGACCAGTTTCTATAGGCAGGAATAAGCCTGAACAAAGACCCTGGGGTAGAACAAAGCCTGGCCATTCTAGAAGCCCTGCAAGCCTGGTGGGACAGGATTTGGCCCTTCTGGAAGTCATGCAAAGGCTTGTGTTTTAGAGGAAGGAAATGGTTGCACCAAGAGACCTTGAGGCTAAGGATTTGGGGTCCCGCAAGAGTCTGTATCACCTTCCCTGCAATGGACCCAGGCTGCCAGGTCATTTGTCAGTTAGGGCAGCCACCTTGGGCTCTAATAGTTTGACTTTCCATCCCTAGTGACATCTTGGAGCCTACATTGTAGGAAGGAGGGCTTGACTGCACAGGAAAATTAGGGGTATTGGAAACACCAAGTCCCTGGGATGTTCGAGCCTTAAAAGGCTGGCCAACACAGCATGGGCACTCCCTGGCCTGCTGGGGTAGGGGGTGGGAGGGGACAACACCAGATCCCACCACCACTACTGCAGAATGTACCCTTTCACTCAGAAGCTGGGGCCATCTCCAGTCATCTCTAAATCACATTGCATTGGGCCAACCAACTCAACACTTGTGTTGTGTGGTCCTTTCTTTCCCAGCCAAAGCAGTGGTGAGGGTAGCCCCTTGGCCAGCAGACCCATACTGAAAACTTTCCTTATCTACCCTTGAGTTTCACCACCTGCCCAACCTGAAGCCTAGATGTACTCCTAGCATGAACTTCAGATCCCCTATGTAGCTTCTCCCAGATCTCTGTGCCCCCATCTAAGAGGGATGTTGGGATCATAGGCCAAGGGATTTATTATTGTCCTGTGAATGCAACCGGGTGTCTTGTCACCTTCCCCACCACCACACAGCTAAAATGATCTTTTCTGTTGCCATCCTGGCCAGGGCCTCAATCTGGGGAGTCCTTATGGCCCACTGCAGTCCATGCCCTCTGCCACTTAGAAAGGTCAACAGTGATCACCCATTTGGGCTACAAAAAGAAGTCAAAGATTGAGGACCACTGCCCCCCAAAAGGATAAAGTTATTCAGATGGTATTTTTGAATATGATCATGATGCTGTATTTAATCCCATGTGCTTTTGTAGAATCTGGTCCTCCCTTTAGAAGGTAGGGCTAGACTCCCTGATAAGCATGAAATTCAAAAGTGCTGCTGAGCTCCCGAGGCTGAGTCAGACAGGACCATGCAGCTGTTGCTTTGTGACTGGAACCATTGTGCCCAGAGTCTTGAAGCCGTCACATTTTCAGGAGGCCAGGCTGGCCCATCTGCAGAGCCAGTTCCCAGGCTAGCCACCTCCAAAGAGAGAATGAAGAAGCCTGATACTTCATAAAATGGTGGCCAGCAGTCTGCTCCTGCCCCAGGCATGGGAGCGCCATGAAATCATACATGTCACTGAGCAGATCCCTGCTGAACTTCTGACTCACAGAAAACATGATGCATAACATGAAATGGTTTTTAATTATGTTTGGTTTTTAGATGTTTCATGAAAAGAAGATTCACAAATGAGGCTGAGAGATTCAGAAGCCTAGAAGAGATACACAGCCTCATTAGCAATCAGGGAAATTCAAATTAAAACTGTAGCGAGAGATCCCTATATACCCATTAAAACAGCTAAAATAAAAAACTGGGGAGCTGGGCATGGTGGTGCACACCTTTAATCCCAGTACTCGGGAGACAGAGGTAGGAGGATCACTGTGAGTTCAAGGCCACCCTGAGACTACATAGTGAATTCTAGGTCAGCCTGAGCTAGAGTGAGACCCTACCTCAAAAACAAACAAAACAAAACAAAACAAAAACCTGGGGGCTGGAGAGATGGCTTAGCAGTGGAGAGCTTGCCTGTAAAGCCAAAAGTACCCACGTGAGCCAGATGCACATGGAGTTCTGGAGTTCATTTACAGTGGCTAGAGGCCCTGACGTACCCATTCTCTAGCTCTCTCTTTCTCTCTCTCAAATAAATAAATAAATAAACTCAGAAGAAATGGGACTATCATACTCTGCTGGTATGAAATGGTACAACCAGTATGGAAACCAATGATTCAGCCCTTCTACTCTTACTATAGGCTAAAGAGAAAAGGAAATATGGGCCCAAATAAAGAAGTATACCCCTACACTCATAGGAGCTGTATTTCTAATAACCAAAACCAAGAAACAACGAAATGTCCAACACTAGGTAAATGAAGCTGGGTGTGGTGGCACACACTTTTAATCCCAGCACTCAGGAGGCAGAGGTAGGAGGATCTCCATGAGTTCGAGGTCAGCCCGAGACGACATAGTGAATTCCAGGTCAGCCTGGGCTAGAATGAGACCCTACCCCCCAAAATCAAAAACAAACAAATAGGTAAATGAATAAACTGTGGACTGGAGATGTAACTCAGTAGATAGAATGCCTGCCTAGAATGCACTTTGATTTCCAGCACCACACCTTAAAATTGGGTGTGATGGTGCTCCTTTCTAATCCCAGAAGGTACAAATAGGGGACGAAGAAGTTCAAGATCTGGGGCTGAAACAATGGCTCAGTCGTCAAGGTGCTTGCCTCAAAGCCTAGTGACCTGAGTTGGATTTCCCAGGACCCACGTAAAGCCAGATGAACAAAGCAGCACATGTATCTGGAGTTTGTTTGCAGCGGCTGGAGGCCCTGGAGCGTCCATTCTCTCTATCTGTCTCTCTTCCATATCTCTTTGCTTGCAATAAATAAATAAAATATTTTTGGTGGGGGGGCTGGAGAGATGGATTAGCAGTTAAGGGCTTGCCTATGAAGCCTAAAGACTCGTTCTACTCTCCAGGTCCCCCGTAAGCCAGATGCACAGTGATGCAAGTGTGCAAGGTTATACATGTGCACAAGGGGGTGCATGTATCTGGAGATCAATTGCAGTGCCTGGAGGCCCTGGCATGCCAATTCTCTCTCTCATAAAAAAAATATGAGAGCACCCAGCTAATAAAAATATTTTTAAGGGGAAGGAGAAATGGTTTAGTGGTTAAGGCACTTGCCTGCAAAGCCAAAGGACCCAGGTTCAATTCCCCAGGACCCATGTAAGCCGGATGCACAAGGGGGCACACGCATCTGGAGTTTGTTTGCAGTGGCTGGAGGCCCTGGTATGCTCTCTCTCTCTCTCTCAAATAAATAAGGAAAAAGAAAAAATCAAATATTTTTTTAAGAAAGAAGTTCAGCTAGATGAGGTGGTGCACACCTTTAGTCCCAGTACTCAGGAGGCAGAGGTAGGAGGATTGCCATGAGTTTGAAGCCAGCCTGATACTACATAGTGAATTCCAGGTCAGCCTGGGCTAGAGTGAGACCCTACTTCAAAAGAGAAGAAGAAGAAGAAGAAGAAGAAGAAGAAGAAGAAGAAGAAGAAGAAGAAGAAGAAGAAGAAGAAGTTGTTCAAGGGTTGGAGAAATGGTTTAGTGGTTAAGGACCCAGGTTCGATTCCCTAGGACCCATGTAAGCCAGATGCACAAGGTGGTGCATGTATCTGGATTTTTTTTTACAATGGCTAAATGCCCTGGTGTGTCCATTCTCCCTCCCTCCTCTCTCTCTCTCTCTCTCTCTCTCTCTCTATATATATATATATATATATATATATATATATATATCTGTCTCCCTCAAATAAATAAAAATAGCTGGGTATGGTGACACATGCCTTTAATCCCAGCACTCGGGAGGCAGAAGTAGGAGAATTGTGGTCAGTGTGGAACTACAAAGATCCAGGTCAGCCTGTACTGAAGCAAGACTCTACCTCAAAAAACCAAAAAATAAATAAATGAAAAATTAGAATATTGTTTAAAAGATGTAAAAAAAAAAAAAACCCTCCATCTGTGAAAGCAACATAAATGGATTAAAAAATGGCTGAGTTCATCTGTTAAGTTTCCTGCCTAGAGAACGTAATGTCAATTCATCATGTAATATGCAATTTGTACAGTAAATTTTGAACCTGAAAATAATTATTTATCAGTTACTTTCTCTTTGCTGGGACAAAATACAAGACCAGAAGCAGCTAAGGAAGGAAGGAAAGGGTTTCAGCTTACTTCCAGGGGAAGTGGCCATTGTGGCAGGAAAGACACAGCAAGCCTGAGCAGGGAGCCTGTGTCAACTCTTCACATCAGCAAGGAAGAAGTAGAAAGAGCAAGGGGGGCTGGGCTGTAACTCCTCAAAGAAGTAGTAAAAGCAAATGGGGTTGGGCTGTAACCCCTCAAAGCCCACTCACAGCAACACACTTCCTCCAGCAAGTCTCTACCTCTGAAAGTTTCTACAACCTTCCATAGCAGTGCCACCAACTGGGGATTAGGTATTCAGACACATGAGTCTATTTTACATTTATGCTGCCACAACCCCCTAATAGTGGTATAGTCATACAATGTGATATTATTTACCAACAAAAGTAAATGAACTATTTATATAGTTAACAATGTGATTAATCTTAAAATAATTATAAATCTTAAAATAATTATACTAAGTTTATATACATACATATATATATGTATACATATATATATATTCATATGTATATATATGTATATATATATATATATATGGAGAGAGAGAGAGAGAGAAGAGTGATTTGGCGCATCAGGGCCTTGGCCACTGCAATCAAACTCCAGACACTTATGCCACCTAATGGATATGCGTAACCTTGCACTTGCCTCACATTTGTGTGTCTGGCTTATGTAGGATCTGGAGAATTGAACATGGGTCTTTAGGCTTTGCAGGCAAGTGCCTTGACTGCTAAGCCATCTCTCTAGCCCTATACTAAGTTTTTAAAAGTCAAGTTTACAAAAAATAAAATAAAATAAAATAAAAAGTAAAGTCAGGGGTTTTTTTTGCTTGGTTTATTTTTTTTATTATTAAAAATATTTTTGCTTTGTGGAGGAGGGGGTGGAAAGATTGTTAAAGCCACAAGTTGGGACATTATACACAGAGACATTGCCTCTTCCCCATATCTGACAGCTGCCCCTACAATGCACAACCACAATTCCCAAGGGGATGTCCAGCATCCCTAAAGAGGAGGGTCTCTTTGGAAAAGGGGCAGAGATGAGGGAAAGAATGGTACCAACATATGTTGTTTGCATACTATGTCCATAACTAATAAAAAATATTTTTTCTGGACGTTGTAGTGCACACCTTTAATCCCAGAACTGGGGAGGCAGAGGTAGGAGGATTGTTGTGAGTCAAGGCCACCATAAAGTCTTATAGTGAACGTAGTGAATTTCCAGTCAGCCTGGGCTAGAGTGGGACGCTAACTCAAAAAACCAAATATAGGACCTAGAGAGATGGTTTAGCAGTAAGGCACTTGCCTGCAAAGCCAAAGGACCCACATTTGATTCCCAGGACCCACGTAAACCAGATGCACAAGGTGGTACATGAATCTGGAGTTCTTTGCAGTGGCTGGAGGCTCTGGTGTGCCCATTCTCTCTCTCCCTCTCCCTCTTTCTCACTCCCCCATATAAATAAATAAAAATAAAATATTAAAAAAACAAATATGTGTATAAATTTATTTATTTATTTATTCGGGAGAAAGAGACAGATAAGACAGACTGAGTACGGATGTGTCAGGGCCTTCTCATGTACAAACTCCAGAAGCATGTACCACCTTGTTTATCTGACTTTACATAGGTTCTGGGAAATCAAACCCAGGCTGTCAGGCTTTCTAACCAAGCACCTTCAACCACAAAGCCATCTCCGCAGCCCTGCTTTTTAAAAAAATTTTTAAATTTATTGGGGGCTGGAAAGATGGCTTAACAGTTAAGTGCTTGCCTGTGAAGCCTAAGGACACTGGTTCGAGGCTCAATTCCCCAGGACCCATGTAAGCCAGATGCACAAGGTGGCACATGCATCTGGAGTTCATTTGCAGTGGCTGGGGGCCCTGGTGCACCCATTCTCTCTCTCTTTGCCTCTTTCTCTCTTTGTTTGTCGCTATCAAATAAATAAAAATAAACAAAATTTTACATCAAAATTTATTGCTGGGCATGGTGGTGCACACCTTTAATCTCAGCACTTGGGAGGCAGAGGTAGGAGGATTGCCATGAGTTCGAGGCCACCCTGAAACTACAAAGTGAACTCCAGGTCAGCCTGGGCTACAGTAAGACCCTACCTCAAAAAACATCACATGTTCTCTCTCATATGTGGATCCTAGCTATAAATGATTAGACTTCTATATGAGTAGGAATAAAACTCAGCAGCAGAGGCCAGTCAGCTAGAAAGGGGATATAAAGGGAATAGAAATGGGGTGGGGGAGGGGGAACTTAATAGAATGGTATTGTATATATGTAAGTAGAAGAACATATTAATGGGGGTGAAAGGCCTAAGTGAGGTCAGGGGAAGAAACTAAGTAAAGAAAAGGTGGAGGGAGGGTGTGGTGGTTTGATTCAGGTGTCCCCCATAAACTTAGGTGTTCTGAATGCTAGGTTCCCAGCTGATGGATATTTGGGAATTAATGCCTTCTGGAGGCAGTGTATTGTTGGAGGCAGGCTTATGGGTATTATAGCCAGTTTCCCCTTGCCAGTGTTTGGCACACCCTCCTGTTGCTGTGGTCCACCTTATGTTGGCCAGGGGATGATGTCCACCCTCTGCTCATGCCATCGTTTTCCCCTGCCATCGTGGAGCTTCCCCTCAAGCCTGTAAGCCAAAATAAATCTCCTTTTCCCAGAAGCTGCTCTTGGTTGGATGATTTTTACTAGCAATGTGAACTGGACTGCAACAGAGGGCTAATCAAAATCTAAGAGGATATAAATAAATCATATGGAAACCTACTTATTTGGTCAATGGAACACTCAGGAGCCATAGATTTTTACTAGAAAATTTTCAGTGCCAGGGATGGGATACCTTCCAGTGAGTTGTTGGCCAGGGAGGTCCCTGATGACCCCAAAACATTACAGGCCATTGCCAAGGCCCTTGGTTTCCCACCAGGAATAGATGGTAAGACCCTATTGCTGAAGACTCCACATACTTGGGCTGCAAGGTCACTGAGAAACCCTGCTGGAGCTGAGCTGAAAATCTCCTCCACATAGACCAGATGACAGAAAGCTGGGAAAAGCCACACTGCATGCAGTTCAATGGGAGAGAGAGAAATCACCAGTGAAGATACCCAACAGTGGACAATGCAGGCCTTATATTTGGCCAGCCAGGCCAAATGAACCAACTGATACAATGGTGGCACATCTGTTATGGGGGAAACCAACTCTAATTTGATTAGAGGTCCATTCCATGGGAAGGAATACATCCCTGATACTGAAAACCTACAATAGGGGTAGTCATGAGCCCTAGGGCAGACATTACACCCCTAGGGCTAGGGAATCAAATCTGGGTCCTTAGGCAAGCGCCTTAAGTGCTAAAACAGCTCTTCAGCCCGTTTTAAATTTCTTTTTAAGCCAAGGTGTTACTCTAGCCCAGCAGACATTAATTCTCTTAATGTTCATACCCATATATTAATGCTACTCTCACTTTTGGCTAGAGAACCTTGTCTTTTCAGATGGAAGTGACCTTGGGATGACTCAGAAGGCACCACGGTGCTGAGAAGAAGTGACAGAGGAGTGCTCAGCACTGAAATATCTCAATCACACCTTCCATGGCTCAGGGTCCATTGTGGAAGAGGTGGCAGAAAGAATGTAAGAGCCAAAGGAAGGGTAGGACTCCTTACAATGTGCTCCTCCAGACACAAAATGGCCTAGATATCCATGACCTCACAGTGCCTGACACCAACTACACAAGACCATCATAATAGGAGGAAAAGATCATGACATCAAAATAAAAGAGAGACTGAGAAGGGGAGGGGATATGATGGGGAGTGTAGTTTCAATGTAAAAACTGAGGGGAGGGAGGGAATTACCATGGGATATTGTTTATAATTATGGAAGCTGTCAATAAAAAATAGAAACAAAAAAATCATTATTTTTTACAGGTAGGGAGGGAGATAGAGAATGGGTGTGCTAGGGCCTCTTGCCACTACATACAAACTCCAGATGCATGTACTACTTCGTGCATCTAGCTTTACATGGGTACTGAGGATTTGAACCTGGGCCATCAGGCTTGCAAGCACCTTAACCACTAAGCAATCTCTCCAGCCCCCAGCCTACTTTAAAACAATTTTTAAAATTTATTTATTATAGATAGAGAGTGGCGGAGAAGGAGAGAGAGAATAGGTGTGCCAGGGCTACTGCAAATGAACACCAGATGCATGCACCACCATGCACATCTGGCTTATGTGGGTACTGGGGAATCAAATCTGGGTCCTTAGGCAAGCGCCTTAAGTGCTAAACCTTCTCTTCAGCCCCATTTAACTTTCTTTTTAAGCCAAGAGGTGTTACTCTAGCCCAGGCTGACCTGAAAGTCACTCCGTAGCCCAGGTTGGCATTGGACTCATGTCCTTCTACCTCAGCCTCCTGAGTGTTGGGATTAAGGATATGAACCACCATGCCCAACAAAGTCATGTTTTTAAAGCCCATGGAATTTAATTCTCTTTATTTGAGGTTCTAAAATAGTCAAAGTTAATCTGTGGTGATAGGAAGCTGACCAGTGGTGGCCTCAGGTGGTGTGGAGGTTGTGTGATGATGGGAATCAGTAGAGAAGGAACACACAGACTTTCTAGGGTAATTAGAGCAAAGTCCTGGGTTCACACCAGTAAGTCCCACAGCATTGAGAAGACTGCTGTAGAGGGATCACCACAAGTTCAAGACCAGCCAAGTTCCATACAAGTTCCAGGATAGCCTGAGCTACTGAATAAGAACTTTTTTTTTTTTTTTTTTTGCATGCCCATCTGACATTTACATGAGTTCTGGGCAAACTCCAATCCTCATGCTTGTATGGCTTTATCTACTGAGCTATCTCCCCATTCCCATGAGACCTTGACTTAAAAAAAAAATCCTAAACTTAGTGTACTGGCATACGCCTTTAATCCCAGCACTTGGGAGACAAAGGTAGGAGGATCACTGTGAGTTTGAGGCCAGCCTGGAACTACAGAGTGAGTTCCAAGTCAGCCTGTGCTAGAGTGAGACCTTACCTCAAAAAAAAAAAAAAAAAAAAAAACCTCAAATAAATAATCAATACTGACATAGCACTTCAGTCATGTGCCAAATGTGACATTTGTCACAATTCATTAAACATTTAAGAACAGACCTTGCCTCAATAAAATTATGTAAAACACAAAGGAAATAAAGGACCAATCTGTGTCAAGCAGTTAAAATAACAATGACAGCTATTACCGTATGAATTTTTATCTTTTTTATTTTTTAATTTTTAATTAATTTTTAAATTTGAGATAGAAAGGGAGAGAGCCGGGCGTGGTGGTGCACGCCTTTAATCCTAGCACTCGGGAGGCAGAGGTAGGAGGATCGCCGTGAGTTCGAGGCCACCCTGAGACTCCATAGTGAATTCCAGGTCAGCCTGGGCTAGAGTGAGACCCTACCTCAAAAAACCAAAAAAGAAAAAGAAAAAAAAAAAAAAAAGAAAGGGAAAGAGAGAAAGAGACACACAGAGAGAGAATGGGTCCACCAGGGCCTCTAGCCACTGCAAATGAACTCTAGACACATGCACCACCTTTTACATCTGGCTTACATGGGGCCTGGAGAATTGAGCCTGGGTCCTTAGGCTTCTCAGGTAAGCACCTTAACCATTAAGCCATCTCTCCAGCCCTACCATATGAATTTTTGAACAAACTCATGATTATTTGAATATTCATATAAAATTTTTGCTGGGGAATAACTGACATTTTAAATGCTGAGCATTCCAATGCATGAACATCATATATCACTCCATTTATTTAGATCTTCTTAGTTTTTTTTTTTTTTTTTCTGAGATGGAGTCTCACTCTAGCCCAGGCTGACCTGGAACTCATTCTGTGGTTCCAGGCTGGGCCTCAAACTCATAGAGATTTGCATACCTCTGCCTCCCAAGTGCTGGGATTAAAGGCATGTTCCACCATGCCTGGCTAGATCTTGTTTATTTTCATCTGTATTTCATTATTTTCAACATATAAATCCTATATTTTTTTAAGTTTTTTATTTTGTCTTGTTTTGCATTGGGTTTTTTGTTTTTGTTTGTTTTTTAATATTTTATTTTTACTTATTTATTTATGAGGGGTAGAGAGAGAGCGAATAGGCACTCCAGGGCTTCTAGCCACTGCAAATGGAATTCTGGATGCATGTACTGCTCTGTGCATCTGGCTTTATGTAGGTGCAAGGGAATCAAACCATAGCTTTATAGGCAAGCACCTTAACCGCTAAACCATTTCTCCAGCCCTAATTTTTTTTTTATTTATTTGTTCGCAAGCAGAGAGATATAGACACAGACACACAGAGAGAGTATTGGCGCACGAGAGCCTCCAGCCACTACAAACTCCAGGTGCATGTGTCACCTTGTGCATCTGGCTTATGTGGATACTGGGGAATCAAACCTGGGTCACTAGGCTTTGCAGACAACCACCTTAATCACCAAGCCATCTCTCCAGCCCTTTTTGTTTGTTTGTTTGTTTGAGATGCTTTTCTTATTCATATCAGGTTGACCTTAATCTCACAGCAATCTTCCTGCTTCCACTGCCCGGTGCTGGGATTGCAGGTGTTTGCTATTACATCTGCCTTACAGTTGTTTTTTGTATGTAAATCATGTATTTTTAACCTTGTTGAAATAGGATTAAACAGCCTACTTGATCTCAAGACTTATTCTATAACTATAGCAGTAAAAACTATGATGTTTGCAGAGGCATATACGTAGATCAATAAAACAAAGTAGAATACCCCAAAATAGACTAGAATATGCCCTGGTGATTCTTCATACAGTTTCAAAGGTAGTTTGCTATGGATTGATTATGGTTTGAGTATGTCCACTAATGTTTCATTTATTGGAAACTTGGTCTTCAATGTTATGATGTTAAATGATGGTGGGGGCCTTTAAGAGGTGGGAGGTAATTGGGTTATGAAGGGTAGTACTGCCCTCAGAATTGATTTGGTTCTCACCAGGCCCTGGTTTCTCCAGAGACAGAGGTTGTTACAAAAGAGTAGACCTGATCCCGTCTGTACTGTGGCTTCCTGTCATCCCACGTGACCACTCCCTCTCATACACACTCCCAGGGAGATCCATGGAGCTCCCTGATTGTGCACTCTTCAAATCTGGGAGCTAAGTGAGCCTCTTCCCTCCCTTCTCTCTTTCTTTCCTTCACACCTACTTTCTTTCCTTCCTATTTCTCTTCCTCCCTCCTTTTTATCTTCCTTCCTATTTATTTTGAGACATAAGGGCTGGAGAGATGGCTCAGTGGCTAAGGTGCTTGCCTGCAAAACCCAATAATGTGAGTTCAATTCCCCAGTATCCATGTAAAGCCAGATGCAAAAAGTGGTGCATGCACATTTATGCAATGGAGTTCTACTCAGCAGTAAAGAAAAATGAAGTTATGAAATTTACAGGAAAATGGATGGATCTGGAAAGGATTATACTAAGTGAGGTAACCCAGGCCCAGAAAGCCAAGCGCTGCATGTTCTCCCTCATATGTGGATCCTAGCTACAGATGATTGGACTTCTGTGTGAGAAGAAAAAAACTCAGTAGCAGAGGCCAGTAAGTTAAAAAGGAGATATAAAGGGAAGAGAAAGGAAGGGAGGAGGGTACTTAATATGTTGGTATTGTATATATGTAAGTAGAAGAATAGATTAATGGGGGTGAAAAGGCCCAAAGTGAGGTCAGGGGAAGAGATTGAGTAAAGGAAAGGTGGAGGGAGGGCTAATCAAAATCTAAGAGGATACAAATAAATCATATGGAATCCTCCAGTTTTGGACAATGGAACACTCAGGAGACATACATCATTGCTAGAAAATTTTCAGTGCCAGGGATAGGATACCTCCAGTGAGTTGTTGGCCAGGGAGGTTCCTGATGGCCCCAAAACATTGTAGGCCATTGCCGAGGCCCTTGGTTTCCCACCAGGAATAGATGGTAAGACCCTATTGCTGAAGACTTCACATACTTGGGTGGCAAGGCCACTGAGAAATCCTACTGGAACTGAGCTGATAACCTCCTACATGTAGACCAGCTGAGAGAAAGCTGGAAGAAGCCATTCTACATTTAGTTCAATGGGAGAAAGAGATACCACCAGTGAAGATACTCAACAGTGGACACTGCAAGCCTTATAATTGGCCAGCCAGGCCAAATGAGCCAACAGGTGCAATAGTGGCACGTCTGTCATGGTGGAAACCAACTGCCCTCCAATTGGACTGGAGGCCCACTCCATGGGGGAAAATACATCCCTGATGCTGAAAACTTAAAACAGGGGTAGTCATGGCCCATGGGGTGTAATATCTGCTGATGTCTGGACAAATGTATATACTATGCTTATCAAACTGCCCTGTGAGCACTTCTCTTAATATTTGTACCCTTATATTAACACTACTCTCACTTTGTGTAGAGAATCTTCTCTTTTCAGATGGCAGTGACCTTGGGATGACTCAGAAGGTATCATAGTGCTGGAAAGAAGTGACTGGAGTACTGAGTAACATCTTGATCACACCTTCCAAGGCTCAGGGTCTAATGCGGAAGAGGTGGTGGAAAGAATGTATGAGCCAAAGGAAGGGTAGGACTCCTTACAACGTGCTGCCTCCAGACATAAAATGGCCTGGATATCCATGACCTCATAGTGCCTGACGCTACCTACACAAGACCATCATAAGAGGAGGAAAAGATCATGACATCAAAATAAAAGAGAGACTGATTGAGATGGGGAGGGGATATGATGGAGAATGGAATTTCAAAGGGGAAAGTGGGGGGAGGAAGGGTATTACCATGGGATATTTTTTATAATCATGGAAAATGTTAATAAAAATTGAGGAAAAAAAGTGGTGCGTGCATCTGGAGTCCATTTGCAGTGGCTAAAGACCCTGGCAGGCTCTCTCTCTCTCTCTCTCTCTCTCTCTCTCTCCCCTCCCTCTGTCCTTGGAAATAAATAAACTATTTTGGGACAGTCTCTATGTTCCCATGTCTAGCCTGGAACTTTGTGTGTAGCCCATGATGGCATTGAACTTGTGATCCTTCTACCTCTGCCTCCTGAGTGCTAGGATTACAGGCATGTGGCATGACCAGTTAAATCTCTCTCTCTTTTTTTTAAGTAACCAGTTTCAAGCAGTTCATTAGAGTAACAGAAATGAACTCATACATAACTCAATGAAAAAAGATACAACAAATTGTACAGAAGGATTTGAACATTGATATAGCACCGGGTCTCACTCTTGGACTCCCCTGGGCCTCCCAGTCCTTGTGACCTCCATGGAAAGAATCTAGATGAGACACACAGAATGGAGCATAGAAGATAAGCAGAGCAAGGTGCACGCTCAGTGAGCGAGAGCGGGCAACAACCAGAACCTTTGTGCTGATCTACATTCTCGGCAGGCTTCATCCCATCTCCAGCGTCTGTAGAACAAGCAGATTTCTGAAGGGCTTTTTTTTCCCCCTGTCTGAGTGACTGACAGACCTGTTTGGTGAGGCCTTTCTAGGAGTAGGCAATGGTAAGTCTTTGTTCTTTATCAAAAAGCCTCCTGCTAGATAGTAATTTGTAAGGCTTTGGGTTGCTGGAACCAGGGTTAGATAATTTTCCATTAATGACCTTCCAAACAGTTCAGGATGTCACATTTCCTCCCAGGGCCAGAAATATGACTCAGGTCCAATTTCTCTGACTGGTAATTAGAGTTCTGCATTTCCAGTCCTTGGCTTTACAAGCTGCTGATTATGAGGGAGGGGTCCAGATCTAATGCCCTCTAATCCTACTATTATCTGACTATATGCCCAACACATTGATAAACAAAATCTCAACTTACATCTTATACCTTCTACAAAAATTAACTCAAAATGGAAATAGACTTTACTTCAAAAAAATTAGGTGTGTTGCTCACGCCTTTAATCTCAGCACTGGGGAGGCTGAGGTAGGAGGATCACCATGACTTCCAGGCCAGCCATATCAGCTATCAGTACACATCTATTACATCTCCCCAAGGACCACTGTTAAATGTTGGTGAGGATGTGGAGAACTGGGTTGCTTACACACAGTGGTGGGAATGTAAAATAGTAGGCACTCTAGCAAACAGTTTGGCACTTTCCTAACAGCCTCACTATGTAACTATCCTAAGACCCAGCGATTACAATCCCAAGAAATGAAGATTTTTATGCATACAAAAACCTGACCATGGGGCTAGGGTATGGTTCAATGGTAGAGCACATAGTTAGTGTTTAAGACCCTGGGATCAAGAGAGAGAGAAAGAGAGATTGTGTACATGAATATTAATAGTAGTTTTATTTGTAATAGCTAACAATTGGAAATACCACTCCCTTGGAGGGTTAAATAAAATTGGGTCATTGACACCATAGAATGCCTCTCATTGTTGACATGGAAGAGCTATTTCAGTCAGTCTCCAGAGAATTATGCTGAGTAAAGAAGGCCAAGAAAGGTGATACATGGAGTGATTACCTGGGAATCAGTTGTAAAGTGGCAAAGGGACAAAAATGGAGGTACCAGAGACCAAGGTAGGGTGGGAGAGGCCAAGAGATGGCAGACATGGCACTCAGAGAACAATGGAGGGCTCCTTGTGCTTACAAAATAGTCAGCATCTCACTTGTGTCTAACAGTGTCTGGTACTATTGCACAATGCCTGGTTGCACAAGACCCTGTCTCAAAAAACAACAAAAGCAGGGCTGGAGAGATTGCTCAGTGGTTAAAGGTACTTGCTTGCAAAGCCTAACGACCTTTGTAAAGCCAGATGCACAAAATGGTGCATGCATCTGGAGTTCGTTTTCAGTGGCAAGAGGCCCTGGTGTGCTCATATTCTTTATGGTACTATGGTGCTGTAGCATAGTTTTTCAGGATGGCACCATTAAGACACAACTGGCTAGAGGAGAGAGGACTGTCTTTTTAAGCTCTTTTTTTAAAAATATTTTTATGGGGCAGGAGAGATGACTTAGCAGTTAAGGCATTTGCCTGAGAAGCCAAAGGACCCATGTTCAATTTTCCAGGACCCTCATAAGCCAGATGTACAAGGTGGTGCATGCATCTAGAGTTTATTTGCAGTGGCTAAAGACCCTGGCACACCCATTCTCTCCCTCTCCCTCTCTCTCTCTCTCTCTCTCTCTCTCTTTTCCCTTTTTCTCTCTCCCTTTCTCAAATAAAATAAACAAAATATTTTTTAAAAAGAAAAAAATATTTTTATGTATTTATTTGCAAGCAGAGACAGAATGAGAGAGAGAGAGAAGGGGGGGGGGGAGAATGGGCACACTAGGGTCTCCAGCCAGTGCAAATAAACTGCAGATGCATGTGCCACTTTGTGCATCTGATTTTATATTGGTCCTGGGGAATCAAACCTGGGCTGTCAGGCTTTGGTTTTTCAAGCAAGAGCCTTTAACTACCAAGCCATCTTTCTAGTTCTTTTTTTTTTTTTTTTTTTCCAGCTTTCTTGTTTGTTTGTTTTGAGGTAGGTTCTTACTCTAGCCCATGCTGACTTGGAACTCATTCTGTATTTCTAGGCTGGCCTTGAACTAACAGTGATCCTCCTACTTCTGCCTGCCAAGTGCTGGAATTAAAGGCATATGCCACTATGCTTGGCTATTTATTTTTTATTTTTATTCATTTATTTATTTTTGGTTTGTCAAGGGTCTCACTCTGGCCCAGGCTGATCTGGAATGCACTATGTAGTCTCAGGGTGGCCTCAAACTCAAAGCGATCCTCCTACCTCTGCCTCCCGAGTACTGGGATTAAAGGTGTGTAGCACCACGCCTGGCTGTTTTGATGTTTTTTTGGAAAAAAAAATTAGTTTTTATTGGCAAGCAAAGAGAGAGAGAGAGAGAAATGGAGAGAAAGAGAATGGGCATACCAGGGCCTCTTGCCACTGCAAATGAACTCCAGATACATGTGCCATTTTGTGCAACTGGCTTTTACGAGGGTCGTCAGCCTTTGCAAGCAAGTGCCTTTAACCATTGAGCAATCTCTCCAGTCCTGCTTTTGCTGTTTTTTTGAGACAGGGTCTTATGTAGCCAAGGGTGGCTTTGAACTTTCTTTCTTTCTGTCACTATCTTCCAAGTGCTGGGATTACAAGTGTGGGACACCGTGCTTTGCTTCTGTGTGTTATTTATTTATTTGAGAGAGAGAGATAGAGAGAGCCAAAGCCTTGGGCTGGAGAGATGGCTTAGCGGTTAAGTGCTTGCCTGTAAAGCCTAAGGACCCCGGTTCGAGGCTTGATTCCCCAGGACCCACGTTAGCCAGATGCACAAGGGGGCGCATATGTCTGGAGTTCGTTTGCAGTGGCTGGAAGCCCTGGCGCGCCCATTCTCTCTCTCTCTCTCTCACCCTCCCTCTTTCTCTCTCTGTCTGTCGCTCTCAAATAAATAAATTAATTAATTAAATTAAAAATAAAAATAAGAAAAGAGACAGCCAAAGCCTCTTGCTGCTACAAACTCCATATGGATGCACCTTTTGTGTATCTGGGTTTTTGTGGGTACTGGGGAATCAAACTCAGGCTGACAGGCTTTTCAAGCAAGAACCTTCAACTGATGAGCCATCTCCTCAGCCCCCATAAATATTATTTCTTATAACTCCACCTCAGAGAAAGATTCGAGTTTTTAGACTTTTTTGTTTATTCTAGAGAATTTTGTTTATTTGGTTGATTGTATTTTAGTGTTTTGAGACAAAGTCTCACACTGAAGCCCACCACACCTGGGTGAAGACTTAGTTTTAGTATTACATAAACTCCAATGATTGGCTAAACCAAAGTATTATGAACTACATGGGGAGGTAAATGAAACCAGATATTGGACAAAAAGTGGTGGAGGTGAGGCTTTGGAATGGTCTAGAATGGTAAGACAGTATGTGACACCAAAATTATTTACCACCAAATAGTCTGCCTTCGAAAGTGCTCTCAGTTCCTTTGTATTTCATAGTCTTCAGTACGCTGCTGGGCACATGACCGGCAGGTAACTGAACCACATGTATCTGGCTGTACATAGACTGCTTCATGATAAATTCCCTAAACTCCCAGTGACAGCGGATGCTGGCAGCCCTTTCTCTGAGTGATCGCAGGCTAAGTGTGGGAGCTGTTATCCCTTGGGTGACTCATTGTGCCCAGAGACACCACACTCAGGTCTGGGGCTGAGCATGGGCCCCTTCCTTTACAGGCATGTCCAGCCTTTTCACATTGCAACACCGTGTTGTCATTTTGAAAGTTCACCCTCAAGAACCAAACTATCAATTTGCAAAAATAATTCTCAAGAAGTTTTAAGTAAAATTATGACTGTGTCAAGTTGCCATCCAAAACTACCTTCCATCGCACATGTCTGCATGCAGCCCACAGGCCACAGGATAGACACGCCTGAGGCCCTAGCAGGTGTAGTGATCTGGACACACTGAGAACTGGTGGCTCTCCCTAGTGGATGGAGTGGGAGCAGGGCGAAGGCACTAACCACTGGAAAGTTTGCCTGGTGCCCGGTTCCCAGCCTCTCTGCACTGAGTTTCTGGCAGCATCACCATCTCAAGCATAGGTTGCTTGCCTTCCTTTGTGGCTGAGCATCACTGGGAAATCTTCTCAGAGGGTTGGCATAAGGAACTGGTCGCTTCTAACAACAGAAAGCAGTTCATTTTGGTTTTATTTTAGAGGTAATGTCTCTCTCTAGTCCAGGCTGGCCTGGATTTCACTATGTAGTCTCTTTTTTAGAGGTAGGGTCTTGCTGTAGACCAGGCTGATCTGAATTCATTATGTAGTCTCAGGGTGGCCTCAAACTCAAAATACTCCTCCTACCTCTGCCTCTTGATTGCTGGGATTAAAGGCATGCTCCACCATACCAGGTCAACAGTTATTTATTTATTTATATAAAAGCAGAGAGAGAGACTGAGAGAAGAGAAACACAGAGACTGGGCTTGCCAGAGTCTCTAGCTGCTCCAAATGAACTCCAGATGCATGTGCCACTTGGTGCATCGGGTCCTATGTGGGTACTGGGGAATTGAACTTGGGTCATTAGCCTTTGCAGACAAATGCCTTAATCGAGCCATATTGCTAAGCCATCTTTCCAATCTGAGTCTTTTGTTTTGTTTTCTTTTGTTTTTTAATATTTTTATTTATTTATTTGAGAGCAACAGAGACAGAGAGAGAATGGGTGTGCCAGGGCCTCTAGCCACTGCAAATGAACTCCAGATGCATGTGCCTCCTTGTGCATCTGGCTTACGTGGGTCCTGGGGTGGGTCCTGGGGAATCGAGCCTTGAACTGGGGTCCTTAGGCTTCACAGGCAAGCACTCAACCACTAAGCCATCGCTCCAGCCCTGTTTTGTCTTGTTTTTTTGAGGTAGGTTTCACACTAGCCCCAGCTGACCTGGAATTCACTGTGTAGTCTCAGGGTAGCCTCGAACTCACAGCATCCTCCTACCTCTGTCTCCCAAGTGCTGAGATTAAAGGCATGTGCTACCATGCCTAGCTTTAGTTCATTTTATTTTATTTTTATTTTTGTTTATTGAGACAAAGAGAAAGAATGGGCCAGCCAGGACCTCAAGCTACTAAAAATGAACTCCAGACGAATGTGCCACCATGTGCATCTGGCCTATGTGAGTGCTAAGGAATCTAACTTGGGCCCTTAGCCGGGCATGGTGGCGTATACCTTTAATCCCAGCACTTGAGGAGGCAGAGGTAGGAGGATCACTGTGAGTTCGAGACCACCCTGAGACTACATAGTAAATTCCAGGTCAGCTTGGGCTGGAGTGAGACCCTACCTTGAAAAACTGAAAAAAGAAAAAAAAACCTGGGTTCTTAGGCTTCACAGTCATAGCCACTAGCCATCTCTTCATCCCTAGTTCCTTTTTTTGAAGAGCATTTTTTTGAAAACCAGTGGGTTTTCAAAATGTGTGGCATTGTCATAAAAATGACATCACAAAAACAAACAAACAAAACAAAAACAATGGCATCCCAATGTCAAGTCTAGTGCCAGCTGCTATGAGGAATGGTATTTACTATATCAAGAGAGATAGATCCAGGCAAAAATGTTGGACAGGGCGAGGCACTGCCCTGCAGACTTCTGGCTGCAGATGGCCACTGAATCCAGTACTTATACTAGCTTTTAGTTCCATCATGGGACACAGCCATCTGGTTTATGTATCTTTTATGCTTTCTGGAGAGGTTATGGGAGGCTGCTATACCTCTCCCTGAGTCTAAAATTTCTATATTACCTGTTAGAATTTAGTCGCTTCTTGCCCATATCAGGGATGCTAGTGGGGCTGATGCCAAGAAGCGTATAGATTCAGATCTACCTCATTGTAAGTCATAAAGAACAAGTCCTAGCCGGGCGTGGTGGCGCACGCCTTTAATCCCAGCACTCGGGAGGCAGAGGTAGGAGGATCGCCGTGAGTTCGAGGCCACTCTGAGACTCCATAGTGAGTTCCAGGTCAGCCTGGGCTAGAGTGAGACCCTACCTCGAAAAACTGAAAAACCAAAAAAAAAAAAAAAAGAACAAGTCCTTACACTGTCCCTACTGTGGTGAACAAGCCACATCTCCTCCAGAGTTCCATGTGCCCCTCGTAGAGTTACTAGAAGAAAACACGTGGGTGGCTCCTGCCATCTAACCACCTGGTAGAAACGAGTCTGCTAGAACCCCAATCCTTGGGAGGCATCTCTGAATCTCAGGGTGTGTTCTAAGGGGGAGAATGCCACCCTACTTGAGTCCTTGCTCCAATGGCCAGACTCTAGACTTGGTTGGGCCTCATGTCCTGACAGCTCCATGTGAAGTTCTCTGTCACCCTTTTCCTTAGGGTTTCTTGGCCTTTCTGCTTGCTTGTGTGAGAGCTGCTTTTGGTCTCACTATAGTTTGTTGCCTGGGGGCATTGTAGCCAGGAGAATTGAGGCAAGACACTTCAGTGGACAAGAAAAGTCACATCCAGGCCTCAGCCCTAGAGTGGAGCAAACCTTCCTGGGCACTCTAATGACTGCCTCTCACCAAGCAGTATGGCTCTCTAGGGGCGACCTGAACTCTCCCTCTCCTTTGCCTGTGAATTCTCTCTCTTGCTTAAAAGTTGTCTCCCCAACTTTCCTCTCTGGGGTGCAGGGCTAGGGTCCCCAGCAGACCAGCCTCAAGGGTGCTAGGGACCTGCACAGAGCCTTACCCAGAGCCAATTTCACAACCTGAAAGGGAAACACTGGGTCCACACAGGTCCTTATGTAGTCTGACTTGTCCTTTCTGAATTAGACTCCCCTGTCTAAGGCAGAGGCTTCACAACAATGGAGTAGCTAGTGATCAGTGTTCTGATGTCCTGTGTCCTTGTGCTGTGGTCAGAATGTTTGTGTCTCCCAAATGCATTTTACCCCCAAGGTAACAGTGTTGAGAAGTAGGCGGTGGGTGGTGAGTAGGCCACAAGGATGGAGCTTTCATGAGTGGGAATAGTGTCCTTGACATTGCTGAATGAATGCTTTAATTTTCCTTCATGATTCCTTGCTCCTAAACTCCCTTCCTATGGACAGGCCATAGAAGTCAAAATTTCCTCTCTGAGTGGGAACATTGCAATTTTCTTCATTCTGGAGAGACCCTGTCCCATATCCTGGAGGAAGAAATGCTACACAGAGGCTAAGAATGCTGAAATAGACAGGCCCTGCTGGGTTTCCCCACACAGTCTATTTTACTGCCAGACATACAATGAAATGTCCACAAATAAATAAATAAATAAAAGATAGAAAGGAACTGGGGTTTGGAGTTTCCAGAAAACTGAACACATGGAGATGCCGGAGGGTCGTGCTCAGAAAGGGCGCAGAGCTACACACCCTCCCTCCATGCTCCATGCAGCTCTTCATCTGTAAGTTTCTGGCACTCTTTATACGCTAGTAAACATGGGACTGAGGAGACAGCTAAGAGGTGGGAGTGCTTGGTGTACAGGCATGAGGACCTTAGTTCAATCGTGAACACCCACATAAAAGCCAGCATGGCTCTGTATGTCTGTAACCCCAGTGTTGAGGGGGCAGACAGTAGGATTTCTGGGGCTCTCTAGTCAGACAGTCTAACCAAAAGAAGGGAGTAAAAGGTTCAGTGATTCTCTACCTCAGAAAAATAAGGCAGAAAGAAGAGTGATAGAAAAGGACACCTGAAAGCCAGCCGTTGTGGTGCAGACCTTTATCCCCAGCACTTGGGAGGCAGAGGTAGGAGGATTGCTATGAGTTCAAGGCCAGCCTGAGAATACATAGTGAATTCCAACTCAGTCTGGACTAGAGTGAGGCCCTACCTTGAAAAAGAAAGGGACACCTGATGCCTTCCTCTGGCTTCTGCATGAGTGCACAAAGGGTGTGCACATCTGCACACACTTGTGCATACATCACATGTACACACCTGCTACACACACAAAGCCAAAATATTTTTAACTGGTAAATGTAAGTGTCTCCTGAGTTCTGTGAATTCTGCAAGCAAATTTATTAAAGGTAAGGAAGGATTTGTGGAAACCTCAATTTATAACCACCAGGTCAGGAACCCAGTTTAGATAATCTGGGGCTCACAACTAGCATGCAAAGTAGAGAAGAGAGCTCCTAGGCTGATCCTGCCATCCTGTGGGATCTGAGGCTCTTTCCAGGTCAGAATTGAATTTGAGGACACCCAGCTATTGTTTACTGCAGAACTGATTGCTCACTTGCTGATGGAGAGAAATTTCCACATGTTTTAGGGCCATAGAAGCCTGTTTGGATTGTAATGTAAGAGTAGAAGGGAAATAGGTTTTCTCAACACAGTCAGCTCTTCATCCCTATAAAAAGATCATTGACACATGCTACTGAAGAAGAAAAGAGGTTTATTTAGTGCACAGTTTTGAAGGTTCAGGGTCATGGTGTCTTCATTTGCACAGGTCTGGTGAGGGCTACCTCATTTCATGGCACAAGCAAAGGCAAGAGTGTACAGGAGCACATGGCCACACTTTTTTCCTTACTTTGTGTGTGTGTGTGTGTGTGTGTGTATGTGGGTGAGAGAGAGAGGTATGCACATCTATGTGCCCTGGTACACTTGCCGGAATGGGGGGGGGACCAGGTATGCTCGCCTGCAGTGGCAGGAATCAAACATTCTCATTTGAGACAGAGTTGCAAATAAGCAGCCTCTTTGCTCCCCTTTGTGGGGCTGGAATTACAGCTATTTACAGGAATCTGGAGGCTCAAACTCTAGTGGTTTCAGGCCCCCTCAAGCCCTCACACTTGTGCAAAAAGTGCACTAACAGCTGAGCTATCTCTCCAGCCTGTGGCCACATCTTGAACATGAAAGGAGACAGAGATAAACAAGTGGGTAGAGTTCCATTCCAGCTTATAACAACCTCCTCTTGAGAGTTGGTGCAGAGACCTGTAAGAATCACATAAAACTCTTCTGAGGACAGGGCTTCCAATGGCCCATGGACCTCTCATCCGGCCCAAGCTCTTAAAGGTCCTATCACCTCTCAATACAGCCACCTGGGAACCAAAATTTCTAATACATAGACTCTTGGTGATCAAGCAACATTCAAACCATAAGCAGTGACCTTACTAAGAAGGACTTAGAAAAACTGCTTGACCCTTATGCAGAAGCTGTCCAGAAAGAAGACCACCATCTGCCATACCTAGTAGTGCATCCTATAAATGCTAGTACTTAGGAGGTGAAGGCAAGAGAATAAGGAGTTCAAGGTCATCCTCTATTAGTAAGCTTGGAGCCATCCCTGGGCTACATGAGACCCTGATTCAAGAAGAAGAGGAGGAGGAGGAACAACAAGAAGATGATCACTATCTGTGAGGCAGTGGATCTTCGCCTGGCAGAATCTGCTGGCACCTTGCTCTTAGGTCTTCATCCTTGCAACTGTGAGTAATCAAGGTCTCTCTAAAGCTACCCAGTCTGTGGGGCTAGTGAGATGTTCAGCAGTTAAGAGCACTTGCTTACTGAACCCAGATTCATTTCCCCAGGACCCACATAAAGCCAGGTGCACAGAGTGGTGTATGTGTCTGGAGTATTTTTTTACAGTGGTGGAAGGGACCTAGCATGCCCACTTTTCCCTTTCTCTCTCTCTCTCTCTCTCTCTCTCTCTCTCTCTCTTCTCTCTCTCTCTCTCTCTCTCTCTCTCTCTCTCTCTCTCTCTCACACACACACACACACACACACACAAGCAGGTGCAGCTAAGATGGTCTGAGGCACAGATGGGGACTCAGGGCTGGACCTCTGACCCACACTGAGGGAGGACAGACATAGACTCAGAGGATTCAAGGGTCTCTGGTTGGACCCCTGCTTTAGCTGTGTCTGACTGAGAGTCTGGGGCCAAGACCATTGCAGGAGGTCTGGCAGACCACTCTAGACTGTTGGACAAAGAGGCCCAAAGCCGGCTAATGGTATGCTGGTCCTGCTTATGGTGGCACAGAAGCTAAGAATCTAGCTAGTGATTGAGCCCTAAAGATGCATGTCAGCCCTGGTCTGACTCCTCTACAGAGCAGAGCTTGCTCCCTCCATCACTTTGCTCTCTCTGCATTGGGATTCCTATGGCTCCTATGGGATTCCTATGGATCCCCTGCTTGTGTTAGTTGCATGTCTCCTTACCATGAAAAAATGCCTGACAAGCCAGGCATGGTGGCACACGTCTTTAATCCCAGCACTCGGGAGGCAGAAGTAAGAGGATCGCCATGAGTTCAAGGCCACCCTGAGACTACATAGTGAATTCCAGGTCAGCCTGGGCTAGAGTGAGATCCTACCTCGAAAAAAAAAAAAAAACTGACAAAAACAATCTAAGGAAGGAAGGGTTTATTTTGGCTTACAGTTTGAGTTATAGTCCACCATGTCAGGGAAGGCATTGGCAACAGAAGCATGAGGAAGCTAATCACATGACATTGTGGTCAGGAAGCCAAGAACAATGCATGCTGGTATTTGGCTCACTTTCTCCTTTTTTTATGAGAGAGAGTGAGTGAGAGAGAGAGAGAGAATTGACGTGCCAGGGCCTCTAGCCACTGTAATTGAATTACAGACACATGAGCCACTGTGTGTGCATGTGTGACCTTGTGCATGCATCACCTTGTGCATCTGGCTTATGTGGGTCTGGGGAGTCAAATATGGTCCTTAGAGCTTAGTAGCTAAGCTGTCTCTCCAGTGCTACTTTCTCTTTTCGATTCACTCCTGTGCTCCAGTCCAGGAAGCGCTGCTGCCATAGTTACGATGGGTCCTCCCAACTCACTAAACTAATCTAGAAAATTCCTCACAGATATTTCCAGAGATTTGCTTCTATGGTGATTCTAAATCTTGTCAAATTGACAACCAGAGATTAACCATCACACCTGCTTTCCTGGATCTGACATGGCCAGTGCCTGTCTAGGGTCCCTTACCCTGTTCCAGGTGGCCCCATGGGCCTCTGTACCAGTCTCTGTGGTCTGGTTCCTTCTCCTGGAGGGGCTATGGAAGGGCTGTGACATATTGATTCCCCATGTAAAACACTGAAAAAGGAAGACGTGGGGTTGGGTTGCCACTTTCTAATATACAAGGGACTAGCTGGGAGAGATGGCTGTTGTGCAAGAAGGGAGGCTCAAGTCTGTCTACACTGTGATGCCCATTTGTGCCTGGGAAGTCCCAGAGAGAGGAACAAGTCGGTACAGCGGCAAATGCCCTGCCCACCACATCCAGCTGGCAGCTATGGGGGGCTGTGATAAGCTGTGACTACAAAAATGGACCTCTTAGCAAGAAATACAGGGAAGAGCTGGGCGTGATGGTCCACGCCTTTAATCCCAGCACTCAGGAGGCAGAGGTAGGAGGATTGCCGTGAGTTCGAGGCCACCCTGAGACTGCATAGTGAATTCCAGGTCAGCCTGGGCTAGAGTGAGACCCTACCTCGAAAAACAAAAATAAAAATAAAAAAGAAATGCAGGGAAAATCCAATCCCTGGTGAATCCTTTTTCCTACTTGGTCTCATGGGGTTCCCCTGGGTTAGCTGCCAGGCACAGCTTCTCCATGCTTCCTGGGTGTCAGCCCAGTTGAGGCAACCCCACGGCATGCTGGCCAGAAGCTTTGAGGTTGGTGGCCTATAATGTTTTGGGGGCATCAGGGACCTCCCTGGCCAACAACTCACTGGAAGATATCCCATCCCTGGCACTGAAAATTTTCTAGCAACAATCTATGGCTCCTGAGTGTTCCATTGTCCAAAAAAGTAGGATTACATATGTTTTATTTATATCCTCTTAGATTTTGATTAGCTGTCCCTCCACCTTTCCTTTACTCAACCTCTTCCCCAGACCTCATTTTGGGCCTTTTTAGCCCCATTAATCTATTCTTCTACTTACATATATACAATACCATCCTATTAAGTACCCCCCTCCCTTCCTTTCTCTTCCCTTTTGGAGGGCTTCTTAAAGACAGTCTTGGAACAGAGGAGAAGGTGGCAGCTTCAGCCTAGGACTTGAGAGCTGGGCCACAGGCATGCTGAAGTGTTGGCCTTGGTGGCCATTAACTTGGGATATCTGGTCTTACGCTTTTTCCTCTCATGCCAAATGGCATCCTACTGTGCAGTGTGTGTGTGCGTGCGCGCACCCATACCTCCTCAACAGCGCATGGCTCTACTCTAGTGAGTATGAAGCAAATACTCGATGGGAAATGAACAGCAAGTGGGGAGCAGAGCAGAATCCTTACTACATCCTGGAAGTAGAAGCAGGAGGTCCCCACCCAGGCCAGCCCTACTCTCCCAGTGGACCTGGCCATGGCATCTAGGATTGACTGGCCCCAGCCCCTCGACCCTACCCTCTGTTCGGTCTCTGATGGTCTTCTGTGAAGACTCCACCCACAGCTGTCCTCTAGATCGAGGTGTTTCTCACCACAGTCAGCCAGGGGCCAGAGAGAGGCAATGTCAGGGCCTGAGTTGAGACTCTCAAGTGCCTGTCCTCACTGGAGTATAATCAGTCATCCTGAGGTCTTGAAGCCTAGCAACAGATACCTGCACTGAGGCTCTGGTGGCTTCTTGCCCATGGGAGCTTGGGGGAGGGTCCTGAGTTGTTCTGCGAGTACTGCGTGACTGACGCACCCACCCTGGGTGGTGCTGGGCCGTTGGCCAGCATGAAGAGGGTGGGGTATTGGACAGGCTGAGGCCTGTACCTCTTGTGGAGGGTGCCAGGGCCACTTCAGGATTTGGCCCTTATGACCCACGAAGTGGAGCCTATGTATATCCTTGTACCCTGTTTATTCCAGAAAGGTTTTCAAGTCTGCCAGTGGCTTGACACTCTCCAATTAGGTCTGGGAGGTGGGATGCATTGGAGACCTACAATGAGCCATAGGCATCCCAGTGCAGAGAGTAGCTAGTCAATGGAGGGTGGAGCAAGCTCGGTTCCAAGCCCAAGCTTCAAGATCTAGGTCACTGGTGCTCTGGCCCCATACTCTGCGTTTTATAAGTATGTGTTCTCGTGGGTTTTTTTTTTTTTTTCTTTAATGCCTCAGTGCTTCTGGGAGAACCTCAATGTTCGTGCCATTTCATATCTTCTCATTCATCTTCTTCAACATCTGGCTTTTTGTAAAGCTGCAGGAGTGCCACAAGGCCGGGGAGCCTCAGGGGTGCCAGCGTACCTTGGGGAGGGAGAACTGTCCAACCCATGCATGCATCCAGCTAAGGGATGCTAGCAAGAACTGGCAGGCAGCAATGCCTGACAGATTGATTATACTCACATTCTCTGGCCTGGACTGCACCCTCTGTCTCTTCCCAGGCACTGCCCCAGAGCTCTACAGAGGACTCTGCAGTTTGTCAGGTGTCCGGAGGCCCCTCCACCCCTCCAAGACCGGGGCCACTCTGTATCCCCAGGCTGGCTCCACGCCTCAAAGCATAGGCGCCCTTTGTAGCAAAGCTCCAGCTGCTAAGTGAATGGGGGCTCCATGTGGACCAGGCTCAGCCTCCTTGGAGCCCTGCTCTGTCCACCCTGAAGTACACACAGGCAGCTTTAAGTGGAGCCAGTCAGCACCCTCTTGGCAGGGGCAGTTGTTGGGATTCTGTGCCCTTTTGATCAGCCTGTCTTTGATTGGTAATGAGGACTTGTCTGTGACCCCTTTACATTTTGCTAACAAGGAAGCCAAGAAAAGTATTCTCTAGCACCCGTCACTGTTCATACATTCCCCTGTGCTTGGAGACAGTCACTGCCTTTGGGAGCAGGGAGGACATCCCCAAGCCTTCAGTCCCCACGGATCCTCCTCTGTGAGGATGAACATACAAAGTACCTGCCTACAGACAAAGAGATGCTTTGGAGTCAGAACCCGTAGTCTGGAGCCTCCTGGACTCTGGCTTTTGTGACTAGCCTAACTCCATCCGCCATCCCTCACTGGCCATGATGGGCCCAGAATGTTCCTATCCTCCCAGACACAAACACAGTCAACCTGAGACAAGCCTTTCCTGGGTGTTGGACAGGGCTGAGTGTTGGGAGCCCAGCAGGGGGGCCCGGTGGGTCAGGTTATTAGTTACAGGTAAGTAGCTATGAGGGCTGGTTCTACAGAAGGGGATGTGCACAAAGTAAACTGAGCCAGGAGGAGCTGAGGACAAACAACACTGTGGATCTGTGAGGCTTCCAAGGGTCCACAAGCCCCAAGGCACAGAAGCAGTAAACTGCAGGGAACACATCTCAGTGGGGGACCCCTCAGTACTAGGAGGGGGGTCCAAATCCTCTCACATGGCTGGCTGGGTAAGGGAAGTAGAAGCAGTAAGAATAACACCATGAGAATAATATTCACTACTAGTAGACAAAGATGTGACCTGGACCCCAGAGGAGACAAAGGGAGAAGGGACAGAAGGGACATGAGTTCAGACAGTGGTGGGCTGTGTGACCAGATCAGAACCATGGTTGGGCTGGGACTAGGTCACATCTCTTTGCAGGAATAAGGCTTGTTCTCTACTGTCCTGATTCTACACTTTTTTATTTTAATTTTATATTATGTATTTGTTTATTTGTGTGTGTGTGCATGCACATGCATGCATGCACCACTTTGTATCTGGCTTTGCGTGGGTACTGGGGAATTGAACCCAGGCTAACAGACTTTGCAAGCAAGCATCTTTAACCACTGAGCCATCTACCCAGCCCAACTTGTTGAAGTCTTGTAAATATCCCCAGCTTGGATTTTTACAAAATGATGGATCTTAGCCCTGGCACAAACCAGAGCTGTCCTGAGTTGGTCATGGCTGTGGTTCTGTAGAGGATATTGGGGAGGGGGCGTCTCACCTAGGTACCTATCTTGACCTTTGCCCTCATCCTCAGATGGGGTGAACATTCTAGAATTTTGTCACTGTTGGTTCTTGCCCCAGTTGCTTCTGTCTCTGTGTTATCTGGAGCAAACTGCCCCTCTGAACCCTAACACACTTGTCACCTGTCTCCCGGTGCAAATGGCAGACACCTCACTCTTGCATCACCACCACTGTGGGCTCCTAGTCCCATGAGCGTCTTCCCCTCACTGGCCTCATAGTGCCTGGGAAAGCCCTACTCCCTGAGGGAACAGACACAGCATGAAGGAAAAGAGGCTTTGTTTTTTTACTTTCTTTCTGAAAAGCATCATGCTATTTGTAGCCCGAGTTGGTTGAACAGATTTTTCTTGGTGTAGCTTATTTTTTCACTCATTAACTTCCTTTCCTTATGAATTAAAAAAATAGCATTTTCCCCACGCAGGAGTGCTTTGTTTACTTCTCTGTACTACAGCCAGCACTTGCTCTTACTGACAGAAAAGCAAAGCAGATGCCTGCTGGGGAAATGGTTTTCCTTCAAGCCACAGCATCTTGAACAAAGACAGTGTGCCCAGGCCCCGTCCTGCCAGTCCTGCTGCTTCCCTGACATCACACAGAAAGCAAGGAGAGTTGTGCTGTTTCAGATGGGCACTGGCCACATAAGACTTTTGCTTGGGCCCTTAGCTCATGGCTGTTTGGGCCAAAACCCGAAAACTTTGTGGAGCTCACACTGTCCACCTGGTAGAATTGGAGACATATCCTATGGATCTGCTGGCTGAAAATGCCTTTGTGGCCCATTTTCACAGCCACAGGTAACCAAAGTCTCAGGACAAGGAAGTAGATCCCTACTCTTTCTAAGTCGGATGTCTTAGGCCACCCCCAGGCCTTGACTGCCTCTTTCCTAGGAGTGGCTCCTAGTCCTATTTATAATGTCAATCCATGCAGATTGTCCATTAAACACTGGTATTTAGCCTAACTGCATTTCTTTGAAACATGATCTTTGAAATATACTTACCTTTTTAAAAAGAAAAATCATGTTTACATGCCTTATCTTTTTGTATCTTATCTCCAAAATTGTTTTATGGCTTATTGCTCTAATACATAGACATCTGTTATCCTTTATCCATACTATACTTTTGACCCATCCTACAGTTCTCTCAAGGCCAAGTGCAAAACCCCTCACTCAAGACTGTCTCAGGAGATGCCCTCCCATCAGAGTCCCAAGGAGAATTCCTTTCTTTCTTCCACTGTGTCCGTGTCAGCATAGGGTCAGCACTGGGGCAGTATGTGTTAAATGTCCCAGCATGGGTTTTCCCTGACCATTTGTCCTAACAGCCCCTCTGGGTAGTGAGAGCCATGCTCAGAAGTCCTGCCTGACACTTTAAGCATAGATACCTTCTGCCTCCAACTGTTCACATTCCTTTATCAGAATTCCAAATTCCTCAAAATTCAGTGGTGAAACTCAGTGGCAAAGCCAGACCTAAAAGATGTGAAACCATGTATTGTGGTCACCATCTATTCCAGGTCATGGGAACAGAATTGCCTCACTGGAAGAATATTACTGCATTTGATTATGAGGTGCAATCCAGGCTCTGGAGAATCGGTACCATGTGTCCTATACTCAGAAAATCTGAATTCCACCCATCTGGCCCTGAGGCTTTGGATGAGGGGTTGGGACTGTGGAACAGCCCCATGCTAGTGACAGTTCTAGACCTGGAGGAGGTTCCTGATGAAAATGGCTGGATTTTGGCCACAGAATGGAGGAGAGCAAGGACTTTGGAACAAAAATGATGATTATGTGACCTTTTCACTTACTGAGCCAACAAACAGGTCTGTGCAGGGGGCTAGTGACTCAGGGACCAAAGAAGCTGAGCAGCACCCCACTTTGCCCAGAGACAGTCAACCCAGGCGTTCAGACCCTGACCTTAGCTTCATAGTGTCCCTCTTCTCCCTGAAATCCATCTACCTAGGGCAGAATGAAGCACACCCCACAGCCTGTGGGTCTGCAGAGCACCCAGGGCAGAGTTGGAGAAAAGAGGTGAAGGGCAGGCTTTAGGTTGGACCACTCCTGTTCCACACCACGAATGCTCCCATTTTACAAACCAGAAAAGAGAGGTCAGACCCAAACAACTGCCAACCTACCTTGTGCTTTGCTCCTTACCTAGGATGTGTGTGTGTGTGTGTGTCTGCGCGTGCTTCCGGTGCGGAGCTGCCCTTTACCCAGCAGGCTGCAAGAGAACTGGGATACGGGACTAATGTCCGATAACCAGTACTAGAACAGGGCTCCCAGGCCTTCCCCTCCCAAGTCCGCAGTGATGGAAGAAGCGAGGGTATCCGTTGACCTCAGTGAGGTGGGTCTTGGCAGGGTCTGCGTGAGACTGCCATACGGAACGGACACATGGATGATGCTCAGAGGCCCAGGATTGGACCGGGGTCTCCGCAACCGTGGGGCGTGCAGTCTGGGCCTGGGCTGGATGACAGCGACAGAGTGGGGTTCACGAGTAGAGAAGAGGAAACAGCCCCGCTGCCAGACGTGCGGGGAGGCCAGGGCGTCGCCCGGGGCTCGGGGACCACCGCGGGGCGCCTCAGTCCCCGCCCCGCCGGCATCGCGGGTCGCGCGTGGGCGCGGCGGGCGCCCATTGGCTGGCGGGCGCGCGGGCGGGGCGGCGGCGGCACGGAGGGGCGGGTCACCCCGCAGCCCGGCCTCGGCCCCGCCGCTCGTCGCCGCGCCCCGCCCCGCCCGCGCGTCCGTCGCCGCAAGTCCCCCGCCGGCGGCCACCATGAGCACCGGACTGCGATACAAGAGCAAGCTGGCGACCCCAGGTGAGCCCGGCGCCCGCCCGCGTGCCCGCGCGCCATTGTCCCCGCTGCCCGCCCGCCGCTCACGATCTCTCTCGTCTCTCCCCCCGCCCGCCGGCCGGGACCCTTCTGGACCCGCCCCGACCCCGACCGCGGCCCCCACTGCGCAGAAGACAAGCAGGTACTGGCATTGCGCCGCCGCCGTTCAGCCTGTCGCGAGACCCGGTCGGTCGGCTATCACCCACGGTGGCACCGATGCCCGGTGGCGCCTAGGCGCGACCCCGCCCCCGCCGGCCCCATCCAGCCCTGTGGCGATAATCGATTGTCTGTGGGAGGGCAGCGCCGCTGCGCCTCAGGCTACGGAGGGGAAGAGGGGCCCAGGGGTTGACCCCCTGACCTGCACAGTAGGGGCCTGTGCCCCCCTCAGGAAGGAAGGTGAACGCGGAGGCCCCTCTCCCACTGGTCTGGCAGGGCCTGCATCTCTTTCCTGACCTGCCCTGAAAGCCATGTGCTGGGGCTCCGGGGTGAAGCTGTAATCATGGACAGACCAGAAGCTGGGTCCATCAGCACCATGAGCAGTGTCAAGGGGAGCTGCTGGTCACTCCACTTCATGCCACTGCCCCTTTGTGTCCTCCCACACGCAAATTCATGCTCACTAGTCTATGATGGGGCCTCTTCCCCAACAGACCCAGGGCTTCCAAGGTCTGATCTGAATCATCCCAGTGGGTCCTCCAGCCCATAGGAACAAACAGGCTTGTGGCCTTTCAAAGGGACTGGCCTAGTCCCCGCCCTCTGGGAAGGCAGGACCTAATGTCAGGCTGGCCTGGGTACCCCTGTGAAAACTCAAGAAAGCTGGGGGTTAAGCCATTCTGTAATGGGGATTAAGCCATTCTATGATACCAGAGAGTGGGGTGGGAGTGAGTAACCAGAGGGCCTATAGGCTCCCTCCCCACTTGGTTTTTTTGTGGCCTGAGCTCGGCTACGTTTGAAGAAGGAAAGAAGGGCCCATTTCTGGCACCAGATGGTCCTTGACAATCTTCACGTAGGTGCAGTGGAGAAACCCAAGAGTCTTGGCCCAGGGTGTAGCAGGGAGACTATAGGTACCTGGCAGGTGGGGGGAGCTGGAGAGTGCCAGTCTCGTGGAGGGAACAGGCCCCTCCCAGGACTGATGAAGCTTATTGGGAGGGGCTCCCTGGGAGCTGGCCTAGCGAGCTGCTTCTCTATCCCTGTCCCAGCAAGTCAGACAAAGCCTGATCAGGGACGCACAGCTGCTGGGCTATTGTCTAAGGGAGAGGGAACGGGCCAGAGGTTGCTGAGGAAGGAATCTAGATGTCCCCTAGGTTTGGGTTTGCCTCAAGTTTGGCCTAAGGGGACTCTGAGTCTCCTGGCTCTAGCACCTGCTGCTCAGCACTCTCTAGGTTCTCCTGCTCATTTACTCTCCTCTTGTTGAAGTGTGTGCCCCTTCAGGCCTGTGTCTGCCCATCCTCTGAGGTCAGTTAGGAGCCTTGTTCCCTGCCTCCAGACCCACAGGATGAGAGTACCAGGCCAAGGCAGAGGGAAGGGAGACCCAAAAGATAGAGGGGGGGAGCAGATGTTTGGAGTAGACCCCTGTGAGCCTGGGGGAGTGGGAGATGTGGGAAATACAGTTTCCTCAGTGCCTACTGTGGTGATAGGGAGCCTCAGCTTAGCCAGGCTTCCTTCTTATTCTATACGAGGGAGGTGGGAGCAGCTGTGTATGTGTGTATGTGGGGGAGCGTCTGTCTGCCCTTTGCACCCCTACCCTGTCTCAGGCAGTGATGAGGGTTGTAGGCTATGGCTGCTGCTTCCAGAGCTGACTCCAGGGGATTCTGAGAATAGTTGGTGGGGTGAATCTCAGGCACAGCCAGGAGGTGGGTGCAGCTGTGTCATATAGCTCTGGAAGCCCTGAGGAATATTTGTTGTGCCTGGAGGACCAGAGGAAGGAGGTGGCAGAGCCCCTCCCTTAAGGGTCCCCCAGGAAATGCATAGTCTCTGTGGAGCAGCTAGAATGATGGATGGCAAGTGGAGAGTAGGGAAACCATTGGTCTCCTCACCTGGACCTCTTTAGAACCTGTGCTTTCCCAATGGGGAAATTCAAGCAATATGAAACCGACAAGCTCGATTTAACACCAGGGTGTGGTGTGTTGAGCCTCCCTCCCAGCCTGAGGCCCAGTCCTGGGCTGTCTTCCTGGTGTTCAGGGAAATGCCCTGGGTGGGAGATGCTAACTTGTGAATTCTAAGTGGAGGGCTGACTGAAGTGGTCAGGGTAGAGTGGAGGATGGGGAAGAACAGAAGGTGACTACAGGTTTGGACCGGGAGTGAGCCCGGCCAGTGGCAGCTTTCTGGGATCCAGACTGGGTGACTGCTCCCTGGCCCTGAGATGAATGGATCTGTTCCCAGCTGTGAGCCCACCCTCCTCCCCAGGTGCCAGAACCCAGGGTGGAGGCCCCTCCAAGACGCCGAGAGGGATGGGGCCTGCGTGGGGGGAGGGGTCTCCTGGCCCTCCTACTGCACATTGGCCAGAGGCTTGTCCAGCCTTTTGGTGCGGGTTTGTCCTGATTCTGGTGGGGTTGGGAGGTAAAGGATATGGGAGGGTTTTGTGGCTCACAGAGAATGGTTTCCTGGCTCAGCCGACCCTTGCGGTTCTTGGGGACATCTGGGGACATCGGTGGTGCCACGTTGTGGGCAGAGGTTGCCTAGCGAGCTAACTAGGGGTTCCAAGTTTGGAGGGAAGGTTGTGAATTTTTATTCCCTGCGCCCCCTCTACCCATCCTAAGCCTCCCCTCCAGGGAGGGGTCGAGGGCAGGTCACAGCTGGCCTTGGCGGGAGAGGCAGATTCTGCCCCCATCGAATTCCCCCCACATTTGAGTATGCCACGGGAGGAAAGAGTGGATTGCGCGTGCCCACACGGGATGTTGGCCTCCAGGGGACGGGGACTAGTACCAGGAAGGTGTGTCCGTGGGTAGTGTGGGCGCCGGGACCGGTCAGGAGGCTCCAGGCTGTCTGCGAGGGGAGCGCGGGTCAAGTTGACTGAGGTGGCTCCGCGGGGTCCGGAGCGTCCCCGGCGCCCTCTGGCGGGAGGTCGCCGCACCGCGTCTCGGGGGCGGGACGCTCCGCGGCTCCAGACACCCGCGCCACCCGCTTGCGACCCGGCCTGTCCGCGCCACTGCCCCGCCCAGATGCCTGGACCCAGGCTGCGATGCCACGGCTGGGCTCCAGGTTCGCGAAGCGCTTGCCGCCCCCGCGCTTCCGCTGATCCCGGCCCTCCGCGGCCGCCTTCCTGCGGCTCCGCCCGCGGCCCAATTTCCAGGCGACGCCGGGCGTGACGGTCTCCGCCGCCCCCTGCCGGAGCGTCCGCGAAGCCCCGCCTCCGGCTCGAGTGCGGGAGCCCGGCCTGCCGGGGCTGCGACGCTGCCACCGCTTGGGCGCGCTCGCAGAGGCAGGGGCATGGCTCGGACGGCCTCTGAGGCCCGCGGTCCACCGGGTAAGCGCCGTCCCCTCTCCGGGCCTCAGTTCCCGCGTTTGCAAAACACGGCCCAGAAGAGGGCTTAAGAGCAATACCCAGCGTAAGTCGCTCGCCACCTCCCGGCCTTGGCTGGCCTGGATCTCTGGTCTGGGGTCTGAACACAGCCAGCAGGGTCTGCAGGGTCGCCGCGATGGACTCGCTGGCAGCACCCCAGGATCGCCTGGTGGAGCAGCTGCTGTCACCCCGCACCCAGGCCCAGAGGCGGCTCAAGGTGTGTGTGTGTTTGTGTGTGTGTGTACAGTGGAACGGTGGGTCAGTGTGTGCACGCTTGCCTCACCAGGACTCTCAAGCTCTGGGACGGTGGCAGGGCCCCACAGGGTAGGTCTGCTAGGACTGAGCGGGGATGGCGGGTAGCTGAGCGCCTCTGTCTATAAATAGTTCCTACTCCTCCGCCACTGCTGCAGCCGCCACCCTCAGGGCTGGATTTGGGCCAGTCAAGCCGCCCACCCTGGTGTTCTAAGTAGGGGTGAGGTCTGGCTTCTTCCACATATAGAGGGTCTTGGATGTGTCTTGGGCGGGAAGTGTCTCAGTACTGGTTCCTGCACCACCAAGGGAGGACACCATCTGTAAACCTGACATCCTCCATGCCTCTCCCAGTCTTGGGTTCCTGCTGAAACTAAGGCAACACCCACCACCCTCTCAGCTTACATTCCTACCTCCAGGTCTTGGTTCACAAGCCTTCACTCTATTTTTGCCAATGAAATACCCCACCCTAGGGTCTGCCACCTTTGTCTCCTCATCTGAGCCAAGGAGGGAGGAGATAGGGCCATGGGCTGCAGCAAAGGATCCCAGGTTAGCCCCTGACCTGCCTCACCCTGCTCCCAGGATATCGACAAGCAGTACGTGGGCTTCGCCACACTGCCCAACCAGGTGCACCGCAAGTCAGTGAAGAAGGGCTTCGACTTCACTCTCATGGTGGCTGGTGAGTGGGCCAGGATGCTGGGGGGAGTAGCTGGGGCCATTGGCCAGGCCAGCTCAGCCCATACCTAACCTAAGCTTCTTCACTGAACCTGTGGGCAGGTGAGTCAGGCTTGGGAAAGTCCACACTAGTCCACAGCCTCTTCCTGACCGACCTGTACAAGGACCGGAAGCTGCTGAGTGCAGAGGGTGAGTACCCTCCACACAGCCCTCACCAACCCATTCGCTTCTGCCATGGGGTCCCCCAAGAGGGCATTCTTCCACTCCCCTTGAGGCGTGGTTCCCTGTTCAGCATCCAGGAGAGGTGGTCCAGAACAGTGAGGCTGTGAGGCCCAGGCCAAGGCACTAGGATGGGTGAAGACAAGGCTCCTGGCTGTGTGGGGTAAGGTTAGGAGGTGATCCATTCCCTCTGCAGAACGTATCAACCAGACAGTAGAGATCCTGAAGCACACTGTAGACATTGAGGAGAAAGGGGTCAAGTTGAAACTCACCATTGTGGACACGCCGGGCTTTGGAGATGCTGTGAACAACTCTGAGTGGTAAGGAGCAGGTCTCTGCCTCAGCCAACTCTGGCCTCCCTCTGGCCAGTAGGCCACCCTTAAAGCCAGCCTTATGTTCCCTCCCCTCCCAGCTGGAAGCCCATCACCGACTACGTGGACCAACAGTTTGAGCAGTATTTCCGCGATGAGAGCGGCCTCAACCGCAAGAACATCCAAGACAATAGGGTGCACTGCTGCCTGTACTTCATCTCCCCCTTTGGGCATGGGTATGTGGTGTCCCGGGGCCAGGCTGGGGAGGGCTGTTTGTCCTTTGGGCATAGGTATGTGGTGTCCCGAGGCCAGGATGTTTGTATCACTGCATCACTGGCCCTCTGGCCATGCCCATCCCCATCTGGGCTGTTGTCTGCAGGCTGCGGCCAGTAGATGTCAGGCTTTATGAAGGCTCTGCATGAGAAGGTGAACATCGTGCCCCTCATAGCTAAAGCTGACTGCCTAGTTCCCAGCGAGATCCGGAAGCTGAAGGAGCGGGTGAGTCTACCATGTCAGAGGGGTCTAACCAAAGATGCTGAAACCAGAAGTTCCAGGGCAGCTGGCCAGCTCCGATTTTGACAACCCTTGCTCTACAACTACAGATCCGGGAGGAGATTGACAAGTTTGGGATCCATGTGTACCAGTTTCCAGAATGTGACTCTGATGAAGATGAGGACTTCAAGCAGCAGGACCGGGAACTGAAGGTGAGCATGCAGCAGGGTGGAGTGAGGTCGTGGACAGTGGCCAGAAAGAACGATGGAGGCCACCCAGGGCCTGGGGAAGACCTGAGCACCCTGGTCCATCTGATGCAGTCAGGACTTGTTTGTCCAGTGGGTAGAGAACCTGTGTCTCTAGCACTGGGGTAAAGGTCACCTGTGTTCCTGTCTGGCCTATGGTTGGTCATTTGAACACCCCTCCCCCATAGGTGTTTACTGGAGCACTTGTGAGGACCATCCTGGCTGGCTTTTCAAAGGTCAGCCCAGTGACCCAGAGCTGTGGCATGACCTGGCTCCAGAATTCTGAGCTCCAGTGGGTGGTGGCTTTGGGTACCTCAGCAGCTGGGGTGGTGATGACAAAGATCCAAGCCAGCCACAGGTGGCCATTTGATCAGGAGCAGGTGGACAGGGCAGTCCAATAGGAGCCATGGTCTCTGCTCTGCCAAGAAAGTAAAGGAAGCTAGGCAGGTGATTCTTGAAAGGCCAGAAGGACACAGAGCGTGACAGAGGCCCTGAGATTATAAGCTGTGCAGCTCAGTAGCTTCAGAGGGCAGTAGAGACACCAGAAGAGGGTAATGCCAGGTGGAAGGTGGATGATGGCAATCCTGGAAGGGTGGTCATATCCCTTTGCCACGGAGCCTGCACTCCTACAGACTGGGCTGGGCCGGGCCCTGTTCCCTTTCCCCAGGAGAGTGCGCCTTTCGCAGTTATTGGTAGCAACACCGTGGTGGAAGCCAAGGGGCAGCGGGTCCGGGGTCGACTTTACCCCTGGGGAATCGTGGAGGGTGAGTTGAGGCGTGGGGAACTGGGTCCTGGGTGGGAGGCTCCCCTAGGTTGGAGCAACCCACTGCCATCTCCTGCTTCACAGTGGAAAATCAGGCACACTGCGACTTTGTGAAACTGCGAAACATGCTCATCCGCACTCACATGCACGACCTCAAAGACGTGACATGCGATGTACACTATGAGAACTACCGTGCACACTGCATCCAGCAGATGACCAGGTGGGCCTCTAGTCTTCTCACCCTTTGGGCTGGCTGTTGAAGGGCAGGCCCAGCTCCAGGTCATGCACTCCCAAGACCTGAACTTGGACCCAATCAGCCCAGGGGCTTTGGCTGTGGCAGGGATTGGCCAGGCATCCCCCACCTCCCTGAACCTCCCAACAGTACAGTGCTGTCCCCCTCACTCTGCAGTAAGCTGACACAGGACAGTCGTATGGAGAGCCCTATCCCAATCCTCCCGCTGCCCACCCCTGATGTGGAGACTGAGAAGCTCATCAGGATGAAAGATGAGGAGGTAATGGTCCTGGGGTTGAGACCATGGGACTGAGTGCGAAGGAGGGGGCGGGGCCAGGCATTTCCGGTCACGTCATCTCTCATCTGTTGTCCTCTATCTGCAGCTGAGGCGCATGCAGGAGATGCTGCAGAAGATGAAGCAGCAAATGCAAGACCAGTGACACCCGGCCCACCCACGTGGCCACGAGTTGAATACCCGTCTCCGGGTTGGCCCTCCTCCCCCTGGACCCCAGACTGGCCTGGACCCCACCCTAAACCCAGTGGCCCTGACTGGACTGTTCCCAACCTGGAGCCAGGAAACCACAGCCCCCGGATGATCTTAATTTATTCTCAGAATCCACCCTTCCAGGTCATATTTGTATCTGCTTCCAAGGGACCTGGCCCACAGCCCCTCCCCAGCCGGCTCCCTCTGGCCTTTGAGGGTGCAAGAGCTAAGTTGGGTACAACTTCCAAGATGTCCTTCCCCAGGTGGCAGCTCCAGCAGGCCAATAAACCAAGGAAGGGAGGTGCCGTGCCAGGGCTGCTGGCCTAGTCACTCACCCAGTACCGCAGAGCGGACTTGGGAGCCCTCCTCCTGCCGGCTCCTGTGGGACATCCTGTTGTGTATACTGTATACTTACACCCTACTCTGTGCCTAGATGGGCCAGATTCTCCCCTACCCCTCACCCACACAGTTTGGAACAGAAGCGGGCAGAGTTGGGTGGCTAAGGCCTTTGAGAAGCCCCCAGATCTGGAGGCTGCTTGGATGAGGGCGGAGCCAGGATGTGACTGCCCATGCCCCTTCCCCACAGCTTGGGCTGATCTTCAGGGTTCCAGGGGCGGGTGAGGAAGGGGCAACCCTATGCTTAGACAGTCTTAATCTGCCTGTTGCTAGACATCCTCTCTTCCCAGCAGCACTGTCGCGCTGGGATCCCAGCCCTTGACCTTTTCCATCCCTCCATCCACAAGATCCCACCCCACACACCCCCATGCTCCGTTTTGTTCAGTTGCGAATGCCAAGTCCTGTCCTGGTGACAGGAGAACAATGTTGGTGAACGTTGTTGCAAGTGTCAGAGTGTTCCATGCGCCCCTGGGAGCGGGCCGGGGTGGGGGGCGGAAGCCGGAGCGGCTGGTGGGCCCTGGCGATAGCGCCCTATCTACAGCTGCAACGCTGCATTTCGGGGTTATTTCTAGCCAGACGGCAGCACTGTGGTCTGTACAGCGCCTGGGGCCTGGAGGGAGAGGGCAGGCTCTCCAGCCAGCGCCTCCCACTCCAGAACGAATTGGGCTGCTGTCCTCGCCATGGGCTCTCGTGAGTTCTGGGGTCGTCGGGTCTACCTCTTCTAGGACAGAGCCACGTTGGGAGGTGTTCTGGTTTGGGATGCACCAGGAAAAGGCTTGGATCAGATTTGGAGGGGATACCCAGCCCGCAAGCAGGGCACTGGGGTGGAGGGACCTATGAACTAGAGAGGACCGGGCTTCCAGAGCTGGAGGGAGCGGGCGCCAGCAGCGCTCCCAGCGCTCAAGGACGTCGCGCAGGCATGTGCACGACCGACTCACCGCGGCGCTTCTCTTTCAGGGCCGCGCGGGGAGCTGAGCCTACTGCTCCTGCTGCTGGCTTCGCCCGGCCAGCCGGCCGAGGGCTGCCCCGCGCCGTGTAGCTGCGCAGGGACGCTGGTGGACTGCGGGCGCCGCGGGCTGACGTGGGCCTCGCTGCCGGCCGCCTTCCCGCTGGACACCACGGAACTGGTGCTGACCGGCAACAATCTGACGGCGCTGCCGCCAGGGCTGCTGGATGCACTGCCCGCGCTGCGCACCGCTCACCTGGGCGCCAACCCCTGGCGCTGCGACTGCCGCCTGCTGCCGCTGCGCGCCTGGCTGGCCGGCCGGCCCGAGCGCGCGCCCTACCGCGACCTGCGCTGCGTCGCGCCCCCCGAGCTGCGCGGCCGCGTGCTGCCCTATTTGGCGGAGGATGAGCTGCGGGCCGTCTGCGCGCCGGGCCCGCTCTGCTGGGGGGCGCTGGCGGCGCAACTCGCGCTGTTCGTTCTCGGGTTGCTCCACGCGCTGCTGCTGGCGCTGCTCCTGGGCCGCCTGCGGAGGTTGCGCGACCACAGGCGCGCTCGCGCTGCGCACGAGTTGTCGCTGACCGCCCCGCTGGTGGACGAGCCCGACAGAGCCGGTGCTTCCTAAGAAGGGACTGACGCTGAGCAACGACGCCCTGCAAACTCTACCGACCCCTACCGGAAGAGCCCTCGCCCTAACCTGGATCCGCCTCCTCTTCCTCCTCCTCCCCAGCCCCAAATCCCATCCACCCCCACCCCCGGTTCGACAGGCCCAGATCCACGTGGTAACGCAAGAGCTCTAAGCACTGCGAGTGAGACGACCCCATGCCCTCCACACCTAGGGAGGTGGAGGAGCGGGGCTCGACATTGCGAAAATTCCCCTCTCGCCCCCCAACGGTGCTGAATAAACCTCCTCCTCATCATCATCTGGCGGTTTTTGCACCACCTAACCTGGAATTCCCCTCACCAAACTCCAGGAAAGACCCAGAGGGAGGCTGTTCAACGGGGACACAATAATATCTTCACGTGCTGCCAAATTGGCCTCAGGGAAAACAGGAGTCAGTGGGTAAATTCTCCTGCCTCTGACTGTCAGAGGTCTCTGTGAGTAGTGCTGATGCTATAAACACAGTGAGGAGGCTTGTCGCAGTATACAGACAGACTGAGTCTTTCTAGGGAGTGGCTCTAGAGGGCATGTAGGAGCCAGGAGGACCTTCCAAGGACAGCTGGGGGTTGGGGGTGGTTGAGATGTTTCCTGTCAGCGACCTTGCTGTGTGGACAACTTGCAGAGCAGCCAGAGATAGACATGTTAGAGTGACTCTGTGTGAGAACAGGTGGGTGGGGTCTGTGGTCCATGGAGAATCCCTGGGCCATTTGAGTGAGGGCCTCTGGAACTTAGGCCGGGCCAGGTGACAGATACGTGGGCAAAGACCCTGCAAGTGTGAGTGGATACCAGGCTTCTTTTTTTTTTTGGTTTTTCGAGGTAAGGTCTCACTCTAGCCCAGGCTGACCTGGAATTCACCTTGGAGTCTCAGGGTGACCTCGAACTCACGGCGATCCTCCTACCTCTGCCTCCCTGAGTGCTGGGATTAAAGGCATGTGCCACCACAACAGGCTTGATACCAGGCTTCTGAAATCATGGCCTGGAGTGAGCCAGATCTCCTCCTACATTGCTGGCCCCTTCAAGTACTCCCAAATCTTCCCCATGCCACCTACTTCCAACCTGCAGTAGCAGTCCTAGCCTCACTTCTGCTAGAACTCCATGCTGCTCCTATTTGAGAACACTGTCCCCACCTGCCACCCTATAGCCTCTGCTGTTCAGCTCCCTCGTGTCACCACACTGGCGCTGCCTCCTGCTTAGGCCTTTATACATGCTGTTCTTCATGCCTGGCACATGATGGCCTTTACACCACAACTCCTAGCTCACCTCCTGCCTCTCCAGCAAGTCCCCTGCCTCACTGCCCAGGTAAGCAAGAGGGCCTCCATTTCCTGGTCTCCCAAGGTCTGGTCTCTACCCTGGAACTGAGCAACTAGGTACTCTGATTCCTCTCTACTTGCCCAAACAAAGAGGTAGCACCTTCCTCACTATTGGAGCCAGCCTAGAAGTACCTGGATCAGGGTCCCCTTCCTGCCCTTGGTCAGTTTCCCACCTGACTGGCCCTATGAACAATGGAAGCTGTTATTCTCAAGGACCCCAAGCAGGACCCTGATGAAGAGCCTCAGGTCTGGACAAAGGAAGGCCCTGGGCCTCTTCTGACCACTACTGACCAGGTCGAGGAGGCTGCAACTGACATGGCTTTTGTGGGGCAAGACAGATGACCCTCCAGTAGGCTGATGCTATCTCAAGGCTGCCAGTCAGATTGGAGGCAGAGGACACCCCCTCCTTTGTGGGCAGGTGCAGGGCATCCGGCCCATTGTGGACTGCTGCTGACTGTGTGGCTATCCCTCGGGCCTTATCAGGGACCCATCAGAGGCCACCTTTCTTTGTTCACCCTCCCGAGGGGTGGCCTGCTATCCCCAGAACCCATGATTGAGGTCCACTGAAGTCAGTTTGAATATGACTGCAGGAAGGAGGGTATCACCTCTTGCTTTCCGGAGGTGAAAACCAGATCCCCAACAAGCACTTTCTGTGGTTGTACTGGAGAACTGAGGTGGGTTCCCAGGGTCCCCACTCTCCTCTTCACTGAGAACCTTTAGAAGGCAGTTTCTGGGCCTATGATAAAGTGGCCAGGTACCCCAAGGTGGCTCCAAGCTAAGAGAAGGAGATCCCCCTGGGCTATGGGACAAGGCCTCAACAAGAGCTGTAGGAAGGAGTCTAGGCCCACTGCTCAGAGGGCTTGAGGGGATGAGTCTGGGAACCCTGAGGGACAGGAGGGAGCCACAGGGGCAGAGGCTTCTCTGATGGGGTAACAAGACTGACATCACAGTGTGGTCACACATAAAGAACTTTCTGCTTGCTGGCCCATGGGGCAGCTGGAGTGGATGGTTCCTCCAGGAGCTCACCTGGCTAGTGCAAGACGGAATTTTGGCCTCAATGGCTGGCCTTCCCAGTGGCTTAGAAGCTTCCAGTCCCAACTCCTGACCCCGAGCTGACCCTCCACGTGTCAGGCCTAGGGCTTCAACCTCTAACAAGTGTGGGGAAGTGGATGGTCCCAGCTCAGTGCCCCTGAATGCACATGCCTCTTCCTTATCCTGACCCTTAGTATTGTCCTCCACTTCAGAGATAACACACCTGCCATGGATTGTCTTGTCCACTTACTAGTTAGTCCCCTTTGTGGCCACAGCCTCCTCCCAGGTCAGCACAAGCGAGGGGAACCCTCTTAAGGCCCTGTCCAGTCCCCCTATACAAACTACAAGCCCAGGCTGGCTGATTCCAGAATCCTTGATCATTGCCCGCCAAACCCCTGGGCTTCCAAGACTTCAGCCTTAGATTGAGGCCCACCTTTGGTACACCTGTCTCACCAGCTGGACCCACCACAGTGCCTTAGCTTACTGTGTCTTCCCTCCTGTGACCTTCATTTCTACCCAAGCCCCATTCAAGTTAGGAGCTTCCCAGCCTGTCTGACACAGGGCACAACAGTCCATTTGGAGCTCAAGCCACACGTGCCACTTGTGCACAGATAGTGACTAACCAAGGAGTCGAACAGATGGAATACTAGTAACGCCACAAGTCTATCTTCTGTGGACAGAGCCAGACCTCCTGCGGAGAGTCTCTATTTTCTCACTGTGAAATGGGTTGGGGCTGCCAGGGGCTGTGATCCTGCGTTTCTGCCATCTCTAGGGGTTTCCCTTTAGACGCAGTGACCCAGAAATGACACCAGAGGGCGCTCACGGTCTGCAGAAGATGCCTGCGGAGGGCCGCGCGCAGGCCGAAGTGGGCACTAGGTGCGCGGATTGCCCCAATTGGTCGCCCAGAAAGAGATGCGGAGAATGAGGATCAACTTAGGGGTGGCAAGGGGTATGCCGCGCGGTCGCAGACAGAGAAAGTGTCCCCCCCTGCGCTCCCTTGCCTCTGTCGCACACTGACAGCAGGTTAAACCCCAAGATAAGGGTCCTCCTCTTCCGCCCATTGGAAGGACACCGGCTAGTCCAGGTGTGCCCTCCCCCGCTCCCTGGTGTTTGCTTCTTAATTATTGGGCCTCTGCTATGGGCACTAAGGTGGGGACGGAGTGGTTGACAGCCAGCTGCACTCAGCTACCTCTGCCCGAGATACTAGGTGCGCAAAGATTGGGGCGGGGGGGGGGCGGCGGGAGGAGAGGCTCACACCACCTCCCAGCCATTCTGAATTGGGGTCCTCCATGGCTCTTTTCAGCCTGGGAAGGCCTCAGAACTGGGCTGACCTGCCTGTGGCCCCGCACGGAGGAGGCCCTGGGAAAAGTGTACCCCCAGACCCAGGCCACGTGAAGGGAGGCCTGCACCCGCCGCCCAGACGGAGCAACAACATTGGGGTGGGTGGCGGGACCCTGGGGGCTCATAGCTCACCGTAGAGTCTGTGCCCACCCCCAGCGTTTCCGATGGAAGACAGGCGGCTAGTGATAAATCACCCACTCCCACCCCCACCCACCCTGGCCAACCAGTGGGGAAGAGGGGCTGCTGGGGCTACTTGTTACAGAAACAGAGCTCAGAGAGGGAGACACGGGATAAAATCAGAGCCTGCTAATACCGGTAAGGTCCTTACTGGGGTGTCAGGCCCCCAGGTGCCCTTTCTACTAAGCCCATCTGGAAACCAGCTGAGAGTCACCCCACCCCCACCTTGCTGATCCAAACAGGGAGGTGGAAGAGGGCTGGGCCAGGCTTCTGCAGCAGTAACTCCAGCTCCCCTGGGTGGACATAAATCAGCTGGGTGCACTTGGAGCAACACCCCCAGTAGAGTGAGGGTCTTCTGGGTCACTGATCCTAGTGACTAGGCCTGGCCTTGGCTGTGCTTCTCTCCTTAAACAGCCCTTGGGGAAATCCCCAAGCCCCCATCTCTCTTTCTGGGCAGCAGTGTCGCCTTGAGCCCTTCACACCCAGTGCTGTCTAGAGTGGCTGCACATGCTCACGTCCTCTTCATATGTCTCAGGGAGTGACTTGTCCTCCTCAGGAGAACCCTGGGAGCTGTCCTGTCCCTAGTCCCACAGAACCTCCCAGAGTCAGCAAGTCCTCTCCAGTAAAGCCATCCCCAGGGCCCACTCTGCTCCAGAGATGATGTCAGTGCCTCTGTTCTGTTTTCCTGTCACTCCCCTGCCCCACACACACCCAAGGTGCTGAGGGCAGGCTGGACAAAGAGTGTTGAGGGATGAGCCAGGTGTGAGCACATACTCAGGAAAGGTGTGAAATCAGCATTGGTGGGAGAGTCTGGCAAGAGCCCAGGCCAGGCTCCAGGACCTGCAGGGCATGAGCCACAGACATATTGCCCAAACCCCCAACCTTAACAGAGCTCCTCTCAGGATCCATGTGGTGGAGTCGAAGCCATTTTAACTCATATGTTCCCCTGTAGCTTATCTCGGGAATGGTGGGGTAGAGGAGGAACTCCTTTCTGAAAAGACTGATACTAGGTGCCTGATAGAGGCGCCACATGTCTGACCTGGCTGGATGGTGCCCTTGACCCTCGTAGCAGATTCTCCAGTCAGACGCTAGAGATAGTTCATGACCAGGGCAGTGAGGGCAGAGGCTGGGGTGTGAGGCCTAGGAGTTCAGGTCTCTTGGCCCTAAACCCAACCCAGTAGAGGTCCCTGATCCATCTCCCTTCCTAATGGAGCCAACCTCCCTCTTCCCACTGGCATTGTCCCCACTACAGTGTCCTTGGGAAGGCTCATCTAGCTGTGTTTGTCTAAGCTTGGCAGACAGATCAGAGGCTCTGGGCCTGGCAGATCCACATGTCACAGGGAAGCAACTTCAGCAGGAACCAGCCTGCCCTGCCTCCACCAGGCCTGCAGCTCTGCCTCCTCTGGCTCACACAGGACCCTGGGGGCAGCCCCACAAGGTTACTGCACCCTTGCTGGGACAAAGGAATACTCAGAGACTAGAGGAAGAAACTCTGCCTGTTTGGCCCAGTGGCCTTCTATGATGTGATTGAACCTCTGAGAAATGGCACCCTGGGGCAGTTGCTTCTCCTGCCTGGGTCATGTGGGTAGACCTAGGGTGCCTACTTCTGGGAGAAGGAGATCCAATGAAATGGAAGTGGGAGTCCCCAGCAGGTAGTGGCCAAGTCCAAGGCCTCTGACCAGGAGAGGGGGCTGTCTCTGTTTCTAGGGGGGGGTGGCCTTCAGGATGAGGAAATGTTTTGGGTGATACCTGTGGATGGGCCAAAGACCAAGCTATGCCCAGTGTCTGTATCAAAATCTGTTGTGATATGATTTGCTTTTCTACTTATTTATTTGAGAGACACACAGAGAGAGAATGGGTGTGCCAGGGCCTCCAGCCACTACAAGAAAACTCCAGGTGCATGTGCCCCCTTATGCATCTGGCTTATGTGGGTCCTGGGGAATCAAACCTGGCTTCACAGACAAGCACCTTTAACCATTGAGCCATCTCTCCAGCCCGTGATTTGCTTTTCCCTGTGTTTTGTTTCTTTAAAGATGCTCTTGAAGAATTACTGCCAATCTTCACAGGTGCAAGGAAGCTATTTCCCTTTGAGCGTAGCTGGAGGTGGGAACGCTGAGCCTGACTCACCTCACCTACTGGTGTCTGATTGTCTGCTAAGGGTGCTCTTGCATGTAGACTGCATTGCCTTCCTGAGGAATTCAGCCTAGGTGGGCGGGGGAGGGGGGGTTGAGGGCCAGGAAGCACCAGCAGCAAGGAACAGAGAGCCTGAGTGGATACCACATACTTTCTCTGTGGAAGATGTAAGGATAGACCTTAGTGGGAGTTGAGAGTCTCAGTACTAAATACCTTGACTGGGCCCCCTGCTCAAGGATCCTTATTTTGTGAGTCTTTTCTCTGTGGATCCCTGGAGACCAGGACCTCTAGGTCCCTGGTGTCAGTGTCTGGTCTCAGGGATCCCTGCTGAGCAAATATATCCTTGGCAGGTACATGTTGTGGGGTTCCTAGTTTGGGAATCAATGATCCTTGTCTATCCTTACTTGAAGTCATGATTGTACTGTGATTACCTCTGAGACACCAGCCAACCTCTTCTTAATAGGCTGGGGATCCACTGCTACCTGAAGGTCCCAGAGAATCACACTGCCAAGATTCTTGGGGCAAAACCTCAGGGAGTATACCTCAGATCCCTTGAGAAAGTATTGACCAATATCCAACGGCCTAAACACACCCACCTTCCAAGTCCTAGGCAGACTCTATTGCTGAGATTGTGAGTTCTCTGAGGATCCCTGGAGTCCTTCTGTGGTCCTCTCTGAGTCCTCAGGCCTGGGCCACAATGCCTAGACTGATTGTAGAAGATGACAAGAAATGGAGTTCTATTGGTGCCAGCAGAGTTGCAAATCTGGGGCTGCCCCTTGTTCTGATAAGCAAGACAGGCATTGGGCCTGGCAGGCAACAAGGGTTGCAAGCAGGGTGGCAAAGGGATCAGACTGAGTCATGGCTCTGCTCCCTTATCACTGCTGTCTGCCTGGGCTGTGTTCAGTGAGCAGCTGGCAGGGCTTACCTGGCCCCCAGGCTCTAGCACTAGTCAAGCCTCAAAGCAAAAGAGCCCTAAGCAAGGCTGAGGTATCACCAGCCCCTTGACCTTGCCTGTCCTCTTAGCCCATGTCCTCCTCTGCACCTCTGCCTTTGACTCTCGGGCAGTAATGGCACTGGGTCCCTCACTGCCCTCCTTGGAGACTGTCTGGGCTAAGTGAAGACCTTGAACACACATGTGTACATATGCACACACAAGCACATGAAGAGTCCTCTTCCCTTGTCTTCCCATCCCTGGGAAAGATCACATCTCCAAGGTTGGGTTGGGGCCACGAAGCTATCCACGTATGTCCTGAGTGGCAAACCATTACATCCCCAAACATGCTGTGTGTCAGTGTGTGGATGTATCTGAGATACACATTGTGCTGTGTAAATGTGTTCATGTTCCCACACAGCAGTGAGCAGTAGTATGTGTCCCTGTGCCCCCTTAGGAACGTATTGGAGGGCTGGATATGGTGGCGCACGCCTTTAATCCCAGCACTCAGGAGGCAGAGGTAGGAGTATCGCCATCAGTTCAAGGCCATCCTGCGACTACACAGTGAATTCCAGGTCAGCCTGAGCTAGAGCAAGACCCTACCTCGAAAATACAAAAAGAAAAAAGAGAAAAAGAATGTATTGGAACTGGGCATGGTGGTGCACACCTTTAATCCCAGCACATGGGAGGCAGAGGTAGGAGGATTGCCATGAGTTCAAGGCTATCCTGGGACTACAGGGTGAATTCCAGGTCAGCCTGGGCTAGAGAGACACCCTACCTCGAAACAAAACAAAACAAAAAAGAAAAAAAAAAAGGAAAAGAGAGAGAAAGAAGAATGTATCAGTGTCCCCAACCCCACCTCACAAGTGTTTGTCTGTTTCCCCCTCTCAGCAAGTCCATGTGCTTACCTCCCCTGTGCCTATGTCCCGTTGCCTCGCCCCCACCCCACAGCATACCCCATCCCTGCCCACCACATCATGTGTACATAGACTCTTGTTTTCTCTGCCTTGCGGGCCAGGGGTGTACTCATAAATCGCACAGTCGATGACACATTTATCCCTGGGGCGGCTGGTGGTGTGAATTTATGACTACACCTCCCGGCTGGGACACCTCACAGGCAGACACCTCCAGGTCATATCATTGGGCTTTTGTAGGGCTATAGGGGCTGGGGCTGGGGCTATGCCAGGAGAAGCTTTGCAGCACACTCACAGTCAAATTTGGCTCAGAAATGCAATTTTGGGGTACTCAGGGCTAATGGGAAAGCAGGCCAGCACCACCTGGGTGAAGGCTGCCCACCTGTCTGAGGAAGGGAGGCCAAGAGCAAAGGCTGCTGGAAAGGTCTATCTGCTTCCTATCTTTCCTCAGTCTTCTCACCCAGGAAATGGGGGAATTGCTTCAGGGCTCCAGGAAGAACAGGCACTGAGTTAGCCCCTCACTGCCTCAGAGTCTGCTGGGAGCATAGTCATTCGGGGGAGGGATGTGGATGGGAACCAGCACACAGGAAGGAAGAGAGGTGTTGGTGTTGTTCAGTGCAGGGAGGTCCTCACACATGCCTGTTCACCTCTGCCTTATAAACAGGGGAAAGTGAAGCCCAGGGAGGAGCAGAGGTTCAAGGCCACACAGGCCTGGAGATACAGGATTTCTGTTCCCCAGAATGCAATGTGGGGGTCCTAGATTTGGTTAGCCTCCTTTGTCCTGTCAAATCTGGAGGCTGAGCAGCTGCCCAGGGACACGATGGAGCTAGCTGGACCCAGTCAGGGCCACAGCTGGGGGCAGGGGCCTGGCTACCTCCCCTCTGTCCGTCCATCCGTCCATCCATCTATGAGTGGGGTCGGGTCTCCAGGGGACCCTGTGTCGGCTCTCAGGCTCCCCATCTCTGGTCTAAGCTTCCCCCCGCCACTGCCTGCTGTCAGGATGAGCGATGGCCCGGCCCCTCCTCAGGCCCTCAGCCCAGGCCCGGTTCCCGCTCATTAGCCACTGACACTGTTTGCTTTCCCGCCAGGGACGCCCACCCCGTCACAGGCCATTTCTCCTAGAGCCCCCACCACCACCCCAGGGGCCTGACCAGGGGTTCAGGGTGCTGGTTGGCAGAGGATGCCAGCACAAGGTAGGACTGCCCTTCAGCTCCCAAGGTGATGGCCAGACGGAGCACTGGCCCCATCTTCATCTACGGTCCCTGAGAGGATGGGTCACAGGAGGCCTTCAGCCCTGCCCATGCCACATAGCTAGGCCGAGTATGACTGGCCCCCTGCAGGAGTGTGCTGCCCCACTGGCTTGGTGATACACACAGGTTGCCAGAGGTCTGCAGTGGGAGGGCACTGGCGACAGGCAACAGTTTACATCCTGTCTCTATCACTGCCTCTATTTTTTTTTTTTAATCTCTAGGTCTCTGTCCCCATCCCCAGCCCAGTTAATGACCACTGAATCACAAGCCCACTGCAAAAGGTACACCCCCCAACCCAGACCCTCTTTACTCCTCCCCCAAACACCATAGCACAGCCTAGGGGTGCAAGACCATGGGCGCTCCTCCCTCAAACTCCCCACCTAGTGTGGCCACAGCTGGGCAGCATCAGGGCCCACAGGCCAGTGGCAGCCAGTCCTTCACTAAAAAATGTGTTTGTGATTTTGGCGGCGGGGCAGATAACGGTGACGAATGGCCTGCCTGCCCCATGAGGCCATGGCCCATCTGGTTTGACTTTGGCCTGTCGGCGGGTGCCCTTGGGCCCCCTGCTCATGCCCTCAAGCAATACCCCCAGAATGAGGCCAGAGACAGCATGGGCAACCCTGGGCAGCTTCGGTGTCCCTCTAGAGTAAACTTTTGCCCTCCTTGTCCCTCCGTCAAGTCCGTCTCTTTATTATCATGGCCTCCCTCAGCTATTGCCCACCCAGGGCCCCCCCGCAGCACCCAGTCCTGCTGCCACTAGACACTGCTTGGAGTTTGTAGGGTGACAGAGGCAAGGGCCCTGCCCCCTGTGGTGAGTGTCCTCTCCAGGCCAGAGGAACTGGGCAAGGGTGAGGATAGAGCAGGCCTGAGCTGAAGGAGGCAAGCAGTGGGGTGAGGGTTGGCCCCACACAGCACCCATGTGGTCATTGTCAGCAGGAATTTTTGACAGGGCTCTGGACCCTTTGGAAGCCTCTGCATCCCTTGGATCATCCATTTCCCTGTGAGAGGGACAGCTTCCAGGTCAGACCTATGCTCAGCTGGGGGTCAGTGAGGTTGAGCCCCAGGCTTCCTCCTCCTCTTCCTGCCCCTCCCTTCCTCTGCCCTTGGGGATCCCTATGGTGTTTAGAGGGGTTGGGAGATGCCATCTCTGGACACGAGGTATCACCATGACACCCAGACCCTGACTCCTGCCCACAATGCTAAAACAAGTCCCCTGGCCAGGGTCTTTGTCTAGGCTGACCACTATACTCCCAAGAAGTAGGAGGACATAAGGCTGGCCCCTGTGAACCTGGTCAGTCTGTCAGGGTTGCATGGACCTAAGGACAGAGGTGCTTGCAATCCTTAGTAGACTCTCCTGATCTCTGGCTTCACAGGTCACAGATGGCAGCTGAACCAGCCTTTGTGAGAAGAGGGAAGATGGGGTGCTCAGAATGCCCTGGTTCATCTCAGGGGTAAGGATGGGCCCTTTGTGGAGGGGAAGAGTCTGGATGCCTGAGGAAGTGTAGCTATGAAACATTGGGGGTCACCTCAACTGTTCCCGGCCCCCACTTGGTGGTACTAGGGACAGCTGTAAAGGGGAGGAGAAGATATCGCCATATCAGAACCCCACTCTTCCCCCAGAAGCAGGAAAATCCCTCTGCCTCAGTATCACATTGTTGAGAATTAACTTTGTTGAAATAAAAATTGGTCTTGGTATTAACTTGGCCTCCAGGATTTTCCTCCAGGATCCAGGAGGCCGCAGAGGGGTCAGACACCCATTCCCAGAGCTGGCTGAGGGCTCGGGTTACAGGGGTGCCAACGACCTCCTAATCCTCTGCAAGGCTCTAACTCTCTCTGGAACGCCAAGCTGGGTTCCTTGGGGCTGAGAGTGCTGCTCTAACCTCTGCTTCCTTGGGCCCCAGACACAAAGGCCCCTAACCTACCACTGTCCCTCCCCCTTCCCCATGTCTCTGGGTCATTTGGTAGCCATGGCTGACAAGCCACAGGACCTCTCTCTGCACCCCTCCAGTCTTGGCAGTGGCCTCATCCTCACAATATCTCTGGGCCTCAATTTTCCTGGCTGTAAAACAGGAAGGAGTCTTGCCCTGGCTAAGACACAGAGAGAGAGACGTTGAACAGACAAGGTAGCACACTCAGGCAGCTGGAGCATGTGCAGCCAGTGGTAGAGCAATGGCAGCTGATGGCACACCCATGCCCCTGCAAGAGGCTGTCAGCTCAATGTTCAGATACAGCCAGATCCTCAGGGAGACAAGATAGGTTGCACCCTGAGTCTCCTCAGAGGACACCAGGAAGTATACAGTCCACTGATGTCTCAGCACAGCTCCTGGCCAAACAGAACTTGGTATCCCCAGCCACCAGCTGGTGTAGAGACCACTTAGAGAGCCCCGCCCCCCACCAGACCAGCTCCCTGTAAAGCAAGCAGAGGAATTAGACTGTCACTGCTGCCAACAGAATGGCAGCCACCAAAGGCAGACACAGTCATCCCTTGGTATGCAATATCTGACGCATGCTGGTCCAGAACAGCCCCAACCAGAGTACCAAAGCCTGAATCCCTTACATAAAATGGTGAGTCATTTGCATAGAATGTGAGCATCCTCTGTACATCTTAAAACAGCTCTCAGTCACTTCTACCACCTGATATAGCACAACTACTATATGAATAGTTTTATTTTTAAGGAATAATGACAAGAAAAAAATCTGTGGTTAGTACAGATATATCTTTAAAAAAAATGGGGGGAGCTGGAGGGATGGCTTAGTGGTTAAGGCAAAGCCAAAGGACCCAGGTTCAATTCCCCAGGACCCACATGGCACATGTATCTGTAGTTCATTTGCAGTGGCTGGAGGCCCTGACATGCCCATTCATTCTCTCTCTCTCTCTTTCTCTCTGTCAAGTACATATATATATATATATATATATATATATATATATATATTTTTTTTTTTTTTTTTCCTTTTGGCAAGCTGGAGCTCAAACCTGGGAGCTAAATTGCACCACCAGCATTTGCAGTTTTCTACATGGAGTCTGGGTAGATAGCCCAGGCTGGCCAACATTTGCCATTTTCTACATAGGGTCTGGCTACATAGCCCAAGCTGGCCTGGAATGTGTGCTCCTCCTGCCTCAGCCTCCCTAGTACTTAAATTACAGTACCCATGCCCAACTTTTAGGTGTTTTTTTTTTTTTTTTTTTTTTTTTTTGTAGAGTCTTGCTCTAGCCCAGGCTGACCTGGAATTCACTATGTAGTCTCAGGGTGGCCTTGAACTCACGGTGATCCTCCTACCTCTGCCTCCCAAGTGCTGGGATTAAAGGCATGCACTACCACTCCAGGCTCATGCCCAACTTTTAAGAAATATTTTTAGTCTATGGTTTGTGGATCCTGGACTTACTACTTCAAATACATGCACAGATTCGTGGGCAAAGGTTCCCACAATGGACTGCTGGATGGTCTCGCATGCATGCGCATGTAGGCCCCTGTATTTCTGGGGGCTGATGAGTCCCCTTGGGAGTCTTCCACTCTGCAGGGAGGCTGTGCTTGTGAACATAAGTGCAAGGACCTGAGAGTCGGGGGTGAGTTGGGCAGTGGGGGGCAGGGGTTCTGCCAGCCTGTAGGCAGCCGGTCCCACATCTTGGTAGTCAGGGACAGACAACACCTCCTGCTGGTGGTCCTTGGGCAGTCTCATGGGAACACATCCCAAGCAGTGTGAGGTACAGCCTGGGAATGGGCCAGGCTGGGGGCCTGGGAACGAAAGCGGTGGCCCTGGGGGATGCGCGAGTGGGCCCAGCTGTTGCAGCCTGGCTCCAATTCCCCACTCTGCACTGAGGCAGGTCCCTTGGGCCAAGGCTGGTGGTCTGTCTGGAAGGGAATGGGGGTGTGTGGGGGATGTGCCTTCCTTCTGGCAGTGGTCCCTGGGGCAGCAGGGATAGGAAGGAACCACTATCATGCTGAGGGCCAGAACCAGCCACTGAGGAAGGCTCTCCTGTCCCCTATCAAGTTTTGTGTACAATAGGCCTCCCTGCTCTGGTCCGTTAATCCACCTATCATACCCTCACCTTGCACCTCAGCCAACCTTCTACTAGGGCCTGTGTTCCAGGAAGGGGTCAACACTGACCCTCTGTCCCTTGTCCTAGGTCCTCTCTTCTACACCATAAGCCTGGCACCAGTCAGTACCCTCCAAGCCTTATCAGGACTAGTCTGAGGAGCCTGTCTACCAGACTGTGGTAAAGCCCCCAGTCTCCTTTAACCCTAGGCATTGTCCCTCACTCGGACATCACTGGGAGCACTGGGCCCTAGTGTCTCTTTACAACCACTCTTGTCTGAGATAAGGCTGGGCACAGGGCTGGAGTGCACATCATCTTGGCCTAAAGGAATGCTTGGGTCCTATAAGAGCAAGCTTCAGCTGTGGGGGAACAGGCTTCCAGGACCCAGTTTCCAGTACGCCAAGCATTCTGAAGAAGGCATAGGGACGCAGAAGAAGCTGATGTGAGCTGAGTGAACAGGAGGCCGCCCCAGAGCAGGGCGGGGGGGGGGGGCAGCTGGCAGCCTGTGGTACTTGGCTGGCTTCAGTGGAGGCCTAGGCCTATGGGGCGGGGCCAGAGGGGGAATCTTCTTACTCCTAAAATCCCTCCCGCCTGCCGCCAGGCCCCAGGGAAACCCTCGCCATGCGGGAACCTGATATTTTAAGACTTAAAGCAAATGTTTCTGGGGCCCTGAGCTGCACCAAGGCGCCCGCTCAGCCTTGTGGGGGCTGGGCCAGTATAGAAAAGAAGCTTGGGGGTCTAGCTACTGACTCCCTCCACTGCATGGGCGGCAGTTGCTGATGACAGGAAGGGGGGGCTGGAAGCCTCTTGATCACCGCGAATGGAGGGCTGGCATTGCTCATGCTTTGCTGGCCTCCTCTCCCAGGTGAGGCCCATCAGAAGCCTTAAGACCCCTCTAAGGGCTGGAGAAATAGTTCAGTGGTTAAGGTGATTGCTTGCGAAGCCTGATGGCCTGGGTTCGATTCTCCAGTACACACGTAAAGCTAGCTGCACAAAGTGGCACATATATCTATGTGTCTGGAGTTCGTTTGCAGTGAACTCCTGGCATGTCCATCCTCTCTCTCTCTCTCTGTCTCTCTGTCTCTCTCTCTCTCATCTCTCCCTCCTTGCAAATAAACAAATTTTAAAATAAAACCCTCTGGGGCTGACCAGACTGACCCAGAGCCCAGGGGTGCAAATGACTGCACTACTCAGCAGCCCTTAGGCTGGAAAATTCCATGTCCAGGGGCTGGTATTTAATCACTGACAAGCTGTCAGGAGCCCAGAGCTGAGAAGCCTGAAGCTTCCTATCTGACAGGGCAGGAGAGCTAGAACCCGCTTGTGACATATGTGTTGCCCTGTTTCATGGTGATAGAACACACCAACAAGACAGGTTTTTCACCTCAGAGTCGGAAGGAATTCCTCAGGGCTTGGGTGATAGAAGGAGCTTTGCCATGGGACTCACCGGGGTCAGTCACCTTCCTTCCAGTGGGACCCCAGGGACTGGGCCACCACAGGGGCTGGCTGGGTGGGTGGGTAGGCAGGGCAAGGTGGCCAGAGCTACACTGGGACAGTCAAGGATTAAGGCTAATCTTTAAAATATGTTTCAAGGCTGGGCCAGTGCAGCTGGAAATGTTGGGGCAAGCCAAGGAAGGAGGGGTATTATGGAGGGTCTTCCAGGTTGAGCCAATCTAGTAGGCCCAGCCAGTCTGACCCCAGAGCACCCAGGGCTGAGTCCCTGATATGGTCTCAGATGGTAGAGCTGGACCCCCTCCCCCCAAGCCACAACCAAGACCCTTCAGATGGGCTATTTTCATTATTTTTTAAATTGTATCTTTCTTATTTACTTAGTTATTTATTTAAGAGACAGACAAGCTGGGCATGGTGGCACACACCTTTAATCCCAGCACTCAGGAGGCAGAGGTAGGAGGATCACCATGAGTTCGAGGCCACCCTGAGATCACATAGTGAATTCCAATTCAGCCTGGGCTAGAGCGAGACCATACTTTGAGCCCCCACCCTTCAAAAAAGAAGAAACAGACAGAGAGGCAGATAGAGAGAATGGCTGTGCCAGGGCCTCTAGCCACTGCAAATGAACTCCAGATGCGTGTGCCACCTTGTGCATCTGCCTTACATGGGTACTGGGGAATCAAACCTGGGTCCTTAGGCTTTGCAGGCAAGCGCCTTAACCACTAAGCAATCTCTCTAGCCCCAAAGAGAGAAAAGAGAGAGAGAGAGAGAGAATATGGATGTGCTGGGGTCTCTTGCTACTACAAACAAACTACAGAGACATGTGCCACTCTGTGTATCTGCCTTTATATGAGTATTGGGAAATCAAACCTGGGCCATCAATGCCTTCACTGCTGAGCCATCTCCTTAGCCTACGGGTACTTCTTCACTGCCCCTGTGTCCCCTGGGAACCCATAGGCCCCCCCATCTTGGATAATGCTGAGCCTGGCCGTGGCCTTCTGTCATTGTTAAGGCCTGGAGTTCTCCTGTGAAGAAGCACATTGTGCTGTGTTTCCCGGCCTCAGTTTCTCCAACTCTGAAATGAGTGTTGTAAATATGGGGTGGGTGTTGAGGTCTGGTTGCCCTGAGCTGCCTAGAGGAAGGATGGGTGGTGTGAAAGTTGGAGGCAGTGCCCACATGGACCTTTGCCTCCCACTCTCTATTCCAGAGGTCCAGATGCTGTTCATAGACCCCTGCTCCAGCCAGCTGTGCACAGTATCACCCTCTCACCAGGCCAGAAGCCTGTCTATGGGCTGGGAAACTGTGCTCACCAGGGCTGACACCTGCGGGGCAGCCAAGCCTGGTGACCAGGCCTCCCAGAGCCAGTGAGCCACGGTGACCATAGACGCACTACCTACTGTGGCAGTCTGAACTCTGGCCAGAGCTGCCTCTTACTCTCCATCTTGGTACATCTTCCATTCTTCAGGCCTTGATTTCTCCACACATATCTTAGAAAAGGGAAGGATATGACTGGGAGGGAGGACAGGTTTTCCCAGTACTGAGGAAAGCCAAAGTTGGGGGTGAGTGAGGGACAGGAAGTGGGACCTGGGAACCCAAAGGAAGTGGGCCGTACCAGCTTCAGTTCCCTACAGAAGCTTCTGTGTGGACCCCGAGCCCCACAAGGACCAAGCAGAGGAACCTGAATGAAATTGAAGACAGCGGATTCTGCTAGGGTCAGGGCTCTACAGGTCTGGATCCTCACAGAGACCCTTCTGCACAGGTTTCTCCACAGAAGTCTCAGGGAGACCAAGAACCACAAAGCCACTGGGGTTGTAGCCTGGGTCCCCTTCAGACCTGCAACCTTGCTATAAAGTGGAGGCAGAGGCCCAGAGTCAGCACTTCTACCAAGCCTATGTGCACTGCTTGGTGGCTCAGGGTGTTTTTCAGCCACCTGCCTGTAGTGTGTGCCACCAAGGTGGCAGCGAGGCTATGAACATTACAGGCATTTGGGCTCCAATTTCATCCTTCAGTCACACCTTGCTGTTCTCCCTTTCCCATTCCCAGGCCCCTAACCCTGTTTTGTGCACTCAGGTTCCAAAATGGAAAAATGGCTGAGAGAACAAAAAAACTTGCACTGGAACCCTGGCCCAGTTCGCAGGGCCAAGAGATGGGCTAACCCTCCAGGGGAGGAAACCCAAGGGCCAGGCTGGAAGAGGTAGTCTGAAGGTTCTCAGCACACACAAGCTGCATCCTGCTCCTTGGTCCCTATGCAGTCATACAAGCCCCCCACTCCTTCTTTCCCAGAATAGCCTTCCCAGCCAGTAACCTGGAAAGCAAGTGCTGCTGAGCCAGCTGTCCTGCCTGCCATGAGCTACCTCTGGGGAACCAGCTGCCCATCACAGGGGCAAATACAAGTAGGGCCAAAAGGCCACAACAACTGGCAAAGTTATCAGGCTCACAGTCCCTGAGCCCAAGGCTCCCTTCTAAAACCCAGGTTCTGACACTCTGTCATGTGGTGGGTAAGCACAGGGCCAGGCACATCACAGGTGCTGAACACACACTCACTTATCTGATCAGCAAACCCCTCAATAGATCCAGGACCACTGGATGTCTCAGACTCAGAAGTCTGTCCTCCCCCCAACCCACTCGGGACATTCTCGATCTATATTGAAGGACCAGCTCAGCTCACTGGATCCCTGCCATGCCTCAGGCTGCTCCAGAGCCTTTGCACAGCTGGAAACCAGGAAGGATCCACCTCTTCCAGGTCGTCTTGGTAATTTTCAGTACATTAGCAGATCCATTGCTTAGTGGTTTCCTCTCTATGAAAAAGAGGAGAGAAGGCTTGTGCTGAGGGGAACCCTAAAGCAAGCTAGGGAGATCTGTGTGTAAGGGAGATGTGCACTGGGCTTCAAGGACAGGTCAGGGTGGAACCTGAGGCCCATAATGTTGTGTGAGATTTGGAGAGGAAAGCTATCAGTAGATGGGGCAGACTGAGCTCCACCTGCCACATTCAGATCCCTGGCCCTGGTAATAGTGACATCAAGCCCAGGTGACCTCACCTGATAGGTTGGGAGCTGGAAGCTAGGACAAATGCAGTGACACTGGCCAAGCAGTGAAAGGGGTCAGCTCAGAGTGGCCAGAAGTGGGTCAGCAGGAGGGATGGGACAAGGATAAGAACACAGGAAAAAAAATGGAATTTGAGGAGGGAGGAGACAGAAGAAACTTCAAGAGCAAGAGACCGAGGAACATTGGGCAGGATTCAAGACAGATCCTCCAGCATGTTCAGCACATGGCTAGCTGAGTTTACCCTCGTGAGGTCAAAATGTGACCAGCCATAGTGGCCAGGTCAGACCTATGAATGAGCCTAGCTATCCTGGCATGCTGGGCAGCTGCTCTTCCTAGGGGCCTAATAGCAGCCTTAGACTTAGGGCATGAGCTAGCAGGTGGGGGCTGTGAGGACACAGTGCTCCACCCTCAGGCTTTGCCACCGGACACTCACATGACCCAAACCTGGCTGCCTGCCCGCCGGTCCTACTGCCAATCACCCTGACCTTCCTCCCATGCACCTGCTCAGGGCTGACAGAGATCTCTATTCCCGGCGGGGTGCCTGCTCGGGTTATATTTAGGCCATAAGGGTGGCACTGGGTGGCTGACCCCTCCTATTGCCTGAAGCAAGGGCAGCTGGGTTGGGCCATCTGCCTGGGCCCGCCTTGTGGCTTGAACTGAGTGCTCAGGCCAGGTTGTTGCCTGCAGGACTGGTCCTGCACTTCTCATCCTTCTGCTTAGGCTTGGTCCATATGGGAAACTGAGGCTGGAGAATGAGCTGGGTTTTTTTTTTTATCACTCTTGGAGGGTGAACATGATGACCAAGGGTGTCCCAGAGGACCAGGAAGATGGGGAGGCTAGGAGCTCCAGGTTGGGGGAAGGGAGGACACCTAGGATTCCAGCCCAGAGTCTCAGATGGATTCTGATTCTCCGCTGGAGCTACCAGCACCCTGCTGAGGGGGCCCTGAGCCCCAGACCTTTCCACCTAGCAGGTAGCAGTCTTCCTGCTGCTTCCATAGGATATTCCTGGGCAGGAAGTGGCCCCTCACAAGACACACCACCGAGGCTGGAGCCCAGGGCTACTTCCTGCTTATTCTGGCCTCAGGTCTACCCCACATTTTTTCACCCAGGTTTCCTGTTTCCCATCCCAGAATGGAGGGATAGTGGTGTTGGAGTCTCCTACAGACTGGTAGATACCATTGGAACTCCTAATACTCCCTAGGACCCCTCCATTCTTACCACACAGCCTACAGGAAAGGAGGTGAAAACAGAATGTCTCCCTTCCCCTACCCTCCTTCATGCCTTAGACACCTTCACATACCCTGCTTTGAAGTCACCCACTGCTTCCATGCCATCTTAATAGGGGGCTATGGAACTCAACCATGTCTGACCCATCTCTAGTAGCAATAGCCACAGAATGTCCCCTTGGCCACAGCCCCACAGCACTGGCTTTTAATCTATAGTTCCCCTGGGCAGGGGTCACCAACCTGCTCAGTGAGCAGCCTTTGCTCCAGGGGACTCCAGGAGCTGCTTCAAGCTCGGCCCTCACCCCTCAGGCTTCCTGCCCTGCTGAGCCCGGATCTGAACAAGCTGTTTCACCCCTGCCCCAGAGCCCCCACCCCCAGCAGCAGGAAACACATCGCTGGTACACTGTGGGGCTGCAGACCGGAACAGGAGGTGCTAAGGGCAGGGCCAGGGGCTCTGGGCGGAAGTGGCCGCCCTACCCTCTCTGAGGTTCAGGAAGTGGGGTCTCAGAAGCTTCCTTTGAGCCAGACATGTCCTCAGTAGGGCTGTTCAGTGGAGGGCAACAGGCCTGGCCACAGCTGCCCCTTCTTCTCCAGCCAGTCACCAGCTGGGTGGCCTCAGGCTTGGAAGTTGGTGTCCCTTGGGCCCCAAGTCACCAGCTGTCAGGACCAGAAAGCTCTGAACCCAGCATGGTCAGAGGATGGTTGCTTAGGGTCTGGGTGTGGGGCGGGGCATGAGATCGTAGGGCCTCCTACTACATCTGCCCTGAGCCTCAGTTTACCCATCTGTGCAGCTGTAGGGAGATGTCAATCCCTGGTCCAACCAGGCAGAGGGGCTGATGTGGAGCTGGGTCTCTGCACTGCTGTGCACATATCATACCCCCTGTGGGGGCTCTGGGCTCATGTTTTCCCTGCCAGGTGCAAAATCCCAGATGGCTGAGAAGTCTGCGTAGGCTCTGCTGGAGCTTGTCCCATGATCCTGACCATGTGTTGTGTGCTACCGCAGGTGTAGGCAAAGGCTTCTGAGAACCTTGCTCAGCAGAACACAGGGTGCTCTGGGACCAGTGTGGGAGCTAGGAGGTTGTGCACCTTTAAGGGGCCTGGACTAGGACCGCCATGGACGGATGGGCAGGGAGTCTGGCCTGGAGAACTCTTGGCTCACTCCTATGTATGTCTGAGCCTGGCCAGCCGAGCCTGGCCCACACATGATGAGTGCTTGTCCATCAGCACAGCCAGTCACTCTGGCCATCCATCACCAGTCAGCAGCCACAGGAAGAGTAGCCTGTTTGTTTTGCCAACTCTCTGTTGCTCCCTGGGGTGGGGCCAGAGGAAATGCCATTTTCTGCTGGGGGGGGTGAGGGGACAGCAGGAGTGGCAAGGACACCGGGGCAGGGCCACGTTGGGATGTGAACAGACCCCTGGTTGGTCTAGGTCCCATGTAGATGCACACAACCTTACCCTGTTTTGTGCCTCAGTCTTCCCTCTGGCACCAACATGAGTGACACTAGGATTCTCTGACCATTCCCATGGCAACTGTCTCCAGCCAGGTCACTCACCCCTGCCCCTTGCCACTGGGTAGGGTGGGCTCAGGTGTCAGCTGCCACCAAGTGGGGGGTCTCCATATCTGAAATCTAACATGCTTGGTCCTAGCTATACATGTTGGCATGGGAGGCACTCAAGGGTGAGGTACAGGCTATAGACAAAGCACTGTAGGGAGGTGGGAGCCGCCAGGAGACAGAGCTGACTCGGAGACACCCAGCTTTGAGGTCAGAGCCAGGGAGACATAAGGCTACATTAAAGAGGTGCAAAATGGGCTGGAGAGATGGCTTAGTAGTTAAGTGCTTGCCTGTGAAGCCTAAGGACTCCGGTTCAAGGCTCGATTCCCCAGGACCCACGTTAGCCAGATGCACAAGGGGGCGCACGCATCTGGAGTTCGTTTGCAGTGGCTGGAGACCCTGGCACGCCCGTTCTCTCCCTCTCTCCCTCCCTCTCTCTCTCTCTCTCCCTCTTTCTCTCTCTACCTGTCACTCTCAAATAAATAAATAAAAATAAACAAAAAAATTTTTAAAAAGAGGTGCAAAATGAGCCGGGTAGGGTGGCACACGCCTTTAATCCCAGCACTCGAAAGGCAGAGGTAGGAGGATTGCCATGAGTTTAAGACCACCCTGAGACTACATAGTGAATTGCAGGTCAACCTGGACTAGACTGAGACCCTACCTCAAAAGGAAAAAAAAAAAAAAAAAAAGATGTGCAAAATGAAGGAGGTGACATCCTGGATCAAGAAGCTAATCAGGCTGGAGAGATGCTTAGCAGTTAAGTTGCATGACTGCAAAGCCTAAGGACCCAGGTTTGATCCTCCAGGTGCCACGTAGGCCAGATGCACATGGTGGCACATGTGTCTGGAGTTCGTTTGCAGTGGCTAGAGGCACTGGCATGCCCATTCTCCCTCTATCTCTCTCTCTCTCCCCCTCTCTCTCTGTCTCTAATAAACAAATAAATAAATAAAAATAAAAATCTTAAATGAAAAAAAGAGAAGCTAATGTCCAGACCCTGGGATAGTGTCCTCAGCACCTACACAATGAGACTTGCTGCTTCATGAAATCATTGCAGCAAATAGAGATATCATTGTACTGTGTTTGTGTACAAGGAATAGGTTACAAGTATGATTTGGTATGCTAGGGATTCAATTGCCATTTTATGACTCCTTCTCACCTGTAAGGTTTTGGGAGGTGGCACTGATATATATACATATTTGAGAGAGAAAGAGGCAGATAAAGAGAAAGAATGGGCACACCAGGGCATCCAACCACTGCAAATGAATTCCAGACACATGTGCCTCCTTGTGCATCTGGCTTACTTGGGTCCTGGGGAATCAAACCTGGGTTCTTTGGCTTTGTAGGCAAGTGCCTTAACCACTAAACTATCTCTCCAGTCCTAGCCTTTATTTTTGAGATGATGTTTTGCTGTGTTCCCCCAACAAATACTGAGTTCCTGGGCTCAAGTAATGTCACAACTCAGCCTTCTGAGTAGTTTGGGCTACAGGCCCTGTCTTCTTTGTCCAGTCAGGGACATGTCTTTCCACTGTAGCCTGAAACCTCTGCCCTTAGCTCCTAGGCCATCAGGTGGTATTCAGCTATCAAGAACAGTCTGTGGACAAGGGAAATGAGACCCAAAATCCCACATCATCTAGGTAGGCATTGGGCTTCTGTTCCTGAAGTAGGTGCTGACATTGGGGCCAGAGAATTAAAAAGCTGGTATGCCTAAAGGGGCTCTGTTCCTGGGAGACAAAGTTAGGAAGAGCTAATCAGGAAAATGCCTGTCATCTTTGGTCCCTGTGACTGCATCTCGCTGCTCTCAAGGAAGAAAGGTCTCCCATCAGTTCTGGTGATCATACAGCTCTTCATCTGACAGCAAGCCTCCTTCTAGAATATTCTTCTCTTCAACATGGGCAACCTCCTCTGTCCATGAAAGCTCTGCAGATGTTTGCAGGGTGTTGTCTGTCCTCTTTATTTTTATCCTTTTTTGTGTGTCTGTTAATGTCTGTGAGTACAGGCATGCATGTGGACCATGATGCATGTGTGGAAGTCAGAGGACAACCTCAGGTGACACTCTTCACCTGCCATCACATTTGAGGCAGGGTCTCTCATTGTTCATCACTATATTTGCCAAGTTAGCTGGCCTATGAGCTCCTGGGAGATTCTCCTATCTCCACCTCCCTTCTTGCCATAGGTATGCTGGGATTACAGAAGCCCACTTTAGCATCTGGCCTTTACCTGAGGCCTAGAGATACAAACTCTGGTATACATACTTGCACAACAGTATTTTATCTATTGAGCTATCTCCCCAGCCCTTGTCTGCTCTATTTTATATCTCCCAACTAAGAGCTACTTTGCCTCAATTTGAGTCTTTGACTGTCAAAAGCACAGGCAGCAAGAACAAAAACAGACAAATAGAATGACACCAAACTGAAAAAGTTTCTTCCCAGCAGAGGAAACAGTGAACAGAGACAGTCCAGGTGGGGGAACAGATCTGCCAAGCCTAGCACTGAGGAAGGGTGATGCACAGACTAGACAAGGAACTCAAAGAACTCAGAAATTCAAGGTATTCCTCAGCCACATAGTGAGTTTGAGGCTAGCCTGGAATACATGAGACCCTGTCTCAAAAACATTAAGAATAGAATATGATCTTGAAATCCCACTACAGAGTCTACATGAAATCAGTAGGTCAGAGAGACATATGCATTCCCATGCTTATGGTAGCATCATTCACAAGAGACAAAAATTGGGGACTGGAGAGATGACTTAGTGGTTAAGGTGCTTGCCTGTGAAGCCTAAGGACCCAGGTTTGACTCCCCAGAACCCATGTAAGCCAGATGCACATGGTGACACATACATCTGGAGTTTGTTTCCTGTGGCTAGAGGCCCTGGCATGTTCATTCTCTTGCCCTCTCTCTCTCAAATGAATAAAAAAAATCTTTAAAAATTGGCAAAAAAAACTGAATATCTACTAAATGATGAATGAAGAAAGAAAATATAGTAGAAATGTTTAATAAAATACTATTCAATTGCCCAAAAGAATGCAATCCAGCTAAGCATGGTGGTGCATGCCTTGTAATCCTAGCAGTTAGGAGATGGAGCCAGGAACAAAGAGTTCAAGGTCATCCTTTGCTACATAGGGAATTCAAACCACCTTGGGCTACATGAGACCCTGTCTCAAAACAAACAAGAAAGAAAGGAAAGGAGGAAGGAAGGAAGGAATCCTACCACTTGCTACGTGGATGAACATTATGTTCAGTGAAACAAGCCAGCAAAGATGACAGATTCCATATTATCTCACTCATGCATGGAATTTAAAGTTTATCTCATAGAAAGAATATATTGGGAGTGGAGAGATGGCTTAGTGGTTAAGGTGCTTGCCTGCAAAGCCAAAAGACCCAGGTTCAATTCCCCAGCACCCACATAAGCCAGATGCACAAGGTGTTACATGCATCTGGAGTTTGTTTACAGTGGCTGAAGGCCCTGGTGTGCCAATTTTCTCCCTCTCTCAAATAAATAAATATTTTTATTTTTATTTTATTTTCTTCAAATTTTTATTAACAACTTCCATAATTATAAAAATATCCCATAGTAATACCCTCCCTCCCCCTCACTTTCCCTTTGAAACTCCATTCTCCATCATATCCCCTCCCCATCTCAGTCTCTCTTTTATTTTGATGTCATGAGCTTTTCCTCTTCTTATAAATAAGTTTTTTTTTTTTTTTCTTTTTGAGGTTGGGTCTCACTCTAGCTCAGGCTGACCTGGAATTCACTATGTAGTCTCAGGGTGGCCTCGAACTCATGGCAATCCTCCTACCTCTGCCTCCTGAGTGCTGGGATTAAAGGTGTGCGCCACCACACCCAGCTTAAATAAGTATTTTTAAAATAATAGATTGGTGGTTACTAGGGCCTCAGGAAGCTGAGAGGGAGCTGGGGTGAAGCTTATTGGAGGAGGTGTGGTTACCCTTACACAGAAGTTGAGATCTGTGCTGCGTGGTGGCTATTGTTCTTAACAATATATTGTAGCCTTTTTGTTTTGATTTGTTTTTCAAGGCAGGATCTCACTCTAGCCCAGGCTGACCTGGAACCCACTCTGTAGCCCCAGGTTGGCCTCAAACTCATGGTGACCCTCCTATCTCAACTTCCTAAATGTTGGGACTAAAGGCTTGCATCATCCTACCTGGCTGATACATTGTTTTTTTTTTTTTTTTTTTTAATTTTAGAGAGAGAAAGACAGAATTGGGGAGCCTGGGCCTCAGCCACTGTAATTGACTCCAGACACTTGCACCATCTAGTGGGCATGTGTGACCTTGCGCTTGCCTCACCTTTTTGCATCTGGTTTATGTGGGATCTGGAGAGTAGAACATGGTCCTTAGGCTTCGCAGGCAAGCGTCTTAACCTTTAAGCCATCTCTCCAGCCCACCATTGTATTCTTAAAAAATGCCAAGAGGGGCTGGAGAGATGGCTTAGCGGTTAAGGGCTTGCCTGTGAAGCCTAAGGACCCCAGTTTGAGGCTCAATTCCCCAGGACCCATGTAAGTCAGATGCACAAGGTGGTGCATGCATCTGGAGTTCGTTTGCAGTGGCTGGAGGCCCTGGCGCGCCCATTCTCTCTCTCTCTCTATCTGCCTCTTTCTCTCTCTGTTTGTCACTCTCAAATAAAATAAAAATAAAAATAAAAATAATTGCCAAGAGCCTAAATATTAAGTGTTCCCATCATAAACATAATAACTACTAATGATCATGCCTTGGTAGCCATGTTTGATCACTACACATGCACATCTACACACCTCAACACATTGTGTGGTGTTTGAGAAGCACACACAAACTGATCTGTTGAGGGCTGGGGAGATGGCTTAGTGGATAAAGCACTCACCATGCAAAGGTGAGGACCATGGTGCCCACACAAATACCTGGTGGGCATGGCAGCCTGACTGTAATCCCAGCACTCAGGAAGTAGAGACAGGGATCCCCAGGGAAGCTGTCTGTCTAGACTAGCCAAATTGGTGAGCTCTATGTTCAGTAAAAGATGGCCTCAGTAAATAACAGGGAGAGTGATCAAGAAAACCTAATGCAGCTGGGCGTGGTGGCGCACACCTTTAATCCCAGCACTCAGGAGGCAGAGGTAGGAGGATACCCGTGAGTTCAAGGCCACCCTGAGAATATAGAGTGAATTCCAGGTCAGCCTGGGCTAGAGTGTGACCCTACCTCGAAAAACCAAACAAGAAAAAAAAAAAAAGAAAGAAAACCTAATGCTAACCACTGGCTTCTACACATACACACATGTACATGTACCCACATTCATGTATACCTACACACAAAACACACACATCACATAGACACACATGAAATTTTTAAGATATAGTTTTAAACATTTTATTTATCTATTTTATTTATTTATTTGAGACAGAGAGAGGGAGAGACAGAGATAGAGAGAGAGTGAGAATGGGCATGCCAGGGCCTCTAGCCACTGTAAACAAACTCCAGGTGCATGTGTTCCCTTGTGCATCTGTCTCATGTGGGTCCTGGGGAATCGAACCGAGGTCCTTTGGCTTTGCAGGCAAGCGCCTCAACCGTTAAGCCATACCTCCAGCCCTCCTTGATGGCTTTCGAGGGTGCTCACCTCCCATGGTGCTCTGCAAATGTAAGCCAAGTTATCTTTCCTGGTCCTGGCACTCTAGGCATCTCAAGCACAGCCTGAAAGGAAACAGTGACACACTAGAAAGTTTCCTAGGGTAAAGACCACCCTGAGGCTGCAGGGAGGAGCATCAGATGAGATCCCAGGGCCCCACCCATGTAAGGAGCAGAGCACCAAGGCTGGTTCCAGAACCCAGAAGGAGGGACACATGACCAAGGTCTTTACCCACATGGGAACTAGGACCCAGCCAAATGGGCAGTGTAGGAAGTTCACCTAGGGGCATCCTGGGTGCTCCTGCCCTGCCCACTTCACACTGGCTTCTCTAGTTTCTCCAGGCTGGACTTGACCTCCACATTCAGTGGGCACCCTGAATGCTCTGAGTGGCCCCAGGGCATGCTTGTTCCAGCAGTGCTTGAGACAGCCTGGCACCCATCCTGCACCTGAGTGGTATGGTAGTGTATGGCTGTAGGTCACTGGGTCCCTGGCAGATGCCATGGAGGGTGGGGCCAAGCTGGCTTCAGGACACCAATAAAGTTCACATACATACATCTGTCTGTCTGTCTGCCCTGGACAGCTGGTGCCAAACCCCTGCCCAGCAGGATGGGGCAGCTGGCACCTCCATGCTGCCCACAACCTTTCTTTCCTACTGCCTGACCATAAGGCCACCTCCTTTCAGCCTTGGTTGCCTATCTCTAGGAGGCTCCTTCAGTGGACAGAGACCAAGGATGAAGTCAGGTGGACCCACCCCTCTGTCCTGTGCTGGGGTCTCAGCGCGCTAGCTGAGGAAAGCTAAGAGGCTCAGTCCTGGCCAGAGGCATTCCTCCTGCAGGCTTCCACCTCCATTACTTCAGAGGCTTCCATAGCATACTGGGACCCTCATGGGGTACAGGACTTTTACATAGGCACAATGGACTAGAGACCTATGCACAGATCCCTGCAGCCATGGAAATCTTTGCAGCAAAGCAGAAATAGGAGTGGATAATATTGGACCAGGGTCTTGGAGAAAAGGCCTAGTAGGCCAGAGCTCAGGCCTGGGGCCCCTGGGCTGTCAAGCCGTCCCCTCCCCGCAGCTGTCTCAGCTCCCATCTCTCCCACCCGCCCCAGGACTCCTATTTCACTGAGGAGATTAAGACCACCTGGCAAGACCCCCCTCCCTCCCTCCACCATTGCTTACTCCTCCTTGCAGGCCCCTCCCAATCTACCCCTCTCTCCCACCCCCACTTTCCCACAAAGCCCCCGAGTCCTTCCCTGCTGCTGCCCCAACAGCAAAGCTACCTGATTGCCACCTCAGATCACCTCCCTGGGAAGCTTACCACGGAGCCACCTCAGCCCCTCTGTCCCCATCTCCATGCATGACCCAGGCACTGTCACCAGCTACTATCCCTGCAGTTCACTGCCTGCCCAGCCTCCTATTTTCCTTGCCAGGTGTCAGAATGGGACAAGATGGGATGTGCTGGCCAGCACTATTCCCAGGTGCCCTCTCTGAGCCACAGTGGACCTGGCACTTCAGCCTAGAGCCTATCCAGCCTGCTGTGGGCCGACAGCAACTCAGACAGACCCGAGGAATCTGAGCTTTAGAAACCGCAACTCTGAGCTTGCCTGTTTGTTTGCTTTTGAGAAATTCCGAGCAGGCTCAGCAAAGCCTGGGAGGAGGGAAGGGATTTGTCAGGGCCAGGGTGGGGCTGGGGCCACACTCTTGGACCTGGAAAAGTCAGGCTGCATTGAAGCACATGGACCAATGGAAGCCAGATAAAGGGACCCTAATCAGACTTCCCTGAAAGGTATGGCTGACACACCCTCCCCAAATCCTAGGCCGGACTTGAAGACTCTGAGCAGCAGAGACCACAGCCACCTTCTCACAGTGCTGGGGACCAGTAAGGGTGGTCCAGGTAGATTAGGTGGCTACAAGGTGATATCAGTTGAGGAGCTACAAATGAGAGCTAACATGAGCTTTCTATCTACCTTTTGGGGCCTCCAACATTCTTCTCATTGTTCAGGTAAAAACACTTAGGCAGGAGAGGCCAGCATGTGTCCCCTGACACAGAACCCTGTAAGGTGAGGCTCACTGCTGCCACATGTTATGACAAGTGGGCTATGTCCTCTCCCCGACCCCTCCCCCAGGCTTCTTCCTCTTCTAAAGAGCTTGCTCTCCCTACTTGTGTCATCTGCCCCCAGGTATCCTGTCCAGCACATTTACCTTCACCAAGGAGTATGGATGAGCCCTGCTGTGTCCAAGCCTCAACCCATGGTGGTACTGACTCTCTTCAAATCACCAGCAGAGGGACCCCATACCCCTTGCCCATCAGGACCCTTTGCCCTTGTTCCCATCTTTGCTGTGACAGCAGTATCCCTGCCACCTGTCACAGGTGGGACAGCTCACTTTGCTTTCAGCTCCAGGCCAGTGAGGGCTTCCTGGGAAGGAATGCTGGGTAAGAGGATAAAGATGGGCCTACCGCAGGCCCTGGGTGCACAGGCAAGGACCAGACCAAACATGTGGCTATGGTTCAGGCCAGCAGGCAGGTCCAGCAGCACTGGAGGTCCAGCCAAGACTAGACAGACAGTAGAAGAGGCCTCAGGAACAGGTCTTCACTCACCATACATGAGCTGGATGCCCAGAGCTTCTCCACAGATTCACTTTGCCATCGCAATGACTATGTAGATGTGAATTAATGGGGTATCTGGGCATGGTGGCACACGTCTTTATTCCCAGCACTTGGGAGGCAGAGGTAGGAGGACTGCCCTGAGTTTGAGGCCACCCTGAGACTACAGAGTGAATTCCAGGTCAGCCTGGGCTACAGTGAGACCCTACCTTGAAAAACAAACAAAAAAAAAGGGGGTATTCCATCTTCTATCTTTAGCCAGGCTTGGTGACACATGCCCAAAATTTCAGCACTTGAGAGTTAGAGGCAAGAGGATCAGATGTTCAAGGTCATCTTCAGCTGCATAGTGAGTTTGATCCCTGCCTGGGATACATGAGACTCCACCTCAGAAACAAAACAAAATTATTCCAAGTTTGCCATATTTGATTATTTTAATGTTTTAAGCATCTTTAAGGGAAAAAGTGGCCATGGAATGATCACTGGAGGGGAGGGGCTGGCCCTAAGGCCTTCAGAGCCTTCGATTCATTTTATTACCTAGCCACACTCAGGACTGGGGGCCGAACATGGAAAGTGCCTCCCAGATAGATCCACCTAGAAAGTTCTGTTTGTCTGATTACCCACCAGAGACTCTTCCACTATCTAGTGTCCAGAAAGAGCTCATTGACCTGAATAATTAGCCCAAAGACCACTGCCTGACTGTGTCTCCTTTGGCAAAGAGCCTGTATGAATGAATTGAAACATTTTATCCTTCTCTTGCTACGCAGCATGTCATCCAAGTGAAGCCAATGGAAAGTCCACTTAAGTTCCTAAGATGACTGTTGTCATCACTGAAGATAAGTGACAGTCGTCTATGTGGATAGTAGGCCTGTACATGTGCTTAGATTTGTTTGTGTGCACTTCCAGAAGGGTTTCTGCACACACAGTGTGCGTCTGTGTGCCCGTGCTCACATGTTCTCTCATGACCATACTCCCAAGTGTATGTGCCTGTGTGTTCTTGTGTATGTGGAGTTTGGGCACCTGGTAATCTATCCAATTGAGGTCCCCTGCAGGCCAAGGGACACTTCAGGAGACTGTTAGCAGGGCTTCTGACTAGTCATCCTCAGCCAGCACATCTCCTGGAGTTTTGGGGCCTAGCTCTTCCCCTGGACGGTGTGATAGCCCCTGCTGAGGCCACAGAGGGGAAGAGAAGAAGCTGTTTTCTTCAGCTGGCCCCTCCACAGGCCACCTCCGGCCACCTCTCTGTGCCTCACCTCTGCCTGATAGCACCTGGGGTCAGGGGCTCTTGTAGCCAGAAGATGGACAGCTGGCTCCCCATGTGGCTGGCTTCTCCCACCAAGTGGGCAGCTAAATCAACAGGCTCAGAAATCGGAGAGGGATCCAGGCCCTGGCTGTCCATCAGTCTGTCTGTTTGTTTGTTTGTTCAGGGGTTGTGGGAACTTCCAAGCTGCAGGGGGCCCTGGTGCCCCAGAGGTGGTGGGAGATGCCATCACCCATCCAGCCTGACTGTCCCTCTCACCAGTTCTCCCCCAGCCATCCTCCTGGACACTTGACCCAGAACACAACACCCAAAATGTGTGTATGGGGCAGATGAGAGTCAGGAGGCTAGTTGTCTTCTCAGCTCTGAGGGAGGTAAGGGCCACAGGGGTAAGGACCCCTCTTCTTGTCACTTCTCCCATTGTGCCTCTCCCCAGTCTCCCTTTGTTCATCTCGCAGTTATCATGGCCCTAGGAGCCAGGCAATAGGAGACTGAAATGGGTCTTGCCCTGCCCTAGGACAGGAGGCTGCTGATTCTGAGGCCCTATTAGAGTCTCAGGTGATGACATCAAGGACCAGCGACACATCAGATCACCCCCATACAGGTTCTCACCAAGCCACCAGGCTTGCATGCATGTTCCCCAATCCTTTGCCTTTGCCAAGAACCTGCTCAGGGTTATTTGGCCAGGCAACCTTGACAACTTCTTTGAGCCCCTAGTCTCCCTTCTGGAAACTCCACTGTGGGCATAGGGATTATCACCCATGTCCAGGGGACCTACCTACTGTCTGACATACCCTATAGTGCTCAGACCTGAAGCAGTTTCAGTGAAAGCCCCACACCAAGAAGGACACCTGGGTGGATTAGTAAGTAGTTAGGTTTCAGCAGCAGGTATCTACTCAGAAAGATGTGCAGAGAAGGAAGAGTCAAAGAACAGTAGAGGCATCTAAGCCACCAGCGGGGAAGAGAGGTCTCAGCAAGACCTGGGCCCCTGGGGAAGAAAGGCTGCTTACTTCAACCAACCTCATATTCACAAGAAACCAGGGAACAAGGAAGCAAGAGCCTCATCACTCCTGCCCCTAGTCCCTCCTCTCCCCTGGGCCCACCCCTCCCCCACTCCTTGTCTGGCTGTAGCTCCATCACCCCCGGGGAGTCACCAGAGCGCTCATTTTTGGCGGACACCGGAAGGAGTTTGCGCTTGAGATGCCTGCGACCCAGACTTTGAGGTGGAGCCTGAACCTGCTCCTTCTCTGACACACCATAGTCCTACTTTTTCTCCCTGCTTAGGGACTGGGGACGAAGAAGGGGCTTGAAGTCACAGTCAGGCACTCCCCCTGCCCAACTCACCACCGTGGATTGTGCGGATACACGGACACACGGGTGGCTCCTACCAGAGCGCTTCCAGGGCTGGAATCTCCTTGCCTGTCCAAGCCCCGGGGGGTCACTCAGAATGGCTTCTTGTCATCTTCTCAGGCCCAGGACCTGGGACGGGGGAATGAAGACATTGGAGTGCACCCAAAGAGGCACGGGTTATTGTGGAAGCGCCTGCTAGGAGGCTAGGAGCCTGGAAAGAGCGCAAGGATCCCGGCTCGCCCGCCGCTCCCGTCTCCCGCGAAGGTCGAAACTCCACCCCAGCTGCCTGTCCTCCGAGATTTGGAGATTTGACGCGTCTAGAGCGGAACCACTAGCATCAACGAAGAGGCCGGGCGCAGGCGGGTTCTGGAATGGCAACCGACTTTCTTCGAGTCCCTGAGGCCATATTCAGGCAGGCCCTAGAGGCAATTCCCAGCTATCAATCCTGAAACGAATTAACCGGGTCACTAAAACCTGTCCCCTTCCGTGCCTCCATTGGCGCCCTAAGGGTCGCAGCCCGCGTCTGCCCTCTTTGCTTGAATTTCTGGAGGAGGGAAACCCCGTGCCCCACCTCCTCATTCCCGGGTGCCACTCCTAGTGCCGGCGATCTATGGGTCCATCTGTGCTTATTTTTGCTCCAAGTGGCCTAAGCCAACACTGGGGTCCCGCTGGCCCTGCGCATTTTGTTTGGGGAGCCCATGAATCCAAAGATCATACGAAGGTGCGCGCCAGATCTTCCCGGGCTGGGGAACCGAGCTCTGAGCTGCGGGCGCAGCAGCCTTTACAGTGGATGGGAAGTGAGGAGTGGGGCGGGTGGGCGTGAGGGGCCGGTCTGACGGCTCCCCGGGGGCAGCCACGTGTGCCCAGGGGAGGCGGAGCTGGGCGGCAGCCGAACAAACGAGATTCTCTAGGGGCCACCTTCTGTGCACTGGGGAGAAAACTCTGGGAATTGGGTTGGTTCCGCGCTCCTGGAAGATACAAGGGATGCGTGAATCGGGGCACATCAGGGTCCAGAGGCAGAGCTGGGGTGCAGCCGAGCGCCCACACTGGATCCTGTGCAAGGCCCAGAGGCAAGGCAAAGAACAGTTTGGCCAGGTCCTCAGCGCCATCCCACCCTTCCAACCTCCGGCTCTCATCCAAGGTTTTGGTCCTCACTCCTTACCTAGCGCCTGACAGTCTCAAAGCTGAGCCTCGGTTTCAGGACCTGTAAAATGGTCTCATCAGGGCCCAACCTCACTGCGTCGGTTTTGGAGAAAAGCGAGTCTCCTCATTCTGCGTGGCACGTGGAAGAGCGGACCGCGCAGGCCGGGACCCAGACTTGCACCACTCCATAAGGACTCGGACACGTCGTGCAGCTCATGACCCCCTGCGCGGGCCGGCCCCTGCCAGCACTGCGGACTCCCCGCCAGGCCTCCGACCTCCTGGCGACCAAGGCGCGGCCGGCAGGGGGAGCGAGGCGGAAGGGAGCCGCGGCCGGTCCAGGTGAGGGAGGAACACTTCCCGGAGAGCGAGGCGCTGGTTCGTTCGTTCGGGTGCGGAACTGGCACGCGCGGGATGTTAGGGCCACCGCGTGGGTTTGCTCCTCCAGGTTGCCGGCAAGCATAAGTTGAGGGACGGCGACTGGCAAAAAGAGGAGCTCAGGTGGGTTGGCCAGGCTGTGGTGAAGCTCGGATCTCTGGATCTCGGAGTGGCGCCGGAGGGAGAGAAGGTCCAAAGAACTTTCCGTGGGCGGCGGAGGCGGTAGCTCGGCGGCGGGTTGGGAACTTGGGCGGTCTCAGGGTTTCAGGACTTCAAGCCTTTGGATCTCTTTAGTCTCTCAAAGAATCCCAGGTTGAAGCGGGAGGCGGTTGAGCTCGTAAGAAGAGAGTTAGTTTCTCGTGGACTTGTCTTACATAGGGAAGCCTGAATAGGCTCTTCGCCCCTTCCCAGCGCGCATCTGATCGTGGGGGTCTTTACTATGGGGCTTTTGCTGACCCTGCTCAGCTGGTCAAGCTTGGCTAACACAGCACAACGAGGCTGGACCACTTCCCCTGCCAACGCAGGTGAGGTCTGGAGGCTTCAGGATAGCACCCCAAAGGGCTGACCCATAGTCTTCTGGAGCACTAGGGCTTTTTTTCACTTTCACTTCTGTCTCAGTGTTGGCTTCAGTAGCAGGATCATCTGGCCGAAGCCAAGGGGTGTGCGTACTGGGAGGGGTGCCCAGGATAAAACTCAGCTATTACACATGTTGGGGCACTGTGTACCCCCATAATGCAAAGCACCTGCTGGAGCCCCACCTGCACATCCACACACAGGGACTCACTCTCTTTACTGAGCCTCTATGGGAGAAGACCTGACATGGCCATCGTCTGCATCACTATGGTTACCTGTATATACCAACGTCTTGCCTCACCTGCCAGCAACTGGGCTTTCCTCTCTTCCATCAGAGGTGGTTCCTTCTGAGGAGCTGGAGGCAATAAGCTGCTCTGGGAAGAGTTTCTCTCTTCCCAGGACTTACTGCCCTGCTGGTCCCCACACTGCACTCTACTTAGACCTGCCCCTAAATGACAGACACTGGACAACACAGGCCATTGTCTCTGTTAGCACCAAAGGCCATACAGGGACAGTGTCCACAAGCTTCTAGTTGCAGGCTGAGGGCAGGCCAAGGGCTTTCGTCCAGTTTCCTACACCACATTCCAACAGATGGTCCCATCTGCATACAGACCCTACACTCCTGACCTTCCTTTCTCCTCCATTCCAAGTCCCCAGCTGTACCCTCTATGGCCAAGCACTAGGCAGAGGCCCTCGGATTGTAAAAGCCTGGGGAGAGGCTGCTGCCTTCCACTCCATCCCAAGACAGCTCAGAAGGCCTACAAGGTCATGCGCAGAAAGGCCTTGGAAACCAGAGCCCTGTCAAACCTTATCATGGTCAGGGAGGCTCCTGGGAGGCAGGGAGGCTATGGGCTTCACACCCGGAAAGGCCATGGACACACTGAACTGGCCAGAGGGGCCCCAGAGACACTAGGTGGAGGCAAGGCACAAGCTGAGTGAAGCCTTGGTTTGGTGATGAGAGCCTGGTTCTGAACCTCAGCAGCTGGGCCTTCCTCTTGGGCAGGCTGGCTGCACGGTGGAGAGGGGACAGCACCCGACCATGCGGCCTGAGTTTCTCCGACGTGTCCTCAGCTCCCTGGGCCGGCCAGGCCCCGCCCCTGGCCCTCCCTGCGCCCTGCCGGTGCGCAGGGAGGTCGGAGGAGCGGGCACTGCCCACCCTCCGGATGTAAAAGCGTCCTGGCCAGAGGCGGGCGGCGCGCGCGGGTGCGCGTGACGCTAGGACTCCTGGGCTGCGCGGCCTGGGCGGCGTCCCATGGCTCGGGTCCCCACCAGGATACCAAGCTGATCTAAGGGGCCTGTGGGAGTATTTGCTGGGAGAGGTCCAGTCTTGCTGCACGGAGGAACAGTGGACTCTGCAGCCCTGGGGCTATCAGCCGGTGACCCGCGGGCGAGCCAGAGCTGCTCTCTTACCCAGGTGCCAGGGACGCCGGGGAGGAGGTGGAGGCAAGAGAGGCCAAGGGCAGGGCAGGACTCAGGCAGCCCCTTAGTACCTCGTGGATACATTGCCACCTTAGGCTGGGGCTGGGATATAGCGGCTTCTCCTCTAGGGTTGGAGACGTTGAGGGTGGCTTAGCTGAACAGAGGGACACCCAACTTCCACAGAAACAGCGGGATGGTCAAGGGCCGTTGGTCGCACCCGGCCCTAGGAGCTGAGGCCAGGGGTAGAGAGCTTGGAAAGCAGGAGGACCCCGAATTTCCAGGGCGATTCACGCGGTTGGGCTTCTGGGTCGATACTGGCTGCAACTAGTGGGGGCCCACGACGCCATAAGCCCTTGGTCTTGGGGCCGGCGGCTGTGAGTGGCACTACAGGCCCCCGCCCCTGGGCCCCCTGGGCTGGGCTGGGCGCGGTGCGGCTAAGCGCACGCAGTCGGAGGCGGCGCCGGCCAGGCCGGGGTGCCTATGGACTCGCGGAACCCGCCGTCTGCCCGGGCCAGCGCTTTCAGCATCGCCTCTCTCGTTGCAGCCGAGGCCTCGGAGGGCACCGCCCACCGGGGCCCCGGGCCCTCTGACCGGGGGAAACTTCTCCGGCTACCAGGATCCCCAGTCGGGATGCACTTCAGCACCGTCACCAGGGACATGGAAGGTGAGCCTTCGGTCAGCCTCTACGTCGGATGCCCGCCAGCCCCCTGCCCTGAGGCCCAGCCTTGGAGTAGGTAGAGGGAGTTCGGGTGGGGTGGGCTCCAGCCTCGCAGCTGGGACCCCAGGACAGGCAGGAAAGGCGGGCATTCCCCAAAGCCAGTCCACCCACCAACCTGGGCGCCCAGGCTTTGGAGACTGGCATTCAGCTAGACATAGGCCTGAAAGCGGGAGAAAAGGATGCCAGAAAGAAGAGCAAAGGCGGCTGTGAGCTTGAAGAGGCAGGAAGAAGGAGAAATGGTTAGAGAAGAGACTAGGAACGTCAGGGAACACAGAAAAGGGAGGAGGAAACAAAAACAAAACAAAAAAATAAATAGTGATGAGGATGACTAGGAGGGGAAAACTAAGGCAGCAGGAAAGAAAAGATAAGGCAGGAAAGATAAAAGAAAGACACACAAAGAAAGAAAGAAAGACAACGAAAGAGAAGAGAGAAAATGAAGAAAAACTTGAAGGCTGAAATAACCTCATTAAAAAATAAAGAACACGAGAAAGACTCCAGGTTTTGTTTGTTAAAAAGAAGAGGGCAAAACATGAATAATAGAAAACATACAGAAGTAAGAGGAATAAGGTAGACAGAAGGACAAAAGGTGATGAAAATAAAATGGGAAAGGGTGACGTGGGGGTAAAAAGAGCACGATGCAGAGAGAAACAGGCGATATTGAAGAGGGAAAGACGATGAGGGAGAAAAAGTTAAACGAGGGAGACAAAAGGTAGCGAAATAAGAAATTGGAGAAAGAAAATCTGGGACCAAGAAGGAGAAAAGCTACGCGGGAGGGAGGCCGAGCAGGGGCCGTGCACGGGCCCGCCGCTCCGGGGATCCGGTCAGGGCGGTCGGGGGGCCCGGGCCGCGCGAGCGGCGGCGGCGGGCGGGCCGGGGGCCGCGGCGGGGGGAAGGGCGGGGGAGGGGCGAGCGGCGGGGGAGGGGCGCGGGCCATTGTCTCGCCGGGGCGGGGCGGGGCGGGGCGGCTCCTCCGGGCCGGCCCGCGGTGTGGGGCGCCTGGGCCCGGGGCGCGTGCAGCGCAGCGCTGCGCAGCGCCCGCCACTCGGCCCGCGGCGCGGGACAGCGCTCACCTCGGCGACGGTGGCGGCGGCCCTCGGGTCATGATCTCCGCCGTGTCCAGCCCGTGGCTCACGCAGCTCTCGCACTTCTGCGACGTTGCAGCCTTCACGGCCAGCAGCCTGAGCAGCCTGGGGGCCGCGGGGGGCTTCCCGGGCGCCGCGTCACCGGGCGCCGACCCCTACGGCCCGCGCGAGCCGCCGCCGCCGCCGCCACGCTACGACTCGTGTGCCGCCGCGGCCACCCCCGGCGCCCCGGGCCCGCCGCCGCCACACGCCTACCCGTTCGCGCCGGTCGCCGGGGCCGCCACCAGCTCCGCCGCCGAGCCCGAGGGCCCTGGGGTTGGTTGCGCGGCGGCCGCCGCCAAGGCACCGGTGAAGAAGAACCCGAAGGTGGCCAGCGTGAGCGTGCAGCTGGAGATGAAGGCGCTGTGGGACGAGTTCAATCAGCTGGGCACCGAGATGATCGTCACCAAAGCCGGCAGGTCAGGGCGCCCCTCCCCGCGCCGCGACCCTCCCCGCTTGTGCGCTGCCACTCTCGGGTGCTAAGCCCAGGTCGGGTACGCCAGAAGCCGGGTGGGGGGGCGCGGTCCGGCCACCTGCGGGCTCCCGAGGGCCTTGCTGCCTTTGCTCCCGGCTGTCCCGGCTCGGGCGACAGCCACTGGGGATGGCGCCTGCGACGGAGAGAAGTCCGGGGACAGTCCCTCCAGCTCCGCAGCCCCAAGACGCCGCCGAGGGAAAGCATCCGGACGGGAACGGACTGGGCCGGGGGCCGGCAGTCGGCAGTCGGCAGTCGCTGCCAAGGGTCCCTGTTGCCTAGCTGATTCCCAATGGGCCTACCTCAAAGGAAACTCCTGTTGGGTTCTGAGTTCAGTCTATGAAGGCAAGATCAAGAGCAAACACCACAAATTGTCTGGATGATTTTAGGAAAGAATTAAGGCCCTTAACAAAAAAATAATACTAATAAACTGTGGTCAGTTTCCTGAACTACTCAATTTTCTGGGCCTTAATTTCAGGCACTTGTGAGTCCAGATCTGCGTAAGTGGGGCCAGGCAGATGCCTGCCAATTGGTCTGTATTTGTTTTGAGGGCCAAGGGAGAAGAGAGAAGGGGAACAAGTTCTGCAGATGCTCCCGATTTGACCAGTAGACAAAGGCGGGTGTTGGGCTGTGTCTAATGTACACACCAGTTCCGTGGCCAAGTAGCGCTCAGGGCCTGTTTGCAAAGCCTTCTCGAAGTTTCTGTTTCCTTGCCTTGCGATCTTCCCAGGGAAATCTGGGGCCTGTCCTCTGCTGTTGCTCTGTAAAATTTTCTCCAGGTTCTCTTTGCTGTTCCTCCTGAAGAAAACGACATAGGCCCTGTCTGAGGCTGACTTTACCCAGTATTTCACAGTACCCTCTAGCCTAAAGAGGCTTTGAGTTGGGCAGCTGAAAGGCTAGCTCCCACTGCCTGCAGAGAATTGCCTGTGAGAGGAGACAGTGGGAAAGGCAAGAGAGGGCCAAGCTTTGTGCTGTCCTGCAGGGCCCAGTGGGTTGTACTGCTGTGTGGCCAGGCAAAGACTGGCCCATGGCCCATCCAGGAGCTACAGAAATGTCCCTTCAAGAGCACTAAGTCTGGGATGGGAGGAGAGGAAACTGGGGACCTGTGAAGGCATAGGTTGAGTGCTCCCTGAGTAGCGGCGTCTTGGCAGAAACAGGAACATGCCTGTGTTTTGTGGAAAGTTCGGGTGAGACTCTAGCATAGGGTCAGGTCCTGAGAGTAGAGGTTGGGGCACAGAGGTGTCAGTTTTGCTTAAGGAATTTTGGAACAGCAGCATACCTCCCACTGAAAGGGCAGCAGGGACTCAGAACCACGGACTACTCGGACTACTCGGTTTCACTTTGTTGGAGCCGGGTGGGAGCTGCTTGGATCAACCTGGGAGACCACGGAGGGCAGAAAAGCCCAGGGACTGGATCTTAGGTGCCTCGCTGTGGAGAGGCTAGGTCTTGGAAGCTAAGGAATCCGCTGGGCAAGGTTTTCTCTACAGGCAAAGGAGGCAGAAGAGTCTTGGGGCTCCAGCTCCATGCTGAGTTGGCTGTTCTGTGTTTCAGAGAGCCTGGGGCCTGCCTGCGGCCTGCTGCCTCCTTGCCTGTGGTTGGGAATGGGCCTTTTTTGGGTTAGAGCAGTTGAGATGGAGTAGTTGGGTGGAACACAGCAGGCAGATAGGGAAACCCAAATGAGGGGCTGTCAGAACCAGGGAATCAAGATAGGGCAGTACTGCAGGCCTCCACTTGAGGTGATCAGAGCCCCCATCCCACCCCAGGCGAATGTTCCCTACCTTCCAAGTGAAGCTCTTTGGCATGGACCCCATGGCCGACTACATGCTACTCATGGACTTTGTGCCGGTGGATGACAAGCGTTACCGGTGAGTGAGACCTTGGGATCACTTGGACAGGCTGTGTGTTTTGGGGGATCTGGCAGGGTGTCCAGGGAAGCAAGTGGGTCATGAAGCTCTTTTGTGACTGGGTCTTCCCAGGCACCCGTACTGGCTCTCACTGCCCCTCTTGATCTGCTCCCTCACTTCCTCTCCTTGGACCTCTGATCCCTACCCCCACTCATTCTCTTGGATGTGCCTTAGGAATTCGCAGGGAAAACTCTTGAACTTTGGGCTACAGGCAGCTCTGATGTCCTTGGGGGTCCTATAACCAACCAGTTTCCTTGCATCTCCTGAGAGGCAAACATGAGTGTCTTGTCCACATCCCCCGCCTCTAGAGAACCCTCAGTCCCAGAGTTTAGCCAGAAAGGTGGGGCAGCTGTGAAAAATTATGCAGAACGGGCCTCAACTGCCTGGACAATGCACAGCAAATAGTAAAGCAAAGGTGGACTGTCCAGCTCATACCTAAATCTAGACTCCCGTTTTGGTTTTTTTGTTTGTTTGTTTTTAACGTGTGTCCTGGGGCCAGCAGACCCGCTTGTAGCGAAATGAGAGGGGTGTGGCTTCTTTCTACATCTTAATAGAGCCCTGTTCCATGCTCCCTTTGTGTTGGGGCCAAGAGAGAGTTCTCTGGTTTCTCCACAACCCCCTATCCAGCCCATGTTACTTTGGAAGCTTGATTTCACGAGCAGGTGAGGAAACTCCTCAGAGGCATTTTCAGAGTTCACTCTGTCCGTGTATGGACAAGGCCTTCTTGGTTCACTACAGTGTAGCGTGACCCCACTTCCCCGGTGTCTCCTAGGTACGCCTTCCACAGTTCCTCCTGGCTGGTGGCTGGAAAGGCAGATCCTGCCACACCTGGCCGTGTGCACTACCATCCGGACTCACCGGCCAAGGGTGCACAGTGGATGAAACAAATTGTGTCCTTCGACAAGCTCAAATTAACCAACAATCTGCTGGATGACAATGGCCACGTGAGCAGCTCTTTGGCTCCCAGGCTGCTTGTGTTGCAGGGGCGTCAGTGTCTCCACTAACCAGAGGCAAAGGCAGCACTTGAGCGGCATGGAGACAGGCAGAGCTGGGAGGGCTGGGGCCTAAACCTCAGCTCAGAGAGGGCTCACCCTCCTTTAATTGGAAAGGATGGGTCCCTGCATGGCAATGTGGAATGCTGATCTGGAAGGCTGCTTTCCTGCCAGGTTCATCTCTGCCTTACAGCTAACACCCTCTTGCAGGCCTTGGGGCAATCACTGGGGACTGGATCGTGATCATTTGCCACTTGTAGCATCAGCTGGAATCATCCCTCATTTGTCTTTCAGATTATTCTCAACTCCATGCACAGATACCAGCCCCGCTTCCATGTTGTCTATGTGGACCCTCGTAAAGACAGTGAGAAATACGCAGAGGAGAACTTCAAAACCTTTGTATTTGAGGAGACGCGCTTCACTGCAGTCACTGCCTACCAGAACCACCGGGTGAGCGCATGCTGGGGGGTTCCCAGGGACAGACACACCCCTGCCCTCTCCCTCCACTGGGGACCCAGCCTCCTATATCAGCTTGACCCCTGTAGCAGCAATTGTCATTGTAGCCTGAAAGTTTGTTTTCCAAACCATTCCGGAAACTCCCCCATCAGAGGCCTGGTCTGAGGTTTACTCAGATTCCTAGGGCGCCAGCTCAGTTGTCTGTCGTGTGTGTGTGTGTGTGTGTGTGTGTGTGTGTGTGTGTTTCGGAAGTGACCACATTCCCATCCAGCTGAGGGCTCAAGTCATTTATTTGGGGCTGCAAAGGGGTCTTCTAGAGAGAGGGTGTTCCCCACACAGCCTGTTGACATGTACTGGGGAGAGGGGCAGATGTGGTCAGCATAGAGATGCTCATCTGCCTGAGATTGTCACATTCCCCTGTCCTCCTTTGTGGAGGTCGGTGGCCCAAGGCTGCAGGGCTCTGGGCTGCTTGCTCATACTGGCTTTTCTTGCAGATCACGCAGCTCAAGATTGCCAGTAACCCCTTCGCCAAAGGCTTCCGGGACTGCGACCCGGAGGACTGGTGAGTGTGTCCTCTGAAAAGAGGGCGCATGCCTGGGTGTGTGGCCTAGACACTGCCATGACCCATCCCCGGTTCCCTAGGCCCCGGAACCACCGCCCTGGTGCGCTGCCACTCATGAGCGCCTTTGCACGCTCGCGGAACCCCGTGGCTTCTCCCACGCATCCCAATGGCGCCGAGAAAGGTAGGATCCGAGTCGTGGGATCGGGGCCTCTGGCCCCTGCGCCTTCAGCCTCAGGTCGGCTGCCGCGCCCGGCCCCGCCTGCAACCCCCGGGCGCTCACGGCCTTCGCGCGAGTTGCACAACGGCCGCGGCAGTGGGCAAGCGCGCACTCGCCTGCCCGACGGCGGCGCCCCGCCCGCCCGCGCGCCCCGCCCGCCCGCCAGTGAAAGGCGAGGGCCCCCGGGGAGCGCTCGGGGAGTCGGCGGGGGCCGGGGCCAGTGGGCGCTCGGGGAGCCAGGGACTCGGCGGGCCGGCGGGGCCGGGGTCGGTGGGCGCTCGGGAGCCAGGGCTTGGCCGGCTCGGCGGGGCCGGGACCGACGCGCCGTCTCGCCCGTGGGTTTTTCCCGCGAGTCTTCCGGACGCTCCCGTGCTCACCCCTCGGCTCTGCCCGCAGACGCGGCCGAAGCCCGGCGAGATTTCGATCGCGACTCGGGAGGGCCGCCCATGCTCGGCGACCCTGCGCACCCGCCGCAGCTACTGGCGCGGGTGCTGAGCCCCGCGCTGCCCGGGGCCGGCGGCGCCGGCGGCCTCGTGCCGCTGCCCGGCGCGCCGGGAGGCCGGCCCAGCCCCCCGCACCCCGAGCTGCGCCTGGAGGCGCCCGGCGCGTCCGAGCCGCTGCACCATCACCCCTACAAGTACCCGGCCACCGCCTACGACCACTACCTCGGGGCCAAGAGCAGACCGGCGCCCTACCCGCTGCCCGGCCTGCGCGGTCACGGCTACCACCCACACGCGCACCCGCACCACCACCACCACCACCACCCGGCCGTGAGCCCGGCCGCCGCCGCCGCCGCCGCCGCCAACATGTACTCGTCGGCCGGGGCCGCGCCACCCGGCTCCTACGACTACTGCCCCAGATAAGCCGCCCGTGCGCCTTCGCGGCCCCCAGGGACACCCCAGGACACGTCCTCCCCACGCGGGCGGCCATCGCGGCTCCCCGGGCTCCGGCCTCGAAGCTGCCGGGGTCCGCCCGACCCAAGGACTGCAGGCAGAGGCGGCCCCCAGCCCCAGGACCGCGGGCACCGCCTGCCAGTGCCAAAGCACCCGGCCCGAGGAGGAAAGGAAGTGATATTTATTGTTCTCCCTGAGACCGGCAGTTGCAGTGTAGACGACCAGAGAAAGCCCCGCCTGCAGGCGGTGTAGATACTTGTAGATATATGTAGATACTGTAGATACCGATCCGGTGCCGACTACATAAAACGGTTTCGTCTCTTTTGGAAGCTGCCTGTGTGTCCATTCATTTGTACCCGTTTAGATTGTGGCGGGGAGAGGTGAGCAGCGTGAGCTTGGGCAGCTCGGGACTTGGTCTCCCAGCTGCGGGGCGGGAGGTAGTGTGCAGAGAAGGGGAGCAGGGCCCCTGCAGCCTGTGCCCCTCCCCTCCCCAATCCTCTCTCTACCGTCTCCTGCCTTCTTCCCTGGCCTTTACCCTGTGGGAGTCCTCTCCTTATTGCCTGCATTATCTTTCCCAGGGTGGGGGTGCCAGGCCCAGATGTGAATTCTGCCCTTTACTTCCAATTCTCCACACCTGTGGTTGTCCCTATTCCAGGACTTGTGCCTGTGCCCTGACCTGTTTCTAGGACCGGTCCCTCAAACAGGGAATAATGGTCATGGAGAACACTGTCCATCCGGCCAGGGATGGGATGTGGAAAGACAAAAACAGGCAGCTCTGCTCTTCCAGCATTCCGCTAGCCTGGCCGCAGCCCAGGCCTGCGTTTTCCCGTTTATTGACTTTATTCATTGTGTGTCACCACAGAGTGACCTGGATGGGGGCACAATGACAGTGGTCATGAGTCATCTTGAAACCTGTGTGTGAAGCGGTTTTTCCCAGGCCAGGTGGCTGGGAGACCTCTCCCCATGAACTCAACACCAGTGAGGCTGCCAGAGGAACCCTTTGATCCCTCCCTTCCTATGCCCCAGCAGGAAGGGCTAACTGCTGGCCAGTGTCAAGGCTGGCTTGTGCACAAGATGAACGGGAAATGCGTGTGGCCAGGTTCTATCCCAGGCGTTCTGTTCTGTCTCAGTGTGTTGGTGGCAGTTGCTGCCTCTTGGGCCTTCAGGCTTATCCCTCCTCCATGGCCATATAACTGAGACGCCCCACTTCCAGGCACACACCCAGGCATTTCCAGATATCCATCTGCCCTAGGCCTGTCCTGTCCCCTGCTGGGTGACCAGCCCTTTCCCCAACCTCCAAGGTCATCTAGTACCAGGGCATGAAGTCTTTTGCAATGTCTGCTCAAGTGGCCAGCAGGGACATGGCTGCAGGGACACACTCTTAGGGGCAGCTGTAGAGACCCATTCCCAAGTCTTGCCCCCACCACACTCTAACTGCAAGCCTTTCTTTGCGTGTGACAGTGGACTCCTGCTCAGAGCAGCATATTCTCCATTGGCACCATATCCTTCCTCCTTGTTCTGGGAGGTTAGGGACTCTGTCTTTGGGAGTGGCAGGCTGAGGTTTGTCCTGCAGAGGGCGCTGAGCAGCCTAAGGCCACCCTCTCCCCAATGGAATGCAACCATCCCACACTCTTTCAATACTCAGGGTATGGGGGTTGGGGAGCAGACATGAGACGAGCTGTCATTAGAGACCTCTGTGTTTGTGTTATTTAAAGCTGAAGTGAACTGTCCTTGGTTTCATGTTTGTAAACAGGGGTGGAAAACACCACAAAAGGCAGGGACCCTGGACAAGCAACTCATTGGCCTTGCAGATGCCCTTGCTCCCATTGAACCAGCCAACCAAGGTGGAGAACTGGGCCACCACAGGAGGCTGCTTATATTTTATGACTTACATAAAGTTAGACCTTCAGGTCCCCACCAGCCTATTCCTAGTGCTGGACATCCAGGTGCTTAGGGTCACCAGTGGTACACTGTGCACCAGGTAATGGCCCCTGAAAGCCTGGGGCTTCTCCTTTATACTGCAGAGATGAATCTGGTAAGGTCTTGTAATGGGGGTAAAGGAAGGGAGTGTAGCCGGAAACAGCTTCTGGTATGTTCCAAAGGCTATTATGCTGTCCTTCCTCATTCATTCATTCCTTAAGCAAGCACTTGCTGAGTGCCTGCCAGCTGCTGCCCTAGCTGCTGCACCTGTGGAGCTGACCACCCCATGGGCAGCTGCCTCTGGACAGCCCGTGAGTACCCCTATGAAGTGGCTTTCTAGAAGCTTCTTTTCTGTGATGACAGATCTGACTGTGTCCCTCCCTCCCAAGGTGATGGTGGAGGTGGAGCCTTTGGGAAGTGATTGGCTGGGCTGTGGAGGCGGAACCCTCGTGAACAGGATTAGTACCCCTAGAAAAGAGGACACAGAGAGGCCCCTCACTTCTGTTATGTGAAGATACAGAGAATGTGTCTGGCTGCCCTTTCTGCCCCCTGACCTTGGCCTTCAGAACAGAGAGAAATGTTCACTGTGAATTGGCCACCTTGTTTATGGTGATGGCTATAGCAATGAACAGCCTAAACCCATAAGAGAGTTGTCGTGTCGTTGTTTCCTCGCACTTTAGCTTCCTCTACAGCCATGCTGCCTTCCTACTAGGAGTTGCTATGCGGTCCTGTGCAGGGATAGAGGGTCTTATGCCACCTGACCTCCTTGTTCACCCACACCCCATCTGTTGCCTCCCCCAGCATCATTCCCAGGAGTCCTAGGTTGGGCCAGAGTACATACTCCTATTCATGCTTCAAAACCCTTCAGAAAAACAAGAAAATCCAACTCCAGAAATAGATCACTCTTAAGCAGCATAGGACAAACCACATACAGCCCGCCAAGGGTCCCTACACTGCCTGCTCAGCAAATAATGCTGCTAAGGAAGGGTGGGAGTGCTATGCTGCCTTGAGTTCTCCCCTAGGAAGGCATTTAGGATACAGGCAAAAGTACCTTAAGCTGCTGAACGAGATGAGAGTGCTTACAGATGCCTGGGAGCCACTGTGGAGGGGAAGAGAGCCCTGCTATTCTGCAGGTCCAGCTCCCTACCCCAGCAGGAGAAGTCAGGAGTGTGTGGGACCGCTGTGATGGCAGCGTGCAGGATGAGACACTGAGCTCCAGGCACACTGCAGGCCCACGTGGCCTGAGCACCAGAGCACCCGCACTGCCACAGCCGCCCGGCATGGGCTGGAGGGAGCAGGGCCTGGCACCTGGGAGTCTGGAGGGATAGCCAAGGAGCATCTTCTAGGAGAAAAGCGATGAGGCCCATGGTGGCACTGCCCTTGGTGTAGCCCATGCCTGGAGGACATGTCTGGAGGCTCTCTTCCACAATATCCTCTTTATGCTGTGGTGCTGCTTGGGCATGCATGAATGGCGGGGTTCCACGTAAGCTGTGGGCGCTGGGACCTTCATGTTTATATTTCCTCTCCTCCTCCAGCTGGGCTTGGCCAGAGCATTTGCTTCACCCTATCCCTCCTCCTTCACCCCTCATGCCACCTTCACATCCTGTCATGGGTCCTGAGCAAATAGGAACGGGCCCCTGGCCTGGGGGCTACTCTTAAGCTCTGTGAGGCCAATGGGGCCTTCCTCTTGGTGTTACATCTCACATTCTCCACATTTCCCAAACCACCCATGGCGCCTTTGATTCAGTCCCCTTTCCTGCTTGTTGTATTACTTCAAACCAGATGGGCTCCTCAGATGAAGTCTAGAGACTCTGTGTCTGTACAAAGCTGCCAGGTGTGTGTGTGGGAAACACCAGAAACCAGAGATATTCTGTTAATAGCAGATCGTGGGGGCATGGCTTGGGCTCTGATAGCAGGAGTCGCACTGTTCTCTTTACTACAGGGACAGTACTGTTGATACCCTTTAGTAACTTTCCACTGCTCAGGTGCCCACTTTGTCTCCCTTCCTCCAGTTCCGCTTCCTTCCTGGTCTGCCCTATAGCCAAGAGGCTTCGGCTTTGCAGTGGCCTTTCTGAGACATGACTGCTCATGTCATTTCTCAGGACTCCCTCCCCATACACACCCCATCTCCTCCTCATTCCTCCCTACTATTCATCTCAAAATTCCCACCCCATTTCCACCTTTATCTTTAAGTTTTGTTTTGTTTTTGTTTTTGTTTCTCAAGGTGGGGTCTCACTGTAGTCCAGGCTGACCTGGAATTCACTATGGAGTCTTAGGGTGGCCTCTAACTCACAGCGATCCTCCTACCTCTGCCTCCCAAGCGCTGTGATTAAAGTCGTGTACCACCATGCCCGGCTCTATTTTTTTTTAAATTTAGGTGGAGAGATGGTTCAGTAGTTATGCATGCTTGCTTACAAGGCCTGACAGCCCAGGTATCCATGTAAAGCCAGGTGCATTAGAGTTTGTTTGCAGTGGCTGGAGGCCTTAGCATGCCCATTTCTCTCTCCCCCTTGAAAATCAATAATAAATAAAAATGACTTTTAAAAAGTTTATTTCAAAGTCAGGTGTGGTGACACATACCTTTAGTTCCAGCACTTGGGAGGCAGAGGTAGGTGTATCACTGTGAGTTCAAGGCCACCCTGAGAGTACATAGTGAATTCCAGGTCAGCCTGGGCTAGAGAGTGAGATACTACCTCGAAAAAAAATTATTTCATGTGTGCCTACACACATGATATGTGCATGTGGAGGTCAAAGGACGACTTTGAGTGGTCTCTACGCTACCTTCTTTGAGACAGAACAAAAGAAGAAATGCCAGACTGCAAAGGAAATAGCTGGCCCACAAGCTTTGAATTCTCTTGGCTCTGCCTCTCATTTTTGTAGGTGTATTGGGATCACAGATGCATGCACCACTTTGCATCCAACTTTATATGGGCTCTGGGGAATTGAACCCAAGCCAACAGGCTTTGCAAGCAAGCGCACACCTTTAACCATCAGTACATCTACCCAGTTCTCCATACCTCTTATCCCAACAAGTTTTTGAGATTTTTCCCTAAAAATTTTCCCCCAGGTTCTCTTGTGATTTTACATAGTGAGGGTGCTGAAGGCAGCCAGAACTCCTTACATTTATTTGACCACCTGGCTACACAAACCACACCTTGTACCCCTCTCCTAAGGCAGTATGCCCCTTCAGGGAGTAGCAGGGACCTTTATCACACAGCTGAGTCTTGGGAGCTGCTAGACTGTGCTTTTCCAGCCTTCTTTTGTGATGAGACAGCTTGGTAGACTTGGGGACACAGGCCCCCTGCCTTGTTGTCCTCAAGGGATAGCTCTGTCTTGCCAGCTGCAGATCTCTCCGGACACTCATGGTCAAGGCCTCCTCCCTCCTCCCGCTGGTGACTGGCCTTCCCTGAAGCAGGAGCTTTCACAGGAGGTGCCAGGCCCACAGTTGGCACCCACTTCACAGGCTCCACTGCCACTCCTAGCCCAGGAAGCCATCATATACCTACCACTTCTACTTCCCAGTCACTACCTACTCTTTGGAGTCCTGCCCCACTCACTGGCAGCTGCCCAACAGAGCCTTCAGAAGAGGCGCGGCCTCTAGTGGGCCTGAGATCTGATTCCATCTACTGCTCCGAGCTAAGCCAGACCCTCGGCCCTCAGCATCCAAGTTTCCTTCCAGCACCAATTCGGGTTTTTCCCAGCATGTGTCTGCCTCCAAAGGCCTTAGAGTCTAAAAGACACAGATCCTATCACAGGTACATTCAGAAAATGGCTTAGATGAACAAAAAGCCTGGATTAAGCTTCAATAAGATACCATCTCACACTCATTAAGATGGCTGTTACTAAAACAACAACAACAAAAAAAACAAACCTGTAGCTAGGAATAGAGCTCAGTAGTACAGCACTTGCCTAACACATAGAGGCCTTGAGTTCAATCCCCAGGTCTGCAAAAACAAAACAACCTAGGAGACTGAGGCAGGATAATTACCATGAGTTCAAGTCTAGCCTGGGCTACATAGTACATTCCACACCACCCTGGGCTATAGAGTGAGGTCTATCTTAAAAACAAAAACAAAAACAAAAAATAAACAAACATAACAGAGCTGGAGGGGCTGGAGAAATGGCTTAGCAGTTAAGGCTCTTGCCTGCAAAGCCAAAGGACTCAGGTTCAATTGCTCAGTATCCATGTAAGCCAGATGCACAGAGTGGTATATATGTCTGGAGTTTGTTTGCACTGGCTAGAGGCCCTGGTGTGGCCATTCACCCCCTTTTCTTCCTCCCACACTCTCACAAATAAATAAAATATTTTTTAAAAAACCAGAGCTGGAGAGATCACACACAGACACACACACACAGAAAATAAAAAACAAAACAAAACAAAAAACTCCAATGCCAGGCACACACCTTTAATCCTAGCACTCAGGAAGCAGAGGTAAGAGGAACACAGGGAGTTCAAGGCCACCCTGAGACATAGTGAATTCCAGGCCAGCTTGGGCTAGAGCAAGACCCGCCCCGCAAAAAACTCCAAACAAATAATAACTGTAGATGAGGGTATGGAATAATTTAAGCCCTATGTACTTTAGGTACAGGTTTAAAATATTGCACAGGAAAACAGTATAGGGGTTCCTTCACCTCATGGGCTGGAGAGATGGCTTAGCAGTTAAGGTGCTTGTCTGTGAAGCTGAAGGACCCAGGTTCGATTCCCCAGTACCAATGTAAGCCAGATACCCAAGGAGGCACATGCATCTGGAGTTTGTTTGCAGTGGCTAGAGGGCCTGGCATGCCCATTCTCTCTCTCTCTCGCAAATAAATTAATTTAAATATTAAAAATTTTCGCCCCAGAATTATCAAATGGCTCAGCAGTACCACTCCTGATTGCATTCCCAAACAGCTGAAAGCAGGAGTTCCAAAAGGTATTTGTATGCCGTGTTTGTAGCAGATTCACTCACTATAAGCAAGTGGTGGAAGAAACCTACATGGTTATTGACAGATGAGCAGATAAAACAAAAGTGCTGCAGGGCGTGGTGGCGCACACCTTTAATCCCAGCACTCAGGAGGCAGAGGTAGGAGAATCGCTGTGAGTTTGAGGCCACCCTGAGACTACATAGTTAATTCCAGGTCGGCCTGGACCCAGACTGAGACCCTACCTTGAAAAACAAAAAAATAAAATAAAATAAAATAAAAGGGCTTCCTCTATACAATACACACTATGGTTAATACTCACACTTAAAAAAGAAAGGGACTCTGACACCTGCTGCAGCATGGGTAGACCTTGACCGCAGTCCACTAGGCCAGTGATTCAAAGACAAACTGTATGATTCCACTAATATGAGGCACCCGGATTAGGCAAATCTCTGGGAACAGAAAATAGAATGTCTGGAGAAGGGGAGAATGGGCCTGTCTAATGAGGACAGTTTTGCAAGATGGCAAATTCTGGAGATCAATGATGGTGACATTTGGGCAAAAATGTAAATGCGGGGACTAGAGAGATGGTTTAGCAGTTAAGGCGCTTGCCTGCAAAGCCTAAGGACTCAGGTTCGACTCCCCAGTACCCACATAAGCCAGATACACAAGGTGGTGCATGCATCTGGAGTTTGAAGAAGAAAAAAATGTAAATGCACTCAATACCAATAAACCTTACCTTAGAAATGCTCAAGGTAGGGGGCACTCTAGTTATCACGCCCTTTTGTAGTGTCCTTGACTTACATGGCAAGCCTTTTTGTTTTGGGTGGTGCTAGAAATAGGACCTGAGGCCTTTGCACATGCTAGGCAAATACTCTACCACTGAGCGACCTGCCTATCCCCCAGATTTGTGTTTATATGTATTGTTTTTGAAAAAATTATTTTACTTATTTATTTATATGAGACAGAGAGAGGCAGAGAGAAAGGGAGAGGGAGAAAAAGGAAGAGAATGGGTGCGCCAGGGCCTCTAGCCACTGCAAATGAACTCCAGATGCACGTGCCACCTTATGCATCTAGCTTACGTGGGCACTGGGGAGTTGAACCTGGGTGCTTAGGCTTCGCAGGCAAGCTCCTTAACTGCTAAGCCATCTCTCCAACCCTCTATGTATATTTGACAATATTTAAAAACCAGTATTAGTAATACTATGCAAAAGTCATTGTGTTCATCTTGGATTAACCAATTTCTCCCTGGCTCTAAACCAGTGGTTTCTAATAGAAGCAATTTTGTCCCCCATGGTTGGCAATGCCTGGGACACTTTGGCCATCTGTCAGCTGATATGCAAAGGCCAGAAATGCTGCCTAACACCCCAGCAGATAGCTCCTTGTAGAGAGCCACTGAGCCCAGGTGTCACAGTGGAGAGGCTTGCAGTAGACACTGCCAGATAGTCACACACAGTGTGGGCCAGCAGATAGCTCTAAATATTTTGATCTTAGGAGCCCCCAGTCCTACCTACCATGGACCTGTCATGTCCAGTGAGAACTGCCCTTTTCCTGGACCTCTCCCTGCCCATGTGGCCCCACACTTGCTGGAGGTGCTGTCCAAATTGGATCAATAGGTCTGGTGCCCAAGGGCAGCAGTGTTCTAGCCCCGGAGGGCTTAAGAAGGCTAGTGCTAGTCTTGTGGGAGCAGAGGGCTATTAGTGTCATCCTCTGGATGTGGCCTCTACAGATGCTCCTGCCCTGGACAGGTCCCTCTGCCTCTAGAAGGGAAGATGTCTATCAAGCCACACATGGGGCTGAGTCTGCAATGACACACCACTGTCATCCTCAAGCTCATGGAAAGTTCCAGTGGCCTCCTTGCAAAGGGCAAGGCTATGTTTGTCCCAGATTCAAGGTCCCTTCTGGCCATTTGTGATATGACAGTGTCTCCTTCTTAGTCACCTCCTCCCTCAGTGTGGGGCTTCATAGTTAGTGGGGTCTAACTCTTTTGGAGGGGTCAGGATGTGCCTGGATCACTCTTACAGGAGGGTGACAAATTGTAGCGCATCAGGGCTGGAGTAAATCTCGGGGCCTTTCACACTGTTGCCAGGTGACAAGAGTTATACCCTCTGCACAGAAGGGCTTATGTTTCCACAGGGAGGAGATGCCCAGAGGACAGCCAGGACTCTATGGGGTGGAAGCAGTGGGGAATCATGGTTAAGGATGGGTACAAAGGTCTGCAGAGCTGCCATGCCTGAGGGTCAGGTCACTCTGGTAGTGAGCAGCAGTGTTCTTGGGCCTGTCCTGTAGAATGGCAGCTAATTGAGTTGGTTGGGCAAGGCTTGGAGTAAGGACATCTACCAAGAGGATAGAAGTACAGAGACACGTGCCCAAAAGCCATAGCAGCCTCCACTCAAGTCAGAACAAGATTCAGGTGTGCCTCAGCAGGTGGGTAACGACCCATGTCTGTGCAGCACGACTGAGCAATGAAACGGAAGTGCTGACGTAGGTGAGCACAGGAGCCTCCAGCCCATGGTGTTGAGTAAGGACACTATGACAGGGACTCCATTTACATGCCACTCTGAAGAGGCAGAGCCACTGTGAAAAGAATCAGCCAGTGCCAAGAGCTGCAGGCACAGGAAGGGCCAGCCACGATGGGGTATGCAGGTTTTATTGGGTAATGGAACTTTTGTGAAAAATTTGTCAAAGCTCACAAAATTGGACAAAGGGGCAGGGTGAATTTTTATCGAATGCAGTTCCTCTAATGCCTAAGAGCAACCTGCTCCCTGATTTCTTTGCCCATTTGCAGGACTTGTATTCTTTTGTACCTGTATGTTTGGTGTGTGTGTGTGTGTGTGTGTGTGTGTGTGTGTGTGTGTGTTGTGTGTGAATGCGGGCATGTACATGTCACAGCCTGCCTGTGGTCAGAGGATAACTTTGGGTGTTAGCACTGTGTCCAGGCTTTATGTAGGTTCTGGGATCCAAATTCAGGCTGTGAGGTTTGTGCAGCAAGTGTTTTTGCCCACTGAGCCATCTCTCCTGCTCCTCTCTCAATCTCTCCCTCTCTCTCTCTCTCTCTCTTTTTTTTTTTTTTTTTGAGGTAGGGTTTTGCTCTGTCTCAGGCTGACCTGGAATTCACCATGTAGTCTCAGGCTTGCCTTGTCCTCATGCGATCCTCCTACCTCAGCCTCCTGAATGCTAGGATTAAAGGCGTGTGCTGCCATTTATTCTGACCACACGCTAATGTGTTTCCTTCTCCTTCTCTCTTTTTTTTTTTAAAGAATTTATTTTGTTTTTGTTTATTTATTTGTGAGAGAAAAAGGGAGAGAGAGAAAGAGAAAGAGAGAATGGGCACGCCAAGGTCTCCAACCACTGCAAACAAACTCCAGATGCCTGCGCCCCCTTGTGTATCTGGCTTGCGTGGGTCCTGGGGAATCAAACCTGGGTCCTTTGGCTTTGCAGACATGTACCTTAACTGCTAAGTCATCTCTCCAGCCCTTCTCTCTTGCTGCGGGTTGGATACAGCTGTCCTGCTTGACATCCTGGCAACGTTGCGTGGTAGATGCTTGGAGAAATGACTAAGTTGCTGCAAAGAAGCATCTTCTCGTAGGAGTGGGCTGGTTCTCTTGGCAGCACTTGTTGGGCAGCCAGGCTGCCTCATGTTTGCCATGTGTCTGCTGCTCCTCCACCTGAAACCTTCACTAGGAGCATTTGCCAGAGGGAGCGGGTCACATGTGGACTTCCCAGCTGTGGTTGGAATGCAAAATGTTCCCCATAGGCCCATGTATTTTGAATACTTAGTCCCCAGCTAGTGACATTTTGGGGAAGTTGTGGAGCCTTTGGGAGGTGGTGCCTTGCTGGAGGTGTGTTACTGGGAGAACATTAAGGATTAGCTTAGCTCACTCTTGCTGCTTCCTCCCAGCTGATGTGAAACTCCACTGTCTACTATGTCATGCTTTCTCTTTTACAATGAAACTTCACCATAAAACTGTAAGTCAGGGCTGGGGAGTTGGCTTAGTGGTTAAGGTGCTTGCCTGCAAAGCCAAAGGACCTTGGTTAAATTCCCCAGGTCCCACATAAGCGAGATGCACATGGTGGTGCATACATCTGGAGTTCATTTGCAGTGGCTGGAGGCCCTGGTGTGCCCATTCTCTCTCTCTCAAATAAATAAAAAAATAACAACAACAACAACAAAAAACTGTGAGTTAGGGGTTGGAGAGGTGACTTAGCAGTTAAAGGCGCTTGCTGGCTGGGGTTCAATTCCCTACTACTCACATAAAGCCAGACACACAATGCGTCATATGTGTATGGTATTTGTCTGTAGTAGCAACAGGCTCTGGCTTATTCATACTCTCTTTAGTAAATAAATAAAAATATATTTTTAAAAAAAAAAACCTGAAAGCTGGGCTGGAGAGAAGGCTCAGAAGTTAAGGTGTTTGCTTGCAAAGCCTAACAACCCAAGTTCGATTCCCCAGTACCCATATAAAGCCAGATGCACAAATTGGCACATGCATCTGGAGTTCATTTGCAGCAGCTGGAGGCCCTGGTGTGCTCATTCTGTTTCTCTTCTATTGCTCTCTGCTTGAAAATAAATAAATAAACAAAAACATTTTTTAAAACTATAAGCTGCTGGGTATGGTGGCACACACCTTTAATTTCAGCACTAGGGAGGCAGAGGTAAGAGAATTGCTAGGAGTTCAAGACCAGCCTGGAACTACAGAGTAAGTCCCATGTCAGCCTGGACTACAGTTAGATCCTACCTTGAGAAAACAAAAACAAAAACAAAAACAACCAACTTCTGAGTATGGTGGCACATGTCTTTAATCCCAGCACTCAGGAGACAGAGATAGGATAGGAGGATCACCATGAGTTCGAGGCCACTCTGAGACTACATAGTGAATTCCAGGTCAGCTTGGGCTAGAGTGAGACCCTACCTCAGAAAACAATAACAAAAAGAGAGAGAGAGAAAGAGAGAGAGGCCAACCAACTAAACAAAAACAAAAACAAACAAACAAAAAAACCTGTAAACCAAAATAAACCCCTTCTTCCATCAGCTGCTTCTAGTCAGGTGCTTTGTGCCAGCTGTGTGAGGGTGACCACATTAGCCTCCAAGACTGTGAGCCAAAGTAAAGCTGTTTCCTTTATAACCTATTCAGCCTCTGGTATCCTGTTACAGCAACAGAAAATAGATCAAGTCATCTCCATTCCCTGCCCTCTTGGCCCCTTTACCTGAACTTTTTTTGGTGTGCTTAACATAGCTTTGGGATTTTATTTTTATTTTTTGTTATGCAAAGAATCAAACCTAGGGCCTATGCATGCCAGGAAAACACTGCCACTGAGCCAAGCGCCCGCCCGTCCTGCCCCAGAACCTCTAGACCTAAACGGACAAAGTGTTGGGGTTGGCTATGAACTAGATTTTTGTTTAATGCTGAAGGTAGAGGCTGCAGAGATGGCTTAGTGGTTAAGGTACTTGCCTGAAAAGTCAAAGGACTCAGGTTCCATTTCCTGGTACCACCCATGTAAAGCTGGATGCACTAAGTGGAGCATGCATCTGGAGTTTGTAGCAGCTGGAGGCCCTGGTGCCCCCATTCTCTCTCTCTCTCTCCTTGCAAATAAATAAAAAATAAAAATAAAAAGTCAGATATGGTGCTGCATTCCTTTAATCACAGCACTTGGGAGGCCAAGGTAGGAGGATTGCCATGAGTTTGAGGCCAGCCTGAGACTACAGAGTGAATTCCAGTTCAGCATGGGCTAGCGCAAGACCCTCCTTGAAAAATAAAAAGCCAAACATCACATGTTATCTCTCATATGTGGATCCTAGCTACAAATGATTGGACTTCTATGAGAGTTGGAATAAAACTCAGTAATAGAGGCCAGTAAGCTAGAAAGGAGATATAGAGGGACTAGAAAGGGAGGGAGGAGGTACTTAATAGGATGGTATTGTATATATGTAAGTAGAAGAACAGATTAATGGGGGTGAAAGGCCTATGTGAGGTCAGGGGAAGAGATTGAGTAAAGGAAAGGTGGGGGTAGGGCTAATCAAAATCTAAGAGGGTATGAGTAAGTCATATGGAAACCTACTTTTTTGGACAGTGGAACACTCAGAAGCCATAGATTGTTACTAGAAAATTTTCAGTGCCAGGAATGCGATACCTTCCAGTGAGTTGTTGGTCAGGGAGGCCCCTGATACCCCCAAAACATTACAGGCCATTGCCGAGGCTCTTGGCTTCCCACCAAGAATAGATGGTAAGTCCCTGTTGCTGAAGACTCCACATCCTTGGGCTGCAAGATCACTGAGAAATCTTGCTGGAGCTGAGCTGAAAACCTCCTCCCAATAGACCAGCTGACAGAAAGCTGGAAAAATCTATACTGCATGCAGCTCCATAGGAGAGAGAGAAAAATCACCAGTGGAGATACTCAACAATGGACACTGCTAGCCTTAAATTTGGCCAGGTAGGCCAAATGAACCAATGGGCACAATAGTGGCATGTCTGTTATGGGGGAACCACCCACTCTCTAATTGGACTGGAGGCCTTCTCCACAGGAGTGAATACATGCCTGATACTGAAAACCTATGATGGGGTAGTCATGAGCCCTAGGAGTGTAACATCTGCTGGTATCTGGCTAAATGTATATACTATGTTCACCAAACTCCCTGGTAAGAACTTCTCTTAATGTTCACACTCATATATCAATGATAATCTCACTTTTGGTTAGAGAAGCTTCTCTTTTCATATAGTGGTGACCTTGGGATGACTCAGAAGGCACCTTGGTACTGAGAAGAAGTGACAGAGGAGTGCTCAGCACTGAAATATCTCTATCACATCTTCCAAGGCTCAGAGTCCATTGGGGAAGAGGTGGTGGAAAGAATGTAAGAGCCAAAGGAAGGGTAGGACTCCTTACAATGTGCTCCTCCAGACACAAAATGGCCTGGCTATTCATGACCTCACAGTGCCTGACACTACCTACACAAGGCCATCATAATAGGAGGAAAAAGTGATGACATCAAAATAAAAGAGAGACTGATTGAGAGGAGTAAGGGATGTGATGGAGAATGGAGTTTCAAAGGGGAAAGTGGGGGGAGGGAGAGAATTACCATAGTTTATTGTCTATAATTATGGAAGTTGTCAATAAAAAATAAATTTAAAAAGTAATATTAAAGGTAGGCGATGGTTACATGAGTTATCTTTTCCCTTCACTTTGATTTATGTTTGAAGTTTCCAAAATTGTAAAGCTAATCATCCAAAAAATGCTCATGATTAAGAAATTGTGAGCTGGGCGTGGTGGCACACACTTTTAATCCCAGTACTTGGGAGGCAGAGGTAGGAGGATTGCCATGAGTTCAATGTCATCCTGAGACTACATAGTGAATTCCAGGTCAGCCTGAGCTAGAGCAAGACCCTACCTCAAAAAAAACAAACAAAAAAAAAAAAAAAAAAGGAAAAACAAAATATTTTTAAAATAAGTTTTTTTAAAGAAATTGTAATTTGGGGGGGCCAGGGAGATAGCTCAGTGAGTAAAGTGCCTACCTCTCAAGCATGAATACTTGGGTTCAATCTCTTGTACTCATGGAAAGTCTGGGTGTGGTGGCATGTGCTCATAATCCTAGTGCTATGAGGCTGAGACAGGCAGGACCCTGCATCTTATTGGCCACTCCTAGCCTCGCCTAATTGTTAAGTTCTAGGCCATTGAGAGAGGTAGATAGCATCCCCAAGGATGACACGCAAAGTTGTCCTCCAGCCTCCACATACATGCACACATATTTACATGTACATGCAGGTGATACACACTTAAACACACATGTGCTCTCCACACATGAACATGCACACCCCACACAGATGCTTGCAGAAACAGAAATTGTATAATGTGTGGTAATCCTCTAGACAGTCACGCTCTGACTCGACTGAGAATTCAGATTCAAGTGTTAGAGCTTTAACAGTTAACATCCTCTGACATTTCTTCACACCTGACGTTTAAACTTTCATTACAAAGTGGTTAGGTAGCAGGCCTAAGGCCCTGGGTGTGATTCAGCACTACAAAAAAAAAAAAAAAAAAAATTAGGGCTGGGAAAATTGGCTCAGTGGGTGAAGTACTTTCTGTACAAGAATGAGGATCTGAGTTCAGATCCCCAGCAACCACATAAGATGCCAGGTGTGGTGGCTCATGCCTGTAATCCCAGCAGTAGGGAGACAAAGATGGAATCCCTGGGACTTACTGGCTGGCTAGTCTAGCAGAATCAGTGATCTCTAAATTCAGTGAGAAGCCCTGGCCCAACGAATAAGGTAGAGAGTGATTGAGGACACCCAGCATTGACCTCTGGACTCCACAGGGACCTGCACACGTGTGCACACCCCCACATGCATATACCCACACACCTACAAACATACATACCACACATATATATGCAAAATGAGTGATTGAACAGCCAACCTACCCCCCCAAATAACACAAACACCCCAAGCAAAGCTGCTGTGATGTGAATCATGATTGTCAACTTCATTGAATCTGAATCATCCAGGAGGTAATCTCTGGCATGTCTGTGAGGAAGGGTTCAGATCAGGTTGATTGATGTGGGAAGACTCACCCTGATTGTGGTGGTACCATTCCATGACTGGAAGTCCTGGATGACTGAAAAGGAGAAAGCAAGCTGAGCCCCAGCATTCGCCATTCTTCGTTTCCTGACTGGGAGTACAGCATTACAGCTACCTCCTGCTCCTGCCATGATATGCTATATCCCTCAGAACTGTAGGCCAAAGTAAATACTTTCTCCTTTAAGTTGCTTCTTACCTGGTATTTGGTCATAGCAAGGAGAAAAGTCACTAACACAGTCCCCAAAACAAAATCACCTATCTGAAATAAGCAGCGGGAGAGGTGGCTTAGTTGTTAAGGTGCTTGCCTGTGAAGTGTAAGGACCAAGGTTCAATGCCCCAGTACCCACGTAAGCCAGATGCACAAGGTGGTTCATGTATCTGGAATTTGTCTGCAGTGGCTGGAGGCCCTGGTGCACCCATTCTCTCTGTGTCTCTCTGTCTCTCTCTCTAAAATAAATAAATTAAATAAATAAATAAAACTACAAGGTTAACATATTGTATCTGAAAATGTCACTATCTTAGGAAGCTCACACATAATTTGAGAATGAATCACTAAATCCTGTTCCAAAAGTTTTTATGACCCCGCCCCTGCTCTGAATAGGGTGTCCCTATGTAGCCCAGATGGACTTCAAACCTGAGATCCTCCTGCATTTCACCCCCAGAAAACATTAGAACAAGTAAATATGACATATGCTGGGATTTTTGTTTGTCTGCTTGGTTTTTCAAAATATTTTGTTTATTTATGAGAGAGAGAGAGAGAGAAGCAGACTCAGAGAAAGAATGGGTGTGCTAGGGCCTCTAGCCACTGAAAATGAATTCCAGACACATGTGCCACCTTGTGTATCTGGCCTATGTGGGTAGTGGGGAACAGAACCTGGGTCCTTTGGCTTCTCAGGCAAGTGCCTTAACTGCTATGTCTGCTTGGTTTTTATGGTGCTGGGGATGGAACTTGGGGCCTTGTGCACTCTAGGACTCTAGGCAAGAGCTCTGCTAATGAATTGACTTCCCAGTCCTACTTTTTTTTTTTTGAGGCAAGGGCTCAGAGTGTGGCCTGGAATGTACAATGCAGACCAAGCTTTCAACTCAGTGATGATTCTCTTATCTCTGCCTCCTAAGTGCATGTGCTGGTGAAGCAATTAGAGGCCATGCCACCAAGTATGAACTCCTCCTCCTATAACATGTCTGCTTTTGCCCTCTGCCCTACCCCAGTGTCTCTGCACTGGCTGCAAACATGACCAAGACAAGGGCTTCACAGCCCAGAGCAGCTGTGCACTTCTGGGCCGTTGGCAGCCATCAGCTTAGCCTTTCTCTCCATGCACAGTCCCTGTGTAGAGTAATGCACCAGCATGAAGGGTTCCTTGGTCTCACCATTGCCCATGATGGTCTCATTCTAGCTCAGGCCGACCTGGAATTCACTGTGTATCTCAGAATAGCTCAAACTCACAGTGATCCTCCTACCTCTGCTTCCCAAGTGCTGGGATTAAAAGGCATGTGCCACCACGCCAGGCTGTCTTCTGTTTTATTTTTTATAATATATTTTATTTTTTATTCATTAATGAAAGAAAGAGAGGGGAGAGGGAGAGGGAGAGAGAGAGAGAGAGAGAGAGAGAGAGAGAGAATGGGCATGCCAGGGCCTCTAGCCACTGCAAATTCCAGATTCATGTGCCACCATGTGCATCTGGCTTACAGGGATTCTGGGAAATTGAACCTGGATCCTTAGGCTTTGCAGGCAAGCACCTTAACTGCTAAGCCATCTCTCCAGTCTTGTCTTCTCACTGGTTGACATGCTGTAGCCACAGGGAACACTCATAGGCCAGGATCAACACCCCCAGGGCAGTTATGATGGTGAGGCTGAAGACTGTGGCCACCCTGTGGTCTGCAGTGGACATGGTCAGTGCTCAAGGGGCTTCCTTGGTGGGAAGTTCTTGGGGTAGTTGGTTCAGTGAGGCTGGAACTTGGGCTGGATGAGATGGTCCAATGCAGGATGATTGCCCCATTGCAGCCTCATTAACCTGGCTTTGCTCTCCTATCAGGCCAGTCATGGTTTATTTTTTGTAACAGGATCTCATGTAGCTCAGGTTGGCCTCAAACTCACTGTCTCACTATGCAGCCAAGGATGACTTTGAACTCCTGATCCTCCTGCATCTTCCACCTAAGGGCTGGATTATAGGTATGTGCTACTATGTCTAGCCAATCTCTGTGTATAGTGTTAAGTAAAAACATGGCTTTTTTTTTTCCATGTGTCTACTCAATTTCCCTAGCATCATTTGTTAAAAAGTCTATCCTTTCCCTATTGAATGGCATTGGCATGCTGGTCAACAATCAATTTGAAATGGTCTAACCGTTTTTCCTGGTCCTTTCCTATCTACCTGAAAAATAGAATGGACAGATACAAAGGGTGAATGAAAAAGAATTTATTTACATGGGTGTATAACAACTTGAAAAAAACACTGGACTCCTGGAGGCTGCTGGTTTGCTAACCAAGAGGGCACAAGTGTTATGGCTCTAACTCTTGGTGGCAGCAGGTTTCCAAGAGGAATGAAAGTGTCACAGCTCTGAATCCTTGGCCGCCTTTGAGATACTAAGTAAGAGGCAATGAAGCAGGAACCTGGACCACCAGAGCAATAACAGGCCCCATAGGATCAGGAGCCAGAGGCTGTGAGAGCAGCAGGTCATATTGGGTCTCTGAGGCAGGAGTGAGTCCAGACATTGAGGGCACAGGTGCTGAGTCGAAGCAGGTCTGGGCCAGCAGTGGCTGTGGCCCTGCGAAGGCAGGAGCAAGTTCAGCATCTCGAGCACAAGCACCTCTGCTGGCTCTGGAGTCCAGTACACGGAGCTCAATCAGATCTCGAGGCTCTTGGAGCAGACACAGGAACCCCATCACAAGCAGCGCCAGGGGCCTTGAGTCCAGCAGCCCCAGCAGCCCCTGCGGTCCTAGCATCTGGTAGCCCATGCAACACTTAGGGGCCACAACAGGTCTTCCTTCTAAGAATCTTCTCTCTTCAAAGTTCAGTGTCTGTATATACAGAGGAGCTGAGTGCAGAAGTTTTATAGACACAGGCAAGCCCTGATTGGTGCATCTAAATAAAATGAGATCATAGGACTGATCAGAAGAGCCAGTGAACCCACCCAAATTCCCAAATTCTTGCTAAAAATTTCATTTTTCTTGGTGCCATGGCAACTGCCAAGCAGCTGCATAGGCTGTCAAAAAGAGAGCTGAGCAGAGCAACAGTAAAAGTTCCCTGCTAGCTCACACTCCAGCGATTACTGGGAAAGGGCCCTTTGCTCCTACACTGGCAGCAGACAACCATGTAGTTTGTGCCCAGGGTTTGGATCACAGTCAGGGAGAGGGAAACCCTTCTTTCCTGTCTCAATTTCACCACCTACGTGAGGGTTTATTCTAACCCTGTTGGCCTCTGTGTGTGTGTGAGAGAGACAACTGTACATTTGTAGTAAGGTGTGTGCATGCATGTGTGCATGCCATAGCACATGTGCAGAGGTCAGAGAACTTAAGAGTGTCAGTCTTTGCTTTCCACCTGGTTTGAGACAGGGTCTCTTGTTCGCCACTGTATTCATCAGGCTAACCTGCAAGATTCTGGCAAATTCTTCTGTCTCCACCTGTCTTCTTATTGTAGGCATGCTGGGATTAGACATCTGCCAGTGTCCAGCTTTTACTTGGGTTCTAAAGATCTGAACCCAGGTACTCAAATGTTTGTACAAGGGCTTTATCCAGTGAACCATCTCCCCAGCCCTTGTAGTAAGTTGTGGGCTTTTTGTTGTTGTTGTTGTTTTAAGACAGGGCTCTCACTGTAGCCCATGCTGCCCTCCTGAGTGCTGGGATTATAGGATGAGCCTATAGTAGTACTAAGGTTTTAAGCCAGGAAGTAGGAGTCCTCCAATTGTGTCCCCTTTCAAGATTGCCTAGGCTATCATGGGTCACTTGAAATCCCTACAGAATTTCAGAATGAGCTGTTCTCTTTTTGCAAGATATTGGAATTTTTAAAAAAATAAAGACTGTGGATGCTGTGGAGATTTCTCAGTGGTTAAAGGCACTTGCTTGTAAAGCCTGCTGGCCTGGGTTCAATCCCCAGTATTCATGTAAAGCCAGATACACAAAGTGACACATGCATCTAGAGTTCATTTGCAGTAGCAAGAGGCCCTGGTACACCCATATTCATTCTCTCTGCTTGCAAATAAATAAAAATATTAAGGAAAAGACTGCACTGACTCTGTATATCACTACAGGTAGTGTTGCCCTTTTGTGCATTGTCTTTATTCTTTTTTATGGGGGGGGGGAGAGAATTGGCATGCCAGGGCCTCCAGCCACTGCAATTGAACTCTGGATGTGTGTGCCACTTTGTGCACATGCACGACCTTGCACATCTGGCTTACGTGAGATCTGGGAAGTTGAACATGGATCCATAGGCTTCACAGGTAAGCACCCTAACCACTAAGCCATCTCTCCAGCCCACAAATTATCTTTTATTCCTTAAACATGGGATACGTTTCTATTTATGTCTTTAGTTTGTTTCACTGATGTTTTTTAGTCTTTAGTGCTTATGTCTTTCATCTTTTGTTATGTTATTATTTTAGGCATGTTTGTGTTGTGTGCGTGTGTGTGTGCATGCTCGTGTGTGTGTGCATGCTCATATGTGTGTGAGCATGCGCATGTGTGTGTGAGCATGCGCATGTGTGTGTGAGCATGTGAATGTGTGTGTGAGCATTCGCATGTGTGTGTGAGCATGTGCATGTGTGTGTGAGCATGTGCATGTGTGTGTGAGCATGTGAATGTGTGTGTGAGCATGTGCATGTGAGCATGCGCATGTGTGTGTGAGCATGCGCATGTGTGTGTGAGCATGTGCATGTGTGTGTGAGCATGTGCATGTGTGTGTGAGCATGTTCATGCGTGTGTGAGCATGTTCATGCGTGTGTGAGCATGCGCATGTGTGTGTGAGCATGCACATGTGTGTGTGAGCATGCGCATGTGTGTGTGAGCATGCGAATGTGTGTGTGAGCATGTGCATGTGTGTGTGAGCATGTGCATGTGTGTGTGTGCATGTGTGTGTGAGCATGTGAATGTGTGTGTGTGCATGTGTGTGTGAGCATGTGAATGTGTGTGTGAGCATGTGCATGTGTGTGTGAGCATGTGCATGTGTGTGTGAGCATGTGCATGTGTGTGTGAGCATGCGCATGTGTGTGTGAGCATGTGAATGTGTGTGTGAGCATGCGCATGTGTGTGTGAGCATGTGCATGTGTGTGTGAGCATGTGCATGTGTGTGTGAGCATGTGCGTGTGTGTGTGAGCATGCGCATGTGTGTGTGAGCATGTGAATGTGTGTGTGAGCATGCGCATGTGTGTGTGAGCATGCGCATGTGTGTGTGAGCATGTGAATGTGTGTGAGCATGTGAATGTGTGTGAGCATGTGAATGTGTGTGAGCATGTTCATGCATGTGTGAGCATGTGCATGCGTGTGTGAGCATGTGCATGTGTGTGTGAGCATGCGCATGTGTGTGTGAGCATGCGAATGTGTGTGAGCATATGAATGTGTGTGAGCATGTTCATGCATGTGTGAGCATGTGCATGTGTGTGTGAGCATGTGCATGTGTGTGTGAGCATGTGCATGTGTATGTGTGCATGTTCATGTGTGTGTGAGCATGTGCATGTGTGTGTGAGCAGGCCACAGATCAACATCAGGGGTCTTCTTCAATTCCTTTCCACTTTATTCTTTTTAAAAAATTTTTTATGTACTTGTAAAACAAAGAGATTCGAAGAGAGACAGCACATGGGCATGCCAGGGCCTCTTGCTGTTGCAAACAAACTTCAGACACATGCGCCACTTTGTGCATCTCGCTTTACATGGGTACTGCAGACTTGAACCCCCAGCCAGCAGGCTTTGCAAGCAAGCACCTTTAACTGCAAAGCCATCTCCTCAGCCCTTATACTTTATTCTTTGAGACAGGGTCTCTTTCTGAACCTGGGGCTTACCTATTGCTCTAGACTAGACAGTCAGTGATTCCCAGGGATTCCATAACTCTGTCTCCCCAGTGCTGGCTTTAAAGGCACACACCACTATGCCTGGAATTTTTACATAGATTCTAGTGATCCAAATTCAGGTTCTCATGTTTGCAAGCAAGGGCTTTACCAACTGAGCCATTACTCAGCCTTATTTTCTTCTTTTTGATGCTTGAGATTCTCTCTCTCTCTCTGGTCTCATGTATCCCAGGTTGTCCACAAATTTACTATGTAGTTGAGGATAACCTTGAACTGTTCCACCTCCCAAGTGCTACAGGCATGTGCCACCATGTCCATTTCATATTGTGCTAGGGATCAAACCCAGGGATTTGTGCATGCTAGGCAAGCACTCTCACAACTGAGCTACATCCCCGACCCTGAGTATGTTTATAACAAAACTTCTTGCTGCACTGAGGACCTGCTAACCACAGCTTACCTCCTAATCACGCTTACCTTCTTTCTGATCCTTCAGCATCTTTTCCTGGATGAGCTTCCCTTGGATTTTGTGATAATGTTGTCAACCCCATGGGCATACTCCTTGCTGTGTTAGGGTGGGGATTATCCTTAGCTTCACTTCACCATGCCCAGCAGGGCTGAGGCCTTCAGTGACTGTGGCCTTGGTGTGTGGTTATGTATTCCTGAAGCTGGACTCTCCTGTCAGCTGGTGGTGTGGTGCCCAAGGTACATTTATATAGCTCTGCTCATTCCCTCATTTCTGGGGTCTCCTTGTCTGTGGTTCATGATTTCTGTCCACACAAAGGAAATAAGGGCAAGTCTTGGTCTGCGAGGCTATAGATGTGGGAAATCTATGTTCCTTCCTCTAACTCTAGAGCTGGCATATCATAGAAGGCTCTGCCCACCCCCCTTGTTGGACATATTCTCAGAGATCCCATGTGAAAAGTTTGACTCCCTTGAAACCACCCTACTGAGAAAGGCAGTTGTGTTCATGGTCACGAGACAGCTCTCTAATGGCTCCTGCCAAAGTGCCAGGTATACAAGTGAAGAGGCTACGGTTAGGGGAGTAGATAGTGTCAGCCATGGTGGCTGTGACGTGGCAGTAACCCCCGTGGCTGGCCTCCTCCCCTCCTGTACCCAGATCAGACTCCAGGTACACAGTGCTGCTGTGCCCATCAGTTTAGGGTGGATTATTAATGTAGTAATAGATAAGGGCAATGGAATGAAACCAAATGACCAGGTTCCTCAGCATATCACATCTACAAAGACATTGAATGTATACATCTCCATCCATACGTACCCTGGGTAAATACCCCAATGTCCCTCCCATAGAACATGTCACCTTTTGCTATTTGAGTGCAAGAATTCCTAGCCTATCCATCTCACCTGTTTGGACAGACTATGGCGATCTCACCTTAATGCTGACAACTTCCAATGTCCCTCCCATAGAGCATGTCACCTTTTGCTATTTGAGTGCAAGAATTCCTAGCCTATCCATCTCACCTGTTTCGACAGACTATGGCGAGCTCACCTTAATGCTGACAACTTTCCCTTGGGCCTAATTAGAAGCCTCCTGGAGCCCTAGCACCTTGTGACACAACAGACCTGGTGGCAGCAGCCAGCCCCCAACTCCCCAACATGTGCACATTGCACAGAGGCAGACAGCCTGTAAGGCAAGGGCTTCATGCTTTCTCTGTAAAGGGCCAGGTAGTAAATACTATTGGTGGCTCTGGGCCCAACGATTCCTGGTCAGAAGGTACAAGGGCAGCTGTGGGTAGAACACGGGATGTACATTACTGACTTGCACAAAGGAGGTGGCAGTGCGTGGATGTGCTGCTGCGCCCGGCCCCTTGAAGGGGTGGGATATGAAAGCAACCCGTTACTCTACTTCGTTTTTCGAGAAAGGGTCCTATTAGACCCAGAAGAGCCTCAAACTCCATATTCTCCTTCTTTCACCTCCTAGATGCTAGGATCACAGATGAACTTCAAGCTCAATGGAAACAGCCAATGGGAAGGCTGTGAGTGCCCACTACTAATCCTGGCTTGGCACCCTCACAGTCATGCCCTGCTTTTTCACGCTCCATAGTATTGCCCTCACCTGATGGTCTACACTCCAGTTCTCAGAGCGGAGGTGAGCAAGCTTTAATGTAGATCAGTCTAGTCTCCACCATGTGAACTGTCTAGCCTGCTCAACAGCTGGTGCCTGGCCCTTCTAGGGCATCAGTCCTGCCCAGAAGTTGCTCTCTTGTCTGGCTTATGGTCCTCCCTGAGGAACAAAGTAGCTTGCTGACCTGGGGGAACTGACAAAGAGTTAGGAGGGCCTGGGAAATGCTCTGTCTGCCGAGTTGCCCAAGGAATGCCCTAGCCCCCGAGGGAGGTGATAGGTAAAGCCTGGCAGACCACAGAGCAGGACAACCTCTTGAGCCTGTGGGGTTGGTAGGCCAGCACCATACTTCACCTTCACAGGGCACAGTACATGTCAAGTTCAGCTTTAATGGTGTCATGCCAGCTTGCTGTCTGCCACGCTAGGATTCCACATGGTTATACCTAGTTGAGAATCAAGCATTTCTAAATAACCCCCCGAAGGGATTTTTTCTTTTTGTGCAAACAGTTCTTGTGTGCAAAAGAAACTGCAGATTCTTGGCAGACAGAGGTGGGAAACACCTCAGTGAACATCACTCCCTCCCTGTGGAGTGTGGAGACACGTATTGCATGTCAGCGCAGCTAGCCCCAGGCACTGGTAGTGGCTTTCCTGCACGCTGTGCTCTGGAAGCCCCTCCTTGGATAGCTTCATAGCATCCAACGAATCCCTTGATGTCCCAGTGTACAGTCCAGGCCACCTGCTGCCAGACACAGTCTGTCATGCCTATTCCCGGAGCTTAGAGCTCCAGACTGTCTGGGATCCTATCTAAGGCACTCAGGGAGCAAAGGGAGAGGTGCACTCAGGGCCACTTGTCCTGGAGGTGCTTGGTCAGCAGAGCAGGGTCAGGTAAGCATCGCCCACCAGCTGGATGTTGGATGATTAGAGCTGCCTCATGAGCTAGCTGAGGGATAGCAAGAGGGTGGCACATGGTGGCTAAGTAGCTGTCTTTTCAGGTAGACACACCACAATGCCTGGCCTCAAGTCGCTGCAGACAGCTGCCTACCTTCGGCTGTCTCTGATCACAGGTGCCCTTCCCTTGGGTCAGAAGCAGTGGCCTGGGCTGCTGAGCATTCCCGGTAGAGCTCATAGGCTCTGAAGCTGCATCTAAACCCCACACTAGACCACGATTATGTGGATACCCCAAAGCTACCTCTACTGATTATGGACATATATACTACAACATGAATGTCGTGATGGAAGGGACATGGAACAGAGCTTGGGGCAGGTCCTCTGGAGTCCAGAGCTTTGTGCAACAGCCACAGGACCTGACTGGAACAGGAAAGCAACCAGCCCTGCCAACACGTCAACCGCAGCTCCACAAGACTCAAAGCAGAGGATGGATACTTTGTACCTGGACCCCTGACTCATGGAAATTCCCCATAAGAATCTATGACAGTTGGGTGTATTGACAGATGAAGATAATCCCAGCACTTGGGAGGCAGAGGCAAAAGGATTGAATCTTATGCTAGCTTGGGATACACAGAAGAAGAAAAAAACCCAAAAAACAAAACAAAACAAACAAAAAACACAGAAAGGCCATTGTGGCAGAATTCACCAACCAGAGTCAGCACTGAGCAAGAGAAATGTCTATTGATATTTCCAACACAAGTTTTCTTTTTTTTCAAACTTTTTATTGACAACCTCCATTCTTACAGACAATCCCATGACCATGGATAATCCCCTCCCACCATCCTCCCTTTCCCCTCTCTCCACTGAACCCCTTCTTTCCAACTAGTTTCTCTTCTATTTTGGTCCAGCACGTCTCCTATGGCTACGAATGGCACCCACTATTTAAAAGGACGTTGAGGACGGTCACTTCAGAGAGGCAGATGAATGAAACCTGTGTATTAAGGTGAAAGGCTGAACTGGAAAATATCTTACTGAGGGCATGGCTGTCTGTGAGTAATGGCTCTGGAGCTCTGGTGCTGCCTCCAGGAGTCATCCCGCCCTCCAGGCCTGTTCTGGGAAGGCCTCCCTTAGGTGTGTGGAACCTTGAGTGCAGCCGGGTATGGAGGCACACACCTTTAATCCCAGCACTTGGGAGGCAGAGGTAGAATTACCGTGAGTTGGAGGCCACCCTGAGAATACATAGTGAATTCCAGGTCAGCCTGGGCTACAGCAAGACCCTACCTAGAAACACTTTAAAAAAAATTAAAAGAGACTCCGAAAGGATTAAAAAACTTAAGTTCAAGTCCAAAAGAAAGTTGCACAGGGTCTGGAGAGATGGCTCAGTGCTTGCTTGCAAAGCCTGCCAGCCTGAGTTTGATTTCCCAGTACCCATGTAAAGCCATGCATCTGGAGTTCATTTGTAGTGGCAAAAGGCTCTAGTGTGCCCGCTGTCTCTGCTTGCAAATAAAAACTATATATATAATTTTAAAGTTGCTCAGTTAACAGCATAAATTGCCATAATAGGTATCTGAGAACTGAGGAGAAAACCATGGGGCTAGATTCACATAGCTGCAGACCATGCAACTTCTGCTGAGTACAAGGGAGCTGTAGGCCTGGATGGTCCACCCAGAATGCCTCACATGTACACACAGATGTGTGGCATGCAATGTTCTATGGTCCTCTGTCTGACTTTCCTGGGGAGACATGAACAAATGTCCAGCCACCCCAGATAGGGCATCAACAACAAAGCAAAGAAAGGATTTCATCCGAATTTAGCTTAGTGAAACAGTGAGTTTATTGTGGTTACTCCCAGGAGCATAGGTGACTGAAAGACAGCTGTATCACTGAAAAGCCCACCCCAGGCCAGGCGTGGTGGTACATGCCTTTAATCTCAGCACTTGGGAGGCAGAGGTAGGAGGATCGCTGTGAATTTGAAGCCACCCTGAGACTACATAGTGAATTCCAGGTCAGCCTGGGCTAGAGCGAGACCTTACCTCAGGGAAAAAAAAAAAAAAAAAAAAGCAAAGCCCACCCCGGAATGGGCAATACCTCAAAAGCTACGTCCCTGGGGCTCCCTGTACAGCTCCACTAGAGTCTGCTCTCTCCAGCGATTGTTACTTTTATAACTGTGTGGAAGAACCTTGAGAATCTTGAAACTTTGTGAGTTTCCTGGCCCTTATAAATTTCCTTAGCTTCCAGAGTTCTGTAAGTTCTCTCCAGGAGGGATTTTCTCACTTTTGAAGAAATAGCCACACCATACCCTCCATGAGCAGAAGAGTCCCAGGAAACCTGTGGGCAGATGTGCATTGGCTTCCACCTCCACAAGTGTGACAGGGATGGCATGTGAGAGGCCTGGTAAAGCTCTGCTCCAGTCTGGGTCTGTGTAAGAGACGAGGAATCATCAGCCACCAGGCTTCCTAGGAGAGCCTTAACAGACCTACACAGGGCTTGAGAACACCTCCAGAAGCAGCTGTTTTTATCCTGGCAAAAAGGCAATTGTAGAACCCACCCTGGGACACTGGACAGGACACTGTCCAGGCTGCTGCCTAGGCGCTATGACAATGTATCCTGATAGCTCAGGCCTACAGCAAAGATAAGAACCTAGGGCATCTCTCCCACCTACAGGCTGGGCTCCCAACTTCTCCTGCACCTTCCTTTAACTAGAACATTCAGATAATGTCTATGACTGTCTCATGCCCCACTCCTCTGTGTGAACTGCTAGCTATCTCTGCCTGACTCTTCACTCCTGCCTTATGTTACCTGGGGATGAAGGGGTTGCTCTACTAGATACTTTCCTCATGGCTGTGACCAACTACCTGACCAGAAGCAACTTAGGGAGTATATTTTGACTTCCAGTTCAAAGAGTTACATTCCATCATGGCAGAGAAGGCACGGTGGCAGGAATATGACGTGGCTGGTCTCACTGTGTCTGTAGTCTAGTCGGAAGCAGAGAATAGACAGGAAGTAGGATTGGACTATAATACTTTAAGGTCTTTCTCCAGCAAGGCTCTATCAAACCTTCCCAAACAGTGCCACCAGATGGGAACTGTGTTCAAACCATGAGCCTATAGGAGACATTTCCATGCTTCTGCTTCTGCAGATCAAGTCAGCTTTGGTAGGTAGCCCATTCATTCCATCTTCAGGTACTCCATGACAGCTGGCCCACCATAGAACTCTGCCACTCAAATTCTTCTGACAGTGCCTCTGAATTCACTGCCTATTACAGGGTCCACTCCTGCCTTGTCCTTGACAATTAAAGGCCACCATTTGGCCAAATGGACTTTAGTGATTTCCCACTGTATTCAGAGATCCCAGGCTAGATGCAGCTCCCCAGTGCTGGGGATGGAGCCGAGGGCCTCACAAATGAGCAAGGAGAGTGCTCATCCCCAAGCTTCACCACAGCCTCCGTGAGCTCTTCTGGCCTCCTACATAGAGGGGCAGCTGGAGCTCTTTGAAGGTGTGGGGCAGCTCTCCCACTGCTTCCCTCAGTGTGGGGGTGAAAGGAATGTCTTCTAGACTTACCTGTAGCAGGCTAGTAGGCCTTACAGGAAGCATCCTCCAACATTCCTCTACCCTAACCACTGCATTCCTTCCTCTTCAGTTAGGCTCCTTAACTTCCAAAATGTGGCTACTTTTAGGGCTCTGTGTTTAACCAACTTACCAACAACTCAATCATCAGAGTCCTTTCTGGCATTGGAGGCAGAACACCAAGTTCTGGCCCTCTGCTCCATGGACTGCACCTGGATCCCACACCCTTCCTTCCCACTCCCACAAGACATGTATTCTCCCCTAGACTGGACACAGGAGGCCATTGTATTTCCAGTACCCTGCTCTCTGTTGGCGGACTATGGAGTCTAGTCATAGACGAAAGGACCACAGGGGAGGCATGGCCCTGAGGTCAGCATTCCCTAGCAATGTAGCATTTGGCTGGCACTTCACCTGTTCAGGGGATAGGGCTTTTCTGCAATGATGTAAGAACAGAGTTCTGGGGCTGGAGAGACAGTTTAGCAAATAAGACACTTGCCTGCAAAGCCTAGCAACCCAAGTTCTATTCCCTAGTACCCACAAAAAGCCAGATGCAGAAAGTGGCACATGCATCTGCATCTGGAGTTTCTCTCTCTCTCTCTACATGCAAATATATATATTTATTTATCTCTCTCTATATTTAATATAAAAATATCTCTATATTTATCTCTCTCTCTCTCCCTATATATATATATATATATATATATATATATATATATATATATATAGAGAGAGAGAGAGAGAGAGAGAGAGAGAGATGGAGAGTTAGTTCTGAGGTTCTCACTCATTAGGGACCTGCCTGCAGACTATATACCCCTACCTTTAGAGTCTTGTCCCTTCCCAGCCAACACTACCTTGGTTGATGCTCAGGTTAGCCATGTACCACAGGTGGCTATGGGCACTCGTTCCTAGTTCTCATGGCCTTGTCCTGTTTGTACCTTTGCTCTAGTCATGTCCTACACACTGCAAGCTCCTTTTACAATAACCATATTGGCCAGCGCCATTCCTGCCTCTGTCTGTAGGGAGATAAGTTACATCCTTTTCTGATCCTGGCTGCAGTTCTAGGCGTTAGGAGTTCCTGACCATTTCTAGGGCATGCAGCCAGAGAAACATCAGCAGAGGGTCACCACCATGGTCTGCAGCCTCCAACGAACCAAGCCCGGATGCCCTCACACTGAGCTGCTGCTCAATAGCAGGGTCAAGGCATGTCCAAGAGACCCGGGGATTTTACCCTAAGTGAGGACACCTGGGGATATCTCCTTGGCCAGCCGGCAGCTTTGCAATGGAAAATTTATTTCAAATATACTTTGCCAAGAGTCTCATAACACCATAGGTGCCAATTGTCTTTCTGGTCACCAGAGTCACCATCCTTTGGATGACAATTCTGAAAAGGGGCAGTGAGCTTCAGGAAGAAAGTGAGGGCCCCACAGTTCTCTGGTCACACCTTGCTTGATTTGGGAGCCCTTGAGAGAAGTTTTCCACATGGTTGGAACAAAGCTGGAGATGCCAGGTCTCCTGTCTTCTGAGCCTCCCAAGGAGTGGGTCGCTGAGTCATGGGCGTGAGTAGAGTGACCAAACACTGATACGCTGATCCTTGGACCCTGCAGCCAGCAAGCCATTGGTGGCAAAGGCCACGCAGTTCACAGAGGCGCTGTGGAAGGCTAGTACAGCCAGGGCCTTCATTGTCCGCCAATGAAACACACGTATGCGAAAGTCCCATCCTGCTGTGGCTAAAATCTTGTGATCTGGCCTGATGGCAACATCAGCGATTCCAGGATTGGTGAGTTTGTGAGTGCCACATACCTGCAAAATGGGAACCAGCAGGAAATACTTAGGATGACCTCGGCTGGCAGCTGCACTGCATGGCTACAGGTGACCCCAGGCCTACCCCCACCCTGCAGCTGGAAGCAGGAGATCTGCAGGCACCACAACAGCCACATACTCCTATCCAGGTGGCCTCTTCCTTGAAATCCTGGCCATGGGGGAAGACTGTGGCTTTAGCGTTTCCTCAGCATGGTATGAGGTCTTGCTGTGCTCCTCCCCTGGGACTACTCTGACAACTCCAGTCCTTACTGAGAAGTGGCTCTCGGGGCAGGAGAGATGACTTAGCTGTTAAGGCACATGTCTGCAAAGCCTAACGACCAGGGCTTGATTCCATGTAAATCCAGATGCACAAAGTGGCACATGCATCTGGAGTTCCTTTGCAGCAGCTGGAGGCCCTGGCATGTCTATTCATTCTATCTCTATTGGCTTGCAAATAAATAATAATAATAATTATTTTTTTTTCAAGGTAGGGCCTCACTCTGGCCCAGGCTGACCTGGAATTTACTATGCAGTCTCAGGGTGGCCTTGAACTCACGATAATCCACCTACCTCTACCTCCGAGTGCTGGCCCACTTCTTTTAAAAAATAATTTTTAGTAGCCGGGCATGGTGGCGCACGCCTTTAATCCCAGCACTCGGGAGGTAGAGGTAGGAGGATCACTGTGAGTTCGAGGCCACCCTGAGACTACATAGTGAATTCCAGGTCAGCCTGGGCCAGAGTGAGACCGTACCTTGAAAAACCAAAAAAAAAAAAAAAAAAAAAAAAAGTTTCCATTTTTGGGAGGGGAGGAAATGATCATGGTTTATTATCTGTAAGTATGGAAGCTGTTAATAAAAAGGAAATAAATACATAAATAAAATTAACAAGCAAAAAAAAAAAAAAAAAGAGACAAGTGACAAGTGAGACTTCTGGTTAAGATGGTGGCATAGTAGTCATGCCAAAGAAGCCTAGGAGGAGAAATGATTAGAAAAACACTACAATCCACAAAGTGAAGGTATATAAGGAATTATCAACTTCAGCGGAGAAGCAGGAGAGATCCAGAGCTTCTAGCAAGCAGGCAACCAGCCAGAATCGGTTCCTACCATAGCACCGGTCCTGGTCCCAGTTTCTGGGAACAGTTATGCACCTCCTCACAAAGTCAAAGATCTGAAGAAGACAGCAGGGACCAGCTGAGAAGCTCATGAGGAAGAGACCCACTAACCCAGCCAGGCTACCTTAGCCCACAGTGCAGTAAAGAGGGACCCAAGTGGGCATGCAGCATAGGTGAGACCAAAGCCAATCCAAAAGGTAACACGGCCTATTTACACACTGTGTCAGTACACTGCCCTGCTGGTATGCAGGTCTGCATTGCAAGTGCTAATCACACCTTCCATGTCAGGGAAGGTTATGTGTTACATCTGATTGATGGTCAGCTTTGCCATTCTCAAATAAGCTGGATTTTGGGGTTGTCCTTTGTTGCTTCCTGATTCATAGTGCCTTTGTCTTCTTTTCCTGTCACTCTTGGGGGCAGGGTCTCACTCAGCCCCAAGCTGACCTGGAACCCTCTATAGACCAGAAATCTCGCCTCCCAGTTGACAGGATTACGGGGCGTGGGGGACACACACCGTTAGGGACTTCGATTTTGTTAGATTATCTGTTTGTTTTAATACCCACTTTTACATAAATACTCTGTGCTGGTTTTGATTGAGTGTGTATATTGCTCAGTTGAATTTTAGAATTTGCCTGTATTTTACTCCACCTAGCCAACTAGAATACTTGCATAGCAAGCAAACCCAACACCTAGGGTCACTTCTGCTGTTACTCTGGGAGTAATATAAGAGCGACACCTGGCAACTTAAGCTCCCATCCTAAAGATATACAACATCAGATTTACACATCTAAGAATACTGGAGATATTAGAAAACCCAAGTATCAAATTAACTCAAGATGCAAGAAACTCAAGAAACACAAAGAATCAAGACAATACAATTCCATCAAAAAGTAAGTATACAGAGATCAGAAGTTACCTCCAATGAGACAGATTTAGATGAAATGCCAGAGAAAGATTTCAAAAGAGTGATTATAAATATGTTCAAAGAAATCAAAGGAATCAAAGAAGAAAACAAAACCCTGAAGGAGAACACAGGAAATCAACTTAATGAAATAAGGAGGTCAATATAAGACATGAGTAAGGAAATAGAAATACTGAAGAAAAACCAATCAGAAATACTAGAAATAGAAAACACAGTAAGTCAACTGTCAACCAATGTCAAATGTCAACTTTATTCAGCAAAGCTATCCACCCAAATTGATGGAGAAATAAGGACATTCCACAACAAAAACAGGCTAAAGGAATATACGACCACTAAGCCAGCTCTACAGAAAATACTTGAAGGGAATCCTTCATGCTGAAGAGAAAAGAAAGCACACACATGAGGAAATAGGAAAAAATAAACCATACTCAGCATTTGACAAAATCCAATATCCCTTCATGGTAAAAGTCCTACAGAAACTGGGAATAGAAGAAACAGATCTCGTGCTGGGTGTGGTGGTGCATGCCTTTAATCCCAGCACTCAGGAGGTAGAGGTAGGAGGATCACCATGAGTTCGAGGCTACCCTGAGACTACATAGAGAATTCCAGGTCAGCCTGAGCTAAAGTGAGACCCTACCTCGAATAATACTAAATGGAGAAAAACTCAAAGCTTTTCCACTAAAATCAGTAACAAGACAAAGGTGTCCACTGTCCCCACTTTCTATCAGAGACAGAGAGAGGGGGAGAAAGAGAAGGGAGGGGGAAGGAGAGAATGGGCACACCAGGGCCTCTAGCCATTGCAAATGAACTCCAGATGCATGCACCACCTTGTGCATCTGGCTTACGTGGGACCTGCAAAATCAAACCTGGGTCCTTGGGCTTCTCAGGCAAGCAACTTAATCACTAAGCTATTTCACCAGCCCCCTACTTTTATTTAATATAGCACTGCAAGTCTTAGCTATAGTAATAAGGCAAGAGACACACATAAAAGGGATACAAATTGGAAAGAAAGGATCAAATTATCATTATTTGCAGATGATATGATTCTATACATAAAGGACCCTAAAGACTCTACCAGCAAACTGTTAGAGCTGATAAATACTTTTAGCAATGTAGCAGGATACAAAATAAACACGGGGGGGGGGGGGTCGCTGGAGAAATGGCTTAGTGGTTAAGGCGCTTGCCTGCAAAGCCAAAGAACCCAGGTTCAATTTGGACCCATGTAAGCCAGATATACAAGGAGGCGCATGCATCTGGAGTTCATTTGCAGTGACTGGAGGCCCTGGCACACCCATCTATCTCCCTCTCTCTGCCTATTTCTCTCTCAAATAAATAAAGAAAAATAAAATATTAAAAATAAATAAATAAACACACAGAAATCAGTAGCCTTCCTATATACTAACAACAGACATGCTGAGGATGAAATCAGGGAATCACTCCCATTCACAATCGCCTCAAAAATAAATAAATAAATAAATAAATAAATAAATAAATAAAGTACCTTGGAATAAACCTAACCAAAGAAGTGAAGGATTTCTACAATGAAAACTTTTTTCTTTTCTTTTTTATTTATCTATTTTTTATTATTATTATTTTTAATTATTTATTTATTTATCTAGAGAAAAAGGGAGAGAGAGAATGAGTGTACCAGGGCCTCTAGCCACTGCAAACGAACTCCAGATGTGTGCCCCTCCTTGTGCATCTGGCTTACTTGGGTCCTGGGGAATTGAACCTGGGTCCTTTGGCTTTGCAGGCAAATGCCTTAACCGCTAAGCTATTCCTCCAGCCCAAATGAAAACTTTAAAACAATCAAGACAGAAATTGTAGAAGACACTAGGAAATGGAAAGACATCTCATGTTATTGGATTACAAAAATCAATGTTGTGAAAATGTCAATCTTACCAAAAGCAATCTGCATATTTAATGCAATCACCATCAAAATTTCAATGGAATTCTTCACGGAAATAGAAAAAACAATCTTAAAATTCATTTGGAAGCACAAAAAACATCGAATATCCAAAATAATTTTGAGCAACGAAAGGCTGGTGACAACACCATACCTGATTTTAACCTATATTACAGAGCCATAGTAATAAAAACAGAATGGTACTGATACAAAAACAGACATGTAGATCAATGGAACAGAATAGAGGACCCAGATGTAAGTCTGGGCAGTTATAGCCACCTGATCTTCAACAAAAATGCCAAAAATTGGGCTGGAGAGATGGCTTAGCGGTTAAGGCGCTTGCCTGTGAAGGCAAAGGACCTCACTTCAATTCCCCAGGACCCATGTAAGACGGATGCACAAGGTGGTGCATGCATCTGGAGTTTGTTTGCAGTGGCTGAAAGCCCTGGTGTGCTCATTCTATGTCTCTCTCTCTCTCTTTCTCTCTCTCAAATAAATAAAAAAATATTTTTAAAAATGCCAAAAATACTAATTGGAGAAACGAAAGTCTTCAACAAATGGTGCTGGGAAAACTGGATATGTATCTGTAGAAGGATGAAAACAGATCTTTATCTCTCTCCATGAACAAGAATAAAGCCCAAATGGATCAAAGACCTTAATTTAATATCAGACCCAAAACTCTGAAACTGCTAGAGGAAAAAGTAGGGGAAACCTTTCAACATATTGGCACAGGCAACGACTTTCTGAATATAACCCCAGTTGCTCAGGAAATAAAACCACTAATCAACCACTGGGACCGCATGAAATTACAAAGCTTTTGAACAGCAAAGGACACTGTGAATAGAGCAAAGAGACAACCTACAGAATTGGAGAAAATCTTTTCCAGTTATACATCTGACAGAGGATTAATATCCAGGATATATAAAGAACTCAAAAAACTAAACAATAAGAAATCAAACAACCCAATCAAAAAATGGGCTATGGGGGCTGGAGAGATGGCTTAGCAGTTAAGCACTTGCCTGTGAAGCCTAAGGACCCTGGTTCAAGGCTCGATTCCCCAGGACCCACGTTAGCCAGATGCACAAGGGGGCACACGCATCTGGAGTTCGTATGCAGTGGCTGGAGGCCCTGGCACGCCCATTCTCTCTCTCTGTCACTCTCAAATAAATAAATAAAAATAAACAATTTTTTTTTTTAAAATGGGCTATGGAACTAAATGGAGAGTTCTCAAAAGAAGAAATACAGATGGCATATAAGCATCTAAAAAATATGTTCTACCTTCCTAGTCATCAGGAAAATGCAAATTAATACTACTTCGAGATTCTATCTCATTCTTGTCAGAATGGATACCATCAAGAAAACAAATGACAAAAAATGTTGGCAAGGATGTGGAAAAAGAGGAACCCTTCTACACTGTTGGTGGGAATGTAATCTGGTACAGCCAATGTAGAAATCAGTGGGGAGTTTCCTGAGACAGCTAAAAATAGATTTACCTATGATCTAGCTACACCACTCCTAGGCATATATCCTAAGGACTCGCTGCAACTACTTTAGAGATATCTGCACAATCATGTTGATTGCCGCTCTATTCACAATAGCTAGAAAGTGGAACCAGCCAAGATGTCCCTCAACTGATAAGCGGGTAATGAAGATGTGGTACATTTATACAGTGGAGTTCTATTCAGTGGTGAAGAAAAAAGAAATTATGAAATTTGCATGGTAATGGATGGACCTGGAAAGAGTTATACTTAGTGAGATATCCCAGGCCCAGAAAGCCAAGCATAGCATGTTCTATCTTATATGTGAATCCTAGCTACAAATGTTTGGACTTATATGTGAGTTGGAATAATATCCAGTAGCAGAGGTAAGCTAGTAAACTAGAAAGGGGACAGAAAGGGAGGGAGGACTTAAGAGAATGGTATTGTATATATGTAAGTAGATGAACAGATTACTAGGGGTGAAAAGGCCTAAGTGAGGACAAGGGGACAGACTGAATAAAGGAAGGATAAGAGGAGGGTAAAATCTAAGAGGGGACGGGTATGGTGGTGCACACCTTTAATTCCAGCACTTGGGTGGCAGAGGTAGGAGGATTACCAAGAGTTTGAGGACACCCTAAGACTACATAGTGAATTCCAGGTCAGCCTGGGCCAGAGTGAGACCCTACCTTGAAAAACAAACAAACAAACAAACAAACAAAAATCTAAGAGGGTATGAATAAGTCATATGGAAACCTACTTTTTTGGACAATGGCACACCCAGAAGTTATATATTGTTACTAGAAAATTTTCAGTGCCAGGCATGGGATACCTTCCAGTGAGTTGTTGGTCAGGGAGGTCCCTCAATGTCCCCAAAACATTACAGGCCATTGCTGAGGCCCTTGGTTTCCCACCAGGAATAGATGGTAAGACCCTACTGCTGAAGACTCCACATTCTTGGGCTGCAAGGTCACTGAGAAATCCTGCTGGAGCTGAGCTGAAAACATCCTCCATGTAGACCAGCTGACAGAAAGCTGGAAAAAACTATACAGCATGCAGCGCCATAGGAGAGGGAGAAGTCACGAGTGGAGATAGACAACAGTGGACACTGCAAGCCTTAAGTTTAGCCAGGCAGGCCAAATGAGCCAATAAGTGCAACAGTGGGATGTCTGATATGGGGGAAACCAACTGCTCTCTAATAGGACTAGAGGCCCACTTCATGGGAGGGAATACATGCCTGATACTGAAAACCTATTGCAGGGAGGGGGGGTCATGAGCCCTAGGGGTGTAACATCTGCTGGTATCTGGCTAAATGCATATATTATGCTCACCAAACTGCCCAGTAAGCACTTCTCTTAATGTTTTTAAAGGATATCTTTTTTACAATTTTTTGTTCATTTTATTTATTTATTTGAGAGCAACAGACACAGGGAGAAAGGCAGATAGATAGATAGATAGATAGAGAATGGGCGCGCAAGGGCCTCCAGCCACTGCAAACGAATTCCAGATGCATGCGCCCCCTTGTGCATCTGGCTAACGTGGGTCCTGGGGAATCGAGCCTTGAACCGGGGTCCTTAGGCTTTACAGGCAAGCGCTTAACTGCTAAGCCATCTCTCCAGCCCATTAATATTTAAACCCACATATTAATGCTACTCTCACTTTTGGTTAGAGAAGCTTATCTTTTCAGATGACGGAAACCTTGGAATGACTCAGAAGGTACCACAGTGCTGAGAAGAAATGACAGAGTGCTCAGCACTGAAGCATCTCTATCACACCTTCTAAGACTTGGGGTCCATTGCGGAAGGTGGTGAAAAGAATGTAAGAGCCACAGGGAAATTTTGCGGAAGAGGGGGCGGAAAGAATGTCAGAGCCACATGTTGGGTCATGATATGCAGAGACATTTAGCTTACCCATAACTGTGGGCTAACTCCACAATGCATGACCCATATACCTCAACAAGGAGGGGCCAAGGGGAGGGGGTAGGTCACGGATGAGCCTAATAATGGTACCAAACTGACTGTATTTGCTGAATACAAAACTAACTAATAATAATAATAAAAAAAAAGAATGTAAGAGCCAAAGGAAGGGTAGGACTCCTTACAACATGCTCCTCCACACACACAACTGCCTGGATATCCATGACCTCACAGTGCCTGACACTACCTACACAAGGCCATCATAATAGGAGGAAAAGATCATGGCATCAAAATAAAAGAGACTGATTGAGAGGGGGAGGGGGAATTATCATGGTTTATTGTCTGTAATTATGGAAGTTGCCAATAAAAAAAGTTTAAAAAATTATTTAAAAAACTACTTTGAGATTACATTTCACTCCTGTCAGAATGGCAATCATCAAGTAAACAAATGACAATAAATGCTGGCAAGGATGCAGAAAAAGAGGAACACTTCTACACTGTTGGTGGAAATGTAAACTGGTACAGCCATTTTGGTAATCAGTGTGAAGGTTTCTGAGACAGCTAAAAATAGATTTACCATATGACCCAGCTATACTACTCCTAGGTATATATCCTAACGACTCTTCTCACTACCTTAGAGATACTTGCTCAACCACATTATTGCTGCTCTATTCACAATAGCTATGAAATGAAACTGATGGATAATGAAGATATGGTACATTTACACAATGGAGTTCTATTCAGCAGCAAATAGAAATGAAATTTGCATGGAAATGGATGGATCTGGAAAGGATTATATTAAGTGAGGTAACCCAGGTCCAGAAAGCCAAATGTCACATGTTCTCTCTCATATGTGAATCCTAGGTACAAATGTTTAGACTTACATGTGAGTTGGGAGTAAAAATTGGTAGCAGAGGCCAGTAAGCTACAAAGGGGCTATAAGGGAGAGAGAAGAGGGGAAGACTTAAGACTTAAGGAGGTGATATTCCATATATTTAAGTAGATGAACAAATTAATGGGGGTGCAATGGCCTACGTGAGGTCATGGGAAGACATTTAGTAAAAGAAGTGTGGGAGGAAGGTTAATCAAAATTCAAGATGTTAAGCTGGGTCTGCTGGCACACACCTTTAATCCCAGCACTCGGGAGGCAGCGGTAGGAGGATTGTCATGAGTTCAAGGCCACCCTAAGACCTGAGTGCTGGGATTAAAGGTATGCCCAACCACAACTGGCTTAAATTTCTTAATGGTACAAACCAATAATAATATTGTTCATTTTTTGTAACACAAATAAAATATTCAGAAGATCTTTTACAAATTTATTTTATGGGTTGCAGAAATGGCTAAGTGGTTAAGGCACTTGCCTGTAAAGCCTAAGAACCCAGACTTAATTCTCCACTACTATGTAAAACCAGATGCACAAGGTGGAGCATGTGTCTAGTTTATTGGCAGTGGCTAGAAGCTCTGGTGTACCCACTCTCTCTCCATAAATAAATAAATAAATATTAAAAGGTAAAAGAAATGGTCACTAAGCAGTTTAGCTACAAGTTAATAAGACAAAACTTAATGAAGTAGGTTATGTGTATAAACCACATCAGGCAGAAAACTCCTCTGGACCTACAGAGCTTGGGAAAGAGGGAGAAGAGAATACTCCAAGAAATTAAAAGAATGAGTGTCAAAAGGAGACCTTGAAGGAGACAGGAAAGCCTGTGGAAGGAAGAATAAATGATGAGCAAACTGAGGCCAGTGTGGTGGCGCACCCCTTTAACCCCAGCACTTGGGAGGCAGAGGTAGGAGGGTTGCTGTGAGTTTGAGGCCACCCTGAGACTACATAGTGAATTCCGGATCAGCCTGAAGTAGAGCAAGACCCTACCATTAAAAAAAAAAAAAGCAATTTGAATTTCTTGCAACTGCTTTACTAAAGTCCAAAGGCATGGGTGTAAGAACAATTAAACTAAGATATACTCTATTCAAATTATTATTTAGTTATTTATATTTAGTGAATAAAGTCCTTCTGACAGTCAGGTAAAAAGATCACATGGATGATGAAGGTACAGTAGAGGCTGTCCTCAGAAAGTTTCAGAGCTGGGCTGGAGAGATGGCTTAGTGGTTAAGGTGCTTGCCTGAGAAGCCTAAGGACCCAGGTACGACTCCCCAGATCCTACGTAAGCCAGATGCACAGGTGACACATGCACAAGGTTGTGCATGTGCACAAGGAGGCACACGTGGTGTCTAGAGTTCCCAGAACCCATGTAGAACAGATGTACAAAGTGGCACATGTATCTGGAGTTTGTTTGCAGTAGCTAGGGGCCCTGGTGTCCCTATTCTCCATCTCCCCTCCCCCTTTTCTCGCTCTCTTTCTCAAATTTCTCCCCCCCCCCCCGCCTTTCTCTCTCTCAAATAAATTATTATTATTTTTTTTTAAAAAAGGAAGTTCCAGGGCTGGGGAAATTGCTTAGAAGTTAAGGCATTTCCCTGCGAAGCCTAAGGACCCCAGTTCAATTCCCCAAGACCCACATAAGCCAGATGCACAGGGGGCACATGTGTCTAGAGTTCGTTTGCAGTGGCTGAAGGCCCTGGCATGCCCATTCTCTTTCTCTCTGCCTCTTCCTCTCTCTAATAAAATAAAGTAGTAAAATATTTTTTAAAAAAAGTTCCAGGGCTACATCCATGCCAGTAGACAGCCAAGTGATATTCACACAGGTAGAGTAGGGGAGTGTGGTCCAAAAATTTTATATCTAGCAAAACTGTCAGTCAACTGTGAAAATAGTAGGCAGTCATTTTTAAGCATGTAAGAACTGAAAGAATATTGCTCCTATAAGCTCTTCTGAAAGAACAAGATTAACTCCAGCCTTACAGGAGATAACTAGAGAACTATAGCAAATGGTCTGACAGACAGTATCAAATCTATTTACCTGCAGGATTAGGCCTAAAAGATATGGGGATTATGATGACAGAACCAGTTTTATAAGTAGAAGAAACATGGGTGAGTAATGAAAAAGACAGGACTTTTGGTATGCTCACTGGCTTGCTCATCATTTCTCATTTGGAACTAAATATACAACAGTTAGCTTCCCATTTGAGAAGTGAACTGACATCCCACCATAAGTAATGGCAAATCAATGCATCTCCTTTCCCACTTCAAAGGAGTCACCTTATTTTCTTACTATTTTTCATATATATATATATATATATACATGTATGTATGTACATGAAATATACATATTATACCAAGGCAATAAAAATTTAAACATACTCCAGTTTTTGTTTTGTTTTTTCAAGGTAGAGTCTTGCTCTCTAGCCCAGGCTGACCTGGAATTCACTATGTAGTCTCAGGGTAGCCTTGAACTCACAGCAATCCACCTACCTCTGCCTCCCGAGTGCTGGGATTCAGGCATGCACCTCCACATGTGGCTCTATACTCGTTTTTTACCAGACTGAAGTTAAATCCAGAGGTGTGCTATGTAGAAAGATTTCAAAAAGACAAATAGCAGACAAACCAGGAGAATGTAAGTAAGAGAACTGGCCCATCTCAGTAACAGGAAAAGTGTCTAATCCTAACCTTAAAGCTTTTAAAGAATTACCTGATACTTAACCATTAAGGTATAATTTACAATCAAGAGCTCTGACTGTGTTCCTCAGACACTGAGAATAGGAATGTGGCTACAGCAGAGCACCTCGTGCCAGACTGATCACCTTGCTGGAAATAGTCATGAAGGTGAACAGAACACACAGTTATCTGCTGACAGGCCTGGACAACAGGTAGAAGAGGTGCTTTAGAATTCTCTACCTGGGGACAGTTTCTAGACACAAAATCCAGGCAGAATATTGTGGTCATGTTAAACTGAGTAAACACATTGAGACACACTGAGTTGACTGAGGAAAGCTGAGATCAGTGGGGACAAGCTGGTAGAATGGAGGTTATCTAGGGTGTCTCATTGGGGGCTGAGGATTATCTGTGGGCTCCCCACAAGTCCTTGTTTGAGGACTAGGCTATGCATGAACAGAGCAGCTGACATCAGGCTTACTACAATGGCTGCTACAATGCTAAAAGAAACAGGTATGAGAGGCCAACAGTGAGAACCTAAGACTGGCTGAGCCAGAAGAAAGGCCTTGTTTCAGGATAAGATCCCACCTTCGGATCAGGCCTGCCTTAGACACACTAACACAGTGAGAAGCCAGGTCCTGGCAAGGTCTGAGGGCGGGGGGAGTTTAGTTCCCCACAGTGAAGGAGCCTGGGAATGACTTTTAGTCCCCACAGTGAAGGAGCCTGGGATGGCTTTTCTACACATCTGCCCTGACAGAGCACAAAAAGCCAAGCAAGCTCACACAAGTGCAAGGTGAACAGCCAACTGAGCCAGCTGCTAGAAAAAAAGGGAGATGCTCTTCAGAGCAAAATAACACATTCTGTGTCTCCATCATGAATCATTTACAATGTCCAGTCCCCAAACAGACAATTACTAGACATGCCAAGAAGCAGGGATATTACCCAGTCATGGGAGGGGAAAAAAATACCTAACAGAAACTGACCCCACAATGGCAAAGATGTTGAGCATCATCAGATAACTTTTATAAAACAAGATGCTTTTACAAAACAATATAAAAATACATTCAATCCAACACTTGGAAGGCAGAGATAGGAGGATGGCTGTGAGTTTGAGGCCACCTTGAGAATACAGAGTGAATTCCAGGTCAGCTTGAGCTAGAGTGAGACTCTACCTCAAAAAACCAACATTCAAGTAATCACACACACACACACACAAACACACACATATGGAGTGAGCAGATAGGAACTATTAGAACAGAAGTAAAAACTATAAAAGAAGCACTAGGGCTGGAGACATGGCTTAGTGGTTAAGATGCTTGCCTCAAAGCCAAAGGACCCATGCTCAACTCCCCAGATCCCATGTAAGCCAGATGTACAAGGTGACATATGTGAAAGGTTGTGCATGTGCACAAGGTGGTACATGCTCTGGAGTTCAACTGCAATGGCTGGAAGTCCTGGTGCATTAATTCTCTCTCACACATTAAAAAAAAAAAAATAAGGTGGAGCTGGGCATGGTGGCGCACGCCTTTAATCCCAGCACTCAGGAGGCAGAGGTAGAAGGATTGCTGGGAATTCAAGGCTGCCTGAAACCAAGGTCAGTCTGGGCTAGAGCGAGACTCTACCTTGAAAAAACAAAAACAAAACAAACCCAAACTAAACTAAATAAAATAAAAACTGATCACTTAAAGCAAAACTAATATTGTAAGGTGGTGATATGTTCAGAAGTTTGGTGATACTATATGATGTCAAGCGATGAAAATGCTAACTGTGCATGTCTCAGAACATACATACCATTCCATGGGCATAGCTGTATTTATTAGATTAACACGGAAGAAAGCAGGAAAGAAATACTAGAGGGACAAAGACAGAAGTGACCAGAGGAAAACAAATACCAAGATGGTAGACCTTATCCCATGTATCAATCAAGTTCATTAAATGCAAATAGATTAAATACACCAACTAAAAGGTGCAAGCCTTTTATCCCAACACTCTGGGAAAGGCTGAGGAGGATTGCTGTGAGTTGGAGGTAAACCTGGGACAATAGAGTGAGTTCCAGGTTAACCTGGCTAGTGTGAGACCCTACATTTAAAAAAAAAAAAAAAAAAAGAGGCAGTGAATGTCAGAAAGGATCCACAAGCAGTATACATGGGCTGGGGAGAAGGATCAGTTGGTAAAATGCGAGGTGTGCAAACATGATGACTGGTGCTCAGACCCCAGTGCCCATGTAAATGTTGAGCATTGTGGTGTGAGCTTGTGAGACCAGTGCTGGGAGGCGAAGACAAGGAATCCCTAGGACTCACTGACTAGCAAGTCTAGCTGAAGCAGTGATCTCTGGATTTGGTGACAGGCCCTGTTTGAAAGAATAGGTGACTGAGAAGACACCCAATGTCAACTCTGGCCTCCATATGCACGTGTCGGCACATATACTTTCACATACACATGGGCCCACACATAACCACACACAAAGCAAGATACAACTATAGGCCATCCATAACAAACTTTTTTAAAATATAAAGATATGGGCTAGAGAGATAGCTTAGTGGTTAAGGCACTTGCTTGTGAAGCCTAAAAACCCAAGTTTGATTCCCCAGTACCCATGAAAGCCAGATGCACAAGGTGGCGCATGTGTCTGGAATTTGTTTGCAGTGGCTGGAGGCCCCAGTATGCCCATTCTCCCTCTCTTAAGTAAATAAATAAATAAAATATTTAAAAAAATAAACATAAAGATAGGTTGAAAACAGAAGCCTGGAAAAAGATGTCTTGTGCAAACAGCATAAACCCAGGACTGTCCGTCAGTTCTTTGGTGGGCCTCTTGGTGGCCAATGCTGGTGGCCTCGGGTGTATGTGAAAGAGTACTAATGGTGCTTGTGCCCTTACCCACACTTCTGAATTCCACTTCTGTGGAGCTATTAATATGCCAGCCCCCAGCCTAGTCATCTTCCACTATGAGTGTTACCCACAGATTTTTGAAATATTGTATATTTGTGGTGGCACAAATTTATAAATCTAGCACTTGGGAGGTGGAGGCAAGACTATCAGGAGTTCAAGGCCAGCCCAGGATCCATAGCGAGTTCAAGGTTAGCCTGAGCTACATGATACCTTGTCTCAAAAAATACCAGTTGTAAATACTTTCTTTTTTCCCATGTGATTTCTTTGACTTATAGGTTTTTCAGAAGCATATTAGTTAATCTCCAAATACTTACTGATTTTAAAGACCTTCAATTTTGTTGTCAGTGAACACAATACAACACAACCTCAGCATTTACAAACTCACAGGCTGATTCTGGCCCTGCACATCGCATGTTTAGGGGAACAGATCACATGTACCTGGAAAAGACAGGTGCTCTTCAGCTGCTGGTAGAATCTTCTGTTAGCATGACTTAGGTCAAGAAAGCCCATCTGAAGTCCTAGTCTTCAATATTCCATACTGATTTGGGGAGTGGGAGAGAGTTCCTGGGGGAGAAGTCTTAGAACCCCTGGCCCATTGTGCCTATTTCTCTATTTATTTGTGCCAGTTTTATTTCATGATCTTTGAAGTGCCACAATTGGGTGTGTAAGCATCTGGAAAGGATTATACTAAGTGAGGTATCCCAGGCCCAGAAAACTAAATGTCACATGTTCTCTCTCGTATGTGGATCCTAGCTACAAATGATTGGACTTCTGTGTGAGTAGGAAGAAAACTCAGTAGCAGGGGCCAGTAAGCTAGAAAGGAGATATAAAGGGAAGAGAAAGAGCCGGACGTGGTGGCAAATGCCTTTAATCCCAGCACTAGGGAGGCAGAGGTAGGAGGACTGCTGCTGAGTTCAAGGCCAGCCTGAGACTCCATAGTGAATTCCAGGTAAGCCTGGACTAGAGCGAGACCCTATCTCAAAAACCAAAAACCAAAAACCAAAAAAACAAAAAAAAAGGGGGGGGAGTGAAAGGAAGGGAGGGGGGACTTAATAGGATGGTATTGTATATATATGTAAGTAGAAGAACAGATTAATGGGGGTGAAAAGGCCTAAGTGAGGTCAGGGGAAGAGATTGAGTAAAGGAAAGATGGAGGGAGGGCTAATCAAAATCTAAGAGGAAGGCCGGGCGTGGTGGCATGCGCCTTTAATCCCAGCACTCGGGAGGCAGAGGTAGGAGGATTGCTGTGAGTTCAAGGCCACCCTGAGACTACTTAGTAAATTCCAGGTCAGCCTGGACTAGTGTGAGACCCTACCTTGAAAAAACCAAAAAAAAAAAAAAAAGAAAGGAAAAAAGGCAAGACAGCAATATAGGAAGACACCTATACTGACCTCTTATCACTATACACAAGCAAACACATGTGCATGTGTACACACACCTAGACATATGCATGCATGCTACATACACATATGTGCTTAGCTCCATAAGAGAGACATCTACATTAAAGAATCAGGAAAGATTTTTTAAAAAAATACTGAAACTCTTAAGAGGAAGGAGTAACCAAAGGAAACTCAGCTCAGCCACTTTAATAGTTAGAAAATAGGCTTTTCCTTTCCAGGGATAGATAAAGGTGACCAGGGAAAATTAACTATAAAGGTTATTTGGCTTCCAAATGCAGAAAGCAAGGAGGAATGGGACCTACGGGAAGGGAGAAGGGGCAGCACAAGGTTCCCTGCACTTCAGGGCCCTGGCCATATACACATGCACAAAACCCAGTGAGTGTGTGTGCAGCTGTGAGTCTACAGAGAGGCACTTTCTTTTCAAGCACATGTGGAATACTTATGCAAACTGGACGGGCCCCCAGCATTTCAAAGAACTGATATCATTCAGACCTTGTTCTCCGACCACAAAGTAATTAAGTTAGAATTTGAAAACTTGAAGATAAGGCAGGGGGGATCAAACATTTGGAATCATAAAAACACAGCTCAGCTGCCAGAAAAGCAAATAAAAACAGGGTCCTCCTAGAAGTGAGGGATGATGACAATGATGACATCTGGCAATGTGGGGCCCAGCTATTGAGTTGCTAGTGGGAGCACACAAGTTAAGAAAGGCAGGGAACTGACAGGTGGCCATCCAACTCCAATTCCTGAGGAGGAATAAAATGAGATGGTACTGAGTATGCCCACCATTTATGCACTTCATCACCAACAATCAAAATGGTCTCCAGGAAAATACCCCTAATGATTTCATATCAAATGCCTAGAAAAACACACCCCTGGCCTCGGGAAATGGCATAGCAGTTAAAGCATTTGCCTGCAAAGCCAAAGGACCCAGGCTCAATTCCCCAGGACCCACATAAGCCAGATGCAAAAGGAGGTACACATGCCTGAAGTTCATTTGCAGTGGGTGGAGGCCCTGGCGTGCCCATTCCCTCTCTCCCCCTCTTTTTTTCTCTCTCTCTCAAATAAATAAATTAAATTTAAAAAAAAAAAAAACACCCCTGCCCCAAGTCCACCAAGCAAGCCCAGGCTGATAAGAGTTCAGGGCAGAGGCCCCCAATCTCACAACCACCACCACTTATTATCCAATTCTTCCTCCACAAGGAATGGAAGGACCTTTACCTGGTGTTGCGGTTTGAATATAAAATGCTCCCCATAGGTTTATGTGTTTGAATACTTAGTGGCCTGCTGGTAGTACTATTTGGGAAAGTTGTGGAACCTTTAGGGGGTAGAGCCTTGCTGGAGGAAGTGGGTCACTGGGGATGGGACTTAAGCTTTTGTGGCCAGGTCCTACTTCCTGTGTGTTCTCTGCTTCTGAATATAAGCGCAACTATCAGCTCTGCTCACTCCTGACTGCTCTGCTTTCCCCGCCACAATGGACTCTATCCTCTGGAGCTGTAAGCAAGAATTAGCTCTTTCCATAAGCTGTTCCTGATTGGGTTTGTTCACAGCAAGAGAACAACTGATACACCTGATAAGAACTTGTCACTGCCCTGAAGTAACCATAGCCTCCTTGCCCAGACAGCCTTGCCCTACTTACATGTGACAGGTCTCAGTTCTTTTAGCCACCTCATTACCATGGCCAAGCTCTTGCCCTTTTAGCTGCCTCTCCAGTATTTGGCTCCCCCAACTCATGGACTTCATGATGCCTTAGGTCCATTAGCCCTGAGTACCTTTTCTAGCCCTTATCCTTCTGCTGTTCCCTGGGGCAGATTGTTCCAGTGTGTCCCAGACACTTCACCCACCTTCTGTTCTATGCTTTCACCAGCAGACCCTTGACTCTGGGTCTGCATGCTTTCACCTGTGTGTGGGTGGGAGTGTGCAGCTGCCCACTGTCCATAAGCCTAGGTCAGGCCCTCCATGTGCACAGCATCTGGCTGCTAGGGTATCTCCCATGCCATCTCTACACTACCCCTGTCCCCACTGAGCTCTACCCTGGGGGTGGGAAGTCCTGGGAGCAACTGCACCCTTATGTGGGGACCATCCAAGGGTATTTGTATTCCCAGATACTTCTCCCATGTCCAGAGTACTGTGGGCCAGGAAGAACTGGCAGCTGGGAACAATAGTAGGAGGCCATCTTGACATTGCTTTCTCTTTGTCTCTCCTGGAAATTTTGACCTGGTCAGAGGCAGAGAGGGGACTGCTGGATGCCAAGGCACTACTGGACCCAACTGAGAGCCCTGCTATGGGGCACTTCCTCGCTATTCCCTTATCACAGGGCTTTCCCAACAGTATGATTCCCAGAAAGAAGAAAGCAGCTTTTAATACCATGCCTGACTGCCAATACCCTGAGCCCAGGCAACCAGGAGGTGCAGCAAAACGCTGGCCCTGAAAAGGCTGGGTGTGGTGGCGCGCACCTTTAATCCCAGCACTTGGGAGGCAGAGGTAGGAGGATCATCATTAGTTCAAGGCCACCCTGAGACTACATGATAAATTCCAGGTCAGCCTGGGCTAGAATGAAACCCTACCTCGACCCCCCCCCCCACCAAAAAAAAAACATGCTGGCTCTGGTCCCCACAGGCAGAGGGCAGTTCCCACGCCTGCCTTTTCCTGCCTTTCCACCAGCTCATTACCTGGGAGGGACCAGGGTGCTGGCTCTCACCAGCCCTGTGGCGATGGCCCTCTGGGGAAACAATGAAGATGAGACACAGAGCCTGTGTAAACACCCAGCCAACCCAGAAAAAGACCAGTGCCTGTCCTAGGGGCCATTATCCTGAGGATGAGGAGGCTTGCCTAGCCCTGTAGGGACACAAGGAGACTGGCATAAACCTGTGCTCCCATGTACCCCATATAGACAATGGGGTATGCAGTGCCCTCAATCCCATAGTAATCGTGTTCTGCTCACATGCAGGGAGCTGGTCTGGGCCCAGTAGGTAGTCTCCTGTCTGATTTCCCCAAGTGGTTCTGCTGCTGCCAATTAAAGGAAAGTCTCTGGTACAGCTGGGGCAGAGGGTACCACCATATACAGCCATGACTGCAGATGGACACAAGGTGGGGACACTAGCTGAACAGTGTGGAGTGCAAGCGGGTTGCTCTGGTCCAGGGCTCACTGGGGTGGAGGAGCCTGGTTATAAAGACAAATACTACTGGCTGTAAATCAGCCCCTGCTTCAAGGCGGGGAGTTTCCCCATGTGAGGAGGAGGCTCGGGCCTGCATACCACCTGTACCTGACAATAACCAAGACTCAGACCTGATGGTTCCTAGCAGGGCCACCTAAAGGGAGCCAGGGAGAGGTTCTGGGGGTCACACAGTACCCATGAAGCTGCCCAGGATTGTCCTAAGCAGACAGCCTCCTAGTCACAGCTGTAGCCCCTGGCTGAGCCACTGCTTGGGCCCAGGACCCTCCAGGAGGATCTCTGGCCACCAGTGGCTCTTACAGCCCATGACCTCAGGTGCCAGGAATGCACAGCGTGGCGCCATCTGGTTCCGATTACCCATGCTCGGCTGCGGGAGCCTCAGCTGGGGCTCGGCTCCTGCGTGCCTGGGAGATTGATTTGGGCTCCTCTGAGGTTTCAGCAAGCCATGAAGAAGGCACGTCTGTGCCCACGTAGCTCATGGGTGGAGGCAGGCAGCCATGTTGCGGCACCGTGGCACAGGTGAGAATTCCACAGACAATAAAGGCTGGAGGCCACCTCACAGGCTCCCCAATATCAAGGATGGTCTCAGATGGCTGGCCTTGGCAAAGCGTCAGGTGCTTCCCCCCAGAAGCCTGGGCTTTATAGAACCAGGAGCTTCAGGGCTTCTAGAGCCTATGGGTTGTCCTTACCTCCTAGCAGAAAGGCACACTCAGCAGGAGGCAGGGGCTCCCCACCTCCTTTGATGTGCAAGGCTGAGCCAGGACTTACCCAGCACCCTCCTCACCCCAACCATTTCCAGGCTGCAGTCCCAGTTCCCTTCTGCTTTAACTTTTCAATTCATTAGTAGAGTAAAAGTTCATCTCTCAACTGAAACATGCCCATAAATTAAGTCTTAAGTTCCAGCAGCTGTTTCCCAAACCCATCGGGAGATCGAAAGCAGATCTAGACTGGGACAGCCCCTTCTCGGGTGCCGTGCAGCTCTTGTGGAAGCTGCTTGGCCTGGATGTCAGCCCTCTGCATTCAGGCTGATTAGAGTCAGGCCACAAGAGGACAGACACTGGACCCAATGAGTGACACTGTTGCCCCTTACCAGGCTCAGAAGTCAGGAAGGGGGTTGTGAGGGAAATCCCCCAAGCCTTACCTGCTAGGCTCAGCACCTAGCACAGCAGAAGCTCAGGATGTATAGATCAAGTGGTTTGAGCACCAAGACTTTCCCATTCACTTGTACTCAGGCAGAGTTCTGAGAGTTTGAAGAACCTTCACCAGGCAGATGCATAAAAAACTTTCCCTTCAAAGCAAGATCTCTATGGCCTCTATGGACTAATAGGAGGATGGATGGATGGAGGAATACATAGAACAGATTTACTTTTAATTCACTGTGTGCCTCAGAAAACTGGACCCCAAGAGGTATAGACATGTGCCTACTTTACCAACTGCCTCTACGCTGCCCTCCTTCCTTTCCTCACTGAGCTCTTGAATAGATGGACTCTATGAGGTTCTGCCTAGGCACTACCACTGGTAGGGAGGCTAGGCCATGCCAGCCTTGGCACAGACGTGGCATGTCTCCAACCATGCTGCCACACTGGCCTTCACTCTCTCCCCTCTGCTCTCCAGCAGAGCACTCCCGGATCTACCTCTACTCAGCCACAGTGCCTGCCCCCACGTGTGATGTTTCATCCTTTTGTGTCCCTTCCAGCTCCGTTACTTGTTGGCCTTCCTCTAATCCGGAACTTATCTTTGCCTCATGCCCACTGTCCTTACTTTTTCCCTGTCCCAGTATGGCCTCATGATGAGGCCCCATTTGTACCCAGGGTTTGGTGATGCCCTCAGAGCCCTAGGTACCAAACAGTATCACTTTAGCCCTAATTTTTTGTTTATTTTTATTTATTTATTTGAGAATGACAGACAGAGACAGAAAGAGACAGACAGACAGAGAATGGGTGCGCCAGGGCCTCCAGCCACTGCAAATGAACTGCAGACACATGTTTCATCTTGTGAATCTGGCTTACGTGGGTCCTAGGGAATCGAACCTGGGCCCTTTGGCTTTGCAGGCAAGTGCCTTAACTGCTAAGCCATCTCTCTAGCCCTAAAGTTTTGAACACTGGATATCCCACAGGCCATGTGGCTCTCCCATCAAACCAATTTCCACTGGCTGGCCAAGGCCAGATCTGCCTTTAGCTCCTGGTGATTAGAGGCTCCATGGCCATTCCCAGAGCCAACATGTACCCAGGCCACCCTCTGGGGTACCCTGTGGCCCACAGCCTTTCAAATCTGCACCAAATCAAGACGTACATATCTCTTATAATCCAACCCCACACAGTCTCTCCTTCCCAAATGGAAACACAGGCTGGACTCCCTGTGCTTCCTCTGGGGCCACAGGCCCAGACCTGGACATCAAGCAGTCCTTGAGCCACACCAGCTGGGATTGTCTACAAGATGGAATCTCCAGCAATCAATCTCCACTTCCTGAGGCTTCACCTTGCCTGGTGGGCATTCCTGCTACCCTGGTGCAATAGCCTTGGGCCAATGTGTAGACCACCATTTAGCAGTGGCTCTTCAGGGCTTCCCATAGTTTTTTGGTTTGTTTTGTTTTGTTTTTTGGTTAATCAGTTCCTTACTGGCCAAATTCCTCTGAGTTTTCACAAAGGGGTTTGCATCTGCCTGTATGCTATGTGCCTTTCTCTAGATGGACAAGACGTGATGGCTGTTAACCTGAGGTCTGGGAGAAACCCAAACCATGTGAATGGTGGCTCACGCCCACACGCCCTTCCTCCTGTACCGCCTCCAAGTGATTAATTAGCTAGGGAACTGCTACAGCTCCTCTTCATGCCTAAATATTGTTTCGGCCTATCAGACTGTTAGTGCAGAGCAGGATAAATGAGGCCCAGGCCTGCATACTGACCTGCAGGGACCGTGGCCCATCCACGCTCCAGACAACCAGTTCCTTCCCTGCAGAGCCAGAGACGCCCCTGGCTTTCCGAGAGTCGAAGTCAAGGCCCATGACGGGTTCCTCATGGCAGGCGATGCGGCCGCACACCTTCCGCTCCGAGATGTCCCACAGGACTACTGATCCATCCTCATAGCCAACCAGAAGGAGGGGGCGGGGACTGGAGTTGGCCTGTGGGGACAGCTAAGTGGTCAGTGCTTGGAGGGCCCTGCCTCCTATGAGCTTTGAGACTGTGCAGACAGCTATCCACTACTGCCAGGCACAGAAGTAGCGTAGGCTAGCCAGGGAGCAGTTCCTGTGCTGCTCATACGGCTAACAGTCCTAAGCTCTGTACCACAGCAAACACAATCCATGGAGTTGGCAGGGCTGCTATTGTGTACCTAGGGGCTAAGGGCAGAGTCCAGAGCAGCCCAGCTGAGTCCCTCACATAGCTATACCCTTCCTCAAGAACCTGCATCTGCCTGTAGTGGATCTTGTCTAAAGCCCAGCACCCTGGGGCTGCCAGGGACCCATCCCTATTTTTCTCACTCAGGCTTAAGACTTATAGCCACTCCTTGATGGGGCCAGTCACCTGTCTAGAACCACCAGGCGGGAAAAGGGCAAGCTCCATCTCAGTGAGTAATGGACTTTCTGGGCTTTGTCAGTGTAGCTGCGGAAGGGCCCCCTTGGAAGCTTGGTGTGAGGGGCCCTTGCTATCGTGATGGATGAGGGCGAGGGTCAAAGGTCTCCACGCCTGGGAAGACGCTCGTTTATTTAGCCTCTGAAACAACTGCAGAAGAAGAGCACTGCAGGATTCCAAGTTATCCTCAGGGACATGCTATCAGTCCCCACACCTCACAGCAGCCCAAGAGAAACTCCACATGGCTGAGCAAGAAGGCTTGAGAGAGCTGAGGCCCAAGGTGTGCTTTAAACAAATAGCACAAGGACTAGGGTTCTCTTGTCAAGAGAAACTATAGTCAGGAATATAGTATGGTTAAGAGCTGGGGGGAGGCAGGCTGCTGCAGACCAGCTCTGATCTGCAGGGAAGGCCTTAGCAAGGATGGAAGGACACATTCACCAGGCTTGCCCATGGGCATGGCAAACCTGCCAAGGCTAGATCTGGTATAAAGGTAGTCTTTTGTTTTGTTTTTTTCTTCCAAGGTAGGGTCTCACTCTAGTCCAGGCTGACCTGCAATTCACTCTGTGGTCTCAGGGTGGCCTCAATCTCATGGCTATTCTTTTATCTTGACCTCCTAAGTGATGGGATTAAACGTTTGTGCATCACACCTGGCTAGAGGTGGTTTTTGTATGCTTACAGAAATGGCTCATAAACCTATTGTGTCCAGATGGTAATTCAAATTTATACACACAAAATAGGAAGGAGTCAGGATCCTGGGAAGGGGCATGAGCCTGCCCATGTCTTCTTGGCTTATTCATCTTGGGCATCCTCTGAAGTCCTTCTACCTTACAGCCAGAGTCCATGCTGTGTCCTTTGACCATGACCCCAGGAGGCAGGGCTTCTGCTGCTGTGTTGTTCCTGTGGCTTTCTCACAGAAATGCACTCCCTGCTGGTGTTTCCCAGGTTGTCTGCTTGGATATGTTTTGTTCAGACCCACACTCTTCTCCTAGACATAGTTGAACTCTTCCTGGAAGCTTCCTGTGGGCAGTTGAGCCTCTCCAGAAAGGCCTGCCTGGGCAAACAGCTGTGTGAGGCCAAAACAAGAGCAGCAGCAGATAGGAGAATTCCAGAACTCTGTATCCCAACCAGGAACACACACTAGTCCTTGCACCCTTATCACCAGCCACAGTGTGGCTACCTGGTAGATGCTGCTCCAGAGGTGGCTTAAGAGAACTGCTTGGGCCCACTACCTCGGGCAGTTGTCTGTGGTGGCACTTACTCCCAAACCCTGTAGCTCCAGCTATGCTGCCTCTCCTCCTCCCAGGAATGCACTGTTTGTTTCCTGAGCAAGGACAGTCTAGGGCTCCTCTCATCACAGACATCAGTTCTGGCCAGCGTGCATGAGACCTCTGAGTTCTGAGCACTACTGGTCATTTCGGGGCTACAATGACAACCCTTCTGCCATGATGCCTCAGGATGTCCAGAAAATGAGCAAGCTGGTCTAGTTCACCTGGGTGTTTGGTCCCTGCTAGCAGCTGCCTCACATTCTGCTGCGCCCACCCTGGGCCCTGTAGTTGTCCAGTGACAGGCATTGCAGGCTGGATAGCACTCTTGTGGCTGGGAGTCCTCTGATAGTCACATTCTTGACATGCAGACCTACTACCCAACGTCATCTTACCCTGAGCTTCACAAGCAGCTCTCCTCGCACTCAGCTGAGATGGGGAGAAAAGGATTGGCTCCAAAGCCCCTCTTGTACCTTGCAATGTAGTCTGAGGGACAACAGTAAGGGGCTCATGGGAGTCCAAACTCTGTGCATCATAATTTAGCTGGAGAGGCCCCAAGACTTGGACAGGGAGTTTGCTGAGGGTGGGTGTCATCAACACTGGCCCAGGCCTGATTTACAGCCTGGCCTTTCCTGCAGTAATTATTCTAACTGTGGGTCAGTCACTTTGAAGAGCTAAACAGAGATGGACTCAAGTGCTTCAGAAAAAATAACAGGTCAGTCACTTTGTCACACTCAGATTGGGCAGCTCATATCTCAGACCTTCAAGTTTGGGGAGTGAAAAGGAGCCTTCATATGACCCTAGGTTTTTTGTAGCTAAGTGCTTCATGTTGGATCTATATTGCCAACAAAATCGATTTGTCCTCTTGTCAACTATATTAATTAATTACATTAACAAGTTTGTGCAACCCTTTCTACACATTTTTCTGATAGAATTTTTACATGATTGTGCAATGGCCAACATTTCCCAGGGAGCAGAATAGCGGCAGATATAGCCACAGGCTTCTGCACCAGGACCTGGGAATACTGTGGTCACCACCTGGGGCATTTTGGCAGGAGTAAGGTTGAGAGTTATGGTGGAGGAATGTTTGTCTCTCCAGGAAAGAGAATGGAAACCCTTAAGGAGCATACTGAGGCAAAGGACCAGACTCTGCCTCTGAATCCAGCTGCAAACCTGCCAGTTCCGGAAGCTTCTTGGTCTCAGGCTCATAGACACCTTATCTCCTCTACTCCCCTAGGCTTCTCTTCAGGAGGCTGTGTAGCAGAGGCAGCATCTTCCAGCTTGAACCCGTTAAGTCAAGAAGTTGCAGGCAGAGCTAACTGCAAACAGGACAGAAGATCTTTCTGCTCATGGGGGCAGATGGAATCCCTGGAGCAGGGTTAGGAATGCCTTTCCCAAGTTTCTTGTGGGGAATGCAGGGACTTTCAAACTGAACAAGCCCATCTTAGAGAACAAGGAAGTAGTGAAGCACAGATAGATATCGCAGACAAAAAACTAGCAAGATGGCCAAGGTGACCACCAATCCTTCCCCAGATGGGTGCTGCCCCATGACCTGCCCACTGCTGTTTCTGTATGGGCGAAGGTGCTAAGGCTAAGACCAAAGCTTCTGAGATTCTTTGCACATGAACACTCTAGACACAGGTGACCCTGGCAGAGGAAAGATGCTGAGCCAGAGCTGATTTGGGGATGTGGCCAGGGTAAGGCCTCACCAGAGAAGGGCTGGGGCCCCATGGGGGACATCCTTCCCAGGCCCTATGGTATTACCCTAGCTTCTTTGGCATCCCAAGGAGGTGCCCCCGACCCTCTAACAGAAAGAACAGTTGATAAAAGTGGAAATGATTTCAGGTGAGACCTGTGTGGAAAAGACAAGCCACAGAGAAGGTTGTCAGGTTAAGTCTATTCCCACGGAGGAGGCCCTTGAAGCCTCTAAGAGTAGAGAAGTAACAAAATTAGTGTCAAGCACAGTGAGGTCCACACAGGCTTGTCAAAGTCAGTCAGCATTTCTCTCCAACTTCAGCAGGGTCCAGAGCCAGGAGGCTGAGGGAAATGGCACCCATTTCTGCTCCCCTCCCCAGGAGTAGGTCCCACAGCTGACCTGGCTGTCCTGTCCTCATGGCCACCAGCTGTAGGGCACCCATGCGTGGGGTGAGCCTGTCAGGGCCCATGGAATGTTGACACTGATGCCTGCTTTTGCTGGGGTTTGGGGGAGAGGCATGGAGCTCTCTCAAAGCAGCAGCAATAGCCCAGGGAAAGCAATGGGCCAAACAGGCTATGGGCCATGGAGGGCAGTGGACATATGTTCTCCGAGGGTACTGTCAGATCAGTTTGACAACAAATCCAACCAAGTGGGGTATGACTCAGGGCAAGAGGGCGTGGCCACAGGGCGTGCTGGCGCGCGCTATCTTACCTGCCAAAGCCCCAGGCACATGGGCATGCCCGGCTTGGCATCTGCCTCTGGCTTCAGGGTGCACACTGACGTCTTGGATGGCATCTCTAGAATCTGAACCTGACAGTGAGAAAACAAGCTGATTTGGGTAGATGCCAAACCAAGTCTGCTATACAAACAAGAAACTTTTAAGACTATTAGCCAAAGATGCTACAAGTTTCTGTCTGCTCCCCTCCTTGTAGGGATCTGAGAGCTGAGCTTCCTAATTAGCCTGCATGAGTTAGAGGGCTTGGGTGCTACTGAGGCTCTTGTGAAACAAATGCTCACACCATTTCTTCCTTCCTTCCTTCCTTCCTTCCTTTCTTTCTTTCTTTCTACCTTCCTTCCTTTTTTTCTCCCCTTCCTTCCTCCCTCCCTCCCCTTTCTTTCTCTCCCCTTCCTTCCTTTCTTTCTCTCCCCTTCCTTCCTCCCTCCCTTCCTATTTTTATTTTTTTATAGTTTTATTTTTACTTATTTGAGAGAGAGAGAGAGAGAATGGGGCGCCAGGGCCTCCAGCCACTGCAAACAAACTCTAGACACATGCGCCCCCTTGTGCATCTGGTTTACATGGATTCTGGGGAATGGAACTGAGGTCCTTTGGCTTTGCAGGCAAGTGCCTTAACTGCTAAGCCAATTCTCCAGCCCTTTATTTTTATTTTTTGAGGTAGGGTTTTGCTCTAGCCCAGGCTGACCTGCAATTCACTATGTGGTCTTAAGTTGCTGCTCTTGAACTCACAGTGATCTTCCTACCTCTGCTTCCCAAGTGCTGGTATTAAAGGCGTGTACCACCACCCCCGGCATGCTCACACTATTTTTGAGTGACCAGTCTGTCATTAGAGGGTTGTTGCCTTAGACCTCTCCCCATTTTGCCACCTGAGTAGAGAAGACTGGTTTGTTTGGCCCTGGTTAGCTTGGCCAGCCTCCCTCCCCTGCTTGTCTTTCTTTCCTGGGTTAGGGTTTAAACAGGATCCACTATGAATGAACTCAGCTGCACAAAATTGTGGAAAGCCTTGCACAGGAGGCCCAGGATCCAGTACCCACCTAGAAAATGATCACAACATATTATGCCAAATCCAACTCTGTTGGTTCTTGGCTTCCCAGTGTCCGACTGTCCTGCTCACCCAGGCTGCCTAGGTGCCAGACCCTCTGTGCCTGGGCTGGGAGATAGGCCTTGTGGCTCATGGCCCAGCCTCCATGCTGGCTTATTAACTTAAGTGGACTGTTAAGTCTGATGATCAGCCAAACCAGATTCTGCCCAGCACTGTCTCCAGGAGATGGCCAAAGTTGTGAGGAACAGACTAGATTGACCTCCAGCTGTTTTGCATCTGAATTCTGGGTGTACCTACTCACTCAGGGAGATAAGGAACCTGGGCAGGTGACAGTACACTGTCCTCATCAATGTATGGTGGCAAGACATGGTACACACAGCCTCAAGGATGAAATCTACATGAGCTATCTCAGTCCTGGGGGGCTTGGCCCAGGGCAGCTTCAAGGAAGAACAGAGAACCAGATCCAGTCTGGTCCTTTGGCTAGTGTCCTGATGACATGCTATGGTGGTTTGAATGTAAAATGTTCTCCATAGCCTCAAACTTAGTCCCCAGATGGTGGAGCCTTGCTAGAGGAGGTGTATCAGTGGTATGTGTGCGTGGGGGGGAGGCAGCGTGAGGTTTATTGGTCCAGCCTGACTGGGTATTCACAGTGAGCTCACTCTTGACTGCTTCCTGTCTGCTGATGTGATGAGATGTAACACTTGACTATCTGCTCATGCCAGACTTTCCCCACCATGATGAAACTTCATCTTGAAACTATAAGCTGAAATGAACCCTTTCTTTCTATAAGCTGCTTCCCAGAAACAACAGGGTAACTGCTATACCTGACCACCTCTAACAGACAGTGGGGCCAGGGTGCTCTCTGGCAGGATACTCTTACCAGGGTCCCCATGGTGGCTGGGACTCTAAAGGTCAGGCTTAACATCAGGAATGAAGTACAGCTCTGTTGCATCTACTGTAGAAGAGTCTTTGAGCCTCTTTCCTTTATGCAGGCACATATACACACAAGCATACATGAATACATATATATAAGCATACACGTGTGCAAGCATAGAGGGACCTCTACACACAAGGGCTCCAGGGTAAATGGATAGCCTGATGAAAAAGCAGCAGAGGCACCAATGTGGAGTGACATAATAAAGGGAACAGAAGAAAACTGAAGCAATGGGAGAAGTCACAAAGTAAGGAAAAAAGCCACAGGGGAGATACAGTTTAAATTTGGGAAAGAGTGAATAAAGCCTGAATTCTAATGGCAGCCAAGCTGGGCATGGCCATACCTTTAATCCCAGCACTCAGGAGGCAGAGGTGGGGGATTGCTGTGAGTTCAAGGCCACCCTGAGACTACATAGTGACTTCCAGGTCAGCCTGGGCTACAGCAAAACCCTACCTTGAAAAACCAACAAACTTACACACACACACACACACACATACACACACACACACACACAGAGAGAGAGAGAGAGAGAGAGAGAGAGAGATAAAGAAAGCCAAGTGAGACAAATTTCTATATTTGAAGAAGGGTACAGAGAAACTTCTGGACACCCAGGCATCCTATGTAACAAATCAGAAGCTCTAGCAAAATGAAAAAAAAAAAAAAAAAACAGGAAATATGTCTGAAAACCATAACCTAGCAGGCAATGAGCTCAACTCAGATCAACACAGGGAGCCCAGAAGAGACCAAAGGTGGCAGTGAAACTCCTTGCCTGCCACAGGAATAAATAACCCCATGCCAGGGATTTTCCCAGCAAAATCAGCAATCACTGTGTGCAAAGTACAAGTACAAGGCATGGCTATGGCAAGCAGCCAGTAGACCAGCCTACAACTCAAAGGCTGAGGGTAGGAAAAGAGCTTGAGAAGGCAGAAGTCACAGGATCTCTATTCTGCACAACCCACAGGCCATGATGAAGGCCTAGGAGTTCAGAAAGACCCTGCGATAGCAGCTGGATGGAAAGATTTAGGTCTGTTCCGGCTGGGAGAAGGGAAAGCAAGCCCGGGACCATGTGGGCTTGAATTGGGCAGGAGCCCAAGGCCAGACCCAGGGCAGGCCATCTCCCCAACCCAGTTTCCCAGGCTGCTGGGCATCAGAGGAGCTCCTGGCCTCCCTGTGCTTGGAAACTCCTGCAGAGCTTTCCATCTAGCACCCATCTGCAACTTTTGTTTCCAGAAGGGAAAATGCTAGGCTTGAGCAAGATGGCTAGGCAGTCTAGGACAGGCTACTGATGCTTTCCAGGGCCCAGTCTAGGCAGATTCCACGCAGAACTGTAGAAAACAATGATTTGCTTAGGATATGCAAGGTCCCCAGGCTGGCTGCTTCTGAAAGTGTGATGGTGCCTGCTCTGAAGCTGGTTAAATCTGCATAAGGGTTCAGCATGGTAGCATTCACCTATAACCCCAGTACTCGGGAGACTGAGGCAAGAGAATCTTTGTGAGCTTGAGGCCAGCCTGGACTACAGTGTGAGTTTCAGGTCAGCCTAGACTAGAGTGAGACCCTGGCTAAAACAACAACAAAATTGTACAGGGATTTGTGGTTCCCAGGAATGAAGGTGGCAGACTGATCACACCCTCGTCAGTGGCCTAGAGGTGGCTCATTAAGGACAGCCAGTAGCACCACCCTGAAGCCAAGCTCTCCCAACCCTCAGGATGGTGTCTAGCGGGTATGTGGCTTGGGATGAGCCAGCACTGCCTGCCCCGCTGTGCAGAAGGAAGTAGGCCCCTCCTCCTCACATTAATAAAACTTTTAACAGGTTTTTGGCAAACTGGCAAGAAAAGTGTATGTAACTCCTAATTAGTGATTTAAATGCAATCATGAACAAATAAATACCTGTTCCTATCTCATTATTTATGAACTAGATCTGCTTGGAGACAAAATGACTTTTCTTGGGCAGGGGCCAAGCCTAACCCAGTTCATGGGACTACCTGCCAGCACCAGAAGGAGCTGCTTAGCCAGTGCTTCAGACCAGAGGACCACAGGCCTGTAAGAGACACACTTCCCCATTCTCCTTTACCTTGTGGCCCAGGGACAGATTTTGTGTATACTTATACTTGCCACATTATCTCCACTCAGCCAGCAGCAGCCAGCCCTGTCCTCTGCTCTGTATCACCCTCGGCCCTAGGTTGCTCCCCACCACCTTCCCATGTCCTGGGCACCCTTTCTCTTGGTGGACTCTGCTTTCTGTTCTTGGGGTATGGGCACATGATGCACCCTGACCAGTCCCATGTCACCTACACTTTTAGTCACTTGCCTCCATCTCACGGTGACCTCCCTACTCCCCATGAGGCCTATTTTCTGGACAATGTCCTGCTCACCCCTCCCCCTTGAACTGTGAAAGCTGCTCTGATGTCCTATCCTCCATCACCAAGGCCTAGGTTCTCATCAACCACTTCCCACTGGCAACCAAGGCTCCATTCTCAGTATCCTGAGGGCTTGAGCAGTTTCTCTCTCAATTACACTAGTGACACTGGGCCTAGACACCACCTGAGCAGCCTTCCCTAGGCACAATACTGTGCTGGGCACCTAGGCCCCACCTCAGGCCCCTCCTAGTTCTCATTACTACTCTGAGAGGACAGGACTTCATAGATAACCAGGATGCTGAGGCAGGGCCAACTGTGTACCAGACAGAGGCTGCTGGAGTTGCTGTGAAACTAGTGGGCCTTAGACCTGCACCCAAAAGTGAGTCTTGCAGGCAGTACTGGGCCCTCTGTACCAGAGGAAGACAAGCACGCCTGGCTAAGAGAAGCCCAGTACTGGTAGACTGTGGAGCAAAGGGTTTGGGAAGGCTGGTCCTTACCTCATCGCTGCCCTTCCCTGGCACAGCAAGAGTCCAGCGCTGCTGCCCCCCAGCCAAGACAGAGCTCCTGCAGAAACCTACGCTCTCCAGACGGATGGAGTCCACAATGGCATTCCTGCCCTCTGCCAGGTCCCACAGGCATAGCTGAAGGTCCCGGCCCTGGCTGACAAAACAAAAATAGAGGTCTATGAGACCCTGTGAGCAACATGCACCCACCCAGACCAGGTAGGTAGTAGAGGATGGCTGGGTGAGCTTCAAATCATCTAGGTCTGAAGCCTCAGCCTGTGAGTAAGGAAGAAATCTTCCTTAATGCTGAGACCAGGACACACAGCAGACTGAGGACATGGACACTGAGGCATGCACCTCTCACCCATCGCCCTCCACCCTCCTGCTGCTCCTGGGCCACGGACACACCAACACCCCTTCCTTCCCTCTGTGAGCTGTGTTTAAGGAATGGGAAGTCTCACTCAGGTCTTTTCCAAAATGTATTTGAGTTCCACATTCCCCCAAAACACCACACAAGAACGCTGGCAGCAGTTCCACTCATCACTGGCCAAACCAGAAACCCAGTCGTCCTTCAACAGAAGAATGGCCAACACGCCCCCAAGTCCCACTCAGTAAAACAAAACACTATACCCTGGAGGAAGCTTAGCTACAATTCACTTGGTGAATGAAGCCAGAGCTGAAAGGTTTGGTGCTATGTGATTCCACTCCTATGATATTCTAGAAGAAGTACAAACATAGAAATGGAGAACTGACCACAGTGGATGGCTTTGGATTCTATGAGGCGACAAGCTGCTTCATGTGGCCCTGGGGAGGTGGGCGTATTACTGCTGTGCCAAACTCGCAGAACCACACAAGCCAAGTGACTGTCACTGTGCAGCGAGAACAGCCCATCAGCCAGCTACACAGGAGCCAGGAATGCAGAAGGAACTGCACCATGGCAATCTGAATGACATGCCATACTGGGGCAATGACAGTGCAGGTAGAAGTTGACACGGGGCAAGTGTTAACTTCTAAGGCTAAAGATATACATAACTGCAGAGACTCAGTGGACAGAGGCAGGAGACCTGGCTTCTCATGAGCAAGTGGTTCTGCACCCTGTGAACATGTCTACCACAGAGGATCAGGATGGGAGCCAGCGGTGGACCATGGGGTCTACTTCCCACACAGAAAGCTGTGCTAAGCTGTAGGTCAGCACTGAGAGGTCAAGCCGGTTGTGGTGGCTCACACCTTTAATCCCAGCACTCAGGAGACAGAGGTAGGAGGATCACTGTGAGTTTAAGGCCACCCTGAGACTACATAGTGAATTCCAGGTCAGCCTGGGCTATAGCAAGAGCCTACATTGGGGGAAAAAAAAAAAAAAACAACTGAGAGGTCAGGGTAAATGCTATAGAAAAGGCAAAGCAAAGCACAGATACATATGAAAGCATGGGCAGTGTGGACCCAAGGTATTCTCCTGTGCCAGCCATGGATAGCACCTAGAAGCCATTGCCCACCTGGTACCCAAGGGCTCTGTCAGTTTATCCGTTCTCTTAAACACAACAGCCAAGTTTCTAAAGAAATACTGATTTTAGGGCTAGGGTGAAGGAAAACCAGGATGGGGCTCAAATATTTTGCAATGTTGGAGAGTAAGGAAGTACTTAACAAAATGAAATAAAAGATAGAGGAACATCAAAAGGACACCAGCCCCAAAGCTTGAAAAATCTTAGCAACAAATGTCTATAGTGTTATAGTAAATCTCTGAACCATATAAGCAAACAGGGAAGCACAGACAGCCCCTCCTCACAGGTTCCTCCATCCTAATTAAAGTGGATCCCACCAACAGGAGAGTGAGAAATAATCTATAATGGAAGAATACTGAGCCTGTCTAGATGTCATATCTACATATCAATGTTTTAAAAGGCAGTCAATAAGGAAGAGAAATGAGACCAGTGGTATCTAAGAAGGAGTTTGCAAACCCAAGAGAAGGACCCATCCTGGCCATAAAAAAATCAAGCTTCCTCAGAATCAGGCCCTGGGGGCAGCTGGAGGTGAGCAGTTGCTGACAGGTCTGATGTACACATGTGCTATGGCCTAGGTAACCCAGCTCTGGGCATAGTTCAAGGCACCAGGAAGCCCAAACAGGACCCTTCAGCAGCTTCGCTCACAACATCACAGATGAGTAGCAGGAGTGTTGGTGGACACATGCACTGGGTGCCACATAGGTGACAGTAACAGCAACAAGGGGCTATAGCCACATCTTGGTGGGCCTCACAGAGATTAAGTCAAGCGGTAGAAGTTCTATGCCAAGGACGCTGCTCCTTATGGCTTCATTCTTGTTTAACTGTGCCAGCATCTTGCTATACAGCTTTGGCTGGCTTGGAACTCAGTGTGCAGCACACACTGGCTTCAAACACACAACAATCCACCTGTCTCCCAAATCCTTGAGCACAGGCATGAGCTACTATGGTCAACAGTCCTTTAGTTTTCCAAGGTAGGGTCTCACTCTAGCCCAGGCTGACCTGGCATTCACTATGTAGTCTCAGGGTGGCCTCGAACTCACGGCGATCCTCCTGCCTCTGCCTCCCAAGTGCTGGGATTAAAGGCGTGCACCACTGTGCCTGGCTAGTAGTCTACTTTTTTAGTAGTCCATTTTTTTAAGTTAGGAAAACAAACAAACAATTCTACGCTTTTCCAAGAAACTCAGCAAGGTAAAGTACAGGGGTTAGGCTCCCTCTCTCCAGGGTGGGCTGGGCCCACAGTGTGAGCTTCTTGCCAGGCAGTGGTTACTCAGGTGATTCAAGGGTCTGCACACTCCTGTACTTTCGTAATTGTGTTGTGTTGCAATAACAAAGAGAAAGAAATGCCAGCCAGCAGTCTAAGTGCAGGTGGGACTGGGTACCTGGGTATCTGGCAGCCCCTTTCAGGCCCCTTGGAGAGCCCAGGCCGCCTCTGTGGGCTATGGTCTTGAGTGCAACACAAACGCACCTGGACATTCCACACCTGCAGCCCCCATAGTAGGCCTCTTGACCCTCAGTGGGGACTGCAGGAAGGGCTGCCACAGTATCGCCCTGGTTAGAAAAGGCGGTACTTATATAAGGGCCCACGTCAGGCTGCCCTTCCTAACTCCCACACTGGCTGGCATGGCCCACCCCTATGGCTATCTAAGACCACCCAGGTATCTGGGTCCTGGGGGAGCAGGGATCCCAGAGGGCTAACTCTGGCGAAGTCAGTAATGCAGAATGTAAATGTAATCCACTCAATCAAGGAAAGACCCAAAGTCCACAGAGACTCTACCCAAAGGACAGAGTGTGGGCAGCCTACCTGGGAAAGAAAAAAGACCGGAGAAAGCTTTGAACAATGCAGGGCCAGAGCTGCTGCCTTCCTGGGCAATTCTGGTCCCTTGGCCACCTGCCAATCATCTTAGAGGTGGTGGGAACCATGTGAGTCTGGTATAAAATTGCTCTGTACACTATGAAGGCCAGATGGACCCTGTCCTCTGGGACCAGATTCCATAGTGTCCAGGAGTCCTGGGCAGCAGGTTTAGAGTGGACAGGCAAATTGATCTTCTGCAGTTATGGGCCATGAAGGTGGGTAGTTCACAAATGCCCCAAACATGAAGGACACCGAATCTTAGGCAACAAAAGCACCTATACAGGGACAAATATCCAAGAATTGAGGACAATGGCTTGCTCTGGCAGCTAGGTGACCCTGGAAGAGGACTTCTGGCCAATTCCCACTATAGTCTCCCCATTCTTGCTATGTCTAGTCTCCTCTTTTCTGGTGTCCCTGCCCCATTCACCTCTGCAAGGCAACATTAAGAGTGCAGAATACAGCCCCAGTCAACCACTAGGTCTGTTCCTTCCTCAGGACTTCTGCAGGCTGCCCGGTCACCAAACCCTCAAGGTCATTAATGACACAGGCTTGGCTCAGCACATGCAGGTCATCCACTGGGAGTCACAGCCTCCCCTCCACCTCTACTGACACCACAGGTTAGCACCAGGCGAGTATCAAGCTCTTATCAGTGCCTAGACAGCACTTCAGTTAGAGGGAGGGGAACCAGCAGCCAGTACACCCTGGATACAATGGCTCAGACAGCCCAAGGGCACCAGGAACAGGTCAGGACAGTGAGCACCTCCATGGGACCATCCATCTCAGTGTTCCCTTCTAGCTGAAGGCAGCCTAGACAAGCAAAGCCCAGATGATCTACAAGGAACAAGAAACAGACAGATATATATACACCCTCTCACATATACCTACACACACATAGCCTCTCACACTCATAATTCTTTCTCATACACACATCCACTTTAACTCATACACCCTCTCACACTCACTTCCACATATATGCCCATACAACCTTCACACATTCATTCACACCCACATAAGCAAACACCCACACTTGTACATTTACACACCCTCATACCCACTCATACTCACACATACTTCTCACATCCACACACCCACATATCCTCTCAACACACATATACTCATTTAAACTCGACTTACACATACCCTCATACCCACATCCACCCTCAATTCACTTATGTACATATACCCTCTCTACTCACTCTCTTACATACCTGCACATTCACACATAACCTCTCATACTTGCACATCCATATACCCTCTCACCCCACATACTGTGGTGGGTTGAGTGAGATGTCTCTCATAGCCTCATGTATTTGCTTTTAAAAATATCTATTTATTTGTACCAAGAAACAGCATGTGCACAAGCATGGGCAAGCCAGGCCTCTTGCCACTACAGATGAACTCCAGATGCATGCACTTCTTTGTGCTTCTAGCTTTACAGGGTACTGGAGAATTAAGCCTGGACTGTCAGGCTTTGCAAGCAAGCATCTTTAACCACTGAGTAGATGCATCTCCCCAGCCTGTGCCTCATATGTTTCCAATGCTTAGCCCCCTGCTGGTGACAATTTGGAAGGTGGAAGCGTACTGGAGGAGCTCTGGGGTATTATAGCTCAAGAGCTCCCCTTGTCAGAGCTAGCTGACTCTTGCTATCAACTACTTGCTATGGCAAGACATGATGCTCAGACACTGCTCTACCATCTTTTCCCTGCCATGATGAAACTCCCCTTTGAGGCTTAAAGCCAAAACAAACCTTTCCTCCCATCAGCTGCTCTTGGCAGGATGTTTTGTTCCAGCAACGATAAGGTAACAACACAAACTTTCTCACATTCACTCTTATATTCATATACTTTCTCTCTCTCTCTCTCTCTCTCTCTCACACACACACACACACACACACACACACACACACACACAAGCCTTGGGGAAAGGAGACTAGATAGGCAGAGACAACAGGCAACACTATGGGGTCCATGGCCATTCGCTCATTTAGGAAGCATACAAAAGCAAACTATGGTATCACACTGATGTGAGCAGTTATAATCCAATAAAAGGATACATGGCCAGGGTTCCTTCTCTGAGAGCCCTAGCTCCCAGTCTAAGGCCTGCTATGTCTACCTGGCTCCTTGTCAGGCTCTTAAGCTCAGCCCTACTTCATTCCTATCCCCTTAAAACATGGTGCTATGATGTCTACCCACCTTCAAGCCACAACCTAGTGCCTCCCCACAGACTCCCCATCATCTCCCAACTGGGCTGGCAGCAGCCACATCAGGTATCACTAGCCCCAGCCCACCACCACCCTCTAGGCCTGCCTCAAAGCACTGAGAGGCCCCAGGGAAGATGGATCTGGCAGAAGCCAGGGTTGCCTGCCTCCTTGAGGCACAGGATTGGCCCTGAACCTTCCATAAACTGCACGTTGGTCAGATGCCACCAGACCCTTCAGGTCACTGCTATTCTGTCCTGACATCCAGGAGGGCCTGTCAAGAAACTCCTTGTTGGGCTGGAGAGATGTCTTAGTGGTTAAGGCATTTGCCTGCAAAGCCAAAGGACCCAGGTTCAATTCCCCAGGACACATGTTAGCCAGATGTACAAGGGGGTGCACATGTCTGGAGTTCGTTTACAGTGGCTGGAAGCCCTGGCGTGCCTTCCTCTTTCTCTGTCAAGTAAATAAATAAATACCAATAAAATATAAAAAACTAAGAAAGAAAGAAAGAAAGAAAGAAAGAAAGAAAGAAAGAAAGAAAGAAAGAAGGAAGGAAGGAAGGAAGGAAGAAAGGAACTTCTTGGTGCCACCAGAGACCACAATGTAGCTCCTATGGGACCTCCCTCATGTGGCTGTAACTCACCTGAGGAGCTGTTGCCCCTGGGGCAGTGTCTGGACCCAGATCACGCTCTGACCCCCATGGCCATCCAGGAGGGCAATTGATCTCTGAGTCTGCAGGCTCCAGATGTGTACCAGGCCACTCTGAGATCTGTTGCAAAGGAGACAGGTGCAGGCAGGGACAAACGCTGGAGTCAGCGGGCATCCTGAGCTTGCTTCAAGCATAGACCACATTAAGCAAGTGAACGCAGGGACTTTGGCTGCAAGTGACTTGACTTGAATAGACAATGAGCTAATCCTGAACTAAGGGTCAAACAGGCCTCCCTTCCAGCAAGGGCAGCCAAGAAGTCCTCAAGAGTCTTGATGGGAATTCCACTGGCAAACATAGTGCCCTTCACCAGCACTTAAGATTAATAGTAAATTCTGTGTAGCCAGGTCCCCTGACATTACCCTGGGCTTGGGGCAAAGCAGCTGCTACTCACCCTGAGAAGAGCAACGGTCTCTCCAGAGCCTGGGACCCTTCACAGAAGCACAGGGCATTCACAGCTGACTGCGTGCCTCGCAGGACAAACTGTGGGTCTGGTGGTGGTGGTGGCGGTGGGACAAGGGAAGCCATGCGAGGCAGGGTGGAGTCACCTGAGGACCGAGGAAAGACTTATGAATGATGGAGCTCTTTATCCTCTGAAGGTATCCAGGAAGAGGTATTCAGGATACTGCCCAGTTCAGGGCTCCCCACTTCTGCCCCTTCTGGGAGGAGACTCTGCTCCCCACAATGCTGATATGATACAGGGCTACAGAAAGTAGTAGAGGCCATCCTTCCCCCAGCTGCTGCTTGTCACTGCTCCTGCTGAGTACCTGGAGCCTTCCCTATTTTGCCCATCAACTTCTGGTACCACTAAGGTACCAGGGCTGTAGCCACTCTGGCCATGAGTTCCCTGTACCCCCACTGCCTCTACGGTTACATGTGCATTGCTGGTACAAGGGTCCACTGCTTGGGACTGAGCATAGCTCAGTAGCAGAGCATCTGCCTAGCATACTTAAGGCTCTGGGCTCTATTCCCGGCATTGCAAAAGAAAAATACTTGCAGGCACAGTGGCACACACCTTTAATCCCAGCACTCGGGAGGCAGATGTAGGAGGATCACCGTGAGTTCCAGGCCACCCTGAGAATACACAGTGGATTCCAGATCAGCCTGGACTAGAGTGAGACCTTACCTCGAAAAAACCAAATAAATAAATTAATTAAATATTTTTTGCTTGGCCAAATGTAATTTAGACTTTGAAGCTTCTTGTAGGTCCATCTATTCACTTCTCTGTAAACCTCAGTTTTAGTAAGAATTCTAAGTCAGTATCACTCCCACCCCCAATATCTGCCCAACCTCAAAATCTGACCAGGCTCCTCAGCCTCTACTACCCCTTGGGTAATCTCTGACCTCCCTGGCCTACCCTCAGCCAGAACCCCCCAGATCCCTGATGTCTCCTATTTTTCATTTTCCATGCACTGCCCCCATTTGCTCCCTGCTATAAATTCCCACTTGTCTACACTGCTCAGAATTAGGCCTAATCTCTCTCCCCCAACCACAAAAACCCACTGCTATAGTCAGTGTCCCTATCATAAGAATCCATGAGTCATCCCTTCAGACCCCCACATCTACGTTAGTATCTCTCAGCTCCAGCCCCCATACACTCACAGTGTTTGTCCCTGACACCCAATGGGCAAGCCTCATTCCCATGTCTCTGTGTGAGCCTCCCGTCCTTTACCTCCCAGCAAAATTGGCCTCTCTCCTTGAGCACCTCTTCTCTCCCCACAGCAGCACAGTAATGACACCTTGGGACATGTATTACTCTTATCCCATGGCCAGTTTAGGGGATCCACGTCATGTTGGCCTGCTCCCTGCAGCCCTGGTTGGGTACCCCCTTGTGAAGAGTCAGCACCTTTTCTTTGGGAGAACTGAGGCAAGGAATGGTTGGGCAGATCCCCCAGATCCCTGGACTCAAACCTGAAATGTTCTTAATCTTGTGTGCCACTGAAGGACAGAGCTATGAGGAGTGTGGGAGGAGGTGGGGCCAATTCATCTGGTCCCACCCACAGGACTGTTGCCCAGCTGACAGGCCACTCCCTGAATCAGAGGGTCTGTGTTGAAAACCACCTAGGGTCCTTCCCACAAAGGAGAAGCTTCCAGTGCTCCTTAGAGCCTAGCTCACCCACTCAACCCTGTCTGTAGCACACCCACAGCACCCTAATCCCATAGGTGGCTTCACAGGTAGGGATAGCCCCAAAGCCACATGCCAGGCTGAGAGTATAGGAAAAAGGCCAGGATCAGGTTATCAGAGGTGCTGCAGCAGTCTGCTTTGGGGGTCTCTTCCACTAGGCACTGGCATACATTCTGTTCCACCCGCCTGCAGCCTGCACAGCAGGGAGGGGCAGTCATGCCCAACTGTCAAATGTAACCAGAAGGCCATGCATGGACAGGAGAAGAATGGAATAAAGGAGACAGGCAGAATTCACTGAGCAAGGAGCCTTGGCCAGAAGGCCAACATGAGGTAAAGGGACTACAAGCAGTGAGCAAGTGCAGAGGCAGGAGAGGAAGGGCTTCTATGATAGGTGGCCCACACAGGGTAGCTCCATCAGGTATATCCTCTACTGCCCATCTACCCCATCCCCTTACCTTCTCCCTCTGTTATAAGAAATGCATGCACAGGCTCTGAATCACAACATGTGATGGGGACATACAGCAGCCAGCGCCAGGTTCTCAAGACATCACCAGTGCCTGCCAAGATAGACTGGGAGGATGGAGGTCAGAGCTACACTAGGCAAGGCCAGTGAGGTCTGTGGCCATGTCAGGGGCATGAAATTAGACCTTTGCCCAGGCCCTACCAACCTGGCACAGGTGCCACCAGGGCCAAAATATTTCTAGGCTCTCTGATTCCACCCCCCTGGACCCTGCCTGCCTCAAGGGCTTTTTAAAAAACTTTTATTTTGCCGGGCGTGGTAGTGCACACTTTTAATCCCAGCACTCAGGAGGCAGAGGTAGGAGGATCGCAGTGAGTTCGAGGCCACCCTGAGACTACATAGTGAGTTCCAGGTCAGCCTGGGCTAGAGTGAGACCCTACCTCGAAAAACCAAAAAACAAACAAACAAACAAAAAAACTTTTATCTTATTTATTTATTTGAGAGAGCAAGAAAGAGGCAAAGAGAGAGAGGGAGAATGGGTGTGCCAGGGCCTCCAGCCACTGCAAACAAACTCCAGATGTATGCACCACCTTGTGCAGCTTGCTTATGTGGGTCCTGGGGAATCGAACCGAGGTCCTTTGGCTTTGTAGGCAAACACCTTAAGTGCTAAGCCATCTCTCTGCGGGTCCCCCCCCCCCTTTTTTTTTTCTTTTTGAGGCAGGGTTTTGCTCTAGTCCAGGCTGACCTAGAATTCACTATGTAGTCTCAGGGTGGCCTTGAACTCACAACAATCCTCCCAATTCTGCCTCACTGGGATTAAAGGTATGCACCATCACACTCAGCTTTCTCAAGGGCTTTTAAAGAGAATGAGGTTACCATGCATGTATGCCATGCACATATAAACAACCAAGTCTCATTTTTTCTATTTTTGCGGGTGTGAATGTAGGGGAGCTTTAGCTAAACAACTCCTCGCCTTTGTTTTGTTTTTATTTTTTCAAAGTGGGTCTCATTCTAGCCCAGGTTGACCTGGAACTCTGTAGTTCCAGTCTGGCCTCAAACTCATAGTGATCCTCCTGCCTCTACCTCAGAGTGTTGGGATTTAAGGTGTGCGCCACCCCATGCCCAGCTAACACCTCACCTTTGGATAAAAGTTGAGTAACTTCCCAAATGTAAGGGTGGCTTCCTGCTACAAGATAGACACCTGACCTCACACTGCTTGTGGACCCATGCTGTGGCTCTGTGCCCTGAAGAGTCTCAAATGCTGGAGAGGCTGCCCTTTGGAAAGTGGCCCAGAGGGTATGTCCAGAGGACAACTGTTAGTCCTTCAAAGCCCACCAATGCTGTGCAGCCAGATACAGGGCTGCAGGTAACAGCTCTCCAGGGGACCAAGAACACAGTCTGTGAAAGCAACTGCACAACAGAAAAGCAGCAAGGCCAGGACAAGGACTCCTGCCACAGGAGCCCAGGAAGTGGAGCTGACAGCTCTGCAGGCTCCATGTGTAGCTCAAGTATGGCACACATTGTAGCTGCACACACACGCATATATGAACAGACTCACATATGTACCTCCAGATGTATTCTATATATAAATACATACAGACCCTTAGGCACATTCCCAGGCACACATGCATACTTGTGCCTACATGCCCTCATGTACGCACATACATGCTCATGTACACATTCACATATGCACACAGTGCATACCTCACACATATCTACATGTATACACATGTAAGAACACACACACAGGCAGCATGGCGGTCTTGAGCAGTGCCAGCTGAAGCCCAGCCCACACTTGCCACCTGCCTGCGGCATGGCAAGAGTTTCCAGAACCTCACAGCAGAAGGCTCATTGTAGGTGATGCAATCAAGTTCTCTATTGTTTCTCCAGAAATGCAGAGAACAAACCCATCAGGTTGTTACAAGAGCTGAAAAGCTCAGGCCAAAATGATGCATCAGCAATTAAGGGCTCCATCAATTCAGGCAATTAAAATAAATGCTTTATTTGAAAACTAATTAATTCTACCTTCATATTTTCCCCATGACAATATCCTATGGTTACTTGATTTATGACATCTAATTATTCTTCATTAATCTAATTGAGAATAGCTGCATTATCCCATCTCCCTTGGACTCTAGTTGCCCAGGGCAGAGGCCAGTGTGGCACCAGACTTGTGGTGCTGTGTGTGTGCAGCACCCTGCTCTTAACCCTCATCTTTTCCTCCTGCAGGGTAAAGGAACTACAAACTTAATCCAGAGCACTCTTTGATTTTGCTTGCTCTATGAGATGTCAGAGTGAGACAGATTATCTAAAAAATGTAAAGAAAAGACAACCTGACACAATTTGTGAAACTCTGACAGCCTTTTCTACAGATTCTCCCAATACCCTGAAAGCCCTCCAGGTCCTTGGCCCACACACGGTGAATGATGACAGCATCTCCCTGGGCATATCACAACAGCATCAGCGTGGCCTCAGGATTATCCTTATGGAGAAGGGACCCCCTCTATCACCCCTAGATGTGTTGTCATATGTGGCTAGGGCATTTTCAGGCTGTTGGGTATAGCTTGGCCCAGGTTGACTCTAGATATCCGCCAGGCCTTTGAGGTCTTACAACCCATGACTAGTCTCTAAGCCCTCTCATTTCACTACTATAGGACTGTTATTCACTAGGAAGTTTCAAAATCAGTGAAGAGCACCATAAAGCAAGTCCCACACACCGCTTCTGCCTGGTCTACCCCACAGGGTCCCACCTGTGTATGTAACTGCATAGGCTGCTGGAGGCACCTCCGAGGGACCTTCAAACCCCACCCCCACCCAGCACTGTACTCTGCATTTGTGTGGGACAGACTGCTGAACGCTTTTGAGTACTCCACACTCAGCAGACTGGGCAGGTGTCATGTTCTAGTGTGATAGGTGCTCATAAAAGTGCTGATGAGAGTCCAGCATGATGACTCATGCCTGTAACATCAGCACTCAGGAAGCTGAGGCAGGAGGATTGCTACAAGTTTGAAGTCAAAATGGACTACAGAGTGAGTTCTAGGCTGACCTATGTAGCAAGATCCTATCTCAAAAACAACAAAATGTTGTTGAGACAGAAAATAAGATAATCTTCAATGAAATACTCTGTAGATAAAAATGTCTAAAACGGGGACTGGAGAGATAGCTCAGCAGTTAAGACACTTGCCTAAAAAACCTGAGGAGTCTGGTTCAATTCCTTAGTACCCACAAGGTTGAGCATGCATGTGGAGTTCATTTTCAGTGACTAGAGGCCCTGCCATGCCCATTCTCTCTCCTTTTCTCTATCCCTTTCTCTCATAACTAAGTAACTAAATTAATGAATAATATTTTTAAAATATATTTTATTTACTTGTTTGAAAGAAAGAAAGAGGCAGAGAGAGAAAGGGGGGGGGGACAGACTGGGCATGCCAGGCCTCCAGCCACTGCGAAAGAACTTCAGATGCATGCGCCCCCTTGTGCATCTGGTTTACATGGGTCCTGGAGAGTCAAACCAGGATCCTTTGGCTTTGCAGGCAAACGCCTTAACTGCTAAGCCATTTCTCCAGCCCCAAAGAATAATATATATATATATATTCCCCCCCCCCCAAGGTAGGGTCTCACTCTGGCCCAGGCTGACCTGGAATTCACTATGTAGTTTCAGAGTGGCCTCAAACTCATGGCAATCCTCCTGCCTCTGCCTCCCGAGTGCTGGGATTAAAGGTGTGTGCCACCACGCCCAGCTTGAATAATATTTTAAAAAATATCTAAGATGCCGAACGTGGTGGTTCATGCCTGTAATTCCAGCACTAGGGAGACAAAGGTAGGAGGACTGCCTTGAGTTTGAGGCACCTGAGACTACATAGTGAATTCCAGGTCAGCCTGAGCTAGAGTGAGATCCTACTTCAAAAAAACCTATATATGCCAAACACTAAGTCAAAAATCCAACCTACCCGGTTGGTAAAATGCTTGCTGTGCAACCATGAGGACCTGAGTTCAATCTCCAGAACATATACAAAGAAAGCTGGGCGTGATGGCACAAATTTGTAATCCCAGAACTGGAGAAGTAGAAACAGGAGGATTCCTAGGGCTTGCTGGCCAGCCAGCCTCCTTGGTGAGTTCTGGGCAAATGCCAGACCCTATCTCAAACAATGTGGATAGCGTTCCTGAGGAACAACATCCAAGGCTAACCTCTGAACCATACATACACAAAAACACAATCCAGTCTAGTAAGACCCATAGCTGGCACCTCCTCTGAGGTTGATGGCTGCACCAGAACCTAAAATCTAGGTTCTCACGGCATCTGGGGCAGGGGGAAGTAGGAGGCAAAAGATGAAGCTTAGGCCTCCAAGCCTCCCAGCATAAAGCACAATAGGCTGTATGCACAGCTTGTGCTGGGTTAGTCTGGAACTAAACCCACACTCACTGGGGCCAGAAAGATGCAGGCTGCAAGTGTTTGCCCCAATTCATACTAACTTGGGAATGCCCCAAAACTTCAGGCTATCTTCTCAAAAGGTGCTCCTGCCTAGGTGTTAGTCAAATAACAGATAAAGTTTCATGGTCAAACATCACTGAAGGAGGGGCTGGAGAGATGGCCCAGCTATTAAGGGGCTTGCCTGCAAAGCCTAATGATCCAGGTTCAATACCCCAATACCAGATGCAGAAAGTGATGCATGCATCTAGAGTTCGTTTGCAGTGGCTACAGGTCCTGGCACACCCATCTGTCTCTCTCTTCTTCTCTGCTTGCAAATATATATAGATAAGAGATAGATATATAGATATAGATACATATTTTAAAAAATCACTGAAGGAGCTAAGGACTTGGCTTAGCAGGGAAGAGCTCTTGCTGCGCAAGCATTAGGACCTGGATTTAATTTCCAGCACACACATAAAAAGCCAGTGGGGATGAACTGCAGCACCAGTGCTGAGGGGAACAGAGAGTGCTGGGCTACCTGATCAGGCAATTATCCAAAAAATGGGGAGTGGAAACCAACTGCCCTCTAATTGGACTGGAGGCCTGCTCCATGGGAGGGAATACATCCCTGCTACTGAAAACTTAAAACAGGGGTAGTCATGAGCCCTAGGGGTGTAATGTCTGCTGCTGTCTGGCTAAATGGATATACTATGCTCATTAAAATGCCCAATAAGCATTTCTCTTAATGTTCATACCCTTATATTAATGCTACTCTCACTTTTGGTAGAGAACCTTCTCTTTTCAGATGGCAGTGACTTTGGGATGACTTCCCACGGTGCTGGGAAGAAGTGACAGGAGTACTCAGCACTGCAAAATCTCTATCACACCTTCCAAGGCTCAGGGTCCATTGCAGAAGAGATGGCAGGAAAAATGTAAGATCCAAAGGAAGGGTAGGACTCCTTATAAAGTGCTCCCCCCAGGCACAAAATGGCCTGGAAAATCATGACCTCACAGTGCCTGACACTACCTACACAAGACCATCATAAGAGGAGGAAAAGATCATGACATCAAAATAAAAGAGAGACTGATTGAGAGGGGGAGGGGATATGATGGAGAATGGAGTTTCAAAGGGGAAAGTGGGGGGAGGGAGGGCATTACCATGGGATATTGTTTACAATCATGAAAGTTGTTAATAAAAAATAAATTAATTTTAAAAAACGGGGGAGCTCCAGATTCAGTGAGAGAATGTCTCAAGGAAATAAGGTGGAAGAGAGATAGAGAGCACTCGTCATCTTCCTCTGGCCTCCACATACATGTGCATATGGGGCATCTGCACACATACATGTATGCAACATACACACACACACAATAAAAGATTTTTACAAGGCTGGGCAGTTAAAGGTGCTTGGTTGCCAAGCCTGTTAGCCTGGGTTCAATTCCTCAGTACCCACATAAAACCAGATGCACAAAGTGGCACATGCGTCTGGAGTTTATTTGCAGCCCTAGTGTTTTTCTCTCTCCCTCTCAAATACATCAAAATATTTTTTAAAAAACAGGGCTGGAGAGATGGCTGAGTGGCAAAAGAAACTTGTTTGCAAAATCTGATGGCCTGGATTTGATTCCCCAGTACCCATATAAAGCTAGATACACCAAGTGACACATGCATCTGGAATTTATTAGCAGTAGCAAGAGGCCCTGGTGCACCCATTTTTTCTCTCTCTCCCCCTCCCACCCTCCTTGTAAAAAAAGGGGGGGGGGTTCCGGGTGTGGTGGCGCACACCTTTAATCCCAGCACTCAGGAGGCAGAGGTAGGAGGATCACCATGAGTTCGAGGCCACCCTGAGACTACACAGTTAATTCCAGGTCAGCCTGGGCCAGAGTGAAACTCTACCTTGAAAAATCAAAAAAAAAAAAAAAGGGGGGGGAGCTGGTCATGGTGGCACATGCCTTTAATCCCAGCACTTGGGAGGCAGAGGTAGGAGGATCACCATGAGTTTAAAGCCACCCTGAGACTACATAGTGAATTTCAGGTCAGTCTGGACTAGAGTAAAACCCTACCTTGAAAAAACAAACCAAAACAAACAAAAAAATCACTTAAGTAACCAGGGGTGGTGGCACATACTTGTAATAATCCTAACACTTGTGAGGCTGAAGCAGGACAGTCATGAGTTCTAGGCTAGTCTGAGTTACATAGCAAGACCCTTTCTCAAAAAAAAGCACCTATCTATCTATCTATCTATCTATCTATCTATCTATCTAATCTACCTACCTCATGCTGCTGGGTGTGTTAGCACACACCACTAATCCCAGCACTCTCAAGACAGACAAGGCCAGCCTGGGACTACAGCATGAGTTCCAGGTCAGCCTGGACTAGAGTGAGACTCTACCTCAAAAGAAAAAAACAAAATAAAACAACAACAAAAAGAAAAACCCACCAAAGTAAGAAAAATCAAAGATCTGGGCTGGAGGGATGGTTTAGCGGTTAAGGCGTTTGCCTGCAAAGCCAAAGGACCCTGGTTCCATTCCCCAGGACCCACGTTAGAGTTCGTTTGCAGTGGCTGGAGGCCCTTGCATGCCCATTCTCCCTCTCCCTCTCTCTCTCTTTCCCTCCCTCCCTCTTTCTCTGTCAAATAAACAAACAAACAAATAAATAAATAAATAAATAAAAATATTTTAAGAAAACCACAGATCTGAAGGAGAAGAACCACTTTCTTCGGTAGAATGGTCACTGGTAGCTGTCCATGATCCAGTAACTCTCCCTCATGCCTGCTCATGCCATGAAGGCAACCCTAACAAAACTCAGTGGATTATAACAAGAGACCTGAGCAGGATGTGGTGGCTCACATTATAACCCCAGCACTTGGGAGACTAGGACAGGAAGATCACCCTAAGTGTGAGGCCAGTCTGGACTACACCATGAGTTTCAGGTCAAGTCAGCCTAGGCTAGAATGGGAGGGAAAAATCACACATTTGAAAAAAATCCAATCTAGTAAAAGGTTGTTGAGAGACAGGTTTATATAGTACCCAAATATTGCTCTCCTAGGTACTCTTTTATGGTTGCTAATCACAAAAAGAAATCGTACCTTTACAATGGAGACATCTGGCTGTCACCACCCTCCCCAAATGACAGAAGTTGGCGCCACCAACAGGCATCAGTATCTCCTGATATGATGTGATAAGACACCATGGCACTGTCCTCATGAATCTCTGCCAACAATGTTCAACCTGAGCCTGGCCATGAGGAAATATGTTCAGACACAGGGCACTGCACAAGACAACCAGCTTCGACTCATAAAAATGGTCAAAGTCAAGAGAAACATAGATGATGACTCTTATTAAAACAGACTTAAGGGCTGGAGAGATGGCTTAACCGTTAAGGTGCTTGCCTGTGAAGCCTGTAACTCTGGTCCCACAGGGGACCAAAGACTCCAGAATAAGGAGATTCAGGCTCAAAACAAGACCAGACAGAACAGCAATGGGGTGGTTCATCGGCTCCATTAAAACTTTGCATGTTTCACTTTGACCTCCCTCTATAAGTGAGCAACTCCTTACCACTGCCACCTGTGTGTGGAGTGTCATTAGGACATATACACATGCATATACCATACACACACTGCACTAAACACACATTACACACACATATAGACATACACACACAAGAATTAGCCAAGCGTGGTGGCACACACCTTTAATCCCAGTACTTGGGAGGCACAGATAGGAGGAATGCTGTGCAGTCAAGGCCAGCTTGGGACGACTGAATGAGTTCCAGGTCATCTTAGGCTATAGTGAGACTCCACCTCAAAAAAAAAATTTTAAAAGGGAGGTCTACAAAGAACATTTGGGGAAATATGAATATAGACCACAGATCACATAAAATTATTCAAAAAAAATCTGGTAATAGAACAGCAGACAACAGAGAAAACAAATATATCAATAGAAACTCAATACAAAACAAAGAAAAATATTGAAATAAATGACTAGAGAATCAGGGACTTGTGGAATAATAATGAAACATGAAACATACAGAACAGTAGAGTTTACAAAAGAGAACAATAAATAATAAAAAAATAGTTTAAAGGGGGGAGTGGCTGGAGAGAGGGTTCAGCAGTTAAGGCATTTGCCTGCAAAGCCTAATGACCAGAGTTTGATTCCCCAGTACCCACGTAAAGCCTAGATGCACAAAGTGGCGTTTGCAGAGGCTAGAGGCCCTGGTGCACCCATTTTCTCTTTCTCTCCTCTTTTTCTCTCTGCTAACAATAAATAAAAACTTAAAAAAAAAAAAAAAAGCTAAGGCTCGGGCTAGAGAGATGGCTTAGCAGTTAAGGTGCATGCCTGAGAAGCCTAAGGACCCAGGTTTGATTCTCCAGCTCCCATATAGGCCAGATGCACCTGGTGGGCATGTCTCTGGAGTTCATTTGCAATAGCTAGAGACCCTGGCACACCCATTCTCTCTCTCTCTCTCCCCCCCCTCCCTCCCTCCCTCCCTCCCTCCCTTCCTTCCTCCTCTCTCTGTCTCAAATAAATAAATAAATAAAAATAAGCTAAGGCTGGAGAGATGGCTTAGTGGTTAAGGTGCTGCCTGCAAAGCCTAAGGACACAATGTTTGATCTCTCTCCAGATCCAATGTAATCCAGACACACAAAGGTGACACAAGTGCAATGTTGCACACGCACACTAAGTGGCACAAACATCTGGAGTTCGACTGTAGTGGCTGAGGCCCTGGTGTGCCAATTCTCTCTCTCTTGCTCTCTAAAAAAAAAAAAGTAATAAGCTAGACATGGGGCTGGAGAGATCGCTCAGAGGTTAAGGCATTTGCCTATAGAGCCTAACAACCCAGGTTGGATTCCTCAGTACCCACATAAAGCCAGATGCACAAAGTGGCACATGCATCTGGAATTCGTCTGCAGCGGCTGGAGGCCCTGGTGCTCTCCTCTCTCTCTCTCTCTCTCTCTCTGCTTGCAAATAAATGTATTATTTTTTAAAAAACTAGCAGATGTGGTAGTGTACGCCTTTAATCCCAGCACTGGGAGGCAGAGGTAAGAGGATTATCATGAGTTTGAGGCCACGCTGAGACTACATAGTGAATTCCAGGTCAGCCTGAGCTAGAGTGAGACCCTACCTTGGAAAATAAAACAAAACAAAATAAGCTAGGCACTAAAGAATTAGAAGAAGAAGGAGGAGGAGGAAGAGGAAGAAGAAGAAGGAAGAAGAAGAGGTGAAGGAGGAGGAAAAATACTGCATATTATCCATGAGAAAATTAGGGCAAAATAGAGAGATTCTCAGATGAGGGAAGATGAGAATGTCTCGCCAACAGATGAACACTGAAAGAAATGCTGAAGGAATTTTTTGGGCTCAAAAGAAATGACACCAGGAAGAAGTGTGGAATTACAAGAAAGTAAAGGAGAAATGGCAGGCATAGGGGGATATAAAGGATAGCCATCTCTTCCATGAGCGCAGTTGAAATTAGAACGTTGTCTGCTGAAGCTGCGACATGGCAGCCCTGACATGAAGATGGGAAAGTGGGACCTTGGTGGCTTTAAGTTTTTATTTGAAATGGAGATGGCTCAGTGGAGAAAGTACTCATGGCTCAAGCCTGAGCACCTAAGTTTGATCCTCAGATCCATGTAAAAGGCTGGAAGCTGCTGGGAGTGGTGGTATACACCTTGAATCTCAACACTGGGAAGGCTGAGAATCACAGTAAGTTCAAGGGAAGCCTAAGGCTAAAGTGAGACCCTACCTGGAGGAAAAAAAAAAAAAAACAAAAAAACAAATACACAAAAATCTACAAGCCTGAGAACATAGTAAATTCCAGTTCAGCTTGGGCCAGAGTGAGGCCCTACCTTGAAAAACCAAAAAAAAGCTACAATCCCCCCCCCCCAAAAAAAAAAAAAAAAAAAAAAAACGAACAGAACAAACAAACTAGAATCCAAGGTGGGTTTCTGTCATCCCAGCACTATGACTGGGACATGAAAGGGAGAGATAGGAAATGCTTGTCTGGCGCAACAAAACAATAAAGCAAAATCAAGAGAAACCCTACCTCAACTGAGATGGATCAATGAGGATGGACGAAAAGTTGCGCTCTGACCTCCACAAGTGTACAAGTGTGCTGCTGTGTGTGCACCTGCACCTCACATGAACACATAAGCACAGGCACACACACAATTTTTTTTTTTTTTTTTTTTTTTTTTTTTTTGGTTTTTTTGGTTTTTCACTCTGTAGTCTCAGGGTGGCCTTGAACTCATGGCAATCCTCCTACCTCTGCCTCCCGAGTGCTGAGATTAAAGGCGTGTGCCACCACTCCTGGGCACACTAAATTTTTTTTAATTGAAATAAAAAAAACTACTCCAAGTGACTGAAACATTAAGTATGCACATTTCAATTTCTAGAGAAACCATTAAAAACACAATAACTAAAAACCCAATAGAAAAATTAGAATGCTTGAGAATACCCAAGTAATTAAAAAGGAAGGCAAAAAGGGAGGGAGAGAAGAATAAAATAGAAAGGAAAAAAAAAAAAACAGACCTAATTAAGGCCATACTAGCCAAGTGTGGTAGCTTGCACCAATGATCTCAGCACTTGAGAGGCTTCTGACCTTTTTTAATTTCTTAAATCAATGTTTTATAGTTTTCATTGTATAATGTTTTTCATTTCCGTTGTTAAATTTATTTCTGTGTATTGGAAGTAATATAAATGGGATTGTCTTCTTGATTTTTTTTATCTACTTGGTTATTAGTCTATAGAAGCACTAGTGATTTTTATATGTGGTTCTGGAATCCTTAAACTGTACTGAATTAGCTTAATCAATTCCAATAGTTTTTGGGCACTCTTTAGGTTTTTCCATATATAAAATCATGTCAGGGATGGAGAGATGGCTTAGCGGTTAAGGCACTTGCCTGCAAAGCCAAACAATGCATGTTATTCGGGCATGGTGGCACATGCCTTTAATCCCAGCACTCAGGAGGCAGAGGTAGGAGGATCACCATGAGTTTAAGGCCACCCTGAGACTACAGAGAGTTTTCCAGGTCAGCCTGGGCTAGATTGAGACCCTACTTCAGAAAACCTGGACTGGAGAGATGGCTCAGCAGTTAAATGCACTTGCTTGCAAAGCCTAATTATCCAGGTTTAATTCCCCAGTACCCACATAAAGCTGGATGCACAAAGTGACACACATATCATCTGGAGTTCATTTTTGGTGGTAGGAAGCTTTGGCATGCCCATATTCACTCTCTCTGTATGCTTCTTTCTCTCTGTCTGTCTCTAAGTATGTATGTATAGTATGTATGAATGTATGTATGTTTTTATATATATAACTTTTTTTGGTTTTTCAAGGTAGGGTCTCACTCGAGCCTAGGCTGACCAGGAATTCACTATGTAGTCTCAGGCTAGCTCAAACTCACAGCAATCTTCCTACTTCAGACTCCCAAGTGCTGGGATTAAAGGTGTACACCACCATGCCTGACAATAAAAAAATATTTTTAAAAAGATTAAGTTTCAAAAATGGGCTAGAGAGATGGCTTAGCAGTTAAGGCATTTACCTGCAAAGCCAAAGGATCCTAGTTTGATTCTCCAGGACCTACATAAGCCACATGCACATGGTGGTGCATGCATCTGGAGTTCCTTTATAGTGGCTGGAGGCCCTGGTGCGCCCGTTCTCTCTCTCTCTCTGCCTCTTTCTCTCTCTCATATAAATAAATAAGTGGTTTTTTTGTTTTGTTTTTTGTTTGTTTTTAAGCAATGCAAGGAAGGATTTATTTCAGCTTAAGTTTATAGTCCATTATGGCAGGGATGGCATGGTGAGTCATATGCAGTCCATAGTACGGAAGAAGAGAGCCACGGATAGTCTAGGACCCCAGCCCACAGATGATGCTGCCTCCAGTTAAGGTTGATCTCCCACCTCAAATAACCGAATCAAGGTAATTCCTCACAGGCATGTTCAGAGACTCCTTTCCTAGGTTACTCTAGGCCCTGTCAACTTGACAATAGATATAAATGATCACCAATTCCTTTCCTTTAATTTCTTGGAGGAGTTAGTTCTTTAAAGGTTTGGTAGAATTCCACACTGAAGCCATCTAGTCTTGGACTTTTCTTTGTTGAAAAGACTTTACTATTAGCTGGGTATGGTGGCCCAAGCCTTTAGTCCTAGCACTTGGAAGACCAAGGTAGGAAGATTGCAGTGAGTTCAAGGTGGTTATAGAATGAGTTCCAGGGGCTGGAGAGATGGCTTAGCATTTAAGGTGCTTGCCTACGAAGCCTAAGGACCCTTGTTCAACTCTCCAGATTCCATGTTAGCCAGACACACAAAGGTGAAACAAGTGTAAGCTTGCATATGCCCACTAGGTGGCACAAGCATCTGGAGTTCAACTTCAGTGGCTGATGCCCTGGCACTCCAATTCTCTCTCTCTCTGAATAAAATTCAAAAAATTAAAAAAGAATGAGTTCCAGGTCAGCCTGGGGTAGAGACCCTACCTCAAAAACAGCAATAAAATGTGCTGGGAATGACTTTGTTGTTATTGAACTAATTTCATTGTTACCGGTTTATGTTTTTATTTTGCTATTTTTCAGAGGGTTTTGTTTGGTTGGTTGTGAGGTAGGGTCTTGTTCTAGCCCAGGCTAACCTGAAATTCACTATGTAGTCTCAGGGTGGCCTTGAACTCACAGCAATCCTCCTACCTCTGCCTCCCAAGTGCTGGGATTAAAGGCGTGTGCCGCCTCGCCTGGCTACAGCTGGCATTTTTATGTAGGCTCTGGGTGAAACTGAATCCTCATGCTTGCATACTGATATACAATTGTCACTGTATAGTGGCCAATTACAGGTTCTGACTTAAAAGTCTGTTATATCTGAGTATAGTGATAGCTACTCTGTTTGTTTCCGTTTGACTAAAGTATCTTTTTCCATCCCTTTACTCTCAATTTTCCTTTTGCTTTATATGTTTATTTTTTGATTTTTCAAGGTAAGGTATCACTCCAGTTTAGGCTGACTTGGAACTCATTCTGTAGTCACAGGCTGGCCTTGAACTCACAGTAATCCTTCTACCCCTGCCTCTTGAATGCTGGGATTAAATGCATGTGCCACCACATCCCTATCCCTTCATTCTCTGAGTTCCCTGTAGGCAGCATAGAGTTGGGTCTTGTGTTTTTAACCATTCAACTAACATATATAGTTTTGTTTTTGAGGTAACATATCACTCTAGCCCAGGCCTGGAATTCACTATGTAGTCTCAGGCTGGCTTCGAACTCACCTCAGCAGCCCAAGTGCTGGGATTAAAGGTGTGTGCCACCATATCTGGCTAATCTATATTTTTAATTGGGGAAATTAATTTATTTACATTAACAGTTATTAATGGGCTGGAGAGATGGCTCAGCAGTTAAGGCACTTGCCTGCAAAGCCTAAGGACCCAGGTTCAATTCCTCAGTACACATGTAAGCCAGATGTAAAAATGGCACATGCGTCTGGACTTCATTTTGCAGTGGCTAGAGGTCCTGGCGCACCCATTCTCTCTCTACTCTAAGTGTCTCTCTCTCTCTAAAATGAATAAATTAAAAAAAATTTAAGTTATTACTGACTGAACATGGTGGTGAATGCCTATAAGCCCAGTACTCGGGAGACTATGAGACAGGAGGTAAGAATTTGAGGCTAAAAAAAAAAGAATTTGAGGCTAGCATGAATGACATAGCAAAACTTGGAAGAAAGGAAGAGAGGATGGGAGGGAGGGAGGGAAGAAGGGAGGGAGTTAGGAAGGCAGGAAGGAAGGGGGAAGGGAGGGAGTTAGGAAGGGAGGGAGGGAGGGAGGGCAGGCTATTATTAACAACCTGTTCCTATCATTTTGTTAATTATTTTTGTTTTGTGTATCCCTTTTCTCTTTTACTGTTAATCTTTGTGGTTGAATGGTTTTCTGTAGTGATAAGATTTGATAACTTTCTTTTTCTCATTTGTTATTCTACCAGTAAATTTTTTTCTTTGTTTGTTTGTCTTTTGGTTTTTGGTTTTTCGAGGTAGGGTCTCGCTCTTGCCCAGGCTGACCTGGAATTCACTATGTAGTTTCCGGGTGGCCTCACACTCACAGCGATTCTCCTACCTTGGTCTCCTGAGTGCTGGGATTAAAGGCATGTGCCACCATGCCTAGCTTACCAGTAAGTAAGTTGCTTGATGTCATTTACCCTTTTGCTTCTAACTGTAGGCCTCTGTTCCTCTTAAGGCTGGTCTAGTGAAGTCCCTCAGTTTTTGCTTATCTGAGAAAGAAGTTATTTCTTCTTCATTTCAGAAGAGTAACCTTGCTAATAAATTTTCCTGGCTGGTAGTGTTTTTCTTTCAGCACCCTGAATAAATCATGCCACTTTCTCCTGGCTACAATGTCTCTACAGAGAAATCTGTTAGTCTAATGGAGATATCCTTAAATATATATTTTGATGGTTTTCTTTTAAAAATTGTTTTTATTTATTTCAGAGACAGAGAGATAGAATGGGCATGCCAAGACCTCTAGCCACTGCAAACGAACTCCAGATGCCTATGCCACCATGTGAATCTGGCTTAAGTGGGTACTGGGGAATTGAACCTGGGTCCTTAGGCTTCACAGGCAAGCACCTTAATTGCTAAGCCATCTCTCCAACCCTGATTTTTTTTCATTGCTGTTATTTGTTTTAGTTGCACGCCTTTAATCCCAGCACTCAACAGGCTAAGACAAGAGGATCACAGAGAGTTTGAGGCCACCCTGAAACTACATAGTGAATTTCAGGTCAGTCTGGGGCACAGTGCAAGACCCTACCTCAAAAAAACTAAATATGGGCTGGAGAGATGGCTTAGCGGTTAAGCACTTGACTGTGAAGCCTAAGGACCCTGGTTCGAGGCTCGATTCCCCAAGACCCATGTTAGCCAGATGCACAAGGGGGCGCACGTGTCTGGAGTTCGTTTGCAGTGGCTGGAGGCCCTGGCACACCTATTCTCTCTCTCTATCTGCCTTTCTCTCTCTGTCACTCTCAAATAAGTAAATAAAAATAAACAAAAAATTTTAAATAAAAAAACTAAATATATATACCTATATATTTTTTAAACTTATTTTTGTAAGGAAAGAGAGGTGGTAGGGGAAGAATGAATGGGCATGCCAAGGCCTCTTGCCACTGCAAATGAACTCCAGATGCATATGCTACTTTGTGCAACTGACTTTATGTAGGTACTGGAGAATCAAACTCAGGCCAGCAGAGTTTGCAAGCAAGGGCCTTTAACCGCGGAGCCATCTTTACAGCCCAAGAATTCTTTGACTTTTTTATTATTGTTTTTGAGTTAAGGTTTCACTCCAGCCCAAGATGACCTGGAACTCACTCTATAGTCCCAGGCTGGACTTGAACTCACAGAGATTCTCTGCTCTTGGCCTCCTGAGTGCTGTGGTTAAAGGCGTGTGCTACCAGCCTGGCTACAGACTTGACAGACTGATCACAATGTGTCTTGAGGACTCTTCGGTTCCGCTTAATTGGATTCTTTGAATTTCATGGATCTCAGTGTCCACATCTCTCCTAGGATTTGAGAAGTTTTTAGCTATTATTCTACTAAATATGCCATCCACACTTTTTAGCATCTCTTCTTCCTTTGAAGCGCCTGTGATGTGTTTATTTACTGAATGGAATGTCATAAGTGGCCTTACTTGCTCTTTTCTAGTCTTTTTTATCTCTTCCTCCAAATGTATTAATTCCAAAGATGTGTCTTCAAGTTCAAAAATTCTTTCTTCCACTTGATCCAATCTATTGTTGTGGCTCTTGATTATATTTGTTTCATTCATGGAATTACTTGACTGCAAGCTTTTATTTGGTCCCTTAAAAAATTATCGTGTATGCCTTTAATCCCAGCAACTCAGGAGGCAGAGGTAGGAGAAATGCCATGAAACCACCCTGAGACTACATAGTGAATTCCAGGTCAACCTGGGCTACATACAGTGAGATGCTACCTCAAAAAAAAAAAAAAAAATCTCTTTGTTGAATATTGTATAAAAAGCCTGAAGTGCTTTCTTTTTTTAAAAAATATATTTTTGTATTTTCAAACAGAAAGAGAGAGAGAGAAAATGGGCATGCCAGGGCCCCTAGCCACTGCAAACGAACTCCAGATGCATGTGCCATTTTGTGGATCTGGCTTTACGTGGGTACTGGGTAATCAAACCCAGATTGTTAGGCTTTGCAGGCAAGCGCTGAGCCATCTCTCGAGCCCTTGAAGTGCTTTCTTGATTCTATTCTCTTGTATCTCATTAACCTTCCTTAAGATCATTTTTGTGTGTGTTGTATGAGCATGTATATGCCAATGTGGTGCCCTGTGCGCTTACCTGCAGTGGCCAAAGGAAAACATTGGGTGTCTCCCTCCATCATTTACCCATCTGTTTTTCTATGTGACAGTCTCTTTCTGATTCCAGAGGTTTGCAGTTTGCAAGCCCAGTGGTTCTGTGCTCCCCATAGGACTGGGATTATAGACATAAATAATTACACACAGCTGTTTATGTGGTGTGGCGGTTTGATTCAGATGTCCCCCATAAACTAAGGTAGTCTGAATGCTAGTCTCCCCAGCTGATGGCAACTGGAAATTAAAGCCTCCTGGAGGCAGTGTATTGTTGGGGGCAGGCGTATAGGTGTTATAGTTTACCATGCCAGTGTTTGGCACACTCTCCTGTTCCTGTTGTCCACTTTATGTTGGCCAAAGGGGTGATGTCCACCCTCTGCTCATGCCATCGTTTTCCCCTGCCATCATGGAACTTCCCCTTGAGTCTGTAAGCTAAAATAACCCCCTTTTTTTTTTCCCCAAGAGCTGCTCTTGGTCGGGTGATTTCTGCCAGCAATGCGAACCTGACTGCAACAATAATGTTGGTACTAAGGAGTAGTGTCATTTGCTGCTAGACACCTGACTGTGTGGCTTTGGCCTTTTGGAGCTGATTTTCAAGAAGACTGTAGATGAATTTGAAGCGTTGGCCTAAGAGATGCCTTGCAGTACTGTAAGTACAGCTTGATGGACTATTCTGGACAGAGTTGAAAGGCCTGAATGCAGTAAGAACTATGGATTGTGAGGTTTGGCTTATGATGATGAGAAAGAGCTTTTCCTGGACTGGGCTAGCTGTTTGTGTGAAAAGCTTGCTGTTATAGCCGTGTCCTGAGAAGTTGTACAGGGTTCTAGTGTGTAGAAATGGACTGGTGTGAGCAAAGGGATAAGACACAGAAAAAATGAAATCTTTGGGCCTAAACTGCTGCCTGTCCACCTGCAATTGTCCTGTTCTTCAAAGTCTGCTTTATTCTCCCCTAAATTAACCAATTGGCACCCCACTTGGTATTGTGGAGGATAAGAAATGCAGGAAAGAGAGGGTTATTGAATTTGCAACATGATCTTGTGTTTTGGAAACAGCCATAGGAAATGTGAAGCGGGTTTGCTGGATTCCTGCATGGAGACCTCATGGCGCTGAGACGATGTACCATGGGTTGCAGTGGAGACCCAGTGGAGATGCCAGGACCACGAGATGGCTGCTAAGGAAAGCTGCTGGCCCCAGATGAAGTTTTCCAGGACTGTGAGTAGCCTAGCTGGAGAGGCAGAATTGGAAGTCCAGGGACTTGTTGTTGGTTAGAATTATCAGACACGAAGATTTGTCACTGACTAGAGTTGTTGGACTTGGAGCTGTAGAATTTGATGTTTGTCCTGTTCAAATCTTGTATTGGTTGAATATTCCTTTGCTATGCCCAATGCCATCTTTTGCACTGTGAGTGTTTATTCTGTGCCATTATGGGTTTTTTTTTGTGGATTTTTTTGGTATTATGGCTCAGTTAAAAGACCTTGGATTATGGGGATGTTTGAACATCATTAGGACTGATAAAAACTGTGGGGACCCTAAAGTCATACTGAATGCATTGTATTTTATATCATCTATAGATATCAGTTTATGGGGGCCAGGGGAGGAATGTTGTGGTTTGGTTCAGGTGTTCCCCATAAACTTAGGTATTTCGAATGCTAGTCTCCCCAGCTGATGGCAATTGGAAATTAAAGGCTCCTGGAGGCAGTGTATATTGTTGGGAGCAGGCTTATGGGTTTATAGCCAGTTTCCCTTTGCTGGTGTCTGGCGCACACTCCTATCCCTATTGTCTACTCTGTGTTGGCCAGGGGATGATATCGACAATCTGCTCATGCCATTGTTTTCCCCTGCCATCATAGAGCTTCCTCTTGAGTCTATAAGCCAAAATAAAACCTTTTTTTTCCCCCAAAAGCTGCTCTTGGTAGGATAATTTCTGCCAGCATTGTGAACCTGACTGTAACATGTGGGTTCTGGAGATTCAAGTCCAGTGGTTCCAGACCTCCACAGGTCCTCATGCTTACACAGGATGCACACTAACCCACTGAGCCATCTCTCTTGCCTAAGACCATTATTTCTTAATTTTTTCCCAAGTATTTACTAATTTTCCTTTGGAGACAAGGTTACTGGAGAATTACTGGGCTCCTCTGAGGGCATCATGCTTCCTTTCTTTTTCATGTATGTATGTGTCTTGTGTCCCTTGTTACCTGTATATCTAGTACAAAAGTTGCTTCCTCCAATTTTATGGAGAGTTCCCTCCCTCCACAGGGTGACACTTTTTCATTAGATGGGAACTTGGTTATCTGTTTGGTATGGTGTTAGCTTTGCATCCAAGTAGACACAGCAGTGTGGTTTTTGTATAGTTTCTTCAAATGTGGTGCTAGCCCACAATGTCTGTAGTGGTACAGTGGTCTAGGCTATGGGTATTTGTGACTGTAGTAGTGTAGTATGGCTTTGCTAGGAGTAAAGCTGCTACCTGGTAGGCTGCTGGACCATATGCAGGGGCCTGCAATGCTATAGGCCAGTGCTGTGTGGCAGGCTCTCCAGTGTACAGGGCTGTCAGACAGGGTTTGCACATTTGTGGGCATTATGGGTTGATCAACTATGCAGCAGACTTACCAGTGGGGTACAGAAGCTTCTTGGTCTGTTGGGCCAGGCTCAGGTGTACACTGTTATTGTGGGCTGGACAGCAGTGGAGCTGACATTTAGTTGGCTAGGAAGTTATCACAGGTGTCCACAGGCCTATCATGCCCAAGGTTCTATGTCAGCTTCCCCTCTGCGCAAGTTCAACTGTTCCCTGGGGCTTGGGGTACCACAAGGGTTGGAAGCCAGGGTCTTGACATTTCTGCTAGGCCTGTATTTTCAGAAGTTGGGATTGTGGTGCTGCAGCCAGTCATATGAATATGAATGGGACAGAATGACAGCAAAACATCAAGAATGAAGATACATGTTGTCTAAGCGCCCAGGATGAGATGCATGCTAGCAGTAGGTTCAGTTTCAAGACGGCCTTGGGCCACAGCAGCTTAGTCATGGTGAGCTGAATGCATATGCCATGAGTTGCTACTCTGTGCATGACAGTCTTATGAATAAGATAACTCTTCAAATATTTCCAGTCTGTGGGAGACTCCTACGTAATCATCTATAGAGACCATGGGGACTGCTGCAGATTTCCAGCTTGTTCTTTCTTGTAAGCAGAATGCTGTCTTGGCCTCAGGTTGGTCTGAGTGGGGTCAACATGGGAAAAGCAGGGAGTCCTGCTCTCCTCTCTGGTGCTATGTTGCGTTTTCCTGCCCCTTAGAGATCTTGCTGTTTTCCTGCTCCTCTTCCAGAGGACATTTTCAGTCACCCCAGTCAGAACATAGTCAATTTGTTCTTTGTTGTATTTTCTTTTTGTAGGGGATGAGCAACAGGCAACTCCACTTGGCTACCTTGCTGACATCACTCTTCTAGAGAAAAATTTTTTTTAATATTTATTTATTTATTTGCAAGGAGATGGGGGGGAGGAGAATGGATATGCCAGAGCCTCTAGCCACTGCAAATGAACTCCAGATGCACGTGCCACATTGTGCATCTGGCTTTATGTGGGTACTGGGAAATCGAACTTGGGTCCTTAGGCTTTTGCAGGCAAGCGCCTTAACTGCTGAACCATCTCTCCAGCCTGAAAAAAATTTTTTTTACTTTTTTTTTTTTTAACAAGGTATTGTCTCACTTTAACCCCAGGATGACCTCAAACTCATAGCAATCCTCCTACCTCTGCCTCCTAAGTGCTGGGATTAAAGGCATGTGCCACCTTGCCCATTAATTTATTTTTTTAATTTGCAAGCAGGGAGAGATGAGAGAGAGAGAGAGAGAGAGAGAGAAAATGAATGAGAATGGGTGCAGCAGGGTCTCTAGCCCTGCAAAAGGTTTGCAAATGAACTCTGGCTTTACATAGGTACATAGAATTTAACCCAGGTAACTACTTTGCAGGCAAATGCCTTAACTGCTAAGCCATCTCCCTAGCCCACGTGCCTGGAAATTTTAAGCATTAAAATATTACATTAGAAAACAAAAAAGGTGGAATGGAGAGATAGCTTAGTGGTTAAGGTGCTTGCCTGCAAAGCCAAAGGATCCAGGTTCAATTTCCCCAGGACCCACGTAAGCAAGATGCAGAAGGTGGCACATGCATCTGAAGTTCATTTGCAGTGACTGAAAGCGCTGGTGTGCCCAGTCTCTCTCCACCTGCCTCTTTCTGTCTCTCTCTCTCAAATAAAATCAAGAAAAAGAAAGGAAAGGGGAAAGGAAAGGGGAAAGGAAAGGAAAGGGAAAGGAAAGGGAAGGGGAAGGGGAAGGGGAAGGGGAAGGGGAAGGGGAAGGGGAAGGGGAAGGGGAAGGGGAAGGGGAAGGGGAAGGGAAGGGAAGGGAAGGGAAGAAGGGAAAGGAAGGGAAGGGAAGGGAAGGGAAGGGAAGGGAAGGGAAGGGAAGGGAAGGAAAGGAAAGGAAAGGAAAGGAAAGGGAAGGGAAGGGGAAAGGAAAGGGAAGGGAAGGGAAGGGAAGGAAAGGGAAGGGAAGGAAAGGGAAGGAAAGGGAAGGAAAGGAAAGGGAAGGGGAAAGGAAAGGGAAGGGGAAAGGAAAGGGAAGGGGAAAGGAAAGGGAAGGGGAAAGGAAAGGGAAGGGAAGGGAAGGGAAGGAAAGGGAAGGGAAGGAAAGGAAAGGAAAGGGAAGGGGAAAGGAAAGGGAAGGGAAGGGAAGGAAAGGGAAGGAAAGGAAAGGGGAAAGGAAAGGAAAGGAAAGGAAAGGAAAGGGAAGGGGAAAGGAAAGGGAAGGGGAAAGGAAAGGGAAGGGAAGGGAAGGGAAGGAAAGGGAAGGAAAGGAAAGGAAAGGAAAGGGAAGGGGAAAGGAAAGGGAAGGGAAGGGAAGGAAAGGGAAGGAAAGGGAAGGAAAGGAAAGGGGAAAGGAAAGGAAAGGAAAGGAAAGGAAAGGGAAGGGGAAAGGAAAGGGAAGGGAAGGGAAGGGAAGGGAAGGGAAGGGAAGGGAAGGAAAGGGAAGGAAAGGAAAGGAAAGGAAAGGAAAGGAAAGGGAAGGGGAAAGGAAAGGGAAGGGAAGGGAAGGGAAGGAAAGGGAAGGAAAGGGAAGGAAAGGAAAGGGGAAAGGAAAGGAAAGGAAAGGAAAGGAAAGGGAAGGGGAAAGGAAAGGGAAGGGAAGGGAAGGGAAGGGAAGGAAAGGGGAAAGGAAAGGAAAGGAAAGGAAAGGGAAGGGAAGGGAAGGGAAGGGAAGGGAAGGGAAGGGAAGGGAAGGGAAGGGAGGGGAGAAAGGGAGAAAGGGAGAAAGGGAGAAAGGAAAGGAAGAGGAGAAAGGAAAGGAAAGGGAGAGGAGAAAGGAGAAAGGAAAGGAAGAGGAGAAAGGAGAAAGGAAAGGAAGAGGAGAAAGGAGAAAGGAAAGGGAGAGGAGAAAGGAGAAAGGAGAGAGGAAAGGGAGAGGAGAAAGGAGAAAGGAAAGGAAGAGGAGAAAGAAGAAAGGAAAGGAAGAGGAGAGACGAAGAGGAGAAAGGAGAAAGGAAAGGAAGAGGAGAAAGGAAGAGGAGAAAGGAGAAAGGAAAGGAAGAGGAGAAAGGAGAGAGAGGAAAGGAAGAGGAGAAAGGAGAAAGGAGAAAGGAGAAAGGGGAGGGGAAGGAGAGGAGAGGAGAGGAGAGGAGAGGAGAGGAGAGGAGAGGAAAGAAGAAAGGTACCCAATTTGGGCATGCACACTAGAAATCCCCATACTTGAGAGGATACAGCAACAGGCACCTAAGTTGAGGAGGGACAGCATGAACCACATAGTGAGTTCAGGTTAACTGGGCTTCATAGTGAGACCCTGTTTTACCTAAAAAAAAATAAAATGATTTTTTTAAAAAGTTTTTTTTTAAAAAAAAGGGGGGGCTGGAGAGATTGCCTAGTGGTTAAGCGCTTGCCTAAGGACCTCAGTTCAAGGCTCGATTCCCCAGCACCCACGTAAGCCAGATGCACAAGGTATTGCATGCATCTGGAGTTCATTTACAGTGGCTGGAGGCCCTGGCACGCCCATTCTCTCTCTATCCAGCTCTTTCTCTATCTATTGCTCTCAAATAAATAAATAAAAATGAACAAAAAAATTAAAATACAGGGGGCTGAAGAAATGGCTCAGCAGTTAAGGTACTCACTTGCAAAGCCTAAGACCCAGGTTCAATTCCCTAGTACCCACATAAAGCAAGATGCACAAAGTGGCCCATGTCTCTTGAGTTTGTTTGCAGCGGCCCTGGTGTGCTCTTTCTCTTCCTCTCTCTCTCTGCTTGCAAATAAATAAAAATATTTTAAAAAAAAATAGGGCCAGGCACAGTGGTGCACACCTTTAATCCAGCACTGGGGGGGGGCAGAGGCAGAAGGATCACAGTGAGTTCTAGGCCACCCTGAAACTACATAGTGAATTCCAAGTCAGCCTGGGCTACAGTGAGACCCTACCTTGAACCCCCCCCCCACCAAAAAAAAAAAATCAGGGCTGAAGAGATGGCTCAATGGTCAAAGGCACTTGCTTGCGAAACCTGCTGGTCAAAGTTGCACCTGCATAGAGCCAGATGAGCATTCATTTGCAGCAGCAAGAGACCTTGGCATGCCAATACACACCACACACACACAAATAAAACAAACTTAAAAAGTGGGCTTGACCTGGAAAGATGGCTTAACAGTTAAGGCACTTGTGTGCAAAGCCAAAGGACCCAGGTTCTATTTCCCAGTACCCATGTGAAGTCAGATGCACAAGGGGACGCATGCATCTGGAGTTTGTTTACAGTGGCTAGAGGCCCTGGCATGCCCATTCTCTCTCTCTCAAATAAATAAATATTTTTTAAAGTGGGCTGGAGAGATTGTTCAACAGTTAAGGTGCTTGCCTATAAAGCCTAAGGACCCAGGTTCAATTCCCTAGTATCCACATAAAGCCAGATGCACAGGGTGGCACATGCATCTGGAGTTTGCAGTGGCTAGAGGCCCTGGCACGCTCATTCTCTATCTGCCTCTCTCTCTCTCTTTCAAATAATATTTTTAAAAAGTGGGCTGGAGAGATGGCTTAGCAGTTAAGTGCTTGCCTGTGAAGCCTAAGGACCCCGGTTCGAGGCTCCGTTCCCCAGGACCCACGTTAGCCAGATGCACAAGGGGGTGCATGCATCTGGAGTTCGTTTGCAGTGGCTGGAAGCCCTGGCGCGCCCATTCTCTCTCTCTCTCTGTCTCTTTCTCTCTCTCTCTGTCACTCTCAAATAAATAAATAAAAAATGAACAAAAAAAGTTCTTGTAAAAAAAAAAAGTTATAGGCCAGGCATGGTGGTACATGCCTTTAATTCCAGCACTTGGGAAGCAGAGGCAGAAGGATCGTTATGAGAGTTAAAGGCCACCCTGAGACTACATGGTGAATTCCAGATCAGCCTGGGCTACAGTGAGACCCTACCTTGAAAAAAACCAATAAATAAATAAATTTATAGGGCTGGAGAGATGGCTCAGTGGTTAAGGCACTTGCCTGCAATGCCTAATGACCTGGGTTTGATTCCCCAGTACCCACATACAGTGGCAGGAGGCCTTGGTGTGCCCATTCTCACTCTCTCTCTGTGTTTCTGTCTCTCTCTCAAATAAATAAAACATTTTACAAACAAGAGGAGAAATAAATTACACTTACTAAAGAGGGGTTAATCACACAGACACCAGGAAGATTAAAAGGATAATAAACAAGTACTAGGGGCTGGAGAGATGGCTTAGCAGTTAAGGTAGTTGCCTGGGAAGTCCAAGGACCCAGGTTCAATTACCCAGTACCCACATAAACCAAATGGACATGTGTTTGGAGTTTGTAATGGCTAGAGGCCCTGATGCTCCCATTCTCTCTTTCTGCCTCTTTCTTGCTCATAAATAAGTAAATAAATAAATAAAATCTCTCTCATAAATAAATCTCTTTCTCTCTCATAAATAAATCTCTTTCTCTCTCATAAATAAATACAAGATTCAATACACATAAATTCAGTATTTTAGGTAAAAATGAACGTTGGGTGAGGAAAGATATTACCTGAATAGCTTTACATTGATTAGAGAGACTGCATATTAAGTTTTGTGTTACAATGCCCTACATGCTAGGGAAGTGCTCTACTATGGAGCCAAATATTGCATGTTCATGTAAAATCCTTATAAAAGCAAAACAAACACCAACCTGACCCACAGTGACCACACTGACATATCCATCTCAACATTTTTTTAAAAAATATTTATTTATTTGAGAGAGAGAAAGAGAATGGACATGCAAGGGCCTCTAGTCACTGCAAATGAACTCCAGATGTGTGCATGCCCTTGTGCATCTGGCTTATGTGGGTCCTGGGGAATCAAACCGGTGTCCTTAGGCTTCACAGGCAAATGCCTTAACCGCTAAGCCATTTCCCCAGCCCCCCATCTCAACATTTAAAGATGATATAACACTTGCTCTGTACAATTTCTCCCAGAAAAACTGAAAAAGACAGAACATTCTAAAAAATATTTATTTGCAAGCAGAGAAAGAGAGAAGAGAGACAGAGAGAATGGGTACACCACGGCCTCCAGTCACTGCAAATAACTCCAGATGTATGTGGCACATTGTGCATCTGGCTTCACATGGGTTCTGGGGAATCGAACCTGGGTCCTTAGGCTTTGCCAGCAAGTGCCTTAACTGCTGAGCCAGGCAGAACACATTTTTTGGGGGGAGGTAGGGTCTCACTCTAGCTCAGACTGACCTAGAATTCACTATGTAGTCTCAGAGTGGCCTCAAACTCACAGCAATCCTCCTACCTCTGCCTTCCAAGTGCTGGGATTAAAGGTGTGAGCCACCAAGCGTGGCTGACAGAACACTTTTAAACTCAAGCTAGTACTACCCTAATACCCAAACCACAGCAAGGTAGTACCAGAAAATCACAAACCAACTGCCCTCATCTATATAGATATAAAAGTCCTAAAGAAATGGCAAGTAAAATCCACCAATATGAAGGGATACACACTGGTCAACTGGAGTTTCTCTTAGGAGTGGAAAGTTTACTAGTCAAAAACCAATGGAGCTGGGCATGGTGGTGCACACCTTTAATACCAGCACTCAGGAAGCAGAGGTAGGAGGATCAACGTCAGTCTGAGGTCCAGGTCAGCTTGGGCTAGAGTGAGACCCTACTTTGAAAAAAACAAAAATCAATCAAACAAACAAAAACAAACAGATACAAACCATCTCATTCGCACTAAATAAAACCACCAGATCACATTGGTCTGACATATAAGTAGTATTAGACAAAAATCAACATCCTATCAAGAACACAAATGACAATGGTGAGGATGTGGAAAAAGAGGAACCTTCTACGCTGTTGGTGGGAATGGAAACTGGTACAGCCATTGTGGAAATCAGTGTAGAGGTTCCTGAGACAGCTAGAGTCAGATTTACCTTAGGACCCAGCTATAGCACTCCTAGGCATATATCCTAAGGACTCATCGCACTACCTTAGACATACTTGCTCAACCACGTTTATTTGTCGCTCTATTCACAAATAGCTAGGAAATGAAACCAGCCTAGATGTCCCTCAACAGATGAATGGGTAATAAAGATGTGATACATTTACATAATGGAATTCGATTCAATGGTAAAGAAAAATGATATTATGAATTTTGCAGGGAAATGGATGGATCTGGAAAGGATTATGGTAAGCATGATAACACAGGCCCAGAAAGCCAAACGCTGCATGTTCTCTCTCATATGTGGATCCTAGCTAACAAATGTTTAGCTGGAGTAAAAATCGGTAGCAGAGGCCAGTAAACTATAAAGGGGCTATAAGGGAAGAAAGAGAGGGGAGGACTTAAGGAGATGGCATTACATATATTTAAGTAGATGACCAGATTAATGGGGGTGCAATGGCCTAAGTGAGCTCATGGGAAACGACTGAGTAAAAGAAGGGTGGGGGGAGGGTTAATCAAAATTCAAGATGGGGCTGGAGAGATGGCTTAGCGGTTAAGTGCTTGCCTGTGAAGCCTAAGGACCCCGGTTTGAGGCTCAATTCCCCAGGACCCACGTTAGCCAGATGCACAAGGGGGCGCACGCATCTGGAGTTCGTTTTCAGAGGCTGGAAGCTCTGGAGTGCCCATTCTCTCTCCCTCTCCCTCTCCCTCTCCCTCTCTCTCTGCCTCCTTCTCTCTGTCGCTCTCAAATAAATAAATAAATAATTCAAGATGTTGCCAGGCGTGGTGGCACATGCCTTTAATCCCAGCACTCGGGAGGCAGAGGTAGGAGGATTGCCATGAGTTCAAGGCCACCCTGAGAATACAGAGTGAATTCCAGGTCAGCCTGGGCTAGAGTGAGACCCTACCTCGAAAAAAAAAAAAAATTCAAGATGTTATGAATAAACCATATGAAAACCTACTTTTTTGGATAATGGCACACCCAGAAACCATAGATTGTTACTAGAAAAATTTCAGTGCCAGGGATGGGATATATTCCAGTGAGTTGTTGACCAGGGAGGTGCCTGATGCCCCCAAAACGTTAAAGGCCATTGCCAAGATTCTTGGTTTCCCACCAGGAATAGATGGTAAGACCCTACTGCTGAAGACTCCACATGCTTTGGCTGCAAGATCACTGAGAAATCAAGCTGGAGCTGAGTTGAAAATCTCCTTGTAGGCCAGCTGACAGAAAGCTGGAAAAAGCTATGCTGCATGTAGCCCTATGGGAGACAGAAGTCATGAGCAGTGAAAACAGTGGGCACTGTAAGCCTTAAGTAGGGCCAACCAGGCCAAACGACTGAATGGGTGCAATAGTGGCATGTATGTCATGGGAGAAACCAAGCACTCTCTAATTGGACTAGAGACCTGCTCCATAGGAGGGAATACATGCCTGGTACAGAAAACCTAATCAAAAGCCTATGGCAGGGGAGGTTATGAGCTCTTGGGGAGTAATGCCTGCTACTGTCTGGCTAAATGCATATATTATGCTCACCAAACTGCCCTGTTCATACCCATAGATTAATGCTACTCTCACTTTTGGTTAGAGAAGCTTCTCTTTTCAGATAGCAGTGACCACTGGGATGACTCAAAAGGCACCGTAGTGCTGAGAAGTAACAGTGGATTGTTTAGCACTGAGACATCTCTATCACACCTTCCAAGGCTCAGGGTCCATTGTAAAAGAGGTGACAGAAAGAATGTAAAAGCCAAAGGAAGGGTAGAGCTGTTTACAATGCAATCTTCCAGGCACAAAATGGCCTGGATATCCATGACCTGGCAGTGACTGGCACTACCTACACAAGACCCTCATAATAGGAGGAAAGATGATGACATCAAAATAAAAGACAGACTACACTGAGAGATGGAGGGGATATGATGGAGGGCGGATTTGTGAAGTAGAAAGAGGGGGAGAGGAGGGACTTATCATGGTTTATTGTCTATAATTGCAGAAAATGTCAATTAAAAAGTTTTTAAAAATCAACATCCACTAATGACCTTTAAAAAAAACTTGCAGCATGGCCGGGCGTGGTGGCGCATGCCTTTAACCCCAGCACTTGGGAGGCAGAGGTAGGAGGATCACCGTGAGTTCAAGGCCACCCTGAGACTCCATAATGAATTCCAGGTCAGCCTGGACTAAAGTGAGACCCTACCTCGGAAAAAAAAGAAAACAAAAGAAAAACCAAAAAAAAACTTGCAACATGCATAATCCCTAAGAGAAAAAAAACTAATAAACCTGATTTCAGCATAACTGAATAAAGAAACTTCTGTTCTGTGAAAAATACTGTAAGGGGCCTGGGGAGATGGTTCAGCAGTTAAATCACTTGCTTACAAAGCCTGATGACCTGGGTTCAACTTCCCAGGACCCAAGCAAAGCTAGATGAACAAAGTGACACATGCATCTGAAGTTTATTTGCACAGCAAGATGCCCTAGCATGTACATACACACTCTTTCTCTCCAGCCTCTCAAATAAATAAATAAATAAATAAATATTTTCCCTTTCTTTTACTTTAGTATTTTGTTTATTTATTTATTTGAGAGAGAGGCAGAAAGAGAGAGAAAATGGGCACACCAGGACCTCTAGCCATTGCCAATGAATTCCAGACGCATGTGCCACCTTGTGCATCTGGCTTTCCATAGGTACTGGGTACTTGAGCCTAGGTCCTTTGACTTTGTCAGCAAGTGCCTTAACCACTAAACAATCTCTCCAGCTCATAAAGTTTTTTTAAAATATTTTTATTTATTTATTTGAGAAAGAGAGATACAGAAATAGGCAAGGGGAGACAGAGAGAGAGACAGAATGGGCATGACAGGGCCTCCAGCCACTGCAAATGAACTCCAGATGCGTGTGTCCCCTTCTGCATCTGGCTTATGTGGGTCCTGGGGAGTTGAGCCTGGGTCCTTTGGCTTTGCAGGCAAGCACCTTAACTGCTAAGCCATCTCTCCAGCCCTAAAGTTCTTTTTCTCTTTTTAAAGAAACTATGTAAGAAAATGAAAAGACATCGTGTGTGGCAGCACATGTCTTTAATCCCGGCACTTGGGAGGCCAAGGTAGGAGGATTGCTGTGAGTTCGAGGCCAGCCTGAGACTACATAGTGAATTCCAGGTCAGCCTGGGCTAGAGCAAGATCCTACCTCAAAAAAAAGGGGGAGGTCTGGACAGATGGCTTAGCCTTTAAGTCGTTTGCCTGCAAAGCCAAAGGATCCAGGTTTGATTCTCCAGAACCCACATAAGCCAGATGCACAAGGGGGCGCATGCATCTGGAGTTCATTTGCAGTGGCTAGAGGCCCTGGCAAGCCCATTCTCACTCTCTCCCCCTCTCCCTCTCAAATAAATAAAATGTATTAAAAAGAAGGGGCTGTTTATATTTGGCCAGCCAGGCCAAATGAGCGAACGGGTGCAATAGTGGCACGTCTGTTATGGGGGAAACCAACTGCCCTCTGATTGGACTAGAGGCCCGCTCCATGGGAGGGAATACATCCCTGATACTGAAAACATAAAACAGGGGTAGTCATGAGCCCTAGGGGTGTAATGTCTGCTGTTGTCTGGCTAAATGTATATACTATGCTTATCAAACTGCCCACTAAGCACATCTGTTTATGTTCACACCCTTATATTAATGCTACTCTCACTTTTGGTAGAGAATCTTCTCTTTTCAGATGGCAGTGACCTTGGGATGACTCAGAAGGTATCATGGTGATGGAAAGAAATGACCGTAGTGCTTAGTACTGCAATATCTCTACCACACCTTCCAAGGCTCAGGGTCTAATGCGGAAGAGGTGGCGGAAAGAATGTAAGAGCCAAAGGAAGGGCAGGACTCCATACAACATGCTCCCTCCAGACACAAAATGGCCTGGATATCCATGGCCTCACAGTGCCTGACACTACCTGCATAAGACCATCATAAGAGGAGGAAAAGATCATGACATCAAAAGTAAAAGAGAGACTGATTGAGATGGGGAGGGGGTATGATGGAGAATGGAGTTTCAAAGGGGTAAGTGGGGGGAGGGAGGGTATTACCATGGGGTATTTTTTATAATCATGGAAGTTGTTAATAAAAAAAAAAAAAAGAAGGGGCTGGAGAGATGGCTTAGTGGTTAAGATGCTTGCCTACAAAGCCTAAGGACCCAGGTTCGATTATCCAGGTCCCATGTAAGCCTGATTCACGTGGTGGTGCTTGCATTTGGAATTCGTTTGCAGTGGCTAGAGGCCCTGGCACACTCATTCTCTCTCTCTCTCTATTTCTCTCTGTCTCAAATAAATAAATAAAAATAAAACTATTTTTTTAAAAAAGGACAATATAGAGGGAGAAAATATTTATAGCTCATACATTTGGTAAAGGATTTATATGTTGAGGGACAGTATAGTTCAATGGTCAAGTGCATGTACAACATACACATATACCCCCATCCACCCTCCCTCACATACAACATTCAAAACCAATTTGAACAACAACAGCAGCAACAGCTGGTGTGGTGCCATTTACCTTCAATCCCAGCACTTGGGTGGCCAAGGTAGGAGGATCACTATGAGACTAGCCTGGCTAGGCTACAGAATGGTTCCAGGTCAGTCTGGGCTACAGTGAAACCCTGCTTCAAAAACAAAAAGAGCCGGGCATGGTAGCGCATGCCTTTGATCCTAGCACTTGGGAGACAGAGGTAGGAGGATTGCTCTAAGTTCGAGGCCACCTTAAGACTACATAGTGATTTCCAGGTCAGCCTGGGCTAGAGCGAGACCCTACCTCAAAATACAAAAGAGAAGAAAAAAAAAAAAAAGAATGAAAGAATGAATGAATGAATTTAAAATTTTTGCTATGGGTATGGTAGCATATGCCTATAATCCTTACATCAGGAGGATGAAGCAGAAGCATTGTTGAGAGTTCAAGGCCAGCCTGAGTTGTTACATAGTGGTTAAAGGTCAACTTGGGATACATATCGAAACCCTGCCTCAAAAACAAAACTGCAGTGGTGAGGCTGCTGCTCAATGTTGCAGCACTTTGCTAACATGCCCAAAGGCCTTGAGCTTGATGTTCAGCAATGGACTAATGGGGAGGGGAGAATATTCTTATTAAGTGGGTATGGTGGCTCACACTTGTAATCCCAATACTTGAGAGGCCAAAGCAAGAAGACTGCGAGTTCAAGGCTAGTCTGGGCTATCTAATGAGATGCTATCTCAAAACAACAACAACAATAACAGAAATTTCCAAATTCAGTAATAAAACTCACAAAACAAAACAAAAGTAAAAATAGGCAAAAAATGAAACAAATACTTTACCAAAATACAAGTGGTTGGCAAATGACACATAGTATCTTTGGTCATTAGGGCAATACAAATTCAAGCTCTAGTAAAATGTCAACACATACTATGTAGCCAAAATTTTTTAAAAAGCTGATTATTCCAATTACTGGAAAATATATGAAACAACTGAGCAGTCATGCCTTGCTAAAGAGATTCTAAAGTGGAATAACGTTTGGCTATTTTTTAAAAACAGCCTTAAACTGGAAACAACCCAAATGTCCATCAACAGCTGAACAAACAGTGGTATACCCACACAATGGAACATATCCATACTTTACTGTAAAAGGTAGGAAGTACTGACACACACTTCAATGTGAATGAATCTCACAATAATTAGAAAGACTAAATACTGTGATTCTATTTATATAAAATTCTAGGAAATACAAACTGACTGGCTGGAAGCCTGCAGAAGGGAAGTGCAGGAGGGGGAAGGGAAAAACATACAAAGGAACTAGAAGAAACTTCAGAGACAATGGACATGTTTAAGACAGTGTAGGGATGTCCAAGGTGATGAAAACTGTCAAACTGTCACTTTAAATATGTTCAGTTTATTATATATAGTACTCCATAAAAAAAAAAACAGGGGCTGGAGAGATGGCTAAATGGTTAAGGAACTTGCTTACAAAGCTTAATGACCCTGGCTCAATTCTTCAGTACCCACATAAAGCCAGATGCACCAAATGGCACATACATCTGGAGTTCATGTGCAGTGACTAGAGGCCCTGGCATGCCCATGCCCATTCCCTCTCTCTTTCCCCCTTTCTCTCTCCTCTCTGATTATATATATATATATATATTTATACACATATACGTATATATACATACATACATACACACACACACTCAACAACTAAACAAACCAATTAAAAATTCAAAAAAAATTATGATATTCTACCCAAAGATGTATAAGTGGTAAATAAACACAAAAAATGCAGTCAGGTTTGCATTGCTGGGAGAAATCACCCAACCAAGAGCAGCTTGTGAGAAAAAAAGAGGTTTATTTTGGCTTACAGGCTCCAGGGGGAAGCTCCACGATGGCAGGGAAATGACAACATGAGCAGAGGGTGGACATCACCCTCTGGCCAACATAATGTGGACCATAGCAACAGGAAAGTGTGCCAAACACTAGCAACAGGGAGCTGGTTATAACACCCATAAGCCCGCTCCCAAGAATACACAGCCTCCAGGAGGTGTTAATTCCCAAATCTCCATTAACTGGGAACCTAGCATTCAGAACACTTAAGTTTATGGGGGATACCTGAATCAAACCACCACAAAACCCATAATGAAATATCACTATATATCTATGAACAGCTAGAAATGAGAAAGAAAAATTGACAAAACCAAGTGTTCACAAGAATATGTGGCAACTGGAGCTCTTACATTGTTGGCAGAATACAAACTGAAGCCAGGTGTAGTGGTACATACCTCTAATCCTAGCACTCTGGAGGCTGAGGTAAGAGGATCATGTTAAGTTTGAGATCTGTCTGGGTCATAGAGTGAGTTCCAGGTTAGCCTGGGCTAGAGTGAGGCCCTGCCTCAAAACAGACAAAACAAAACAAGTTTAACAGTTTTCTACAAAATTAAAAATGCACAGAGCTTACAACCCAGTAATTTTACTCCTAGAACTTAAAAAGAAATGAAAAGCCAAAACCTATGCATGAATATTTATAGTTCCTTTCATGATCACTCCAAATAGAAAATAACCCAAATAACTATCCTCCAGTGATGGGCTAGTATTCAGCAATATTAAGGAACAAACTATTGATAAATGCAACAGTGAGGACAGATTTCCAGAGAATTATGGTAAGTAAAAGGCTACACTTTGGACTATGCTATTTATTTATTTATTATCATCATTATTATTATTATTATTTTGGTTTTTCGAGGTAGGGTCTCACTCTATCTCAGGCTGACCTAGAATTCACTATGGAGTCTCAGGGTGGCCTCGAGCTCACGGCAGTCCTCCTACCTCTGCCTCCTGAGTGCTGGGATTAAAGGCGTGCGCCACCACGCCCAGCTCTCAAAGGACTATGCTATTTATATGTCATTCCTTGAAAGGCAAAAATGAAATAGGGGCCAGGCATGTTATGACTATTGCTGTAAGCTCAAGGCCATGAGTTTGAGACCACCCTGAGACCACACGGTGAATTCCAGGCCAACCTGGGCCAGAGTGAGATCCTACCTTGAAAAATGAAAAAAAAAAAAAAAAACTTAAAATAAATGTAGTAGGGACAACAGTTTGCTGGCTACTGTGTCAGAGGAAGGGAGGGCCTCATTGCCAAAGGCTATAAGGAGGATACTGAGGGAATGAGTAACTTTCCATACCCTGGTTGTGGTGGTGCTGATATAGTCATGTGTTTGGAACTGTAATAATAAAAGATCCATGAGTCTATGCTGAAGTAAAGAAATGACTAAAGCTAGGTATGGAAGCATCTATAATCCCAGCCCATCCTTAACATTAACATACATTTATTTACTTATTTAAAGACAGAGGATATGGGTAAACCAGGCTCCTGCCACTGCAAATGAACTCCATATGCATGTGCCACTTTGTGCACTTGGCTTTACATGGGTACTGGGGAATCAAACCTGGTCCTTCAAATTTTGCAAGCAAGCACCTTTAACCACTGAGCTATCTCTTTAGCACCCCCCCCCCTTTTTTTTTCTTTTTGGTTTTTCGAGGTAGAGTCTCATTCTAGCTCAGGCTGACCTGGAATTCACTAAGTAGTCTGAGGGTGGTCTCGAACTCATGGCGATCCATTTAAAATAACCATCATCCATTTAAATTAACCATCTTACTTCCTTTGTAACATAGAGTTAATTACCAACCGTGTTTCCTAACCCAAGCCACTCATTTGGTGAAGCCCATTACCAATGATGTTTCTTGTGACTTTCAGAAGGTACCTTCTTTCGACACAAGCAGAGCAACATGCCAGGGACAGAAGGTCAGTTTGGTGCCCTCCAACCAAATCCATTTATTTTGATATGGAAAGATAAAGAATCCAGTGGTCTTGCAGGCCTGAAGGAAGACCACAAGGCCTATGACAGGCACACAGAAGATGGATATGGGGTATAGGTAGAAAGGGTTTGCTTCTACCTCTGCTGCCCAGCACTTTCCAGACTTTTCTGGAACAGGAAAGATGCTCCTTGGACAGACAGAGGCCTCCCAAATGAGAGGAGACAGCAACACCAAGGCCCAGAAGCTCAGAACTAGCCCTCACTGCAACTTTGGCCAGCATCCTAGCTCTCCCAGCCAGCCCTGGACACACTATCCACAGAGCTAGGCTGCAGCTGCATTAAGCTATCCAGCCAGTACTGTGAACCTTACTGCAACAGCCTCCTTATCTGTGAAGTGCGCAGTCATCAGAGGGTCAGGGGCTTCCAGTCTGTCATAAACCAGCCTCCACATCCTTTTCAGTCACTGGGACCACCAGCCCACTCAGGCCCCCAAAGGTCAGTATAGCTTCTGTGGCCTTGGCTGTGGGCCCAAGGCAGAGGTGGGAGTAGCCTGTCAAGAGATACCAAGGCTTCTGAGAGATAGTCCTGTTATAAATAACACCATGAACACAGCCCCTTCCCAGAGAGGCAAGACCTGCCCCTGTGCACTGCACAAATATTGTGCTCCAGCTAAAAGTGGGACAGGATAACAAGAACTTGGCCAGGTGTGGTGGCACAAACCTTTAATCCTAGCACTCTGGCAGGCAGAGATAGGAGGACTGCCATGAGGCCAGCCTGAGAATAGTGAATTCCAGGTTAACCTGTCCTGTACTAGATAGAGTGAGACCTTACCTCGAGAGAATTTAAAAAAAAAAAAAATCCCTACCCCACTACCTACCACCCATGGCCACAAAGAGCTGGACATGCTCCTGAACAGGGGCCACGTGCTGCCAGAGCCAGCCATAAGAGGTACCTGGGTCTGCAGGCCCAGCCCAGGAAAGACCCAGGGAGGTCAGACCAGCCACAGCCACAGCCCTGCCCATGCAGCCTCTCCCTGTTTGAGCCCGAGAAGCAGGTCTGTTGCAGCAACTCAGGCTGCACAAAGAAACCATTCCAGAAACGGGGCTCCATTTGGCGACTTAGAGTCAAAGGCGCACTTCATTGCTGCTTTCCAAATCCTGAGCATTGTCAGGGCCTTTTCCCTTTGAAGCCTTGCTGAGTGATTGAAGCGTCTACTTTCTGAGGGGCAGATAGCACTGGGCCAGTAATCTGACTCTAAGCCACTGGATAAAGGTAGTTTGTTTCCTCTCAGCCAGTCTGTCAACACCTCTTCAGTAATTAGCCCTAATTATTACAAAGGGCCAGCCTCCCATTCGGTTATTAAATCAGAAATAGTATCATGGCTGGGCATCTGTCAACACCCGAACTGGCGACCTTCGATTCATTGAATCCTCTGTCAGTCTCTTCCTTGGGAAGCGCCCAGGCAGGCAGGGAGGGTGGGTGCCTATAGCCTGGTGCTGAAACGAGACCTGGGCACCTTCCCTAAGGCTTTGAGGACACACTCCAATCACCATCTCCCCTCATTCCAGGGCTGACCAATGCCAATTTGCGTATATGTGGAAAGGGGCTCCTTTCCCCTGAGGGTTAGGTGCCCCAAGGCCTATATCCGAGCACCCTATCCAGAAGTGTCAGGCAGTCTGCAGCCTAGACTGATAGCTCAGCCCGAGGCCCAGGGAGGCCCTTTGCTATCTGTGCAGGGTTGCACAGGAAAACCTCCTGGGGTGGTGGGAACTAACCCCCAGCTGCAGGAAACTCCAGCCCGAGCATCCCTGCTGGTGGAACATCTCCTGGGAACTTACATTCCACACCAGGGTTTGGGTTCTAGCTGTAGTCTTGATTTCCATACTGGGCTAAAACACTGTGGTCCTGAAGGCCCTGGAGGAAGCATGACCACCTAGAGTCTGGGCTTGGGCCTCTGCTTCCCTCCAGGAGAAATGGGCCGATTGCTCCACAACTGAGGCCTAGTTCCCATCAAGCAAGGTGGTGCTGCCCCAGCCAGACTGATGGCATTACCTCTTTGGGGACAGTGTGCAATACCAAGCCCTCTAGGGCTCCTGGCCAGCAGTGAGCCCAGCAGTACCCATCCCACCAGGTCTTCATGGGTCCCCTTCCAATACTCCCAAAAGACTCCAGAGAAATAGAGGAGGGGCAACAGAGACCAAGACACAGTCCAGCTTTCTAATAGGTCTGGTCTGCTAGAGATAAAGCCTACCTGGGAGACTTGGGCCCCAAACAGAAACCATCACAACCCTTGTGCCAACCCACCAAGGACTTCTCTTCTACCCAGTGGTGCTACCACCAAGTCCCTCTCAGGTACTTAAACAGCTTGGAGTCCTTGTGGTCAGCAACTGTCACACCGGCAGGGCCAGGCTGACTGGGACTACAGGAGTGGGTTTCAGGAAGATAAAGACATGAACTGGTTTTCGTCCTTGTATTTCAGAAGCCTTTGTTGTCTGCAATGGCTTCCTGCAACTGTGGGTACTGAGGCTACCAGTCATGGACCAACAGCTGAGGAAATGCCAGGGTGGAGCTGGCTGGGCTTGCAGGGGCAGATGGGGACTCTGTAAATAGCACCTCAAACTGTACAGCTGAAGACATCCACTGCCCATGTCCATGGAGCCTATGAGATGGCAGGAAGGAGTCTAGTTAGGGCCCGTTTAGCCAGCCTGTCCTAAGACACTTAGGGGCAGATGTGGGAGCCCAGCCAGCAACAGGCCATAGGCCTTTCTATGTCTCAACATACAGAAAATCTTGCTGTTTTACAGAAAGTGTGACCATCCTTTGTGCCCAGTTTGCCAGGAGGCCAGATCCTACAACAACCATGTAGGTGTGGAGTAAGGCCTAGGGAAGGGGCTCAGTCCACTGGTGAAAGGGGTCCCTAGCCATGACAGTGGAGCACTGATAGGGACTTACCTACAAGTGCTCCATCCTCTGACACAGGTCACCTCAGACAGGGAGCTACTGTTACACCCACAGGGTGGCTAGGTGTGTAACCTGTGCCCTGATGAGCATGCACACCCATGTGCACTGTCAGCTGTACACATGCTTACAAATGCACGCCAATGACACATCCACTGCCCCGTCTACAGCAGGCATATCAGGGTAAGAGCCAGCCTCCTGCTGGCTCTGGATCTGCAGGAACTACAGGTGGACATGTTTCTTACTGAGGACCCCACATGAACAGTCCATGAAAAGGGCTCATCTCTATGGACCCCAACTTCCCACTCCCAGGATGCAAGATGTTACCTGGGCAAGGTGCCTCTGTTGGGTCCCCACTATGTAGTGCTTACCTCTTGTGGCCCTGGGGGAGCAAGGGACATGCCAAGGCCAATTATTCTCTCTGTGGGACCAAATGTATTCTTTAAAGTAGCCAAGACAGTCTAAGGAACAAGATGCATGTAAACATCTACCATAAAATCAAGACTCCTTATACGGAGCCCAACTACCAAGGGATAGACCAGACCAAACCTGTGAGCAGCTAAGGCCAGGCTGGGTCTGTGCCCTATGGAAAAAGGAGAAATGGGATCCTCTGCTAGTCAGGATACAACAGACTATGTTCTGGAACACACTCCCAACTCAGTGGCCTTACACATGAAAAATTTATTTCTTTCTCAGATTACATGTCCATTGTGCTAGGCAGTCTCTGCCCATCATGGGCCTCCACAGCAGACCCTCTGTCATTCCAGTCACACTAACAAATGGACTTTAGTTTAATGTCAAAGGCAACAAATGAGATTTTATGAAAACAGGACGGTACCACTGAACCCTCATGCAGGGAAAAATTTCTCAGGCTGATGCGATGGTTTAGTGGTTAGGACGCTTGCCTGTGAGGCCTAAGGACCCAGGTTCAACTCGCCAGTATCCACATAAGCAGATGCACAAGGTGGCACATGCATCTAGAGTTCATCTACAGTGGCTAGAGGACCTGGTACATCCATTCTCTCTCTCTGCCTCTTTCTCTCTCAAATAAATAAATAAATTTTTAAATTTAAAAAATTTCTCTTAAATACGTGCTGGAGAGATGGCTTAGCGGTTAAGTGCTTGCCTGTGAAGCCTGAGGACCCTGGTTCGAGGCTCAATTCCCCAGAACCCATGTTGGCCAGATGCACAAGGGGGCGCACACATCTGGAGTTCCTTTGCAGTGGCTGGAGGCCCTGGTGCACCCATTCTCTCTCTCTATCTGCCTCTTTCTCTCTCTGTCTGTTGCTCTCAAATAAATAAATAAAAATAAACAAAAAAATATAAAGGGAAAAAATGCCACTATTATTTAAAAAAATTTAAAAAATAAAAAATTTCTCTTAAATAAGAAATGAAATGAGCCTGTGTGCAGAACAGCTAGGAACTACATATTCAGAGCAGGAACTAGAAATCCCCAGAGGGGGTTTTACACATGGCACAAAGGGCTGCTCATAGCACTGTCCAAAATTGCAAAAATGGGGGAAAAAAACACTTCTGGCATTGTTCTAGGCTGAAATATCCCCCTAAATTCTTCCCCAGTACATACATCAGAAAGTGAAAATATCAGAGTGGGGCATGGTGGCACACACCTTTAATCCCAGCACTTGGGAGGCAGAGATAGGAGGATCACCATGAGTTGAGTTTGACGCCAGCCTGAGGCTACATAGTGAATTCCAGATCAGCCTGAGCTAGAGTGAGACCTTACCTCAAAAAGAAAAAAGAGAAAAAGAAAGGAAACTGAAAATATCTGGATAGTCTTTAAGGAAGTGATTTAGGTAAAATGCTGGCATTAAGAAAGGCCTGATCCAAAATAACTGGTGCCCTACAAGGGGTGACTAGGACACACACACACACACAGAAGGATGACCATGTAAAGAGATGGAGAAGATGATCACCTATAAACCAAGGAGAAGCCTCAGTAGAAACCACTCTGCTTGTACCTTGACCTTGGACTTTTAGGACCCAGAACTGTGGGGAAATGTATGTGCATGTTTTAGACACACAGCCTATGGTGCACAGACATCTTTGCATAAGCCCTTCTCTCCCTCCACAGCAACATCATCCAGCAATAGGAATGGACTTTTAGGACCCAGAACTGTGAGGAAATGCATGTGCACACATCTTTCCACAAGCCCTTCCCTCCCTCCACAGAACACCATCCAGCAATAGGAATGGCTGCTCACTCAGCTTAATATCAAGTAGCTCACCCTACAGAAACCTGTGAGACTCAGGTGCAGCTCTGTAGCTCCCTCTGCCCACGGTTGTGTAAGTGAGGTGACATGTATAACTTGTGGCTTGTTGTGGTCCTCCCCCTGCCTGATTGTGACATATGGAAGACCAACTGGAAGACCTATCATCACATAGCCCCCAGGGACTGCAGTGAACAGAGTATGTCCCAGCCTATCTGTGGTAAACATATACCTAAGCAAAAAAGGAGTAGTGGCCACTCAGGCCATTGAATCTAAGTTTTTATTACCACAGCTTAACCTAGCTGGCATTGATGGACACTATAGGAATGACACCTTTATTTGCCCTGCCCTCTACTGCTAGATCTCTGGAGTGTTGCAGTTTTTCTGTTCATAATGCAGTGACACCCATGAGGCAGTCACAAAGGCTCAGGCACCAGCCAAAACACGGTGGGTTTTAACCTTATTTACCCTCTTGACCACCAAGTGATAACCAACCATTTTAATAGCTCAGAGAGAACAGGTGAACTGAGGCTAGGTGTGACCAAACTTAAGTCCACTCTCAGAACCCACACACCATGATGGCACATCACTACGTATGGCACAAGCCTCCATACTGTGAGCAAGCGGTAAGAGCACACGCTGGCCTGTAACTGTTTTAAGCTAAAGTATGTTACACTCCCACTAATAGCATGAGGAGATCTATTTACCATACCTCTGGCAATTCTGGATACATAAACTTTTAAAATCCTAGAATCTCCCTTATTTTCCTATAGCACTGCTCTAGTTGGGTTCTGAAATGTCCCCCAGAAGCCTGTATGTTAAAGGCTTGGTCCCCATATCTTGATGAGAGATGGGGCCTAGAAGGTGGCTTTAAGACACTAAAGATGTGCCCGTGAAGGGGATATTGCGCCCTCAGCAACTTCTTTCACTTTTTCTCATTTTGGACATGAGGTGATTTGTTATACTATGTGCTGCCACCATGACAAGCTGCCTCACCACATATCCAAAAGCAATGGGGCCAGTCAATGGTGGACTAAAACCTCCAAAACTGTGAGCCAGTCTTTCCTTTATATAAGTTGACTATTCTATATATGTATTATGATAGCAAGAAATTAACACAAATACTTTTTAAACTTTATTTTCTTGCTTTATTTTTTTTCCACAAATACTTTTATGACTTAAAATATTGATATCTGTAATCCAACTGGAATATGTGCTAAAACTGAGGTAAGAGGATGGGGAGATAGCTCAGTAGGTAAAGCACTTGCCTAAAAGCATGAAGACTTAAGTTTGATTCCCAGAATCTACATAAAATGCCAGATATGATGGTACACACCTGTAATCCTAGACCTGGGGAGGAGGAGAAGACAGATTCCTGGAGTTCACTGGCCAGCTAATCTAGCCTAATTGGATGAGGTCCTGGCCAGTGAGAGACCCTGTGTGAATTCCAGGTCAGCCTGCAGCCTGAGCTAGAGCATCTCGAGACACTAGCTTGAAAAAAAAAAAAAAAGAGGTGAATGGGGGGGGGGTGCTGGAGAGATGGTTTAGCTTAGTTAAGACACTTGCCAGCAAAGCCAAAGGACCCAAGTTTGATTCCCCAGTGACCATGTAAAGCCAGATGCACAAAGTGATGCATGCACCTGGAGTTTGTTTGCAGTGGCTAGAGGCCATGGCCTGCTCATCTCTCTATCTGCCTCTTTCCCTCTCTCTCTCTCTCTCTCAAATAAATAAGACACCAATCTCACTGCTAATGTGAAGCACAGAATGTTGATGGGAAAACAATAGCTAAACTGTAAAAAAAAAAAAAAAAAAAAAAAAGAGGTGAATGAGGGCTGGAGAGATGGCTTAGTGGTTAAGGCATTTGCCTGTGAAGCCTAAGGACCCAGGTTTGATTCCTCAGTACCCATGTAAGCTAGTGTCTGGAGTTCATTTGCAGTGGCTAGAGGCCCTGGGGAACCCATTCTCCCTGTCTCTCTAATAAATAAAAGTCCTATAGGGACTGGGAATAGAAGGAACATATCTCAACATAATAAAGGCTATTTATGACAAGCCTACAGCAAACATATTACTAAATGGGGAAAAACTGGAAGCTTTTTCACTAAAATCAGGAACAAGACAAGGGTGTCCACTGTCCCCACTTTTATTTAAGATAGTACTGGAAGTCTTAGCCATAACAATAAGGCAAGAGACATACATAAAAGGGATACAAATTGGAAAGGAAGAGATCCAGTTATTTGCAGATGACATGAATTCCATGCATAAAGGACCCTAAAGAATCTACCAGCAAACTGTTAGAGCTGATGAACACCTATAGCCATGTAGCAGAATACAAAATAAACATACAAAAATCAGTAGCCTTCCTATATGCTAACAACAAACACACAGAGGATGAAATCAGAGAATCATTCCCATTCACAATTCCATTAAAAAAATAAAAAAGTACAGTGGGCTGGAGGGATGGCTGAGCGGTTAAGGCATTTGCCTGCAAAGTCAAAGGACCCAGGTTCAATTCCCCAGGACCCACGTTAGCCAGATGCACAAGGGGCCTCACGCATCTGGAGTTCATCTGCAGTGGCTGGAGGCCCTGGCGTGCCCAGTCTCTCTCTCTCCCTCTTTCTCTGTCAAATAAATAAATAAATAAATAAATAAATAAAAATATTTTTAAAAATAAAGTACCTTGGAATAAACCTAAGGAAGTGAAAGATCTCTACAACGCAAACTTTAAAACACTCAAGCTAAAAATTGCAGAAGACACTAGGAAATGGAAAACATCCCTTGTTCTTGGATCAGAAGAATCAATATTGTGAAAATGGCAATCTTACCAAAAGCAATCTACACATTTAATGCAATCCCCACAAAAATTCCAATGGCATTCTTCACGGAAATAGAAAAAACAATCCAAAAATTCATCTGGAAGCACAAAATATCTCGAATATCAAAAACAATACTGAGCAACAGAAATAAGGCTGGTGGTATCACCATACCTGATTTTAACCTATACTACAGAAACAAAGTAACAAAAACAGCATGGTACTGGCACAAAAGCAGACATGTAGATCAATGGAACAGAACAGAGGACGAAGATGTAAGCATCTATAACTATATAACTATAGCCACCTGATATTTGACAAAAATGCCAAAATATTCATTGGAGAAAAAGACAGCCTCTTCAGCAACTGGTGCTGGGAAAACTGGATATGTATCTGTAGAAGGATGAAAATAGATCCTTATCTCTCCATGCACAAGAATTAAGTGCAAATGGATCAAAGACCTTAAGATCAGATCTAAAACTCTGAAACTGCTAGAGGAAAAAGTAAGGGAGCTGAAAGAAAGCTGGAAGAAGCCATTCTACATGTAGTTCAATGGGAGAGAGAGAAATCACCAGTGAAGATACTCAACAGTGGACACTGCAAGCCTTATATTTGGCCAGCCAGGCCAAATGAGCCAACAGGTGCAATAGTGGCACGTCTGTCATGGTGGAAACCAACTGCCCTCCAATTGGACTAGAGGCCCACTCCATGGGAGGGAATATATCCCTGATACTGAAAACTTAAAACAGGGGTGTAACATCTGCTGATGTCTGGATAAATGTATACACTATCCTTATCAAACTGCCCAGTAAGCACTTCTCTTAATATTTATACCCTTATATTAACGCTACTCTCACTATGGGTAGAGAATCTTCTCTTTTCAGATGGCAGTGACCTTGGGATGACTCAGAAGGTATCATAGTGCTGGAAAGGAGTGACTGGAGTACTGAGTAACATCTTGATCACACCTTCCAAGGCTCAGGGTCTAATGCAGAAGAGGTGGCAGAAAGAATGTAAGAGCCAAAGGAAGGGTAGGACTCCTTACAACATGCTCCCTCCAGACACAAAATGGCCTGGATATCCATGACCTCATAGTGCCTGACACTACCTACACAAGACCATCATAAGAGGAGGAAAAGATCATGACATCAAAATAAAAGAGAGACTGATTGAGATGGGGAGGGGATATGATGGAGAATGGAATTTCAAAAGGGAAAGTGGGGGGAGGGAGGGTATTACCATGGGATATTTTTTATAATCATGGAATGTTAATAAAAATTGAGGAAAAAAAAAAGTAAGGGAAACCCTTCAACATATTGGTTTTGGCAAAGACTTTCTGAATATAACCCCAATTGCTCAGGCAATAAAACCACAGATTAACCACTGGGACCTCATGAAATTACAAAGATTTTGTATGGCAAAGGACACTGTGAATAAAGCAAAGAGGCAACCTACAGAACGGGAAAAAATCTTTGCCAGCTACACATCTGATAGAGGATTATTATCTAGAATATACCACGAACTCATTAAATAACAAGAAATCAAACAACCCTATTAAAAATGGGCTATGGAACTAAACAGACAGTTCTCAAAAGAAGAAATATGGATGGCATATAAGCATCTAAAAAAAGGTTCTACATCCCTAGTCATCAGGGAAATACAGATTAAAACTACGCTGAGATTCCATCTCACTCCTGTCAGATTGGCTACCATCATGAAAACAAATGATGGCAAGGACGTGGAAAAAGAGGAACCCTTCTACACTGTTGGTGGGAATGCAATCTGGTCCAGCCATTGTGGAAATCAGTGTGGAGGTTCATAAGACACCTAAAAATAGATCTATCATATGACCCAGCTTTAGCACTCCTAGGCATATATCCTAAGGACTCATCTCATTACCTTAGAGATACTTGTTCAACCATGTTAACTGCCGCTCAATTCACAATAGCTGGGAAAGGGAACCAGCCAAGATGTCCCTCAACTGATGAGTGGACAATGAAGATATGGAGGCCTACTCAGTGGTAAAGAAAACTGAAGTTATGAAATTTGCAGGAAAATGGATGGATCTGGAAAGGATTATGCTAAGTGAGGTAACCAAGGCCCAGAAATGTCGCATGTTCTCTTTCATCTGTGGATCCTAGCTACACATGATTGGACTTTGGTGTGAGTAGGAAGAAAACTCAGCAGCAAAGGCCAGTAAGCTAGAAAAGAGATATAAAGGGAATAGAAAGGAAGGGAGGGGGGTACTTAATAGGATGGTATTGTATATATGTAAGTAGAAGAATAGATTAATGGGGGTGAAAAGGCCCAAGTGAGGTCAGGGGAAGAGATCCAGTAAAGGAAAGGTGGAAGGAGGGCTAATCAAAATCTAAAAGGATATAAATAAATCATATGGAAACCACTTTTTTGGACAATGGAACACTCAGGAATCATAGATTGTTACTAGAAAATTTTCAGTGCCAGGGAAGGCATAGCTTCCAGTGAGTTGTTGGCCAGGGAGGCCCCTGGTACCCCCAAAACATTACAGGCCATTGCTGAGGCCCTTGGTTTCCTACCAGGAATAGATGGTAAGACCCTGTTGCTAAAGATTCCACATACTTGGGCTACAAGGTCACTGAGAAATCCTGCTGGAACGGAGCTGGCAACCTCCTCCATGTAGACCAGCTGACAGAAAGCTGGAAGAAACCACACTGCATGCAGTTCAATGGAAGATAGAGAAATCACCAATGAAAATACCCAACAGTGGACAATGCAGGCCTTATATTTGGCCACCTAGGCCAAATGAGCCAACTGGTGCAATAGGGGCATGTCTGTTATGGGGGAAACCAACCGCACTATAATTTGATTAGAGGTCCAGTCCATGGGAAGGAATACATCTCTGATACTGAAAACCTACAACAGGGGTAGCCATGAGCCCTAGGGGTGTAACGTCTGCTGGTATCTGGCTAAATGTATATACTATGCTCATCAAACTGCCCAGTAAGCACTTCTCTTAATGTTCATACCCATATATTAATGCTACTCTCACTTTTGGCTAGAGAACCTTCTCTTTTCAGATGGAAGTGACCTTAGGATGACTCAGAAGGCATCATGGTGCTGAGAAGAAGTGACAGAGGAGTGCTCAGTACTGAAATATCTCAATCACACCTTCCATGGCTCAGGGTCCATTTCGGAAGAAGCGGCAGAAAGAATGTAAGAGCCAAAGGAAGGGTAGGACTCCTTACAACGTGCTCCTCCAGACACAAAATGTCCTGGATATCCATGACCTCACAGTGCCTGACACTAACTACACAAGACCATCATAATAGGAGGAAAAGATCATGACATCAAAATAAGAGACTGATTGAGAAGGGGAGGGGATATAATGGGGAGTTTCAATGGGAAAAGTTGGGGGAAGGAGGGAACTACCATGGGATATTGTTTACAATTATGGAAGCTGTCAATAAAAAATAATAAAAAAATTATTATTTTTTACAGGTAGAGAGGTAGAGAATGGAAGTTGTTAATAAAAAATAATTAATAAAAAAGTACATATGTACATATATAGACACATACATGTACACATATTTTTTTTTAAAAAGTGAATGGTGCACTTAAGGAAGATACCTGAGGTTGCCCGCTGGTCTTCAGAGACACATGTACACAAATACACTCACAACCACACACACGTACCCATACATATAAAAATGTGTATACACATGTATGCCACCCATACATATACACACAAAATAAGACAGATATCCAGAGCACCAGCAGACCAGACAAGCCTAACACATCACAGTCCACACACCCACACACATACAAAATGAGGTAGATACCTAGTTTTACTATTTTCCATATAGTCATTCTCTCAACTGCTTTAACCTCCTACTTATTTGAAACAACACCTGTAGCATGTACTAAATTTCCAACTTGTCTCTAAAATGTTTGTGTTCACTACTGTTTCTCCACATCATTATCCAAGTACTGAAGATACTGCAACTTTAATACAAAGCATTCTAATGTCTCATAGAACATTATCCTCAGTACTTTCTTTGGAGATGGGTCATTTAAAAATCTTCCGCGACTTCTGGTTAAGATGGCCGTGTAGGAACCACGCCAAAGCAGCCTAGGGGAGAAAAAGCCAAAAAAGCAAAATACACTCTTCTACTAAAAAGTGAGGTGTATAAGAAATTACCAACTGTAGCAGAGAAGTAGGAGAGATCCAGAGCATCCACAGCCCACATAGGCAGGCAGAAGCGGCTCCAGCAGCGGTGGCAGCAGGTCCACAGGGCCACAGCTGCAAGGCTCGGCTTGAGCCGCAGGAAAAGCCAGGTGAAAGGATTTTCCACTCACACCAGAGGTCTTCACAAACTCAAGAAACATGAAGGGAGGACTGCGTCAAGCAACTGAGGAGCAGATCATGAGGTAGAAGATCACGTGGACCAGCAGGAGAACTACAGCCACCATCCACAGCCTCCCCTCCCCCACCGCCAGTGCAAGTGCCAGCAAGCACCAGAGACCAGGGGAAGGGAGATCACAGCACCCAGCACCAGCGACCAGAGCAGTGATCCAACGACCCAGCCAGCCTACTTGAACCCACAGTGCACCAAAGAGGGATCCAAGCAGAAGCGCAGCATAACTAAAACCAAAATCATCCCAAAAGGTAACTGGGATTACACCAGGTCAGTACTCGCCAAATAATCCTGGTATATAGGCCAGAACCAGAAGTGCTAATTGTACCATATATGTTAAATCTGATGGATGGTTGGATTTGCCATTCTTAAGCTATATTTTGGGCTTGTTATTTGTTGCTTTTTGATTTATAGTGGCTTTGTTTCCTCTTCTATTGTACATTAGGGAAGGGTCTCACTTGGTCACAAACTGACTTGGAACCCTCAACAGACCAGAAATCTTAGCCTTCTAGTTGACAGGATTAAGGGTGTGGGGCAACACATATCCTAAGGGACAGTGACTTTGTTAGAGGACCTGGTTGTCATAATACCTACTCCTGCATAAATACTCTGTGCTGTTTTTCATTGAACATGTACATTGTTTAGTTAAATTTTAGAATCTGCCTGTATTTTGTTCCACTCAACCTACTTGAATACTCTCATAGTAGGCAAACCCAACATCTAGGGTCGATTTGGTAGATACTCTGAGAGTCTTAAGAGGTACACCTAGCACCTTAAGCTCCTACCCCGAATATATATAACATCAGATTGATTAATACATCTAATAATACTGCAGCTAACTAGAAAATCCAAGCATTAAATTAATCCAAGATGCAAAAATATGTACATTATAACACAAGAAACACCAAAAATCAAGACAATATAAATCCACCAAAAAGTATTAATGCATTAGAAATGACCTCCAATGAGAATGAGTTAAAGGAAATGCCTAAAAGAATGATTATAAATATGCTCAAAGAAGTCAAAGAAGAAATCAAAGGAATGAAAGAGGAAATCAAAGAAGACACAGGAAACCAATTTAATGAAATAAAGAGGTCAATAGAAGACATAAGTAAGGAAATAGAAATAATAAAGGAAAACCAGTCAGAATTACCACCAATGAAGAACACAGTCAATGAAATAAAAAACTCTGTAGAAAATCTCAACAGTAGAATGGATGAAGGAGAGGACAGAATATCTAAACTAGAAGACCAGGTGGCAGATCTAATATAGTCCAACAGAGAGAAAGACAGACTAATAGGAAAGTATGAATGGGAGTTTCAAGATATTTGAGACACTATGAAAAGATCAAACATAAGAATTCAGGGTATAGTAGAAGGAGAAGAATTTCACTCCAAAGGCATAGTAGGCATTTTCAACAAAATCATAGAAGAAAACTTCCCCCAAATTGGGAAAGAGGTGCCAATGCAGATACAGGAATACTTTAGAACACCAACCAGACAAAACCTGGAAAGAGCCTCTCCTCACCATATTATAATTAAACTACCAAACATACAAACCAAAGAAAATATATTGAAAACAGAGAGAAAAATCAAGTTACCTACAAAGGCAAGCCCATCAGGATCACAGCAGATTACTCAACACAAACTTTAAAAGCCAGAAGGGCTTGGAGTGATATATTCCTGAAAGACAACAACTGTCAACCAAGGTTACTTTATCCTGCAAAGCTATCCATTCAAATAGACAGAAAAATAAGGACATTCCACAACAAAAGCAGACTAAAAGAAATTTGAAGACAAAACCAGCTCTACAGAAAATACTTGAAAGAATCCTCCATGCTAAAGAGAAAGAAAAGCACACATATAAAGAACCTGGAAAAAAAAAATACTCAAATACTAGTTAACACAAGAAAGCAAAGGTAGAACCAGAAGAACTACAAAAAATGGCAAAAATAAATACACACCTTTCAATAATATCCCTTAATATCAACGGCCTCAAGGCCCCAACCAAAAGACATAGGTTTGCAGACTAGGTTAAAAAGCAGGATCCTTCAATTTGTTGCCTCCAAGAAACTCACCTTTCTACAAAGGATGGACACTATCTTAGGGTGAAAGGTTGGAAAACGGTGTTTCAAGAAAATGGGTCTAGAAAACAAGCAGGGGTTGCTATCCTAATATCTGACAGGGTAGACTTCAGTCCAACATTAGCTAGGAAAGATAAGGAAGGTCACTTTATATTGATTAAGGGCACACTCCAACAGAAGGACATTACAATCCTAAACATATATGCACCTAACATGGGGCCTCCCAACTTCATCAACAAATGCTATTAGAACTAAGGTCACAGATAACACCAAACACAGTTGTAGTGGGTGACTTCAACACCCCACTCTCATCAACTGACAGGTCATCCCAGGAAAAAATAAACAGAGAGGCATCTGGATTAAATAAGGTCATAGAACAGATGGACCTAACAGATATATACAGGACACTTCATCCAAATGCTGCAGAATATACATTCTTTTTAGCAGCACATGGAACATTCTCTAAAATAGACCATATATTAGGACATAAAGCAAATCTTAACAAATACAGGAAAATTGAAATAATTCCTTGCATTCTATCTGACCACAATGGAATCAAACTACAAATTAATAGCAAGAAAAGCTATAGAGCATACACAAAATCATGGAAACTAAACAATACACTACTAAATGATGAATGGGTCAATGAAGAAATCAAGAAGGAAATCAAAAAATTCATACAGTCAAATGATAATGAGAACACAACATACCAAAACCTTTGGGACACAATGAAGGCAGTCCTAAGAGGGAAACTTATTGCTTTTACAAGTGCCTATATTAAGAAATTAGAAAGGTCTCAAGTAAACGACCTAATGTTTCACGTTAAAGCCTTGGAAAAAGAAGAACAAGGCAAACTGAAAATCAGTAGATGGGAAGAAATAATAAAGATTAGAGCAGAAATTAATGAACCAGAACCCCCCCCCCAAAAAAGAAAAGAAAATCCAAAGAATCAATAAAACAAAGAGTTGGTTCTTTGAAAGGATAAACAAGATTGATAAACTCTTGGCAAATCTGACCAAAAGAAAGGGAGAAGAGACACAAATTAATAAAATTAGAGATGAAAAAGGCAGATACAACATATACCAGAGAAATTCAAAAAATCATAGGGACATACTATAAAAACATATAGTCTACTAAGTATGAAAATCTGAAAGAAATGGATGATTTCCTTAATTTATATGACCTACATAAATTAAATCAAGATGAAATTAATCACTTAAATAGACCTATAACAAGTGGAGATCCAAGCAGTTATCAAAAATCTCCCAACTAAAAAAGTCCAGGCCCAGATGGATTCACTGGTGAATTTTACCAGACCTTCAGGGAAGAACTAACACCACTGCTTCTTAAGCTTTTCCAGAAAATAGAAAAAGAAGGAATCCTACCAAACTCCTTCTATGAAGCCAGCATCACCCTGCAAAGACAGAATAAAAAAAGAAAAGAAAAGAAAAGAAAATTACAGACCAATCTCCCTCATGAACATAGATGCAAAAATTCTCAACAAAATATTGGCAAACAAAAATCCTCCGCTATTTTTTAACTTGAAGTCTTCATTTGCTTGTTTACTCATTCATGTATTCCACAAACATATATTTAACATGTTTCCTGCCAATATAACTAAGGTTAGAATTTTTTTTAATAATTAGGTTAGAAAAAAAAAACCCTCTGCTAGCCAGGCATGGTGGCACATGCCTTTAATCCCAGCACTCAGGAGGCAGAGGTAGAAGGATGGCTGTGAGTTCGAGGCCAGCCTGGGTCTACAGAGTGAGTTCCAGGTCAGCCTGAGCTAGACTGAGACCCTACCTTGGAAAAATAAATAAATAAATAATCCTGCTGGCACACACCTTTAATCCCAGCACTCAGGAGGCTGAGGCAGGAGGATTGCTGTGAATGTAAGGGCAGCCTGAGACTACATAATGAATTCCAGGTTAGCCTACCTCGAAAAACAAACAAAAAATCTTTGTTAGATCTGTCTGCAGGAGATAAGACCTCTGGGTATTTAGTGAAGTAAGGGGTATATATTCACCTAGAAAGCAGGCCCTGTATTTTGCTTAGCCCAAGCATGTCTGGCAAAACCTGCCAGGCTCTGCAGCTCTAATGGCCCCCTCCTCCAGGCTGTCTGCCCCATGTGCAGGTGCCAGCAGAGGCAAATGTCCTCAGGCTTCTTACACAGTATAGCCTTCTGCCTCTGGGAACAAGACAGCATACAGATCATCACCACTACTCAAAGGCAAGTGCTGCTGTCACTAACAAGCCACTTTGGAATGGTCTGGAAGACCAGGCCACAATTGGCTCTTCTGTGCCACCTGCGTAGGCACCCAGGAGCAAGTAGCTTGGTCACTGCTAATACAAGGCTCTCCCTCCTTTCCATAGTAGCAAGAGCGCAACCACAATACTCCTCTTCTGAATAGAACCCAGACTCATTTTCCAGATCATCTGGACCCTCTCAAGTGTTCTCAAGCGTACCTAGTGGAGGTGCCATGCACTGGGCCTTTGAAGGTATGGCAGGCCATGACCCTCTGGATAACATGGCAGGACAAGGGTCAACAGGGAGGACGGCAATTTTAAGCAGAAGGGATTCACTTTAGGTCCACATGAGGCGGGAAGGCAGCTGCACGGGAGCCAGCAATCTGGCAGGGACCAGCTGGATAACTGGACCACCCATTCCACAGAGCTGCTCCAGTTTCTATCATGATAGCCATATGTGTAGGTTTGGCCACAACCAGTTGAAGAGAGTATGGGAGAGCAGTCTACCCTAGCCCTAAGCAATACAATCTGAGACAAAGGTCCAGGGCTGGGCCCAGATACCCAAGAATTCCCACATCTGAAATGAGGTGCATTTCAGTTTCTGTCAGTCTGACTGTCTTGCCATCAGGGTTAAAGCAATGAATCTAGACCCCCACTTCAACATTTCCAGCCATTTTATGTACTAGAGACCTGTGCTTTGAAATAACTTACAGATAGAACCACATGGACCCAGAGTATCTTTTAGTAAATTACCAAATAATCCCAACAATTTCTAGTTTTCTAAGTCTTACCAGATGTCTCCAAAAATTAAACAGCTGTATTTCCAATCACAGTTCTATTGTTTTCTTCCAGCTTTATGAACTCTTTTGTTGCTTTCACAACTATATAACCGAAAGGACATTGATAGTCACATCTAAAGCACCCTAAGTAGGCACACATTATGTACTGAGTAACTCTTCCTCAGGTAAACTTAGCTGGAGGGAGTTTCTACACTCATCTCTCACTAAAAACCCCTTCTTGCAGAAAACCAGTCTTTCTTCATTCCAATCCTTGGCCCAGGGGGCTCCCAGATCCAAAAGTCAGTTCTTAAAAAAGCCACCTGCCAGCTCCCATCCCCACCCATTCAGCCCCAGCTCCTCCCATCAGAACCTTCCACATCCCCCACTGGAAGGCACCCTTGTGACAAAAACCTGGGACACCTCTAGCTAGAATTCTGCTCCTGACAGAATGAGTACAGAGTCCCACAAAACAAGGACCTTGCTTGTTAGCAGCTTCACAAACAGCATTTAATCCAACTCATATTAATTAATTGACAAAACCCTAGCCTATAGGCTAAGTCTGCAGAAGATATAAGATATTTACATTACTGGGGCTTTAAGTGTTGAACTACTGATGTTGTAGAGTATGAGGAAGTGGGCAGACCCAGGTGCCAAGATGTAAACACTCATACCAATTTCTAAGAATAACCAGAGAGGACTATGTAGTCAAGCTTAGCAAGGGGCTTAGATCCCTCCACTTCTTCACCCAAACCTCCTAGCTATCTGGGGCCTCTGCTAAATCCAAATGGAGGCATGATTCCAAGCCAAGGTGCCATCCTATACCTCAAAGGGATGAATGTGGTATGTCTCATACTTATTTAAAAAAATGGGGGCTGGAGAGATGGCTTAGCGGTTAAGTGTTTGCCTGTGAAGCCTAAGGACACCAGTTCGAGGCTCGACTCCCCAGGACCCCCATTAGCCAGATGCACAAGGGGGCGCACACGTCTGGAGTTCGTTTGCAGTGGCTGGAAGCCCTGGCGCGCCCATTCTCTCTCTCTCTCTCTCTCCCTCCCTCCCTCCCTCCCTCTCTGCCTCTTTCTGTCTGTCTGTCACTCTCAAATAAATAAATAAAAATAGACAAAAATAATTAAAATTAAAAAAAATGGAATCCATCAAAGTCTAGTGACAGGGACTGGGAAGATGGCTCAGTAGTTAAAGGCCCTTGCTTGCAAAGCCTGAAAGCCTGGGTTCAATTCCCCACTACCCACATAAGGCCAAATGCACAAAGTAGCACATGTATCCAGAGTTTCTTTTGCAGTGGCTTCTCTCTCTCTCCTTGCAAATAATATTTTTAAAGGATATTTTGTTTTTTATTTTTATTTATTTATTTGAGAGTGACAGAGAGAGAAAGAGGCAAAGAGAGAGAGAATGGGCGCATCTGGGCCTCCAGCCACTGTAAACGAACTCCAGATGCATGCTCCACCTTGTGCATCTGGCTTACGTGGGTCCTGGAGAATCAAGCCTCGAACTGGAGTCCTTAGGCTTCCCAGGCAAGTGCTTAACCGCCAAGCCATCTCTCCATCCCCATAAAAATATTTTTTAAAAAAATATAGTGATAGATGATGAACTTTTAAAGGCAGTATAAACATATAATGGAATATTATTCAACAATAAAATACAAATCCATTAACAAGGGTGAAACTGTCAAGTGAAATAAGCCAGGTACAGAGAGACAAATGCTACATGCTTTCATTTATACGTGGCAGAAGTATTTTACAGAAGTAGAAGGCAAAAAAGTAGTCATTACAAGACAGAAAGGGTTGGGAGAACACATGGAGGTCAAATAACAGATACCAAAATGCTTTAGATAAAAGGACTAAGTTCTAGTGCTTTACAGAACAGTAGGGGGCTTGGAGGACAACGTATTATGTATTTTACAAAGAACTAGAAGATAATTCAAACACCATACCACATAAAGAATTAATAAACCTGCCCAGGCATGGTGGTGCATGCCTTTATTCCCAGCACTCAGGAGGCAGAAATAGGAGGATCACTGAGAGTTCAAGGCCAGTTTGGGATTACAGAGTGAGTGCCAGGTCAGCCTGGGCTAGAGTGAAACCGTACCTTGGAAAAAATAAAGAAATAATAAACCTCTGAGGAGGGAAATACCAACTACCTGATCATACATTGTGTCTGGGTATCTACCTCATAGATAAGTCATTTTAAAAACCATATAAAAAAGACATCAGGGGCTGGAGAGATGGCTTAGCGGTTAAGCGCTTGCCTGTGAAGCCTAAGGACCCCGGTTCGAGGCTCGATTCCCCAGGACCCACGTTAGCCAGATGCACAAGGGGGCGCACACATCTGGAGTTCTGGAGTTTGTTTACAGTGGCTGGAAGCCCTAGCGTGCCCATTCTCTCTCTCTCTCTGTTGCTTTCAAATAAATAAATAAATTTTTTTTAAAAATTAAAAAAAAAAAAGACAGCAGGGCTGGAGAGAAGGCTCAGCAGTTAAGATGCTTGCCTGCAAAGCCTGAGGACCTGGTTCAATTCTCCAGTACCCACACAAAGTCAGATGCACGAGGTGGTGCATGCATCTGTAGTTCATTTGCAGAGGCTAGAGGCACTGGCATGCCCACTCTCTCAAATAAATAAATAAAATATCTTTAAAACAAAAGAATAGCCGGGTGTGGTGGCACATACCTTTAATCCCAGCACTTGGGAGACAGAGGTAGGAGGATCCCGCCACAAGTTCGAAACTACATAGTTAGTTCCAGGTCAGCCTGGGCCAGAGTAAGACCCTACTTCGGGAAAAAAAGGAAAGAGAAAAAGAAAAAGAAAAAGAAAAGAAAAGAATAGCAGCAGGGTGTGGTGGTGCAATCTTTAATCCCAACAGTTGAGAGGCAGAGGTAGGAGCATCACTGTGAGACCAGCCTGGAATTACAGAGTGAGTTCCAGGTCAGCCTGGGCTAGAGTAAGACCCTACCTTGAAAAACCAAAAACAAACAAACAAACAAACAAAGAGCAGCAGCTTTCTTCAGGCAGCCTTTCTTACACTGCAACCTGGAAACCAGGAGGCATAAGGAACAGGAATGCTGGAATATGGGACAAAGGCACAGATATCACATAGGGACCAAGTTCAGACAGGGCAGGCCTGACAGGCATGGTTCGGTCTGGGGAAGGGGGGGTGTTAGTGGGGACAGCAGGTGACGGGTGCTACAAACTGCCTATGGGACAGCTCCTGTGAGAACAGGCCTGGTGGGATGGCACTTCCAGGTACAGTATATGGAAGCAGTTGCATGGGCCCAGCTGGGAACATAGCAGGACTCGATGTGGTGGAACACATATTCAGCTAAGGGCTGAAAGAGCTACTCACGCTGACAGGGCAGCATCCAGAGCATGGGTGCTTCTCTGGCCAGCTATGGGGTCACTGGAGTCTAGAAAATGTGGGACTCCTTAGCTATGCAGGACACTTCACCACAAGGGGCAATGCTATACCTGCCTGGACCATGTTCAGAACCCAGGATGCACAGTGGGGAACATGAGGAAAGAATGCCTTCTATGGAGTTTCTGTGACACCACCTCCTGTGGGATATCCAGGGGCACCCCCTAGTCTATCTCAGAAACTTTCTTCTTTGTTTTATGGTGTTTGGAACCTTCTGGGTGAGCTGATTGTAGCTTCTGGACAGGAGAGTTAGGTTCTAAAGATGTAGGTAAGATTTGGGTGGGAGGCCACGGCCTCTGGGTGAGAGGCAGCTGGCCCTGCAGAACCAGAATCAGGGTTACATACAGAAGTAAACTAGGTCAGGGGCTCTCAGAGCTCAGGAATGCTCTCCTTGTCCAGCTGCTGAGATAGGCCTGAGAGGGTGGAGGGAGAACCTGTATTGAATACCAGTGCCTCTGAGAACCTAGCTAAGTACTGCCTCACCAAAGTCAGCTGTAGAGTTTGATGCGGGAGGTGGGGAGAGAGGGGAAAAGCACAGTAATGTGGTACCCAGCAAAACTGTTTGGGTCCTTGAATAACTTCCTTGAGAATATGGTAGAAGACTTCATAATCATCAGGGAAAGGATGACCTACCTTCATTGAGGAAGGGGGCTGTCCAGGCCTGGGTTTGGCCCATCAGGTGTCCAAGGATCTTACAGACATGTCTGAGGTTGTCCTGGTAGGACATGTAATTGCCAGGCTGGGCCAAAAAGTGGTCCAGCTGCCATAGAGAGTCATCAAAGGTGGATGACCTGAGCCAAACACCCAGTAAAAGTTTATCCTGAGGGTCCAGGAGCCAGACATAGGCTCGGATGAGGGGGTACTTTCTGTAGGCTTATCACAGGATCATTAGCTGTGCTATTCTGCTCCATGGTCATGCATACACATTGGGCTTCCACAGCAGGACCACTCAATCCAAGGATCCACCAAGGAGTTATATTCCACCCCAAGAGAGGTGCAGTCCATCTGCCACCAAAGGCGTGTGTTGGCATAATTGGCAGCTGCCCAGATGGCATTGCAAGGGACCTGCTGAGGGCACCTGCCACAAGGCATGGTAGGAACTAAGGGGAGAAAGGAAGGAAGCCTGCACAAGGCTGGGTGTAGACAGAAGCAGCAGGCACAACACAACAGGACAGTATCAGCTTGACAGGGTGTGACAGACCTTGCTGTTCCAAGCAAGAACTGAGGGCCAGGGGAGCTGACAACTGTGGCCTCGGGAGAGCTGAGAAGAGCTGAGGGGACTGTCAGATGCAGGTCATTTTCCAAGGCAATCTGTCCAAAAACAAGTAGAGAAGAGCAGGAACTAGGCCCAATGAGCACCACCGAGCTGGCAGGAGGAGGCAGCAAGCAGGAAGCCCTGGAATTTGACTAGCAGCTGCAAGTGGAAGGAGGGGCCCATGGAGTTAGCCAGTAAAGGGGACATATGCTGCCTGTTACTCAAGGCATAATGAAGATGTTATCAATCCCAGAAGAAAAGGGCATGATCAACATTTCCAGGGAATTTCAGGACAACGACATCAGCAATATTTAGCTGAGTGCACCATTTGTGCCAAACAGTGACTACCCATCACACATGAAGTTGGTACTATGGTTACTGACAAGGACAAGACAGTGTGAAGAAGTGACTTGTCTGCATCCATACACTGTCTAGTAAATGAAAGGAAGAGCAGAATCTGGCTATAGAGACAAGTTTAACCATGACTAATCTCACAAGTTATGGATTACCCTTCACAGGGGGCTGAATGGGCTTCTGGCCACCCCAACACTATGAACAGTTAAGTATACAGAGCACATCAAAATGCTATTGCAAACTAGGAAAGGCGGTGCATGCCTTTAATCCCAGTACTTAGGAGGCAGAGATAGGAGGACTGCTGTGAGTTCAAGGTCAGCCTGGGACTACAGAGTTCCATGACAGTTTGTGCTAGAGTGAGACCTTACCTCAAAACAAACAAAACAAAAGGTTCTTTCATATCCCAGCACCAGGCACATCTGACAGACGCAGGATACCTGGCTGTCATCTGCTCCCTCCTGCCCAAGTTCCAGCTGCAAGCAAAGGTACCTATCCTGAGCACATACCTCCCTCCATCCCCACCCCAGTCAGCGGTCTAGCATAGCACCCTAAGGGCTCAAGGTGAAACCCTACAATTCCACCGTGGGGTCGGCTCCTTCCACTCCCAGTACTAGTACTCAGGGCCTGAAGAGCTCCCTCAGATGGCGGAACCTACCCCCACTCCAAGCAGTATTTACCCAGGAGGCCCAACCATCTCCCAGGGCAAGAAACCCTCCTGTGAGGCTCCCACACACTGCGTCGGTCTCTCTAGAAAGGGAAGCCCATTCAGGATCTCCACTAAACTCTGCTTCACCCCCGTTCTCTATAGCCCAATTCTCCACTACCTTGCACCTAGGAGCACCATGGCCTGCATATACTTTTATGCCTGACTTCCTATGTGTCTACCATGACACTTCCCATCAGAGTAAGTTCCTCCAGGGAGCTACAGCTATATCGGTCTTTCCACCATCACCTCCCAGGTAGTTCGCAACACTCAGAAGCCAGGGTCACCAGCACCTACCTTCACCACTCAATCTGGAACACTGAGATACACCCCTGACTGACAATTAAAAGTCCAGCCCTTAGCCTTGGCTTCCCAACAAACTACAAAAGGAGACACTAGGGCCTGAGGCAGCAGTTCTCCAAGGAGCACGGGAGTCAGTGTACTATCTACATCTTCCATTCTCACTAAAAACCTTAGCTGTCTGTCACCCATCCACTCACCTGCACACCTGCGTGCCCCCTGCAGCCTCAAGGAGTAGGTCCCCTGCACCAACAGCCAGTCCCATGCCTCCCTCACCTATCAGTGGGTTGGTCTTTCTAACCTGCTCTCCACAATCTGCCTAGCACTGGGGAATTTCGCTCCTTCTCCTGGGCTAGACAGAGCTCTACTAAGAAGGATCTGTAGCCACGGCGAGCACATATTTGCCTCTCCAAGGCAAGGGCAGCGCCTGGAACGCTAGCACATTCTCTGCTCCGAATCCCAGGAGACCCGAGAATAGAACTTGCCCAAAGCCTACAATGCAGGTTGAGGGCAGTCGACTGCACCGCCGCTCAGCAACCACCGCACAGGAAATCCGAACTCACAGGCCCCGTGGCAATGAAACCCACATACCTGAAAATGCGCGAGGCGGTCAAAGCCAGGGTCCAGGGTACTGCAGATAGGGACCGTACAGAGCCGCCTGCTTGCGGGAACGAGAATCTCAGAGCACCTACAAACTGGAGAACGAGACGGGCCTGAGTGGGACCAGGTGGGGAGCGGGCGCGACGTCCCACGACGGCAGGAACAGCCCAAGCGTCTCTAAAGAGCCTTTAACGGACAGTCTGGGGCCCGCCATCCAGAAGCAGGGACAGGTACCCCGCCAGCCGCTACGACCACCACTGCCACACTGACTCTCGGAGCCCACGTCCCTCGGCGGACAGCAACCCGGGACCTGAGCACTCCGTCCGGCCACTCCCCCGGCGCGCGCGGCCGCCCGCACACACCTTTCCGCGCAGGCTCCCAGGGCGCCCCACGCCGGCCTCCTCGCCAGGCTGCGCGCGCTCCGCCGGGTCCGCCGCGCCTGCGCCTTGAGCCGTAGGGTTTCGGCCGCGCAGGCGCGTTCGGACTGTGCCGGAGCCGCAGAGCGGCGCGGGGCAAGGGGTAGTGCTGGGCGCGCACGCGCGGTACCTCTCCTTGTCCAGTGCCCTGGGCGGAAAGGGTTGCGAGAGCAGGCGTGGGAGAGTACAGCTGGAACCGCCCCTCTCTGGGACTGTGTCTTGAGCTGATCCATTTTCGGTCCTTGGTACTGTCCTAGTGACGGCTGGACATCGGGGGTTCTTGAGCACCAGGAGGACTAGGATAAGGCTGGGGAGTGGCGGGGGTGGGGTGGGGAGAGGATTAAGAGTGTCGCGAGGGTTTGGCCATAGAGGGGCTGTTGGGCCTTTGGCCTGGTGAGCTCCTTCTGGGAGTGGCAGGCCCACTAAGTGCCCTCACCATTCGGTGTCCATGCTCAAAACCTGGTCTGACATGAGAGGCTAGGTTTGCTGGCTGCAAGGACCCACCATTGGCATGTTTAGGGGCTGCGGATGGGTAAAGCCTGTAGCTGGCCCGGTTGTGTGTGGGTGGGTATGTGCTTGTTGAAGTCTGGCTGAGAAACAGGACAGTAAGGACCGGCTGCCAAGGCCTCTACATAGGGTTGCATCCAGTCCAAGCGTGCTGCCCAGACGTGGGGAGCTCCAGTTATCAGAGGGGATGAGACTGTGTGCCCCTCACATGCATGTTCACAGACCACCCTGTTACCTTCCCAGTATCCTCATGGTGCCAAGCCACAGTCCAGACCTTATCCGTATGTTTGGATGAACCAAGGTCATGGGTGCAGGCCAGGGGTCCTGGTCCAGGGACTGCAGGATTTGCTGGACAGTGATGCTTCTGGAGGTGAACACACATAACATACCAATTCCCTTTCTGCCTTGGTCTGGTGATTCCTTTCGTGAAAGATCTCTGAAGTATTATCTTCATTGACACCCAAACTCACTTGCTTTGATCCTTGAAACGCGAATCAAAGATCACATTGTACTTTCCCTGGGTCTGTAGAGCTCAGTCGCCTGGGCCAAAAATAATAAAAGTGGCACCCAGCCAGGAAACACCTTCTTGAAGTGTGAATGAAACTTGTATTTTTCGGTTGTATCTTTTCCTAATTGACCTGATAATTTAGACTTCCTTCCTCAAGGGAGAATGGGAGTTCTTACAAATTGAGCTACCTCAGCTTGCCATCTCAGGGACAGTCAGCAGAGTGGATGTGTCAGGCTTGTGCAAAAGACTACCATTTGAACCTCCCAAAAGGGCCTTTTTTTTTTTTTTTTTTTTTTTTTTTTTTTTGGTTTTTCGAGGTAGGGTCTCACTCTGGTCCAGGCTGACCTGGAATTAACTATGTAGTCTCAGGGTGGCCTCAAACTCTGGACGATCCTCCTACCTCTGCCTCCCGAGTGCTGAGATTAAAGACGTGCGCCACCATGCCTGGCCTTCTATGTATTTTTCATTGTGGTAAAATGTACATAACAAAAGTTACTGTATTAACCATTGTTAAGGGCAAAGCAGTAGTGCTAAATACATTCATGTGGATGTGCAATCATCACTACTATTCCCAGACCTTTTCCATCACCTCAGAAACTATCCTTTAAAAACTAACTTCTCAGGCCTGGGGAGATGGCTCAGCAGTTAAAGGTGCTTGCTTGCAAAGCCTGCTGGCCAAGGTTCAATTCCCCAGCCACCCACATAAGGTTGGACATTCAATTGCAGTGGCAAGAGACCCCAGTGTACCCATATACACACTTGTAAATAAATAAACTAATCTTCCTCCACCCACCTGTCTACATTTTAAGTACTTCATATACTTTAGTACTCATACAATTTTGTCCTTTTGTCATATTTCACTTAGCAATGTTCTCAAGGCTAATCCATGTTGTAGCATGTATCTGAATTTCTTTCCCCTTAAAAGCTGTCTGAGGGCCTAGAGAGAGATGGCTTAGCAGTTAAGGCCTTTGCCTGCAAAGCCAAATGACCCAGGTTCAATTCCCCAGGACCCAGGTAAAGCCAGATGCACAAGGTAACGCATGCATCTGGACTTCGTTTGCAGTGGCTAGAGGCCCTGGATACTCATTCTTCCTCTATCTCTCTCTCACAAATAAGCAAATTAAATTAAATAATAAAATAAAAATGTAATTTAAAAATTAATTTAAGAGCTGGAGAGATGGCTTAGTAGGTAAGGCACTTGCCTGTGAAGCCTAAGGACCCATGTTCCATCTCTCTCCAGATCCCAGGTAAGTCAGATGAACACAGGTGAGGCAAGTGCAAGGTGGCACATGCCCACTAGTGGTGGAAGCATCTGGGAGTTTGATTGCAGTGGCTGAGGCCCTGGTGTGCAAATTCATAATTCATTCTCTCTCTCTCTCTCCATATATATATATATGCCGGGCATGGTGGCACATGCCTTTAGTGCCAGCACTTGGGAGGCAGAGGTAGGAGAATTGCCATGAGTTCAAGGCCATCCTGAGACTACATAGTTAATTCCAGGTCAGCCTGGGCTAGAGTGAGACCCTACCTCAAAACAAACCAAAAGAAATTAATTTAAAAAGTTGGCTGAGGCCAAGCATGGTGGCACATGCCTTTAATCCCAGCACTCAAAAGGCATGAGTTCAAGGCCATCCTGAGACTACATAGTGAATTCCAGGTTGGCCTGGGCTAGAGTGAGGTCCTACCTGGAAAAAATAAACAAACAAACAAAGTTTACTGAAGAGCTGGTGAGACAGCAATTAAAGGTGCTCGCTTGCAAAGTCTGATGGCCTGAGTTCGATTCCCTAGTACTCATGTAAAGCCAGATGCATAAAGTGGTACATGCATCTGGATTTCATTTGCAGCAGCAAGAGGCCCCGGTGCGCCCATACTCACTCACTCTCTTTCTCTCTAATAAATAAAATATTTATTAAATTTTTTTAAATTAAAAAAAATTTTTTAAACATTGACTGAGGAATGGAGAGATGGCTCAGCAGTTAAGGTGCTTGCCTGCAAAATCTAACAACCCAGGTTTGATTCCCAGTGCCCATGAAAAGCCAGATGCACAAAGTGGCACATGCATCTGGAGTTCATTTGCAGCAGCTAGAGGCCCTGGCACTCCCATTCCCATTCTTGCTGTTTACAAATAAATAATTTTTTTAAAGTTGACTTTTATTCTATTGTGATTATGCATGTGTGTGTGTATATATACATACATACATTATATATATAGCTTATCCATTCATTCCTCCATGGCACTTGAGTTTTTCATTTGTTATACAAGATCTGTTTAAGACCTTGAATTTAATTTTTTTGGCGTGTGTGCAATGTGTGGTGTATATGTTGTGGTGATTTGAATCATGTCTCCCATAAACTCATTTGCTTTGAATGCTTAGTCCATAGCTGATGGAAATTTGGGAGGTGGAGCCTTGATGGAGGAGGTATGTTGCTGGAGGCCGAGAACAGAGGGATGTCAGGGTAGAGTCCATCATGACAAGAAAGGGATGGCAGGCCAGAGCCAGTCACATTGTGTTCAGTCAAGAAGCAAAGGACAAACAAGAAGTGAGGCCCCACCACAAAAATCTCAAGACCTGCTCCTCAGTGACCCACTTCCTCCAGCAAGGCTTCACCTCCTCAAGATTCATGTTCCCAAATAGTGCTGGAGACCAAATGTTCACATAAATGAAACTATGGGGATAGTAACAGACTAGCTGACCAGGGAGTCCCAACAATCCTGTTTCTGCCCCTCTGAGCACTGGAGTTACAGGCATGCATGCAGCCATACCCAGCTCATTTACATAGCTGCTAAGGATCAAACTCAGATCCTCATGACTGTGCAGCAAGTACTCTTACCTGCTGAGCCATCTCCCTAGCCCCTGGTTTTAATTATTTAGGTATATGTCCAAAAGAGTGAAATTGCTAAGTCATGTAATATTTCTGTTTTAGTTTTTGTTTTGGGTCTTTTGTTTCTTTTTAAGAAGGAAGTTTTAGTTTTTATTTATTTATTTGACAGAGAAAGAGGGAGAGAGAGAGACAGACAGACAATGGGTGTACCAGGGCCTCCAGCCACTGCAAACGAACTCCAGATGTATGCGCCTCCTTGTGCATCTGGCTAATGTGGGACCTGGGGAATTGAACCTGGGTCCTTTGGCTTTGCAGGCAAGTGCCTCAACCGCTAAGCCATCTCTCCAGCCCTGGTTTTTTTTTTTTTTAATTTTTTTTGTTCATTTTTATTTATTTATTTGAGAGTGACAAACAGAGAGAGAAAGAGGCAGATAGAGACAGAGAGACAATGGGCACGCCAGGGCCTCCAGCCACTGCAAACGAACTCCAGATGCATGCGCCCCTTGTGCATCTGGCTAACGTGGGTTCTGGGGAATCAAGCCTCGAATCGGGGTCCTTAGGCTTCACAGGCAAGCGCTTAACCACTAAGCTATCTCTCCAGCCCCCAGCCCTGTTTTTTTTTTTTGTTGTTGTTGTTTTTAAGATAGGGTTTCACTCTAGCCAACGCTGACCTGGAATTCACTATGTAGTCTCAGGGTGGCCTCAAACTCATGGTGATCCTCCTACCTCTGCCACCCAAGTGTTGGGATTAAAGGCGTGTGGCACCATGCCTGGCTCTGTTTTAGTTTTTGAGGGACTGCCAATTTTCCATTATGGTTGCATCATTTTATTTTTTAAATATTTAATTTATTTATTTATTTAAGAGAGAATGGGCACTCCAGGGCCTTTAGCCACTGCAAATGAACTCCAGACGCATGCACCATCTTGTGCATCTGGCTCACATGGGTACTGGGGAATAGAATCTAGGTCCTTTGGTCTCACAGGTAAGTGCCTTAAATACTAAGCATCTCTCCAGCCCCAGTTGCGTCATTTTAAATTACCATCAGTAGTGAACAAGGGTTTCAATTCCTCTATATAATAGTCAACTCCTATTGGGTGTGATGTGCTATCTCATCATTTTGATTTGCATTTCCCTAATGACTAGTGACTTTGAGCATCTTGTCCTATTTATTGGCCATTTGTCTTCACTGGAAAAATGTCTCAGTCCTATATTTATTTTATAATTGTTTTTTAGTTTATTCTAGATGTTTTGGAGAGTGAATCATACATATATTCATGATTTGTAAGAATTTCTCCAAGCCAGTTAACCTTCACATAGGTTACCTTTCATTCTGTTGACAATGTCCTTTGCTACATAGTTTCTAATTCTTTCTTATGAAGTTTACTTTGTCTACTTGGTGTTACTGCCTGTGCTTTTATGTTTTCTCCAAGAACTCATTGCTAAATCCATTGTTGTGAATCATTTGTCCTGTGTATTTTTTTTATTTTATTTATTTTTGGGGTATTTCGAAATAGGGTCTTGCTCTAACTCAGGCTGACCTGGAATTCACTATGTAGTCATGGGGTGGCCTCAAACTCATAACGATCCACCTACTTCTGCATCCTGAGTGCTGGAATTAAAGGTGCGTGCCACCACGCCAGGCTTGTCCTATGTATTTCTTCTTAGTTTTGTATTATAGGTCTTGCATTTGGATCTTCGATCCAGTTTTTAAGAAAATATTTTTATATTTATTTATTTATTTATTTGAGAGAGACAGAGAGAGATACAGAAATAGGCAGGTAGAGAGAGAGAGAGAGAGGGAGAGAGAGAGAGAGAGAGCAAGAGAATGGGTGCGCCAGGGCCTCCAACCACTGCAAACGAACTCCAGATGCGTGAGCCCCCTTGTGCATCTGGCTTACATGGGTCCTCAGGAGTCAAACCTGGGTCCTTTGGCTTTGCAGGCAAGCGCCTTAACCGCTAAGCCATCTCTCCAGCCCTGGATCTTTTAAATTAATTAATTAATTAATTAATTTTTGTAATATGGTGTTAGAAAAATGTGGTGGCTAAAGCCTATAATCCCAGCATTCAGAAGTTTGAGACCAGCCTCAACTACATACTAAATTCCAGGTCAGCCAGGGCTAGAGTGAAACCCTGCCTCAAAAAAAAAAAAAAAAAAAAAAAAAAAAAAAAAAATCTGGCTTCATACTGTTTCCCAACACCATTCTTTTTTGTTTTTCAATATAGTTTCACTGTAGCCCTGGCTGACCTGGAATTCACTATGTCATCTCAGGGTGGCCTTGAACTCACGATGATCCTCTGACCTCTACCTCCCAAGTGCTGGGATTAAAAGCATGCACCACCATGCCCGGCTCCACCACCATTCATTTAAAAAAAAAAAAAATTAACCAGGCATGATGGTGCACACTTTAATCCCAGTACTCAGGAAGCAGAGGTAGGAGAATCACTACGAGTTCGAGGCCATCCTAAGGTGCCCCACACACACATATAAATTTTTTTTTTTTTTTTTTTTTTTTTTTTTGGTTTTTCGAGGTAGTGTCTCACTCTGGTCAAGGCTGACCTGGAAATAACTGTGTAGTCTCAGGGTGGCCTCGAACTCATGTTAATCCTCCTACCTCTGCCTCCCAAGTGCTGGGATTAAAGGCATGCGCCACCACACCCAGCACAAATAATTTTTTAACTTTTAAGAAAATGTTTTATTTGGGGAGATGGAGGGATTGCTCAGTGGTTAAGGCACTTGCCTACAAAACCTAACGGCCCAGGTTTGATTCCCCAGGACCTGCATAAGCCAGATGCACAAGGGGGTGCATGCATCTGGAGTTTATTTGCAGTGGGTAGAGGCCCTGGTGCACCCATTCTCTCTTTCAAATAGTAAATAAAATAAAATATTTTTAATATATTTATTTAAAAGCAGAGATAGAGAGAAGAGACAGACAGAATGGGCATGTCAGGGCCTCTAGCCACTGCAAACAAACTGCAGATGCATGTGCCACTTTGAGCATCTGGCTTACGTGGGTCCTTGGGAATCAAACCTGGGTCATTTGGCTTTGCAGGCAAATGCCTTAACTGCTAAGCCATCTCTCCAGGCCAATTTTTTAAACTTTTCATTGACAACCTCCCTGCATATACACAATATACCATAATCATGATCCCCTCCCACACCCTCCTTTGTCTCTCCTCTCCCCGCTCCACTAGATCCCTATTTCCATGCTTCATTTCTTTCTGTCAATATGTTTCCATCTGTTGTAATTTCCTTTTTAGGGGTAGGGAATTCTGAGGTATGGTCTCACTCTAGCCCAGGCTACCTGGAGTTCACTCTGTAGTCCCAGGCTGACCTTGAACTCACAGTGATCCTCCTACCTCTGCCTCCGAAGTGCTGGAATTAAAGGTGTGCGCCTCCATACCTAGCTCCTTTTCTTCTGAGGTAAGGTCTGTAGCCCAGGCTGAACTGGAACTCACTCTATAGCTTCAGAGTGGCCTCAAATGCACAGCAACCCTCCTACTTCAGCTTCCTGAGTGGTGGATTGAAGGCATGTGCCACCAGGCCCAGTTTTCTCTCCCTCTCTCTCTTTTTCTTTTCTTTTTTTTTTTTTTTTTTTTTGGTGTGTGTGTATGTGTGTTTAAAAAAAAATTTTTTTTTAGTTGGGTTTGGTGGCACATGTCTTTAATCCTAGCACTCAGGAAGCTGAGGTGAGAGGGTTGCTGTGAGTTTGAGGCAAGTCTGAGACTAATTCCAGGTCAGCCTGGGCTAGAGACCCTACCTCAAAAAAGGAATACTGGAGAGCAAGGGAGAAAATGTGTTATACGGATGTGTCACGGCCATTTGCTGCTGCAAACTCTAGATGCAAGCACTACTTTATGCATTCGGCTTTATGTGGGTGCTGGGGAATTGAACCCAGGACATCAGGCTTTGCAAGCAAGTGCCTTTTAACTGATGACCCATCTCTCCAGCCCTTTTAAAAAAATTATGTGGGTGTCTCATGTTAACCTGCTAACCTGAAACTTACTATGTACCTGTGGATAACCTTGAACTCTTTCTGATCCTCCACCTCCCAAATGCTGAGTTCAGAGATTATAGACTTGCACCACCATGCCCAAATATAATAGCTATTTTTAAATTTGGGCTGGAGAGATGGCTTAGTGGTTAAGCGCTTGCCTGTGAAGCCTAAGAACCCCAGTTTGAGGCTTGATTCCCCAGGACCCACGTAAGCCAGATGCACAAGGGGCGCATGTATCTGGAGTTCATTTGCAGTAGCTAGAGGCCCTGGCACACCCATTCTCTCTCTATTTGCCTCTTTCTCTCTCTGTCTGTCTGTTGCTCACAAATAAATAAATAAAAATAAACAAAAAGTTCTTAAAATTCAATTCTAGGGCTGGAAAGATGACTCAGCAGGTAAAGATACTTGCTTGCAAAGCCTGCTGGTTCAGGTTCACTCCTCAGCATCCATGTAAGGCCAGATGCATAAAGTGGTGAAGGAATCTGAAGTTGATCTGCAGTAGCTGCTCTCAAAAGAATACATACTTTTTTTTTTTTTTTTGAGGTAGGATCTCACTGTAGCCCAGGCTGGCCTGGAACTCACTATGTATTCTCAGGCTGGCCTTGAGCTCACAGCTCACAGTGATCCTCCTCCCTCTGCCTCCTGAGTACTAGGACTAATGGCATGCGCCACCATGCCTGGCTTAAATATTTTCAAAGAATTATAAAATTCCAAGGGTAAGAAGGATGGCTCAGTGGTTAAAGGTACTTGTTTGCAAAGCCTGCCAGCCTGAGTTCAATTCCCCAGAACCCACATAAAGCCAGATGCCCAAAGTGGCACAAACATCTGGTGTTCACTTGCAGTGACAAGAGACCGTGGTGTGTGTACACATGCACTCACACACACATAAACAAAAATATTTTAAAAATTAAAATTCCAAAGGGGAAAGTGGGGGGGGGGAGAGGGTACTACCATGGGATATTTTTTATAATCATGGAAAATATTAATAAAAATTGAGAAAATAAAAATAAAAATAAATTAAAATTCAAGGGACTTGAGAGATGGCTCAGAGGTTAAGGCATTTGCCTGTTTGCCTGCAAAGCCTAAGGACCTGGGTTTGGCTCTCCAGTACCCACAGCATGCATCTGGAGTTCATTTGCAGTGGCTGGAGGCCCTGGCACACCTATTCTCTCTCTCTCTTCTCTCTCTGCCTCTTTCTCTCTCTCTCAAACATAAATAGATAAAAATATTTAGAAATTAAAATTCAGCCAGGCATGGTGGCGCACACCTTTAATCCCGGCACTTGGGAGGCAGAAGTAGGAGGATTACTGTGAGTTTGAGGCCAGCCTGAGACTAAAGAGTGAACTCCAGGTCAGCCTGGGCTAGAGTGAAATCCTACCTCAAAAAAAAAAAAAAAAAAAAATTCAGCCAGGCGTGGTGGTACATGCCTTTAATCCCAGCATTTGGGAAGCAGAGATAGGAGCATCCCCGTGAGTTCGAGGCCAACCTGAGAATACACAGTGAATTCCAGGTCAGCCGGAGCTAGAGTTAGACTCTGCTTTGAAAAACAAAAAAATTAAAATTCAATTCTAATATCTGAATTGTCTTGGGACTGGCTATAGTCACTGTTTACTTTTTTAAATATTTTTATTTATTTGCAAGAAGAGAAAGAGAATGGACAGGCCAGGGCTTTTGCTAATATAAATAAACTCCAGAGGTATGCCTCACTTTGTGCATCTGGCTTTATGTGGATACTGGGAAATCAAACTCAGGATATTAGTCTTTGCAAGCAAGTGCCTTGAACTACTGAGCCACCTCTTCAGCCTTATAGTCACTTTTTTTCTCATCACAGTTTGACATTGTTTTGTATGTCTACTAAGGTTTATTTATTTATTTATTTATTTTGTTTTTTTGATATAGGGTTTCACTGTAGCCCAGGCTGACCTGGAATTCACTATGTAGTTGCAGGGTGGCCTCGAACTCACAGCAATCCTCCTACCTCTGCCTCTCCAGTGCTGGGATTAAAGGCATGCGCCACCATGGCCAGCTAGTGCTTTTTTTTTTTTTTGAAACAGTGTCTCACTATGCAGCCCTGTATGGCCTCAAACTTTCATTGATTCCCCATGCCTCAATCTCCTTTATGCTGGGATTATGAGATGAGCCACCATACTTAGCTCAATTTATTTTCACATCTACCAGTTTATTTATTGTTTTTATTTGTGAGAGTTGAAGCAAAATTTAAGTTTTTACAAAATATTTTAGGGCTGGAGAGATGGCTTAGCAGTTAAGGCTTCTGCCTATGAAGCCTAAAGATCCAGGTTTAACTCCCCAGAACCTACATAAGCCAGATTACATGGTGGCGCATACATCTGAAGTTTGTATGCAGTGGATGGAGGCCCTGGGGCACCCATTCTCTTTCTTTCCCTCTCTCAATAAATAAGTAAAAATAAAATTAAAATATATATATATATATTTATTTAAAATTTATTTATTTATGAGAGATAGAGAGAAATAGAGAATGGGTGCCCCAGGACCTCTAGCCACTGCAAATGAATTCCAAATGCATTCACCACTATGTGCATCTGACTTATGTGGGTTGTGGGTTCTGGAGAATCAAACCTGGGTCCTTAGGCTTTGCAGGCAAGTGCCTTAACTGCTAAGCCATCTCTCCTGCCCAAAATTTAGTTTTTACTTTTCTGCTAAATATGAATCATTCAACTAAAACCACATAAACTACAGAAATCCAGCAAAGGGGAAATTAGCACAAGGCAAGAGAATTGGGGAAACAAAGAAGGCACAGTCCACAAGTAATGTGTACAAATGCCACAGGATCCACCTGCTCCAGGCCAATTCTTCAGAAGTCAGGCTTTGTAATTTTTACCACATTCTAGACATTGTAAATGGCACTTTATAGAGAGGTTCTGGATTTTCTCATCTTCTTTTGGAGAACATTGGCTTATTGGAACCAGCCTTCTGCTCTGAATTCTAAGGTTTGGGTGTATGTTTGTTAGGACAGATCTGCTGTCATTTTGCTTTAAAGTCTTTTTTTTTTTTTTTTTTTTTTTTTTAATTCCAGGAACAAGACTTTCTCTCCTAAGGCATGGGCTTTTCGTGGTTTTGGGAACCACTGTTTCTGGCTGCTTTTAGTTGTCACTGACTTCAAGCAGTTTTCTTTGACATTTTATCTAGAGCTGGTCATTGTTATCTGTGAAAAGTTAGCCTTGCTGGGCATGGTGGTGCACACCTTTAATCCCAGCACTGGGGAGGCAGAGGTAGGGGATTGTTGAGTTCAATGCCAGCCTGGGACTCTAGAGCAAGTTTCAGATCAGTAAATGAGATTCCACCTCAAAAACAACAAAAAGCCTTGTGCAATCTACTCAGTCATGCCCCAGACCAGTACCTCTGTGGTTAGGATATACAGGTGAATGGCATAAGGTTTGGAGATCTGGTATCCTGCTCATCTCACATGGCATGTGGCCTTGCTACATCAGTGATAGTAGTGAATAAGCCAAAGAAAGCTGGGCAAATCTAAGCCACAGCCATAACCTGCAGGGCCTTGGATCTTGAGCAGGATACTGTGGTGGTTTGATTCAGGTATCCCCCATAAACTTTGGTGTTCTGAACACGAGTTTCCCAGCCGTTGCAGTCAGGTTCACCTTGCTGGCAGAAAACACCTGACTAAGAGCAGTTTGTGGGAAAAAGTTTATTTTGGCTGATAGGCTCTAGGGGAAGCTCCATGATGGCAGGGGAAAACAATGGCATGAGCAGAGGGTGGACATCACCCCTTGGCCCACATAAGATGGACAACATTAACAGGACAGTGTGCCAAACACTGGCAAGGGGAAACTGGCTATAATATCCATCAGCCTGTCCCCAATAACATACTGCCTCCAGGAGGCATTATTCCCAAATCTCCATCAGCTGGGAATCTAGCACTCAGGACACCTAAGTTTATGGGGGACACCTGAATCTAACCACCACACCAGCTGATGAATATTTGGGAATTAACATCTCCCAGAGGCAGTGTATTGTTGGGGACAGGTTTGTGGGTATCATAGCCAGTGCCCCTTGCCAGTGTTTGGCACACTCTTTTGTTGCTATTGTCCAACTGATGTTGGTCAGTTCTTCTGAGAGAATGAAGGTATGGGATGAGAGACTCAGCCTTGCAAAGAACGAATTGATGGGAACAACCAACTCCATTTATTACACTACCTCCCCTCCCAGAGACTTTGAAAAATCAAATACTCCCTGAGCTTTGGAAACCCAACCAGTGGCTGATTATTTGAACTTTACTATAATTGGCCAGTCCAATTCCAGCCACCACAGGCAGAACAATGAGCCATTGAAGCCTTGGAAAGGTCTTGCCTTCCACCCACCCAGTTACTGAGTCCTCAGTGGGGAGGGGAGGGCAGGAGGAGAGTATGCTTGAATCCTGGCTTTGCCATCTCACTCCACAGGGAGTCTTGGGAGGTGGGTCCAGGTTGCAGTATTCTCACTCATCAAACAGGGGCCCTGACATTCAAGTGTTGCTTTACCTTGTGACATTCCATCCCACATCTTGGCCCTTGTAAGTCAGGAACTAATATATCTGCTTTAGGGAAAATTCTGGAGATCTGGAAACACAAGGTATCATTACTTGTGCCTGGCCCATGCACCTTGCTAGTACAACAAAGGAGACAGTGGGGAGTGTTCCTGCTCCCTTGTACGGTGCTCAGACTTGTGCCCGTGCACAGAGCAAAACTACCCTGGGAACCCTGGAGTAAGTGGCCAGCCGCTAGGCCAAGGAGCTGGGCCCAGCTGGCTCCTGACCCTCAGTTGCTATGTAACAAGGTGACACTGTATCTTGTTTATGGTCACACTACTCCCAGGCATTTGGTGTTATTTGATCATTAGTTATAAGCCCCAAAGATCTAATTTTATTGGGAGGGGAAAAAAAAAGTTTAATTTTATGGAACTACAAGGCCCAGTTACTGTCCCATGAAACCTTAGAGGTCAGGCTTGAGCTGGGTCTGCCATGCCCATCACTTGCAGCCACTGCTAGCTTTGTGTTTCCTTCCCAGAATTAGGCCGTGGCTGGACCAGCCAGGTGGCCAAGAGTCTGCCTGTTGTCTCCGGAACCTGCTTGATTCTATCAGGACTGGATTTCTACCCTGTGGGTGCCCAGCACCCTGCCTTCCCCTAATGGGAAGTCAGCACTGAACACAGAAGGCCTGTGAGAGAAGTCCTCTCACTGGGAAGAACGCACTCACCCCTCAGATGGTACTGGGAAGGCTGCAAGGACTCCGGCTTGGGTTTCAGGATTAGGGTAACCTGAGTACCATAAACCACAGCAGGGCTGGGATTAGGCAGGCTTTGGGTCTAAGATGCTTTGCTGGGGCCCAGGGAGAGGTAGAGGGTTCGTCAATACCCTTGTAGCCACAGGTGCTTGGCTGGGGATCAGGGTGTTCAGGGCACCTGAAAGCCTCTGGTGGCAGAACCTGTAACTCTAGAACAATTGGGGAGCTCTAAGGGGTTTGGAAAACAACAGAAGCCAGGCCCTAGCAGTCAGGGTTGTCCAGGGTGGCTCTGCAATAAAGCATGAAAGTATGAAGGCCAGGCCCCTGGCTGATCCATCATCAGGGTCAGAGGGATCAAGAAGCCAAGTCTGTAAAGTGGGCCTCAGATCTTCTCCCTCCTCCTTCCCAGGCCTGTTCCTTATAAAATGGACAGCAGCCAGCTCAGACCTTTGCTGGACTCAGACCACACCAGACGGGCCATGGCAGGCATGGATGTGGCATGATGCTTCAGGCACCCAGACTCTCAGCTACTGACTGGCCAGTGCACGGGCGTGTGGCTGCAGCTCTGATGTTCTTGGAGGATCCATGGCGGCAGCGGGACTCACCTCTGTTGCTCATCTTCACCTCTTGACAAAACTTCACCCTGCCACAGTGGGTTCTGGAAACAGGAGTGATGACCCCAGTCATGAATGCTGAGCTTGGAGGCGGACCCTGACACCTGATGATACAGATGAAGCCCAAGGAGTGCTCAGATATGTCATCTTGACATCACTTCCTTCCAGCCTTCTGCCCACAAGACTCATCATAATGATGTACCTTTCAAATCTCTAGTGATCTCTTGTTAGTTTTTGTTAAAGAATTATTTGGTCAATTATTTCCCCATCCTGAACATTCTGGGTAGTGTGGTTGGACAAGCCCTTGCCAGCATGCTTCCCCTTCTAGGCAGCTCTTTCTAGGCAGGATACTGAGCAGCCAGGCCCTGTAGCCTGGCTGCAGTAGGACAGTGTAGAGGTGTCTGCATAGTGCTGGGGGAGCTCCACCTCTTCTGCAAGACCAACAGAACACCAGAGCGCCCCTCAATCTGGGCATGTATAAGAGGTGTAAGGAGCAAACCAGGCCTGGGCTTGGCAGCATCTCTTGCTGCCTTCTCCTGGAAGAACAAGGAGCCAACATGCATTTCCACCCATGTATTTATGCCCCTATTTGGCACGGGGTAGTCCACAAAGCCATGCAATACACAGCTGAAGTGCCCGGGACAGAAATTACTCCCCTGTGGACTCTGCTGGGTCTGGGCTTTTGTTAGAACCAGCACCCAGGAGAAACCTTTTGCAGATGGAAGAGGAGAACACAGCCAGTGTGAAGGTGGAAAAGGCCTATGCTCATTGAGGTTCCTCAGGGAGACATCTTCTGTGCTGGGGGCCCATCAGTATGGGCTTGGGGTTGCTGCCTGAGTTCTGTGGAAGTCCAGTGAGCTGGGTCCAGAAACCTGTCAGCAGTCAGCCACCTCCCTGTGAAGCAAGGAAACACTATGGCCTTAGGTGGATAGACAGTGAGTTCCTGGCAACATGGGATGACAGAAGGTGACCCCCCTCCCTTAAGCCAGGGGACCTTTGCTTGCTCAAGTGTGATACCCGGTCTAGGGAGGGTTTAGCATCCTGACCCTGCCACTGTTCTAGTCCCCACCTCATTTTGGACTGAGCTGAGGCTCTCTTGCTCAGCAAATCCACAATCCATAAGTTTGGGGCCAGGAGAATGTATTTTTCTCTGAAGTTGGGGCCCCAGAAGCCAGGCCTGGCTCAGGTCATCTGGATAGATAACTGGTTCGCAGATGCTTCCAAAATGGGGTAGGCCTGCAGAAGAGTGTGCTACACTGCCCAGGTACCTGCTTGCTTGGGATGCTCAGACTGCTCCTCAGCATCCCTACCACCTGCTGGCCCCAGATACAGCCACTGCTACTCCTTTTCTAGGAAGGGGATGTTCCACTCTGTATTTGGCAGTGAGCTGCACACATCCTCACCACTCTCGCCCCCTGTACTCTGAGTGGAACCATGGGTGGGCAGACTAGGAAGGTGGAAGGACAGACAGGCAGAGGTCAAGGCAAGGGACTCCAGTCAGTTGTTGAAGAAGGCCATTGCCTGACGTGTGGGCACCCATGGTTCCTGGGCAAAGGAGAAGCAGCCTCCAGAGGGACATAGGATAAGCTGAGGGAGGAAAGGACAGTGTAGTGACAACCCAGTCATGTCTCCTTGGTGTTATGAAGGAGTCTCCTGACTAGGGGGCAGGCATGTGGGATCTAAATAATGACACAGCCTTGTGGTACACGGGTCTCTCCTAAGGTGCAGCCTCCCTGACAGGCATGCTGGTTGGATGTCTCAGGGTGCCTCTATGCAGGTCCCAGATTGTCCATAGCTCCAGGCGACTATGTCCAGAAGTATGTAGTAGATGGGGGCCTCAGGTCTGCCCCCCCCCAACACTGCTGTTAGCTCCTAGGTGCCTGCTCGATACTGAAGCTCAGGTGGTCACCTGTGGAAGTGAGCCATGTGCCAAGACACTGGGAAGAGCATAGATGTCAGGGACAAGCTCCCACCTGAGGCCACAGACAGACAATATACTGCTTCTCACAGGGGAATTCTGCTGATTGGTAAGGATGCCTGATGAGGACATGGAGGTCACTTCCACTGCCAGGAAAGCACAGCTAAGATACACTCCCACTGCTTCCTGCTGAGCACATATGGGGGTCCCCACAGGCTTATGGAATATGCTCAGAGTAACAAGGAACTGTAGTCTTGGCAACTCAGATATCCCCAAGAGCTGATAGCCCTATTTACATCCCTTGCTGATAACCCCAGGTTCCTCCTCAGAGACCTCACTGTGCTATTAGTCCTGCCCACAAAACTGTCTGCCACCTGGCTCTGTGTGCCTGCCATCCAGAGGGCCTCAGTACAACAAGATGGCAGGTTGGAGGAGGGAGTAGGTGGGGTGGTAGATGGGCACCCCACCCCACCTCCCAGGGAGAGTGAAGTAGTAGGGAGCTTCCCACCCGCTCTTCTCCTTCCCAAGTCCTTGCGCAATCTGGAGCCACAAGCCGAAGTGTGCAAGACATCGCCAGGGGTAACTGCAGGTTACATGGAACAATCTAAGGAATTAAAATCGTATTTTCATTGCACCATAAAAACATGCAAAGGCAGAGAGGTGGCAGCCCCAGGGAGCACTTGGCCCTGAGGTGGAGAGCAGCTGGCTCAGGAGATCTCCAGCCCCTTCTTGTATTTTCTGGCCCAGAGAGGGAGCTGGCCATGCAGTGATTCTGCAGCCAGGTAGGACAGACACTCAGGCTAGATGCCATTACTGGCACAGCACATCTGTCCTGTCCTGGCACTTGCCCTCCTTGAATACACGGCACCAGAACCCTGGGTGAATGGCCCAGGACATTTGGTAGTACTTGCACACTGCCGCACCAGGTTCCTCCCAGGCCTGTTCTGGCTCCACAGCTACCTGAGTAGGGTCTCTTGAGCTAGATCCTACCAGAGCAGTGGGCTACTTTCCGAGTCCACTAAACATGTTTCTGGCCCCACACCCTGGCCAGTGTATGCTGTTGCAATGCCTGGCCCTGGGTGGTGGCTGGCCATGAGTCCCCAGTGGCAGACTTTCCCATGCTACATTTGCTGTCCGTGACTCACCATTTATCAGGACGGCAAAGGGAGCCAGGATGTAAGGCCATGTGGGAAGGAATTTTGGACGTCTGGCTTCTCCTGGGTATAGTAGCAGTGGCTTTCAGTAGAGACTCCAGGGCAGGTAGGCTAATACAAGACCTGTTCTGGGGGGAAGAGATGCACACAAAAGCCACCTGGCAGGGCAATGGAGACATGGGTGTGTGGATGGCACTGGATGGCTAGGTGAGCAGGGAGGCAAGTCTCCTCCCTCCCCAGAGAGGTGCTTGCTTGCCCCATGGCAGGGGCTGCTTCCAGGGCTGTGGAATCCACTGGAGGGCGCCTAGCCAGATCTCCTATCCCACTAGCCCCAAGCAGCAGGTGTTAGCTGACCTCTTTGCCTAGAGAATCCTGATGGCTGGGGTGCGCCACCAGCCGTGTGTTAAATGGGACATGGCTGATCTGGCTCTGCACTTGTCAGGAGAGCCAGGCCCAACCCAGGACTTGGCGTCTTAATTGGGTGTCTGAACACCTCACAGGCTTCACACCGTGAGCCAGGCTCCTGTAGGCCCATTAAGGTGCAAACACATTCCTTTGTTTGCTGACAAGCAGGGTCCCATCCAGGGCTCCTGGGCCAGCAGACTAAGTGATGTTTTCTTAAGGAAGACACGAGATTAGCTGCTGCTAAAGCCTTAGCACAATGCCGGGCCGCCTGTGGCTGTCTCTCCCTGTGGTGATTGACAGGCGCTCTCTGGCCCATCAAGTTTCAATGCGGAGGATTAGCCAAAATGCAGCCACCAAGCTGACTTGGAGGGTCACAATGGAAACCTAACAAGGTGGCTAATGTTCAGGAGCAGAAAGCCTCAAACACCCCTGCCAAGTCTTGTCCTCCCCCCGCACCCCCCACCCCCCGCCAGTGCCTGCTGGAAGCTAGGGTGCCTGCCTTGCTTCAACACCTCAGGCGTGACCTGGGGAGAAGGTCCAGGAAGAGGCCCCTCCCCCATGTCAATTGCTTCTGGGAGCTTCTGAATACAGATATTGGGGCTGCAGATGTTCTGGATGGCCCTGTTGATTGAGCTCCACAAGACAGCAGGTCTTGGAAGTTTCTTTCATTTGAGGGGGCAGGCTGTCCTGGGGACACCACAAGCAGAACATGCTTCAGAAAACATCCTCTTTATTTTTGTTCCAGAAATGCCAAGGGGCTCAGACATGGGCAACCCCACATGGGGGTTTCTGCCCAGGCTATCATCATCTGGCACTGGGGACCTGGAGAGGCTGGCCAGGCTGAAGAGGATGACGAGGTGCAGATGTAGGCTGACTTCCTGACACCATCCCTGCAAGGCATACACCGTTGTCTGTGCAGACACACAAGGCTCCATAGATGTATCCTGGGCTCTCCGAGAAGGTGCCAAGGCCTGGCTTTCCAGTCCTGCCAATGATGGGTGGGGTCAGCACAAGCCACATCTCACATTTACCTGGCTATGTCACCCACACTCACACATGGGATCCTTGAAGGATGATTGGAGATGAGCCCCTGAAGAGAGCCCCCCACTGCCCCAGTGAGTGAGTCAGAGGGGACAGTGTAGTACTACAAAAGGATTTTGAAATGATAAAATCTTGTAGTAGGTTCTTAACAAAACAATCTGGGAGGTATAATATTCTGATAAGAGCTGTCTTGGAGGCCCTTTGTCTGTAGCAAAGGCAGCCATGACTCTGGGGAACCACGGTGGAGAGGATGCCAGGATGCCCAGGATCCACAGCCCACTGGACCCATGAGCCATTGCTTGGGCCCTAAAACCTGCTAGAGGCATCCTGAGGGGGAGTGAACTCTCTTCATGTAGCCTCCACCTCAGGGTGTGGGGGAGTGGTCCCAAAGGACCCTAAATACAGAAGGGCTGACAGCCTGTACAAGCCCAAGGACCCACCCTGAGCAGGCTTGGGGAGAATATCATGTCAGTCAGGTGACAGTGCAGGGCAGGGAGGTACTTGCTAATTTTTTCCTCCTTATAAGAGGGTTACAATGGCCAGCATACCACTGAGACTTCCAGCTGCCTGCTTAGCCAGGCCAGCTTTACAAAGCTGTTGCTGAACCAGATGTGAAGGTGGCATGAGGCAGAATCTCCACCTTCTGGGCAAGAGGAACTATAAGCCAGCACTGGCAGTATGAAATGTAAGCCAGCACTCTGAGGGGTGGGAAGGGGAGGCCAGCTTCCACCAACAGTACTTGAGACTGCCCAGGAGACTCTGTAGGTGTAAGCCTGGTCCCTCAATACCCCTACACATGGGGACCAGCAGTGACTAGGCAGGGATCTCAGGGTGTCCTTCAGAAGGTTGGGTCCTTGGTGGCCTCCCCTCTCAGCCTGGCTTCTGGACCACCATGGTCTGAATGGAGGGCAGAGCTTACTGGTTCAAACTCAGGCACAGCTGCACCATGCGCCTTGCATCATGTTCATCACAGCACCACCCACCCCTACTCATGTGCTCCATCTTCAAGCTTGTGTACCTGGGTCCAGGTTTCCGAGGAGCCTGGTATTGAACAGGCAATACAGTGTGTGCCCTCAGCTTGGCAGCGATGGTGGCTTAACCTCAGCAACCAGTCACAGTGGGGTCCAGGCCTGAGCGCTTGGAGATGTGCAGTTTGACCACTTCCTCAGAGCAGGTGGGGTGGATGCCCACTGTCTGCATTACCTGTGCATAGGAGGCCCCACACCTGCATGCATGGGATGGGGAATGGCAAGCAGTCAGCACAGAGAGGCATGCCCATGCCACCCCGACCCTGGGAAAGCTTTAAAAGCACAGGTTCTCCTCGCTAACCCCTTTATTTCCCCAGCTAGTGGTGGGTGGGAACATCTGACCACACATACGTTGGACTATCCACCTCCCACCCAGCAAATGTCTACTGCCCACAGTAGCCAAATGGAAGACCCTTTTGGCTCACCTCCCATCCAATTTCTCCCTGGTTTGCTATGTTTTGGCCTCCTAATCTCTAGTCCCACCTACCCCTTCCTTGAGGTCTGCTCCATCACTCTGCCAAGGTGTGGCAGAAATGACCCACCTCAGCCAGCAGAAGTGTACTACGTATGAACACAGCTTCTACTGCCCACCCTCCCACACCATCAAGCCTCCCACCCAGCCCAGCTCAGAAATCTCACACTTGGAGACATGACACCCAAACACCACTGTGCAAGCAAGGAGCAGACTGATCTGTAAGTTGTATCTTGTCTGTCCAGAGTAAGTGCATGAATACATAGGAGAAGACAACTTGGTCCAGCCCAGCTGCTGACCCTATAAGGATAGCTTCCACTGCCCAGACTACCTCCTGAACTCTGAGAACTGGCTCCCACCTAGCCCAGTTGCTAAAGGTCTACAGAGTAATGGGTGCTGTGGGCACTGCAGGCAGCAACAATGTACATGCTCAGCAGGCATTACTCACCAACTTAGGGGCACTATACTTATGGACACCCTATAAAGCACAGATGGTAACAGCTCCCACTGTTTTCCATTAGACAAAGTTGAAACAAGATTTCCTTATGTCTATGCACACTTGTGCTAAATCATCTGGTGGGTAAATTCCCAACTTGCACAGTAGGTGTGTGTATTTCAAATACAGATGGAAGTCCCTAGTGAGCCAGATTCATTCCAAGGCCACCTGATCATGTCTGAAACATCGTTCTTGGCACTCTACCAGTGTGCTCAGATCTTAGTGTCTCTATCCCACAGACACTGACTGTCACTGTGATGGATGGACAGCCTCAAGCTTTGGACCAACTCAAACAGTTCCTTGCTGTTTTAAGTACATTTAAACATTTCAAATGTTAAACTCCAAAGCACAGCAGCCTTCAAATCGACTTTTTATCTTTATTTCCTGTGAGTTGCCTGTTTATGTTCTGTACTTGTTCTTTTCAGTTGTCTGCATCACAAATTCAAATTGAGTGGTAAGAGCTTTTTGCACATTAAGAAATAAACCCTTTGCAGTTACATTATGCCAAGAGGCTGCCGCCATTTAAAGAACTTTCCCAGAAATTCTTCCAGACACTGAGTGCAAGTCTGAGCATTTGCATGTAGTCCAAGTGCATAGCAATGTGTTGCTGGGATAGGGCCAGGCCTGGTCTTGTCTTATCAGCCCCAAGAGCTGGAGATGGCCCCATCTACCATCACTCACACAGAACTACCTACAGCCATTCTCCTTGCACCCACCCTATGGGCTCTAGCAGAACTCTCAGGAATGGATGAAGGGCTCATGGATCCTACCTACCCTGTGGTTTTTCTAGATAGAACTTCCGGATGATAGTTGTGCCGTATATCACTCAGCAGCTGAGGAACCAGACATGTATTCCAAGGACATGGCCCACCTGGGACCTGAAGCTCAAGATTGCCAGCCATTACATGTGTGCAGGCCAGGTGGGCCATGATAGGATGAAGGCTCACTGCCCTGTGAAAGGCACGGCTCCATCATGGTCTCAGGGCATTTAGACCTTTCATCTCACTTGCAGAGCCCATCAACATACCAGCTCTGTTCCTTTATCCTAGCCTGCTCCCCCTAGACCACCTATCCTCAAGACCCAGTTCTTAGCCCACTGGGAACCCAGCTCTCCACACATCTTCTTCCCATTTACCCCTTCTTCTTACCTCTGCTTTCTCCAGTTTGTCCTTGCCTGGCCCTCTGCCTCCTAGACTGTAGGTTCAGCTACCCTTCTAAGAAACCATGCTTGACTTCTCAGCATCACCTGCTCACCCCATCCTGTGCCACTGTATGGCCTCCATAGGCCTCAGGATATAGCTTGTGGTTACAGCACTTGCCTAGTTTGTGTGAGGCTCAGGGTTCCATCTATGACGCCATACATGCATGTAGTCAGATGTGCACATGTGGACACACACCCACCCTACACTGCCTTAATCAGAGACCCAGGGAACAGCTCTAGGCAGCTTTTTATCAGCACCTTCAAGATCCAGACCGTCTTCATGACTCCTGAGGACTGTGGGAGTGAGGGCTCAATCCTTCTCATTCTACTTATGCAGAAAAGGCCCAAGAAGTTACTGATGGCTGCAGCCATCCCCAGGAGCTCAGGCACAGCGCACATGTTGGGTGGCTCTGTTTCAGAGCCTTATCTAGAGAAGGAAGCCTCTTTTCTGGCCAAGCCTGCCATGTCTGAGAAGAATTTGAAGGATGCCTGCTGTAGACATGTGCAAGCCCCATACTCAAGAGCAATGTGGACACAGCAGCTTTCACTGCAAAGCTGCTGGCATTCAGAGGAACACAAGCATTCCTTCTGACTTACTTGATTCCCAGAGCAAATCCTTGTGTAACTTCTCCAGCGTTGGGGCCAAGGAAGTGGAGACCCAGCACCAGCTGTGGGGGTTCCCTCAGGCATACCATCTGAAAGCCACAATTTATTAGCAACCCCTTGCCACAGGGGACCCACCGAGTCACAGAGCACCCAACTGTGTCCCAACTCTGCAGCCCTCAGAGGTTCCAGCTTGTAATGGTTAATATTGCCAACTAGGGCTGAAGAGATGGCTCAGCAGTTAAAGGCCCTTGCTTGCAAAGCCTGCTGGCTCAAGATCAGTTTCCACAATACCCATGTAAAACCAGATACATGAAGTGGCATATGCCTCTAGAGTTTGTCTGCAGTGGCAAGAGGCCCTGGCATGCCCATATTCATGTTTTCTCTCAAATAAATAAAAACAATTTTTAAAAAACTATTGCCAACTCAGGGACTGGGGAGATAGCTTAGCAGTTAAAGATGCTTACTTGAAAAGCCTTCTAGCCCATGTTTAATTCCCTAGTACCTACATAAAGCCAGATACGAAAAGTAGCACATGCATCTAGAATTCATTAGCAGTGGCAAGAAGCCCTGGTATGGGCGGGAGATATGGCTTAGTAGTTAAGGCGTCTGCCTGCAAAGCCAAAGGACCCCAGTTCAATTCCCCAGGACCCACGTAAGCCAGATGCACAAGGTGGTGCATGCGTCTGGAGTTCGTTTGCAGGGGCTGGAGGCCCTGACACACCCATTCTTTCTCTCCCTCTGTCTGCCTCTTTCTCTCAATCTCTCTCTCTAATAAATAAATAAAAAGTTAAAAAAAAAGAAGCCCTGGTGTGCTCATACTCAGTCTCTCTCTCCTCAAGTATATTAAAAAAGAAAGAAAGAAAGAAAGAAAAAGGAAAAGAAAAAGACATTCAGGCTGGAGAGATGCTTAGCAGTTAAGGCGTTTGCCTGCAAAGCCAAAGGACTCTGGTTCGATTCCCCAGGACCCATGTAAGCCAGGTGCACAAGGGGGCACATGCGTCAGGAGTTTGTTTGCAGTGGCTAGAAGCCCTGGCATGCCCATTCTCTCTCCCTCTTTCTCTCTCTCAAATAAACAAATAAAATATTTTTAAAAAGACATTCCCCCAATTTAAAAAAAAAATACTGCCAACTCAACAGGATCTAGAATCACCTAGCAAATAAACTGATGGGCAAGTCTACAAGCTTCTAGATTAGGATACTTGAGGTGGGATGGTCCACCCTAAATAGGAGGCACCATTCCATGGGATGGAGTCCCAGATTGTCTGACAAAACCAAAAAAGTAGCGCTGGAGAGGTGGCTTAGCAGTTAAGGCGCTTGCCTGCAAAGCCAAAGGACCCAGGTTTGACTCCCAGGGCCCACATAAGCTAGATGCACAAGGGGGCACATGCATCTGGAGTTCATTTGTAGTGGCTAGAGGCCCTAGTGCACCTATTCACTCTCTACCTGCCTATTTCTGTATCTCTCTCTGTTTCTTAAATAAATAAATAAATAAATAAGCCAGGTGTGGTGGTGCACCTTTAATCCCAGCACTTGGGAGGCACAGGCAGAGGCAGGAGGACTGTCATGAGTTCAAGGCCACCCTGAGACTAAATAGTGAATTCCAGGTCAGCATGGACTAAAGTGAAATTAAAAAATAAAAATAAAAAAAATTTAAAAAAAGGAAAAAGTAAACTGAGCACCAGCATTCATCCCTCTCTACTTTGTGATTGCAGATGCAACATGACCAGTTGCTTCATGCTCTGCTGTGATCCTTAAGCTGTGAGCCAAAGGAAACCCCTTCCTTAAGTTGCTTTTGTCATGGTATCTACAAAAACAACAGGCACGTTGCTCTGCCCTGTGTGTACCACAACACTGTCCCCACTGCTGCTGGCTCTTCCCTCCTTCCCTCTCACCTCCAGTGCAACACAACCCTGGCCCCCCAAACACTCACCTTTCTGTGGCCCCCCAAACACTCACCTTTATGTAGCACTGGGATGCGTCCTGCTCACTCACTGTGAACTCCAGTGGCTTATAATACGCATGGTAAACCTGATTGACAGGATACCAGGGCTTAAACTGGCAGCCATGGCCAAGCTAGTTCTACAGTCATGGCTCTAACAGGGTATGCTGAGGGGAGGGTTCTCAGGGATCCACAGCTACCCACATGACCTGAGGGTGTGGTCTGTGGTGCAGACATAACTTAGCGGGCTGCAAAAAGCATGTCCCCCTCCCACTCACAGGCAGCGTGTATCTGTAGCCATGGTCTCCAGATAGACCCAGGCCTAAGGGCCCCATTGAACTAAAGCAACAGAATAGGCAACAGGCTATTGTGCTGATCAAGATAATGCATCACAGAGCCTGCAGGCTGGGCCATGGCACTGGGGTACCCCCAAGGGGCAGATGTGGGGTGGACATATTCTTCTTCCTTATGACCACTGCAGGCTGTACAAGAAGACTGCAGGTAGTTGCTAGTGTTGGGGTGACTATTCTGCCCAAATGAGCAGGAATGGAATTTGCAGGCAGTGGTCTAGCCTCCCTGGGATACCTTGATTGGCTTGGCCTGAACTTTAGCTAGAAGGAGGGGCCTGGCATAAGATGGTCCTGGAGCAGGGTAGGCCCCAGGCACACTGAAACTGTGGGACAAGGGCTTTCACCACCCACCAAGGGTTCGACAGCAGGCTCAAAGCTGTAGCTGAGTAAACATGAGCAAGGCCTCCACATGTGTTACACATCCACTATTAATTAATAGAGCATCAGAGAATATTGTTTTAAGTAAGACAGAACTGAAAAGAAAACAAACAAAGGATATTTGGCCACATTCAACATTGTGAAACATAAAACAACATTATAAAATGGCATGAGAATATGTCCAAGTACACTTATAATGAATCAAACAAAAATAATAATTAAGGCACCAGGAAGGCAGGCCTGTCAGACCTATCCTATGATGGAGGGGTATGAGTGTGGGTGGTGGGCAGGTCCAACAGCCTGGTGGTTGCATGGGGTCTGGTTTCCCCACTGCCTGTAAGCCAATGCCAGATGAAACCATACCAAAGCCTTCCAACTCACCATACTTCAGGCCATCTGGCCCCACTCTGTGGGCACTTCAGGGGCCATGGCCAGCTTGCCACAGCAGACCCCAATAACCAAGCCTGTGAGTGCTAGAAGACTTTGGGGTAAGGAAAGAGTTCGGACTGGGCAGAGTGAAGGTTCTCCCACTGGAGCCCTCAGGAGAGTCCCAGGAAGATGGAGGTATGAGAAGGAAGGAGAGGGTAGGTGGGCTGGCCAGGGAAGATGGAGGCATAGAGTGGAGAAGAAGTCAGAGGACATCCCGGAGAAGCCATTTAGGCTGAGAGAGACCCAGGCCTCCAAGCCCCTATGAATTAAGGGAGGCTGCAAAAACAGGCACCTGACCCTGGTGCCTCCTGTGAAAGTGCTCTGCATGCTAGAGTGGGGCTTGTACCAGAGGCCCTGAGACTGGTGGAGTGAGGGGCTAGTGTCATGGTAGGGACCCTATTGGTGCTGCTAATTCCTACAGCATAGCTAGGGGGTGGGTGCCAGACAACAAGAGCTCAGAAAGAGGCAGCCAGGTACCCTTCCCTAGTCATACAACCCAGGGTAGCAGGTGGCTACTGAGTGGGACCGGAGGGACAAAGCTTGGCGACACAATGAAGCTGCCAGAGGCCTCCTCCTTCTCTTGTTTTTGGAGCTGCCTTCCTATGTTCCCATCCTGAGGTCTATTTCTGCTGCTCCCTGACCATTGTTCTGGGCCACTATACCATGCCCTGCCAAGTGCAGCCCTCAGAAAGTGGGGACACCCACATCCTTATTCACAGGGCCTACATCCAGGGAGGCACTTCATGGAGAGCAGCCACCCAGGCCCCATCACTGTTGGCAGTCCTTACCTCTACATTATCCTGGCCATGGCGGGCTATAGCTTCCTCCTCTGACAGTCCTACACAGCCGTACTCCAGTGGCGTGAAGACAGTCGTAGGAACCTGGACAGCAGGTTTGGAGTCAGGTATGGTTCTTGGGCCTCTCAATTTGAATGTACCCCCTGCATGACACTCTTAATAGTGATCCCAGGCCAGGGCTCTAGCCATGTACAAAACATGGCAGGTGGGCCACTCACTGTTCCTGGGATGTACCCAGAAGCCAAACCATACATGACAGTACCCCTGCCCTGACACTGACACATGTGCATGACACATGTGGATGTTCAGATTCACACACACACACACACACACACACACACACACACACACACACACACACACCTGTGCTTATGGAGGCACACAGATGCACATGGACCCCTTGCCCAGAAGATTCAGTTGAGCCTTTCCCAAGCTGGACTTAGGTAGGTCCTTTCAGAGAACTCACATTGTTGTAATCCATTAGGGCTGAGGATTTCCCATAAAGCCTCTGGGCCAGGAGCTTCCCTGCCATGACAGCTGTGGGAGTCAGTTCAGGCCGCCCCTGTGGGGAAGACAGACACATCAGTACCATGTCCCCGAGAACACGAACAGCTGGCACACCACCACCCAATGCCATCTGAGCAGGTGGTGCCCCGCCGAAAGCCCCATCACTGCGTCATGAGCTGCAGAACTGTGAAAGCCTTCAGCACGCAAGGCTGAGTCTCCCTTGCTGACGATGCCTGGACACCCTAGGGCCTTAGGCAGTTTGCTTGTTTTCATCAGCTTTCCTCCACCAGTTACTATCATCTTCCCTGTACGAGAAATGAGCTGCCGAGCCCAGCCTGTTGTTCTCACTTGCTCAGGCTTCTCTCTGAACCCCTGTCACACTGATAACCTCAGAGGGCTGTTCTATGACAAAGCTCAAGGGATCCTGCCCACTGTTCCCATGTGACTGGAATTCTGGTTCGCATGATCCTAAGCATGTCATGTGCTCCATACACACAGCTTGACCTGTACATGGTAGCCTACGGCAAATCCCAAATCAGCATCATCCCGAGGAACACCCTGCCCCTAGGTCCCAGGGTATTCCCTGCTGCCAATGTTCTTGCATTCAGTGGCTTGGGCCCAACTGCCAATCACCTCTGCAGCAGGAAATGCAGATGCTGTTTGGCATTCCAGAAATGAATAGAGATCTACAGAGATAAACTACGCCAGCAGCCTGTGCATTCCACCAGACCCAAGTAACCTAGGAAACATCCTGCACACAGCACACATACCACATCACATTAAACAATGACCCTACTCCACCCTGGGGCTCTTCTCAGCTGCTGGCCTGACCTGACCACATGGGCATTCACTCTTTGCACTACTCATAATGACCTTTTGAACTGCACGGATTGAATTTGAAATATATGCCACATTTGTAGCAACAGTGTTTAAAATATTATGGTATCTACCATACCAAATAGTGCCCTAGAGCCTGGGAGCTACTTATTTATATAGCAAGGGAACTACATTAGCTGGATGTAAAGGTTTCCTGGGATGCTCAGAGATGTGCATGATACTTTTCTGTGTGAACACAGGTATGACGCGCACACAATATAATAGAAGTCTACTATCAGTAACCATCTTGTCCAAACCAGCCATAGGCAGAGTCCAACTAACAACAATACCCAGTTATATGGTTCAGGCCAGGCTGACAGCATGCCCCATAGAGCTGTGCCTACAGTCCTCTAAGTTGGGAGCCTTGGAACTGCTTTCTGGGGACCTTGTAACTAGCAGCAGTGGGTGTTCCATTCTCACACATTCCTCAGCTTCGGTCACAGGGCCTGATGGTGCTTGAGAGGCAGCCACTGGGCTCACATCTGAGCACTGACAGTAGTGGAAAGGGACCTTTCTGGTACACTAAAGGCCCCAGGGGCTATATTGCCCCAGCAGGAGGGGTCTGCATGGGGGCCACATTTGGTAGGACTGGCATGCTAAGGGCACGTGCAGCCTTGTCCAGCCCTCTTCTCCGTCCTGTTTCCAGGTAAGTATCAAGCTCTCCCAAGCCCACATCAGCTTTGCAGAGCCTAACGGTGTGTGTGTCTCTGAGCATTGCTAACAACAGCCACCCGGCTCCAGAATGAGAATGAGAATGAGAATGAGAATGAGAATGTCTAACCTAAGACTTACTGGACTCAGACACTACTCACCTCACCCCCAATTCCCACAGGCTACTTACTAACTGCATTTCCCAGAGAAAGCCAGGGCAGGGCAGTGTCTGTACTCTCCTGAGGGCATGGGCATCTTCACTAAGCCTACTGTGCTCCAGCCAAGGGGTGGACACCAGCTGGACCCCTCAGGCACATCTCCCTACCGCTTCTCTCTTGACCACTGACAATGAACCTGTCATCACGCTGAAAGAGTTCACTGGTTTATGCCATCTGGAACGCCTCCCAAGATGTTCCTTTATGTGTGTGTGTCTTTGGGTAGTAGTGGTAGTGGGTGGGTGGGTGTTTCCTGCAATGTCCCTAATACTCTGAAAAGTGCCTGGTAACCAGTGGTGCGCAACTAATATCCAATGAGTAAATGTATAGTAAATACTGGGGAGTACTGAATAGTACCCCCACCAAATTCATGCCTGCCTAAAACACAGAACATGACTTTATTTATTTATTATTTATCCTTGGAAAATGGAGTTTTTGCCCATCTAAGAAGCTGTCCCACATCAACCCTCAAAAAGAGGTAAAGTATTGGAAAAAGCAGAGTCTGATGCCCAGGCCTTCCCAGAATACACCCAATTAGTCCCTGGAGTTTAGCCCTGTGACTGGCACTCTGTGATTAAAAAAAGAAATTTCTAGCTAGTTATAGTAGCTCGTGCCTTAATCCCAGCACTTCAAGAAGCTGAGTTTAAGGCCAGCTTGGGCTATAGAGTTCCAGGTCAGCCCAGGTTAGAATAAGACGCTGCTTCAAAAAAATAAGAAAAAGAGGACTAGAGAGATGGCTCAGTGATTAAGTGTGCCTCCTTTGCAACCATGATCGCCTGAGAGGGAATGAGACTGCCTAAGTGCTTATAACCCCAGTCCTGCAGGGGAAGAGAGACCCAAGAATCTTTGAAGCCCCTCAAGCTCCAGAACTGGTAAAAGAAGACTTTCTATACAAGCATACGGGGTGCTGCAAGGGCACATACATGTAAATATACCATACCTACCACATTACACACACACACTTATGTGTACGTACATACAAGCAAAAAAGAAAGAAAAAGAATGAAGCTTCTCTTTCCCATGGGTGGCAATGGCTAAGTTTTGTGCATCTCAAGGCCTAACTGGCTGTGGTAGGTGGGTGGGAACAAAGAACTAGCCAAACAGGTACAGGGATTCAGGTTGCACCTCAGCAACATCTCCAATGGCGTAGATGTGTGGGATGGATGTGGTATCCCTGGCATCCACAAGGATCTTCTGATTCTCAGGGTTGGTATTCACTCCAGCCTTCTCTAGATTCAAACTTCCAGTTTCTGGAACTCTCCCTAAAGGAAAGATGAAGTTGAAAGATTTTCTTCAGCAATTTCTTTATTTTTTTTTAGAGGAAGGGTCTCACTAGTCCAGGCTGACCTGGAATTCACTGTGTAGTCTTAAGGTGGCCTTGAACTCATGGCGATTCTCCTACCTCTGCCTCCTGAGTGCTGGGACTAAAGGCATGCACCACCATGCCTGGCTAGATTTTCTTTAGCAATTTTGACCTGGGATCCTTTTAAAACATTCCAGCTAGATGTGATGGCAATTGCCTGAAATATCAGCACTTAGAAGGCTGAGGCAGGAGATAGCAAATTCAAAGGCCATCCTGGACTCCACAGGGAGACCCTACCTCAAAAAATCAAGGACCGTGGATGTAGTAGCTCAATGGTAGACCAAACATTTGCAAAGTCTCACGTCTTATTTCCAGCACAATAAATAGATCAATCAATCAAACAAACAAACAAACAAACAAACATTTCTTGGTTCTGTGGCTGACATGTAGTCATTCACCTAATTTCACGAAACAATGAGAACCATGGCCCCCACCTGGACCTCCTCTGAGGGACACCTAATGGCTCACTAGACAGGCTGGAGTGGGCGTTGGTCCCCTAGGGCTGCATCCTCAGTCAGTGCTCAGGTCCTGACATTAAGGATCCTACCTAAATGGGGCCTGTAGGTCTCTTTCCACTGAGGCTGCATGCAGGGTCTCACAGGCCCACGTGGGCAAGGCAGCAGCCATTAACATCTGCTGGGCCCCAACCACCCTTAGTCACATGTCTCTTAGCACTTTCCCTCTATCAATTTTCTTTCTTCCTTTCTTTTCCTCTCCTCTCCTCTCCTCTCTTCCCTTCCCCTCCCCTTCCTTTCCCTTTTCTCCCCTCCCCCCTCCCCCCCCGCCTCCCAAATCCTAATCCCAAGTGCTAGGATTAAAGGCATGTGCCACCACACCCATCTTAAAAACTATTTTATTTTTTTTTTATTTTTATTTATTTATTTTGAGGGAGGGTCTTGCTCTAGCCCAGGCTGACTTGGAATTCACTATGTAGTCTCAGGGTAGCCTTGAACTCATGGTGATCCTCCTACTTCTGCCTCCCAAGAGCTGGGATTAAAGGTGTGCTCCTCCATGCCCAGGCAATTTTCTTTTAAAAATTATATTCTTATTTATTTGCAAGCAGGAGGAGAGTGACGAGTGATAGAGAGAGAGGAGGGAGGGAGGGAGGGAGAGAGAGAGAGACAGAGAGAGAGGGAGGATGTTTATGGGTGTGCCAGGGCCTTTTGCCATTGCAAATGAACTCCAGACACATGTACTACTTTGTGCATCTGGCTTTACATTGGTACTGGCGAACCAAACCCAGGCCATCAGGCTTTGCAAGCAAGTGCCTTTAATTGCTAAGTCATTTCCCAAGCCCTCCCTCTTATCAATTTTATAGTTCCACCTTTCCATTTTGTTTTTCTTTTTTTTTTTAATTTTATTTATTTATTCTCACACATGTATGTGCACACAAGAGGTGGGGTAGGAGCACCATGGTCTGTTGCCACTGCAAACAAACTCCAGATGCATGTACCACTTTGTGCATTTGGTTTTATGTGAGTACTGGGAATTGAATATGGGTTGGCAGGCTTTACAAGCAAGTGCCCTTAACAACTAAGCCATGTCTCCAGCCCTTGTTTGTCCATCCTTCCTTCCTTCCTTTATCATTTTTGTTTCTCTTTAAATATTTTACTGTTTTGCAAGCAAAGAAAGATAAAGAACGGGCACATCAGGGCCTCTAGGCACTGCAGACGAACTCCAGATGCATGTGCCACTATGTGCACTTGCTTTACATGGATACTGGGGAAGTGACCTGTGTCTTCAGGCTTTGCAGGCAAGTGTCTTAACCAAAGAACAATCTCTCTAGCACCTCATTTTTGCTTTTTTTTTTTTTTTTTTTTTTTTTGCAGTGCTGTGCTAGATTCCAGGGCCTAACATATGCTAAGCAAGTATTCTACCACTGAGCTACATTAGCCCTGTGCCTTTGGCTTTGATGAGACATCATGGCCCAAAGTGAGACAGCTCCAGACACAGAGGTACCCCATAGGGGATTAAGACCCTCATTAGTTATGCTCCAAAGGACACCAGCTGGGGTGAGGCCTTAGGAAACTTACAGACCAGCCTAGTACTGGTCCCTTTCCTGGCCACAGCTTTACCCTCCTCAGTGCAAGGACTTCTTAGGCTCTGTGTAAGACCAGAATATGAACAATGTTCCCTGGTCTTGGGCCCGAGGCCCCTGCTAGACCCTACATACTGTATCAGTCACTGCTTCAGCCAGACGCGGAGGATTCTTCCCTTCAGAGACAGCTGCCTGGGTGAGACAGCTTCCTGGGTCACCTATCCCTCCATGCACAAGAGACCCTGGGAAGGCTTCTTTTCTCCTCAGTGATCTCATCTTTAAAAGGGGCCAACATAAAACCCAGATAAATAAAGTCTCATTGGCTACAGGCTCCTAAAGGCTATGTGCCCATAACAGAACTGGTCCATTGCATGAACTTCAGCAGAGTCCCTGTGCTGATGTGAGCGAGGGTAGCTATTCCAACTGACCAAGGGGCCTCAGGGATGGCACAGGGCCAGCAAGTATGAGTGCAAGGGAATAGTGCAGCATTCCACCCTCCTGTAAGGACAGGGGAAATACATGCACACATGTACCCATATACATACACACTTACAAAATAAATCAATAAAAGAATAAAAGGAGAGAGGGAGGCTGGAGAGATGGCTTAGCAGTTAAGGTGCTTGCCTGTGAAGCCTAAGGACCCATCTTCAATTTTCCAGGTCCCATGTAAGTCAGACGCACAAGGTGACGCATGTGCACAAGATGGTGCATGTGTCTGCAACTCAACTGCAATGGCTGGAGGCGCTGGCATGCCAATTCTCTGTTGGGCTTGTCTCAGAAAAATTTTTTAAAAAGGGGAGAGGAAGTCAGGTATGGTGACAATCCTAGCACTCAGACCTGAGGCAGGAGGACTGTCACAAGTTCAAGGCCAGCTTGGGCTACAGTTAGTTGCAGACCTGTCAGGGTTACATAGTGAGAAAGAAAAGGAGCAGGATGGGGATGTAACTTGGTTGGTAGAGTTTGTTTGCCTAGCATGCACAAGTCCCTGGGTCTGATCCCCAGCACCGCATAAGCTAGGTGTGGTGGTGCATGCATGTAATCACAGAGTGTGGGAGGTGAGGCAGGGGCATAAGTCGCTTGTGGCCTTTATTAAATACATAGCAAGTTTGAGGACAGCCTGGGATACATGAGACTCTGTCAGAAAAAAAGAAAGAAATAAGGAAAGAAAGAAAGAGAAAGAAGAAAGAAAGGGAAGAAAAAAAGGGAAGGAAGGAAGAAAGGGAGGGAAGGAGGAGAAGAAAAGGGCAAAGGGACAGAGAAGCAAATAAGACTAGTCTAAACACCTTTTGTGACACTTTGTAATTGTTTTATGCATATACATGGTTTATATATTTAAAAAATAAAACTATACTAAGCTAGACATGCCTTTAATCCCAGCACTTGTAAGGCCAATGTAGGAGGATCACTGAGTTTGAGGCCAGCCTGAGATTACATAGTGAATGCCAGGTCAGCCTGGGCTAGACCCTACCTCGAAAAACAAAACAAAAACAAAAAAGGCTACAGAGTGAGTTCCAAGTCAGCCTGGGACACAGTGAGACCCTGCCTTGAAAAAAAGAAAAAAGAGCCGGGTGTGGTGGAGCATGCCTTTAATCCCAGCACTCGGGAGGCAGAGGTAAGAGGATCGCTGTGAGTTCGAGGCCACCCTGAGACTCCATAGTGAATTCCAGGTCAGCCTGGGCTAGAGTGAGACCCTACATCAAAAAACAAAACAAAAAAAAAAAAAGAAAAGAAAAGAAAAAAGTAAAATAAAAAGAAATTATTAACCATGGGATAATTGTTTACAATCATGGAAGTTGTTAATAAAAAAATTGAAAAGAAAAAAAAGAAATTATTAGCACAGGAAAAAATTTCTAGAAACTTCAAACAACCTAACACAAATGAACCTGACTACACATGAGACTAATGAGAGAGCAGACAGCAGGATCATTACAGTTCTTCCTCAGTATTCTTAGGGGGTGGACCCAGGATCCTCTTTCCCTCACACATACTGGGATATCAAATCCATAAATGCTTACTGTGTATAGAACATGGCATGGCAGAGGGCTTTTTTTGTTTGTTTGTTTGCTTTTTGAGACAGGTTCTCCCTCTAGCCCAGGCTGACCTGAAATTCACCATATATTCTCAGGCTGGCCTCAAAGTCCTGGCAATCCTCCTAACTCTGCCTCTGGAGTGCTAGGATTAAAAGCATGCGCCACCAAGCTCAGCATGGCAGAGTATTTTAATACAGCCCGCAACACTCTCTGTGCAATCTGCATTGTTCCTAGATGCCTGTACTGCTTTGCTATGTCACTTAAGGAACAATAACAAGAAAACACAGTATGTAGGTATTTAGTACAGTGCAATCAGTATGCATGTATTCTCAGAGCTAGGGCAATAACTCAGTGGTAGAGTGCTTAGCTAGCATTCACAAGACCCTGGGTTTCATTGTCTGACAGGAAAGCTGCAAAGAGCTCTAAGTGCCATTCACAAAGAATAGTTAAACAGGGCTTGGCAGCCCACGCCTTTAATCCCAGCACTCAGGAGGCAAAGGTAGAAAGATCACCTCAGAGTTCAAGGGCACCCTGAGACTACATAGTAAATTCCCAGTTAGCCTGGGCTACAACGAGACCCCTACCTCAAAAAACTAAAAAATAAAAATAAATTTAAAAAAGAATGCTTAATATTCTATAAAATTTGAATAAAAAAACTGAATTGGAAATACATGGTTTCTTTTTTCTAAAATATTAAGTTTGGGGCTCTGACCACAGCAAAAATGGCTCTTCAGTGACTTTAGGCCCAGATTTAGATTTCCAAATGTCTTCCACACCCAGGGGACTGGGCTCCACAGAGCTGATAGGCAATAACAGAATGTAATAGAGCATGGAAAGATGGTACATCCCTGCAGGAAGACACACTGGCCAGGGTGCCCACAGAGACCTCACAGTATGGGGTTTCTTGGTCTATGTGGGGCCTCAGGTGGCCTTACCACCTGGAACTTCTCCCTACATGGGCTTTCCTCAGTGGGCAACCTCCCTAGATCCCCAGGGCTCCTCTGAAACACTTAATTACTCCTTCCCACCCTGTGTTCCTCCAGCAGCAGGCTTTTTTGTTTTGTTTTTTGAGGTAGGGTCTCGCTGTAGCCCAGGCTGACCTGGAATACACTGTGTAGTCTCAGGCTGGCATAGAACTCACAGCAGCCCTCCTCCCTCAACCTCCTCAGTGCTGGGATAAAAGGCGTGCGCCACCACACCCAGCTTCTGCAGCAGGCTTTTTCAGTCACTAAGGCTTCAAATTCTATTCCCACCAAAAGACATCTGCACAGACAGACTAGGTCCCATGTCTCCAGAATCCATCAGGACAGCTTACACTACATAATGTGTAAGGAGCATGCTGACCAGAGCCAGTGGCTATAGGATGCAAGTTCAAGTTCCTGCCCAGGGTCTTGAAGTGGGCCCGCAATCCCTTCACCACACAGATATGGTCTGGAAAAGCAAGGCTAGCAGCCAGGTCTCTAGGATGTAGGCCTCAACTTGCCCTCTTCTGCATGACAATCTCTCCAACCCGCCTTAACACATACACACCCTGGCTACCCAGCAAACAACCCAACTCTGGTGCTCAGAGGCAAGAGGAGCTGGGCTTTCAGGAAGTGTCTGAGCCACAGTGTCTCCATCCTCAGGCACAGCTACAGCCAATCTTGCTTTGGGGTACAATGCTCAGGACAGGCAGGGAACAGGCTTGACTCCATTGGCCTCAGTATAGCTATCTTGTCAGACTCTGCACAGCTCTGGGCCTACAAGGGGATAACATATGGGCTTTGTCATGGCTTGTCTGTCAAGGAAGGTCCGTTTTGCCTTAAAATCAGGGTGTGTGGCACTGCTGGGTCAATGGGTTGCTCCCCAGGGCCAGCCTGCTTATAGCTCCCAGGAGCTCAAAGCAACTCTCCAATGGCAAAAGTGATTTGGAATTAAAGGTATAATTTCCATAGCTCTTGGTAGCTGGGACCAGATTTCTACATGCAGTAGCCAGGAAATGAGTGGCGCCCACCTGAACATCTGGCAGATGAAGTCCCCATGAAAAGGAAACATTAAGTCTCCAGCTGCTACCTTGGAGGAGGAAGTCAAAACACAGAGACTCATCTAAGCCAAGCTGCTCCAGTTGGCGGGGCCTGGCTCCAGCCTCTTGGAGCTATTCAGCCACAGGAACTGGAGGCTGGCAGACTGGCACCAGTGGGGATCAGTCTAGACTTGGAAGATGGGAGGCCACATCAGAGGAAAGAGCTGGGGACGCTTAGGCAGGGCTGAAGCATGCAGCGGGGGGGGGGGAGGGAGGTGAAAGTGTTGTGGGCTGGGGCTCATGGCTGAGCTCTCATGTCTCTTCACAGGCTAGTGTGTCCAGTTCACCATGCTCACTGACTCCTCTATGCTGGAGCTGGAATGACCAAGGACAAGGCTGGTGGCCTGTTCTGATGATGAACACAGTGTGTCCATGTTCTCCCCTGCAAGTCTGCCTGGCAGGCCTGTGAGGACAAGAGCATCTCCTCATGCTCCTTGTGGTAACTGTGGCCCTTTCAAGTGCCCAGAAAGCCCTATACTGAGGTCCTAAAGGAAATAAAGATGCAGCCATATGATGCTTAATGAAAGGAATACATTGATAACTATGTCACTGGGTGGCTCTGTCATTGTGTGAAGGCCATAGAGTGTATTTACACAAACCTAGATGATCTACCTCACACCTGAAGCTCAGTAGTACACATACACACTATAGCCTATTGCTTCTAGGCTACAATTATGAACAGCGCTTATTACACTGAATACTATGTGCAACTGTAGCACAGTGAGATCTATGTCTCTAAACAGGTTTGTTTTCACCAGCACTGACACAATGTTACAACAGCCTCACAGCCACTGTGACACAGGAATTAGCTCTGCTATCATCTTCCAGGAACACTGTCATGTATTTATCCCACTGGTGATCCACAGGTACTAAGCAAATTCAAAAGTAGTTATGGTGTGGGTGAGGGGAAGCACTGGAGAGATGGCTTAGTGGTTAAGGCGCTTGCCTGCAAAGCCTATGAATGCATGTTCGAATTTCCAGGTCCCATGTAGTCAGACACACAGGGATGCAAGTGTGCAATATTGCACATGTGCCACAAGGATGTGCACATACCTGGAGTTTGTTCACAGTGGCTGAAAGACCCTGGCACACCATTCTCTCTCTCTTTTTCTCTCTCTGTCTCTCACTCAAAAAAAAAAAAAGTAGTTACAGGGGCTGGAGAAATGACTTAGTGGTTAAGGTACTTGCCTGTAAAGCTTAAGGACCCAGGTTTGACTTCCCAGTACCCACATAAACCAGATACACAAGGTGGCACATGCATCTGGAGTTTGTTTGCAGTGGATGGAGGCCCTGGTGCACCTATTCTATTTGCCCCTCCCTCCCTCCTTTGAGAAGGATGCATGCCTGAGGAGAGCAACTGTGATCATATTGGGATCTTTACTGTACTGCCACAGCACAGCTCCAGAGACCAGAGAGCTACTTTTACCCAGGCATTCCACACTGGGGAACAAGTCCCAAAGTAGGTATAGCTAGGAGACTGACCTCTGAGCCAGCACCAAGAGCTCTTACGCAGCCAGCAACTGCGAGTTCTCCTCCCTCCTGAAAATCTGGGTCCAACCTCCCTGTTGACACTGAAGGCCCATCAGGGATTGCAGACATCTTCTCAGCTCAACTGTGTAGACCCAGAGGACAGCAGAGAATAGGAACCAGGAGGTAGACTGGCAGCCATGTACAACCCAGCACTCCAGGAGCAAAGGAGCACACAGTGTAAGAAGCAGGGTGCAGATCACAGACCTGACCGTCTCCCTGAGGCTCTCTTGTCACATGCAAAGGGGCACCCCACATCCGTTACTTTGTATTTTGCTCAGAGCTTCCCCAACCCCACTGCACCCAACACTGCTAGCTCTAATTCTCTTTCTCTTCGCACTGTCTGTGTGCGGCAGTGGCTCTGTCCTCGTAACTCTGCCTCTAGAGCATCCAGCATTGTAGTGGCCATACAATAAAAAGCGACTCCCCAGAGGAGACATTCGTCTGCTCTGGAGACTCTGTTTCTGGATGCCACTAGTTTTGGTCATATGTCAATTTAGTTTCTCAGGGAAGATCCTCAGAGGAAGACAGCTGTACTGTAGAGTGGGGGCTTCCTTGCATATGGCAGGGAATTCTTAGACTGTAGCCTGAGCTCAGTGTCTCTCATGCAGTTTTACTTTGCTCTTCTCTGATGATTAGTAAAATTCAGTACTTCCTGGCCCTATGCTTATTAACAGTATTTCCTCTTTTGTGAATTGTCAGTTCTTGCTTTCTCTTGTTCATTGATTTTCTTGCCTTATAAGAGCTTTGTATGTAACCAATGCATGATGTTCTGCCATTTTTTTTTTCTATAAACAACAAGAGCATTAAAATTCCAGAGAAACACGAATTTCTCATTTCCTACAAGTAAATGTAGGGATGGGCCTAGGGGTTCTGCTCCAGAAGCATTATGCTGAGAACCTTTGGCCTTTACAGCTGCTTCTTCCACAGGCTTCCTATGGAACTTCCAGTGTCCCTAAAGTAGAACAGTTCTTCAATCCTGGCCCTGCAGCCCACAAAGCAGCAGGCAGGGCCAGACCACTTCAGATCATACTAAGAGTCCAATGAATTACTGCTGTTGGCTCCCAGAGGCCAAAATGTACCCAGAGGGCAGTCATCAGTCATTATTACCTGCTGTGCTATATATAGGGAAATACAAATGACTTGTCTCCAGCAGTACCATGTGCCTCTCTGGTCTACTCTAGGAAAATTGAGCATGCTCTTCAATTCCACACCAGCCTGAAGCATATGTTCTCAACAGGGAAGACCAACCCATGTAATGAGGTAAGATTTAAGTGCAAGGCTGGACAGAGTAGTATGCATTGAGGCTACCCCATAAGGCGGTCAAAGCTCCCCAGAGGCCTGTGTGAACAACCTAGACAACTGTTCTATGAAGCTCTTAGTGCCAGACACACCCATAGGACCTGGCCTATTGCTTGTCTGCCCCATATAGAGGCTGGGACCAGGCACAGAGGGGCTGACATTTTTAGAGCCCAGAGTTGAACCCTTCTTGAACTTCTGACCCTTCTGCCCTAACCTACCGAGCGCTGGGAATATAGGCATGCATCACCACACTTGGCTTGTGCATTGCTGGAGTGAAACCAGTGCCTTGTGCATGCTAGGCAAGCACTTTACCAAATGAGCTACACCCTTAGTCCCTTCTTCTGTTTTTATGAGACAGGATCTTATTCTATAGTCAAGGCAATCCTCACTTATGAGTGCTGAGATTATAGTGAGAACCACCACAGCTCTGTAATTTGTTTATTTAATACTGAGGACTGAACTCAGGGCTATAAGCATGTTAAACACATGTACAACTAAGGTACACCCCAGCTTCGGCCTCTTTGTCTTTGCTTTTTTTTTTTTTTTTTTGGAGAGAAAAAGAAGAGAGAGAGAGAGAGAGACAGAATGGGCGCACCAGGGCCTCTAGCCACTGCAAAGGAATGCCAGATGTGTGTGCCCCCTTGTGCACATGTGTAACCTTGCACACTTGCATCATTGGGCATCGTGGGACCTGGAATGTTGAACATGAGTCCTTAGACTTCACAGGCAAGCACCTTAACCACTAAGCCATCTCTCCAGCCCCTCTGTCTTTTTCTCTTCTTTTCTAGAATGGCTTTCTTTTAATGCTTCCCAGGCCCACCCACGGCTGTGAGGTCCTCAAAGGCACACCATTACTTGTCATGTTGGGGTTGGGGGAGGTTCTCCAGGCTAGGTGTGTTCATGCCTCTCTTGCTCAGCATTCCTGGGGGCCAAAACACCCCTCAAAGCCTTCAGAAAGCACTGTTCCTGAGCTGCCTTTCCTTTTTGCTGGGCTCAGATCACTCCCACTCATGAATTCCCAGCCTTGTGGGACTCAGTTCTGTATAGCCTCATGGCCCCTCTCTGGCTGCTTAGCGCCAAATGGTGGGTGGCATTTATAGGGACTTGAGTGGGCTGTGTCTGAAGCATAGGTGTGCCATCAGCTGAACAGAGTTGAGTGAGGACAGTCAACACATAAATGAGAGCAGGCAGTCCTGAGTAGAAGGGAACCAGACTTCAACCTGTCCTGGGCCAATGTGTGCCTTCTGGGCACTGGGAGCCCCAACAAGGTCTACCTGGGCTTCCATCTCCCCGGCTGTGAGCCAGGTGCACATGTTGTATGCGTGGACTAAATAGGGAGCAGCTTGTGAGGCATCCTCCACTTGGGATCAGATGGACGAAGTGAAGGCTAGCTCTAGTGCCTAAGGACTAGGCCTGAAGTGGAGGCTGCCCTCACAGGATTTTAGAGGCTCAGAAGTATGCTCTACCACATGCAGATGATGAAGATGGTGATGAGGATAACAACAATGCTGATGACCATGATGACACTAAGTGGTCTAAGAAAACTAAAAAGAAATGGCCTTAGGGGTTTGGGGTGAGGGTCAGGTGTATTCTTCCCTTGCTTTTCTCCTTATCTGCTTAGCAGAGCAAATACCCAGATCTTACCTGCCACCCTGCCCCTCCAAGCAATCTTAGGCAGACCTACTGCCCTGCCCAGCACTTACCATGACAGGGGCAAGGGCAGACACAACGGCCATTTGGGCTGTGGGCCCCAAAGGTACAAGACTCATCCTCCACAAACTTTTCCCACTTGAGCAGGAGTCCAGTAGCCCAGTGACAGATGTATCAGTGTCTTTGTCATCTTCTGAGACAGGGACAGAGAATGATCCAAATAGACAGTGGGGGTTATGGCGGTTAGAGGTGCAGAGCAGTATCAGCTGAGGAGCCCCCAAGACTGTCTCCATGCCTCTGCTTTTCTTCCTTAAAACCAAATCTTAGCTCAGCTGGAGCTCAGCCTGGCCTTGGTGGGGGATGTCTGCTGCAGGCAGTTCTGGGCAGGCTCCCCAGACAGCACTGATTCAGGCCACAACTGGTTAACTCCTGGGGCCAAGAGGAGCCCGGGGGCCTGTGCAGGCTGACTGTCTTCACTCAGCGCTGTAATCGGCACATCTGCAGACAGGAAATCCTCCTCACTGAGGTTCCCAGTCTATTATCTGAGACACCTGGTGTGGGCGGGTGATTCAGAGACAAACAATGAGGGGCCCCTGCACAGTAATTAACTGCTTTAACTGCTAATGTGTTTAATCCAACACTGGAGATCAAGGCTGGGCTTCCAAAATGCAGCACCACTTCATGATGCCAGCGACTTCACTGTTCTTGCCAGCCCAGTTATAAAGCCTCTTCTGTGTATGGGTACCACCAATGGAGACTGGAAAGGTGTCCTTCCCTTTTATTGTTGGGATGCAGTCCTAGCTGCTTTGGTGAGCGATGCTTGAGAAACCAGCCTCGCAGCTCCGGGGTTATTTTAAGCTAGGGGAGTGGACCATCTTATTGCAAGTAGAAGTAATGCTTGGTTAGAGGCTAATCGGCACAAGCAGCAGAAAAAATTCCCAGTTGTTAAGCTGGGAAGTGGCTGCTGAGTGTTTACAAAACCTGGCTCAGAGGGGGCCGTGAAGTCAGCACATGCCCGTGCACCCGCCCCACCGCCCAGAAGGCAGGCCAGAAACTGCTGCCGCCACTGCCACAGCCCTCGGGAAGTAAGGTCAGAGGCCAAGGACTGCAAAAAGCTTCCACCCCCTGCATCAATCACCCAGGCAGCCTGTCTGGGGGATGCTCTTTTTGAAAATACAAAAAATAGAACAGACTCGAAGTGGGGGAAGGAAAGCATGTACCAGGGCAACTTTGTAGGCTGGGAACTCACCTGGAAGCTGGAGGAACTCAGGCTTTCCAAAGGCTCTATGAGCCATTGTCATCCAACAGCATCTAGCTGTGTGGCCTACCCCTTCGTCCACTAGCAAGACATAGGCATGATGATACATGCTTATGATTTCAAGGCTGGCCTGAGCTATATTGTGAGTTCAGAGACAGCCTGAATAGAGAGGCCCTGTCCCCAAACCAAACCAAACCAAGCAAGCAAAACAAAGGCAAGACAACGTGGTGAGGTTATCAGGATTGGGGAAAGGGAAGAAACCACCCACCAACCACTTAAGACAAACATCAGTTTACTTATGAGTTTAAAATGTTACCTAATATTTTGTATGGTTCAAAATGAACTTACTTAAAATGTATCTTTACAATCTGACCTATGAGCATCTCCTTTGGTAACTGGTCAACTTTGGGTCCTGAGGCACTAGATTTATGCTAGGGTACTATACACCCTCACTCATGCAACCAGCTTCTATGTCTACTGCATACCAGCCAAGGGTCCAACAACTCCTATGGTTTCATTTCACTTATGATTTTCATGTATTTGAGCAACTCAGAAGAAATAGCTTTACCAGAAGCATATTACTCTGATACAACCTTATTTCTTGGGGAGTCCTATTCTGAGGGGTGAATGGCACCATGGACAGCCCCTCTGGCCCACTTAGTGATCACCTGTCTCATTGAAATAGAGCCAAAAGAGACTTCTGAAAGTGACCTGGCTTCTGAGTCCTGGGTCACATCAGAGAAACACTCCGAGACCCAGATAAAATGGGAGAAAGCCACAAGACCACTGTCATGGGTGTTCCCTATGCTGATGTGCAATTGACAGAGCAGCTAGGAAAAGTAGAGGCCCAAACCAGAAAGTACTCATAATGATGTAGGCACAGATGTCCACATGGGAATGTGGTAGGAGTGTCACCATCATCATCAAGGATCCTTGTTATTCCACAGGAACTCCATTCACAGTGGACAAAGCACGTCTGTGGCAGGGATAGCATCTTAAAAGATTACTGCTTTTGGGCTGGAGAGATGGCTTTAGCAGTGAAGGCGCTTGCCTGCGAAGCCTAAGGACCAAGTACCTGCATAAGCCAGATGCACATGGTACGTGCATCTGGAGTTCGTTTGCAGTGGCTGGAGGCCCTGGCACACCCATTCTCTCTTTCTCTCTCTCCTCTCAAATAAATAAGTTAATGAAAGAAAAATTTAAAAGATTACTGCTCTTTCCATCAGCTTCTCCTTTCCCTCCCAGCCTTCCTCACGCAGACCCAAACCTTTGTCTGTGCCCTCCCTTCTTCCTGGGGAGGAAAAGAGGCAGCCAAGGAGGCCATGGCCAGCAACAGCTTCTTACACACAGCCCACTTACTCAACTTTCACCCCTAAGAAAAACCGGGCCCGCCCACCGCTTACAAGAAGAACAGGAAGGAAGTTGCAAACATGTGGAGACAACCAGCCCATGCCTGCTAGGCAGTGCTGACTCACCTAGGCCCCTACCCTACCACTGGACACCACCTTTGAAAATCTTCCAATTAAGGCTTCTGGAAAGGTCACAAAATGCTTACCATAGTGCCCCCTGACACTTTGGAGTTAGGATGGAAGCCAGGGCCTGAAACATGCTAGGCAAGGGCTCTACCACTGAGCTGCATGCCCTATCCCTCTATCAACACAGCTAGCATGTGTTCACCCATATTTACAACTATTCTACTCATAATAACCAAAAGGTAGAAGCAGATTGCATGACCATCAGCAGAGGGATGGGTAAACAAAATTATTTAACCTTGGAAAGGAAGGAAATTCTGACACATGCTACAACATGGATGATAAGTTACTCAGGCCAAGCACAAAGGACAAATGCTATATGAGTCCATTTATATAAGGTACCTATCATCTAGTTCGGATAGAAAGTTGAGTGGTAGGTGCAAGGAGTGGGGAGAGCTAGCATGCAGTGAGGACAAAGCTTATGAATGGGAATGGGGCTGGAGAGATGGCTTAGTGGTTAAGGTGCTTGCCTGCAAAGCCTAAGGATCCAGGTTCAATTCTCCATGAACCATGTAAGCCAGATGCACAAGATGGCACATGCATTTGGAGTTTGTTTGCAATGGCTAGAGGTCCTGGCATGCCCATTCTCTCCCTCCCTCTCCTCTGTCTCAAATAAAAATAAAATTTAAGGGCTGAAGAGATGGCTTAGTGGATAAAGAGCATGCCTGTGAAGCTTCATGACCCAGGTTCAATTCTCTAGGTCCCATGTAAGCCAGATGCACATGGTGGTACATGCGTCTGGAGTTCTTCTGCAATGGCTAGAGGCCCTGGCATGCCCATTCTCACTCACTCTCTCTCTCTAATAAATAAATAAAAATAAATCTTAAAAAAATAAAAATTTTTAAAAATTAATAAAAAAAGAGTTGGGGGGGGGCTGGAGGGATGGCTTAATGGTTAAGGAGTTTGCCTGCAAAGCCAAAGGACCCAGGTTCAATTCCCTAGGACGCACATTAGCCAGGTGCACAAGGGGGTGCACACATCTGGAGTTCATTAGCAGAGGCTAGAGGCCCTGGCACACCCATTCTCTCTCTCACCCTCTTTCTCTGTCAAAAAAAAAAAAAAAAAGAAAAGAAAAAGAGTGGAAATGATGAAAAACTCTGGAGATGGATGGCAGTGACAGCTGTACAGCAGCATGAGTGTATTTAATGCCAATGAGCTAGACACTGAGTGGTTACAATGGTAAAATTCGTATTACATATGTGTTATGACAATTTCTAAAACTTAAATATGTATACCATATATATATATATATGTATATAATTTTTATGTTGAAAACAATTAGCTTAACTGGTTGTATATTCCCAGCACACAAGAAGTGGGGTCAGGAGGATCAGGAACTCAAGGTCATCCTTAGTGTAGCCAGATTGAGAACAGCCTAAGGCACATGAGGAAGAGTCACAAACAAACCATAATATTATAAAGCAAAATACTACTTTTTAAAGAAGAAAAAAAACCTATATCAAGACTTAAACCCTGTAGGAAACATCTAGAATTTATGTGCTAAAACCTTTTTAACAAACATGAATGGCTGTGGAAGCCAGAAGGCCTCACAAGTCTTTCCAAACTGATGACACCATCCAGGTCTCTCTCTCTCACTCTCACTCTCACTCTCTCTTGTTTTGTTTTGTTTTTGAGGTAGCCCAGGCTGACCTGGAACTCACCATGTAGTCTGGGTGGTCTTGAACTGATGGCGATCCTCCTACCTCTGCATCCCAAGTGCTGGGATTAAAGGCGTTCTTGTTTTTCATATCCAGAATATCACATGGAAGGAGAGAAAGACACTGAGGGAACAGTGTGCTTGGGACAGCCAGGTGTGGGTACTATGCCCAGTGCCTTTTATAGTGTGGTCCATGAGGTACCTAGGCAGCGTCTAATGTGCTTGGAAGCCAGAAGAGCAGGAGGGCCCAGGTGCAAAGAGAAGAAAGCTGATGACCTCTGATTCAAGGGAAGAAGGTTCTTTTGGTCTCCATGAACCTCAGAGAACTAGAGACAGTATGTGTGTGGCTTGCCACATTCTTACCTATGGCCCACAGGACAGTGTCAAAGGTGCCTTTGTCCTCCTTGCCAGATGCACAGTCTTTCCAGGTGACCTGCAATTGGCCAGTCGGGAGTTTTTTGACACAAGAAGGGATGCAGCCCTTTAGGAACTGGGTGCCATGAGACTCCATGTACTCTGTGACCAAAGATGACATTTGCTGCAAAGCATGAGAGGACATACCATGAGGAGATTGGTAGTGTAGTACCAGCTTAGAAAGGCCCTGGCCCCTACCCTTGCTCTCAAACAATAACAACCCTAAACTTAGATTTTAATGGCTGACTTACTTTTTTGTGATGGGGGTTATGGTGGTTTAAATGTGAATTTGTGTCCCCATAGTTTGAAGTATTCTTTTTTCGAGATGGGGTCTTGCTCTAGCCCAGGCTGACCTGGAATTCACTATGTAGTCTCAGAGTGGCCTGGAACTCACAGCAATCCTCCCACCTCCCAAGTGCTGGGATTAAAGACATGTACCACCATGCCCAGTGGCTGCTGCTGTTGCTTCTTTTTTTTTAAGTTTGAGGTATTCTTGATTAAGGTTGCAACTTACTTAAATTTCCAGCAGCCTGCTGGAGAGATGTCACTAGGGGGTGGATATTTTAGTCCAGCTCTAAGGTGTATAAAGAGCCAGTTTAAGCTCTGGCTCTTGGTGCTTGCTGGCTGTTGGTGGTGTCTTTCTGCTATGGATCTATGGAAGTAAGCCAACTTCTTCTGCCATTGATGGTATTTCCCCTGGATTCTGTAAGTCTGAAATAAACCCTTTCCACCCATAAGCTGTTTCTGGTCAGGTGTTTGTCCCAGTAACAAGAAAGTACCTGTAACAGAGTTCTTGCCATACTGCCCAGAATGGCCCTAAAATCCTGAACTCAAATGATCTTCCTGGCTCAGCCTCTCCAGTAGCCAAGACTGCAGCAGTATTATACATCACCGAGCCTGGCTTAAGGGGTATCTTTTCCTTTAATCCCCCCCCCCCCAGGGAGGGTCTCACGCCAGCTCAGGCTGACCTAGAACTCACTCTGTAGTCCCAGAGTAGCATCAAACTCACAGTGATCCTCCTACCTCTGCCTCCTGCGTGCTGCGATTAAAGGCGTGCACCATCATGCATAGCTTCCTTGAATTTTATAGTTACAGAGAATATCTCCATTGCTCCAAAGTGCAGGAGTTCATCTATAAGACTACCCTATTCTATGCCTCAGACATGGGTGAGGACCTCTGCTTATTTGTCCCTTACATAGACACTGAGGCCATGTTTCTGAATTCCAGCTATGTGGTGGTCTCCATAGCCTGGACCCCACAGGCTTCCTGGATGGGTGCTGACCCTGTAGGTAAACAGCCAGATGGCAGAGCTTTACCAAAACAGACTGGCCACAGAGAAAACCACACACTTATTCTAGCTTGCACTCTGTATTTTATCTCAGTCTATGCCAGGTGACTGGAGCTACCACTATTTTGTACTTCTTCCTCACACTCCTCCTCCTTTTTTGAGGCAGAGTCTTGCTATGTAGCCCAGGCTGGCCTTGATCTCACAACCCTACTGTCTCAGTCTTCTGAATGCTGGAATTACACACTGACACTACCACACCTGGCTTTCAAAGGATTGTTTCTGAATATTCAGACCTCACTCCCAGCCCACACCTGCACCTGCCTGAGACAAGGACAAGTGGGCAGAGAAGTGTGGCCCCTGTGGGGAAGAGAGCCATAATGGGAGTGGGGGTTGCTGGGTACTACCTGGTCAAAGCCTCGGAGAGGGATGCTGCGCATCAAGACTGTAGTATCTAGTCCAATCCCTGTGAGGAAGCCAGCACACTCCAGGGCCACATCTGTAGCAGTAGGGCTAAGAAACACTAACCAATCATGACTTTAGGAGAACAGCAGGAGCCCCCAGATTCTACTCCCCAACCCTGGCCAGCCCCAGAGGAGGCTCCAACTGAAAGCTTCAAAAAATCCCCCTATGCCAAGTCTTGAGTTCTCAGCCTGGGACTGGGAGCACTTCTAGTTCCAGATTTAAGCCCTCCCAACAATATAGTGGGCTTCTGCCTCCACAGGGCTTCCACATGGCTCTGGAGTTTAGTTTCAGTCTCCATGAGAGAGAATGAAGACCCTAGATGGACAGCTGCTGGCTAGGTTCATGGGAGAACAGCTTTGTGGGTAGAGATGCAGAGCACTTGTGACCTATGTGTGACCTGGGGGTCAAGGCTCCAGTAGGCGCTTTCATCTTCCTCTAACATCCTGCCTGACCCAGACTCCCTGGGGCTCCTCTCTTGACCCTCCCTGGTCTTCCTGCTTCTCCTTCAGGAACAGGCCAGCTTAGGGCGGCTCTCAAGGGAGGCTCATTCAGCTGCCCCAGCTGGCTCAATGTGTGGCTCAAGAAGAATCTCCAGGAAGCTGCAGCCTCAAACAGTCTCTTAAACCCAGGCTCGATGTCCCAGAAGCCCAGTAAGTCCAAGACAGCAAAGTGCTTTCCAGGAGTAAGAGCAGCAGAGGGCTGCAGGGGACTGAGCATCTTCCCCTAGGGTGACACCCTGCACTGTGGTGAAGGATACAGCTGGCCCCAACCACCAACCTGTGAGACAAATGGACAGAGAGAACACAAAATATGAATGAATGAGTGCCATCATAACCCACAGCTGCACATTCTGCTGTCCCAAGGGTGGGACAAAGTATAGCCTTCCTGCCAGGTGCTCATGAGCCTGTGAGCTCTGAGGCTGACTGTTCAAACAGGTACAAAGCTCACTTCCTAGAGATTACAGCTGTGAAATACAACACAACAAATGGTGTTATTGAACCAGTAAATTGCCTGGTGGTGAAGGGTGTGTGGTCAGTGACAAATAGCATCTGGCCCATGAAAAGCACAGGCCACACCAGGCTTCTGTGGACATGTTGAGAGACATCCCTCAGAAGCACAAAGCTTTCCTTCTACCTACAGGTGAGTCTTGCCATGGGGCCCTCAGAACCAGATGGCAGTAGAGATGGCTTGGCAGGACACTGAAAGGAACAGACTATGTGTGTGTTGATGGGGCAGGGTGGGGGGGGTGCTCCTGGTCAGTGGCTTCTGTGAGCAGAATACTCTCCAACCACAGAATGACATGGCCCATGCCTGCCTGTTCAGCCCCACCACACTTGTGCCAGGGCCCAGAGACCAGCTCCCCAGAGCCAGGAAAGAAGATACCTAAGGAGCACAGGAGCATATAACACTGTAACTGGGAATGGTTGCTTAAATCCTCTCCTGTAGCCAGTAGCACACTACATATACACACATGTATTCACATACTCATATATGCACACTCACACGAAAGGGCTTAGAGAACAAAAATTCCCAGCTGGGCAGCTGCACGTGGGTGGGCTTGTTAGAGATCACCCCTTCAGTCTTTAAACAAGAAGAGGTGATTTAAGGATGGAGAAGCCTGGTGTCAGCATTGATCCCAGCAGACACTAATAATTTAATTCCATCTCAAAAGGTGGCAGACCCTCAGCATCCTTCTTCCGGTGTCCTGCAGGAAGCATCTGGCACGTAGCTTCTACAAGGAGCTAGGGAGAGAGCTGTGTGACTCGCTGGCTGGGTACAAGATGGCCCTAGTTGGTCATATACCCACAACTCAGCATGTGAAGCTGAGGAGAGACCCTGGAACCACCAACAGACCAGAGGTGATTTCCAGGCCCCCAAAGGGCCAGCAATGCCAAATAAACACAATGCCAAATATGCACAAGGTGCATATGTGAATCTGTAAGTATGCAGATCCACTTGCAAGTACAACACATATCTTCATATGGAGGCATTTTCCAAAACCTAACTTTAAAAAAAAAATCTGTATTTATTTATTGGCAAGCAGAGAGCAATAGAGACAGACACACAGACAGAGAGAATGGGCACTCCAGGGCCTCCAGCCACTGCAAACAAACTCCAGATGCATGCGCCACTCTATACATCTGGCTTTATGTGGGTCCTGGGAAACTGAACCTGGGTCATTAGGCTTTGCAGACAAGTGCCTTAACCACTAAGCCATCCCTGAAACCTACATTTTTTTGGATTTGATTTATTTATTTGTTTGTTTGTTTTGTTTTTTTGAGTAGGGTCTCACTCTAGCCCAGGCTGACCTAGAATTCAATACGTAGTCTCAGGGTGGCCTCAAACTCCCAGCGATCCTCCTACCTCTGCCTCCCAACTGCTGGGATCAAAGGCATGTGCCACCTTGCCCAGCTGTTGTATTTTATATAGTGAGAGGTCTAAGCCTTTTTGCTTATATGTGTATATATATGAGTTTATGCATGGCAACCTCAGTTTTCTCCCTCTTCTTTTTACACCTTCTTTTGAGTTACAGTCTCTCTTGTTTTGCCACTGCTGCCTACGAGCTTCTGGATTCTCCTGGCTGCACCTCCCTCCCATTGCAGTAGGAGTGCTGGGATTACAGACACATGCACCTCTTTGCATCCACCTTTATGTGGTCACCAAGGAATGTGGCTTGCAAACAAGTGTCTTTAACCATTGATCCAGATTTCCCCTAAGCCTACCTGCTTGTCTTCTCTTTCTTTCTTTCTCCTTTCTTTTTCTTTTCCCTCCCTTCCTCCCTCCCTCCCTTCCTTTCTTTTCCTTTTTTTAAAATTTTATTTAATTAAAATTTTTTTGTTTTTATTTATTTATTTGAGAGTGGCAGATAGAAAGAGGCAGAGAGAGAGAGAGAGAGAGAGAGAATGGGCGCACCAGGGCCTCCAGCCACTGCAAACGAATTCCAGACAAGTGTGCCCCCTTGTGCATCTGGCTAATGTGTGTCCTGGGGAACTGAGCCTCGAACCAGGGTCCTTAGGCTTCACAGGCAAGCACTTAACCACTAAGTCATCTCTCCAGCCCTTCTTCTTTTTTTGAAATAGGGTCTCTCTCTCTAGGCCAGGCTGACCTGGAATTCATTATGTAGTCTCAGGCTGGCTTTGAACTCACAGCAGTTCTCCTACCTCTGCCTCCCGAGTGCTGGGATTAAAGGCATGAGGCACCACACCCAACCTTTATTTAAGATATGAAAAGATTTTCCAGGCATGGTGGCACATGCCTTTAATCCCAGCACTCGGGAGGCAGAGGAGTTTGAGGCCAGTCTAGGACTACATAGTCAATTCCAGGTCAGCCTGGGCTAGAGCAAAACCCTACCTTAAAAAAAAAAAAAAAAAAAAAGATGATAATAGAACTTAGCTGCTTTAATCATCCTGTCCCACAGGCAGAATAGATGGTGAGAAAGTGAGCATCAAACACTCAGTGCCTTTGCTCCTGGCTCTGCCAAGGCTATGTCCCAGTCCTTTCTCTGAACAAGCCACACAGACTTGGGGCGGGGGGGCGGGCAGAGCCAGTGCAGCTCTTCTGTCAGCAACTGGGCCTCCCTACTTGTTTCAGAACATGCCTGTAGATCCTCCCTAGGGAATGGGTCAGCTACAGCATCCAGCCCAATGCTGAGCCATTTCTGGGTTTTCCTATCACAATGCTGAGCATGAAGCAATGTGATCTCTTGAAACTGGTGAGAATCTTTTCTATTTCTGCAGTCTACCTGTCCCTCTGGGCCTCCTGTATACGAGCTGGGTACAGGAGATAGGTGAGTGGACAGCTAGGAATTGTTATCAGCACCAGTGGAGCCCTTTCAGCACCTTGAACATGTGTGGGGGAGGGATAACCACTTCCCAAGTGCCCCCAGACCTTCGGCCACTAGGTCTGCCAGCACCACATGCCCATGGAAGCGGGACAATCCCTGCGGGTGGGGCGCTTCTTGACTGTGTGGTTAAAGCTGTAACTAGAGCTGGGTCTTGTCTTCATGAGTCATGGTTACCATCAGCAGGAACTTGTTTACTCCACCTCTCCCTCTAATTGATCAACAATGGAGATCTTTATTCTTTGAAGGATACAAGACACAGACTCAGAGAACGCTCTTCAAACCAGTGAAGTACTGGGTGCAGTAGCGCATGGCTGTGATCCAAGCATTTGGGTCAGGTTAGAGAACTGGACGCATTAGGAGTTCAAAGTCAGCTTGAACTACATAAGACCCTGTCTCAAAAAAAAAAAAAAAAAAAAAGGGATGGGAACATGGCTCAGTGGTTAAAGGCATATGCTTGTGAAACCTGACTGCCCGGGTTCAATTCCCCAGCCACCCACGTAAGCCAGGTGCAAAAAGTGGCACAAGTGTCTGCCATTTGTTTGCAGCAAGAGGTCCTGGTGCATGCGTGTGTGCACACACACATACATACACGCACATGCAAATAAACAGTAAAAATTAAATAAAACAAAACAAAAAGCAGAGCCAGGGGTGGTGGTGCACGCCTTTAATCCCAGTACTTGGGAGGCAGAGGTAGGAGGATCACCAAGGGTTCGAGGCCACCCTGAGACTACATAGTGAATTCCAGGTCAGCCTGAACCAAAGTGAGACCCTACCTCGAAAAAACAAAAAAAAACAAAAAAAAACAACAACAACAAAAAAAAACCAACAACAAAAAGCAGAAAAACAAAACAATAACAACAAAAACACCTGGACCAAGGAGATGGCTCAATGGTTAAACTAGAGTTCACATGGATACAAAAGTGGTACACATGTCTGCAATCCCAGGTGCCTATGGCAATGAGAAACAGGAGAATCCTGAAGTTCATGGACCAGAAAGCCTGGCCTTCTCAGTGGCAAACAATGAAAGACCTTGCCTCAAACAAGTTGGAAGGAGAGGACCAACACCCTGTGTTTATCCTCTATCTCTACACACATGCCACAGCACACATATGCTCCCCACAAAAAGAAGCTTCCAGATTACAGGTCAGAGTTCCCAAAGACAGGTAGCCTGGTTAGGGTCTGGAAACAAATAAAGGCCAATGAAGCAGCTGTAGAGGTGCAGTGACCAAACAGCCATGGCCAGCCAGTGAGGACAGCAGTGCTGGCAGACTTGGGGAAAGGGGCTGGATGTATTTTTTTTAATTTTTTGTTTACTTTTATTTATTTATTTGAAAGCGACAGAGAGAGAAAGAGGTAGAGAGAGAGAGAAAGAGAGAGAGAGAGAGAATGGGTGCGCCAGGGTCTCCAGCCGCTGCAAATGAACTCCAGATGCATGTGCTACCTTGTGCATCTGGCTAACGTGGGTCCTGGGGAATTGAGCCTCGAACCCGGGTCCTTAGGCTTCACAGGCAAGCACTTAACCACTAAGCCATCTCTCCAGACCTTTATTTTTATAAAATTATTTATTTATTTGAGAGAGAAAGAAGAGGAAGGTGAAGAAGAAAGAGGAGGAGGGGTTCTGGAGAGAATGGGCATGCCAGGGAATCTTGCTACTGCAAACTAACTCCAGACACATGCGTCACTTTGTGAATCTTGCTTTACATGGGTACCAAGAAATCAAACCCAGGCTGTAAGGCTTCACAAGCAAGCATCCTTAACTACTGAGCAATCTTTCCAGCTCCTACATTTATTCTTTTTAATATTTATATGAGAAAGAGAGAGGTAGTGAATTCCAGGTCAGCCTGGCTACAGCAAGACTCTATATCAAAAACACAAAACAAAACAAAACACCTGAGACCAGGGTCCTTTGTGAAAGAGGTGATAAAAAGAATGTAAGAGCCAAAGGAAGGGTAGGACTGCTTACAAAGCAATCTTCCAGACACAAAATGGCCTGAATATCCATGACTTTGCAGAGCCTGGCACTATCTATATAAGACCTTCATAATAGGAGAAAAGATGATGACATAAAAATAAAAGAGAAGGGGCTGTAGATATGGCCTAGTGGTTAAGGCACTTGCCTGAGAAACTTAAGGACCCAGGTTTGATTGCCCAGTACCCATATAAGCCAGATGCACAAGGTGGCACATTCATCTGGAGTTCATTTGCCATTGCTGAAGGCCCCAGCATGTCCATTCTCTCATTCTCTATCTACTTCTTTCTCTCTCTCAACTAAACAAATAAACATCTTTTAACTTTTTTTTTAAAGAGAGACTAATTGAGAGGAGGATGGGATATGATAGAGGGTCAATTTGTGAAGGGGAAAGTGGAGGAGGTGAGGAAATTATTATGGCTTATTGTCTATAATTATGGAAGTTGTCAATAAAAAAGTTAAAAACAAAACAAAAAAACCTGAGACCAAGTGTTTGCCTAGTCAGAAGCCACCATCCTGTACCAGTGAGCCTTGAATCCAATTCTGTATGTGTCCCGGGGGTGAGCTTTGTTCCTATGCCAATCAGTGTGCCAACATTTTCCAATGAGGTATAACTACCATGAGATTAGCCTAATCACAGAGCAACCTTGCTTGTTTAGAACTGAGGGAGGAAGCAGAAACAAAAGCATTAACACTGGCCTGTGAAACCAGGTTAACAAAATACTATGTCTGCTTCTTGGTCTGAAGGTTCCAGATTCCCTCTCCAGGAGGCACACTCACACATGTGACAGCCTCACAGGAGCACCTGGCACTTGGTAGTCCTGCCAGTGCAGGAAGTGCCATCCAGACTGCAGAGTAGCACACACTGCAGTGAGGCAGCACCAGGGAGAGGTCACCCTTAAAACCTTTACCACAGCAGGGGCAGAGGGTGGGGTGGCCTCTAGGCTTTCCTAGGACCTATCAGCCCCATCCAAACTCTTCAGGACCTACCACTAGGCCAAATTCTAGATAGTGAAAGCCACCAAAGGCCCTGCATGTAGGCAGATGGGCAGAAGACTATACAGTCTGGAATCAAGTCCTAGGCAAAGAGCTATCTCCCTTCTGCTGTTGTACACCAACACATCTCGTGAAACAGTAACGAAAGCTAAGCAGGAAGTGAGAATATTGAGCAGCAGTGACTTAAAAGTAAGCAGCTGTGGCTCTTCCTAAAAATAAAATGTACTAAGGGCTGGGGAGACGGCTTAGTGGTTAAAGGAGATTGCTTGCAATCCCTGCGGCCCAGGTTTATTTTCCCGGTACCCACCATAAAGCCAGATAAACAAAGTGCTACATGCATCTGGAGTTGGTTTGCAGAGGCAAGAGTCCCTGGCGTGCTCATTCTCTCCCTTTCTCTCTGCTTACAAATAAATAAATTATACAAATATATATATATATATATATATATATACAAACAAACAAAAAAATATATATTTTTTGTTTGTTTGTTTTGTTTTTTTGAGGTAGGGTCTCACTCTAGCTCAGGCTGACCTGGAATTCACTATGTAGTCTCAGGGTGGCCTTGAACTCACAGCACCTCCTAAGTGCTGGGATTAAAGGCATGTGCTACCACATCTGGCATTATTTTATTTTATTTTGGTTTTTCAAGGTAGGGTCTCACTCTAGCCCACGTTGGCCTGGAAATTCTCTATGTAGTCTCAGGGTGGCCTTGAACTTACAGCAATCCTACCTCTGCCTACCGAGTGCTGAGATTAAAGGCATGCACCACCATGCCCAGCTATTTTATTTTTTAAAAATATTTTTATTGAGCCAGGCGTTATGGCACATGCCTTTAATCCCAGCACTTGGGAGGCAGAGGTAGAAGGATCGCCCTGAGTTAGAGGCCACCCTGAGACTACATAGAGAATTTCCAGGTCTGCCTGGGCTACAGTGAGACCCTACCTCAGAAAAACCAATAAAATAAAATAAAATAAATGTACCTTCCTACCTTTTACACTTGAGTGAGAGAAATATGACTGTCATACTTTGGCCACTAGTACTGGTACTACTGGTGCCCAGTAGCTCCCGGACTTCATAATAAAGGTCAGACCAAAGCTGTTTCTATGACCAACTCTGACAAGCACTGTTAAATCAGCCCAAGTTATAAAAACACTCTTCCTAGCCGAGTGTGGTACCCATACCTATAATCCCAGCACTCAGGATTACCATAAATTTAAGACCAACCTGAGATACAGAGTAGGGTCCAGGCCAGCCTATGCTAGGTGACACCCTGCCACAAAAACAAAAAATGACTCTCCTTGCTTCACAGGGTCCCAGGAATTCTGAGACAAAAAGCCACAGGCTGCTACCACAGCTCAAGGGGAATGGACAATCACGGGCTGGCTTCGGCCTCGGCCCTTCCAGGGCAGTGTGCAGGCCAGATGCTTGAGTGGGGCTGGCAGTCATAGGAGAGGCAGGCCCCATGCTCTGTCAGCCTCTCCAGGATCTGAGCAGAGCTAATGTGAGCAGAAAGCAGAAACAAGCATACTTTAACTGTTACCCGGAAACAGCAACTCAGCTACTGGTCCTTAGGCACAGTGGGGAGAAGATGCTTTGTAGAAAGCTAACATCCAAACACAAACAGCACCTGCTCACCAGCAGCCTGCTAGAAATGTCAGAGAAAGAGGATAAGGAATAGTGGCAGTGAGGTCCAGTTTTGGGTTAGGGCATCTAAAAGTATGAGAGGAAGAGATCAGGGTGTTAGGCCAAGCAGGCTGGGGCCAGGTTAGAGTATCTGGGAGGACAGAGACTTTAGGGAGGGGCAGCAGTCCAGCTATGGCTCAAGACCTGCATCCTTAAAGTAGGGTTAAGGAACAAGCTTACTTTTCTCATCTTCTTTATAGCTCCATTGTCAAGGCCTTTCTCTGTACAAAAAGACAGCTTGTTGACAGGGAATGGGGGGTGGGAGGCATCCCTCTACACCCCACTTATCCCTGCTGGCAGTGGATACTTACCCATAGCAGCCATTATCCTACCACCTACTCTTGTTCTGCTGCCTGTCTGCCCAGTGGACCCTGTCCCACTCCAGTATCCTCCTCCCTTTTCCAATCTATTCTGGATTTTGACAGAGGAAGGACAATAAAAAAGGCAACCAGGCTGGGTACACACTGGTATCTATGTAGCTGAGGTTGGGCAAGTGGCAATTTGGAGTCCTTCCCCAGGCCCCACACTGCCCAATCCTAGCCTCTCCAAGACAGAAGCACAGTCCCTTTCTCCCATGGTGTGGCTATGAGAGTCTAGGGCTCTTTGGGCAATTCATGCTGCCTTTTAGGGGTTCTCTCCCTGGAGCTGGTCACATTCTAGGCTTTGATAGAGTGTTTGATAGAGTGTAGTCCTCTATATCTGACAGGTGTGATCCTGCTTGGCCAGCACTGAGCTGCTAAGTGAAGGGTAGACCTTAGCTATACCTTCTATGGATTGGGCTCAGGCACTAGTTACCATCTCTGCAACCTGGCAACCCTAGGGTTCCTGAGGCCTGGATGTCAGACAAGGAGGAATGGGAATTCTCACATAATAGTTGATACTGGAGAGTTGGGGGCAAAGGCAGTCAAAACTGGCTTTGGGAGGCCACAAGGCTGTGGGTCCCAATGCTGAGCTCAACATGCTTCACAGGTGACCCAAAGGTGTTGGTCATCACACCCCACATAAATGCATCAAAAATTAAGTCTTGATTTCTGCCTAAGCCCATATAAGGAGAGAAAAGGAGCCGGGCATGGTGCACATGCCTTTAACCCAAGCACTTGGGAGGCAGAGGTAGGAGGATCACCGTGAGTTCGAGGCCAGCCTGAGACTACATAGTGAATTCCAGGTCAGCCTGGGCTAGCATGAGACCCTACCTCAAAAAAAAAAAAAAAAATGAGAGGAAAGAGGCCTTGAGCATGCTACCAAACCTGAGCCTTCCAAGGACCTGGGGCTGGGCCCATATGGCCTGTCCTCAGCATATACCAATTGGTAGAGATGGTACCTACTACAGGCCCAGGCCTAGAGATGCCAGGCCCCCTCAGCTGTTGATCCAGCCTTTTAAAAGGGGCCATGTCAAAGTATCCCCACTTGGCTCTGGGAGGCACCCTGGGGCCAGAGGAGCAGCCTTGGGGTCCATATTAATTTCAGTTCCATTTTAAAGGCGAGTTAAAATAAACACAGGGAATATTTATAAGGCAAATAAATCTGGCAGAAACAGCCCCTCCAAGTGTGAGTAGGGCCTCCCCCTCTGCCCCAGCCCAAGCTGATAAAATACAGAAATGCTACTGTAGACCCTCCGGGCTTATTTTGACTGCACAGAGGAATGTAACGTGTAAACACTGACTCCCATGCTACACTGTTACAACTTGCATTAACAGCCTTGGACAAAGCAGCATTTTCACAGAAGCATCGTACAGGGATATATCTCAGCTTAATTTTTTTTGTAGAAAAAAAAACCATTTCCTCACATAAATCATGCTCAAAACGAAACGGGTGACTGATACATCGCAAACACTTTTTTTCTTAAACAATAACATACCTAGATTCCATCTAAATGAAGGAATCTTTTTTTAAAATCTAATTTTTTTTCTGAAGAAAATAAATACTGCAGTTTTCTTCATGACCAAAATAACGGTGGTCATATCTTCCCAGTTGAGCCAGTCACTTGTAGCACATGGTCACAGAGGGCAGCTCCCACCTGGCCAGGGAAGGTCCCTGCTGGGCCACAGTGTCTCCCACACACCCACAGCACTGGGTCCTCCCTCAGAACGACTCAGAAAATTCTGGCCTTTGGTGACAGACCAAGACAATGACCTGATCCTAGAAAGGGAAACCTCAGGGTAGACAGAGATGGGGTAGGGGCTGGCCTCCTGGCCATTACAGTTTCAGTACTGTTCCATGTTGGGTCCTGTATATAAGGCATGGAAAGGTGGGAAAGCAGGCCTAAACTCCATCTAGAGCAATCATTGTGAAAGAAAACTAAGTATTTGAAACAGGTTCAGTGGCCAGAATCAGAGACAACATTCAGGACCCAAAGGTGATGGTGCTTTCAGAGGGGCAGACAATGGCAGCCAGGCAAAGGATGTGAAAGAAAATCTAGCCAGTGGTAACCCTACAGGAAAATACAGGGACTTAAAAAAAAAAAAAAAAAAAAAAAAACCACAGGCAGAAGGCGGAGCAGGCCTTTCTGAACATGTAATAAATCTAAAAGCCATTAAGTGCAAAAAGAGATTTAAGTTACAGCCAGAAAAAAAAAAAAAGAAAAGAAAACCATTTGTACATCATACAAGTTAACAAGTTAAAAGACATGAGAAGCTGAGAAAATCTGCATAGTATATAACATAGGATCCCAACCTTGATACACAGAACACTTGGAAGATAAGGAAAAGATAAGAGTGAGGGTTAAAAAAAAAAAAAAACAACCCTAGCAAGGGAGCCGGGGGAGATGGCTCAGCAGTTAAAGGAGGCTGCTTGCAAGCCTGCCAGCCCAAGTTCAACTCGCCAGCATTCACTCACAAGTAAAGCTGGATGCAAAGTGACACTTGACAATGGGAGATGGAGCCAAGAGACTCTGGAAGCTCCCAGGCCAGCTACACTGACACATGTAGCAGCTCAAAATGAGAAGGTAGAAGGAGAGGACAAGCATCCCAAGATTGTCCTTGGACCTCTGTGTACAGCCACCCACACATCATATATACACACATATACACACACACGCACATACACACACACACACACACACACAGTCATATAACAAATAAGGTAAAAGCAATAATCCAGTCAGAACGGGAAGCAGGGCAATGACCATGAGGACGACTCACACATAGCCACACTCCCAGACACATTCTCAGTGTCAGAAAAGGCCATAAAACACATGGAAAGGGAACCAGACCACATCTAACCCAGTAGTGAAACAAACTAGATAAGGAACTAGGACTGTAGTTTAGCAGTGGAGCACTTTTCTAACATGTGCAAGGCCCTAGGTTCAATCCCCAGCACCACATACACACACACCAAAACTAGAGTCTGGTGTAGTGGCACATGCCTTTAGTCCCAGAACTTGGGAGTCTGAGGTAGGAGGACTGCCATGAGTTCAAGGCCAGCCAGGAGCTACAGAATGAGTTGCAGGCCAGCTTGGGCTATAGCGGGACTCTGCCTTGCGAAAAACAAACAAACAAACAAAAAACACTCTAGAAATTATAATGGCACAAAGGAAAAACAGTGATAAATGTGCTAATATAAAAATTAAAATTGTGGGTGGGGATGTCAGTGGTACAGCACTGGCCTAGCATGTGTGAGGGCCTGGATGTAATTGCCAGCAAAAAACAAGTACAAAAGCAGGGTGTGGTGGCACATGTCTTTACTCCCAGCACTTGGGAGGCAGAGATAGGAGGATTGCTATGAATGCAAGGCCATCCTGAGACTACATAGTGAATTCCAGGTCAGCCTGGGCTATAGCAAGATCTTACCTTGAAAATCCAAATAAATAAATAAGTAAAATAAAATAAATACAAGTAAAATATGGGAACCAGGTGTGGTGGGGTGATCCCACTACTTGGCAGGTTAACACAAGACAGTCATGTGTTCCAGGTGACACTGTGTCAAGCACTCGGGAGGCAGAGGCAGGAGGATCACCGTGAGTTAAAGGACACCCTGAGACTCCATAGTGAATTCCAGGTCAGCATGGGATAGAGTGAGACCCTACCTTGAAAAAACCAAAAAACAAAAAACAAAAACAAAAACAAAAACAAAAACAAAAAACCCTAAATAAATATTTGGAAAAAAAATCAAGTCAAGCTGGGCATGGTGGTATACGCCTTTAATCCCAGCACTCTGGAGGCAGAGGTAGGAGGATGGCTGTGAGTTCGAGGCCACCCTGAGACTACATAGTGAATTTCAGGTCAGCCTGGGCTACAGCAAAACCCTACCTACAAACTAACAAACAAACAAACAAAATCAAGTCAAAAGACTTGTGACCCAGTGGAAGTTAGTATGGACACAACTCTGTGAACTCGGATAGTTCCAGGGAGGGGCTACAGGCAGCAGGGATCATAACCATATGTGGGAGTGGGGAGAGAGGTTCCTTTTTATTTTGTGTCTTATAAAAAAGCTGATGTGCCGGGTGTGGTGCCCGCCTTTAATCCCAGCACTTGGGAGGCAGAGGTAGGAGTATTGCTGAGAGTTCGAGGCTACCCTGAGACTACATAGTGATTTCCATGTCAGCCTGGGCTAGAGTGAGACCCTACCTTGAAAAACAAAACAAAAAAGCTGATGCCCTACCCATATGTATTTTTATTTATTTATTTAATTTGAGAGAAAGAGAGAGAGAGGATGGGCGTGCCATAGTCTCCAGCCACTGCAAACGAACTCCAGATGCATGCCCCCCTTGTGCATCTGGCTTATGTGGGTCCTAGAAAGTCAAACCGGGATCCTTTGGCTTTGCAGGCAAACACCTTAACCGTTGAGCCATCTCTCCTGTCGCCCCCCCCCCCACCCATATATTAATGCTACTCTCACTTTTGGTTAGAGAATCTTCTCTTATCAGATGGCAATGATCTTGGGATGACTCAGAAGGCACCATGATGCTGAGAGGTGACAGAGGAGTCCTCAGCACTGCAATATCTCTATGACACCTTCCATGGCTCAGGGTCCCTTGCGGAAGAGGTGGCAGAAAGAATGTAAGAGCCAAAGGAAGGGTAGGACTCCTTACAACGTGCTCCTCCAGACACAAAATGCCCTGGATATCCATGACCTCACAGTACCTGACACTACCTACATAAGAGCATCATAAGAGGAGGAAAAGATGATGACATCAAAGTAAAAGAGAGACTGATTGAGAGGGGGAGGGGATATGATGGAGAGTGGAGTTTCAAAGGGAAAAGTAGGGGGAGGAAGGAAATTACCATGGGATATTGTTTATAATCATGGAAGTTGTCAATTAAAAAAAAAAAAAGCTGATGCCCAAGTTATGTGGGCCGGGGGGGGGGGGGGTGGGGACAGCAGTGCGCATAGTGACAGGGTGCAGCCAGAAAAATGCATTGAGGCTAAAAGGTATTTATCCTTGAACTCAGTTTTTCTGCTTCTTGGAAAGACTCCTAATAGGTGTACATAAACTATCTAACATGACTCCCCACAGCAGGAAATAGAAAAAAGTATTGTGAGGCTGCAGAGACTTGAATCCCCAGTACAAGATGCTGAGCTGCTATGAAAAGCAGTTGGGGAGCCAGGCGTGGTGGCGCAGCCTTTAATCCCAGCACTCAGGAGGCAGAGGCAGGAGGATCGCCATGAGTGCGAGGCCACCCAGGTCAGCCTGGGCCACAGTGAGACCCTACCTTGAAAAACCGGAAAAAAAAAAAAAAGGAGTTGAGGGCTGGGGAGATTACTCAGTGGATAAAGGTACTTGCATTCAAAGCCTGCCAGCCTGGGGTTCAATTCCCCAGTACCTACATAAAGCCAGATGCAAAGTGGCACGTGCATCTATGATCCCAAGGTGCCTATAACAATGGGAGATGGAGCCAGGAGAATTCAAAGCTTGCAGGCCAGACTTTCCTCTGTTTCCTTTGTCTCAAAGAAGGTGGTGTATAGACACCTCAAGATTGTCCTCTGACCACCACAGGTGTTCCGTGGCATGTGTGGTCCCCCTTCCACTTCACACACAAATAAAGAAAACCAATTTTTTTTAAACTAGAGATAGGGCTGGAGAAATGGCTTAGCAGTTAAGGTGCTTGCCTGTGAAGCCTAAGGACCCAACCAGGTTCGATTACCCAGTACCCACATAAACCAGATGCACATGGTGGCACGTGCATCTGGAGTTCGTTTACAGTGGCTGGACGCCCTGGCGCACCCATTCTCTCTACCTGCCTCTCCCTGTCTCTCTCAAAAATGAATCAATAAAAATTAAAAAAAAAAAAACTGGAGATGTAGCTTTAGTGGTTAAGTGGTAGAGCTTTTGCCTGGCATGAGGTGAGGTTCTAGGTTCAATCTCTAGTAAAACACACAAAAAAGTAACTTCTGACATGCTCCAACATGGAAAAACCATGAGAATTTATGCTAACGGAAATAAGCCCAGTGCATATGCATGTCTTGCATGCATACCTGTGCACACACTCCAATAGATACACAATACATACTACCATATATACACATATTTACATGCATACATATAACCTGTGCATACACATATACATCTGCCTATGTCTGGGGCACTTATTTCCACCACTCTTGTGGGGAAAACCAAAGATCATGAGCACTGCTCTCAGCCAAGCCGCTGCCACCCTCTAGTGGCTACTCTCGTCCCTACAATCAAGAAGTGTCCTCAGAAGCCAGGCGTGGCGGCACACACCTTTAATCCCAGCACTCGGGAGGCAGAGGTAGTAGGATTGCCATGAGTTCAAGGCCACCCTGAGACTCCATAGTGAATTCCAGGTCAGCCTGGGCTAGAGTGAGACCCTACCTCGAAAATCAAAAAAAAAAAAAAAAAAAAGTGTCCTTGGCACATCATAGCTGGAGCTGCCCAGACCCACAACCCCACTGGACCTGGCAGCTCTGCCAGGCAGATTCGCTTAGCACATGCATACACTGCTGGTCTCACCTCTATAACCAAGCCACGACTCATGATGCTTTTGGAGCCTTTGTTGTATTTCATGGATGCTCAATATTCAAAGCAGATAGCAGACGAGATGTTTAATGGAGACACTCCTTGCTATTCCAGAGGAGATCTGCAGGACAACTACTACTCTAGATAATGAACAGCTGTCTTGCTTTCTGTGATATTCATGTTATCACTTCCAAGGTAGCTAAGGGATGTAATACAGCTATAGCACCACAGAGGGTCACCCAAAGGACCACCTTTCCTTCTTTGAGAGAATAGAGCATCCCCTGGGTTCTGATGGCCCTGAGGCTCTTCTGAGAGCAGAAAGAGGATAGTACCACCATCACAGCCAGACACGCCAAGACTTACGTTTTCCCAGGGGATTCCTTCAGCCAGAAGATGTCGTCACTTGTAATTCCATATTCCAAGGCTCCTTCAATCTATGGAGGAAAAGAGTCCGTGTGATAAGGCTGCCACTGATCTGTCCCTAGGACTTCCATGAAGATAGCCCACTTTGCAGAAACAACTCAGTCCCGTGCAGGAACTGCTTCCTTGCCCTGTATCCATGCTGTCGGGTTGTGTCCTCTTCAGGAACAGAAGGTGACCTGTCCTACCTAACTCAGTGCATGTTCTTTGCCTGAGACCTTCCCCTTGTCTGTGATGCAGGCCCAGGGTATAGGGCATGTTGCAAGCATAGCAGCTGCAAGGGCCACAAGGACATAGCACTGAATTCCATGACTTTGTTTAGGTACTTGGACATGGGGGACATGCAGATCAAAAGGTTGAACCCAGGGCTGGAGAGATGGCTTAGCAGTTAAAAGTGTTTGCCGACAAAGCCAAAGGACCCAGATTCTGTTCCCCAGGACCCATGTTAGCCAGATGCACAAGGGGGTGCATGCATCTGGAGTTCGTTTGCAGTGGCTGGAGGCCCTGGCATGCCCATTCTCTCTCTCCCCACTTTCTCCATCAAATAAATAAATAAATAAACAAATAATTAAAAAAAAAAAAGGTAGAACCCAGGTTTGAGGGCGAAAGACTCAGAGAAGCAGGTGAAGAGAGGCTGGCAAGTCAGGGGCCCAGAGAGCTCCACAGTCTCCCAGTGAGGAGCATATGAGCAGGTGCCCTCACTGCAGACAGTGGTGAGTTAGGCACAGGGAGTAGATGGCTCAGAGGTGCCAGGCTTTAGGCTGGATAGACCCAGCACCTTCCATGACCAGTCAAAGTTTGCACAAGAATCACACAGGTACCCTGGCAAGGAGTGGCTATGCAGATGGGGGCTACTTAAGGTAGAACTGCCTTTCAGTAACTTGTGAATAAGATATGCTGGTGTAGAGGAAACAGATTTCAAACAGTTTGACATCCCAATTGGCCAAAATAAAAGTCAGGAATTTATCCAGTTTCCTCAAGGAAAACAAAAAGGTCTGAAAATCAAAGGGACTCAAATGTAAGCCAGCCTCGGCAGGTACCTGATAAGGGCACGCAGAAGGGAGAGCAGGAGGCCGCCAGGTGCCTCCCCAGGCCCTGGGCACTCTTCCTACTCTCCCTTCCTTCCCCTCTCTCCCCTCCCCTTCCCTCCCCTCCCTTCCCTGTGACTGAGCAGAAATATCAGCAGTGCCCCTTGAGGCAAGCAAATGTCCCTCTGGGCAAGCAAGGGGCCTCTACAAGGAGCAGCACTGTGGGTACATATGGAGCTCTGGCCAGCATCCCCAAGGGCCAAAGGTGACCTCCAGCATCCTGGAAGCGTACTGTGGCCTTCAGGGGCTTTAAGCAGAACATCCCTGGCCTGGCTGCTGGGTAAGGGTCATTTTGACCGTGTCTGATCTAGCTACCTAAGTAATAGTACCATGCCATCCTACAGAGCCAGGTCTGCAGCTAGGGACCCTCTACTGGCCTGGCAGACAGAGGCTAGGCCCTGTGTGACACTCAAGGACAGGAGGCACCCATGAGCTCTCTCTCTCTCCCAGTTCCAGAGCAAACCTGTAAGGGAATAGATGCTAGGGGACAGACCCTTATATGTGTCTGAGGAATGTATCCCCTTCACTCACTCTCCATCAACACTGCACCTGGGCTATCAGAGGCCAACATGGCAACCCAGGTTGTGAGACCCATGTTGGCTCAATCCTCATGGAAGCTCTGGGCTAGTGACACTAGTTCTCTGGGAGACTCACAAGGACATGGCCTCCTCTAAACCCCTTTGATCTCACTTCTTTCTTGCCCTGCAGTGGTTACCCCATCTCCACCTAGCTTACTGTGGAGTCTTTTCCTCAGTCCTGCCCATCCTCAAGGCTAGGCCCACAGGCGTCTCTATAAAAGCAGATAAAAAACTGCCAAAAATGTTCAGATTCAATCTTTTCAGAATTTTAGAAATTAACCAAAAGCTCCCAGAAACATGGGGAACCACTAGTGAATTAAGAAAAATGGTTAGGGCCAGGCATGGTGGCACATGCCTTTAATTCCAGCACTCGAGAGGCAGAGGTAGGAGGATCGCCGTGAATGCAAGGCCACCTGAGATACATAGTGAATTCCAGGTGAGGCTGGACTAGAGTGAGACCCTACCTTGAAAAACAAAAAACAAAAGAGAGAGAGAGAGAGAGAGAAATGGTTAGAACTCAGTGAGAAAAGTATTTCAATAGGGAAGTAGGTTTTTTGTTTTGTTTTTATTTTGTTTTATTCTTTTGAGAACAGGCCTCGTGTAGCCTAGGCTGATTTCAAATTCATTATACAGCCAAGCATGACTGTAAACTCCTGATTCTCTTTGTCTCTAGTTCCTAAATGCTGGGATTATAGGCATGTGCCACAGGTCCAACTTTCACAGAGAGTTTAATTTACTCTGTCCATCCCCAGCTTAGCAAAGACAGCAAGACAGAGTTAGGGGCCTTCCAAAGCCTCCTGTCCAAAGACCACTTGGCACTTGACCTAGCCAGTGGCTCCTGACACCACTCTAACACACCCAGTGCTAAAAGCCTCTCCTTAGAGCCTCTATCCAATGTTTTAATTTCATGGCCACCTGAAGTGATGGAAAACAGGTGAGGTAAACTAAAGGCAAGCCAGAAAACACCAAAGAAAAAATAAAAACAGCTCGGCACATGGCACAAGTTTATCATCTCAGCACTCCACAGGCTGAGGCAGAAGAACCACAAGTTATTTCAGACTCTGTCTCAAAAGCACAAAACCATGGCTGGAGAGACTGCTCAGTGATTAAAGACACTTGCTCTCAAAAACCTGATGACCCAGGTTCAATTCCCCAGTACCCAGGTATAGCTAGATGCACAAAATATCATGTGTATATCTGAGTTCATTTGCAGCAGCATGCCATATTCTCTCTTTTTCTCTGCTTGATAATAAATAAAAATATTTTGCTGGGTGTGGTGGTGCACACCTTTAATCTCAGCACTTGGGAGGCAGAGGTGTGAGGACTGCTGTGAGTTTGAGGCCAGCCTGGGACTACAGAGTGAGTGCCAGGTCAGCCTGAACTAGAGTGAGACACTACCTTGAAAAAACGAAAAAACAAGCTGGACGTGGTGGCACACACCTTTAATCCCAGCACTCGGGAAGCAGAGGTAGGAGGATCACCAGGAGTTCGAGGCCACCCTGAGACTACATAGTGAATTCCAGGTCAGCCTGTACTAGAGTGAAACCCTCCTATTGGGCACTGCCAGGCACAGGCTGGAGCCTTCAGGAGAGGGGCCTGAGCTTCCAGGCATGGCTAAGGACCCCCAGGCTATAGGAGGTCACTCCCTCTCCAAGCCCAGCACACCTGAACTTAGGCTCTGCCCATAGCCCTGTAACCTTTGGCCAGTTGCCTAGGAAACTCCTTATCAGCCAGCACCTTCACACAGTCCTGAGACCCTAGATCAACTGACCCTCCCTGCCATTGCTTACATGCTGGAATGAATGTCCCCATATGCTAATTAGGCATCAGAAATGAACTTGGTATGTCCAATCCCCTTAGGGTCCTCCCACCACCCTCAGATGCAGATAAACCCATTTTCACTGACAATAAACTGAGAGAGCTGTTTAATTATCTCCCAGGAGTGTTTCTCTCCTTATGTGCTCACCTATCCGGTTGCCTGGGCACCTTGGGTGGGGGAGGGGGGTGCCATGGCCGGGGCCCTGGAGGACATAGGAACCCACACCCTAGCTTGAAAACAACAAAACGAAAAACAACAACAACAACAACAAAAAGAACAAACAAAAAAACACAAAACAGGGCTAGAGAGATGGCTTAGCAGTTAAGGTACTTAAATGCAAATCCAAAGAACCCAGGTTTGACTCCCTAGTACCCATGTAAAGCCAGATGCACAAGGTGGTGCATGTGTCTGGAGTTTGTTTGCAGTGGCTAGAGCCCTGACTTGCCTCTTCTCTCAAATAAATAAAATATTAATAAAACAAACCAAAAAAATTTTTAAAAATTAAAAAAAAAAAAGCAAGTAGCCAGGCATGGTGGTGCATGCCTCTAATCCCATCACTTGAAAGGCAGAGGTAGGAGTATCACCATGAGTTCAAGGCCACCCTGAGACTACATAGTGAATTCCAGATCGGCCTGGGCTAGAGTGAGACCCTACCTCAAAAAACAAAAACAAGAGCCTGGCATGGTGGCACATGCCTTTAATCCCACCACTCAGGAGGCAGAGGTAGGAGGATCGTGGTGAGTTTGAAGCCACCCTGAGACTATATTGTGAATTCCAGGTCAGCTAGAGTGAGACCCTACCAGAAGAAAAAAAAAAAAAACCATAAAAATAAAAATAAAAAAATGGAGTGACCATGTAATCCTAATCCGAATTTCCCCCCACCTTTTTTTTTGGTGTGTGTGTGGCGTATACATATATATATGCTCTTGTGGCCCCTAGGAGCCTATCTGTGGCTGTGTTCCATAGAATGGAAAAGCTCTGGTATATGAATTTTATTTCAAATGTTAAAGAATGAGGGAAGAGGAAGAAAATACAGAAGGGTTAGTCCTGGATGTTGCAGCATTCAGAAGTTGGAGAGAAAAGGAATCAACAATGGAGACTTGGAAGAAGGGTTATAGGCCAAGTGTGATGCCCTGCACTCGTAGGTCCAAATTCTCAGGAAGCTGAGGTAGAAGGGTCACCTGAACAAGGTGTTTGGTACCAGTCTGGGCAACACAGTAAGATGCATGTCTGAACAATAAGGAGGAGGGGAAAGAGTACAAAGGACAGGCTACTGGCGCCTGCAGAGTAGTCAGAGTGCTGAGAGTGGACCTATGGGTTAGCACGGTTTCAGCAGAGGAGATTCAAGGGAGAATTGGAAAGAAGTGATAATGAGTACAGAAATGAGAGCACAAATGTCTGGCTAAATGTATATACTATGTGCATCAAACTTCCCAGAAAGCACTTCTCTTAATGTTCATACCCATATATTAATGCTACTCTCACTTTTGGTAGAGAACCTTCTCTTTTCAGATGGCAGTGACCTTGGGATGACTCAGAAGGCATCATTGTGCTGAGAAGTGACAGAGTGCTCAGTACTGCAATATCTCTATCACACCTTCCAAGGCTCAGGGTCTATTCCAGAGGAGGTGGAGGAACTAACATGCTCCACCCAGACACAAAATGGCCTGGATATTTATGACCTCACAGTGCCTGACACTACCTACACAAGACCATCATAATAGGAGGAAAAGATCATGACATCAAAATAAAAGAGAGACTGATTGAGAGGGGAAGGGGATATGATGGAGAATGGAGTTTCAAAGGGAAAGTGGGGGGAGGGAGGGCATTACCATGGAATATTGTTTACAATCATGGAAGTTATTAATAAATAAATAAAATATTTAAAAAAAAAGAAAAAAGAAATGAGAGCAGAAGGCCAATGAGAGCACATGTGAACTCAGAGATGATGAACACATCTGGTGGAAGTAAGGGGCTGGGTGGGCAGACACTCACGTGTGTAGGGTACCTCGGCCTTCCTCCTGTGGCAACGACTATGTGGTCAGCCGAAAGCAGAGTCTGAGAGAAAACAGAGAGTGTGAATCAAACAGTACACCAGTCAGCCAGCTGAAGATTCAAGTGCCTATAGGGTCCAAGACAGCAGTTCCTGTGCTCCTGCCTTGAAGTGTGGATGCCCTGCCAACACCTGAGTCCCATGGAGCAGGGTCCCACAAAGGCTTGCTGGACATAAGGGTTAGGTAGAAGGTACAGGGAGGTGCTCGAACGCCAAGTGCTTCAGAGGGTACAGATATGGCATGTACTGCGCTTCCTCAGATCTCTACAAACCCCATAGGAAGAGAGCGAGTGATCATCCATTAGACCCATCCCATACTGTTGGACAGCCAGACATGACATGTATCTCACATGAGTTGTTTAGTAACAGTGTGTGTGTATAACTGGAAGCTGAACCAGAGACACTCATGCTGGGCAAGTACTCTACTACTGAGCTACATTCCCCAGCATGTTTAAACCTCCCTCTCTCTCCCATAGGGTCCCACTATATATGCAGTTCAGACTGGTCTGGAACATGAGATTCTCCTGCCTCTCTCCCCAACTCTGGGATTATAGGCATGTTCACTGTGTCCAGCTGTTTATTCACCCTGAAGAATTATGACTCAAAGGCAGCTATTTGTTCAAGCCTAGCACAGCTTAGCATCAGAGCAGCACCTGGACTGGACAAAGTTGGGTCAGCACCTAGGTCCAAGGATGGTAGGTGAGGAGCCACAGAGAATAAGGCAGGCACTTACCTCCTTCCCGTCTTTTGTGACACCGCTAACTGTATGCTTGTTGACAAAACTGGCTTTGACATTAAAGTACTTGACTTTCCTGCAACATAAAGTAAGATTTTTTTTCTTTTCCTATACTTTTCTTTATTTATTTGCAAGCAGAGAGAGAGTGAGTGATAGAGAGACAATAAATAAGAATGGGAGCACCAGGACCTCTTGCCACTGCAAATGAACTTGAGACACATGTGCTGCTAAGTGTATTTGATTTTATGTGAGTACTGGGGAATTGAACCCAGTCCTTCAAGCTTTGCAAGCAAGTGCCTTTAATTGCTGAGCCATCTCTCTAGCCCATTCTTTTCTCCTTTTTTGTTCTCCTCTTTAGACAGTGTCTTATATAGCCTAGGCTGGCCTCAAACTCATTATGTAACATAGGATGACCTTGACTTCCTGATCCTTTTGCCTCCACCTCCCAAGCACTGGAATAAGGGGCATGTGCTACCATGCCTGGCTCTTAAAAACAGGCATGGTAGTGCATGCCTTTAATCCTAGCACTCTGGAGGCAGAGGTAAAAGGATCATTATGAGTTTGAGGCCAGCCTGAGACTACATAGTGAATTCCAGATCAGCCTAGGCTGGAGCAAGACCCTACCTTGGGGGGGGGGGGAGATTTCCAAATATCTGCTCTGCAGATCAAACCTCCATGATGGGGTAGACAGGCAACACCATGCACATCAGGTGAGATGTGGGACTGGCGTGAAGCTCAGCTGCCCAGCACTCATCCAGCCTGCACAAAGACCTGGGTTCTACCCATAGCACCTCAAAAAGAAAAACAATAGGGTTAGGTAGATGGTTCTGTGGGTAAAGCACTTGCCAAGCAAGTATGAGGATCTGAGTTTGGATCTGCAGAACCCAAGTAAAGCCAGATGCAGCAGCACATGTCTGTAATCCTAAAATATCTATAAGATGGGAGATTGAGACAGGAGAATTCCTAGATGATTGTAGGCCAGCTAGCCTGGCCTGCCATGTCAAACAGCAGTCCCTGCTTCAAATAATGTAGAAGGTGAGGACTGACATTGGAGTTTGTCCTCTGACCTCCACACTCATACTATAGCATGCATGCCAGCACATGTGTGCCCATGTGCATACACAGATTAAAAAATTAAACAGGGAAACTCCAGCTCAGGGCCTGGCACCTGAGGCCCAGTTGTGATAGCCGAGTAGAAAACCACACTAGCAAGTAAGGAGGAAGGAGGACCCTGTACATTCCCTTGGCTTCTCTGAGACATGGTGACCACAGATGTCAAGACAGGAACAGATGCCAGCTTGGTACTGTCCTGAGAACACACATACAAACCCTGATGGGCCATATAAGTTACTTTCTTGTTACTGTTACACCCAACCAGAAGCAGTGTATGGAAGGAAAGGGTTTATTTATGGCTTAGTTTCCAGGGAAGTTTCATCACAGTAGAGAAAGCATGGCAGGAGCAAACAGCAGGCATCATATCTCCACAACAGCCTGAAGCATGGCATGGCCAGGTGTGTGTTGAGTGGAAATGTCCTGCCTTTCAATTACAAAGGCCACATAGCAGCTATGGGCTCTCAACAGTTCTTGGAACTGTCTCTACCCATACTTCTGCTCTCCCTACCTCATACCTGCACACCTTGGGGCTGTTTGAATCAGCCTACATAAGTGCCTTTTACTCATCTTGACAACCAGGGAACAGTCCTGTGACAGAGACACATGATGCCCCCATGAGACTGCTGTTGGTTGCCTGACTTGAAGCTCACCAAGCTCCATCCCCAAAACTGTGGCTGAAGAGCAGTGACCTTCCTGATGAATGGAGCTGGCCTCTCACTAGTGTCATGAGCCCAGAGCCTGGTGAGGTTGACACTCCAGCCCTCTGCAGATTGGCATGCCCCACTCTTCCTGAACTCTAGCCATTTGGCCAGTTAACCCTCCTTCACTGTTACTTCTTCTGGGCTCTATGCAGTTCCAAGTCTTTGGAACATCCCCCACTTCCAGTGGCACTGACTGATCCACTACACCTAGGACCCTTTGTCTCATCACTGCTATGTCCCCAATGCCTGCCATGAGCTACTCTACATAGGTGACCAGTAAGCACTGGTATAGATAAAAGAACTCAAGAAGGTCAGGAGGGTGGCTTTCTCCCAGGGCCCCATCTTATAGCCTCTGAGGCCTGGGACAGCCTCCATACTTGTCCTGAAGTTGAACACGGTGACCCCAGTTTAAAGACTTCACATAGTTTTGCACAGCTTCTGCCATTTTCTTCCTGTTGGCACACAAAACAAAACATAAAATCCATACCAGCAATGTTAGCAGAGTTTACAATAGATGATAAATTCACAGAAACACTGAGAAATAGAGGCTGAGATCCTTCTGCCTAAGCCTCCTGACTCCTAGGATTACAGGTGTGCACCACTACATCCAGAATGGAGGTGTTTGAGGGGCTATGGCCTGATACCCACTCTTGCAGGCCGCTCTGTCTGTGACTAGAGTTTGGCACTGTAGATCCTTTAGCAGTCCCCTGGGTAGTAAATAACTGGAAACATCGCCAAATATCTCCGCTGTCCCAACTGAGCCTGTACTAAAGCTATTCTCCATGGTGAGTAGTAAAGAGTGAATCTCTTCTTCCACCCACCCACAGGTAGCAGAAGAGAACAGGGTATCCCATGATGAGGGCTCCTCACCAGTCATGCTGGATGGGCTGGGCCACCTCCCAGCCATAGTGGTGGGCGTGTTTGATCATGCTCCCCAGCAGTGCTGCCTGATGCATCAGCTTTTTGGGGATACAACCCACATTGACACAGGTGCCACCAAGACCCCATCTGGTACCTAGAATGTCAGGAAGAGAGAGAGATTTTTGTGTGTGTGTGTGTGTGTGTGTGTGTGTTTGTTTTGGTGGTAGTGCTGAGGATAGAACCTAGGGCCTTGCCCATGCCAGGCAAATGCTTTGCCACTGAGCCACCCACAGCCCTGAGAAAAATACATGAATTTCCATGCAGGGAAACACAGGGAGTATCCTGTTCTTTTACAGGGTTCCAAAGGCCTTTACATAGTTGTTTTATAACTTGAATTTGGTATAGGGAAACTTACCAGAGGGATTTGTTCCCTATGACTGTATTCAGTGTTATTTTAAAAATAAGAGCTTTAGGGCTGGAGAGATGACTTAGCAGTTAAGGCGTTTGCCTGCAAAGCCAAAGGATCCTGACTACGTAAGCCAGACGCACGAGGGGGGGAGGCATGCATCTGGAGTTCATTTGCAGTGGCTGGAGGCTCTGGCACGCCCATTCTCTCCCTCTCTCTCTCTGCCTCTTTCTCTTTCTCAAATAAATAAATAAATAAAATGTATTTTTTTAAAAAAAAAAGAGCTTTAGGGCTGGAGAGATGGCTCAGTGTTTAAGCTGTTTGCCTACAAAGCCTGAAAATTTGGGGTCTAGTCCTGGCTTATGTGGGTTCTGGGGAATGGAGCCTCGAAACAAGGTCCTTAGGCTTCACAGGCAAGCATTTAACCTCTAACCCATCTCTTCAGCCCCAACAAATAAAACATTTTTTAAAAGAACTTTATAGTAATAACAGTTTGAGTATGAAATAAGACACTCTTCAGATACTGTGCACAGAAACAGATGAATGATTTCGGTGTCAGGCACCCTCTATGAACTGCATCCCAACCTTCCTGACCCTTCCCTAGGACACACAATTCCCTACCTCGGGGAGAAGGCTCCACATAGTCGACCACGGCCACCTTTCTTCCAAGCTGAGAAGCTGGAACAGCAAGGAGAGCAGCAGTGAGCATAGCCAGGAAGCTAACTTGGGGCTGGGGACAGGGGCACCAAGGGCCCATAAGGCCTGGAGGGTGGTGGGGAAGGATCCAGGCCAGTATTTGCTGGCACAGGGGCTGCAATGAAAATGATGGTGACTTATCAGACCTGGCACCTTGGTCCATAAGGCTGCCCACCAGCTGTGTACCTGCCCCGCCCCCAGCTTTCCCACTACACACACCTGTGTACCGGCCCCGCCCCCAGCTTTCCCACTACACACACCTGTGTACCGGCCCCGCCCCCAGCTTTCCCAACACCACACACCTGTGTACCTGCCCCGCCCCCAGCTTTCCCACTACACACACCTGTGTACCGGCCCCGCCCCCAGCTTTCCCACTACACACAGCTGTGTACCTGCCCCGCCCCCAGCTTTCCCACTACACACACCTGTGTACCGGCCCCGCCCCCAGCTTTCCCAACACCACACACCTGTGTACCTGCCCCGCCCCCAGCTTTCCCACCACCACACACCTGTGTACCTGCCCCGCCCCCAGCTTTCCCATACCACACACCTGTGTACCTGCCCCGCCCCCAGCTTTCCCACTACACACACCTGTGTACCTGCCCCGCCCCCAGCTTTCCCACCACCACACACCTGTGTACCTGCCCCGTCCCCAGCTTTCCCACTACACACACCTGTGTACCTGCCCCGCCCCCAGCTTTCCCATACCACACACCTGTGTACCTGCCCCGCCCCCAGCTTTCCCACCACCACACACCTGTGTACCTGCCCCGCCCCCAGCTTTCCCACCACCACACACCTGTGTACCTGCCCCGCCCCCAGCTTTCCCAACACCACACAGCTGTGTACCTGCCCCGCCCCCAGCTTTCCCATACCACACACCTGTGTACCTGCCCCGTCCCCAGCTTTCCCACCACCACACACCTGTGTACCTGCCCCGCCCCCAGCTTTCCCACCACCACACACCTGTGTACCTGCCCACAGGCAGGAACACTTTCAAACTCTAGCCAACACCCACCACAGTAGGGCTGGGATAGATATGTCTCAACTGCTATTTCTACCTAATTCTAGGCCCAGATGTTTAGCATGAAACCAGATGTTTAGTATGCCCACCCCAAACATGTCCATGGATTATTCCAGGAAGAGTCCATCCCAGGGAGAGGCTCCCTAGCAAGCCCAGGCTCTCCCCACTGACTGAATGCTTCTCCTCCCACCCATAGGAATACTGGATTTCTGATGGTCCTCCAGCCATCATCCGCTTTATCACAGACCTCCAAGGTATCTGTCTCTCTCTGAGCAAAGAAGCCAAAGCTTAGAGATGAAGCAGCTCACAGTGGGCCAACCTCCGGGGCAGCTACACTCCACAGTTGGCACTGCCCTCTTTGCTACATAGTCCTCAGAGTCCCGGACCAGGCTCTGAGGTCAACTTTAACATCGCTATCCAAAGTCAAATGCAGGTCTTGCCTCTGGCTAAATTTGGGTATGCTAAATCTGGACCCAGGACTAGACCACCTCCATAAGCATGCTAGATATCTGCAGGCTCATGAACTCACAAGAACTACAGAACATGGACTGAAGAGATGGCTTAGTGGTTAAGATACTTGCCTCTGAAGCCTAAGGACACAGGTTCGATTACCCAGATCCCACATAAGCCAGATGCACATAGTGGTGCATGCATCTGGAGTTTGTTTGCAGTGGTTAGAGGCCCTGGCACACCTACTCCCTCCTTCTCTCTCTCTCTCTCTCTCTCTGTTTCTCTCTCTCTCTCTCAAATAAAAAAAAATAAAAAAAAATGTTGAAAAAAAAAAAAGAACTACAGAACATGCAAAATTTGTGGTTACTTGAAAACAAGGTTAGGGGCTGGGTAGCTGGCTCAGTGGATAAAGCACTTACAGCACAATACTGAGCATCTGAGTTTGGACCCTCAAACACCACATAGAAGCCTTAAACTGTGGCAGGCTTCTATAATCCCAGCATAGCTATTTTGAGAAGCGAGGCTGCGACAGATTTCCCAGAACAATGAGAGACCCTGATTCAAACAAGGGCAAGGACCAATGAGGTGGAAAGTAAGGACCAACCTGGAAGTTGTCCTCTGACTCCACACACATCATGGCACACATGTGCTCATACTTACACACAAACACACATACACACTAAATAAAAATAAGTAAGTACACACACACACACATATGCATATATATATAAAAGAAAGCCGGGTGTGGTGGTGCACACCTTTAATCCCAGCACTTGGGAGACAGAGGTAGGAGGATTGATATATTTCGAGACCACCCTGAGAATATAGAGTAAATTCCAGGTCAGCCTGGGCTAGAATGAGACCCCTACCTCAAAAACAAACAAACAAACAAACAAACAAACAAACAAAAAAGCAAGTCCAGAGGTCTGGGAATGTAGCTCAGTTGGTAAAGTGAATGCAGGACTGGGTTTGATACCCAGCACCACATAAACCAGATGTGGTGGCTCATGCCTACAATCCTAGAGCTCTAAAGGCTGAGGTAGGAGGATCAAGGAAAGATAAAGGTCAGCTTGGTCTATAAGGCAGGTTCTAAGGGCTATACAGCAAGACTCTCACAAAAACCTAAAACAACAACAAACCAATGGACAGAGAATATTTAAAAAGAAGCCACGCATGGTAGAGCACACCTATGATCCCAGCTATTCAGGAGGCTGACGAAGGAGGATCACCATGAGTTCAAGGCCAGTCTTAGCTACATAATAAGTTCAGTGCCAGCCTAAGCAGTTTAGTGAGACTTAAAATCTAAAGCAAAAAATTAAAAAAAAAAAAAAGACTGGAGATGTAACTCAGTTGGTAGAGTGCCTGCCTAGCATGCATATAAATCCCCAGCACCATATAAACCAAGCATGGTAATGCACGCCTGTAATCCTGGGGGAAGATAGAAAAATAGGAAAACCATGGAGACATGGGAAGGGGAAAGAGCACTTACCACAAAGCCCGGTTGAGGCCTCTTGTCAGCTGAAAAACAATAACTCCAACACAGTTAACATTTGCTGTGAAGGTTGCTGACGTAGAGATAATATTTCTTTTGTATATAGAGACTTTCTGTTGAATTAGCAATAAATCAGGCCTAAAGCCTCAATGTATGTGACCTTGGGTAGGAGTTTATTCCTTTCCCCAGACATTTTCTGGAAAGCTCAAATAAGACTATTAATTTTGTTTACAGTAAAGATATCCTACCTTCTGGGATATATTATCAAATAGATGCCCCACCAAAATGGTGTATATGACTATTATGAAGCGAATGTAATGAGATTCTCTCTTAAAGAAGCCTATACCCATGCTCTCAGGTGTGTCTTTCTTTCCAGCACCTTTTTCCTTTGCTTAACTATTATGCTTAAAATCTATATTAAGGGCTGGAGAGATGGATTAGCAGTTAAGCGCTTGCCTGTGAAGCCTAAGGACCCCGGTTTGAGACTCAATTCCCCAGTACCCACGTAAGACAGATGCACAAGGCGGCACATGCATCTGGAGTTTGTTTGCAGTGGCTGGAGGCTCTGGTGCACCCATTCTCTCTCTCTGCCTCTCTATCTCTCTCTCTGTCACTATCAAATAAATAAATAAATAAATAAATAAAATATTTTAAAAACTTAGAAAAAGTATTTTTAAATCTGTATTAGAATATCTTTAATAAACTTCATCTCTACTTTATACTGGCTAGCCCTGAAATTCTTTTTTTTTCCTTAAGGTAGGGTCTTGCTGTAGCCCAGGCTAACCTGCAATTCACTATGTAGTCTCAGGGTGCCTTCAAACTCATGGGGATCCTACCTTGCCTCCCAAGTGCCAAGATTAGACATATGACACCACGCCCAGCTCTGAAATTTTTTTACTGCATCCAAAGCCAAGGACCTGGTTTTACCTGAGTCAGAGTTCACTAAAAGATAAAAGGACGCCTCAGGTTGTGGGGCAGCTGTGTAGAACTGTTTCTTTCCTTTCTGCCACAGAAATCCCAGCACTCCAGAGGTTGAGGCAGAAGGATCAGAAATTCAAGTTTATCCTGGGCTGTAGGAAACCTAATCTCAAAACCAAAATGAAAAAAAAAAAAAAAAAAAGGGATGGCGATAGCTCAGATAAACTGTAGGGAAAGATAAAGAAAGCAGCAGAAATCTCCTTGGAAACAGTACAAATGAAAGGACAGAGAGGCAAAATCTTTGATGTGCTAAATGAAAAACAATCCTATACTCCCAATAAAATGCATCTTAAAAATGAAGGCATCTGGGCATGGTGGTGAGCACCTTTAATCTCAGGAGATAGAGGTAAGAGGATCACTGGGAGTTTGAGGTCACCCTGAGACTACCCAGGTTCAATTCCCCAGTACCCACATAAGCCAGATGCACATGGTAAAACGTGTGTCCGGAGTTCATTTGCAGTGACTAGAGACCCTGGTGTGTGTGCCCAGACTGTACCACTTTGTTATGGCACCCCCCACAGACATCTGATAAGAGGGTTAGAGACATAGTCACCATCTTCATTGTGACACTGGTTTCACATATATGCCATATAGCAAAACTTGCCAAGTTTTCTGCTTTATTTTTATTCATTTGTTTATTTATTTTGAGACAGGCTCTCACTATATTACTAAGACTAGTCTTGAGCTCCTGTGCCCAAGCAATCCTACTGCCTCAGCCTAACTACTCTTGAGTAGTTAGGACTAGATATGCATGACTATGCCCAGCCTGAAGTTATCTATATTAAATATGTACCAGTTTTTCTCTTTCAATTATATTTCTGCCCTGAATGCTCAAGCCTGTCCCCCCAAAATGCCACCTTCTTCAGGATGACCTGAAAGCTTCAAAGTTCTGTAACACCAGCAGAAATACACGACATAAGCTACATACCTTCCTTGGCACAAGCCAAGCCACCAGATCCTCCACCAATCACCAAGAGATCAAAATGCTGCTGCTGCCCTGCTGGGGAAGGACAGAATGTGAGAAAATGCCAGATTCTGACCCAGAAGGAGCACTGTGCTCTCTAAAGGACAAGCAGCTCTGTTCAGATGTATGAGGTACAGGGTTTATTTTATCAGGATGGGGCAGTCAGGGGTGACAATGTATCTGTAACACCTCACAGCAGGGTCCACACATAATGTATAAATAAATCCAGAAACCAGAGTATGCTGAGGCACTGCCAGGGTATGTAACTACCTTTGCAGACCCCTTCATACATCCCCAAAGAGTCCTAGAACCTTAGCTTTCACCCAATGTCCTGAGCCACATAGAGTATAAACATTTTCTTTCAGTCAATGTGCCTAGAAAGCAAGAACATTTGTGTAGCCCCTCCAACACAGAAGTTGGGGGCCAAAACTGTCAATATCTCAGAGTGCCAATGAGATCTGGGTGTGTGTGTGTGGGGGGGGTGGTTCCTGGGCATAGGCAGAGCTTCCAGGGCTCCTCTGGAATTCCCTTGGCTATGCACCTGTTATCCAACATTAGACTACCTAAAAAGGCTAGAACTAGCCAAGTGTGGTGGTGCATGCTTTTAATTCCAGCACTGGGGTGACAAAGGTAGAAGGACTGCTGTGATTTGGAGGCCACCCTGAGACTATATAGTGAATTCCAGGGCCCATCTCTGCCTCTTTTTTTCTCTCTCTCTCTCACTCTTTCTCTGAAATAAATTTTTAAAAAAATTTTTTAGGGGCCGGAGAGATGGCTTAGCAGTTAAGGCTTTTACCTACAAAGCCAAAGGACCTCAGTTCAATTCCCCAGGACCCACATAAGCCAGATGCACAAGGGGGCACATGTGTCTGGAGTTCGTTTGCAGTGGCTGCAGGCCCTGGCATGCCCATTCTCTCTCTCTCTCACTCTTTCTCTGAAATAAATTTTTAAAAAAATTTTTTAGGGGCCGGAGAGATGGCTTAGCAGTTAAGGCTTTTACCTACAAAGCCAAAGGACCTCAGTTCAATTCCCCAGGACCCACATAAGCCAGATGCACAAGGGGGCACATGTGTCTGGAGTTCGTTTGCAGTGGCTGCAGGCCCTGGCATGCCCATTCTCTCTCTCTCTCACTCTTTCTCTGAAATAAATTTTTAAAAAAATTTTTTAGGGGCCGGAGAGATGGCTTAGCAGTTAAGGCTTTTACCTACAAAGCCAAAGGACCTCAGTTCAATTCCCCAGGACCCACATAAGCCAGATGCACAAGGGGGCACATGTGTCTGGAGTTCGTTTGCAGTGGCTGCAGGCCCTGGCATGCCCATTCTCTCTCTCTCTCACTCTTTCTCTGAAATAAATTTTTAAAAAAATTTTTTAGGGGCCGGAGAGATGGCTTAGCAGTTAAGGCTTTTACCTACAAAGCCAAAGGACCTCAGTTCAATTCCCCAGGACCCACATAAGCCAGATGCACAAGGGGGCACATGTGTCTGGAGTTCGTTTGCAGTGGCTGCAGGCCCTGGCATGCCCATTCTCTCTCTCTCTCACTCTTTCTCTGAAATAAATTTTTAAAAAAATTTTTTAGGGGCCGGAGAGATGGCTTAGCAGTTAAGGCTTTTACCTACAAAGCCAAAGGACCTCAGTTCAATTCCCCAGTACCCACATAAGCCAGATGCACAAGGGGGCACATGTGTCTGGAGTGGAGTTCATGTGCAGCGGCTAGAACCCTGGTGTGCCTATTCTTTCTCTCTCTCTCTCACTCTTTCTCTGAAATAAATTTTTAAAAAAATTTTTTAGGGGCCGGAGAGATGGCTTAGCAGTTAAGGCTTTTACCTACAAAGCCAAAGGACCTCAGTTCAATTCCCCAGGACCCACATAAGCCAGATGCACAAGGGGGCACATGTGTCTGGAGTTCGTTTGCAGTGGCTGCAGGCCCTGGCATGCCCATTCTCTCTCCGGAGAGATGGCTTAGCAGTTAAGGCTTTTACCTACAAAGCCAAAGGACCTCAGTTCAATTCCCCAGGACCCACATAAGCCAGATGCACAAGGGGGCACATGTGTCTGGAGTTCGTTTGCAGTGGCTGCAGGCCCTGGCATGCCCATTCTCTCTCTCTCCCTTTCTCTGCCTCTTTTTTTCTCTCTCTCAAATAAATAAATAAATAAATAAATACATTTTTAAAAAAAGAAAGATAAAGATAAAAAAGAAGGCTAGAACTATGTTTGCAGCCACATTAGAATATGCTGGGGCTCCCATGTTCCTCAGGGTCCCAGGCCTGCACTCCTAAAGGGACCCAGAGCTAAGACATTGGAGGCCCACAGCTGAACCTACTCCACATTCCATCTGACAGTTGTCACTGAGATCTATGCACAAAGGATATGATGGAGTCATAACTTAGCTCAAGGCACCAGGCCAAAATGCACTCAGTTCCAAGCTCAACTCAAATGGCCTGAATGGTTAGAAATTATTTGACAGCTTTGATAGAAGCCTAGAAAAGAAATTCAACTAGGGTGAAAGAGAAATTGTCACTTGGCTCCACAAAAGACTAGCCTGCTAAGGCAGATCCCATCTCTCTCCTCTCCTGCAAGTGCAGGAGTGCAAGGATGGGGAGACCCAGATTTTTGCCCTGGGGAGATCCAGATCCTACCTTCCATTGTTTGTCCTTCCTGCAGCCAGAGTGGGGTCCCAACCCCTGGGGTCATCCTGCCCTGATGCCCTACACTGTGCCTTCTGCTTGCTATCAGGCAACAAGCAGGGCTGACTGAATGCTTATCTTGTGCCGGGCCAGTGCACACCCTGGAGCGCTGTCTGATAAACCCTTACGAGAAGCTCAACTAGAAATGTGCAGGATAGGTCATCTAGTTGTAAGCACTTAGGAGGGTGGGGTGTGGGAAGTCTATGGGGGGGGGGGACTCCAAATAGGAGAGAAGGAGATGCAGTTCTGAAGAGGAAGGGCTGGTGGCAGGTGGCAGGTAGCAGGGAGCAGTTCACCTAGGTGAGGGTTACCTGAGATGGACTTCATATTCTGGCCTTCGCAGACTTAGATCAAACTGAGAGGGGGGACAGTTTGGGTGACTGGACCCCTGAAGGTAACGGTAAAAAAAAGGGCAGGAAATTTTATACTTGCTAGAAATCAAAGGTGATCTCGACTTAACTCTTGCCTAGTTCCAAAGAACTGTTTTTCCACAAACAGGAACCCTCCCAGGAGGAAGGTCTTTCATAGTATTTAAATATTGTGGTTGGCCAAGTTCAGCCCCGAGCCCTAACCAACCAGCTGGCCCTGTGGTTCACCTGAGCCAGAAGACAGCCCACCACCCTAAATGGTTTTAACTATCTTTGCAAGGGGAGGGCAGACTCTCTGACCACTTGGGAACTTTCAGCTGTGGGTGAGTTTTTCCCTCGGCTGGGCCTGGGCTGGCTGGGACCAGGCTAGCCCTTACTCTACACATGGGCTCCTTTATCCTCTCCAGCTCCCCACACACCAGGAACTCCTTGATCTTTCTTTTCTCTTTCCATGCTTTTTTCCAGGCCCCCCACGTGGGATCTCTAGTCACGTGGGTGCCGTTCCTCGGCTCTGTACTTCCCTCAATAAATGTAATAATTTATAACTATTCTTCTTGGTCTTCTTTTTCATTCAATTCTTTTATTAAAATTTAAAAGTAGAGCTGGAGGGATGGCTAAGTGGTTAAGGCATTTGCCTGCAAAGCCAAAGGACCCAGGTTCAATTCCCCAGGACCCACCCACGTTAGCCTGATGCACAAAGGGGTACACACCTCTGGAGTTGGTATGCAGTGGCTAGAGGCCCTGGTGCCCCCATTCTCTCTCTCCCCCTCTTTCTCTGTTAAGTAAATAAAAATTTAAAAATATTTAAAAATATTAAAAAAAATAAAATTAGAAACGAAATCCCAGCACTCAGGAGGCAGGGGTAGGAGGATCACCATGAGTTCAAGGCCAGCCTAAGACTACATAGTGAGTTCCAGGTCAGCCTGAGCTAGAGTGAAACCCTACCTCGAAAACCCAAAATAAATAAATAAAAATTAGAAACGAACTTAGGGTTTGGGATTCAAGCACTTTCCTGGACCTGCAGCACCCTGTTACAAAACCACCTTCCCTGCCCACACACTTAGTCCTAGAATGTCTCTGCCTTCTGACCAACATTGTCTTTTAATTTTCAGCTCCTTACTGAATCTCATGTCTGGAACAGGGCCAGTAGAGAATAGAAGCACAGTGGAAGTGGCAAGTCTCAAGTGAGTTTCACACAGGGGTCTCCTGAGACACCCTCTGCTTTTGAGCTGGAAGGCTTTGCAGCTCATTTATACATATAGTCAGCCTGCCAAGAGCCAGCCATTATGCCTTCCCCACTGGCAACTCTGTGAAAAACTCCAGCTTGACCTTGCTCATACCCCCCCCCCCCCAGGGCAGAAATGAGGTTTTTGGTTTTTCGAAGTAGTATCTTGCTCTAGCCCAGGGTGACATGGAATTCATTCTGTAGTCTCAGGTTGGCCTCAAACTCATAATGATCCTCCTTCCTCTGCCTCCTGAGTGCTGGGATTAAAGGCGTGTGCTGCCACACCTAGTTCAGAAATGAGTTTTCTCACTGGCATCCAAGAGGTGGAGTTGGGGGAAGTTACCATGCAGTTCATGATGGAGGCCAAGCATGGCACTGATCACTGAAGATGTGGTGACACTGTGCCCAGCACTGGGGGAAGCTGTCCTGCAGGTTATAATGTTGAACCATGCTGAGTGACCTGATGATGCCTAGCTTCTGCTTGGGCGGTTTGAAGCTAGTAATTATTGTCCTCACTTGGGCAAAGATCTTCTGTGGGCACTGAAGAAATGGTTCAGTGGGCTGGAGAGATGGCTCAGTGGTTAAAGGTGCTTGTAAAGCCTGGCTACCTGGGTTCTATTCTCCAGTGGCCACCCATGTACGCCAGAGGCACAAAATGGTGCATGAGTCAGGACTTCGTTGGCAGTGGCTAGAGGCCCTGGTGCATGCAATGTTCTCTCTCTCCCTTTCTCTTTCTGTCTGCTTGCAAATAAATAAATTAATTAATTAAAAAAATAATTTTAGGGCTGGAGAGATGGCTTAGTGGTTAAGCGCTTGCCTGTGAAGCCTAAAGACCCTGGGTCGAGGCTCAATTCCCCAAGACCCATGTAAACCAGATGCACAAGGGGACGCATGCATCTGGAGTTCGTTTGCAGTGGCTGGAGGTCCTGGCATGCCCATTCTCTCTCTCTGCCTCTTTCTCTCTCTGTCTGTCACTCTCAAATAAATAAATAAATAAATAAACAAGAAAATTGAAAAAAAAATAATAATTTAAAAAAATGGCTCAGTGGTTAAAGGTGCTTGCTTATGAACCTACTGGTCTGGGTTTGATTCTCCAGTACTGATGTAAAACCAAATACACAAAGTGGCACGTGGTGCTTGCATCTGGAGCTTGTCTGCAGCAGCAAGTGAACACGACCTTCTGGCTGGCTGGGTATGGTGGTGCACGCCTTTAATTCAAGCACTCAGAAGGCAGAGGTAGGAGGATCACAGTGAGTTCAAGGCCACCCTGGGACTACATACTAAATTCCAGGTCAGCCTGGGCTAGAATGAGACCCTACCTGGGGGTGGGGGAGGGGAAGACCTTCTATGGTACAAAGAGAACAAGCACATCTCTTTTCCAAGGGCATGCACAGACCCCAACAACATTAGGTCTTAGTCCCACAGGTTCTCTAGCATTTATTAATTCCCTGTGTGTGCAAGTAAAAAGTACTTGCTGAATCAGTCATGAGGTCACTTGCCTGTAATCCCAGCTCTTAGGAGGTAGGAGGAGGAGGATCAGGAGTTGAAGGGCAGCCTCAACTACCTAACCATAGGCTAGCCTAAGGTACATGCAGGGGTGGGGTGTGGGTCAAAAACAAAACCAAAAAAAACAACAAAAAGGAGTACTTGAACTGGTGTGGTGGTGCACATCTTTAACCACAGAATTTGGTTAACTTGATATAAGGGGAATGCCATGAGTTTGAGTCCAGCTTGGGCTACACAATGAGTTCCAAGTCAGCCTGGGATAAAGTGAGACCCTGCTTCGACAAAGCAGTACTCTCTCTGTCCCCAAAAAGTACCTGGGGCTGAGGAGACGGCTTAGCAGTAAGGGCCAGAGAGGACCTGAGATAGGTCCCCAGCGTCCACATAAAAAGCAAGGCAAGGGCTGGAGAGATGGCTCAGTGGTTAAAGCATTTGCCCGCAAAGCCAAAGGCCCCAGGTTCCATTCCCCAGTACCCACATAAAGCCAGATGCACAAAGTGGCTCATGCATCTGCAGTTCGTTTGCAATGGCTGGAGGCCCTGGTGCGCCTATTCTCTCAATGTCTGCCTCTCTTCTTTCTATCTCTGTGTTTGCAAACAAACAAATAAATAAAAATATAAAAAGCAGGGCATAGCGGTTAAGTCATTTGCTTGCAAAGCCAAAGGACCCAGGTTCAATTCCCCAGGACCCACGTAAGCCAGATGCACAAGGTGGCACTAGTCTGGAGTTCATTTTCAGCAGCTAGAGACCCTGGCGCGCCGATTCTCATTCATCCCCCCCCCCTTTCAACTGAATAAATGAAAATAATGTATTTTAAAATATATAAAAAGCAAGGCGTGGCCACGCACGCCTGGAACGCCATTGTGACAAAGAGCAGTTCCGGGTTCGGAGAGAGACTCGTCTCAAGGACACAGCGCGAGGAGCAGCAGAGGACGCCTAGTTCTTCCTGGGCACTCAGAGCAAGGGGTGTCCGGCCGCGGCGCTGCCACGCCTACCTGCGCGCGGGTGTCCGGGGCTCCTCTCGCCTCCCGGGGGTGAGTCTGCGCGGCCCCGCAGCCCCAGCGCACCTGCCCCGCCGCGCGCGCCGCCCCACACGGCCGGCGCCCGCCACCGCCCGCGCCCTCCCGGGGCGCGCAGCACCGCCGCCAGCGCAGCCATAGTCGGGGCCTCCGGCGCCGGGGCTGTCCGCCGCGCTGCCTGAGCCGGAGCCCGGGAGCGGCTCGGGCGCCTCCGCGCTGCCTGCGAGCGGTGAGTGCGCCGGCCCGCGCGCGGCGGGGAGCTCGGCCCCGGCCGACGGGATCCAGCGTGGCGCGGTCTCCCAAAGCGAATTTCAGGTCGGACCCTGCGCCTGGGAATTTAGGGCGAGGCTGACGTTGGGCGGGGCAAGGGTGTCTTCGGACCTGGGGTGTGGGGTCTGACCTAGAGTAGGGATCGCCTGGCAGTGCTCGGAAATATATGAAGGAGTCTGGGCTGAGGCAGGTCTCCAGACTCCTTGAAATTCTGTACTAGAGTCCGGGAGCTCAAGATAGGAGTAGGAGACCTGTCCTCCCCTCCAGTCCACCCTGGAGGGTGGCTCTGTCCCTGGAGTTGGCCTTTTTACCTGGGCAGAGTGTGTCACTGCCAGGGTCTGGCTCACCGTGAGAGGGTCCCATTAAATCTTAGGCTGGGATCACAATTCAGAGCCACAGAGTTGCAGGACATCAGTCTCCCCAACAGGTAACCCCGGAACCTTCCCTTACAAAAGAATGACCACTGTATCAGGAAGGGAACCTTCTGAGTCCAAGATCCCCGCCTTCATTGTTACCGGGGAACCTAGGTTCCTTTTTCTGGGTTCTTACTCTTGTTAATAAAAGAGTTTAGAAATGGACCCAGAAAGAAGCTGAAGGACAATTTTATTAAACTGTAAGGAAGGCAAGCTGTAGATCTCCGCAGCAGCTGTGAGGAAGGAGAAGAGTAAGAGGAAGAAAGTCATGCCTTTTGAGTTAGGGTGCAGAAATCAGACGGGTTTGGCAGTGGAAGATAACAAGCAGATGCATGGGAATGGGTGGTCTTCAGATAAACAGTGAGAAAACCCAAGGTGTCAGAGAAAACATGCTTCAAGGGTTTCAGCCAGCATCCACAGCAAAGAAAAGGGAGAAAGGAAAAGCTACACGTCCTGAATTACTATTTAGAGAAGGAGCAGGCCCAGCAGGAGGGTCTTCTGGCAGTTGTGCCAGAGAGGAGCTTCTGCAGAAAAAGAGGGAGAGAGAATGGGCACACCAGGGCCTCCAGCTACTGCAAACGAACTCCAGACACGTGCACCCCTCTGGCTAACGTGGGTCCTGGGGAATCGAACAAGGGTCCTTTGGCTTTGCAGGCAAATGCCTTGACAGCTAAGCCATCCCTCCAGCCCAACTACATTATTCTTTAGCACGTCTTTAGGCTATTTGGATTAACTCTTCACACCTCCACCCCAGAGCAATAGGTAAACCTCAAATTCTGGGATTAGAGAGATGGCTCAGCAGTTAAGGCACTTGCCTGCAAAGCCTAATGACCCAGGCTCAATTCCCCAGTACCCATGTAAAGCCAACTGCACAGTGGTGCATGCATCTGAAGTTCATTTGCAGCGTTGGAGGCCCTGGTGCACCCATTCTCTCTCTCTTTCCTTGATTTTTCTCTGCTTGAAAATAAATTTTAAAAAATAATTTTTTTTTAACCCTCAAATTCTAATCTTTTGACCAGAAGGAAGTAGCTTTCCCTTAACAAAGCTTGGATACCTCCACCATCCTCCCTTTCTGGGAAAGGTGAGATGGGGTCCAAAGCAGATCACGAGGGAGAAGTCCATTCTCAATGGCCTCCAAGCCTTATAACAATGCCTGGTACGTCACCAGAGCTGGGTGTGGTCCTTGTAGGACTGTTACAGAAGGACAAAGTCATCCCCACACCTTCCTGAGGGCAGGTCAGGATTCTGAGTTCTAGCAAGGGATGATAGGGTCCTTATTGATCCTCTAAGCTTGGGAGTACAGTGAGAGCTGCCATGAATACTTGCATACTCCTTTAGGGGCTGTGAAGAGCCTCTGAAGAGGACATCATGTCACAGAGAAACAGCAGTACCCTTGTCAATGTGGGAGAAACAAACTTTTTATTTAAGATCTGCTGACAGTAAGGGAAAGAACTCGGTGTGTCCTTGTTTGGACAGAATAAGGACTCAGCCCTATTGAAATCTTTACAAAAAAATGTGGTTAAGAATGGCTGAACCTTTTTGTCCAAGAAAGCTAATAGTATCATTCTTCTTTTCTCTGAACAGTAGAAGTCCATCTTGTGTTCCATGACCTTTTGTCCACAAGGGGCTAGCTCAGCTAGGATGAGGACATTTTCTGGATGATGCAAATGATCAGATTTAATGAAGGGCATTTTTGTGTAAGCAGAAAGATTGGTGTTAACTAAAATCCAGTTTTTTTTTTTTTTTTTTTTTTTTTTGGAGGTAGGGTTTCACTCTAGCCCAGGCTAACCTGGAATTCACTCTGTAGCTCCAGGGTGGCCTTAAACTCACAGTCATCCTCCTACCAGCCTCTCTCAAGTGCTGGAATTAAAGGCATGTGCCACTATGCCCTGCTTTTTTTTTTTTAAATCCAGTTTTTAAGTCTAGTGGGCAGTATCTTGACAGATTTCTAGATAGTAGGAGCTAAGCAGCTTTAAGACAGTAGGTTGAGGACAGCAGGAAGCGTGTATGGTGCTGTTGTAGACATTAATGATGCAGACATGGCTATTTCCCAGAGCAGAGCATGGACCATAAAGGTATACTGGAGGACCTCCTGTGTGGCCTGTAGCATTGGTTACAGGTGGAAGTTCACCCACTGATGATTTGCTCTGGTGATGAGTATGAAGTTTATGTCAGGTTGTCAGGCTTCAACCTGAAGGGCTTTTTTGTTTGTTTGTTTTTAAAATATGGTTGGGAGTGGTGGCTCCCAGTACTCAGGAGGCAGAGGTCGGAGGATCGCCATGAGTTTGAGGCCACCCTGAGACTACATAGTGAATTCAGGTCAGCCTGGGCTACAGTGAGACTGTTATGCCCAGTTCTCAGCACCCCCAGTGACCACCAAGGAGAACCAAACACGTATGCAAGGGCAACGAGCTTTATTTTGGGCTTAACCTCGGTCTCTTGGCTTCACCAACGCAGTGGATCCTTACAAGAGTCCCAAGTAGTGGGAGGGTAGGGTTTTTATAGGGATTTGAACATAGAAGAAGGGGATGGGCACATAATTGGTTGATTTAAACAGTAACTGCACTTGTATTCTTCTGGTTGGCTTAGGATTTTGGCAGGCAAAGTTGGCAGGCTGGGTCCAGGGGAATTGAATTTATCTGTGACTACAGGAATGTATGGTGTAATCAGTTCCCAGTAACTGTTAAACCCACCCTTACCACAAGATAAAAAACTTAGATCTTGCTGGGAAACAGAAACTTAGGCCTACTGAGGACTCTGAAGCCTGTCATGGCATCCATCTGGTTCCTGAGTCCTTCAAGACCCTACCTCGAAACCCCCATCCCTTCAAAAAATAATTAAAAGAATAGGCAAAGCTGGAGGCACTGGCATACCCATTCTCTCTATCTGCCTCTTTCCCTTTCTCTCATTCTCAAATAAAATAAAATATTTTAAAAAAGAAGGAAAAGGGCAGTACATATTACACATAATGTGGGCTTCTCAAGAAGGAGTAACCTCTAAACCTCCAAGTATTCTGAGGTTTCTGGTAATGCAGGACTTGGAGGTTCAGAAAGGGTCCCCCCAATGTATGAACTCCAAGTTTTGAGTTCTGTCCTACCTTTAATAAAGAATTAATAAAGACAGGGGTGGAAAGATTGCTTAGTGGTTAAGGTGCTTGCCTGCAAAGCCTAAGGACCCAAGTTCGACTCCCCAGAACCCACATAAGCCAGACACACAAAGTGATGCATGTGCACAAGGCCACACATGCACACAAGATGGTACGTGTGTCTGGAGTTCGATTGCAGTGGCTAGAGGCCCTGGCTTGTGCTTTCTCTCTCTCTCTCTCTTACACTCCTTTCTCTCTCTCTTTCCCTGTCTCTTTCATAAAAAAAGGAATTAATGAGCTGAGCGTGGTGGCACACACCTTTAATCCCAGCATTTGGGAGGCAGAGGTAGGAGGATTGCCAAGAGTTCGAGGCCACCCTGAGATTTCCAGGTCAGCCTGGGCTAGAGTGAGACCCTACTTCTAAAAACAAAACAAAAACAAAACTAACAACAACAAAAAAGAATTAATAAAGACAGGCTCAAGAAGGATAAATTATGAATTGTTAAGTTTATTGAGGAGAAAATTAAAATTGTGGGGTTTATTTAAGGGAGATTGGGATCTTGGAAGGAAAGCTAGAACAGTCATAAACTATGGGAAATGGGAATCTAGGAGCTTGTATAGGGAAACTTGGGAAGAACCCACACATTGTAGATTCAGAAACCAGAGGAAAATCATGTATGTAACCAAAGAGAGAAGTTACCCCAAACTATAAAGCAGAGACAAGCAGAAAAGCCATCCAAACCAAGAAACAGTTTATGCTAGACTGGGCAGCAGGGACGCTGTAGTTCCATTTCTGCCAAGTTCCGTTTTTGTGTTATGGCGAGATGTTATGTAGGGTGGTATCTTCTGGTTCTTTTTGAGCTTCGGTCCCTAACTGAAGCTGCCTTTAAAAAGCTAGCTTTCTCCTACCGTCCTTCATGGGGTCTTCAGGAAGCAACTCCTTATGTGTATGGAAAGCTAGGGACCCTCTAAGGCAGGTCTGTCTGTCCCTCCCTCCCTCCCTCTCCCCCTTTATTTTTGTTTTTGGTTTTTCGAGGTAGGGTCTTGCTGTAGCCCAGGCTGACCTGGAATTCACTATGTAGTCTCAGGGTGGCCTCGAACTCATGGCGATCCTCCTACTTCTGCCTCCTGAGTGCTGGAATTAAAGGTGTGCCCAGCTCTTTCTCCCTTCCCTCCCTTCCCTCCCCTTTCTTTTTTTTTTTGAAAAAAATTTTTTTGCTTTATTTTTTATTTATTTATTTGAGAGCGACAGAGAGAAAGAGGCAGATAGAGAGAGAGAGAGAGAGAGAGAGAACGGGCGTGCTGGGGTTTCCAGCCACTGCAAACTAACTCCAGACGCATGCGCCCCCTTGTGCATCTGGCTAACGTGGGTCCTGGGGAATCGAGCCTCAAACTGGGGTCCTTAGGCTTCACAGGCAAGCGCTTAACCGCTAAGCCATCTCTCCAGCCCAGCTTTCCTTTCTTTCTTTCCTTCCCTTTCCCTTCCCTCTTTTGAGATAGGCTCTGGGTAGCCTTGCTGGCTTGGAATTTGCTATGTAAGTCAGGCTTCTTGGGAGCTTGCAGGAGTCCTCCTGTCTCTAGTAGTATAGACATGCACCGCCACAACAGGCCAGGCTAAGTTTTCAAAAGGGTTTTGTAAGCATTGGCTCTAAAGTTAAATTTAATTCCTTAAAGCTTTTTTGGTCATTCTCAATGCCTAATGCCTAATGTTTCCAGTTCTCAATGCTTCATGCCTAATGTTTTCTCTACAAAGAGAACAAATTCAACCCCCTCTCCCCCGCCAGGGTCTCACTCTAGTTTAGGCTGACCTGGAATTCACTGTGTAGTCTCTGCTGGGATTAAAGGAATGCACCACCACGGCTGGCTCAAAGAGAACAAATTCTAATCAAAGCTAAGCAAATAACTATGTTACCATGAAAGGAACTACTTGGTAAATTTTGACTTTTGGAGAGATCAGGAAGTGAGAAAAAGATATTGTTTCTATTTTGTTTAACAAAGTATAATTTATTAGATTGTAATGAGTCATAGGTAGCTAAAGAGAACATTTTCTTTATATTTAGTTAGTGAGTTAGTTTTTCGAGGTAGAGTCTCACTCTAGTCCAGGCTGACCTGGAATTCACTGTGTAGTCTCGGGCTGGCCTTGAACTCATGGCGATCCTCCTGCTGGGATTAAAGGCCCCACCACACCCAGCTCAGTTTGTTTTGCTTTGTTTTATTTGAGGTAGGGTCTCACTCTAGTCCAGGGTGGCCTGGAATTCACTCTGTAGTCCCAGACTGGCCTCAAACTCAGGGTGATTCTCCTACCTCTACCTTCCCAGTGCTGGGATTAAAGGCGTGCATCACCATGCCCACCTTATTTTTTGTCTAATTTTTTTAAAATTGTATTTATTTATTTGAGACACACAGAGAGAAGCAGAGAGAGAGAATGGGCATGCCAAGGCCTCTAGCCGCTGCAAATGAACTCCATATGCATGTGCCACATTGTGCATCTGGTTTATGTGGCTCCTGGGGAATCAAACCTGGGTCCTTTGGCTTTGCAAGCAAGCACCTTAACTGCTACTCCGTCTCTTTAGCCCTTTTCCCCCAATATTTCATTCATTTATTTGAGAGAAAGAGAGAGAGAGAGAGAGCACACCAGGGCCTCTAGCCACTGCAAACAAACTCCAGATGCATGCGCCACAATGTGCATCTGGCTAATGTGGGTTCTGGGGAGTTGAACCTAGGTCCTTAGGCTTTGCAGGCCTTAACTGCTAAGCTATCTCTCTAGCCCTTACTTTACTTTTGTGTGTTTATTTTATTGAGTTTTAATGAATGTATATAATGTAGTTTTTGTTTGTTTATTTTATTTATTTATTTGAGAGCGACAGAGAGAGAAAGAGGCAGAGAGAGAAAGAGAGAGAATGGGTGCGCCAGGGCTCCCAGCCACTGCAAACGAACTCCAGACGCATGCGCCCCCTTGTGCATCTGGCTAACGTGGGTCTTGGGGAATCGAGCCTCGAACCAGGGTCCTTAGGCTTCACAGGCAAGCACTTAACTGCTAAGCCATCTCTCCAGCCTGTATATAGTGTATTTTGATCATACTTACCTACCATTGCCTTCTTTTGTCTACACCCCTCCCCCGCTTGCCACTCTTCTTCCCAACTAGTCCCATTAGTACTTTGACGTCTTTTCATTGTTGTTAGCCCACTGAGCTCAGGTAGTGTTGCTGGCATGAACATGGATGGGGTTATTTACCAGGACCTGGTGATCTACCAGTGGCTACACCACTGAAGAAAATGTCTGCTTCTCCCCCCTCAACCACTGTCTGCCATTATCCTTAATGGTGGGGGCCTCATGAGCTCCATCATCCAGACAGAATGTTGATGGTCTTATGCAGGCAACTACAACTGCTGTCAGCTCATGAATGCAACAGTCACGTCAGGTATGGAAGACAATTCCACAGCACTCCTCCCCATCCTTTGGCTCTTGCATTGTTTCTGCCCCCCTCTTCCTAAAGGTTCACTGAACCTTGAGAGAGTGACGTAGATGTCCCATTTAGTGCTAAGCACTCATTTATTCTGAGCATTGTGAAGAGGTTTTTTTTTAAATTTTTTATTTTTTTTTAAGGCTATACCACTGGGATGGGCCAAGATATTTAGAATTCTAATTGTAAAACTCATGGGATTAAGCCAGGTGTGTGGTTAGCCTGGTGTACACAGTGAAAAAGAACTACCTCCTGCAAATAAATAAATAAATAAAAAGTACCAGAGTAAAACAACTAATGACCAAAGACTGAACATGGGGTGATTAATGAGAGTTCAAAATAAAGTAGTTGATAAGGAATATGGGCTGTTTTGGTGACACAAAACATTAAATAACTGAAACTGATGGATAACATATGAGGACATATAATAAATGTGTAAAGGTTCAGGCTTTGAGAATAGAAAACTTGAAGATCAAGTGTTTCTTGGGGGTCCAGGATGTATGACAAGGTGAGAGAATGGTGATATCCAAAGTGAAAGAAAAGGAACCCGGGGAAGCCCTGCAAGGGAAAGGTGGTAGTTACAAGGCTTCTTGGGGAGGGGGAGTCATATACTTCAACGGAGGGGCCTTGCATAAGATGTGTGGCACATGAAAATGAGTTGAGCATCTGTGACCCAAGCCTATGTGATCTGGTTATCTGGAGTACCTGCTAAACTTCAGGAAGTGAGGCTTGTAATGTCACATCTCTGCCTAGGGCTCAGGGACTTTGTTCCTCTCACCAGATGGAGATAGCATTCCTTATCCAAAACTCTGAAGCACTGGAGTTTAACAATGAGGATTACAAGGTCACAATCCAGGGAACATTTGGGAGTGCCTGCCCAGCTGTGGAGAGAGAGAGAGGGAGGCAGCTTGCCTAAAATCTAACAAACAGTAGAGGCAGTAATAAATTCCTAGAAACTTTACCCAATTTCTGAACCCCTTATATAAATACAACCTGGGGAAGATTGTATAACATTGTTTGTTTTGGTTTTGATTCTGGGATTGAATCCAGGACTTTGTGCATGCTAGGCAAGCACTTTATCACTGAGCTATAGGCCCAGCCCTAACTTAATAATGCACTTAACCAAAATGACAAAAATATGTTGAAGGGCTTGGGCTCAGGAGTAGAGCTTATGCCAATCATGGGTGGTTTCAGGCACCAGCACCAGAAAAAAAGAAGAGAGAGAAGCAGAAATCAAAAACATAATGACAATAAAAGATCATAAAAGTATACCATAGAAAATAATATTTTTAAAGCATTTTATTTTTCTATTTATTTATTTGAGGAGAGAGAGAGAGAGAGAATTGGCACCTCAGGTCCTCCAGCCACTGCAAATGAACTCCAGATGCATGTGCAACCTTGTGCATCTGGTTTACATGGATCCTGGGGAATCAAACCCGGGTCCTTTGGCTTTGCAGCCAAATGCCATAACCGCTAAGCCTTTGAAGCCTAGGGACCTGGGCTTTCTCTCTCTCTCAAATAAATAAATAAACTATTTAAGCCAGGTGTGGTGGCGCACACCTTTAATCCCAGCACTCGGGAGGCAGAGGTAGGAGGATTGCCATGAGTTCAAGGCCACCTTGATACTACATAGTGAATTCCAGGTCAGCCTGGACCAGAGTGAGACCCTACCTCGAAAAACCAAGTAAATAAATAAATAAATAAATAAAATATTTAAAACAAAAACAAAAAAATGATTTTTATAACTGGGAATGATGGTGCATACCTATGAATCTCAGTACATGGGAGGTAAAGACAAAAGGATCAGAAGTTCAAAGTCATTCTTGGTTACTTTTTTTTTTTTTTAAGAAAAGTAGCTGGGAAGCCAGGCATGGTAGTGCATACCTTTAATTCCAGCACTTGGGAGGCAGAAGTAGGAGGATTGCCATGAGTTCGAGGCCACCCTGAGACTACACAGTGAATTCCAGGTCAGCCTGAGCTAGAATGCAACCCTACCTTGAAAAACAAAAATAAATAAATAAATAAATAATAAATAAATAAATAAATAAATAAAAGTAACTGGGAGCCAGGCGTGGTGGTGCACAACTTTTAGGAGGATTGCCATGAGTTTGAGGCCACCCTGAGACTACATAGTGAATTCCAGGTCAGCCTGAGTTAGAGTGAGACCCTACGTGAAAAATCAGAAAGAAAAAGAAAAAGAAAAAAGAAAAGTAACCAGGTGTGGTGATGCACACCTTTAATCCAGCACTTGGGAGGCAGAGGTAGGAGGATCACAGTGAGTTTGAGGCCACCCTGAAACTATATAGTGAATTCCAGGTCAGCCTGGGCTAGAGCGAAACCCTACCTTGAAAAACCAAAAATAAAAGAAAAGAACATATTTATTAATAGGCCCAAATATTTTTAGTCTGTCTGTACTATCTAAAAATATAGTAGCTCAGGGGTAGAGGGCATGCCTAGCATACACAGAGTCATAGATTTAGTCCCCAGCACCAAAAAAAGAAAGAAAACGGGGGCAAGAAGGAGAGAGAGAGTGAGAGCAGGGCAAGGTGGCTTTCTCCAGTAATCTCAGCACTTGGGAGGTAGAAGCAGAATAAAGATTTCAAGATCATCCTTGGCTGCAAAGTGACTTTGATGCCAACCTGGACTACATGGGACCCTTTCTCAAAATTAGAAAAAAAAAAATTCTGCCAGGTGTGGTGGCACATGCATTTTTAATTTTAGAAAGTGAGAGAGAGAGAGAGAGAAAATTGCCATACCAGGCCCTCAATCACTGCAATTGAACTCCAGATGCTTGCGCTACCTAGTAGGCACCACGTATAACCTTGCAGTTGCCTCAGCTTTGTGCATCTGGATTACATTGGATCTGGAGAGAGATCAAACATGGATCCTCAGGCTTTGCAGGCAAGCACTTTAACCACTAAGCCATCTCCAGCCCAGCACACTCCTTTAATTCCAGCACTTGGGAGGCAGAAGTAGGAGGATCGCTATGAGTTCGAGGCCACCCTGAGACTACATAGTGAATTCCAGGTCAGCCTAGGCTAGGATGAAAAAAAAAAAATTTTCAACCAGCACACGCCTTTAATACCAGCACTTTGGAGGCAGAGGTAGGAGGATTGCTGTGAGTTCAAGGCCAGCCTGAGAGTACATAATGACTTTCAGGTCAGCCTGGGCTAGAGTGAGACCCAACCTCAACCCCCCCACCCAAAAAACTTTTTCTCAAGGCCGGGCGTGGTGGCGCACGCCTTTAATCCCAGCACTCGGGAGGCAGAGGTAGGAGGATCGCCGTGAGTTCGAGGCCACCCTGAGACTCCATAGTGAATTCCAGGTCAGCCTGGGCTAGAGTGAGACCCTACCTTGAAGAAAAAAAAAAAAAAAAAAAAAAAAAAAAACTTTTTCTGTGGGTGCTGAAGATGGAACTCACACCTCCTAAATGCTGAACATACATTCTACCCATTATGGACTACATCCCCAGCCTTCTTTGCGGGGGAATCTCTGGATCCCTTGAGAATCCCCACTAGGGTAAAGGATTTTTTTTTTTTTTTTTTTTTTTTTTTTTTTTTGGTTTTTTGAGGTAGAGTTCACTCTAGCCCAGGCTGACCTGGAATTCACTATGTAGTCTTGGGGTGGCCATGAACTCATGGTGATCCTCCTAGCTCTGCCTCCCGAGTACTGGGATTAAAGGCAAGCACCACCAAGCCAGGCGTGTTTTTTTTTTTTTTTTTAGTTTTAGGTTTTTGAGGTACTGTCCTGCTGTAGCCCAGGCTGACCTGGAATCTACTATGTAGTCTCAGGGTGGCCTTGAACTCTTAGCATCCCTCCTGCCTCTGCCTCCTCAATGCTGGGATTAAAGGCATGTACCACCACGCCCGGCTGGGTAAAAGGTTTTAAGTTCTAGAGACTGTCCAGAGTTGAAGGGCTGGACTAGGGAGGGAAAGGCCTAGTAGAATTGATGGAGGTGTGGATATGGAGCCTGAAAATGGACATCAGCAGGTAATGAAAGGGAGGTCCAAGCTGTGGAAGGATGGAGGGAAGACTAGTATGTGGTTCAGTGGCAAAGTGCCTATGCCTGCCTGCTTAGTGTGTGCAAGGCCCTAAGTTCCTTCCATAGTTTCTTTTTTCCCCTCAGAAGGAATTTGGAGCTATATTAATGGGAAGGGAAGTATCTTGGAGGAGCCAGTTGGGAAACAGTCTAACTTTCCTCAAACTATTGATATTCCATGTTATCCTTGGCAGAGTCACATCAGTGAGAAAAGAGAGAAAAATGACAGGCTGTGGGATCCACAGTGGTTTGGGGAAGTGTGAGGAAGTGTGGCAGGGCATATGAGTTGAGGCAAGGGTGTTGTAACCTGCTGAGAAGCACCCATGAAAGAGCAGAGCAGACAGCAAGAACTGAAGGGCCTTACAAGCAAGCAGGCAGATAAACTTCCAGCCGGAAAGCAGAGTTTACATTCCACCTTAGAACCGTGAGCCAGAACTTTCAACCTAGGAGGTGCCTTTAGAAGGAAGCTCAAGTGCCACCCACTTTCCAGTGAGCAAAGTCTTAGAATTGACTAAGTCTGTCCTCTCTATGACAACATGTTTGGTACTTTGGATCTAGAGGGGACCTCCCCATGGAATGCCCAGCAAGCAGACCCAAAACAAGGCACAGCTCTGTGAGATGATAAAGAGGTTAGTGGTGTTATCTGTTCAGATCTGAATCCTGGTTCCATAAGGAAAGGATAGCTGAATGCTAGTTCATGGGTAAGGAAGGCAGGGCATGGTGGTGCAAGCCTGTAGTTCCAGCACTTGAGAGGTAGAGGCAGAAGAACCAGAAGTTTGAGCTGGAGAGATGGCTCAGCGGTTAAGGAAGCTTGCTTGCAAAGCCTGATGGCCCAGGTTCAATTCCGCAATTCCCACATAAAGCCAGATGCACAGAGTGGCACATGCATCAGGAGTTTAGTTGCAGTGGTGGGAAGCCCTAGCACTCCCATTTCTCTCTGTCTCCTCTCTTATTGCTTACAAATAATAAATTATTTTTAAAATATTTTTTAGAGATTTATTTATTTATTGTTTATTTAAGAGAAAGAGACAGAAGGGCCAGGCTTGGTAGTGCACACCTTTAATCCCAGTGTTTAGGATGCAGCGGTAGTAGGATCGCTGTGAGTTGGAGGCCACCCTGAGAATACATAGTGAATTCCAGGTCAGTCAGGGCTAAAGTGAGACTCTATCTCAAAACCACCCATCCCCCCAAAAAAGAGAAAGAGACAGAGAATGGGTGTGCCAGGGTCTCCAGCTGCTGCAAAAGAACCCAGATGCATGCTCCACCTTGTATATCTGGCTTACATGGGTCCTCGGGAAATCTAATCTGGGTCCTTAGGCTTTGCAAGCAAGTACCTTAATAGCTAAGCTATCTCTCTAGCCCAAATTAATTAAAAAAAAAAAAGGAAAATGAAAGGAATCGGGGCTGGAGAGATGACTTAGTGGTTAAGGCACTTGACTGCAAAGCCAAAGGACCCTGGTTCAATTTCCCAGTACTCATGTAAACTAGATGCACAAGGTGGTGCATGTGTCTGGAGTTTATTTGCAATGGCTAGAAGCCCTGGCATGCCCATTCTTTCTATCTGCCTCTTTCTCTCTCACATAAATAAATAAATGAAATATTTTTTTTTTAAAGAGGAATCAGGCTGGGTGTGGTGGTACACACCTTTAATCCCAGCACTTGGGAGGCAGAGGTAGGAGGATTGCTGTGAGTTCGAGGCCACCTGAGACTACATAGTGAATTCTAGGTCAGCCTGGGGTACAGTGAGACCCTATCTTGAAAAATCAAAAAAAAAAAAAAAAAAAAAAGGATGGGCTGGAGGGATGGCTTAGGGGTTAAGCGGTTTGCCTGTAAGGCCAAGGAACCCTGGTTCAATTCCCCAGGACCCACGTTAGCACGCATCTGGAGTTTGTTTGCAGTGGCTGGAGGCCCTGGCATGCCCATTCTCTCTCTCTCCTCTCTCTCTCTCCCCCTCTTTCTCTGTTAAATAAGTAAATAAATAAAAATAAAATATTTTTTTAAAAAAGGAATTAGGAGTTCAAGGCCAGCCTGAACTACATAGCCACCCTGTCTCAACAACAATAACAAAAAGAAGAAGGAGGAGGAGGAGGAGGAAGGAAGAAGGGGATGATGATAGAACCCTGGCTTGAGCAGAGTTGGGCAGTGGAAGTTTGCTGAAAGCATAAAAGGAGGGTTGATTCTTAGGAAACCCATTCAGGTTTGCTGCCGGAGCTTAAGAAATGTATAATCTTTGCTGGGTGTGTAGCTCAATGGTAGAACTTTTCTAGAGCCGCCCCCCCCCCCAGGACTGGGGAACAATAGGGTCTTACCGTCTATTCCTGGTGGGCAACTAAGAGCCTTGCCAATGGCCTATAATGTTTTGGGGTTATCAGTGACCTCCCTGGCCAACAGCTCACTGGAAGGTATCCCATCCCTGGTACTGAAAATTTTCTACTAACAATCTGGTTTCTGAGTGTTCCATTGTCCAAAAAAGTAGGTTTCCATATGACTTATTTATATTCTCTTAGATTTTGATTACCCTCCCTCCACCTTTCCTTTACTCAATCTCTTCCCCTGACCTCACTTAGGCCTTTTCACTCCCATTAGTGTGTTTTCTACTTATATATATACAATACCATCCTAGTAAGTCTCCCCTCCCTCCCTTTCTATTCCCTTTATATCCCCCTTCTACCTTACTGGCCTCTGCTACTGAGTTTTATTCCTACTCACATAGAAGTCCAATTGTTTGTAGCTACGATTCACATATGAGAGAGAACATGTGATGTTTGGCTTTCTGGGCCTGGGTTACCTCACTAAGTATAATCCTTTCCAGGTCCATCCATTTTCCTGCAGATTTCATTTTTCTTTACCGCTGAGTAAAACTCCATGTGTAAATGTGCCACATCTTCATTATCCACTCATCAGTTGAGGGACATCTAGGCTGGTTCCATTTCCTAGCTATTGTGAATAGAGCAGCAATAAATATGATTGAGCAAGTGTCTCTAAAGTAGTGAGACAAGTCCTTAGGATATATGCCTTGTAGTGCTATAGCTGGGTCATATGGTAAATCTATTTTTAGCTGTCTCAGGAATCTCCACACTGATTTCCACAACGGCTGAACCAGATTGCATTCCTACCAACGGTGTAGAAGGGTTCCTCTTTTTCCACATCCTCACCAGCATTTATGGTCATTTGTTTTCGTGATGGTAGCCAATCTGACAGGAGTGAGATGGAATCTCAACGTCATTTTAATCTGCATTTCCCTGATGACTAGGGATGTAGTTTTTTTTTTAAATTATTTTATTTATTTGACAGAGAGAGAGAGAGAGAGAATGGGTGCACCAGGGCTCCAGCCACTGCAAACGAACTCCAGTTGCATGAGCCCCCTTGTGCATCTGGTTTATGTGGATCCTGGGGAATCGAACCTGGGTCCTTTGGCTTTGCAGACAAATGCCTTCACTGCTAAGCCACCCCTCCAGTCTGTAGAACAGTTTTTAGATGTTTATATGCCATCTGTATTTCTTCTTTTGAGGACTATACTTAATTCCATAGCCCATTTTTTAAATTGGGTTGTTTGATTTCTTATTATTTAGTTGTTTGAGTTCTTTGTATATCCTAGATATTAATCCTCTGTCAGATTTACAGCTGGCAAAGATTTTCTCCCATTCTGTAGGTTGCCTCTTTGCTCTATTCACAGTGTCCTTTGCTGTATAAAAGCTTTGTAATTTCATGAGGTCCCAGTGGTTGATCTGTGGTTTTATTTCCTGAGCAATTGGGGTTTTACTCAGAAAGTCTTTGCCAAGACCAATATGTTGAAGGGTTCCCCTACTTTTTCCTCTAGCAATTTCAGAGTTTCAAGTCTGGTATTAAGGTCTTTGATCTATTTGGACTTAATTCTTGTGCATGGAGAGAGATAAGGATCTATTTTCATCCTTCTATAGATAGATACATATCCAGTTTTCCCAGCACCATTTCCTGAAGAGGCCATCTTTTCTCCAGTGAGTATTTTTGGCATTTTTTTTTCGAAAATCGGGTGGATATAGCTACCTGGACTTACATCTGGGTCCTCTATTCTGTTCCATTAATCTACATGTCTGCTTTTGTGCCAGCACCAGGCTGTTTTTGTTACTATGGCTCTGTAGTATAGGTTAAAATCAGGTATAGTGATACCACCAGTCTTATTTTTGTTGCTCAAAATTGTTTTAGATATTCAAGGTTTTTTGCAGGCAAGGTTTAATAATAGTAGATAGGTTATGTATGGCCCTTACATGATGCCCATGGCAGGTCTGCTTGTTCAGTCACCATAGGTACTGCCTTATTTCTCTCTTTGGGTTGGAGAAATAACAGATTCTGTATTGAGCATTTGCAACAGAAGGGTTTGAGGGAGGTGAACATTGTCAGTGTGCTAATAATGTCAAGTTCCCTTCTGTGGTGGGCTGGAGGCCTTGCCCCATCTGGACCACACAGTATTTAGTTGCTTTCTTAGTTACCCAGAGCTCCACTGGAAGTAAGGTGTTGGCCCCTGGCTCCACAGATATGAGTAGGTCCAAACTGCACTGGGTGGTAACTCTGTTGGTCTCCCTGTGTTCCCCTGCCATGTTCAGTATTGCTCAGTTGTTCAGCCTGTCTCTGAGAATCTCTGTTTGCTCTGAAATATCATAGATTCCCTGTGTCAGTCTCCCTTTTTCCTGAAGTGTCAGCCCCTCCAACACAGGCCTCACCCAGGTTCAGTCTGGGGAATCAAACCTTGGTTGTCAGGCTTTGCAAGCAAGTGCCTTTAACCACTAAGACACTGTTGCAGTCAGGTTCGCATTGCTGGCAGAAAACACCTGACCAGTCAAGAGCAGCTTGTGGGGGGAAATAAAAGGCTTATTTTGGCTTACAGATTCAAGGGGAAGCTCCATGATGGCAAGGGAAAACAATGTCATGAGCAGAGGGTGGACATCACCCCCTGGCCAACATCAGGTGGACAATAGCAACAGGAGAGTGTGCCAAACACTGGCAAGGGGAAATTGGCTATAATACCCATAAGCCTGCCCCCAAGAATACACGGCCTCCAGGAGTTGTTAATTCCCAAATTTCTATCAGCTGGGGACCTAGCATTCAGAACACATAAGTTTATGGGGGACATCTGAATCAAACCACCACAGACACCTTTGCAGCCCCAGAATTGGGCTATTTCTGTGCTAGTGTCTCAGTGTTCTGCCATCTGTCTTCCTTACCACCATGCCTGTCTCTCCTTCTAGGCTGCTTGTGAGGGCAAGACAGTATAAGGCAAGCAGTAGTTGTTTTCAGGGTGTCAGTGGCCAGTGTCTGTGGTTAAATTGAGTAGTGGCAAAATAGTAAGGCTGGCCTTGAACTTTCAGCAATCCTCCTGCCTCAGCTTCTTGAGTGGTGGGATCAAAGATGTCCCAGTTGGCCCAAAAACATTACAGGCCATTGCTGAGGCCCTTTTTTTCCCACCAGGAATAGATGGTAAGACCCTGTTGCTGAAGATTCCACATACTTGGGCTGCAAGGCCACTGAAAAATCCTGCTAGAACTGAGCTGATAACCTCCTCCATGTAGACCAGCTGACAGAAAGCTGAAAAAGCCATACTGCATGCAGTTCAATGTCAGAGAGAGAAATCACCAGTGAAGATACTCAACAGTGGACATTTCAAGCCTTATGTTTGGCCAGCCAGGCCAAATGAGCCAACGGGTGCAATAGTGGCATGTCTGTCATGGTGGAAATCAACCACCCTCTAATTGGACTGGAGGCCCACTCCATGGGAGGGAATCCCTGATACTGAAAACCTAAAACAGGGGTAGTCATGAGCTCTAGGGGTGTAACATCTGCTGCTGTCTGGTTAAATGTATATACTATGCTCATCAAACTGCCCAGTAAGCACTTCTCTTAATATTCATACCTATATATTAATGCTACTCACACTTTTGGTAGAGAACCTTCTCTTTAGATGGCAGTGATCTTGGGATGACTCAGAAGGCATCATGGTGCTGGGAAGAAGTGACAGGAGTGCTCAGCACTGCAATATCTCTATCACACCTTCCAAGGCTCAGGGTCCATTGCGGAAGAGGTGGCGGAAAGAATGTAAGAGCCAAAAGAAGGGTAGCACTCCTTACAACATATGCCACCATGCCTGTCTAAATCTTTTTTATTATAGTAAAAAATACAATTTATAATTTACCATTTTAGCCATTCCTGAGTATACCACTCAATGGCAAGTTGTTAATCCCTATATTTGAGACTAAGGGATCTCTGAAATAATGTTTTTCTGTTTTGTTTTATTTTGCAAAAACTAGCTGTAGTGGTATTTGGCTGTAATCCTAGTATTCAGAGGCTAAAGCAGGAATAGCTCAAGTCTGAAGCCAATCTGGGTTACCTACTGGCATCCTGTCTCTACAAAGGGGGTAAACACACACACACACACACACACACGCCCCCTCCACCAGGCATGGTGGTGTACATTTTTTTTTTGTTTTGTTTTGTTTTGGTTTTTCGAGGTAGGGTTTCACTCTAGCCCAGGCTGACCTGGAATTCACTATGGAGTCTCAGGGTGGCCTTGAACTCATGGCGATCCTCCTACCTCTGCCTCCCAAGTGCTGGGATTAAAGGCGTGCACCACCACGTGGTACACATTTTTAATCCCAGCACTCGGAAGGCAGAGGTAGGAGGACCCCCGAGAGTTTTGAGACCACCCTGAGACTACATAGTGAATTCCAGGTCAGCCTGAGCTAGCAAGAGACCCTACCTCGAAAAATCAAAACAAACAAACAAAAAAACAACTTTAAGGCTGGGTGTGGTGGTGCACACCTTTAATCCTAGCACTCAGGAGGTAGAGGTAGAAGGATTATATGAGTTCGAGGCCAGCCTGAGAATACATAGTGAATTCCAGGTCAGCCTGGTCTAGAGTGAGACCCTACCTCGAAAAAAAAAAAAAAAAAAAAAAAAAAAAAAAAGAGAGGGGGCATTATTGAGAAGACAAATGTTAGCCAGAAGAAAGCAAAAACCAGGTCCTAAAACAGGTTCTTAAAACTCCCAACATCACAGCAATGAAGCGGCCCAAATATGTGCGATGGGCAGAGGCTGAAGGCTTTTCTATGGGCTTTGGGAAGCACTGTCATGTAGCTACATATAGACAAGGACAAATTTTTGGGATGGGATTGTCCATAAGGAGAACTACTGGTTTCTGGACTGGATGGGTTTCCAGTCCAGAGGTTGAATTTTGAGCAGCCTGTGTGGCCCTGGGAGTCAGCAGTGATGGGGTCTAAGTCAGTGCTTCCACATCCAGAAACTTTTTTTTTAACCCAGATTCTCACACTCACTAAGCACTCACTCTACATTTTAGCTATACCCCTAGCCAAGCTTTTAGCATCAACACTTATGTTGTTTTCACAAGCAGCTATAAACCAGTTAATTTCCCATTCTTTCAACCCCCTAGCTCTCTGGCATCTTTGTAAGTAACTTTAAGACAAAAATCTCAGACTTAGACTGGTGAACAAAGAGAAACTCTGCCTCCAAGGTTGTTCTCTGACCTCCACATCAATGCACCCCCCCACACACACATAACCCTCAGATTTTGTCATTTATCAGGCATTAAGGACATTCACAACATTGTGTAACTTTTACCAGAACTTTCTCATTCTAAGCTGGAACTCGGTACCCATTGAGCAATGAATAGTTCTTCCTCTTCCCTCCCTCCAGGCTGGGTAACTTCACTTGCTTTCTGTGGGCTTGCCTGTCGTAGATGTTTCGTGTGAGTGGACTCTTACAGTTCTTGTCATTTAATACCTGGCTTATTTACTTGCATAATGTCTTCAGGGTCTAGATAGGGTACATCATGAATTAGAACTTCTTTCATTTTAATAACAATAGTATCCCATTGTTTGAATATGCTATTGGTTTAGCTGTTTGTCTATGGGGATGCTTAGGTTGTTTCCATTTTCTGTCTGCTGTGACTCATGCTGCTGGAAATATGAGTGCACAAGTGTTTCTGGATCTGCTTTCACTTTTTTGGGTGTACCTCAATCAGGTTTGCTGTATCATATGGCAATTCTGTGGCTAATTTCTTGAGGAAACATCAAACTTTTCTATAAACATTCATACCAACCCTACACAAGGGTTCCTATTTCTTTATTTTCTCACCAACATTTGTTATTTTCATTTTAAAAATAATCATACCAGCCGGGCATGCCTTCAATCCAGCACACAGTAGGCAGAGGTAGAGGCTTGCCATGAGTTCAAGGCCACCTGAGACTACATAGTGAATTCCAGGTCAGCCTGGGCTAGAGTGAGACCTACCTTGAAAAACAAACAAACAAAAAAACAACTTTAAGGCTGGGTGTGGTGGTGCACACCTTTAATCCTAGCACTCAGGAGGTAGAGGTAGAAGGATTATATGAGTTCGAGGCCAGCTGAGAATGAATACTAGTGAATCAGGTCAGCCTGGTCTAGAGTGAGACCCTACTCGAAAAAAAAAAAAAATAAAAAAAAAAAAAAAAAAGAGAGGGGGCATTATTGAGAAGACAAATGTTAGCCAGAAGAAAGCAAAAACCCAGGTCCTAAAACAGGTTCTTAAAACTCCCAACATCACAGCAATGAAGCGGCCCAAATATGTTCGATGGGGAAGTGGCTGAAGGCTTTTCTATGGGCTTGGGGATGCACTGTCCATGTAGGCTAACATAATAGACAAGGGACCAATTTTTGGGATGGGATTGTCCATAAGGAGAACTACTGGTTTCTGGACTGGATGGGTTTCCAGTCCAGAGGTTGAATTTTGAGCAGCCTGTGTGGCCCTGGGAGTCAGCAGTGATGGGGTCTAAGTCAGTGCTTCCACATCCAGAAACTTTTTTTTTAACCCAGATTCTCACACTCACTAAGCACTCACTCTACATTTTAGCTATACCCCTAGCCAAGCTTTTAGCATCAACACTTATGTTGTTTTCACAAGCAGCTATAAACCAGTTAATTTCCCATTCTTTCAACCCCCTAGCTCTCTGGCATCTTTGTAAGTAACTTTAAGACAAAAAATCTCAGACTTAGACTGGTGAACAAAGAGAAACTCTGCCTCCAAGGTTGTTCTCTGACCTCAACATCAATGCACCCCCCCACACACACATAACCCTCAGATTTTGTCATTTATCAGGCATTAAGGACATTCACAACATTGCGTAACTTTTACCAGAACTTTCTCATTCTAAGCTGGAACTCGGTACCCATTGAGCAATGAATAGTTCTTCCTCTTCCCTCCCTCCAGGCTGGGTAACTTCACTTGCTTTCTGTGGGCTTGCCTGTCGTAGATGTTTCGTGTGAGTGGACTCTTACAGTTCTTGTCATTTAATACCTGGTTTATTTACTTGCATAATGTCTTCAGGGTCTAGATAGGGTACATCATGAATTAGAACTTCTTTCATTTTAATAACAATAGTATCCCATTGTTTGAATATGCTATTGGTTTAGCTGTTTGTCTATGGGGATGCTTAGGTTGTTTCCATTTTCTGTCTGCTGTGACTCATGCTGCTGGAAATATGAGTGCACAAGTGTTTCTGGATCTGCTTTCACTTTTTCTGGGTGTACCTCAATCAGGTTTGCTGTATCATATGGCAATTCTGTGGCTAATTTCTTGAGGAAACATCAACTTTCTATCACATTCATACCAACCCTACACAAGGGTTCCTATTTCTTTATTTTCTCACCAACATTTGTTATTTTCATTTTAAAAATAATCATACCAGCCGGGCATGCCTTCAATCCCAGCACACAGTAGGCAGAGGTAGAGGCTTGCCATGAGTTCAAGGCCACCCTGAGACTACATAGTGAATTCCAGGTCAGCCTGGGCTAGAGTGAGACCCTACCTTGAAAAACAAACAAACAAAAAAACAACTTTAAGGCTGGGTGTGGTGGTGCACACCTTTAATCCTAGCACTCAGGAGGTAGAGGTAGAAGGATTATATGAGTTCGAGGCCAGCCTGAGAATACATAGTGAATTCCAGGTCAGCCTGGTCTAGAGTGAGACCCTACCTCGAAAAAAAAAAAAAAAAAAAAAAAAAAAAAGAGAGGGGGCATTATTGAGAAGACAAATGTTAGCCAGAAGAAAGCAAAAACCAGGTCCTAAAACAGGTTCTTAAAACTCCCAACATCACAGCAATGAAGCGGCCCAAATATGTGCGATGGGCAGAGGCTGAAGGCTTTTCTATGGGCTTTGGGAAGCACTGTCATGTAGCTACATATAGACAAGGACAAATTTTTGGGATGGGATTGTCCATAAGGAGAACTACTGGTTTCTGGACTGGATGGGTTTCCAGTCCAGAGGTTGAATTTTGAGCAGCCTGTGTGGCCCTGGGAGTCAGCAGTGATGGGGTCTAAGTCAGTGCTTCCACATCCAGAAACTTTTTTTTTAACCCAGATTCTCACACTCACTAAGCACTCACTCTACATTTTAGCTATACCCCTAGCCAAGCTTTTAGCATCAACACTTATGTTGTTTTCACAAGCAGCTATAAACCAGTTAATTTCCCATTCTTTCAACCCCCTAGCTCTCTGGCATCTTTGTAAGTAACTTTAAGACAAAAATCTCAGACTTAGACTGGTGAACAAAGAGAAACTCTGCCTCCAAGGTTGTTCTCTGACCTCCACATCAATGCACCCCCCCCACACACACATAACCCTCAGATTTTGTCATTTATCAGGCATTAAGGACATTCACAACATTGCGTAACTTTTACCAGAACTTTCTCATTCTAAGCTGGAACTCGGTACCCATTGAGCAATGAATAGTTCTTCCTCTTCCCTCCCTCCAGGCTGGGTAACTTCACTTGCTTTCTGTGGGCTTGCCTGTCGTAGATGTTTCGTGTGAGTGGACTCTTACAGTTCTTGTCATTTAATACCTGGCTTATTTACTTGCATAATGTCTTCAGGGTCTAGATAGGGTACATCATGAATTAGAACTTCTTTCATTTTAATAACAATAGTATCCCATTGTTTGAATATGCTATTGGTTTAGCTGTTTGTCTATGGGGATGCTTAGGTTGTTTCCATTTTCTGTCTGCTGTGACTCATGCTGCTGGAAATATGAGTGCACAAGTGTTTCTGGATCTGCTTTCACTTTTTCTGGGTGTACCTCAATCAGGTTTGCTGTATCATATGGCAATTCTGTGGCTAATTTCTTGAGGAAACATCAAACTTTTCTATCAACATTCATACCAACCCTACACAAGGGTTCCTATTTCTTTATTTTCTCACCAACATTTGTTATTTTCATTTTAAAAATAATCATACCAGCCGGGCATGCCTTCAATCCCAGCACACAGTAGGCAGAGGTAGGAGGCTTGCCATGAGTTCAAGGCCACCCTGAGACTACATAGTGAATTCCAGGTCAGCCTGGGCTAGAGTGAGACCCTACCTTGAAAAACAAACAAACAAAATATTTATTTTTAAAAAAGCCAGAAGCCAGGCAAGGCGGCACATGCCTTTAATCCCAGCATTTAGGAGACAGAAGTAGGAGGATCGCTATGAGTTCAAGGCCACCCTGAGACTACATAGTGAATTCCAGGTTAGCCTGGACTAGAGCAAGACCCCTACCTTGGAAAAAATAAAAAGCCAGAAGCTGTAATCCCAGCATGCTAATACTTGAAATATAGCAGAGGATGAACTTGGAACTTCTGATCCTTAATTCCCAGATAAACCTGATACCAGTAATCCCTCTTCTTGAGTGCTGGGATTACTGGCTTTAGGTTTCACTGGGGATTGAACCTAGGTCTTCATACATGCTAGACAAGTACTCCATCAACAAAGCTACATCCCCAGTCTGCCCTCCCTCTGTTTTTTTTTTTTTTTTTTTTTTTTTTTTCCCAGTTCTTGGGGTATAACTCAAAACCTTATACATTTAGATAAGCACTCTTACTATTGAGCTACATCACCAGTTCTAATCCCCATCCCTTTTAAAAATATTTTTGTGTATTTGTGCAAGCAGGGAGAGAGAGGGAGAGAATGGGAATGGGCACGCCAGAGCCACTGGCCTCTTCAAACAAACTCCAGATGCATGCGCCACTTTGTGCATTTGGCTTTATGTGGGTACTGGGGCAAACCTGGGTCATTAGGCTTAGCAGACAAACACTTTAACTGCTGAACTATCTCTCCAGCCTCCCCTGTTTTTTGTTCCCGAGGTAGGGTCACACTCTAGCCCAGGCTGACCTGGAACTCACTCTGTACTTCCAGGCTGGCCTCAAACTCACAGCAATCCTCCTACCTCTTCCTTCTGAGTGCTGGAATTAAAGGCATGTGCCACCATGCCTTTTCTTTTTCCCGTTTTTTTTCTGTTTTTTTTTTTTTTTTTTTTTTTTTTTTTGAGGTAAGGTCTCACTCTAGTCCAGGCTGACCTGGAATTCACTATGTAGTCTCAGGGTGGCCTTGAACTCATGGTGATCCTCCTACCTCTGCCTCCCAAGTGCTGGGATTAAAGGTGTGAGCCATCACACCTGGCTTATTTTTTCTTTCTTTTCTGGGTGTACCAGGGCCTCTTGCCACTGTAGATGAACTCCAGATGCATGTGCCACTTAGTGCATCTGGCTTTATGTAGGTACTGAGGAATTGTGCTCAGGTCCTTAGGTTTTGCAGTCAAGTGCCTTAACTGCTGTGCCATTTCTCCAGTCCCCCCACCCCCTTTAGTACAGAGAATAAAACAAAATATCCCATTAGCTCACCACTCAAATTCTACTTCTAGAAATAATAATAGGTTTAAAAACAGATAAACAGGGCTAGAGGGATGGCTTAGCGGTTAAGGCGTTTGCCTGCAAAGCCAAAGGACCTAGGTTTGAGTCCCCAAGACCCATGTAAGCCAGATGCACAAGGGGGTGCATGCATCTGGAATTTGTTTGCAGTGGCTGGAGGCCCTGACATGCCCATTCTCTCTCTCTCTCTCTCTCCTCTCTCTACCTCTTTCTGTATTAAATAAATGAGAAAAGTGAAATTGGCATGGTATACAGACCTGTAATGCCAGCAGTCAGTACCTCAGGCTGATTCTAACGCCTGCATCCACTTTCCCATAACCACTCTAGGTTTCTGGATGTAATATTTTTCTGCTAAGCTATAAAGTGGCACATGGGCCATTGTTCTTAAATCATTTCTTTCTTTCTTTCTTTCTTTTTTTTTTTTTTTTTTTTTTTTTTTTTGGTTTTTCGAGGCAGGGGCTCACTCTAGCTCAGGCTGACCTGGAATTCACTATGTAGTCTCAGGCTGGCCTTGAACTCACAGTGATCCTCCTACCTCTGCCTCCCAAGTGCTGGGATTAAAGGCATGCGCCACCACACCTGACTTCTTAGATCATTTCCTAAAACTTGTATGTGTCCTTGTAACTAACTGTTAGTGTGTGTTATTTTCAAGTTTATCAGTGGCTCTGGTGGTGAACTGTGGCCCTAGAAAAGCAGCTTTCCTCTGCATCTCTTAAGGTTCAGGTACACTTGACACTAGAGTCCCTGCTTGGGGGACCCTGTAGGTGATTTTGAGGCTGGAAAGGTATCCTGCTGAGGAACATGCTGGGATAGCTGGACCTTGATCATTTCCAGGTCAGTTTCTGTTAATGATTAACCTAAGCCTAAATTGATTTCCTCCCAGTTCTAGAGAATGTCCTTGTCTGCTTAGCTCAAAGAGGTAGAGACCGGGCCTTTCCTTACAGTAGTCCACAGGAGCAGGGGCTGGATGGAAAGCAGATCTGAAGATCAACTGCCTGATGGAAGCTGGGAGATGTGTTTGAGGATTTAGACCTACTCAGGTATAAGAACTGTAGACCATACAGCCACTTTGCCAGGAGTCTGAGCACCCTCTCCTGCTCCCAGAGGCAGAGACTCACTTTCCCATTTCTGCTATGTCTCCTGAGTTCCCCAGCAGTGGTCCTTGGATTTAGAACCTTTAGACTGTCCTTAGGCAGTCCCCATGCTGCGGTGCTGTACTCATTTCCTCTTCTGTCCCAGTGTGCCTTTCCAAATAGGAGCTTCCAGTTGAAAACAGGCTTTTGTGTACTTACCAGGGCTGAAGGCCCCACTCTGAGAAGAACTGTGAGTGGCTGGTGTAAAGTCCCTGATGGGAGCTTCTCTAGGGTGTATGTGTGTCTGTCCGTGTGCATCTGTGTGTGTGTATCCTCTTCCGTTTTAAAGTCTGGCTTAAAAGCACGAGCTTCTGCTCTGAATTTGGTGAATTCAGTGCTAGCTGGGGACTCGTGTCTAAATTTCCATCTGGTTGGGTTCTGGGCTACCCACTTGGCACTTGTTTACTAAGAGAGGGGTGTGTGTATTGCACATGTACTCATTCTATGCTTAGGATGGAACCCATCTATGCCAGGCAAGCACTGTACCACTGGGCTCTACCCTGGCCCATTTTACACACACTTTTTTTTTTTTTTTACTTTTTATTTTATTTTATTTATGTGTTTGACAGAAAAAGAGAGAGAGAATGGGCATGCCACTCCAGCCACTGCAAACAAACTCCCCTTGTGCATCTGGCTGACGTGGGTCCTGGGGAATTGAACTTGGGTCCTTTGGCTTTGCAGGCAAACACATTAAATGCTAAGCCATCCCTCCAGCCCATTTTTTTTTTAACTTTAAAAAATATTTTTATTTATCTGAGAGAGAGAAAGAGATACATATATGTAGAGAGAGAATGGGTGGACCAGGGCCTCTAGCCGCTGTAAATGAACTCCAGACACATGTGCCACCTAGTGTGTCTGGCTTACATGGATCTTGGAGAATCAAACCTGGGCCCTTTGTCTTTGCAGGCAAATGCCTTAACCACTTAGTCATCTTTCCAGCCTGAGATTTACTTTTTTTTCTTTTTTTGATTTTTCGAGGTAGGGTCTCACTCTAGCCCAGGCTGACCTGGAATTCGCTATGGAGTCTCAGGGTGCCCTCGAACGAACGGCAGTCCTCCTACCTCTGCCTCCCGAGTGCTGGGATTAAAGGTGTGCGCCACCACGCCCAGCCTGAGATTTACTTTTTTAAAATAATTTTTTTTAACATAGGTTGTCGTATGTCCCCTCCCCTGTCCATCCCCATCCCCTTTTCCCTGAGAGCCCTCACTTGGAGATTTTATTTATTTATTTGAAAGAGAGACTGAGAGAGAGAAAGAGGCAGATAGTGAGATTGGGCAAGCCCAGGGCTTCTAGCCACTGCAAACAAACTCCAGACACATGCACCACCTTGTGCATCTGGCTTTATGTGGGTACTCGGGAATTGAACTGTGGCCCCGGAGGCTATCCAGGCAAGCACCTGAGCCATCTCTACAGCCCTCACTTGGAGATTTCTACAAGACAATGTGGTCTGAAGAAATGGCCAAACCAAATAGGGTGTGGTGATGTATGTCTAAACTCAGAAGGATCAAGGCCAGTCTGGGTCACATAGACCTCACTCAAGAAAACAAGGGCTGGGGAGCTGGAGGGATGGCTTAGCGGTTAAAGCACTTGCCTGCAAAGCCCAAGGATCCAGGTTTGATTTCCCCAGGACCCACATTAGCCAGATACACAAGGGGGTGCATGCATCTGGAGTTTGTTTGCAGTGGCTGGAGGCCCTGGCACACCCATTCTCCCTCTCTTTCTCTCTCCCTCCCTCTTTCTGTGTCCAATAAATAAATAAAATATTTTATTTTATTTTTTTTAATTTTTTTTTATTTATTTATTTGAGAGCGACAGAGAGAAGGAGGCAGAGAAAGAGAGAGAGAGAGAGAGAGAGAGAGAGAAAGAGAATGGGCGTGCCAGAGCTTCCAGCCTCTGTAAACGAACTCCAGATGCGTGCACCCCCTTGTGCATCTGGCTAACGTGGGTCCTGGGGAATTGAGCCTCGAACCGGGGTCCTTAGGCTTCACAGGCAAGCGCCTAACCGCTAAGCCATCTCTCCAGCCCAAAATAAAATATTTTAAAAAAGAAAGAAAACAAGGGCTGGGGATAGGAATCAGTGGTAGAGTACTTGTGTAGCACGCATAGATCTTGGGTTCCATTCACAATCAAAAAAAAAAAAAAGAAAGAAAGAAAAGGTACCAAAGTTATACTTTTTTTCATTATTATTTTAGTTTTAGGATTTTTTTGGGGGGGGGGTTTCGAGGTAGGGTCTCCCTTTAGCCCAGGCTGGACTTTACACTGTAGTCCCAGACTGGCCTCCGACTCACAGCAACCCTCCTACCTCTGCCTCCCGAGTGCTGGAGTGCTGGGACTAAAGGCATGTGCTACACACCTGGCTTATTTTGTTGTTGTTGTTGTTTTGTTTTTCGAGGTAGGGTCTTGTTTCAACCCAGGCTGATCTGGAACTCACTGTGTAGTCTCAGGCTGGCCTTGAACTCACAGTGATCCTTCTACATCTGCCTCCCAGTGCTGGGGTTAAAGGCGTGCACCACCATGCCCAGCTCAAGGTGTGAGGTTTTTTTTTTCAGCTATTAAATATTTTTTATATTTTATTTATTTGAGAGAGAGAAAGGCCTTCTCCCAACTAATTTTTATGGCTTTCTGCACATGAAAAAAAAAACAGGCCACATTGCCCTTCCTTCACACACCTTCTTTCAGCTTGGACACATCAGAATGCAACTTCGCTGTGAGATGGCTGACTCTTCCTTGACTCCTTCATCCAGAAAGCACCAAGGGTGATGTGTCATGCACAGGCAGGCCTCTGCACAGGGTCTGAGGGCACACACGGATGTGCTCTAACCACCGGAAGGGATACTGGGGCAGGGTCCCAGGAAGGCACCTGAGTCATTCAGCTGGCTTCTCTGAACCTTGGCCCTTCATCAGGACAAGAGGGCACTGGCAGGGCATCAAGCTGAAGACAGGGCAGGTGAACTAAGGGTACAGGTCACTTAAGCCTTTCCTTCTTTGCCCTGCTTCTACCCTGCAGATGCTGTTGGCCACTGCTGGCTTGTTGGGCCTCCTACTGTTAGGCCTCCTGCTATTTCTGAGACACGTGGGCTGGGGCTTGGCAACTATCTTCTGGTTTGAGTTCGTGCTACAGCCAGTCCGCAACCTGCTCATGGGTGACACAAAGGAACAGCGCATCCTGCACCATGTACAGCAGCACGCAAAGCCTAGGGACCCTGAGAGTGTGCTGCAGGCCATTGATACCTACTGCTCACAGAAAGAGTGGGCCATGAATGTGGGCGATGCAAAGGGTAGGTGGCCTGGCTGGTGAGCCTAGAAAGGGGACCCCAAGTTGCGTACTAAAGTCCTTACAGAAGAGGCCTGTTTAAGAGGGGAGCCCTAGGGAAATGCTCAGGTGGGAATGGGGCTTATTAGGAGTCACTCCTACATACTTAGCCTGTTGCTTCTCCACCTGGGCAAAGAAAGTCTGGTCAGAGACGTAGACACCTATAAGAGGATGCCTGACAAAATAGGCGATTAGCCTGGTTTCCTTCCAGGGGCCTAGAGGCAAGGTCAAGCTGGGGGAAGTTTCTGTGGACAGTGCTCTAGAGTGGCATGGGGAGTGTCAGAATGTTACTGGTCTGGAGACAGATGGGGCTCGGGACTGGAGCAGGGATCTCCTGTCTAGCTGCACTCAATGCCCATTACTCCCCAGGCCAGATCATGGATACAGTGATCCAGGAGTACAGCCCCTCACTGGTGCTAGAGCTGGGGGCTTACTGTGGCTACTCAGCAGTGCGTATAGCCCGCTTGTTGCCACCTGGTGCCAAGCTGCTCACCATGGAGATCAACCCAGACTATGCTGCCATCACCCAACAGATGCTGGACTTTGCAGGTCTGCAGGACAAGGTAAGGGCTGTAACAGTGCGGGCACTGTGGCTGAGAGAGCCAGGCAGGCTGCAGAGGAAAGCAAAGGTCATACCCATGCTTGGCAAGCACTGAGCACCTGTTGTGGCTGGGCCCCTGGAGTCAAGGAAGGAACACCAGCAGGTTAGGGACATGGTCTCATAGCTGTACCCTATAGAGCAAGGAACTCAAGGCACCCCAGAAGGAATGGGGCAGAGTACATACAGACTCATCTCCCTAGACTCCCCTCAAAATGGAGTATGTACATGTGGGGGGTCCAGGTGGGCTCCTACATAACCCTGTGGGAGCAACACTGATAAAACACTGTTCTAAGCTGGGTGTAGTGGTGTATACCTTTTAATCCCAGTACTCAGTAGGCTGAAGTAAGAGGACTGCCATAAGTTTGAGGCTAACCTGGACTACAAAGTGAGTTCCACATCAGCCTGGGCTAAAATAAGACCCTACTTCAAAACAACAACAACAAAAACCAACAAAGCAAACACAAAACTGCTGTTCTAGGTCACCGTCCTTCTGGGGGCTTCTCAAGACCTCATCCCCCAGCTGAAGAAAAAGTATGATGTGGACACACTGGACATGGTCTTTCTTGACCACTGGAAGGATCGCTACCTGCCAGACACACTTCTTCTGGAGGTAGGATGACTCTGCCTCAACAGGATAGCTTCAGTGCTAGCTGTCCCTTCGGGGCCTCTGGAACCTCAGCCTCTCTGGAGAATCCCAACTGAGACCAGCAAAGGGCAGCTCAGGAGCCTAGATGGCCCCAGAGGTAGTCCTAGGTGCTGACTTCCAGCCAGAGTGCCACTTGAAGGCCAGGAATGCAGAAGGCCACGGATGCCCTAAGGCATGTGGAAATAAGAGAAAGGGGTTCTTAGTAGGTATGCTGGGCCAGTGGCCAGGTAGATTGATGTGTTGGAAATGTGGGTGCCATCTCCCTGCACCATAGGCAGTGTGCTGTCTAGTAGTAGGATGAGTAGCAGAGACAAGAACTTTTGAGTCTGAAGGGCATAGGGCTGAGGATGTGAGGGAGCATGTCCAGAGGCCGTGAAGGTCTGACCGGCTGTCATCTGGGACAGGCAGCAGAGAAGGCGAGCATGTCCTGGATCTTTTTCCTGAGGTTTCTGTTGCATTGCACCCCCCCCCCCCCCAGTCCTCAGTACTGCTACTTGGCTAGCTTCACCTGGCAAAGATCAGGGGGCCAATCCCTACTTCTAAGTGACTAGAGCTTGGGGCTCTGGGGCAGCCCCCTATAACTGTAAGCTTCACTTTCAGATATATTAGCTTGTCATACCCTGGTACAGTGCAGCTCCCTGATCCTTACAGCCTTCTGGCCTGGCAGCTAGCATGGGACTATTTGGTGATCCACCCACAGCAGTCCCAGAAGTTGGACCCTATCATGTGCAATGGGATCTCAAATGTGAGGCTCAGCCAGCAAGCCCAGGAGCTGGGCTGTAACAGGCCTGGTGGTTTTAAGGGCACAGAATATTCTGGCAACAGGGAGTTAGGCACAGGTGGCTTTTGGCAGGTGATGAGCCCTGGCATCGGGAAGGATCTTTATTGGTCTTTCAGAGGTCCCAAACATTTTGTAAATGCTAAGCCCTGGGATTGGAGGGGTTGGGGCATTCCAGGGCCTGAAAATTGGACCAGAGGATGAGCATTTGCCAAAGAGGGCAGACAAGCAGGAGGGGACAGGAAGAAAAGTAGTACACCAGGCCAAGGTAACCATGGACGCTGGCCCGGGGAGGGTCCCAGCCCTGGCAGAGGATGTGAACGTGAGGTCTGAGTAGAGGACAGAGAACAGGTGGCTGAGCATATGAGCCTCATATGGACAGAAAAGCCAGACCCCAGCACAGTGATCAAGTTTCAGAGGCCTTCAGTGTGGAGGATTACAAGGGCCTGCTTTTAGAAAAATGCAAATATTACAGTTTAGTAACTAAGAAATTAATAATTTTCTCAGTGCTGCTTTTTCAAAGCTGGCAATGATCTTAAGAAGAGAAGGCAGGTACTGAAGAGATGGCTTAGTGGTTGAGGCACTTGCCTACAAAGCCTAAAGACCTGGGTTCAATTCTCCAGTACCCATGTAAAGCCACATGCACAAAATGGCATATTCATCTGGAGTTCGTTTGCCGTGGCTGGAGGCCCTGATACACCCATTCATATTCTCTCTCTCTCCTTGCAGATTAATAAAAGAGAGAGAGGAGGCATGAATTGGGAATGGCTGGTTTTGTTGTATTTTCCTCTGGAGCAGTTCCTTCACCAGGTCTTTCCAGCCAATGTTGCCATAACATTTTTCCCCTAAGGGAAAATGTGTCATGATTCATAGTGGAACTTGCTATTAAAATTGTAGATTATGAGCTTGTCTCTTGACCTCACTGACTTGGCTTGTGGGTCCTTTAGCTCACAGGCTAGAAATGACAATCACCACCAGTCAGACAGCTGGGAGCACTGGGAGACTGTTGAGGGTGTGGCATGGCCCTTCAAGGATGTGAATAACAGTGTTACCAAGTTACTCAGAGACCGTCCTTCCTTTTAATTTGGGACATCTAGGTTTGTTTGTGTGTTTTCATTTTGTGGTGCAGGAGTTGAACCCTGGGTCCAGCTGGTCAAGAGTGCTCCCAGTGAGGTACACCCCAGCCTAAGTCACTTGTTTGATTTTTTTTTTCCAAGATAGGGTCTCACAACTCTGTAGTCCCAGGCTGGTTTTGAACTTAAAATGTTCCTCCTACCTCTGCCTCAAAAGTGCTGGGTTTAGGGCCGGAGAGATGGCTTAGCAGTCAAGGTGCTTGCCTGCAAAGCCTAAGGACCCATGTTCGACTCTCCAGATCCCACATAAGCCAGGCGCACAAAGGTGAGGCAAGTGCAAGGTCACACAGGCCCACTAGGTGGCACAAGCATCTGGAGTTCGATTTCAATGACTGAGGCCCTGGCATGCCAGTTCTCTCCCTCCCTCCCTCCCTCCTTCCCTGTCATTCTCTCTAAAAACAACAACAAAAAAGAGCCAGGCGTGGTGGCATACACCTTTGATCTCAGCACTCAGGAGGCAGAGATAGGAGGATCACCAAGAGTTTGAGGCCACCCTGAGACTACATAGTGAATTCCAGGTCAGCTTGGGATAGAGTGAGACTCTACCTCAAAACAACAACAACAACAAAATAAATAAATAAATAAATAAATAAATAAATAAAATTTGTTAAAGTGCTGGAATTAAAGGCATATGCTACCACACCTGGCTTATTTCTGCTTACTGTTTGCATATATATATAATTTGAGAAAAAGAAAGAGGCAGAGAGAGAGTGAGAGTGTGAGTGAGTAGGGCCTCCAGCCAGTGCAAATGAACTCCAGATGCATGTGCCACCATATGCATCTGGCTTACGTGGGTTCTGGGGAATTAACCTTGGGTCCTTTGGCTTTACAGGCAAGCGCCTTAACTGCTAAGCCATCTCTTCAGCCCTGCCTTTTTTAAAAAAATATTTTATTTAAGAGAGAAAGAAGTTGGTAGGTAGGTAGATAGATAATGAGAATGAGGCACCAGGGCCTCTAGCCACTGCAAATGAACTCCAAATGCATACACCACCTTATGCATCCGGCTTTATGAGGGTACTGGGAAATCAAACCTGAATCCTTTCACTTTGCCAGCAAGTGTCTTAACAACTAAGACATCTCTCTAGTCCTGCCTTTGTTTTATGTCTTGTTTTGCTTTCTTTTTCAGGGTAGGGTCTTGCTATAGCCCAGGCTGACCTGGCATTCATTCTGTAGTCCCAGGCTGGCCTTGAACTCAGATCCTCCTACCTCAGTCTCCTGTGTGCTGGGATTAAAGGCATACAACATCATGCCCGATCTTTGTTTTTGTTTGAAGATGAGTCTTGCTGGGCACAGTGGCACATGCCTTTAATCCCAGTATTTGGGAGGCAGAGGTAAGAGGATTGCCATGAGTTCGAGGCTACCCTGAGAATTCATAGTGAATTCCAGGTCAGCCTAGGTTAGAGTGAGACACCTACCTAAAAAAAAAAAAAAAAAAAAAAAAAAAGAAAAGAAAAGAGAAAAGAAAAGAAAGAGAGAGAGAGAGAGAAAGAGAAAGAAAGAGTTTTACTGTATAATCCAGGCTGGTCTGGACTTCACAATCTTCCAGCCTCAGCCTCCTGAGTACTGGGGTCAAAGGTGTGCACCATATGAGGCAAAAATGCTTTAACTTTAGTTCCATGATTATATTAAACAAAAACTAGCCAGGCATGATGGTGCACACTTTTAATCCTAGCACTTCTGGAGACAGAGGTAGGAGGATCTCTGTGAGTTCGAGGCCAGCCTGGAACTACAGAGTGAGTTCCAGGTCAGGTGAGACCCTACTTTGAAAACAAACAAAAAAACCTCCAAGTTTCCCTATCTACCTTCAGTACCAGGTGTCTGGAGGTCCTTTGCCGCTCACCCCCATCCCACCTGTGAAAGACAAACTCCTATTCTTTTATGTGGTTTGAACAGACTCACCTTGTCGTGTACATGGACCAGTATCCTATGTACACAGTTGTTCCTGACAGATAGCAGATACAGGATGTTACCTGTGGCAAGTTGCTAGATAATTCTCCTTCCCTTCTGCACAGAGCCCAGGCCCAAAGCACTTGGTCTGGCCCTGGTGGAAGTAGGTCTGCAGTGCTGGAGCTGGAGGGTGTCCAGAAGAGACCCCCAAGGACGAGCTTGTTGGTAAAGAACCCATATTCCTAGCACAGTGCATCTGGAGGATGCATTGGTCTCCTGGCACACTATCTCCTCCACTCACTGGGGGCTGGAGACAGGTGAATAGATAGTTGAGGGAGCGGCTCCATGGTGGAGCACTTGCCAACAAAGCCTGTTCAAACCCCAGCACAAAAGAAAAAGATAAGTGAACAGATGAGCAGGTGGGTCCTGTTCCCATAGAGCCAGTGCTGTAGAGGCACGACTGGAGCTTTGACACAGCCTTTCCAGCAATAAGGTGGTGAGAGCATCCGAGCATAGGCCAGCAGCTGACAGGTGGAAAACCTGTATCGCAGCAGGTTTGCCAAAGCACTTCTGACCCTCCCCTTGTCTATTCTTTGCAGAAATGTGGCCTGTTACGAAAGGGGACAGTGCTTCTGGCTGACAATGTCATCGTCCCAGGAGCCCCAGACTTCCTGGCACACGTGCGTGGGAGCAGCAGCTTTGAGTGCACACATTACAGCTCATACCTGGAGTACATGAAAGTGGTGGACGGCCTGGAAAAGGCCGTCTACAAGGGCCCGGGCAGCTCAGCACAGCCTTGAATGCCCAGCCTGCTCTGGGCTCCATCAGCTTCATTCTGCAGGGTGACACACACTAACACTGACTCCTCCTATGGTTCTGGGATCTGTCCTCAAATGTAAAGTACACTCAGACCTGTAAGGCCTGGACCTAACTCATGCTGGCCTTTCTGCTGTTGTGGTTCCAAATTGTCATATACTGGCACATTTTAAAGGTAGTGTGTCCACTATGCAGAACCACTGCAATGAACCTGGAATGTACTGATAAAAGACTGAATTAAGGGGCTACAGGCATAGCTCAGTAGTAGAGTGCCTGGCTAACATGCATGAGGCAGTAAGGTCAATCCCACTGCACCAAAGAAGTTGAGGCAGATGTCACCTTGGCAAATTAAATTCCAATAGAGTATCTACAAAGCAGACAGGTCCTTAGGCACTGAAATCTCCCATTAAACCAAGGAAGAGGCAAGGAAGTTGGAAACATCTGGGCTGGGCTGGAAACTTCTGAGCTGTCCTCAAGGTTTGCTATCACCAGGTGGCAGCAAATGCCTCAGTAATGAACAACTCACAACTTCTGATATGCAAATCTTCACTTTTTTTTTCTTTTTACAAATAAATCATAACTTCTTTTCTAAAAATTGCCTAGCTGTAATAGTCCTATATAATAAAATCATGTTTAAAAGGCATAAACTAGGAAATAAAATTCTAAATATTTAGATACAGGAAACCTACTGAGTGTTCTCAACTGCCACTGCTTCCTCTTCCTCACACCCTCGGCTTCACCACCAAACCAGAGTTCCTCTGGATGGCACATTAAAGCAAAAAATCCCTGCTCACAGCTGGCAGGGCTCTGAGTGTCACACCAGCTTCCCAGCCACAGCAGTGAAGTGAGGAAGTGGCTATGTCCAGTATTGCTCCTGGCCAGGCCTGGGACATCTGTTAGCTTGTCCTGAGAAGAGCAGGACAGTCAGTCGGCTTTTACCCATTTCTGACAGAACATGCACTAGGAACAGGCAGGCTGGCTGGCTGGCACTGTGGCACTAAGGAGAAGTAGTCCCTTCCCCCAGTCTGATTTGCCTGACAGAAGAGGAAGTGGGTTCCCACCACTGCTTGTCTGCTGGTCACCCAGCTGATGAGTAGGGAAACAGAGCTGGCTTTTATCAATCTAAATCTAGAGTTGCTCTAGTCTCCACCCTGGCTTAGCTCCCAGTTCCTTCAAGAAGCTCCCCAAGGACTCAGCAAGGATCCAGTTCCTATATCATTGCCATCTTGGCCAATTTTATCTGTGTCCAGATCAATCTCAGCTAGGACTTCACTTTAAAGTGAACCTATAGCAGTGGGAGCACAGTGGTGTCATCAGGAGCCAGAGTAGATGGATAAGGGAAATGCCTGTGCACGTGGAGCATAGTCCACCCTTCCCCACTGCTGTCACCTCAGATGGGATACCTGGAACTCACTGGGTCTTGCACTCAGGCTGCCTTCCAGATCTGTAGTCACCAGGTGGCAGTAGTGCCTTAGTGGTGGCACTGCGACTAGAACCTTCTCTGCAGTCAGGAGGAGCCAATGGCTCGACAGGGATCTAAGCCACAGAAAAGAGGTAGTTCCTTTTTTTTTTTTTTTTTAATTTTTAAATTTTCATACAAAAATTTCAATGTTTACCAATACAGTCTTATTTTGGCTTCATCTTTAATGCTTTTTGTCAGTGGATTTCTTCTGGATTTAATTCACAAACAGCAGGCACGGAACAGCAGACCCCTGTTGCTGCTGGCAGTCAGTCCCCAAGGTTCTCTGAGGTTCTAGGCAGATGCAGACGCAGCATCCAGGATGGACCACACCACGGCAACTTAAGAAGGGCACACTGCAGATGGAGGTCCCACACACCCCAAGACTCCAAGAGAGAAGGAGGGCAAGCACAGTGTGACACACCCCCCCCCACACCGGGTTGCCTCCCTGCCTAGGCCAGGTCTTTTGAAGTAGCCCACACTATAGTCTGCCTTCATGCAGGGCGGAGCTCCAGCCACCCTCTGGAACCCAAGTTCTTTCCCAAGTCCCCTACTTTGCCCAGCTGCCCGTTGCCAAGATGTCTACCCCAGGCCTGTACTGCTCCTCAGCAGCACTGTGCACTGGGACCTTCCTGCCACCTCCCTGGGTACCACTCAGCCTTCTCTCACACACACAGCACCATGTCAGTAAGCAGTTAACTCACGCTTGGCGAGTTAGGAGAGTGGAGGAAGGAAGGACAGGCAGGAGAGGTATCCAAAAAGTAAGGTCTAGCTCAGGACAAGACTCAACCAACCCCTGCCACCAAGGGGTGGGCCTCTCAGCTCCAAGATAGGGTCTGCTCAGGACCGCCTTCTTCGGGCCTTTGCGTGCGATGTTGTCCCTAGGAACAAACAGCTGGGCCCAGGCACTGTAGAGGGAAATGAAGGTGGATGCAGCCAGATACCCAGGAAGACGGCAGGACCAGCTGAATGGGTTGGGGTGACATGGAACCTCCACACAGAGCAGCTGCCTCCCCAGGACAGGACACAGGAAGTGGCTGGGAGGGGGGTTAGAGGCATGCCAAGGACCTTGGCATCAGGGCTAGCTCTGTCTTGCTGGTCTTCAGGAGATTCTGTACTGAGGGTGACTGAGGGGATTAGATTGGCTGAAACAGGTCTATGGGCCCTGGGAAGACTCTTCTGTTCAATATAGTCTCTCTTCCCTAAGATGGGCAGCTGGATCCTAACAAGGATCACACACGGAAAGCAAGCATGTGGCTGGCAGAAATGAACAAGAAGTCCTGGACCAGAGGATGGGAAAACCACTGACCAGATGAGAAAACGTACCAGACATGCAAGCTAGACCCAGGAGTCAACGGGCTGAGGCTTAGCATCCCCCACAGCATCCACCAGCCTGACTGAAGGCCTGCTGGGCCCAGTTGGAGTGGCCTTCCTGCCAGGGTCGGGCTGCCAGGGTGGGTGAGTGGACACAAGGAGTTAGAGGCAGAACAAAGCAATTAGTTACAGCTAAAGGCAGGCTGGGCTGGTCAGTGGGGACAAGGACAGGGTGACATGAAGGTGGGCTTGCCAAGGCAGCTCTGGGAATCAAGTTGGTGTAGCTCACAGAGGTGCAGGGTGGCGCATGGACATACACAAAAGCCCATGCATGAAGCCGGAAGACTGCACAGAGCAGGTGGCAGGCGCTGCGTTCATCAGGGGAACACGGTGCCTGCACACCCAGAGGAACGTGTGGACCCACTTGCTCAGTTTCTCTGGTGTTAGGCAGTGTGAGGCTGACTGGATAGAACTGTCTGCACTACCCATTCCCTCCCAGTGGATATGTCCTCTGAACCCCTCAGCACCCACAGTATGACTGATGTATGAGACTGCATCCTGGGCTTGAAGCCATGGCCCAGCTCCCCTTCATGAGAGTGTCACCTCAGTCAATGCCCCAGGGCCCAGAGCAAGCTCAGCACTGCCTAGGTGCTCTCTGGGAAAGCCTGAGACCTGGAGCCTCCCTGGGAACTTGCCCACAGTCACTCACTTTCAACAGCTCCGTCTCAGAGGCCTCACCGATGGAGTCGCTGCCCAGGGCCCTGCGCTCCCTCCGCTCCATGGTGGTATACCCATCTGTGGAGTGAAGCCAGTTAAGAAGTGAGGGAGACTCTAAGGTAGGCACTCTAGAAACATGATAGGGGATCTGGGGAGGGCACTTTGGCAGATTGTCCTCACCTGTACTGATTTGGAGGTTGGTTCTGGTGCCAGTTCTCACCAGCCTCTGCCTCACACACTGAGTGTCCCCAAACTACATTTCTTTTCTCCAACTGACAGACCACCCAGCACCTACCATGCTTGCCCTATAAAACCAGCAGGTCCGCCCCAAGCCTTCCCTCCTTGAGCAGGGAACAGCCTGCACCCTGCCCTCACCTGAGCCAAGCGCATCCATGGGGACCACATCCCGGCTGGCTGGCTTCTCACCATCTGCAAGGCATGAGTGGGTGGCTCTGGTAGTGAGCAGTAGGAAAGCATGGGGGGGGGGGGACAGGGCTAACAAGCCCACCACAGGATTGGTCTCCGTGATTTTGGGTGTCTTTTTTTCCCCCACACCTGACAATTCTGGGTGCCTTCTAATGCTTGGCACGCCACTTGCCAGTCTCTGCCAACTGCTGCCCACCCCCAGAGCTTGTGGTCAATGCAGACACCACGGAAAGGCAGTTCCCAGGAGGCTGAATGTAGGGCAAGAAGGCCCGGGCATGGAGCTCTTTTAGAAGAGGAGGCCTATCCTTCTTAACTCTTACCTACCTTATCACCACCAGCCAGAGCCTCAGGGACGGACTCTATGCCCCTCTCCAGCTTGTGCTTACCAAGGTTCTTGTCCACCAGTGGTAGTGTACTGTCATCAAAGCACCCGGGACTCGGTGCTCCCTTGGGTCCCTTGGCCATGGAAGCAGACTGAGGCACAAAACACGGATAGGAGGTAAGGCTGGAGGCACTCCTGCTTTGGGACCTATCTACCTGGCAAAATGAGAAGGCTGCATGGCCACACCTGGAAGCGCGCTTTGGTCCAGCCCTCCCTCTGCAGGGCTCCGCGCAGTTCCTTGTAGCTCCAGACAGTCTGTAGCACATGTGAGGCTGCTTTGGCCTCACGGACTGAAAGGCTGCAGGGCCAGGAATGGGGTCAGTAGCCTGTCCCATGACAGCATCCCACCATCCCCAACCCTGCCTCATTCTCATCAGGCTCAGCCCCAACCCACCTGGAAGCCACAAGTGCCACCAGTGCGGGTACACCTTGGGCCTGCAGAAGGGAGCGAGCATTGTCCAGGCTGTCAGACACAATCTCATGGATGGTGTTGAGTATAGCCACCACTGTGTCTTCCTCCAGGCGAGCTCCTAGGTGTGCAGGTGCCTGTGCATTGCGTAGATTTCGTACCAGCTCTGCCATGGCATAGCTCCCTGAGAGGCAGGGTCAGGTGTTAGGCCACACCTCTGCCCCACCCCTGTGGGAAGGAGCAGGGTTCAGGCTAAGGACTTTCCAGCAGAGCCACAACATCCCAGAGGGTTGTGCCTCTGGGACCAGGTGAGGAAGACTCAAGGTTCCCCAGCTAGAACCAGCCCAACCACATGGTGAAGCCCAGACCCCTGAAACAAAGCCCACCCCCGATCCAGCCACCAGTCCCATCCCACTGCACTCCACACCCTGGCTTGGCCCAGCCAAGGTCCTCACCAATGAGGTCTTTGTTGCGCAGGTCCAATGAGAGATTGCGCAGTGCGATGGCCACTGCACGCACCACCTTGTCTGTCTCAGACTGCAGCAGCTCCACGAGCACTGGCAGCCCACGCTCCTTGCGCACTGAGGCACGGATGTATGTAGCCCACTGCAGGAGCAGGGGCGGCAGGGCAGGACATGTTGCTCAGAAGAAAAGAAGGCTGCACAATGCCCTACCCCAATAGCTCCACACCAATTCCAACTACCTAAAACACATCATGTGAAGTCTATGCTCCCAGAACCTCCCAGACCTTGTGCTTCCCATTCTTCCTGCCAGTCTGGGCAGGGCAGGAGCTAGTAACAGCGTTAATGGGGTGCCTGGAATTAGCTTTGTCCAGATCTTGACCTCCCTTCCAGACCTGGCTCCTCACCATCCAGTTGCCAGCGCTGAGGTTTTGCAGGGCACCAGCTGCAGCCTCCAGTGTGTTGAAATTCCTGCTCTCCGTGAGGAGGGAGAGGTAGAGACGTACAACTTCGGGCTGGTACAACAGCTCAAAGCCTAGATACAGGGCAATCACAGCCCACAGTCACCCAGAATCTTGTTGCTTTCCCTTCCAGGTCCCCCAGACACCACTCTAATCAATATGTCCCAGCAGTCAGGTCACATTTATTATCCATGGAGTATTCCCATTTCACAGAGACAAACAGGCCCAATCAGGAAGCAAAGGGTACAGGTGAGGTCATCCTTCCTCAACTCTGTTGCCAAAGAAACAGGACTGGATCTGCCTGGGAGCCTGAGCACCCAGGGAGCCTGTGTAGCCAGGACCCCATTCTAGCAACAAGACCACCCTCCTTAGTAAAAGGACCTACCTTTGCTGGCATGTAACTAAAGCCATGCAACCAGGACCCGCCCCCAGCGACAAGCCCTATATATGCTGCGTACACAGTGGAACCACTTTAGGTTCCACAGCAGTTAAGGCTCCAGTCTGGCTGCCCAGCTGTCCAAGACAATGCCCAGTGGAGGCTTTCTAAGATAGGGGATAAAGAGGCTGGGAAAATGACTCAGTGGTTAAGAGCACTTACATGAGGACTGAGTTCAAACCCAAGCACCCACATAAAAGGCTAGGCATAGACTGGAGAGGTAGCTTAGCCATTAAGCGCTTGCCTGCAAAGCCAAAAGAACCAGGTTCAATTCTCTGGGACCCACGTAAGCCAGATGCATAAGGTAGTGCATGTGTCTGGAGTTTGTGTGCAGCAGCTGAAGTGAGCCTATTCTCTATGTGACCCTCTTTCTCTCTCAAATAAATAAAATAAAATAAAATAAGATAAAATAAAATAAAAACTTGCTGGGCGTGGTAGTGCACGCCTTTAATCCCAGCACTTGGGAGGCAGAGGTAGGAGGATTGCTGTGAATTTCAGGCCACCCTGAGACTACATAGTTAATTCCAAGTCATGCCTGAGCTAGAATGAGATCTTACCTTGAAAAGAAAAGAAAAGGAAAGAAAAGAAAAGAAAAGAAAAATTAGGCATGGCAGTGCATGCCTATAACCCCAGAGCTAAGAGAAAAGGGGATAGGAGGATTGCTGGGGCTCCCTGGTCAGCCAGTTCAGCTGAAAAATGGCCAGCTTCATGTTCAGTAAGAGACTTTCTCAAAGATATAAGGCAGAAAAACAATCAACAGAGGACACCTGATGTCCACCACTGGCCTCCCTATGCTTGTGCATGGAGTGTGCACATCTGAAAACATATGAATACACTACACACACACCAAAATAAGGGGGGGGGGGCAAAGGCAACTTCCAAGCCTGTCTGTTCCCATACTGAGACTCTGCACGGCTCAGGATATTACTCTTCCCCTTACTCTTATGCCCCTTCGCCTTCCATTTCCTGCTCACTCTCCCTCTAAGGGTATCTGCACAGATATGTTACTTTGCCTGGAACCTTCCAGACTTCCCATGGCTGGGCTCTTCCAGTGGTGACTTGGGTGCATCTGAGTTCTTGTGACTTGCTGTGAATGGCTGGGCGCCATCAAAGCAGTCTGCTCTCTCACTGTGGCTGGTTCCCAGTACATAGCACCATGCCAGCATATACTGGAAATCCAGCAGACACAATAGATGGCAAGGGTGACCTGCCCTGGCCTATATGAGTCCATGAATCAGGCATTCTCATGCCTTGGCCTTCGGGCTCACACCTTCTAGAAGTGACACTGCAAGCAGTGCCTGCCTACACTGCCAGTGTCCCTCCAAATCGCTTACCTTTCACCCAGACCACCACCCAGAAGGGCCTCTGTTTGCTTATTTAATGCCCCAGGCCTGTGGGGCCTGCTCATTAGCACGAAGTTACACCACTAGGCTAGTCCGGGCCCTATTCTCCAGGCAGCACTGGCTCTGCCTCTCTGCTGCTCACCTTCGGCAGCACCAGTCCGCTTGGGCAGGTCCAGTGTGTCAAAGTTCTGGTCCATCTCTCCACCCTTCTTCCCTGGAATGGAAAGGTGGCAGGAGGTGAGGCAGACTCCACAGGAGACAAATGTATGTTACAATACACACCTCTTGTATCCAGAGCCCAAAGTGGCACCCTCATGTCCAGGCTTAGAACCAAGACACCATTGGAGTGGTGTACCGTTCTCAAGAGTGCAGATAGGCAATTTGGCTCAAGAGGACAGTGGTGGCAATGGAGTTTGGTGAGCTCTATCCTGAGCACTTAGGCTTTACCTCCCATCAGGTGCTTGGAGCCAGACCACAGATCCTTCCTATGGCACTAAGCCTGCTTCCTTATGTGAACAGAGAAGGTGAGGATCCTAGTCTAGGTGGCCCAGAAACTGAGACCTCACGGGACAAGGTTCATAAGGTCTCACAATGAGACAGGGCTAACACCAAGAGCTCCATTCATGAGGAAAACTCCCTCAGTGAGGGGCCAGGCATGAGCCCAATCTCAACTGGTCAGAAGAACCCCTACCCCAAGCCCCCGCAACAGGAACCCTGCTCCTGCTCAGTGAAGGGGGCTTCACAAGGCAGCAGATGAACTCCTGGCATGCTCACCCTCATGGTACTTTTGTGTACCCCCTAATTTGTACCACTTACTGCCCTTTCCATCAGAGGGGTCTGAATGTCCGTTGATATCTGGGGCTGGCCACTCTGGGCCCTGTCCACTGTTTGCTCTGCCTCAGCACTGCCTAAACATGTGAGTCTGATTTTAAAGGCAGCAGCCCCTGGGCCTCCCCACCACTATGGGGCTCACATTCCTGCCTTTGTCACGTCCATGCAGTTGTCATGGAGATGACTGCTTGGCCATGGGACTGGGGGTGGGGCAGGGCCTGGAGGCTGGAAGGCATCCTGGCTGCCCTGTGGTTGTCATGGAAATAACTGCCTGGGCCTGGGGAACAGAGCCCACTGTACCTGCCAGACATGGAAAACAGGATACACAGGGACTCACCTTGATGGAACCACTCCTCTGGCAGCCGGAGGAAGCACAGAAGAGAGGAGATGAGCCTTAGCAGCAGCACCTCCCACACCTCATGCTCTTGCCATGCACCAGATCAAGCAGGCAGATGCACAATCTTACCCAGTAGTTCTGGGGGCTCAGTGTTTACAATGGGACAGGGAGGAAAAGCCCATGGTCTAGGGCAGACAAGGTGCAACTGCCCCACTGCAGCTGCTAGGGGATGCTGGTGCCTGCAACCTGCAAATGCTCAGGGTGCCTATGTGCAACGTGGACCTGAACCAGGTCCATGGAGGGGAGGAGCTGTTCCTGCAGCTGCTGTGCCACTTATGGACCCTTAGAATCTTTCCCTAGGGTTGAGGGTAGGGGCGGAGACTACCCCATGGATAATGCCCTTGGTGTTCCTCAGGATAGGGATTAAGGCTGGGCCTGAATTTGCATCTTTCCCAAATTGCTACCTATTCATGAGAGCTGACCAGATTTCCTCCAGCCTTCAAGACTGCTTGTCAAGGATATGGAAACCCTTGAGCCCAGGAGCAAAGAGCTAGAGAAGTGTTCCAGTTTCACCCACCCACCTTTGGCCTTCTTGCCACCAAAGCAGCTGGCATCATCCCTCTTCCGGCGCTGGGAGCCTGCAGCACTGCCGGGCGGCCCAGGCTCAGCCTCCTGGTACCTGTCAGCCCCTGGAACCTCCTTGTGCACATGGTAGGACAGGTTTCTCATGATGCACACACAGTTCTCCACTGACTGTGGGAAGAGATGACCTGATGGGGCAGGGCCATGGGGTGTGGGGGCTGATGACCCTGTGTACAGAGCCACAGCCAGAGACACAAAAAGCATCCAGGCCTGAGGTAGGGGAAAGTGCTAGCAGGGGGCTGCAGGAAGAAGCCCCTACCTTGTGGACCATTTGCCACAGGAAGTACTGCATCCCTTTTTCTGCATTGTCACTACCTTACCGGTTCCCCTCTGCACCACCCTGGACAGCTCCTGGCCCCTGGGCCCATTCTTGCATCCTCAGGCTCTCAGCATCTGAAGGGAAAGCTGTGAGCTGGTCCTCACCTACCCCACCTACCTTATTGTCTGTGTCCTTTCTACCCACAGCTGATTGAAGAGCATGCAGGAGTGCGTCTACCAGCCCATCACACTCACGGAGCCGTCTTCGGGCTTCCACACCATCTGAGCTCACATTCCTAGGTAGAGAACAGTTCTGTGACCACCACCCCACCCCCACCCCAATTCATAGGGACTCTGCAGCTCCCCCTGGCCTCAGTGGCTTTTAGCTGCACAATGGGCCCTGCTGGAGCACAGCAATGGTGAGGCGGGGTAGTTTGATCACCTAGGCCCCAGGAGGTGGGCTTCAACCATGTATCTATGGGACAGGAAACAAGTTCTCTGACTCCAAGTTGAAACAAAATGCGACAAAGATGGGTCATGATAGATGGGCTAGTCTATCCCTTCATCCCACTGGCAGTTATCTGTGCCCAAATTGCTCAATGTCAGAATACCACAAGACCATGATGGGACACACTGGTGGATAAGAAGGACGAGGGAGTCCTAAGGTTCCACCTGTGGGGTCTCTCTAGGGCCTTCCAGGGAGCACAAGGAGGGACAAGCCTCAGAGGTAATGGACTTGTGCTTCTGACTCCCCTTCCTTTGCTGTGATGGTAATGGGAGGCTGGGCAGGGATGGGACAGTGGGTACCACAGGAAAAACCAGCCATCTTATCCAGAGGTGGGCATGAGGACAGGTCTGTCGGTCATTCCAAGGAGTTCCAATGTGGTTCATAAGCTCCTAGAATTAGGATGGCTCTAGGTTTTTCTTTCCTGTGAGCTGGGACACAGACCGTGGCACCTGCTCCTGCCTCCCTGTGGTAATGGCTCAAGCCACACCCCTGCCCACACCTGAGGCAGCCTGATGTGTTCTTGAAGACAGTCGTCCACTCAGCATCCCGGGGCTTTGAGTCTTCATTGGGCTCGCGCTCCCAGCCGGAGTGGGGCACAATGACTTCATGGGTCAGCGTTTGCAGGCCGTGGTCAATGATGACCATCTTCAGGGGCTCATAAGATGACAAATTCCAGAGTGTGCCTGTGAGGCACCACTGGTCAGCACTGCTGACCATGGCCCTTCTTCCTTTACCTCCCCAGGATACCACACACAACTTGCCTCTCCCTCATCAGGCCCAAGACTGCACAGGAAATCAGGATAGGCTTTTTTTTTTAAAAACAAACAAACAAAAAAAAAAACCAAAACTTTTATTTTTGTTTTTTTTTTTAATCAAACAAACAAACAAAAAAACTTTTATTTTTGGTGGTGTCAGAAGTGGAACCCAGGGTCTTTGTGCATACTAGTTAAGCACCACCAGTGAATGATATACAGTCCACAAAAGAAATCAAAAAGTGGGGCTGACGATGGCTCAGTGATTAAGGTGCATGCCTGCAACCTAATGACCAGAGTTCGATTCCCTAGTGCCCACTTAAAGCCAGATACATAAAGTGGTATGCATGCATATGGAGTTTATCTGTAGCCACTGGAGGCCCTGGTACGCCCATTCTCTCTTTCTCCCCCTCTTTTTCTGTGTGTATGTGTGTCTCTCTCTCATTGAAAATAACTAAATAAAAATACTTAGCCAGGCATGGTGGTGCACACCTTTAATCCTAGCATTTGGGAGGAAGAGGTAGGAGGATCACCATGAGTTCCAGGGTACCCTGAGACTACATAGTGAATTCCAGATCAGCCTGGGCTTACAGAGAGAGAGACCATACCTCAAAAAAAAAAAAAAATGTTTAAAGGGGCTGGAGAGATGGCTTAGTGGTTAAGCGCTTGCCTGTGAAGCCTAAGGACCCCAGTTCGAGACTTGATTCCCCAGAACCCACGTTAGCCAGATGCACAAGGGGGTGCACACATCTGGAGTTCGTTTGCAGTGGCAGGAGGCCCTGGTGCGCCTATTCTCTCTATCTGTCTCTTTCTCTCTGTGTGTCTGTCACTCTCAAATAAGTAAATAAAAATAAACAAAAAAAATTTTTAAAATGTTTAAAATAAATTAATAAGTAAACGGGCTGGAGAGATGATTTAGTAGTTAAGGCGCTTGCCTGAGAAGCCTAAGGACCCAGGTTTGATTCCCCAGTACCCACTCATGCCAGACGCACAAAGTGGTGCATACATCTGAAGTTCCTTTGCAGTGGCTAGAAGCCCTGGCATACCCATTCTCTATCTGCCCAACCCCTTTCAAATAAATATGAAAAAAAAAATCAAAAAGTAACAAAAGCTGGCTGGGCATGGTGGCACACACCTTTAATCCCAGCACTTGGGAGACAGAGGTAGGTGGATCGCAGTGAGTTTGAGGGCACCCTGAGACTACACAGTAAATTCCAGGTCAGCCTCAGCTAGAGTGAGACCCTACCTCAAAAAAAAAAAAAAAAAAGAGAAAGAAAGTAATAAAAGCTGAAGCTGTGAGAAGTTCCAGGGGCCATAGAGCCTAACAAGTTGTGCTGGCAGCAAAAATGGTGGCCTCCAATTGAGAGGACCAGCTTAGTCTATCATTACCTGCTTTGTGGCTGGGAGGGATTAATACTCCTGAGACCACAAAAAATGGAGACATGGAGACAGATGGTCATGTAACCTTCAGGCCCTCCATCGCACAACACCTACCCCTGCACTGTCATGGAATGGGAACCAAGGAGGTCAAACTCAGTACAAGTCCTTCTATGGTAGAGAATGGGAACCTGTCCCAGGCTAAGGCATATTCTTGCCACTGTTGGCCAAGTCCTACTCACCAGTTACCAGCTCGCGGACCTCGTTGTCACGGGCAGCCCGTAGCAGACGTACTAGTGCGGGCACGCCACCACAGTCCCGGATGGCAGCCTTGTTGTCAGTGTCACGACCATAGGAGAGGTTGCGCAGTGCCCCACAGGCCCTGCGCCGCACCTCAGCCCGAGGGTGGTCCAGCAATGCCACAAGCAGAGGGAGTCCACGCAGTTGCCGCACACGCCGCTTGATACCTTCATTTTCAAAACATAGGTGTTGCAGGTAGGCAGCTGCGTTGGCCTTCACAGGGTCCACAGGGTGTCGCAGCATGGCCAGAACCTCAGGCAGCTCAGGATCCCGCCAGCGTGGCTCCTTGCGGGCACTGTCCACTGAGGGCGAGCGCCGTACCACCCGGTCCAAACTGCCCAGGCTGCCCCGCTCTGGCTGGGCCAGGGGCGCTGTTGCTGCTGGGAATGGAGGCCGCTCATCCATCAGTTCTCCAGAGTCATTTGCTGTGTCCTCATAGGCCCTGTATGGATGAGCAGGGCCCATGAACACCTTCAGACCTTCAGAACAGCTGCAAGCCCTGCCCTCCAGGCTGTCTACCACACTTGTCCAGGGAATTAGGAACTCCTTGGAAGGAGGACTGCCGACTCCTACATTTCAGCCCCAAGGCACAGTGTGGGAGCTGAGAGTCCTCCTATCCCAACCCCAGCCAATGCCAGCTCAAGGTTATGGAGAGAGCAAAACACAGCCGAAGGGCTTGCATCCCAGGTTAGCGAGCTCACTTCTGTCACCAGCAGTGCTCTCCAATCCTGACTTAAAATGTCTTCCGTGCAGCATCTGTCAGTGGCAGGGACAGTATCCCACTTTTCATTCCTCAAGATCAGCTGGCTGTACCAGGATGAAGGGAGATGGGCAACCTTCCCTGTATAAGGCCATTCTAGTCAGACCATCTGAGGGGTCATGTCTTTGGATCTTAGTATCCTTGTACACTCTCAAGCACACTTCCTGGAGAAGGATTTGAGGCTAGGAAGGTCAAGTTCCTACCCTGTAGACACAAATGCCAAGGATGTGTGGGATAAGATAAAGGACTGCGACAGAAAGGACCAGGGCCTCTGGGTTACAGCTAGTTTTGTGCATGGTAGAGACTATGACACAAGAAGAATCGGAGTCCTTAAGCCTCTGATGCCTGGGTGTTCATGGCCTGCTAGTTGGGACAAATACAAAGTTGGACACTGATAGAGAGACCTGTGAAGCCTAAGGACCTGTGTTCAACTCCCCATAACCCACATAGGACAGATGCACAAGGTGACACACATGTCTGGAGTTTAATTGTAGTAGCTAGAGGCCCTGGCATACCAATTCTCTCTCTTACTCTTTCTGTCTCATAAAAATAAATTAAAATGAAAAACAAAGCTGGACACTATAATCAGCTTAAACCTTCCACCATCCCAAATCCTGCCCTTGCTGCTATCCTTGAGGATTGAGACTAATTGAAGCTGAAGTGTGTGCATGACTAATATATCAGCTTGACTATCTATGGGGTAGTCTGGCTGAGACATGGAAGATGGAATTCCCAGAGGAAGCTGCCACAGGAACAGGTGCTCACCTGGCACGAAGGCCCCGTCCACAGTCAGGTCTCCTTCGTGCTGCTGTGCCATATTCAGGCTCCAGGTCAGGGCCACCCTCATCATCAGCAGCCAGACTTCGAGTGTCATCCTCCAGGCCATAGGGCTCTGCCTGGAAGCGCTCAGGCAGGGAACGACCACTTGGTGGTCCAGGCTCAGGGCCCATGGGAAAAGCTTCCCGACGGCCTGGCAATGTAAAACAGCCATCACCAAGTCCCATGCTCAGGGGACCAGCATGTGGGGGCCGCCCCCCGAGTCCTCGGGACAGGCTGCCATAGTTGGGGCCATCACGAGGCTCAAGACCCTCAGGAAAGCCGCTCCGGCTGCTGAGGTAGGCCCGGGAGAGTGTGGCTGCCGGGCCCCCACCACGCAGGAAATGCCGGTCTAGGGGGCCATCAGCAAAAGGGCCAAGTGGGGAACTGCCATCCAGTAGGGGGAGTCCATCTGGCCCCAAAGGCACCTGGCGTACTGTCCTCGTGGTCACTGTCTTGACCGTCTTGGTGACCTGGTGGATAGGCAGGTGGTGGGTGGACTGAGTGACCCCAGAGACCTGGATAGTGTCCTGGCAGAGCCAGGATGGCTTCAATTCTCCACCCTAACAGGTGGCCCCCATGGTGTCAGCTCATGTGCCTGCTCCGGAGGGCCAGCCATGGCTGCCCAGGCTGCTCTCCTCCTGCCTGGCCGGGCCATACCTTAGTCTCAGTGCGTCGGGTTGTGCCGTCTTCAGATGTGATGATGGATATGTGGGAGGTGGGTGTGCCGGGGTCTTCCTCCACTGTCACTGTCTCCTCTAGCACCTCGGGGGCCTCGGGCATTGTAGCCAGCGATGCCTGGCTGCCTGGGCTCTGTTCCTGGAAAGGAAGGAAGGGGGTCAGAGGGAGGGACTCTGCATAGTAGGTTCTGTCTTGGCTCTTGCCAGCCAGGAACCAGGGGTTCCTAGCTCTCCCTCTTGGGGCCTCCTTGAGCTAGAGTGCCAGCAAGAACCCCTCTGAGTGACATGGCACCCCACAGCTCTTCCAGTCCCAAGAAGAGGTCCAGATGGGATCTGTAGGATGTCCTGACATTACCTGCCTCCCCTAGCTGGTGATCAAAGCGTCCTGAGCCTCCTCTCTGTCCTACCATAGACATCTTGAATGCTCAAAACCCTGGGTCAAGCTGGGTGTGGTGGCACACGCCTTTAATGCCACCACTCAGGAGGCCAAGGTAGGAGAATTGCTGTGAGTTCGAGACCACCCTGACACTACATAGTGATTCCAGGTCCGCATGGGCTAGAGTGAAACCCTACCTCAAAAACAAAAACAAAAAAAATTACCCTGGAGCTGGGTGGGCATGGTGGCACACGCCTTTAATCCCAGCCCTTGGGAGGCAGAGGTAGGAGGATCACTTTGAGTTCAAGGCCAACCTCAGACTAACATAGTGAATTCCAGGTCAGCCTGGCCTAAAGCAAGACCCTACCACAAAACAAACAAACAAACAACAACAACAACAAAAACCCTGGGTTACAGTTTCAGTATGGCTCACTAACTTCTGTGTCTATGTTCAGGATCCTGTACATGAAAATCAGCTAGAAGTCCTAACAGGACGCAGAAGCCCTCCTCCCAGAATGCAATGGATATCCACAGTACTGAGGTATTTTTGCTCCTTCTAATCCAGATGCTCTTGTGGTACGGAGTGGGTATGGCCAATGCCCCCTTCTGACAGAGACCACAGGCATCACATTAAACACTACATGGTGGATTCCTACTTGTAACCAACTTGATTTTACGATGGAATTCTAGGCAAGACATCTATGCGTTGAGGCCCTTATGCCTACTGGCCAAACTTGCCAGTGAGGAAACTAAGGGTTCAAGAAGGCAGGCAAATTTCTGCTGTGTGGCATTGCATGTGGACCCAAAAGCCACAGTCTACTCCTGAGCCTCTGCCCAAAATTCTTCCAGCCCCAAGGCCCTACCACATCCACATTCTGGTACTGGCATCTGGCCTGGGCAGGGGCTGAAACCCAAGTAATGGTGAGTGAATGAGGAGGAAAGCATATTGCTCAGTACGGAGGGCCCGGCCAGCAAAAGATCACACCCCTCTCATGGCCTCCTCCTCTGAGGCCTTCAGACATCACACTGCACCTGCCTGGCTCCACAGCCACAGTGCCCTTTCCTGAGTCTGAGAGCTGTGCTAGGCAAGAGACCAGGCTGCCCTCATGAACTGTCTGCCTGTTGATCGTTAGGACAGCAAGCTTTCTCAGGCCAGGCCTTGTCCTGGGAAGTGGGGCAGCGGGGGTGGGAGTACTGCTTGGTCCTTAATGCAAGGAGTATGCAAGTTTTGGTGAGGTCTGCAACAGGCATACTAGACCGTTTCCCAGGCACTGGTAACAGGAAAGTGGATGCAAAGAACACTCCTGCCCTAGGAACAGGGCTTTGAAGGACAATAGGTGACTTTATAGATGGGGAAACTGAGGCCTGGCAGAGGGGAGAAAGTTTACCTAGAACTTTACAACTGCTAGTGCAGGGATTTCAGGTGCCTGTCTGACAAGTACGCCCTTGAGCTTTACCTCATCTGTTGGGGACCAGGCCTTGGGAGCTGCCTTCCCAGCCTCAGGATGGAGTGGAATGCCTGCTGGGACCTGGCCGGGAAGGGGAGACCCTGCTCCCTGGGAAACAGAATTAGATGAGGCCCAGGGAGGGCATGACTGGAGGGCTGCCAGGCTGGGTGCTCTGAGCTTTTCTCGAAGGACACTGGGCAGATGGGATGGCTCTGGAGCAAGTGTAGGCACAGGGACAGTTGGTGCTGGGGCTTGCCCCATCTGTTATTTGGTAACTTCATGTCAGGCTCCAAGCTTTCTCTGCTGAGCCGTCCTGGGGGGGCTAGTCAGAGCTCCAATGTGTGGGGCCATGAACCCAGGGCCAGCATTCTTGGCTATGGGGGAGGGGGTGAGCAAGACTGAGGAAAAATGTTGCCCAGGACACTGACAGTGGGACAGGGCCCCTTCATAGATTTACATACATCTGCATATATTAACCACAGACAGTCAGCTACTCCCTGGTGGTAGGGCAAGGGAGGGGAGAAAGAAGGACACTGGCACTCAGCGGCCTTCTTCCTCAGACCCTGGCTGTACTGAAGTATGACAAAACTGGAGAAGTTCAGAAGAAATCAGTCCTAGCAAGGGTTGCTAACCCTGTAACTGTCACCCACTGACATCCAGACCCAGCAGCTAGGCAGTGGCTTCCCAAGGACCCAAGAGTTTCTGCTGGCAAATGACCTCAAGGAGCTAAAAACAGGCAATGACCTCACCCAGGCAGGCTGAAACATGAGTCAGCCAGGCTCCCAGGGAAAGCCTGGCTCTGCTACACATGCCTGGGCACACACACAACATTGGGATGTGGACCCATGCAAGCATGCATCACTTAATCCCTCAGACAGGAGCATGTGCACAGCCACAAGTACACAAGCACCCAGCTAGACTCATGGGCCTAAGTACATAGATTTATGGTCTCCAACAGCACCTCAAATGCACAATGCCTGCTCTCTCTGAAGGCATGTGCCTATCCCTGTCTTCTGCCTACCTGTCCAGATCCTTACACCTGGCCCTCAGATGTGCTTTCAATACACAGGAAAGTAGCCACTAACACTTGTCACCCACCTACACATCTACTATGGAGTTCTCAGTGCTAGTTGTGATAGGGAAACTGAGGCCTTTGACAGTGAGAGACTTAAGACCATCCTACAACTTAGGCCTCTGTAACCTCTTCATGGTGGAAATGTAAAATGGTAGATAGGAAAACTGAACAGTTGACACTCAACAAAGGGGCCTGTAGGATAGGTGAATTTGTCCATGTGCATGTTCTGGACTCCACATTTCTCAGCCTACCTGCTGGTACATTCCCAGGGATCTCTGGTCCCATAGGCCCACAGCTGAATCTGGACCGTTCCCCTGTATACTCCAAGAATTAGCCCTCGTGAGTGTATGACCCCAGCCCTCCACAAAAAGTTGAGTGCCAACCATGTATTGCCCATCCCTTCCCTGACTCAAACCTCCTTCTTTTTCCTCTTGCAGAAACCACATCCAGTTGCCTACCAGTGGTACCCAAATATATCCTGGGGTTCTCGAATTTGTGAGCCTGCTGGGTCTGGACAGAGGAGAGGCTGATGTCTAGGTATGAGGTTTGACAAGAGTTATCCCAGGCTGTGGGGGGGGGGGACCTACCCAGTCACCATGTTCCCCAGAGGGTCCTTACATTTACAGTGCTGAGCACAGCATGGGTACCTCTGGCCTGTCAGACTTATGGGGCTCAGCTTTCTCATTCAGAGAAGGGGAGAGCACAGGAGCCCATTCCCTATGTGCCTGATACAAGGACCACAGGGAGAAGAGAGCAAAATGTGAGCAGAACACAAAAGCCTGTGCACTTTAAGATCAGTACCTGCAGTCTGTATCACAGAGAATAGACCTGGATGACCACCCTTGTGCAGGACCCACTCAGCACACGAGGAACAAGGTAAGGTAAGATGCACACCTGGAGCCCATAGCTACTGGGCCAGGTCCCCAGAAAGCACAAGATGGCTACTGCTGGATGAACAAGGGAATGGAGGAGTGGAGTTCTGCTCCCTGACATGGTGTTCCTAGGTAGAGAGTAGGACAAGTCAGGCTGGCATCACTCACCAGGCAGGAAGCCCTTGACCACCACAAAACACATCCTCTCTGATGTCTACAGCCTCTGTCCAGACTTTCTATAACTCACAGGAGCACTATTCTGCCACGACATGGTCCCAGGCAGCGGGGGGGGGGGGGGGGGGTCTTTGAAGGGACAAGGAGTATCTGGTACCCAGAGCAAGCTGAGGAAAGGGGGTGTCACCAATCCAAGCAACCCTGAGCCCAGCCTCTGGTCACACTGTGACTGAATCTCCCACTGAACCCTCCAGATGGAGGGTTATATAGGCAGTTAGTGGCCAAGACCTGAGGGTTACCAGGTGCGTATGGTATACCTCCTGCCACAAAGGGTCTTTTGGACTCCACAAAGCCTGTTTCCCTGCCTCTTACTGAATCTTGCCCCTTCTGAGCAGAGTACAGGTTGCCCGCCCTACCTCCCCACACACCTGCACTGGTAGGACGATTCCTCTGACCTCCACACGTGGGCAGGTCTAGCCTCCACCCCTGCCTTCCCTTTCCCACCCCTTCCGTTCGAAGCAGGCAGAGACGGTTTCCTTTAAGACTGGAAGCTCCTCTGCAGGTCCCCAGAGTGGAGGTCCACACCGCAGGAGAGGTGAGGGAGTCCCCAAAGGAGCAAGAGGGCTAGGAGGGCTTCCCCCTCCACCTCTCAGTGAGGGGAAGGCTTGCTGGCGAAGACCCTGTGCCTCGGGCCCCACGCACCGCCACCGATCCAAGGCGCTGGCTGAGATGCACTCTTCTAGGGTCATCTGCCAAGCCCCCCAGCCCCGCGCAGCGCCCCTGGGACCCGGCGGTCCCACCCCACGCTCCGCCTTGCACACCCCCCCAGGGCAGCGGCTCACTCCCGCCACTGCGCGCCTGGCCACAAGGTCCAGCGCTGGACGGCCGGAGCGCAAACAATAGCAGCCTGCGCCGCCGGTGGAACAAAAGCGGGTTTCCTCGTGAAGGCCAGCGCCCCGCCCTCGGCTGCTGGCCCGGGACAGCGCTCCCGCCCCCCGCGGCGACTGAGTTCCTCCAACCTGTCTGAGTTCGGCCGGCATCGAACCGGGACTCGAGGGTGCAGGCGGACAGGGGCGGCGGCCGCGGGACTGCGCTCTGCTCCGGAGCCACGGCCGCTCGGGCTCCGCAAACACGCTCTCCGCGGGGGCGGATCTGGCAGTGGTCACCAAGAGCAGCCAATCGGGTGTGGCCGCACCCTGGCGGGGCGGACCGGGTACCAGGGGCGGGGCATGGGTCCGCCTCAACAGGCGGGGCCAAGACTTGGCGGCCAGGCCTAGATAGAGTCGCCCCACCCCCTGGGCAGCTGCTCTGGGCTCTTCGCCCCAGACCCAGGGGTGGTGTTTTTTTTTTTTTTTCCTTTTTTCTCTCCCACTGAGGGACTTCTTCCCAGTCCTCCTTCCCAGGCATCAATCTGTCTCCAATTAATGCGCACATGGCCCTCCACTTGTACAGTTGGGAAACAGATCCCACAAAGGAGGAGCCAGTGTGGAAGACTGTGGCAAGGCTCTCTTGCCAGCACAAGCCAGGGTGAGAAGCCTGGTTATGACTCAGTTTACCCGAGATAGTTTTGGTATTGCCAAGCTGCAAGGTCTCCACCTAGCATGGGTCTCCAAAACAAGGTCCCTACAGAACTCAATGGAGACAGTGTATGTCCCCACAGGGGACCCAGTTTGTACCTTGAGGTTCTCCTATCAAGACACAGAAGACGAGCTGGAGGCGTGGCTTAGCGGTTAAGGCGCTTGCCTGTGAAACCTAAATAGCCAGGTTCGATTCTCCAGGTCCCAAGTAAGCCAGATGCAAATGGTGGCATCTGGAGTTCGTTTGTAGTGACTGAAGGCCCTGGCACACCTATTCTTTCTCTTTCTCTCTCTCTCCCTCTCTCTGTCTCAAATTAAAAAAGAATAAGAAAAATAAATAAAACAAGAAAAAAATAAATAAACCAAGGCACAGAAAACTCAAGTTCCCCACACCTTGAAGAGCATCAGAATGGGTCAAACAGTGGAAGAGGCCCTGATTGAATCTCTGGTTCGAGGCTTTCACTGAAAGCCCTAGAAATGGAGCTTGCTTCACATCCTCTCAGCTATGCCTTGGGTCTAATGGGAAATGGAGGATAAAGTGTGGGGGATAGGATCAGTACCACTGAGGTTTATCCTACCCTACCCAAAGCTTTCCAACTGCCACATAAGGAATCAGGTTCTGAGATGAAAAGCATGCTTGCCCTGAGGACACACCCTGCCTCCATGATATGTACAGAGGTTGCATTGTCAGCATGTTCAGAAATGCTGAGTATCCACATCTGTGCCCTCCTAGCCTCAGTTTCCCCACCTGGATAGGAGTGAGTTGCCCTGACATCTGGTCTCCAGGCATCCTCCATTCATGGCCACCCAGTCCAGTGAAGAGAACACACTGCCTTAAGGGAATGCAACCCAGATCTTATCTTGAAGTTGCTTCTATCTTCTCTCCATTTTCTAGCTGCTAGTGCCTTAGCCTTCAGCCCTTACCCGTCTTGCCACTACCCTAAGCTCTCAACCCTGCCCCACTGTGCTAACCCTGTGGCTCTGGGCCCCTCTGATTAAAATTAATCTGGGAAGGCTTGGCATCAAGGCAATGGCCTGGCCAGCCCAAGCCTGAGTGTTCCCATCATTCTGGCAGACCCAGATACAACCCTGGGAACTTGCCTTCTCCAGTGCCAGGCCAAGAAAGTCAGTGGTGGCGTGGGGTGATAAGTAGGGAGGAGCCATCGCATAAGGTCACAAAGGCCTTCATCCCAGGAGGTTTGGGCAGTTATAGACTGTGGGAACATCTTCCTGTCAGGCCATCAACCCCCTTGAGTGTTCTCTGTCCTCCTACATTGCTTGCCAGTGAGATAGAGAACAGAGCCTGTTCTGCCTGGAAAGGCTGCCCCGAGTACAGGGCCAGTTGCTGCCATTGTCCCCATGTGGCCCAGCTGAGCTGTTCCACTTCCCATAGAGGATAGGGGTGCAGAACTCACCATTTGGTTTGTTCTTGCAGTGCTGGGAATGGAACATAGGGCCTCCTGCATGCTAGACAAGTGCTCTACTACTGAGCTGCAACCCCTTCCTAGGCCTTATCATCTGGAATATCTGGGGTTGTGGTCCCATTCAGTAGGCTCATCAAGGGCACAGAGTTCTCACAGCCTGACCCACTTCCCTCAGTCCTGTGCTCCCTGCCTGAGACCACTCAGCACCAGGTGTTTGGAAAAGGCCTTCTCAATGGACTCTAGGTCTTCTGGAGATGTTATTTTAGCTCTGACTGTGTGCTCACATTGGACTGTGCATTCTAGGTGAGTGGATCTTGTGAATGAACATGGGAATCATTGTGCACATCAGACAAGGACAGGCTCAGGGAGCTGTCACTTGTCCAAATTCCACCCCCCAAGGCTGACACAAGTGGCTGTGTGAGACATGTATCCTGGCTAGGCAAGGCTAGCCCACTGGTCCAGCCTCACACACTCCTTTACCTTTCCAGTTAAAATGGGCCAGGCTACCCAAGCTCCCACAAGTGTACCTTTGGCATGGTTTCCTGTGGTTAGGGCCCAGTAGAACCAGAGAAGGATTGGGGGTGGCAGGTACTGAGGAAGTGGGGATGGTGGACACTCTCAAGTTTAGGAGTTTCTAGGAAAACTGATGATCTGGCTGAGACCTTCCGCAGTCACTGTGGGAGGAGCTCAGAGGATCTAGCAGGCCAAGTTACTAGGCAGGGTAGTAAGGAGGGTCTTCCTGTCCTGCTGGCAGCTGGGAAAGCTTGACCTTAACTTCCCTCTACCCACGTCTTTGCCATAAGAGGAACCACAATCATGACAACAGGCTCTAGTTATTTCCATTTTCTGCCCCCACCACCAACATAGGGGTGTCAAAAGGGGTCCAGACAGTCTGACTCCTGAGCACACACAACTTTAGCATTCTCAGGAATTGTCTATGGAATAGGACTGCCCACATGGGGCCTGAGTGCAATGTGAGGGCAATAGTCAGTGGAAAATTGAGGCTCCCAGGTCACTGTTTGAGCAGTAGGCAGATGCTAGGGTCTTGCTAGGTTATACAAAACCCTCAGTGTTGCCAGGCTGTTCAAGAAACTGTCCAGAACAGATTCTATCCTGGGCCCTGAAGGTTCACTCAGTAGAGGGTATTAATCCCGAGGGTGAGGCTATGTCCTGCCCATTCTTCATATTGTGCCTAGCATAGCCAAATGGGACTTCTAGCCTTCTTGGTATCCACTTTTCTTCCCAGAAGCCCTATAGACCTGTAACAAGTCATTTCTTGCTAGCTTGATTCAAAAGGACCCCATAATTGCTTCTCCACTTGGCTGTCTTTATCCTCTCTTAGTCAATGGACTATTACCTGCAGAACTAGCTGTTGCCAGGCCATCGGCACAGGCTGCCCACTGCCCACCATGCCACCACTGCCCAAAACAGGTTGCTGGGCACACTCCAGCTGCAGGGCAACATGGCGCCTCTCTTGCTCCAGTGCCCGTGTAAGCCGCTCGAAGCAGGCCTCCTGTTCCTTCACTGAGGCCAGAATGCTGGCAGCCGAGTGCATATCGCAGTCCTCCATGATCAGGCGCAGCCACCTGTAGGCAAAGCAGAATAAGCTCAGAGTGGGTACAGCAGTGGACTGGTAAGACCATCCTGGCCCTCCTGATGCCCTACTCACAGATCCCATGACTTACCCCCAGACCAGAGCACCCAGTTCTCTGTAGGGAGCTATAGGGATTAAATTCTAAATTAAAAGCCACTAATCTGAAGCTAGCTGGAAACGGGCAGTGTTCTCACTATAAGGCTTGGGACTCTCATCCAGGCTCCTCTGTTTCCTGCCAAGCCTAACAGAGCCATGGAGTATAGGCATCTCAGAGCTTTCTGGGAAGGGCAAGAAAAGCTGGTGTGATAAGTGCTCCCTATCTTCTAGGCTTCCAGCTGCCCACAGCACAAGCCAGATAAGTTCAACATGGGACAGGTCTGAATGTGTCTTGCAGAGGTGGCCAGCGAGACACAGAGAGGGTAGGTGACCATCTTAGCCCACAGCCAGTGAAGGCAGCAGGCAGGGAGTCAGGAGCTGCTCCACTGTGGCCACAGGACACTGAGGAGGTGGGTGAGGAACTGCCTTGGTGCTTACAGCAACAATGGCACACGCCTTCACCACAGCCACTCTATCTCAGGAAGGATGGTGTCTCCTTTGCATGGCCAAACAAAGCCTGGACGAGGGTCTGGCAAGGTCTACATGACATTTGGAAACTCTGGGACCATCAATGGCCTGTGAATGAGAAGACTGACTCAGAAGAAGGGAGTACTCAAGTATTGTAGGCACAGCCCTTAGGAAGGACCTATCCTGGCCAGGGCTTGGCCCAGTACTGCTTCTGTAGGCCCCAGAGCCCCAGGGGAACAAAGGAAGGTGGGGGGCTTGGCATTCACAGTGATGAGACAGCATTTTTCCTTGCTGCTTACTCCCTGGCTGACCAGTATGTTTGTTTTTCATGAGCAACAAGAAGCAAGCCAAGTATGCAGAGCCCAGACCCAGGCTCCTGTCTGTAGGCGGAGTACAGCCATGCACGCTAGTGCCCAGAGCTCAGTGTGTGGCTTAATGCCCAGTGCTGCTTGGGGCATGTTCCTGGCTGGTTCCATGCCAGCCCACTGAGGCAGACTCTGCTGGATCTCACCCTGCATCAACACACAGCCTTAGCTCAGAGAAGGGAGGCTCCTGAGTGGGAATGTCACACACACAGGGTGACACCCACAGAGGGCCAGCTCTGCAACTCATTGGCCTGGATGTAACCCCAGAAAAGGAGGGCAAGTGTAGGTTTGGCTATACCAGGGATATAGGTACCTCAGAGGTGAAGGACCTAGTTCCCCCCCATGACAGCTGGGGAAAACACGGTCCAGTGAGGGCAAGAGCGAGGGCAAAGTATTGCCCCCACAGCTGCTCTTTCATTTCCTCTGCACCTGTCACACAAATAAAACTGCCAATATGACCCTGAAGGGACACTGGTGTGGGCAGAGAACTGTCATCAGCCATAGCCTAAAGAATGAGCCAAACTGCTGGGAGAGGTAAAGGGCATCACTAGGAAGATGGGTGGGAAGTGGGGCATAGATTGGGTCCTCTTGCCACCATGGCATATAGAAACAAAAGGCATAGCACAGTGGGGGTACCATCACATGGGTTCAGCCTAGATACTGACTCAAGGCCTGATAAGCATATGGACTCAGCCTGGCAGAGGGCCTCAGACTCATGGGGGAGCTTTCTCTTAGTGGGACTATAGTGAGTGGTAGGAGCCCAGCCAGTCTTGCCTGGAGCATCAGCCCATCTTAGCAGAGCCTTAAAACCTAGAGGCAAAAGGGGATGGGATGTTACCCTTGCATGGAGGCAAAAAGGACCTGCCGACAGCTGTCGACTTTGCAGACAGGAGTTAGCTTCCCTCCCTCTACAGCAAAGACATAGATCCTTTCTTCACTTTGGGTTCCATCCCACTGTGTCTCCCAACTCCCACCCAGCAGAACTATGCCTGAGCTACAGGCACTGGACACTGTTTCCCAGCCCTGAGCCTCCCAAACATGCCACAGCTCTGGGGTCCAAGAAGGTCCACTTTGAACAGTGCCTGCTGCCTCCAGCTTGGGCTGGCTGGGGGCCCAGAATTCTGAGGTCACAGTGAGAAGATGGCCAAACCTCACACTGGCTTTCCCACTGCCAAATTTGGCTCATTTAGAGCAAAAAATGACTGTGTGTCTCCTGGGTAACACCCCAAACACTCGTCAGATGGGAGGGGTAGAGATGAGTCTTGGCAATGCCCAAAGGATGGCAGAGGCCTCGACTGGACCTCTATCATCTGCCTAGGAAATCTGTGTGCACTCTGTCTTCCGTTGGGTACAGCACTGATCCTAAAGGCTGGTTAACTTTCCAGGATAAACAAGAGAGGACTCACAAGATGTAGACACATGGAAGTACATGGAACACAAGTGACCTGGGACCAGCACCACAAATAGCAGCTTGTGGATGGTAACTACAAATGCTACTTATATATTAAAACAATAATCTGGGCATGATGGCACATGCCTTTAATCCCAGCACTCGGGAGTCAGAGGTAGGAGGTTCGCCATCAGTTCAAGGCCACCCTGAGACTACACAGTGAAATCCAGGTCAACCTCAGCTAGAGTGAGAACCTACTTCGAAAAAAACAAAAACAAAACACCTACAATAAATATGTGGTGTCAGAGAAAGCAAAATTGGACTGTACAGATGGCTTAGCAGTTAAGGCATTTGCCTACAAAGCCTAAGGACTCAGGTTTGATTCTCCAGGTTTTATGTAAGCCAGATGCACATGGTGGCACATGTGTCCGGAATTAGTTTGCAGTGGCTAGAGGCCCTGTTACACCCATTCTCTCTCCCTCTCTCTGTCTCAGATAAATAAAAATAAATCTTAAAAAGGGAAGCAAAATGCAGTTTTGTTTTTTTTTTTTAAGATCAACCATGGAGGCTTCAAAGATGTTTCTCCCAGCTGGTGCTTGGAGCAAAGAGTTGTAGATCTTGAATGAGAGTGGGCACCACACAATTCTGCTAGAGCCTAGGGGCTGCCTTGGGGACAGGCAGGGATACACTGCAGGGCCTTGGCTGACCCTGCCTTTCCTTTTAGCCTCCACACATCTGAGAAGACCCAGTTTTGACATTCATGGATCCCACAACACTCTCCCCAAGCTCCAGCAACCAGCTTCACAGTTCCCTCAGAGATTGCTTCTTGCCAAACTTGCTTATCCAAGAGGTGGTTTTTCAAAGTAACAGAACAACACTGAGAACCTCCAGTATGGCCACACACCAGAACCCTGTGATGACATAAATGCCCAAGCCAGAAAAACCCAGAAACTTTGGAGAGGGGTTGGGAATGTCAAGAGTGGGAAAGAACAAAAGAAGTGATTGTAGACGGGCATGGTGGTATACTTCTTTAATCCCAACATTGGGGAGGCAGAGGTAGGAGGATCACTGTGAGTTCTGAGGCCAGCCTGAGACCACACAGTGAATTCCAGGTCAGCCTGGGTAAGAGACCCTACCTCAAAAAACCAAAATAATAAAATAAAAAGAAGTGATTGGGGCTGGAGAGATGGCTTAGCAGTTAAGGTGTTTGCCTGTGAAGCCAAAGGACCTAGGTTCGATTCCCCAGGACCTACATAAGCCAGGTACACAAGATAGTGCACGCGTCTGGAGCTCATTTGCACTGGCTAGAAGCCCTGGTGCACCCATTTTCTCTTTCTCTCTCCCTCTCTGCTTGCAAATAAATATTAAAAAAAAAAAAAAAAAGAAGAAGTGATTGAGCCAGGCGTGGTGGCGCACACCTTTAATCCCAGCACTCCGGAGGCAGAGGTAGGAGGATTGCCGTGAGTTCGAGTCCACCCTGAGACTCCATAGTGATTTCCAGGTCAGCCTGGGCTAGAATGAGACCCTACCTCGAAAAACCACAATAAATAAATAAATAAAGTAAGAAAGAAACAAAGAAGTGATTGTCAGGTACAACAGCATTTGCCTATAATCCCAGCACTTGGGAGGCAGACGCAGTAGAAACAACATAAGTTTGAGACCAGCCTGGTATAGATAGCAACTTCTTACAAAACCAACACTGCCTATCAGAGCCTGTCTCAAACAACCACACACACACAAAAGTGACAACTTAGCCACAGAACAACAGACACAGCAGACAATTAGTGGCCAGGATCAGGCTGACAGTGCTCTCATCTGAGCTCTCTCTGACCAGCCAGGTAGGGAAAGATAGGTGGGAGAATCCCTGGGCCGAAGTAAGCTGATCCAGGTCACACACAGACACAGGGATGCTGCAGGAAGAGGTCACCACAGACAAGGAGGTGGGGTATGGTGTTTTGTTTGTTTTTTCAAGGTAGAATCTCACTCTAGCTCAGGCTGACCTGCAATTCATTATGTAGTCTCAAGGTAGCCTTGAACTTACGGCAATCCTCCTATCTCTGCCTCCCCAGTGCTGGTGTGTGCCAACATGCACAGCAACTAATTTCTTTGATGGAGGGAATTCCAAGGCAGCATAGCATTCAGGCTGCAGCTTAATTACAGCTTCCTGCTCTTATTCAGCTCTGCAGAGAGAAAAAAAAAAAAAAAAAAAAAAAAAGATAGGTAAAATGTAAATTCTGGCAAGGAAAGCTCTGTGTGCAAGTATGGCAAAATAAACTCTCCTTAAGTCCTTTTGTCAGATATTCTGTCATAGTAATGACAAAGTAACTGATACAGGAGGGATGGTGAGGATGAAGAGCTAGATGGATGAATGGGAGGGGATGGGCAGGTCAGGAATGTGGGGTTGGCAGGTAGAGGATGTTTTAAATTTACTTTTATTTTATTTGAGAGAGAGAGGGAGGCAGATAAAGAGAATGGGTATCTTGCCACTGAAAACGAACTCCAGACCCATGCACCACCTTGTGCATCTGGCTTTACGTGGGTACTGGGAAATTGAACCCGGGTCCTTAGGCTTTGCAGGCAAGCACTTTAACTGCTGAGCCATCTCCCCAGCACTAAAGAATGTTTTAGATAGAAAGTAACATGGATGAATGAAGGGATGAGTGGGTGAGATGGATGGGATGAAGAGGCAGGTGAATGAGGGTAAGGGACAGTAGAGAATGTTTGGGCTGGATAATGAGATGGATAAATAGAAAGATGTGTAAGTGAGATGGTGGGGATAGAGAGATAGGTGAATAGGGGAAGAGCAGGTACAGAAATATGGGGATGTATAGATATATGGGTAAAAGGACAGACCGGAAAGTAGGGGATGGTAGAGAATGGACAGATGGCTTAATAACTGGAGAGATGCTAAATTTATAGATGAGGGAATGGAAGGATGTCTATGGATAGATACAGTGGTAGATTAATACATGAATGAGTGCATGGATAGACTGTTAGTTGGATAACATAGATAGTGAAGGGAGAGATGGGTGAATCTCTGGGTGACTAGAAGGAGAATGATAAATAAGTTTTGTATGTAAACGGTTTGGTGGGTAATGGGTGAGTGGAAGACTAGACAGATGGGCTGGCTGAATGCTAGATAGATGAGGGAAGCATGAACAAGAGTAGATAGTGCTGTATGAATGATAGGATGTTTGCTGGCAAACATGGCCAATGCCTACCCTATGGGGTGAGCACAAGCACCTTCAGAGCAACTGGGAGTGGAGGCTGGGTCTTTCCCCTGAAACCCTAAGCGTTATCTTGCGACCTAGACATTCGTTCTCTGAAGGTGAGTAGGCAAGGGCCTAACCAGAAAGTCAATTTACAAGACCTATGCCAGCTAGATTCGAAGAATTAAAGTAATTTTCTAAAGGCTCAGGCAGCAAAGGGTGGTGGGAGGGACCTGGGTCTCAAGCCTGATCCATTGCCAGTCACCTTTGGGGGACTGGACACATAGATCCTCTTTCTAATCCCCACTGGATATTCTTCCCATCCTGGGAGGGGGACTTGGCACCACAAAGTAACCTGGCAGGAGGTGAACCCAGGTCCAGCAGTATCAAATCCCATAATCTCTGCTTAGGTGGACATTAAGAGAGCTGCCTCTATCTCCTGCCCTCAGCTTGGCTAGCACAGGAGACTTGGTCCCTATATTGGGATCAGATGGTGACCAAAGGCTTGGGGATGGCTTGTGGCTAAGTCCAAAAGAACAGACTAGGGACAGACAGAGGAGGCCTGGGGCTCATACAGGGTACCTGTGCAAAGGCTAAGACCACAGGGCCTCTGTCAGGTGGTGCAGGGCCTGAGGCACTGGGCTGGGAAATGGCTGTTCTCAGCCTCTCAGTAGCAACAAGAGTGGCCAAGGAAAGGTGTGCAAATAGGATTGTGTGAAAACATTTCTGAACATAAAGAAACTAGCACACATGTGGTTATTTTTTTAGTTTGTGTTTTCAAGGTAGGGTCTTGCTCTACCCAGGCTGACCTGGAACTCACTACGTAATCTCAGGATGGCCTCAAACTCACGGCGATCCTCCTACCTCTGCCTCCCGAGTGCTGGGATTAAAGGTGTACACCACCATGCCAGGCAGGCCATGGTCATTTTTTAAAGTGGCATACTGAATAATTCATGCAGTGAGCATTTCAGGTGGAGTGACATCAACAGTTTCACTTCTACGTGGTGACTTTAGCACAACAGAGGTTAGGGCAGGTTGTGAGGGGCCCTTGTACTCCTCTCTCCACTTCATGCCTTAGACAGTACAAGGAAGCTGCCTGTATTCCCAGCTTCTAGGGAAGCAGTGGCAGGATTACTTGAGTCCAGGAGTTCAAGACTAGCCTGGCCAACTCAGTGAGGCTCCATCTAAAAAAAAAAAAAAAGAGAAAGAAAGAAAGAAAGAAAGAAAGAAAGAAAGAAAAGAGCTGGGTGTGGTGGCACATGCCTTCAATCCCAGCACTCAGGAGGCAAAGTCAGGAGGATTGCCAGGAGTTCAAGGTCATCCTGAGACTACATAGTGAATTTCAAGTGAGCCTGGGCTAAAGCGAGACACTATCTTGAAAACTAAAACTAAATGAAAAGAGGAGAGAGAGCACAACACTGAGAGAGTGAGAGAGCAAGAGAGAGAGACATGCAGAATACTGAAGATACTTTGTATGTTGGGATTAAGTATTTATAACATCCAACAGTAAAGCGATATCCTTAATCCATAAGGTACTCTTATACAAATTAGTAAAAAGAAAACCAAAACCCCAAATGAAGATGCATACAAGACATAAACAAGCATGTGGCTGGAGATAAGACCTTAAGCAAGAAGCACGGAAATGCTTGTGTGCACACGCATGCACAGAAAGCCGGGAAGGGCCTGTGTCTTGAGGTCACAGTAGTGGCTAGGATGGCCTGGTGCTGGGAATGATCCAACAGCTGATAGTTTTACATGTCTGAAGAGCAGGGGTAATGGATATAGTCAAAGTCTAAGTTAAAAAAAGGGGAAAGTCAGCTGTCTTTTTACCAGACAGCCAAAGACTCAGAGGCCAGAGAATTGGGCTCTGGGGGGGCAGGGTGGTGCTTAGGGAAGCAGCCACATTTTCAGGCAGACAGCCAGGACAGCCTAATCAGATTCAGCCTGGAAATTAGACTTCCCAGAGTTGAAGAGAAAGGCCATGCTAGGAAAGACCTTGGGTGGGGGTGGAGGGTAGTGGAGATGCCCTGCAAGGGACTTCTGCCTTCCAGGGTATACCCATGGCTGCCCAGCAGTGCCCTGATCACATGGGGAATGGCTCCCATGTGCAGGTAAATCTTCTGTGGGTTCTGGTCCAGCACTAATAGCTCATCTTAGGCCAAGGACTAGCCAGAGAACTGGTCACCCCAGAGCAAGGGTGTAGAAGTCCAGTGACTGGGGCCTATTGAAGGGCTGATCTGGGAGGCTGAGTGTGGAAGTCCAGTGAGACTGGGGACTATGGGAAGGCTGACCTGGGAGGCCGGGGCTAGAATCAAGGCCAGGACACTGATAGGAGTCAGGAAGCTGGGTAGCCTAAAGTCTGAGAAGCCTAAGGGTTAGGCCCTGACTGATCCTGGGGGGTCAGTGAATGATGTGGTGGGCAGGCAGGTGGGCAAGTCAGTATTCCAGGGGCTATGACCTCCTCTGAGGAAGGCTTCAGCCACAAAAAGCTAGCTTCTGGGCTCTGGACTTTCAAGAGTCCCTTGGGATAAGATATCTGCTGCCCACGCCACCTGCACCCCCTCAAGTCTGGGACTCACCACTTCATGAGGACACAGGAAGCACGCAGCAAGGAGCCCCTCAACAGTGCTGCCTCTGCCGCCCCTTCTGTGCCTGCTGCCCACTGCAGCTGAGAGCGCTGCTTTCTGCAGGCTCTGGAAGGGCATCTAAGGAAAGCAAGGACCCTCTGTCTACTGGAGTCTGCAGAAGCTGGTCCAAGGAACCCCTGATGGGAGCTAGAAACTCCTGTCAGCAACCAATATCCTCTCCTAGACACAGTACATCCACTCAAGCCCTTATCACAAAGCCCACGAGGCCTGCTTCAACTGAGTGGGGTTAGGCAGTGGAAGAAGCCTAATGTTTACACTGCCCCGCCCCTTCTAGATATATATTTAATTTATTAAGAGAGAGAGAGAATGGGTGTGCCAGGGCCTCCAGCCACTGCAGACGAACTCTGGATGCATGCACCACCATGTGCATCTGGCTTACATGGGTACTGGGGAATTGAACCTGGGTCCTTAGGCTTCACAGGCAAGTGCCTTAACCACCAGGCAATCTCTCCAGCCCTACACTGCCTCTTTTGATGGATACCCAGCTTGAAAGATGCCCAGCATGAATCGTCACTCATGTCAGGGAGACGGAAGTAAAGTGGATCAGGTGTCAAGGTCCCAGGCACAGAGCTGAGCCTGCTCCCTGTACTGTGCAGTATACATGAGGACCAAGGTGTCCTGAGGAGGGGACTGAGGTAATAGCTGGACTAGGACGAGGTAGACCGGCACAGGGAACGGGAGTGCCACCTCCATCCTTACCACTACCCATGGCCCCATGGGGTCCTGCAGGGACAGCCGTCCTTCAGGCCGAAGGCTGCAGCTAGGCAGGTGTGGCAGTCACCCTGCTGGCTGCTGTGCCTTCGGCTTGCAACGTCCATCCCCTCTGCAGATGGTGGGAGCCTTTCTGCCAGGTCCCTTCATCACCATGGCAACACCCAGGCTTCTCTAGAGGGACAGAGCTTCTTTGTGGTGACACAAAGCCCCTTTGAGGGGTGGTGGGGGTGTAGTCCCTAGAAGCCTATAGCCAGAGAGCCTATGGGGGATGATGGTGGTCTCTGGTTCAGCTTCCCAAAGTGCACAGCTAAGGAGGTAGGGTAGGAGAGTCTGGTAGTTAGGCACTGGGATCTGACTGCCCACAGAAGGATCCATGGGCACTAGAAAGCTGGATGCATCTGGGAAAGGAGACCCTAGCATAAGCAGTGGCTATTTGCAAAGCTTAGGGTCTTTACTTTCTCCCACATTCTTATGACAAAGACAACACTCTGCTAGATTGTAGGAAAGGCTTTCACAACAGGGGACTTTTATGGGATGGTAAATTTCTGGAGCTGGCCATAAGGATAGTGTTAGTCTGGGGATCCTGTGGGAACTGAGGCAAGGAAATATTTGGCGGGTAGGCACTTAGGGGTCATGAAGATGATGGGTTATGAGGAAGGAAGTTTAGCACCAGATCTACTGAGGTAACTGGCAATAGGATAAGGGTCCTGTCCCAGTATTCTATTCCCTCTCTTCTCTGATCTCAGCTCCCCCTTCTCTAGGAGATCCTGACTTCACTGCGTGACTTGGGAAGAATGTGGCCAGCCCAGGATTGGGGACTGGAGTAGCCTTGCTGTATACACAACCCCAGGATAGGCCCCACCCATGGACTGGATAGTTCTGGGTGGGAAAAACAGAACCTTGAGGAGCGTGCAGGTCCCACCGTGACAGGACTTGGTACAGACCTCCTCTAGCATGGCAGCTGTGTCCACTACAGCTTCACAGCCTGAGACGTGGCCAAACCGTTCCACAGCAGACTCTCAGACCTGTAGGCAGCCTGGCCATGGAGCCACTCCCTGTCCTGGGCTGAGGGTCCTGGACACTCTGACTTCTGCTGACCTGGCGCTTGGCAATGCCCCTGCATGCTGGGTATCCTGCTGGAGGCTCTCACTGAGTGACCTCAGTCTGACCCATAACAGCTTTGCTAACTAAGCCCCTAGTGGTGGTGTTGGGGGTGGGGGGGAGGACAGTCACAGGTCCCAGTGGCAGCATGAGGTGGCACTGGCCTGGGAAGAGATCCATCCCTTTGTGGGCAAGTATATTGAGGCCCTAGGGAGGTTAGCCAAGGGGCCACCCCTAAGCCAGCAGTGCCTGAGTCAGCAAGTACTTCTTGTGGTCCCTCCAGGGGTCCCCAGCCACCCTTCCCAGCCCGCTCCCCACTGGCATTTGAGCTATCTGCTGACGCTGTAGACACCAGAATGTGTTGTAGGGACCTGCGCATCAGCAACATCCCACAGTCCTCCTAGCAGCAGCACGCACAAGCTAACACAAGTGAGCAGAAAGCTTCTCCACCAGGGGAAGAGCCAGGGCTCAGCAGGATCACCTGCAGCTTCCAGAAGTCAGTTGCTTGGGAAGAGTGTGAGGGTACTCACTGCTTGTTTCTTTTTCTTTTCTTTTTACTTTTTATGATTTTTCGAGGTAGGGTCTCACTCTAGCCCAGGCTGACCTGGAATTCACTATGTAGTCTCAGGCTGGCCTAGAATTCACAGCGAACCTCCTACCTCCACCTCCTGAGTGCTGGGATTAAAGATGTGTGCCACCACACCCAGCAGAGAGAGAGAAAGACAGAGAAGGAGAGAGGGACGGAAGGAGGGAGAGAATGGGCATGCCAGGGCCTCCTGTCCCTGCAAATGAACTCCACATGCAAGCGCCACTTTGTGCATCTGGCTCTATGTAGGTCCTGGGGAATCGAACTTGAGTCATTAGGCTTTGTAGGCAAGTGCTTTAACTGCTGAACCATCTTTCCAGCCCACTACTTGTTTCTCTATCAATGAAAAATACTGGGGACCCAAGTAGAAAGACTCCTTCCTCATGGCCTGGCCTGGCCTGGCTATACAAATTTGGTCAGATTGGAAAATGTGGAGGTATACCTCTGACTGGTGTCAGAATGACCTTCAAGCTGTCATGGTAGAGGCAGGGCCCATAGAGAAGTAACTGTAGTAGAACCACTGCTGCCTGGTCCAGATGGATGGAAGGTGGGAGTGGGCAAGAGAACTGGGAAATCCTGGCCAAGTCGGGCTTGGGCCTGAGCAACTGCAGGGAAGGGGCCCAGGGCTTCCCTCTCAGATTCAGGTGGGACTCTGTCTAGTTGGAGATGTTGAAAGCCTACTGGATCCAAGAAATTCTACATGAGTTAGTCTGGAGACAAGGGAGCCAATGGACAAAGAGTTAGGGGCAAAACCAACACCACCTCTAAAGAGTCCTCCCCTGGCCTCTAGAAAAGGAACCAACACATCCTCCCTGCTATCAACCACAGTGACTTTGGACAGGGCACAAAAGCCACAGCACTCAGAGTGAGCCCCAGGAAGAGGAATGAGTTTCCATCCCCTGGGAACAGTGCCCTGTCTGCATGCAGACTACCCTCAAGGGAAAGGCACTCCCTGCCATAACCTTTCCCCGAATCAGAGGAACAGGTGGCGCATGGCTTTGACTAGGCCAAGAGTTGAGTCCACTCTGTCCAGGGAGGTTCCAGGTCTGCATTTTCCCTGGTCTGTCTTTGTCCTAGGCTCCCACACGCCTTCTGGACAGCTCGGGGGCGCCTTTCAGAGCTCAGGGGACAGTGCTTCCCAGAACCTAAGCTGGAGGTTACCTGGAAGCTCCTAACCCTTTCCCTGCTGGGAGCCAGCTCAGCTGTGGGTGCCTGTGACAGCAAGTCTAGACACTACCAACCTCCAGAAAAATGAGAGCTCGCTCTTTCTTTCCTTCCTTCCTTCCTTCCTTCCTTCCTTCCTTCCTTCCTTCCTTTCTTCCTTTCTCTCTCTCTTTCCCTCTCTCTCTCTCTCTCTCTCTTTTTCAAGGCAGGGTTTCACTCTAGCTCAGGCTGACCTGGATTCACTATGCAGTCTCTCAAGGTGGCCTCGAATTCATAGTGATCCTCCTACCTCTGCCTCCCGAGTGCGGAATTAAAGGCGTGCGCCACCACAACCGGCTCAGAGAGCTCTTTCTATCCCCACTCAGAACAGACTTTATGTTCTGCAGTGCCCTGTCTTTCCCCTACCCACCCCACATAGTAAAAGGGCCTTCTGAGAGTAGGCTAGTCTGCATACAAGAGGCAGAAATATGTAGCGAGAAACACTATTTTTACTTTCTATTTTTATTACGCATCTGCATATGTACATATGTATGTATGTGTATGTATGGGCACATGTGTGCCACAGCACTCACGTGGGGGTCTGAGGACAACCTCAACAACCTTGAGTATTCTCTTTGTGCAAAGACAGATTTTTTTTTTTTTTTTTTTTTGAGGTAGGATCTCACTCTAGCCCAGGCTGACCTGGAATTCACTATGTAGTTCCAGACTGGCCTCAAACTCACAGTAATCCCCCTACCTCTGCCTCCTGAGTGCTGGGATTAAAGGCGTGTGCCACCACAACCAGAGAGACAGACTCTACCTTGCCACTGTTGCTTAAGAGCTTCCAGATTCTCCTGGCTCTGCTTCCCCCACTGCTGTAGGGAGAAGGGACTGCAGATGTGTGTGCCACTTTGTGCCTGGCTTTATGTAGGGACTGAGGATCAAACTCAGGTATTGGCAGGACTGCAAGCAAGCACCTTTAACCACTGAACCATCTTCCAACCCACTAGAAAACTTCTTTTTTTTTTTTTTTTTTTTTTTGAGGCTGGGTCCCATGTATCCCAGGCTGATCTTAAACTCATGTAGCTGAAGATGACCATGGATGCCTAGTTATTCTGTCTCTACCTCCTAAGCTTGTGCCACTATGTCTGGGTGATGTGCTGCTGGGGTTCAAACCTAGGGCTTTGTGCATGATTAGCAAGCATTGTACTAACTGAGCTATATCTCTGGCCCTACTTAAGTTTATTTTTTTCGTGTGTGTGTGGTACTGGGGACTGAAACCAGGGCCTCATATATACTAGGCAAATGCTCTGCTACTAAGCTATACTCTTAGCCCTGTTTTGGGCTTTCCTCAAAAGCCAACCACAGGCCCATGCTACAACCACCACACATGTATATAATATATACACATAGAACACACCTGACAGGGACCTACAGATGCCCCACAAGCACTCCCACCATGAACATCCACCTGTACCCATGTGGCTTCTGCTACTTCACATGGAAAACAGATGGTGGATAGCCCAAAATTCCCAAAGCTCTTCAGAGAAAGAAGGAATGAGGCTCAATCATTGTGCCATCCGCACTTCTGCTGTTTTCCTGACCCCAGGGAAGGACTCCCCCGCCAACCAACTGAGTCTTCTAAGGCTAAATCTAACTCCAGTTTCTGGTCTCATCAAGTCTCTGAGCTTGTACAGGGGTAACACACACTGAGTAGCACCTAGGGTCCCAAAGGCCCTCTTGCTATAAAAGGCCTGGGAAAGCTGCGTCCCCCTAAATCACATGAGCACATCTGCTGGCACAGAGATAGGGAATTGTAGATATGACAGTTAAAGACAGTGTTCAATAACTTGAGAACAGACTACAAGGATGAGCGTTTTTTTTTTTTTTTGAGGTAGGATCTCACTCTAGCCCAGGCTGACCTGGAATTCACTATGTAGTCTCAGGCTGGCCTAGAATTCACAGCGAACCTCCTACCTCCACCTCCTGAGTGCTGGGATTAAAGATGTGTGCCACCACACCCAGCAGAGAGAGAGAAAGAGGCAGAGAGAGAGAGAATGGCACACCAGAGTGCACAGCAAACGAACTCCAGATGCATAAGGTACTTTGTGCATCCAGCTTTATGTGGGTACTGGAGGAAATGAATTCAGGTAGTTAGGCTTTTACAGGCAAGCCACTTAACTGCTGAGCTGTCTTTCCAGCCCCTTTTCTGTTTTTTTTTTTTTTTGAGGTAGGATCTCACTCTAGCCCAGGCTGACCTGGAATTCACTATGTAGTCTCAGGCTGGCCTAGAATTCACAGCGAACCTCCTACCTCCACCTCCTGAGTGCTGGGATTAAAGATGTGTGCCACCACACCCAGCAGAGAGAGAGAAAGTAAGCCAGATGCACATGGTGGTGCATGCATCTGGAGTTCATTTGCAGAGGCTCAAGGACCTGACACACCCATTCAGCCTCTTTCTCTCATAAATAAATAAATAAATAAATAAAAAAAAATAAACTAAACAAACAAAAAGACTGCATCAAATGGTGGTCTTCTTGGCAGAATCAAAAGGTGGCACATGGGTAGAGACAGGGAGCACAAGAAACCTAGGCAACCATCTTTCTTGTTTTCATATTTTTATTTATTTATTTTTATTTTCAAGTAGAGAAAAGAGAGAGAGAATAGGCACACCAGGGCCTCCAGCTGTTGCAAACGAACTCCAGATGCATAAGGTACTTTGTGCATCCAGCTTTATGTGGGTACTGGAGGAAATGAATTCAGGTAGTTAGGCTTTTACAGGCAAGCCACTTAACTGCTGAGCTGTCTTTCCAGCCCCTTTTCTGTTTTTTTTTTTTTTTTTTTTTTTTTTTGAGGTAGAGTCTCCCTCTAGCCTAGGCTGACCTGGAATTCACTATGTAGTCTCAGGGTGGCCTCAAACTCATGGTGATTCTCCTAACTCTGCTTCCCAAGTGCTAGCATTAAAGGTGTGCACCACCATGCCCAGCTGGGACAACCATATTTAAACCACAAGCGGAGGAAATTATGGATATATCTTTTTTTAAATATTTGGTTATTTTTATTTATTTATTTGAGAGTGACAGACAGAGAGAGAAAGAGGCAGAGAGAGAGAGAATGGGCACACCAGAGTGCACAGCAAACGAACTCCAGACGCATGCACCCCCTTGTGCATCTGGCTAATGTGGGTCCTGGGGAATCAAGCCTTGAACTAGGGTCCGTAGGCTTCACAGGCAAGCGCTTAACCGCTAAGCCATCTCTCCAGCCCAATCATGGATATATCTCTTACCACTGGCATCATCAAGGTACCATTTCTTCTGGCCTCCTAAATGTGACATATCTACTTCATGGTTTAGGGAGAAGGCTTGCCCAGACTTTGATACACTAGACTTGGTGGGGTCTGGGTCACTTTTTAAATATATATTTTTTTAAATATAGGCTGGGCTGGGTGTGGTGGCGCACACCTTTAATCCCAGCACTGGGAGGCAGAGGTAGGAGGATCGCTGTGAGTTGGAGGCTGCCCTAATACTACATAGTGAATTCCAAGTCAAACTGGGCTAGAATGAGACTCTACCTTGGAAAACCAAACCAACCAAACAAACAAAAAATAAAAAGGAGGGAATACATCCAAACTCATTCCATAAGATCAGCATGATCCTGATACCAAAGTCTGACAAAGACACTAGGAGAAACGCAAATTATAGGCCAATATCCCTTAAGAATACTGAAGCAAGGGGCCGGAGAGATGGCTCAGTGGCTAAGGTACTTGCCTGCAAAGCCTAAGGACTTAGGTTTCATTCCTCGGTGCCTACATAAAGCTACATGCACAAAGTGGTGCACACATCTGGAATTTGTTTGCAGTGGCAGGAGGCCCTGACATGCCCACACTCCTCACTCTCTTTCTTTCTTTGTCTTCCTCTTTCTCTCTGCCTTGCTCTCAAATAAAAATTAAACATTTTCTACACATACACACTTTTTTTTTTTTCAAGATAGGGTTTTGCTCTAGCCCAGGCTGACTTGGAGTTCACTATGTAGTCTCAGAGCAGCCTCAAACTCACAGGGATCTGTCTACCTCTGCCTCCCAAGTGCTGGGGTTAAAGGCATGTGCCACTACGCCCAGCTTAAAAATGTTTTTTGTTTATTTTTACTTATTTATTTGAGAGTGACAGACAGAGAAAGAGACAGAGAGAGAGAGAAAATGGGTATACCAGGGCCTCCAGGCACTGCAAACGAACTCTAGATGTATGCGCCATCTTGTGCATCTGGCTTACATGGGTCCTAGGAAATCGAGTCTTGAACTGGGGTCCTTAGGCTTAATAGACAAGCGCTTAACCACTAAGCTATCTCTCCAGCCCTTAAAATATTTTTTTAAAAGAAGATAAAAATATACTACAACTTGGGCTGGAGAGATGGCTTAGTGGATAAGGCATTTGACTGCAAAGCCAAAGGACCTCAGCTCAATTTCCCAGAACCCACGTAAGCCAGATGCCCAAGGTGGCGCATGCGTCTGGAGTTTGTTTGCAGTGCCTAGGGCCCTGGTGTACCCATTTTCTCTCTCTCTCTCTCTCTCTCTCTCTGCTTCTTCCTCTCTAAAATAAATAAATTATATACACGTACATATACATACATATATATATATATGCATACACACACACATATGACAACCAGCTGTGGTGGTGCACACTTTTTTTTGTTTTTTTGGTTTTTCTGGTTTTTCAAGGTAGGGTCTCACTCCAGCCCAGGCTGACCTGGAATTCACTATGGAGCCTCAGGGTGGCCCCGAACTCATGGCGATCCTCCTACCTCTGCCTCCCGAGTGCTGGGATTAAAGGCGTGCACCACCACGCCCAGCTGGTGGTGCACACTTTTAATTTCAGCACTCAGAAGGCTAAGGTAAGAGGACTGCTGTGAGTTTCAGGTTAACCTGGGCTACAGTGAAACACTGCCTCAAAAACAAACAAACAGGGGCTAGGGAGATGGCTCAGCATTTAAGATGCTTGCCTGCAAAGCCTAACTACCTGGGTTTGATTCCAGATGTAGTCAGATGCACAAAGTGGCATATGCATCTGGAGTTTGAAGAGGCTGGAGGCCTGGTGTGCCTATTTTCTCCCTCCATCTCTCTCTCTTTCTCTGTCTGTTTGCAAATAAATAAATAAAATTTAAAAAGAAAACATGTGTGTATATGTAGGCCAGGCATAGTGGCTCATGCCTATATTCATAATCGTAGCACTCAAGAAGCTGAGACAGAAAGATTTACCACAAGTTGGAGGCCATCCTAGGATACATGAGATCCTATCTCAAAAATGGGCTGGAGAGATGGCTTAGTGGCTAAGGCACTTGCCTGTGAAGCCTAAGAACTCATATTCAAATCTCCAGGTCCCATGTAAGCCAACGCACAGAATGCAAGCGTGCAAAGTCACACATGAACACAGAGGGCAAACACATCTAGAGCTCATTTGCAATGGCTGGAGGCCCTGGTGTATCCATTCTTTCTCTCTTTCTCAAATAAATAAAACAATAAAAATAAAAAACACTTATACCTATTCTTGGCTACCTTTCACACTCTACAGCCAAGACATTTCTGATACATATGGTTCAGAGAGAACAGAATTGAAGGAAAACAAAATTAACATTTGAAGCTAGGATCACTGTAAAGTCCCCTATTTTTCCTCCACTACCTCTGCTTAGGTCAGGAAGATTCATTCACAAATGTCTGGAGAGATGGCTAGCAGTTAAAAGGCACTGTTTGCAAAGTCTTTCCACCCAGGTATCAATTCCCCAGCACCCACATAAACCAGGTGCAGAAAGTGGTTCATAAATCTGGAATTCATTTACAGCAGCAACAAGCACTGGCACGCCCATTCCGCCTCTGCTTGCAAATAAAATAATAATAATAATAATAATAATAAGCACGTTTTTAACTGTTTTTTTTTTGTTTTTTTTTTTTTTTTTGAGGTAGGGTCTCACTCTAGCCCAGGCTGACCTGGAATTCACTGTGATTCTCCTACCTCTGCCTCCTGAGTACTGGGATTAAAGGCGTGCACCACCACGCCCGGCACAAGCACTTTTAACATGTCTGGAGTTTGTTTGCAGTGGCTAGAGGCCTGGTGTGCCCACTTTCTCTTTCATTCTCTCACATAAATAAATACAATCGCAGTTAGTTCGAGGCCACCCTGAGACTACATATTGAATTCCAGGTCAGCCTGGGCTAGAGTGAGACCCTACCTCAAAAAACCAAAACAAACAAACAAAAATATATACACACACATATATATATATGTATGTATGCATGTATATATGTATATTTATTATATTTATTAAAAAATTAAAAATAAATAAATAAAAAGGAAAAAATGTATTTTTTAAAGCCTGCCAATGAGCCGGGCATGGTGGCGCATGCCTTTAATCCCAGGACTGGATAGGCAGAGATAGGAGGATCATTGTTAAGTTTGAGGTCACCCCAACACTACAGAATGAATTCCAGGTCAGCCTGAGATAGAGGGAGACTTTACTTTGATAAACCAAAACGAACCAAACAAAAAAGCCTGCCAAGCCAGGTGTGGTGGTGCACGCCTTTAATCCCAGCACTCGGAGGCAGAGGTAGGCAGATCGCTGTGAGTTTGAGGCCACCCTGAGACTAATAGTGACAGGACAGCCTGAGCTAGGCTAGAGTGAGATCCTACCTTGAAAAAACAAAACAAAACAAACAAACAAACAAAAAAAGCCTGCCAAGCTGGAGAGATGGCTTAGCTGTTAAGGCTCTTACCTGCGAAACCTAAGGACCCAGGTTCGATTCTCTAGTACCCATGTAAGCCAGATGTATAAGGTGGCACATGCATGTGGAGTTCATTTGCAATGGCTGGAGGCCCTGGCATGCCTATTCTCTCTATTTGCCTCTCTCTCTCTCTCTCTTTTGATTTTTCAAGGTAGGGTTTCATTGTAGCTCAGGCTGACCTGGAATTTACTATGTAATCTCAGGGTGGCCTCGAACTCACAGCAATCCCCCTACCTCTGCCTCCCAAGTGCTGGGATTAAAGGCGTGTGCCACCATACCCGGCTGCCTCTCTCTCTCAAATAAGTAAATAAACAAATGAAAATAATGATAATAGTTAATAAAAAAGAAAAAAGCCTGCCACCATGTCAAGAATATAAGGTCAGACCAGGAAAGACAAGACCCTTTTGGCCTCTGCTGGATTACAAGCCAGAGTTGGGCAGCAGACTATAACATGTACTCCAGCGTATCTACCATACAAGGAAACAAGGCTGGGCAGCTAGCCAACAATGCCCAGGCCAACACAACACAGCTCCTCAGCCTGGGCAGGAATCTGAGTGCCTTCTAGAGAAAGGCCTGGAGAACCCTCAGAACAAAGACCTACCTCATCAACAGGCCTACAGCAGGATTAGAGGTTCTGTCTTGGGACATGGACATTTAGGATAGCCAGGGACTGGCTTACCCAGGCAAGCTGCAGAGCTGAGGTGAACCTGGATGAGAAAAGTGGCTGGTGCTGATACAGGGGTCTGGCGGGGTGGGGATGCTTTCACCCACAGTGAGAGTGAGGGGGTCGGGGGAATAACTGCAGAAGAACCAGCCAGGCCCAGTGCAGGAGCTTCTTCAGCTCTGGCAATGTCCCCCCCCCCCCCGCCCATCTGTAGGTGGTGAAGGAGCAGTTTACCAGGGCAATGATGGCCATGCTACACATTGCACCCCAAGGTTCATGGCTCAAGAACCCTCCCAAGGTACAGGCTATTCAGGACACTGTCACAGAGCACCCCTCCCTCTTGTGTAAAATACCAAGTCTCTATTGAAAACCTATGACAGGGGTCGGGGGGGGGGCAGGGTAGTCATGAGCCCTAGGGGTGTAACATCTGCTGCTGTCTGGCTAAATGCATATACTATGCTCACCAAACTGCCTGGTAAGCACTTCTCTTAATGTTTATACCTATATGTTAATGCTACTCTCATTTTTGGTGAGAGAAGCTTCTTTTCAGATGATGGTGACCTTGGGATGACTCAGAAGGCACCATAGTGCTAAGAAGAAGTGACAGAGGAGTGTTCAGCACTGAAATATCTCTATCACACCTTCCAAGGCTCAGGGTCCATTGCAGAAGAGGTGGTGGAAAGAATGTTAAGAGCCAAAGGAAAGGTAGGACTCCTTACAATGCACTCCTCCAGACACAAAATGGCCTGATATCCATGACCTCACAGTGCCTGGCACTACCTACACAAGACCATCATAATAGGAGGAAAAGATGACATCAAAATAAAAGAGACTAATGGAGAGGGGGAGGGGATATGATGGAGAGTGGAGCTGTGAAGGGGAAAGTGGGGGGGGGAGTTATGTTTTATTGTCTATAACTAAGGAAGTAGTCAATAAAAATATTTTTCAGAAAACCCACAAAATCTCTGGAAGTCCCTGGTTCTGAAGACTGCTCATGAGCACAAAGTTTCTGCTTCACAGATTTGGTAAATGAACACCTGGAATTATTTCTTAAAACAAAAATAGTGTGGGGCTGGAGAGATGGCTTAGTGGTTAAGTGCTTGCCTGTGAAGCCAAAGGACCCCGGTTCGAGGCTCGATTCCGCAGGACCCACGTAAGCCAGGTGCACAAGGTGGTGCGTGCATCTGGAGTTTGTTTGCAGTGTCTGGAGACCCTGGCACACCTGTTCTCTCTCCATCTATCTGCCTCTTTCTCTCTGTGTGTCACTCTCAAATAAATAAAAATAAACCAAAAAAAAAAAATACTCAGTGAAATAGTCTTCTCACAAACAATAGCTCCCTGCAGATGGGCAAATGCCAAGGAAATGTCACTCCTGACTGGGAGGGGAGATAAGCTTGTGGAAGTGGTCTGGTATGGAGTCCTACTCTGCAGCTAAGCTCCCGGGGGTGGTAATGGGCAAGGTGGTTGGGAGGCGGATCCCCAAAGGAGAGGTTGGTCCATGCAGGGTCCTGGCTTTATGTTCTTGCCTACTCCAAGGCCCTGGGCATGTCACCTGAGCCTTGGATAGCAATGAGCCCCAATCCACCCCAGGCAGGAGGAGCAGATGAGGCTTGTTATCTGTGCCTACTTGCTGGGGGACTGTGCTACTGAATGTTTAGGAAAGGCCCTCTCCAGCAATCCTTGTTCTCTCAAAAGTTGCAGTATGGGGCTGGAGAGATGGCTTAGCGGTTAAGCGCTTGCCTGTGAAGCCTAAGGACCCCAGTTCGAGGCTCAATTCCCCAGGACCCACGTTAGCCAGATGCACAAGGGGGTGCATGCATCTGGAGTTCATTTACAGAGGCTGGAAGCTCTGGCGCGCCCATTCTCTCTCTCTCTCCCTCCCTCCCTCCTTCTCTCTGTTGCTCTCAAATAAATAAATAAACAAACAAAAAATTAAAAAAAAAAAGTTGCAGTATGTAGCCAAGGATCTTAGAACTTCTTGCGCCTTCCTGTCCTTATGTCAGAGTCCAGTACCTCCAGCCACCTGCTGGCCTCTTCCCTCATTCTATCATCCCTCCTACTGTGGACCTACCTTCTCCATGTGTTGTATGCCCTTCCCTCTCATCCTCTCTTCTCATCCTGTATCTCTCTCCAGACCCTTATACTATGACTCGCCTTCACCCTCCTCCTTACCCCCACTCTTGGTTCCATATCACCCTGTCAGGCTTCTGGACAGGACTCAGCACTCACTAACCATAATGAGACATGGTGCAATTGCCACCCCATTATGGGCTTCTATGTGGGGTAGGAGCAGGAACCTTTAGCTGTGTTCATAGGAGCCCCTACTGTGGGGCTATCACTCTCACTACCACGGTCCCTCTATGACACATTTGGGAGATGACCATCAGCATGGCCTCAGATGTCCCTACCTACCTCCAGGGATAAGTCAATGGGGCAAGGCTGATCCCAGGGTACTTGACATAACCCAAGGAGTGGGGTTACTTCATATGTGCCTACCAGTGGACCTAGGCCCCATTTGACAGAAGATGAGCAGGGGATGACTAGGGGTCTCTCTTTGAGGATGACATGTGGCTCCCCAGTATGTCTGACTTCCCAAAAGTGGCTCTATCCTCTTACAGGTCCCCAGGGACACTGTGTACAGATATGGCCCTATTCTCTCTCAAAAGAAGGGCTGTCATGGGTCCCACAACAGGGTGCTTTTTTAGGCCTCAAGGGTGTCTGGTCCTCTCCACAAAGGTCTGCCCCAAACACACACACACACACAGCCCTACCTGCTGTTGTGTGAAGGTGCACTTCTCCCCAGAAAAAAAAAGTTCATGGAACATTTGGTGTCTGAATAGGACCTGACAGAACTAAAGATGAGTTTGGGAGGAGCAGTTGCATGGCTCTTGTGTTGGAGAGTAGGATGTGCAACTAAGGAACTTTTTGAGCAGGAGCATCCACAGAGGACAACTATATATGGCCATCTTCCCCATGTGGGGTATGGTGGTGTGCCTTCTTGTTAGGGTTGATGCATAGGCCCTGCTATGGATTGTGGTAAGTGTAACTAAGGCTAAGCCATTAAAAGTGTCTATAGGAGGAAACCCAGGGTGGCGGTCTTCCTCTAAGAGGTATGGGGTGGCATGCTTGCTTGATAAATTGGGTCTACCACATGCGTATGGGATGTCCTTAAAAAAGCTGAAAGTTGGGCCAGGCATGGTGGCACACACCTTTAATCCCAGCACTCGTGAGGCAAAGGTAGGAGGTGTGCCCTGAGTTCAAGGCCTGAGTTCGAGGCCACCCTGAGACTACATAGTGAATCCCAGGTCAGTCTGGGCTAGAGCGAGACCCTACCTCGAAAAAAACAAAAACAAACAAACAAAAAAAAATGGTGAGGCTGAAATGAAAGTTGGGCTGAAGAGATGGCTTAATGGTTAAGGTGCTTGCCTGCAAAGCCAAGGAACCCAGGTTTGATTTTCTAGTACCCACGTACAGCCAGATGCACAAGGTGGCCCAAGTAGCTGGAGTCCCCTCTTCCTCATGACTGTCTTTCACTAAGACCTTGCTATGAAGCCAAACCTACTTGGCTTCCAACTTACTATACAGACCAAGCTAACCTCACACATGAAATCCTCTATGCCTCCTGAGGGCAAGGATTGCAAACAGACACCCCCACCCCTGGTTTTATTTTCCTCCCCTCAAATTGAAAAAAAAAAAAAAAAGGCTTAAGGTCTATAGCAAATGCTAAGATACCAGTGAGTAGCAAGTAAGAGACAAGAGTGTTGAAAAGTTGCCTTGGAGGAGGCAGTTGCTATTGGTAGTAATAAGATATGTGACTGAGAAGAAGACAGCTCAGAGGGAACTTGGTTATGTGAAGGAAGAATTTTTCAAAAGGAAATTATGGTGTGTATGTGTGTGTGTATGTATGTATGTATATATATTTTTTTCTTTTGGTTTTTCAAGGTAGGGTCTCACTCTAGCCCAGGCTGACCTGGAATTCACTATATAATCTCAGGGTGGCCTTGAATTCACGGTGATCCTCTTACCTCTGCCTCTCGAGTGCTGAGATTAAAGGCATGTGTCACCACACCCAGCTTACAGTATGTACGTGTGTGTGTGTGTGTGTGTGTGTGTGTGTGTATGGTCTCACTCTAGCCCAGGCTGACCTAGAATTCACTATGTAGTCAGGGTACCCTTGAACTCACGGCGAGCCTCCTACCTCTGCCTTCCAAGTGCTTGGGAATAGAACCTGGGTCCTTTGTCTTTGCAGGCAAAAGCCTTAACCAGTGTGTGTGTGTGTGTGTGTGTGTGTGTGTGTGTGTGTGTGTAATTTAAAATTTTTTTATTTGCAAGCAGAGAGATACAGAGAGTGACAGATACAGAAAGTATGAGTGCTCCAGGGCCTCTAGCCACTGCAAATGAACTCCAGATGCATGTGCCTTTTTGTGCATTCAGATTTACATGGGTACTGGATATCAAACCCAGGCCATCAAGCTTTGAAAGCAAGTGCCTTTAACCATTTAGCAATCTCTCCAACCCAGGCATATTGTTTATATTTATGAAAGCTTTCAATAAAAAGTTTTAAAAGGGGCTAGAGAGGTGGCTTAGTGGTTAAGGCGCTTTCCTGAAAAGCCTAAGGACCCATGTTTGGTTCTCCAGATACCACATAAGCCAGACACACAAGGTGACACAAGCATGCAAGGTCACACATGCACACAAGATGGTGCATGTGTCTGGAGTTCAATTGCACTGGCTGGAGGCCCTGGCACGCCCAGTCTCTCTTTCATAAAAATAAAAATAAAAATAAAATAAAGTTAAAGAAATTAAAAAAGGAGAGGCACATGCATTAGCCTCCGGTTTGGTGACTCTGCCAATAAATCAGATAAAAGGGAGGATGTGTTTGTTACCTTTCCCTTTTTGGCACCCAGCCTAAAGGGAAAGAAAGCACAACTGGTGTTGCAGAGGTCCTCCTGGGACCCAAAAACTTGGAACCCATGGTAAGAATCAGAGAGTGAGGAGGGAGAAGATGAAGGAAAGTATAGAGGATACCTCCCAGATCTGACCTTTAACAAAGAGGAAGAAAAATCTGTGATTTAGCATGCAGAGGGGGTCTTAATGGTTTGGTAAAAGATATTATGGTGATTAGGGAATCTTCAGTGCCTGAACTGCTTGAACTAAGAAAAACCTTCAGACAAGCAGTGAAAGCCTCTCATAGCCAGGTTTGTGAGGCTGTAGACTCTGGGAGCAGATGGATCAGACTAAATGCTGCAGAAGCAGACCAAATAAGTAATATAACTACCTAGCCTTTCTTGAGGCAAAGGAGGCATAACCTATGGTAATATGAGGTAATAAGCCCCTGAAGAATTGGTCTATATGAGCCATTAGGGACACCTGGTTATTGTAGATGGAAGTACCCGTGAGTATCAGAAGACAACAAAGAGGGCACATTTTACTGAGGGAACTGAGCAGGAAGAAGTGGTATCTGATGACTAGTTCACTGGGTCCGATAGGACTGTACTTAACAGAGTTAAGACATTAACTGAATGGGCTGGAGGGATGGCTTAGTGGTTGAGGCGCTTGCCTACAAAGCCAAAGGACCCAGGTTCAATTCTCCAGGACCCACATGAGCCAGATGCACAGGGTGGCGTTTGCAGCGGCTGGAGGCCCTGATGGGCCCATTCTCTCTCTTTCTCTCTCTCCCCCCTCCTCTTTCTCTGTGAACTAAATAAATAAATAAAAATAAAATATTAAAAAAAAAAAAAGAAATTAACCGGAGCTGGGTGTGGTGGCACCTGCCTTTAATCCCAGCACTTGGGAGGCAGAGGTAAGAAGGACTGCCGTGAGTTTGAGGCCACCCTGAGGCTACAGAGTGAATTCCAGGTCAGTTTGGGATAGAGTGAGATCCTACCTCAAAAAAAAAAAAAAAGAAAAAAGAAAAGAAAAAAGAAAAGAAAAAGAAAAAGAAAAGAAAAGAAAAGAAATTAATTCAAGGCTAGAGAGATGGTTCAGCAGCTGAAGGCACTTGCTTACTAACAAAGTTGACAGCCAGGGTTAGATTCCCCAGTAAGCATGTAGAGCCCCACGGTAACAAGGAGGAAACACTACTTCCTGTCTCAGCAAGTAGCCTGTGACACATTCCAAACTCTTCCTATATCCAGCCCCGGGACATTGCCAGAGCACTCATGTCATAAAAATGAAAAGGATTATTGCTGAAGACTCCACATACTTGGGCTGCAAGGTCACTGAGAAATCCTGCTGGAACTGAGCTGATTACCTCCTCCATGTAGACCAGCTGACAGAAAGCTGGAAGAAGCCATTCTGCATGCAGTTCAATGGGAGAGAGAGAAATCACCACTGAAGATACTCAACAGTGAACACTGCAAGCCTTATATTTGGCCAGCCAGGCCAAATGAGCCAACGGGTGCAACAGTGGCACTTCTGTCATGGTGGAAACCAACTGCCCTCTAATTGAACTGGAGGCCTGCTCCATGGGAGGGAATACATCCCTGATACTGAAAACCTACAACAGGGGTAGTCATGAGCCCTATGGGTGTAATGTCTGCTGCTGTCTGGCTGAATGTATATACTATGCTCATCAAACTGCCCAATAAGCACTTCTGTTAATGTTCATACCCCTATATTAATGCTACTCTCACTTTTGTTAGAGAACCTTCTTTTTTTCAGATGGCAGTGATCTTGGGATGACTCAGAAGGCATCATGGTGCTGGAAAGAAGTGACAGGAGTGCTCAGCACTGCAATATCTCTATCACACCTTCCAAGGCTCAGGGTCTATTCTGGAAAAGGTAGTGGAAAGAATGTAAGAGCCAAAGGAAGGGTAGTACTCCTTACAACATGCTCCCCCCAGACACAAAATGGCCTGGATATCCATGACCTCACAGGGCCTGACACTAACTACACAAAGCCATCATAATAGGAGGAAAAGATCATGACATCAAAATCAAAGAGAGACTGACTGAGAGGGGGAGGGGATATGATGGAGAATGGAGTTTCAAAGGGGAAAGTTGGGGGAGGGTGGGCATTACCATGGGATATTTTTTATAATCATGGAAGTTGTTAATAAACAGAAATTTGAAGGCCGGGTGTGGTGGTGCACACCTTTAATCCCAGCACTCGGGAGGCAGAGGTAGGAGGATCACTGTGAGTTCGAGGCCACCCTGAGACTACTTAGTGAGTTCTAGGTCAGCCTGGGCTAGAGTGAGAGACCCTACCTCGAAAAAGAAAAAAAAGGAAAAAAATTTGAAAAGAAAAAAAAAATGAAAAGGATGACACAGATAAGTTGGGGGAGTGGCTGCGGAAGAAGGAGGTATTCCTGGGATGGGAAGTAGATAATGAAAGGTAATTCCCTTTTGCTCTGGGTGTTTCCAGATCTTTCTGGGCCTCTGCTCAACCTTTCTCTGTGGAGCTGGTCCAGCTGTCCAAAGGGTGGGTCTGCCTGCCTCATAACAGCCCCTCTATCATAGGGAGAGGTTTCAAGTGGTGGTAGGGGACTGGTCAAATGTCAGGGTGGGATCATGAGTGGAGGGGGGTCAGAACACAAGGCATAGGGAAGGAAGAGCCCAGGAGAAGCCAGGTAGGTGCTAGGAGAAGGGGATTGTACCAAGGGAGGCAGGTGGGCTCACTTACTCCTCCCCCAAGCAAAGGCACCACTGTTCCACCTGGAGTCCTGAGGCTCAGGACTCAGCTCCTGCTCCCAGCATGACATTTCTGGGACAACTTTGCTTTTAGCTTATATGTGCACATAGATTTTTGTCTCATAGAGAACCATGTGATTTTGCTATCAGACCCAACCAACAACACCTCTCCAAGACTCTTGGCATGCCACAGTATCTGTGAGCCAACATCTGATTCCCACTGACCATCCTAGGTCTGTATAATGCCCTAGTTTACAGGTGAGGAAATTATGTCCTGGCCAGGCAGGATCTAAACCCAGGTCTACCTGTCACCAGGGCCTGCCAAAATCATCCACCCAGCTGAGGATGTCATAACCCCAAGAATGTGGATCCTGCCTTTTCAGACTTCCCAAGAAGTAGTGGGGAATGAGTAGAGAGGCAGGGTGGTGAGGGAAAGGTACAAAGGCAGAGTTGTGGGAGGCAGGATGGTAGTGGTCAGTAGAGGACTGGATCGCTTCGTAAAAGGGACTATGACCAGCCAGCCTGCTAGGAGCCCTACAGCAGGAGACAGAAGGTTGGACAGGTTCAAAAGCAAATCCAGTGATAGGATTCAGGACACTTGGGGGGATACCCACTTTAGGAAGCCCTTTCTTCACCTAGCAAAGCTAGTCTGGAAAGCTGGGCATGGTAGCACACGCCTTTAATCCCAGCACTTGGGAGACAGAGGTAGGAGGATTGCCTTGAGTTCAAGGCCACACTGAGACTACATGAGATCCTACCTTGAAAAACCAAAAAAAAAAAAAAAGCTAATCTGGAGGCTCAGGGGTCACCTACATGGTCAAGGATCCACACCACTCAGTCCTTTGCTCCATTCCTTGAACAAGGATGGCCTGGGACCATCCTTGCCACAGCCCTCCCACACTGGGCATCTCCACTAAGCCATCTAAACCTAGTCAAACCCAGGGACACTACCAGCACCTGCCTATTCCTACTCTGGGGAAGTTCTGAAGCTCTGATGCAATGTTATCGACCCAACCACAGAGCTGACTCTGGGGCACAGCATGGCTCCGGCTGAAGGGCCAGTCACATAGCCAGACCAGCAAACTGCTGGCCAGAAAAGATTGGTTGTTTGAGCAAGTCCCCAATAGTACAAACTGAATCCATGGCAGGGATAGGTCAGACTGAGCAAGCTGAGCAGGTGGCTTAGGGCCATGTGGACCAAGCAAGGATCAGAAAGACTTGCTTAAAAGTATGGTCAGCCGGCCTGAGTTCCATTCCCTAGTACCCACGTAAGCCCAATGCACAAAGTGATGCATGCATTTGGAGTTTGGTTACAGTGGCAGGAGGCCCTGGTGCACCCATACTGTCTCTTGCTCTCTCTGTGTCTGCCTCTTTCTATCTGTCTCAAATAAATAAATAAAAATATTTAAAACAAAAAAAAAATATGGTCAGCACTGACTGCAGTGTGACCTCAGCAGGCTATAGCCCTACATGGGTTTTCTCAGGTCCTATTCTGTGAGCAGAAGTCAGACTGAATGCAAGTGGCTTGGAACACGTCCTTTTCGTAGCTCATAAGTAGGTACAGATACAGAATTCCTCTCAGTCGTGGAGCAGGGCAAGCTCAAAGACAAGGATACCTACCACAACAAAACCACTCCTCTAGGCCCATCATGAAAATACATCTGTTGCTACTATGGAAAATGAGGTCCAGCCCATGTTTGGAACCCCAAAGGAGGCACCTGGGATAGTTTCAGGGGAACTCTTTCTGTTGTTGTTGTTTTGTTTTGTTTTTGTTTTTCAAGGTAGGGTCTCACTCTAGCTCAGGCTGACCTGGAATTCACTATGTATTCTCAGGGTGGCCTCGTATTCATGGCGATCCTCCTACCTCTGCCTCCACCACACCCGGCTTAGCTTCAGGGATATTCTTATCTGCTGCTGTTCTGCTGTACCTGGGCTTCACTACCCCACCACAGGGCTCTCAGGTCTCTCAAGGTGTTTAAGAAGCACTGTGGGGCTCCAAGAGGCCTTGCCCAGGGCTCCCTGACTCCTCCAAAGCCTTGACACACAACCCAGATGAAGCCGAGCTCTAGTCTTTTAGCTGGGTACCTGGAGAAGTGTTCCTGCCCACAGTGTGTGTGTGGGGGGGGGAGGGGGACGACTGGCAGTGGAGGAGCTGGATTCTGGCCTGCTGCCATAGCAGTCCCCTCTGCCCTCTGGTGGCCATATTCAGGCCTAACTGCTTTGCTAGAGGTTGGGGTGGGCCATCTTCCAACTCTGCTCTTATTTTCCTAGTCTGAAACAGACCATGATAGCCAGTCCCTCAGATGGGACAGTTTATGGAGAGATCCCTGATCCCATATCCTCCTAATTCTGATGCTCCTAAAGAGCATCCTGAGACTTCATCTATTTCAATGGAAGTCTCTGGCATAAAAGCAGCCAGGCATGGTGGCTCATGCCTTTAATCCCAGCACTTGGGAGGCAGAGGTAGGAGGATTGCCGTGAGCTCAAGACCACCCTGAGACTACAGACTGAATTCCAGGTCAGCCTGGGCTAGAGTGAGACCCTACCTCGGGAGAAAAAAAAGAAAAACCAGAAATCCTCACTCAGCAGAAGCTATTGTTCCACAGACACTAGAATCTTTCATGACCCACCTGGCAACCTGCAGTGCTATCTTGGTCAACAAACAGGTCCTCATGTCTGTGTAGAAAAGTCATGAGGGCAGCGAAGCAAAGAGCCAGGTAGGTACTGGCTTGGCTGTACTCAGGTGGTCCCTCACCACAGTGAATACTCCGTGGCCAGCCATGTGCTGGGTCCAAGCTTAAGATGAGTGTGTGAGTCCCTAACTGCAGGCATCTCAGACAGAATGTGACAAGGCTAGGAATCCTTGCCTTTTTAGACCCCCAACACCTGCACCACCTATTCAGGAACAGAATGAACACAACCCCAGCATGCTGGGGAAGACACTCCCAACTGTCCCAGTGCCCAGCACTATTCCAGGCCTAAAGATCCCTAGACCACAGGGCAGGCAGCACCTGCTCAGGATGTACCAGATTTCTGATTTCAGATTTAGATCCTGAAGGAGAGACAGAGTAGCTAGGATCACCCTGGGGCTAGAGACTTCCAGTGCATAGCTGGCCCTGCACAGTAAGGGGTCATGCCCCAAACAGGCATTTTGCTCATTGCCCCCACTCCCTAGCTTTATAAATACTGACATGTGTCTTGCAGAGTGATGAGTAGCCACACCAGGTTGTTAGCCTACAACAGTAAGACTCTAGCCTGCAAGTCGACATGAATAGGAATGTTTTTCTTTTCTGTCACTTGTTTAAAAAATGTATTTTATTTATTTATTTGAGAGAGAGAAAGAGGGAGAGAGGGGAAAGAAAAGAAAGAGAATGGGCCCGCCAGGGTACCCAGCCACTGCATATGAACTCCAGACGCATGCGCCCCTTTGTGCATCTGGCTTACGTGGGTCCTGGAGAATCCAACCGGGATCCTTTGGCTTTGCAGGCAAACGCCTATCTCTCCAGCCCTTTTTCTGTCATTCTAGGGTTAAATGTATGCATCCAATAGTTAACTTTTTAAAAATTAAAATAGGAAAGCCAAGGAACTCAAACCTCCTGTCCAGAGCAACTCCTCAGCAAACCAGAGCTAAGTAGTGCTTAGAGTGGCCAGAGGGAAAGGGGTGCACGGATATGTGGGGAAGAGGCCCAGGCTGGGACACAAGGCAGGGATCCCAGCAGCGTGTCTTCTCTCACGCTTAAGGCGGTAGGAGCAGCACCGTGAGGGAACACTGCCCCTAGGCACGGTGGTGCACCAGCGCTTCCCAGTGGCCCGCCGTCCCAGGAAAGTTCCCCGGCATTGCCTCTCCTCAGGCCCTCGGAAAGTTTCAATGTCCGCCCGGCCCCAGTTTCCAGGCGCCGCCGAAGCGTCTGGAAGACAAGAATGCGGAGCTGGTCGCGCGGGGTTGGGGCGCACTCCGCGGGTCGCCAGGCCAAGTCGGGCAGGGCCCTGAGGCTGCGCACAAAGGGACCCGCCTCCGGTGACCACGGTTTAGGGAGTGGAAGCGCGGTGCCAGATGGGCGCCGGCCGAGCTGAACTGGCTTCCGACATCGCACCCTCATCCCCTCACCTGGACCTTGAGCGCGAACCCAAGACCCTGTGCCCGTTCCAGCCCCAGTCTCAACCCAGACGCCGGGACCCAGCCCCCACTGGCAGCCTATCCCGCCCCAATCCAGGACGCTGGAGCCAGGCCCTGCAGTGGGACCCCGCCCACCGGCCCGAGCTTACCGCGAGCGCGGCGTGGGCGGCTCCGCAGCGCGGCCTCCGCCCCCACACGGGCGTCCCCAGGTCTCTCCAGCGCACCGCGCGCCCCGGTTCCCGGGGCTACAACTTCAGCCGACTAGGAGCACGGACCCCCTCCCTCCCGGCCCAGCGTGCAAAGTCCCAGCCAGCCCTCCCGCCCCTCCCGCGGCCCGTGCGCAAAGCGGACCCGGCCGGCTTCGAGGCCTGCGACCGCCCCATCCAATGCGAATTTCCTCATTGGTCTAGAGGCCCGGCGCGTCCCGCCAGCCGGCGCCGATTGGATGGATGCGCAGAGCTTGTGGCTTGCCGTTGGGCTCCTGGTGCGTCAGTCCTGGCCGAAGACAGGCCTCCTCGCGGAGGGCACCTGCCGGGAGCGCTGCGGCGCCCGCTAACCCCGGGAGTTCGGGGCTGCCACCTCCAGGACGCCTTCCGAGATGTCCCCACGACTGCCGGGCCCAAAACGGGGACTCGCATGGCCAGCGACATTTACCTAGATTGCGGCTGCGTTGTCTCCATCACCACCTCCAGTCTACAGGTATCCTTGGTCGCCGCTCCCTGTCAGCTGATTTTATTTCTCATACAACCCGCAAAGGAGAGTTCGGCTACTACGCCTATTTTACAGATAGGAAAGAAACTGAGGCCTGGGAGGTTCTCGCTAGTTTAAGTGACTGGGGTATGGAATAAGCCCCTCGAGTCCAGGGGCTTTCCCACTCTCACTGCCCCCGGAGTCCCTGCAGCAAGGGCGAGGTTGCATCCTTATTTTAACGAGGCTGGCAAAGAATGGGGGCTGCAGTTTCCTAGGGCACGAACGAATTCCTGTAAACCCAGGGTTGCCTCTCCCATCAGACCCGTTATCTACAGCCCCTTTGGGTGTTTCCCGCAGTACAGGGCCTCCCCTTTATCTCCTCCGGGGCATTGACCGAGTTCTCAGCCTGAGAAGGGAGAATCATGCTCTTATCTGTGCACTGCATCCTGGTGTTCCTCTCTGTCCCCACTCTATTTCTAGCGCTCTGCTTGAAGTGGAGGAACACTGTGGGACCAGCCACCGCCTGTAGAGACTAATACGCAGGTGGCATTTCCTTTCCAGGTATAGAGCACCAATCTGTCTCTGCAGGGACACGGGACACACATGGTGCTGTAACTCTAGGTAGTGAAGGGGAACTAGCAGGGATGCTGTCCGGGGGGCCATGGAGAGATGCAGTGAATCTGGTTTGTGCTTGCTTCTTAAGCCTTTCTTGACCTGGATGCATTTGTAAGTGAGCAACTTCTGGGCTGTCTGCATACTCTAAAGCTCTTTAACAGACAGTGCAGAGTGAGGAGGGCACCCAGAACTCATTCCTCATCCATCTATGCAGAATCCAATGTACTTGCTCAGCAATAGTTGCTTAGTCAGAACAATGAAAACAAAATTACCTAGAACAAGAAGTCACCTAAGGTTGGTTGTTGTGATGCATGCCTTTAATCCCAGCACTTGGGAGGCTGAGGTAGGATCGTAGGATCGCTGTGAGTTTGAGGCCACCCTGAGACTACCTGAGACTACCGAGTAGATTCCCGGTCAGCCTGGGCTAGAGTGAGACCCTACCCTGAAAAAAAAAAATCACTTAAAGCTGGGCATGGTGGCTCATGCCTTTAATCCCAGCACTCAGGAGGCAGAGGTATGAGAACTGCTGTGAGTTTGAGGCCAGCCTGACTACAGAGTGAGTTCCTTGTTATCCTGGGCTACAGTGAGACCCTGCCTCCAAAAAAAAAAAAAAAAAAAAAAAAAAGACACTTAAGGGCTGGAGAAATGGCTTAGAGGTTAAGGTGTTAGCCTGCGAAGCCAAAGGACCCAGGTTTGATTCCCCAAGACCCACATAAGCCAGATGTACAAGCAGCACATGCATCTAGAGTTCGTTTGCAGTGGCTGGAGGCCCTGGTGTGCCCATTCTCTCTCTGATTGCAAATAAGTAAATAAAATAAAAAAAAAAACTAAGCCAGGCGTGGTGGTGCATGCCGTTAATCCCAGCACTTGGGAGGCAGAGGTAGGAGGATCACCATGAGTTCGAGGCCAGCCTGAGACTACATAGTGAATTCCAGGTCAGCCTGGGCTAGAACGAGACCTTACCTCGGCAGGGGGAATAAAAAGCTAAAAATAAGTAAATAAATAAAAAATTTAAAAAGACACTTAAATGATCACCATTGTATTCACCTGTGTCCTTGTAGTCATGGCAAATCAATACCAACAGCTTTTCAGAGCCAAGACAGCCACTTTCAATCCACTGGTATTGTCACTTGAAATGAAAGCCATTAGGCATCCTGGCAAAGGGATGTTGTTGTAGCTGTGGGAGGACAAAATGAAGCATCCCCTCTAGAATACAGGGTCCCCTCAAAACAAGCTAGCTCTTACTGTGTGGAGCAACAGTATGGGTGACATTCTGGCTCAGCTGCTACGTGAGTGGAAATTCTGTTTCTTCCATGTAAGAGTGTGTTTATAGTTCAACTGTCCCCTGGCATGTCTCCAAGGGTATTAGACCCTGGTTATCCTGGAGCCCTTGATGATGACCTCATAGTCTTGTATTACTACCATTCCACACTTATTGATGGTGGCAAGAGGAGCTGAACAGATCTCTACTGGTAGAGGGAAAATGGGAGAGTCATCCACTAAAATCAGTCAAAGCAAGGCTTGCCCTGCTGCAACCCACCCCTGAGACCTGTCTGCGTTTGAGGTCGATCAGCAGCTTCCTAGAGAAGGTCAGCGTAAGAAGAGCCAGCTCAGATTGGTCTCAGGGCTACTGTTTGGTGGTGTGCCCATGAGGCATGGGTTTAAAAAGAGAAGAAAGGCCAGGTGTGGTGGCGCACACCTTTAATCCCATCACTCAGGGGCCAGAGGTAGGAGGATTGCCATGAGTTCAAGGCCAACCTGAGACTACAGAGTGAATTCCAGGTCAGCCTGGTCTAGTGTGAGACCCTCCCTCGAAAAAACAAAAACAAAAACAGAGCAGAAGATCACAGGGCCAGTCAGTAGTACAGTGTTTTCCCTCTCTCTTCTACCCTCTCAGCTACTGGCCAGTTCTGTAGAGACAGCACTAAGGAAAGAAAGCCACAGAAATTTCAAACAAAGATGCTGGATATCAGTGATAACTTCTCAAAAAGTGTGGGTATTTACAAATTAAAAGGGGCCTGGAAATATGGCTTAGCAGTTAAGACATTTGCCTGTGAAGGCTAAGGTCCCAGGTTTGATTCCCCAGGACCCATGTAAGGTTGTGCATGGGTCTGGAGTTCGTTTGCAGTGGCTAGAGGCCCTGGTATATCTATTCTCTCTCTCTCAAATAAATAAAACTTAAAAAAAAAAAAACTAAAAAGGTGGCACAGGAAGGGTGAGCTCCCTGTCTGAGGATACATGCAACTGGTGAAGGGATTATAGTTAACCCCTGGCAGCTTGAGTTCCCAAGGCCCAGGTGACCATGCTAAATACGTCACCTGCTTTTGCCGGCTCTTTGGCACAGTATGTTTTTCAGACTAAAATGAGTCTCTCAAGTGGAAGAGAACATCAGTTTTTAGCTGGCAGAGTAAGGGGTGAAGCTGCCCCAGGTTCTCATGCTGCCTCTAACAGCAGGTTTTGAAGCATCATCCAACAGGTTCCTCCATCCCTCTATCTGTGATAGGAAAGTTTGGCCCAACCATGTCCCATCTGAGGTGAATTCCTTGGTGTTTTGGAGGCAAGCTGTTGTGCATGAGCCATAGCCTCATGATCCAGGCTGTGCTCGTTTATCCCCAGGCTCAAGGTTTTACTTATCTACCATCACTACCTCTGGACCCTGTAATCAATGTCTGGCTGCCTAGAGGGAGATTGCTGGACAGAGATCAGCAAAATTATGCTACAAGTCTTCTGTGGGGGGGAAGAACCAAATGACTGGCTAGGTCTGCCACCTGCTGGCCACGAGTCTCCTAGTGTCTGGAGTTATCAGTTGTTTTTTTTTAATGGTTTTTAGTTTTCTTTTTCTTTTTTTTTTATTATTTGGTTTTTAGTTTTTTGAGGTAGGATTTCACTCTAGCTCAGGCTGCCCTGGAATTCATTATGTAGTCTCAGGGTGTCCTTGAACTCACGGCGATCCTCCTGCTTCTGCACTACTGACTGGCCCTGTGATCTTCTGCTCTGTTTTTGTTTTTGTTTTTTTTGAGGGAGGTTCTAGTCTCAGGTTGGCTTTGAAGTCATGGCAATCCTCCTACCTCTGCCCTCCTCCCCAGAGTGCTGGGATTAAAGGCGTACTCCACCATGCCCAGCACTTGTTTTTTTTTTTTTTTTCTTAATTTTTATTAACATTTTCCATGATTATAAAAAATATCCCATGGTGCTACCCTCCCTCCCCCCACTTTCCCCTTTGAAATGCCATTCTCCATCATATCCCCTCCCCATGTCAATTAGTCTCTCTTTCATTTTGATGTCATGATCTTTTCCTCCTCTTATGATGGTCTTGTGTAGGTAGTATCAGGCACTATGAGGTCATGGATATCAAGGCAATTTTATGTCTGGAGAGAGGACGTTGTAAGGAGTCCTACCCTTCCTTTGGCTCTTACATTCTTTCTGCCACCTCTTCCGCATTAGACCCTGAGCCTTGGAAGGTGTGATCGAGATGTTACTCAGTAGTCCAGTCACTTCTTTCCAGCACTGTGATACCTTCTGAGTCATCCCAAGGTCACTGCCATCTGAAAAGAGAAGATTCTCTACCCAAAGTGAGAGTAGCGTTAATATAAGGGTATAAATATTAAGAAAAGTGCTAACTAAGCCGGGCGTGGTGGTGCACACCTTTAATCCCAGCACTCGGGAGGCAGAGGTAGGAGGATCACCATAAGTTCAAGGCCACCCTGAGATGACAGAGTTAATTCCAGGTCAGCCTGGACCAAAGTGAGACCCTATCTTGAAAAACCACACACAAAAAAAGGAAAAAAACAAAGAAAAGTGCTTACTGGGCAGTTTGATAAGCATAGTATATACATTTTTCCAGACATCGGCAGATGTTACACCCCTAGGGCTCATGACTACCCCTATTTTAAGTTTTCACTATCAGGGATGTATTCCCCCCCCCATGGAGCGGGCCTCCAGTCCAACTGGAGGGCAGTTGGTTTCCACCATGACAGACGTGCCACTATTGCACCCGTTGGCTCATTTGGCCTGGCTGGCCAATTATAAGGCTTGCAGTGTCCACTGTTGGGTATCTTCACTGGTGATATCTCTCTCGCGTTGAACTAAATGTAGAATGGCTTCTTCCAGCTTTCTCTCAGCTGGTCTACATGGAGGAGGTTATCAGCTCAGTTCCAGCAGGATTTCTCAGTGGCCTTGCCACCCAAGTATGTGGAGTCTTCTGCAAGAGGGTCTTACCATCTATTCCTGGTGGGAAACCAAGGGCCTCGGCAATGGCCTATAATGTTTTGGGAGCATCAGGGACCTCCCTGGCCAACAACTCACTGGAGGTATCCCATCTCTATGCCTAGCACTTGTAACTTTTTAAAAAAACAAATGTTTTATTTATTTATTTGAGAGAGAAAGAGGCAGATAGGCACAGAGAGAGAATGGGTGCACTAGGGCCTCCTGATCTATGTACCACCTTGTGCCTTACGTGGGTACTGGGGGACTCAAACCTGGGTTCTCTGGTTTTGCCAGGAGGCGCTTTAACCGCTAAGCCATGTCTCTAGTCTGTCACTTTATTTTTATTTATTTATTTGGTTTTTTGAGGTAGGGTCTTACTCTGGTCCAGGCTGACCTGGAATTCACTATGTAGTCTCAGGGTGGCCTTGAACTCACAGTAATCCTACCTCTGCCTCCCAAGTGCTGGTACTAAAGGTGTGAGCCACCATGCCCGGCTTATTTATTTTTTAACAATCACTTTTGTTTTCACTTCAAATGGCATAACTGCTCTGTCTATAGAAAGAACTGTGGATAAGGGTTGAGATCCTGTAGAACATTGTCGTTAATGTGGTTGTCATCTTTATTTTTTCCTTTTTTGGTTTTTCAAGGTAGGGTCTCGCTGTAGCCCAGGCTGACCTGGAATTTACTATGTAGTCCCAGGGTGGCCTTGAACTCACAGTAAGCCTACCTCTGCCTCCCAAGTGGTGGTATTAGAGGTGTGAGCCACCATACCCTGATTGTAGTTGTCACCTTTGTCATTATGTGTTGAGCATTCACTTTGGGGCTATCCCTGGGTATTTGACTTTTCTAAAATGTAGAGCTGCCCGGCATGGTGGATGAATCCGGAAGCGAGCATCCTTAATCTTGCAAGGAGGGCTGTACGGGCAAGGGCAGTGTTCAAGCGTGGTCTCGATCTTCCTAGAACATTCTTGTGGTCTGGGCAGCAGTGGAGGCCAGAAAGACTGCGGGGTCACGGAGCGCGGATTCGCTGGCGCCGCACCCAGACTTGGACCAGCCCCGTGGGCGGGGACGAGGGCCCGGGGAGCCGCGGGTCCTGTGTCACAGCGGACGCCACCTACCCGCTAAGGTCTCGACGCGCCGCCGCCCCTCGCCACGGCCCAATGGCTGTCGGCCTGGCGGGGTGGGGCGGGGCCTGGCGGGGTGGGGCGGGGCCTGGCGGGGTGGGGCGGGGCCTGGCGGGGTGGGGCGGGGCCTGGGTCGGCTGCTGCGCGCCGACGCGGCACGCGGAAGTCAGCGGCTGTGCGGGCGGTGAGTGCGCGGCGGTCGTCTGGTTGGCGGGTTCGGCTTCCCATCCGCGTGACCTGGGTTTGGAGGCACCGAGTTCCGGGGACATTGTTGGAGCCAGGCGCATTGAGGGTGGGTCGGGTTGGGTAGGACCTCTTTTTCTTAACTCCCGTTCCCCCTTTCCGAGGCGTAGAATGGAAACTAAACCGCCTGTCTCGACTCTGGTCCCAGAGACCAGATCGACGCCAGCCAATGAAATCAGCTAGTGCGGTATTGGAAGACGTCCCCAGTGCTCTCTGCCCTCCCGGACAGGGTGCGGGGGTCTAGGGTCACTTAGGGGGAGACCGAGACTGGCGGGACAGGGGTCTGCGTGGTCATTGCAGGGTGGTGCGCTGTGCCCTACGCCAGCGTCAAGGACTGCTCTGGAACCTAGTCATGCCGCCGCCTCTCTGCGGGCCTGTAAAGGGGCCGCAGGGTAACAGCTGGTATTTGTCTGAGTGGGCAGCAAGTGTTGCAGTGTTTCAGTGCTTGGCTGGGGCTTTATGGAGGTGGCTTGGTAGATTCCGGCTCTCACCTGGAGGGCCTCTAGTGTGGGCTGCATCCAGAACAGGTCAGGCCTGGCTCACTGCTGGGCTCTGGCTTTGCCTTTTTCTTCTTGCGCAATGCGCATTGCTGAGATGTCCTCCTCCTCCCCCAAACACTTTTCCTATCTTCCTGATGGGTCAGGGCTTTAGTGAACCTTCTGTCCTTGCACAAGTCCCGGAGCCTCAGACTCTCTTCCTCCAGTCTAATATATCGGTCGTATGCTCAGCAGGCCTGTGTGCTGCTCTGGACCTGCAGACTGCTGTTTTCCCACCACTAGGCTCAGTGTCGTCTTCCATGAGGCACATGTGATGGTAACTATAAGGGATAGATGAATGACACTTTGGAATGTATCTTAGTGCTTGACGATATTTTAGAGCAAATGTTTATTGGCCCGACCCTGTTCTCAGTGATGAAAACTCAGCCAAGGGGGACAGGTGGTGTTCACAAGGCTGCTATTTGGGCTTCGAGGGTGTGTGCTCTTCCTCTGTCCTTTCAGGAGACCTGCATCAGGTGTGGTAGGGGAACTGAGAAGGGTGATTTTTGGCAGCCTCTGTGCCCTGGGTCCCCTCCCTGGGACTCTTGTGCCCCTACAGAGCTATGTGGGGTTCCTTGTTGCTCCCTTCTGCCATGGATCCCGAGCCTCACATCTTGTGTGTTGCTTGCGTGTCCTTGCACTGCAGCCCTTTAGCCTGTGCTCCTGCAGGCTCCGATGTGCAACTACGACCCTTCCCTGAATGATGGTGACTGCCTGTCACCTCTGCCTAGGCTGCCCAGCTGGTGCTTTGTTGATGTCTTTTCTTGTTCTTTGTTCCATTATGTCTTGTGATGAGTGTGATAACATGCAGTGTCATGGAGTAGTTCCTATGCCTGGCTTCGGTACCAGATGGTGAGCTCTGCAAGCACCCTTCTGAGAATGTGGAAAGAGTAGAGAGAAAAAGTGCAAGACAGAAAGGCTTACGGATAGAGGGGTTCTAGAAGCAGAGCCAAACTTCTCATTGACACACCATGTGGGTGAGAACCTGAGCCCATTCTTTGGTAATGTGTCAAGTGACTCATGACAGTAGCATGGCATAGTTGGGCATTTGTTGATCCAGACCACAAGGGCTTAGTAAAGTCTCCATGACAGTGAGGTTACCAAGCTTGACTTTGAAGTAATCAGTGCAGCTTCTGCCTCTCCTTTTTCTCCCAACCATTTACTATTGTCTGTTCACCGAGACTGGATCTTACTGGTAGCCCAGACTGGCCTGGAGTGTATAGCAGTCTTCTTGCCTCAGCCTACTGAACAACTTTTTTTTTTTTCCCCTGATTTTTGAGGTAGGGTTTCACTCAAGCACAGGCTGGCCTGGAATTCACTATGTAGTCTCAGGGTGGCCTTGAACTCACAGTGATCTTCCTACCTCCCAAGTGCTGGGATTAAAGGCGTGCACCACCATGCCTGGAACTTTTATCTATTTGTTACTTTGTTTTTTGTTTGTTTGTTTTTGTTTTTTTGAGGTAGGATCTCACTCTAGCCCAGGCTGATCTAGAATTCACTATGAAGTCTCTGGGTGGCCCTGAACTTTCAGCGATCCTCATACCTGTGCCTGCTGAGTGCTGGGATTGAAGGTGTGCCACCATGCCTGGCTTGTTACTTTGATTTTTTTTCCTAGTTGGGTCTCACATTAGCCCAGGCTGACCTGGAACTCCTCACTCTGTAGTCCAGGCTGTCTCCAACTCATGGTGATCTTCCTACCTTAGCCTCCCAGTACTGGGGTTAAAGGTGCCTTTTTTTTTTTTTTTTTTTTTTGAGATAGGGTCTCACTCTAGCCCTGGCTGATCTGGAATTGACTATGTAGTCTCAGGGTGGCAGAGAACTCACTGCGATCCTCCTACCTCTTGAGTGCTGGGATTAAAGGTGTGCACCATCATGCCTAGCTATTTATTTTTGAAATAGAATCTTGCTGTGTTGCTCAGGTTTGTCTTGAATTTGCCATCCTTCTGCCTCAGCCTTCCAAGTTCTGGGATTATAGGTATCCTTGTCATACCCATGTTCAACTTCCTTTTGAGACTGCAAAAATAATGTAAACAGGACTGGAGAGATGGCTTAGCAGTTCAGGCATTTGCCTGTGAAGCCAAAGGACCCAGTTTCAATTCCCCAGGACCCACATAAGCCGGATGCACAAAGGGGTGCATGCGTCTGGAGTTCGTTTCCAGTGGCTGAAGGCCCTAGCATGCCCATTCTTTTTTTTTTTTTTTTTTAATTTGAGAGCGACAGACAGAGGGAGAAAGAGGCAGATAGACAGATAGAGAATGGGCCCGCCAGGGCCTCTAGCCACTGCAAAGGACCTCCAGACACGTGCGCCCCTTGTGCATCTGGCTAACGTGGGTCCTGGGGAATCGAGCCCCCAACCGGGGTCCTTAGGCTTGACAGGCAAGTGCTTAACCGCTAAGCTATCTCTCCAGCCCATGCCCTTTTTTTCTATGTACCAATTTCTCTATCCATCTATCTACTTCTTTCTTTCTTTTTCTTTTTCTGTTTTGCTTTTTTGTTGTTTTTGTTTTTTGAGGTAGATCTCAAAAAAGGTATGGCCCTGGCTGACCTGGAATTCACATGGTAGTCTCAGGGAGGCCTTGAACTCATGATGATCCTCCTACCTCTGCCTCCCAAGTGCTGGGATTAACAGCATGCGCCACCATGCCTGGCTACTACTACTACTATTTTCTTATTTTTTATTTATTTGACAGAAAGAGGGAGAGAAAGAGAGAGAGTGGACATGCCAGGGCCTTCAGCCACTGCAGACGGACTCCAGACGCATGCACCACCTTGTGCATCTGGCTTACGTGGTGGGTACTGGGGGATCAAACCTGGGCCCTTTGGCTTTGCAGGAAAATGCCTTAACCTCTAAGCCATCTCTCCAGCCCTCACACCTACTTTTTTTTTTTTTTTTTTTTTAGCCTGGATTAAAGGTGTGCACCACCACGCCCAGCCACACCTCCATTTTTAAAGGAAGTTTTTGAGGTCAGGAAGTGTGTAGTAAGGTTGAATTTCCTGAAGGGATTCTTTGAGAGGCTGATAGATGAAACTGAAGATGAAGAGTGTAAATTTCTGTGAGAACCCCAGGTTGTTGGAGGATACTGGGATTGTGAAATGTCTGGAGAGGGCAAAACAAGACAAGTGGAGCCAGCCTATGTGTGCTGTGGGGCTGCCCAAGTCTATAATAGCCCATCCAAACCCTGCACATCTGACCACCATTGGTACACTCAGTGGTGTGTGTCTTAAGCCAGTTGGGTAAGACGCTTCAGTCAGGACACAGGTGGGACAGAATTCTTGCATGCAAAATGCTGCAGTTCTTGAGGCTTGTCAGCAAGTCTGGTCAGACCCATTCCTACTAGCTCCCTGTTCCTGTAGCTGCTATACCTGTGGTAACTGACTACCTGGGCTTTAAAGGCAATTCTAGTATCTCCTGTATAGTGCTGATCACTGTGGCTTTCTCTGGTTGCCAAGAACATTTGGAGATTTCCCTATTTTGAGCCCAGGGGAATGGCACCACACCAGGTTGAGGTATCACCAGGTGAACCAAATTTATCTCTCCAGATACTTCCCTCATGCACAGCCTAGGTGTCCTTTAATGTGAGATTCTTGTGGCATGTGTGGTCACGTGTGGATCCATGGACTCTGATGGCCTTGGATGTTATAGGAAGTGGCCAGCATATGCTTAGGTATATGAGCACATGGGGTTTGCCATGTGCAGAGGTTCTGGCTATCCACATGTCTACCTGGTCTGAATACAGTGTGGTGATTGGGAATCCAGGGGCTAGATTCAAGTCTGGCTTTCAGAACCCCACAGGTTAGTAGGAACAAGGTGGCCTAATAAGCAGAATGTCAGGTGGACTTCTGTGGCCCTGGAGAGTATATCAGAACCTAGGAGGCAGAGTGGAAAACATCTGGCACTCATGGGTGAGGAAGCATCTGGGTGAAGGAGAGTCTGCTGTGGGGGAAGTGAAATGGGGAGGGGAGAGAGAGGGAGGTGGCTTAATGGCCAGACAGGGCAGAAGGGTTGGTGGACAGCGGGCCTGGCTGGAGTGGGGGGTGAGGGATTGGAGAGAAAGGCAGTTCCTGATGATTCCTTCCCCAGGGGCTGGCTTTCCTCTGGTCCTTCCCTCCCAATGACCGCGTCTTCATCGAGGCCACAGCCCTGGGCTCTGTGGCAGCACCTCTAGCTCCAGGCTGCTTGGAGACCCATCGATGGCCTTCCTATGGCCCCTGGAGCCCCTCCTTACCACTGCTACCTAGAGGGGGATGGTCTTTGGGACACCTGGGCTAGTTGGGATAGCAGATCCTGCAGCTGAACTGGGGAAGACATTCTTTCTGTGGCTGTGCCTGACTGTGGTCATATCTGCCCTTGCAAGTGACCCTGCCCAGTGACTAGAGAAAGCCAAAGGAATCTAAAGCTCACACTGCTGACTTTTTCTGACACCCTGACATTGTATGCTCCTGGTGTACACCCTCAGAATACCACGGGCATTGCACAACCCAGGGCTGCACAGGCCAGTGGAATTCTTTTTTTTTTTTTTTTAATTTTTATTTATTTGACAGAGAAATAGGCAGAGAGAGAGATAAGGAGGAAGGGAGGGAGAGAATGGGCGAGCCAGGGCTTCTAGCTGCTGCAAATGAACTCCACATTGCATGCGCCCCCCCCCCCCTTGTGCATCTGTCTTACGTGGGTCCTAGGGAATTGAACCTGGGTCCTTTGGCTTTGTAGGCAAGTGCCTTAATGGCTAAGCCATCCCTCCAGCCCAGGCCAGTGGAATTCTAACAGGGACTGGCAAACAGGGCATCTCCCAGAAGCCACAGCTTGACAGATTCTCATGTCTGGGAGAGAGCACCACCTGATAGTCAGGACACATATCTTCTGGGATATGCTGTGTGCTGAAATTCCCCTACAGCACCTGGTGAGATGGACCTTCCTGGGATTCAGCATGCTTCTGAGCGCCATGTACTGCCTCTGAATAATTCTGCTGGTCAGCTTCATTGGTTGTGTCCAGTCTGCTCTTCTGTTTTGTTTGTTTGTTTGATTTTTGTGAGGTAGGGTCTCACTGTAGTTCATGCTGACCTGGAATTCACTCTGGTCTCAGGGTGGCCTTGAACTCATGGTGATCCTCCTACTTCTGCCTCCCAAGTACTGGGATTAAAGGCGTATGCAACCATGCCTGGCTTGGTGTTTTTTTTTTAATTTAATTAATTAATTTTATTATCTTTACAGAAAATCTATTTATTTATTTGAGAGAGAAAGAGAAAGACAGAAAAAAAAATATGGGCATGCCAGGGCCTCTAGCCACTACAAACGAACTTCAGATGCAGGTACCCCCTTGTACATCTGGCTTATGTGGGTACTGGGGAATTGAACCTAAGTCCTTAGGCTTCACAAGCAAGCATCTTAACTGCTAAGCCATCTCTCCACCCCAGCTCTTTTTTTTAAAAAATTTTAATTATTTATTTGTGAGTAGAGAGAGAGAGAATGAGCATACCAGGGCCTTTTGCAACTGAAACCACTTTGTGCATCTGGCTTTACATGAGCATTGGGAATTTGAACCAGGGCCAGCAGGTTTTGCAAGTAAGCACTTTAAACCACTGAGGCATCTCCCCAGCCCTTTTTTGTTTGTTTGGTTTTTCTTTTCTTTTTGGTTTTTCGAGGTATGGTCTCATGCTAGTCCAGGCTGACCTGGAATTCACAGTGTAGTCTCAGGGTGGCCTTGAACTCACGGCAATCCTCCTAGCTCTGCCTCCCGAGTGCTGGAATTAAAGCTGTGTGCCACCACACCTTGCTGAATCTTTTCTTTCTTTCTTTTTTTTTTTTTCATTAGTAGATGACCTTTATTTACTTTTTTAATTGACAACTTTCATGATTACAAACAATATCCCATGGTAATTCCCTCCCTCCCCCAACTTTCCCCTTTGAAACTCCACTCTCCATCATATCCCCTCCCCCTCTCAATCAGTCTCTTTTATTTTGATGTCATGATTCTTTTGTGTAAGTAGTGTCAGGCACTGTGAGGACATGGATATCCAGGCCATTTTATGTCTGGAGGAGCACACTGTAAGGAGTCCTACCCTACCTTTGGCTCTTACATCTTTCTGCCACCTCTTCCACAATGGACCCTGAGCCTTGGAAGGTATGAAAGAGATATTTCAGTGCTGAATACTCCTCTGTCATATCTTCACAGCACCATGGTGCCTTCTGAGTCATCCCAGGGTCACTGCCATCTGAAAAGAGAGGCTTCTCTAAACAAAAGTGAGAGTAGCATTACTATACGGGCAGTTTGGTGAGCATAGTATAAACATTTAGGCAGATACCAGCAGATATTACACCCTTAGAGCTCATGACTACCCCTGTTGTAGGTTTTCAGTATCAGGGTTGTATTCCCTCCCATGGAGCGGGCCTCTAGGCAAATTAGAGGGCTGTTGGTTTCCCCCATAACAGACGTGCCACTGTTGCACCCATTGGCTCATTTGGCTTGGCTGGCCAAATATAAGGCTTGCAGTGTCTACTGTTGAGTATCTTCACTGATGATTTCTCTCTCTCCCATTGAACTGCATGCAGCATAGCTTTTTCCAGCTTTCTGTCAGCTGGTCTACATGGAGGAGGTTGTCAGCTCAGTTCCAGCAGTGGCCTTGCAGCCCAAGTGTGTGGAGTCTTCAGTAATAGGGTTTTGCCATCTATTCCTGGTGGGACACCAAGGGCCTTGGGAATGGCCTGTAATTTTGGGGGGCATCAGGGACCTCCCTGGCAAACCACTCACTGGAAGGTATCCCATCCCTAGCACTGAAAATTTTCTAGTAACAATCTATGGCTCCTGTGTGTTCCATTGTCTAAAAAAATAGGTTTCCATATGACTTATTTATATTCTCTTAGATTTTGTTAGCCCTCCCTCCACCTTTCCTTGACTCAATCTCTTCTCCTGACCTCACTTAGGCCTTTTCACCCCCATTAATCTGTTCTTATACTTACATATATACAATGCCATCCTATTAAGTCCCCCCCCCCTTCCCTTTCTATCTCCTTTTTAGCTTACTCACCTCTCCTACTGATTTTTCTTCCTACTCACACAGAAGTCCAATCATTTGTATCTAGGATCCACATATGAGAGAGAACATGTGACGACTGGCTTTCTGGGCCTGGGTTACCTCACTTAGTGTAATCCTTTTCATTCCCACCAACAGTGTAGAAGGGTTCCTCTTTTTCTACATCCTTGCCAGCATTTATGGTCACTTGTTTTCATGGTGGTAGCCAGTCTGACAGGAGTGAGATGGAATCTCAATGTAGTTTTTTTTGTTTCTTTGTTTTTTTGAGGATCTCACTCTACCTCAGGCTGACATAGAATTCACTATGTAGTCTCCTCGTGGCCTTGAACTTACTGTGATCCTCCACGTGCTCCACCAGGCCCGGCTCAATGTCATTTTAATTTGCATTTCCCTGATGGCTAGGGATATAGAACTTTAAAAAAATATTTTATTTTTATTTATTTATTTGACAGAGAAAGAGGGAGAAAGAGAGAGAGAGAAAATGGGCGCACCAGGGCTTCCAGCCACTGCAAACAAACTCCAGACGTGTGTGCCCCCTTTTGCATCTGGCTAACGTGGGTCCTGGGGAACAGAACCTCGGTCCTTTGGCTTTGCATCCAAATGCCTTAAACACTAAGCCATCCCTCCAGCCCTAGAACTTTTTTTACATGTTTATATGCCATCTGTATTTCTTCTTTTGAGAAATCTCTATTTAGTTCCATAGCCCTCCCCCTTTTTTTTTGAGGTAGGATCTCATCCAGGCTGACCTGGAATTCACTATGTAGTCTCAGAGTGGCCTTGAACTCACGGTGATCCTCCTACCTCTACTCCTGAGTGCTGGGATTAAAGGTGTGCAACACCACGCCTGGCCCATAACCTTTTTTTTTTTTTTTTTTTTTTTTTGGTTTTTCGAGGTAGGGTCTCACTCTATCCCAGGCTGACCTGGAATTCACTGTGGAGTCTCAGAGTGGCCTCAAACTCATGGTGATCCTCCTACCTCTGCCTCCCGAGTGCTGGGATTAAAGGTGTGTGCCATCACGCCTGGATTTTTTTTCTTTTTCTTTTTCTTTTTTCCATTTTTTAATTGGGTTGTTTGATTTCTTTTTATTTAGTTGTTTGCATATATTGGTTATATTAATCCTCTGTCAGATGTATAGCTGGCAAAGATTTTCTCCATTCTGTAGGTTTCTTCTTTGCTCTATTTAGTGTTCTTTGCTGTACAAAAGCTTTGTAATTTCATGAGGTCGTGGTTTTATTTCGTGAGCAATTGAGTTTATATTCAGAAAGTCTTTACCAAGACCAATATTTTGAAGGGTTTCCTCTACTTTTTCCTCTAGCAGTTTCAGAGTTTCAGGTCTGATATTAAGGTCTTTGATCCATGTGGACTTAATTCTTTTTTTGTGTGGGAAAAATGGTTTATTTTGGCTTACAGGCTCAAGGGGGAAGCTTCATGATGGCAGGGAAAATGGTGACATGAGCAGAGGGTGGACATCACCCCCTGGCCAACATAAGGTGGACAACAGCAACAGGAGAGTGTGCCAAACACTGGCATGGGGGAAACTGGCTATAACACCCATAAGCCCACCCCCAACAATACACCGCCTTCTGGAGGCTTTAATTTCCAATTGCCATCAGCTGGGGAACCTAACGTCCAGAACACCTATGTTTATAGGGGACACCTGAATCAAGCCACCATATTCTGCCCCTGGCCCCCATAAACTAATATCCATACGTGATATAAAATACAATGCATTTGTTATGCCCAGATCACGGAGTCCCCAAAGAACACCAAGAGAGTCAGACACGTATGCAACAGCAAAGAGCTGTATTTCGGGCTTAAGCTTGGACTCTTGACTTCACCAAGGCAGTGGATCAATACAAGAGCTCTGAGCAGCAGGGGGCAGGTATTTTATAGGGATTTGAACAAAGAAGTAGGGAGAAGTAGGGGAATGGTTACATGATTGGTTGATTTAAGCAGTAACTGCACTTGTATTTTTCTGATAGGCTTAGGATATTGGTGGGCAAAGCTGGTGGGCAGGAGGCTAGGGGGATGTCAAGCAGATTAGGTAACCTTTATTGTAATTGGCTACGTGTATTTGAGGAACTTTAAACAAACTTATTTTAAGCAAACTTATCTATGACCACAGGAACACGTGGTGCAGTCTATTCCCCCTTATCAGGAAACTGACCTTGCTGGGAAACAGAAACTTAGGCCTATTGATGATTCTGAGGCTTATTATGGCTTCCTGAGTCCTTCACATTCAGTCCAACTTTAAAAGTCCCCATGGTTTCTATCAATCCCAATGATATTCAAATATCCCCATGGTCCAGGATCGTTTAACTGAGCCATAATACCAAAAAAATCCCTCCAAACCCCATAATGGCACAGAATAAACATTCACATTGCAAAAGATGGCATCGGGCATAGCAAAGAAATATTCAACCAATACAAGATTTAAAACAACCAGGGCAAACATCAAACTCTGTAGCTTTAGGACTTATTCTTGTACATGGAGAGAGGATCTATTTTCATCCTTCTACAGATACATACCCAGTTTTCCCAGCACCATTTGTTGAAGAGGCTGTCCAATGAGTATTTTTGGCTTTTTGTTGTTGTTGTTTTTGTTTTTTGAAGTAGGGTCTCACTCTGGTCCAGGGTGACCTGGAATTCACTGTGTAGTCTCAGGGTGGCCTTGGACTCATGATGATCTTCCTACCTCTGCCTCCCAAGTGCTAGGATTAAAGGTGTGCGCCTCCATGCCCAGCTTATATTTTTTTTGTCAAAGATCAGGTGGCTGTAGCAACCTGAACTTAAATCTGGCTCCTCTGTTTTGTTCCATTGATCTGCATGCCTGTTTTTTTTTGCCAGTACCATGCTGTTTTTGTTACTATGGCTCTGTAATATAGGTTAAAATCAGGTGTGGTGAAACCACCATCCTTATTTTTGCTGCTCAAAATTGTTTGAAATATTCAAGGTATTTTGGCTTCCAAATGAATTTTTGGGTTGTTTTTTCTATTTCTGTGAAGAATGCCATTGGAATTTTGATGGGTATTGCGTGTGTAGATTGCTTTTGGTAAGATTGCCATTTCCACAAAATTGATTCTTCCAATCCAAGAACAAGGATGTCTTTCCATTTCCTAGTGTCTTCTGCAATTTCTCGCTTCAGTGCTTTAAAGTTTTCATTGTAGAGATCCTTCACTTCCTTGGTTAGGTTTATTCCAAGGTCCTTTTCTTTTAATGCAGTTGTGAATGGGAATGATTCTCTGATTTCATCCTCTGCATGTTTGTTGTTAGCATAGGAAGGCTACTGATTTCTGTGTGTTTATTTTGTATCCCGGTACATGGCTATAAGTATTTATCAGTTTTAACAGTTTGCTGGTAGAGTCTGTAGGGTCCTTTATGTATAGAATCATATCATCTGCAAATAATGATAACTTGATCTCTTCCTTTCCAATTTGTATCCCTTTTATGTGTGTCTCTTGCCTTATTGCTATAGCTAAGACTTCCAGTACTATATTAAGTAAAAGTGGGGACAGCAGACAGCATTGTCTTGTTCATGATTTTAGTGGAAAAGCTTCAAGTTTTTCTCCATTTGGTTAGTCCAGTTTATTATGTGTGACCTTGGTTCTAACAGCATTTGTTTGATCAAATTGGGAGCCCCCATGTTGGGTGCATTTATGTTTAGGATTATAATGTCCTCCTGTTGGAGTGTTCCTTTAATTAATATAAACTGACCTTCCTTATCTTTCTTAACTAATGTTGGTCTGAAGTCTACCCTGTCAGATATTAGGATAACAACCCCTGCTTGTTTTCTAGACCCATTTTCTTGAAACACCATTTTCCAAGCTTTCACCCTAAGATAGTGTCCATCCTTTGTAGAATGGTGAGTTTCTTGGAGGCAACAAATTGAAGGATCCTGCTTTTTAACCCAGTCTGAAAACCTATGTCTTTTGGTTGGGGCATTGAGGCCATTGCTATTAAGAGTTATTATTGAAAGGTGTGTATTTATTTTTGCCATTTTTCTTGCAGTTCTTCTGGTTTTACCTTTGCTCTCTTGTATTAACTAGTATTTGAATATGGTTTTTTTTTTTTTTTTCCAGGTTCCTAATATGTGTGCTTTCTTTCTCTTCAGCATGGAGGATCCTTTCAAGTATTTTCTGTAGAGCTGGTTTTGTCTTCAAATACTCCCTTAGCCTGCTTTTTGTTGTGGAATGTCCTTATTTCTCCGTCTATTTGAATGGATAGCTTTGCAGGATAAAGTAACCTTGGTTGACAGTTATCTTTTAGAACTTGGAACATATCACTCCAAGCCCTTCTGGCTTTTAAAGTTTGTGTTGAGTAATCTGCTGTGATCCTGATGGGCTTGCCTTTGTATGTGACTTGATTTTTTTCTCTCTAAATGCTTTCAATATATTTTCTTTGGTTGGTGTGTTTGGTAGTTTAATCATAATATGGAGAGTAGAGGTTCTTTCCAGGTTTTGTGTGTTTGGTGTTCTAAAGGCTTCCTGCATCTGCATTGGCACCTCTTTCCCAATTTGGGAAATTTGGATGCCACTACTGCTGCTCCCACTTCTGCCTGCTTCTGTGGTCTCTAGACACTCTGGATCTTTCCTACTTCTCTGCTGTGGTTGATAATTTCTTATATGCCTTCACTTTTTTTTAGTAGAAGAATGTTATTTATTTATTTTTGATGCAGGGTCTCACTGTAGCCCAGACTAACCTGGAACTCACTAGGTAACCCGGGCTGGTCTCAAACTGACATGATTTTTCTACCTTAGCCTCCAAAATTCTGGGATTATAGGCAAGTAGCCAGTGTGCTCAGCCTTTCATTCTGTTCTTGAATCTACTGATTGTCAGTGTTTCACTCTTCCCCATCTGCTGCTGAGCTTTAATTTGTGGTTCCAATAGCTGTCATTTCTCAAAGAACTTTCTAAAAGTTGCTTTTTGAAAAACTATTGATTTATTCATTTTTCTGTATGTAGCATGTGGTGTATGTGTGTATGTATATGCATATGCCCTATGGAGAACAAGGCTGGTAGACCAGGGAGCTCCAGCAGTCATCTTGTCTCCGCTTCCCTTATGAGGTTATAGGCATGTATAGCCATACCTGGCTTTAATTTTTTCTTTTAATTATTAGTTATTTTATGAGAGAATGAATGGCACACTAGGGACCCTAGCCACTGCAATCAAACTACTGACACTTGTTCCACTGTGTGTGCCTGCGTCACCTGGCTTATGTGGGTTCTGGAGAGTCAAACCTGGGTCCTTAGGCTTCACAGGCAAGTGCCTTAACTGCTAAGCCAGCTCTTCAGCCCCCTGCCTGGCTTTTTTTTTTTTTTTTCTAGGTAGGGTTTTGCTCTAGCATAGGCTGACCTGGAATTCACTATGTAGTCTCAGGGTGGTCTTGAACTCAAGGCAATCCTGCTACCTCTGTCTCCGGAGTGCTGGGATTAAAGGCCTGCACTACCATTTCTGGCGATGGCTGGCTTTTTGTGTGGCTACTGAGAATTGAGCTCAGATCCTCATGATTGTGCAGCAAGTGCTCTTAACTGCAGAGCCATCCAGCTCTCTAAAAGTTCTTTTTGATACCATATGAACTCTATTTTACTGTCTGTCACTTTCTCTGTCCTGCAGTTGTTTTCTTGCTGCTTTTGTTTTCCTATAATCAGAATGTGATAGGTTTTTCTCTTTGTACCCAGAGCATTATGCATTTTAGGGTCCCTACACTCCATCCCAGTATAAACCTAGCTCTGATCCATGGAAGGCTGGCCATGTCATTAATTCTCAGAGGATGTTGCCTAGGTTGGTGGCACACGCCTTTAATCCCAGCACTCATGAGGCAGAGGTAGGAGAATTGCCATGAGTTTGAGGCCACTCTGAAGCTACATAGTGAATTCTAGGTCAGCCTGGGCTAGAGCGAGATCCTACTTTGAAAAACAAACAACAACAAGAACAACAACAAAAAAAGACAGGATGTTGCTAGGTTGCCCAGGCTGACCTTGAACCCTAACCCTAACCTTCAGATTCCTAGGTGCTGGAATTATAGGTATGTGCCACCATGTCCTGCTTTTTCCCTTAGGTTTGCTCATTATCACCAAAGCCTTTGGAGATTGTTGTAGATATAGCTCACTTTTATGCTAGAATGGTTGTCTAGCTTGGGAAAGGGTCTTCTATTAGAGTCCCCATTTTGGTGGGATACTGGGCCTTGTCTTCTCTGTTCACTTCTTTCCAGGTTCCTTATATGTGTGCTTTTCTTTCTCTTCAGCATGGAGGATTCTTTCAAATATTTTCTGTAGAGCTGGTTTTGTCTTCAAATACTCCTTTAGCCTGCTTTTGTCATGGAATGTCCTTATTTCTCCGTCTATTTGAATGGATAGCTTTGCAGGATAAAGTAACCTTGGTTGACAGTTGTTATCTTTCAGAACTTGGAATACATCACTCCAAGCCCTTCTGGCTTTTAAAGTTTGTGTTGGGTAATCTGCTGTGATCCTGATGGGCTTTCCTTTATAGGTAACTTGATTTTTCTCTCTAACTGCTTTCAATATTTTTTTCTTTGGATTGTGTGTTTGGTAGTTTGATTATAATATGGCGAGGCGAGGAGAGGTTCTTTCCAGGTTTTGTCTGGTTTGTGTTCTAAAGGATTCCTGCATCTGCATTGGTACCTCTTTCCCAATTTGGGGGAAGTTTTCGTCTATGATTTTGTTGAAGACACCTACTATATGCCTTTGGAGTGAAATTCTTCTCCTCCTACTATACCCTGAATTCTTATGTTTGATCTTCTCATAGTGTCCCGAATATCTTGAAATTCCCATTCATACTTTCCTATTAGTTTGTCTTTCTCTTTGTTGGACTGTATTAGATCTGCCACCTGGTCTTCTAGCTTAGATATTCTGTTCTCTCCATCCATTCTTCTGGTGAGATTTTCTACAGTTTTTTTTTTTATTTCATTAACTATGTTCTTCATTGCTAGCAATTCTGCCTGGTTTTTCTTTATTATTTCTATTTCCTTATTTATGTCTTGTATTGACCTCTTTATTTCATTAAATTGGTGTCCTGTGCCTTTTTTGATTCCTTTGATTTCCTCTTTAATTCCTTTGACTTCTTTTTTGACTTCTTTGAGCATGTTTATAATCATTCTTTTGAAATCTTTCTCAGGCATTTCCTCTAACTCATTCTCACTGGAGGTCGTTCTGATGCATTAATACTGTTTGGTGGATTTATATTCTCTTGATTTTTGGTGTTTCTTGTGTTATAATGTATATATTTTTGAATCTTGGATTAATTTAATGCTTGAATTTTCTTGTTATCTGCAGTATTGTTAGAGGTATCAATCAATCTGATGTTATATATCTTCGGGGTAGGAGCTTAAGGTGCTAGGTGTGGCTCTCAAGACTCTCAGAGTATCTATAAAAGTGACCCTAGGTGTTGAGTTTGCCTGCTATGAGAGTATTCAAGTAGGCTGAGTGGAACAAAATACAGGCAGATTTTAAAATTTAAACAATGTACACTTTCAGTGAAAAACAGCACAGAGTATTTATGCAAGAGTAGGTATTATGACAACCAGATCCTCTAACAAAGTCACTGTCCCTTAGGGTGTGTGGTGGCCCACACCCTTAATACCAACTAGGAGGTTAAGATATCTAGTCTGTAGAGGGTTCCAAGTCAGCTTGTGACCAAGTGAGACCCTTCTCTAATGTACAATAGAAGAGGAAACAAAGCCACTATAAATCAAGAAGCAACAAATAACAAGCCCAAAATATAGCTTATTTAAGAATGGCAAATCCAGCCATCCATCAGATTTAACATATAATTTATCCTGACATGGAAGGTGCAATTAGCACTTCCGGTTCAGGCCTATATGCCAGGCTTATTTGGCGGGTACTGACCTGGTATAATCCCAGTTACCTTTTTTTTGGGGGGGGGGGTTCGAGGTAGGGTTTCACTCTGGTACAGGCTGACCTGGAATTAACTATGTAGTCTCAGGGTGGCCTCGAACTCATGGTGATCCTCCTACCTCTGCCTCCTGAGTGCTGGGATTAAAGGCGTGCACCACCACACCCGGCTTCCAGTTACCTTTTGGGATGATTTTGGTCTCAGTTATGCTGCGCTCCTGCTTGGGTCCCTCTTTGGTGCACTGTGGGCTCAGGTAGGCTGGCTGGGTCGTTGGGTCACTGCTCTGGTCGCCGATGCTGGGTACCGTGATCTCCCGCTAGTCTCTGGTGCTTGCTGGTGCTTGCACTGGTGGTGGGGGAAGGGAGGCTGTCGATGGTGGCTCTAGTTCTCTTGCTAGTCCACGTGATCCTCTATCTCGTGATGTGCTCCTCTGTTGTTCACTGCCATTCTCCCTTCACATTTCTTGAGTTTGCGAAGAGCTCCAATGTGAGTGGAAAAATCCCTTCACCTGGCTTTTCCTGTGGCCCAAGCCGAGCCTGGCAGCTATGGCCCTGTAAACTGGGTGCCACTGCTGCTGGAGCCGCTTCTGCCTGCCTATGTGGGCTCTGGATGCTCTGGATCTCTCCTACTTCTCTGCTGCTGTTGGTAGTTTCTTACACACCTCACTTTTTAGTAGAAGAGTGTATTTTGCTGGCTTTTTTTTTTTTTTTTTTTTTGGCTGTTTCTTCCCTAGGCTGCTTTGGCGTGGTTCTTATGCCACCATCTTAACTGGAAGTCTCTGTTCACTTCTTGTTTTCCTCCTTTTTTTTAAACAGCCAGGCATGGTGACACATGCCTTTTTAATTTATTTATTAGGGACAAAGAGAGGGGTGGGGGAGAGAATGGGTGCACCAGGGCTTCTAGCCACTGCCAATGAACTCCAGATGCATGCACCACCTTGTGCATCTGGCTATGTGGGACCTGGAGAATCAAACTTGGGTCCTTTGGCTTCACAGGCAAGGGCCTTAATTGATAAGCCATCTCTCCAGGCCTCTTTCTTTTCCTTTTCCTTTTCCTTCCCTTCCCTTTCTTTCCTTCTTTCTTTCTTTCTTTCTTTCTTTCTTTCTTTCTTTCTTTTTTTGTTGTTGTTTTTCAAGGTTGGATTTCACACTAGCCCAAGCTGACCTGGAATTAACTATGTAGTCTCAGGGTGGCCTCAAACTCATGGTGATCCTCCTACTTCTACCTCCCAAGTGCTGAGATTAAAGGCATGTGCCACCACACCTAGCTTTCTTTGAGGCTGCCAGAGCCCAAGCCCCAGGCAGATATGCTGGGATGTTGGTCAAATTCTGGGTGATTTTATCAGCTCCTGATTTGTTTTTACTAACAGGGTTACTCTAGGAAGATAGCCTTCAGTGGTCTCAGTGTATGGCGAATGGGAGCTGGTAGAGACAGTAGCAGACAAGTATTTAAGGATGTGTTGCAATCAGGTTCACATTGCTGGCAGAAATCACCCAACCAAGAGCAGGTTGTGGGAAAAAAGGCTAATTTTGGCTTATAGACTTGGGGGAAGCTCCATGATGGCAGGGAAAATGATGGCATGAGCAGAGGATGGACATCACTCCTTGGCCAACATAAGGTGGACAACAGGAACAGGACAATGTGCCAAACACTGGCAAAGACAAACTGGCTATAATACCTATAGGCCCACCCTCAACAATATACTGTCTCCAGGAGGTGTTAATTCCCAAATCTCCATCAGCTGGGAACCTAGCATTCAGAACATGTAAGTTTGTTGAGGACACCTGATTGAGTCCCCATAGTTTTATCAATCCTAATGTTGTTCAAACTTCCCCATAATCCAAGGTCTTTTAACTGAGCCATAATACCAAAAAAATCTGCAAAAAAAAACCCCATAATAGCACAGAATAAACATTCACACTGCAAAAGATGGCATTGGGCATAGTAAAGGAATATTCAACCAATAGTAGATTTAAACAGGGCAAACATCAAACTCTACGACTCCAAGTCCAACAAGTCTAGTCAGTAACAAGTCTCCAAGTCCAATAACTCTAACCAGCAACAAGTCTCTTGACTTCCAATTCCGCCCCTCCAGCTAGGCTATTCACAGTTCTGGGAAACCTCATCGGGGCTGGCAGCTCTCCTTGGCAGCCATCTCATGGTCCTGGCATCTCCACTAGGTCTCCACTGCAACCCATGGTTCATCCTCATGATTCCATTGGGTCTCCATGCAGGCATCCAGCAAATCTGCTTCACATTGCCCATGGCCATTTCCAAAACACAAGACTGCATTGCAGAATCAATGACCTTCTCTTTCCTGCATTTCTTATACTCCATAATACCAGGTGGGGTGCCACTTTGTTAATCCAGGGGGAAATAAAGCAGACTTTGAAGAACAGGACACTCCTTCACCATTCAGTCCCCTTCAAAAGACTGCGTTCTTTCTGTTGTCTCAGTGCAGTTCAGCTGGCCAAATCTGAATAATTGTGATCTCTCATACAGTTTTGGCCCAAATATTTCTTTCTGTGCCATATTCCTCTGTATACACAAATCCGTTTCTATGCAGTATAACCCTGCACCAGTTGTCAGACCACAGGCATATCAGCAAGCCTTTCACACAAACTGCTTCTAGTAAAGTCCAAACAAAGCTCTTTTTTACCCTCGTAAGCCAAACCTCACAGTCCATAGTTCTTACTGCATTCAGGTCTTTCAACTCTGACCAGAATAGTCCATCAAGCTGTACTTATAGCACTGCAAAGATCTCTTAGGCCAAGGTTTCAAATCCTTCCATATTCCTGTTAAAAATCAGTTCCAAAAGGCCAAAGCCACACAGTAGGTATCTAGTAGCAATCCTACTCCTTGGTACCAACATTACTGTTGTAGTCAGGTTCGCATTGCTGGTAGAAATAATCCAACCAAGAGCAGCTTGTGGGAAAAAAGATTAATTTTGGCTTACAGACTTGAGGGGAAGCTCCACAATGGCAGGGAAAAAGTGATGGCATGAGCAGAGGGTAGACATCACCATCATAAGGTGGACAACTTGAACAGGACAGTGTGCCAAACACTGGCAAGGGGAAACTGGCTATAATACCCATAAGCCCGCCCCCAACAATACACTGCCTTCAGGAGGTGTTAATTCCCAATCTCCATCAGCTGGGAACCTAGCATTGAGAACACCTAAGTTTATGGGGGGCACCTGAATCAAACCACCACAGGATATATAGGGAATTCACATCATAGCATTGCCCCATGTGCCCGGCAATTCCCTGGAGCTCTGAGGCAGATGATTCTTACTCCAGTCTATGGCCCAAACCCCTCTGCTTTATGAGGCTGGGTTCACTTTGGCTATAGGCTGTTGTGGTGGAGACACCATATTCTATGAAAGGCTTCATTTCACAGACCCAAGAACCAGGGCGCACACTGTGTCTTCAGAGCTGGTGGGGCTGGAGCCTCTCCCAGAACCATAGTGGCCTTTGGGGGCACCTGAACAGTGATCCAGAGCTGTCTCCAGGTTACCAGGTCAGGCCTGCTATATGTATGCTCCCAGGGAGACTTTGGAGACCTCTCCCAGCCCAATACCCTTGGAGGACAAGGGCAAGAGGAGTACCCTGACCTGCTGAGACATGGAGCCAGAATGGACCAGGCCTGAGCATCTTGTGTTGGTCTTCTGGAAGGAGGGTCAACGAAGGTCTGACCCAAAGGTCCACTTTATGTGTGTGCTGCCTCCTGGGGACGTGTGCATGCTTAACACCTGCAACTGAGACCATTCCATAGACTAACCTCAACCCTAAGAGTGCACCAAGAATGAGTACAGCTCACTGTGTTCCCCAAGACAGAGTACATCCCATTCTGACCTCTAGGGTGTCTTCTGTGTGTGCCTTTGCAGCTCAGTGGTCTCCGCTAGACATACATCTGCTTGTGAACACAGTCTCACACTGCCTACAGATAGTATGCACACACATGTGAACATAGATACATGTACGCATGCACACACACATTGATGTACTTATACACCTCGGCCAGTTCACATCTGTGCACATACACTTCCCCACCCTAAACTTTTTACTAGACTTTGCTCACTGTTCAGTCCCTTTAGTCCTGGAACAGCTTCTTGGCTATCTTCATTTCAGCTGCACACACGGGCTCTACCCGGGAGCTTTGTCACTAAATCATTGCCTGTGTGCACATTTCAGGGACCTTCAAGTCTCCTTCAAGAAGCAGGGTAGGTGGCATCTAAATCTAATTTCAGTTTTCATCAAGGAACTGGAAAGTGTGGAAAACTGTTGGCCACCAGAGACCTCCAGGGCATGAGGTCCATGTAATAGACAAAGGGGTATGCACCTACCCACACTTACCTAGCACCCAGGTGTGTGTGCAGGTCCCTGGCACAGGTTCCTGCCTATTGATGCAGTTGCACAGGGTCCTTTCGGATGGTGGGCACGTGTGCTGTAACAAAGGCCTGCAGGGATTTGGGCTGCAGATCATTCCAGGTGAGTGGGGGACTGCTGTGGGCTGAGATGAAGGCACGGTCCTCAGTGGTTTGTGGGAAGGCCTTAGTGCCATTCAGAAGAGGTTTTGCTACATGCTGACCCCAACTTCATATGTGATTTCTGTTATTACTACTATTGTCTATTTTAGCAATTACTTGCACTCCTGTGTTGTGTCCAAGCTTTGGGATCCTCATGATGGTGGAAATACAGGCTAACTGGTGCTTATGGGCACAGGTTAAGGGAAATATCTGCACTGCCAAGCACCTGGTTCTCACTTGTCCAGCCCTGCTCACTGATTGTATGTTCTGGGCCATTGAAGTTTCAGCAAGACCTTCTGTTCTCTGCTATTTGCTCAGCTCATCATTTTCTTTTCCCTACAGATCTCCTGACCTTGGAACAAAGACACCCCTTGCGACCCATGTGCATCATCTTCTTTAAGTTTGATCCTCGTCCTGTTTCCAAAAATGCATACAGGTAACAACCTTGTTCCAAATATGCCATGTTCAGCTGGATCTGGGGCACGTGGCTGGTTCTCACCCTGGGGTTTCACATGTGGGAGAGACAAGGGTAGGCCATAGAGTGTGTGGGTCAGACTCTGGATAGCTAAGGCTGGTGGCCGGAGGCTGGACGATAAGCTGTACGGGCCTGGTCTTGCCCTCATGGACAGTGGTAAAGAGTTGGGTTCAATCCTTAGCACTGAAAAATAGAATATAATAAAGCAATTCTTGAGGCTAGGGATATAAGTGGGGCCCTGGGTTCAATCCCAGTGCTTATGTTGCAAGCATGAGGACCTGAGTTCTGTTTCAAGAATTTACATTAAAAATTAAAAAACAGGCTGGGTATGGTGGCACACGCCTTTAATCCCAGCACTCAGGAGGCAGAGGTAGGAGGATCGTTGTGAGTTTGAGGCCAACCTGAGACTACATAATGAATTCCAGGTCAGCCTGGGCTAGAGTGAGACCCTACCTCAAAAAACCAAAAAAATAAAAAATAAAATAAATGAAATGAAATGAAAAATGAAAAAACAGGGCTGGAGAGATGGCTTACTGATTAAGGCGATAGCCTGAGAAGCCTGAGGACCCAGGTTTGATTCCCCAGTACCCATGTAAGCTGGATACACAAGGTGGCACATGTGTCTGGAGTTCATTTGCAGTGGCTGGAGGCCCTGGTGTGCCCATTCTTCCTCTTTCTCTCTAATAAATGAAAACAAACAAACAAACCAAAAACCACCCTGAACTGCTGGGTTTGGTGGTGTACACCTTTAATCCCAGCACTCAGGAGGTGGAGGTAGGAGGTTCATGAGTTCAAGGCCATCCTGAGACTACATAGTGAATTCCAGGTCAGCCTGGGCTAGAATGAGACCCTACCTTGAACAAACAAAACAAAACCAACCAGATGTCATGGTGTACACTTATAATCCCAGTGCTGGAGAGGCAGAGTCAGGCAGATCCCTAGGACTCACTGTACAGCCAGTCTAGCCTACTTGGCAAGTTAAGGCCAATAAGAGAGTCTGTCTCAAAAATGGTGGGTGGTAGCTGGGCATGGTGACTTATGCCTTTAATCCCAGCACTTGGGAGGCAGAGGTAGAAGGATCACTGTGAGTTCAAGGCCAGCTTGAGACTACAGAGTGAATTCCAGGTCAGGGCTAGAGTGAAACCCTACCTCTAAAAGAACAACAACAACAAAATTAACACACACATAAAAGTGAGTATATAAATGTAAATTACTATGGTTAGTAATTGTGTATACCTTGTAACTGGTCATCTGAAACACCCTGACAAACAACCTAACCCTAAGTCCTGCACCTAGCTACCCGACACAGTGCAACATGAGGAATGGCGGCCTGGTGGCAACAACCAGAGGTTTCAGATCTCCTTCAGAGCCAGGAGTATCACATCCCTGGCTTTCTAGACACTGAGCACAGATGAACCTTCATTGACAATGGCTGAGGGAATCACTTTTTCTGGACCTTGCTGTGGGTGCTCATTTTGCCTGCTCAGTTCTGAATTTCATATTTAATGAAACCCCCACAAAGCACTAGCAATTCAACTAAGCAATGACTCCTGTGATTAAAAATAACCCAGCCATTAATGTTCCTGAGTTATCAGACAAACATTCCTTGTTAAAAGTGGACAGCTGGGGGTCGGCCTGGGAAGGTGGCTGAGGTAGGACCCAAGTCGGCGCTGTTCGTGTGTCTGGGTAACATTTGCTGGTCACCTATTGCAGAAGCAGTTTTCAGAAAACTAGTAACTGATGCAAATGTTTCAGATAACTGGGCCATTGACAGTGGTGCTGTTTCTGGTTGGAACGTGGGCCGGGCCCCGGACCCAAGAGCTATGAGCCGCCTGAGAAATCATGGCATGAGCACAGCCCATATGGCAAGACAGGTTACCAAAGAAGACCTCGCCACATTTGATTATATACTGTGTACAGATCAAAGCAATCTGGGAGATTTTAATAGCAAAGCTAATCAAGTTAAAAACTGCAAAGCTAAAATTGAGCTACTTGGGAGCTATGATCCACAGAAACAAATCCCTATTGAAGATCCCTGTTATGGCAACGACTCAGACTGTGAGCTGGTGTTCCAGCAGTGCCTCAGGTGCTGCCGGGCTTCCTGAGAAGTCCTCCTAGCTGAATCTTTCCTCAGAGCTGGCAACTCTCCCACTGGTCTTGTGCCCTAAGGATGGTGGTGTTCCTAAGCCCTGGACCCCATATGTCTCATCAGCTGATTCACTGTTTATCTTAGAAATAATTGTGGGTGGGAATTAGTTGTATTTGCAGAAGAATAAAAATGTTTGAGTCAGTCTAAAAAAAAAAAGTGGACAGTTGGGCTGGGGAAATGGCTTAGTGGTTAAGGCAGTTGCCTATGAAGCCTAAGGACCCCGCTTCAATTCCCTGGGACCCACGTAAGCCAGATGCACAAGGGGCACATATGTCTGGAGTTTGTTTGTAGTGGCTGGAGGCCCTGGCGTGCCCATTCTGCCTTTCTCTGCTTCTTCCCCTCCCCCAGCTCTCAAATAAATAAAGAAACAAATAAAATATTTTAAAAAATAGACAGAGACACAAGGCTCCCAACACCTCATCACTAAAGCAGACCTAAAATGAACCCAACGTGGCTCAGGGAAATTTTGCAGAAGGGCGGAAAGAATGTCAGAGCCACATGTTGGGTCATGATACGCAGAGACATTTCCTCCTACCCATAACTGAGGGCTAACTCCACAATGCATGACCCATATACCTCAACAAGGAGGGGCCAAGGGGAGGGGGGAGGACATGGAGGAGGCTAACAATGGTACCAATTTGAATGTATTCACTGAGTACAAAACTAATTAACAAAAAAAGGACAAAAGAAAAAGATGGACAGTTGAAGGCTGGAGAGATGGCTTAGTGGTTAAGTGCTTGCCTGTGAAGCCTAAGGACCCTGGTTTGAGGCTCGATTCCCCAGTACCCATGTAAGCCAGATGCATAAGGTGGCCCATGCATCTGGAGTTCGTTTGCATTGGCTGGAGGCCCTGATGTGCCCATTCTCTCTCTCTCTCTCTCTCTCACTCTCAAATAAGTTCAAATTTAAAAAAAATGGACAGTTGATAGCCGGGAGTGGTGGTGCACACCTTTATTCCCAGCACTCGGGAAGCAGAGGTGGGAGGATCGCCATGAATTTGAGGCCACCCTGAGACTACATAGTGAATTTCTGGTCAGCCTGAGTTTAGAGTGAGACCCTACCTTGAACCCCCCCACCGCCCCAAAAAAAAGAACAGTTGAACATCTTAGGATGGAAGACTTTGCTGTGTCAGCTTTTCTTCTTTTTCTTTTTCTTTTTTTTTCTTTTTTGGTTTTTGAGGTAGGGTCTCACTTTAGCCCAGGCTGACCTGGAATTCATTGTGTCATCTCAGGGTGGCCTTGAACTCTCGGTAATCCTCCTTCTGCCCCCTTAAGTACTGGGATTAAAGGCATGCACCACAACGCCTGGCTGCTTTTCTTCTTGTTTTTTTTTTTTGTCTTTATCTCTTTCCTCTCTCTTTCCAGTCTTACTTCTTCTCTCTTTCTGTTCTTCCCCCTTCCTTCTCTTTTCACTTTTGTCTTTGCTAGAGTGCTAAATAGAATCAGCTCCCAAGCCATCCATGGTCATGGCTCATGTCTAGAATCCAAGCACCTGGGAGGCTGAGGTAGGAGGATTGTCATGAGTTCAAGGCTAGCCTAGGCTATAAAGTAAGTTCCAGGTTAGTTTAGGCTATAGTCAGAAAGAAACTACCTTAAAAGAAACAAAAATTAAAATGTTAAAAAGTATCAGCTCCCATGGCTGGGTGTGGTGGCACATGCCTTTAATCCCAGCACTCGGGAGGCTGAGGTAGGAGTATTGCTGTGAGTTCGAGGCCACCCCGAGACTACAGAGTGAATTCCAGGTCAACCTGGGCTAGAGTGAAACCCTACCTTGAAAAACAAAAACAAAACAAAAGAAAAAAAAAAGTATCAGCTCCCAAAACCAGTAGCCCCAGAATGTCTATTGGCTGTGGAGTTCATGGAGCTCACATTGAGAGCACTGGGTTAGTGAGCAGGGACTGCTCTATGGTTCCCCATTTACCCTCAGGGTATCTAGGAGGCAAGAGCAGGGAAGAAACAAATATTTGAAGAACACTTGGGCGGGACCAGGTTGAAGCTGACTCATTCTTCAGTGGGTGCTTCCAGCTCAGTCCTTGTGTTTTCCCCATAGTTTGTGACTTCCTCCCTGGCTGGGACCACTGTCTCTTCCTCCTGTCCATGGTCTAGGCCAGGAATGATGCAGGGAGTGCTCTATAGGCCCAGAGCAGATGCACTGCCTGTCCGAATGATGCCAGCAAGATTAACCCTATGCCAGGGAAGGTTGACATGGTTTCTGTCCCTGTTGCAGAAGTGGGGAACACCTCTGCTTAGAAGGGGCAAAGCAGAGATCATAGGAGACTTAGGCTGAGGTCCAGGTTGGAACTTGGTAGCTGGAGGTACAGAGACTTTTTTCTATGAGTGACAGGCCTATTTTAGGGACAGTGACTACTCTTCTCCACTGTGAGTAGCATATCTTGATTAGCTCTCTGCTACACCTAGAAGTTGGGAGTAGGGCACCTTGAAAGTAGTAAGGTTTCCATAGGAAACCCACAGGGTTCAATGTCTAGTCCCTGGCTAGTCTTCACCTGCTCCCTCCTCCATCAAATCCCACCATTAAACACAGGATGGAGCAACCCCTAAATACTGCTGATGTCCATTGTGTCTTCAAAGTCCTTTTGGTGGAAGCTCACATATCCAGGTCTACTTGAGTACCCTCAGGGGATGGGGAACATGGGCAGAAGGAAGAACAGTCCCACACCCTCCAGCAGGGTCCCAGGGATGTGCTTGGTAAAACCACTTATGACCCTTACTTGCCCAGCTCCTGGTCCTGCCACTGACCTGACCTTGTTGGGGTGTAACATGGAATAAGGTTGTCCCATAGGACCTGGCAGACGCCACATAGATCTCTCAGAGGCAGTCAGGCAGGGGCCCGAGACAGCTCTATGCTGCTGCTTGTAGCGCCTGAGGAGCTCTTTCTATAGACCTCTACTCAGGTGACATGGAATTCTTGACTTTCTCATGGAAAAGAATGTCAGTATAAAGCAAACAATGAATTTGAGAGATTTTAACATAGAACTAGATTAATAGGCACTCAGGGGAAGGATAAGACATACCCAAGAGCATGGGTATGGGCTTCTTAAGAGAGAGTCACACTTAAGTAGTCTTTGCCATACCCTTGTATATGATTTGGTGGTTTCTAAAGTTATATCTCAAAGGGCTGCTACGTAAATTAGATGAGATGATAGGGTGGTTCCAGAGGTGTGCTGGATAGGATTCTAGCCAATAGGTAAGTCTAGGTCACAAGAGTTGAACAGGAAGTTAAGATGTTGTCACTGTTGTAGCAGACAGTTTTTAGGTCACTGAGATGAACTTTTTTGTTTGTTTGTTTGTTTGTTTTGAGGTAGGGTCTCACTCTGGTCCAGGCTGACCTGGAATTCACTATGTAGTCTCATGGTGGCTTCGAACTCAAGGCAGTCCTCCTACCTCTGCCTCCTGAGTGCTGGGGTTAAAGGCATGCGCCACCACGCCTGGCTCTGAGAGGAACTTTTTTAAAAAAAATTTATTTATTTATTTATTTATTGATTTATTTATGTATTTATTTATTTGAGACAGACAGAGAAAGAGGCAGAGAGAGAGAGAGAAAATATGGGTGCATCAGAGCCTCCAGCCACTGCAAACAAACCCCAGATGCATGCACCACCTTGTGCCATCTGGCTTACGTGGGTACTGGGGAATCGAGCCTCGAACCAGGGTCCTTTGGCTTCACAGGCAAGCACTTAACCACTAAGCCATCTCTCCAGCCCAAGATGAACTTTTTAATAGGCACAGTTATGGATGAGGGATATCTATTGAGGTTTACAGGGGAAGTTTCATAATGGCATAAGAAGCTGGCCCCCTCTTAAAGGACCAAGCATAGAAAGAGAAGTCCCAAGCCAAAAACCCCAAAAGCCACACCACACAGCACACTTTTGGAACTTCAGGCAGAACTTAGGCACTTTGTATTCCTTTAGACTGGAATTCTCATCCACCACCACACCTTAGGGCTGAAACCCAGGATCTGCTCAATTAAACCTCCTCCAGCAAGGTAGCTGGAAATCTAAGAAGATTTAATAAACTCCTGAATCTATTGGGGGGGGGGTCATCTATTTAAGCTACCCCAACTGTAAGCAAAGTTTATAGTCTTTTTTTGAAGTTTGAAAAAAAATTTCTTTTTGGTCAGGACATGGCTTAGCGGTTCAGGTGCTTGCCTGTGAAGCCTAAGGACCCATATTCCACTCTCCAGGTCCCATGTAAGCCAGACACACAAAGTGATGCAAGTACACAAGGTCATACATGCTCACAAGGGGGTGCATGCATCTGGAGCTTGATTGTAGTGGCTGAGGCCCTGGCATGCACATTCTCTTTCACTCACTGTCTCGCATAAAAGGACTTAAGAGGATGGTATTTTACATATGTAAATAGAACAGATTAATGGGGGTGGAAAGGACTAAGTGAGGTCAGATTGAGTAAATGAAAGGTATGGGGAGAGCTAATCAAAATCTAAGAGGGTATGAATAAGTCATATGGAAACCTACTTTTTTTGGACAGTGCTACACCCAGAATTAATAGATTGTTATTTTCAGTACCAGGGATGGGATACCTTCCAGTGAGTTGTTGGCCAGGGAGGTCCCTTATGCCCCCAAAACATTATAGGCCATTGCCGAGGCCCTTGATTTCCCACCAGGAATAGATGGTAAGACCTTATTGCTGAAGACTCCACATACTTGGGCTGCAAGGTCACTGAGAAATCCTGTTGGAGCTGAGCTGAAAACCTCCTCCGTGTACACCAGCTGACAGAAAGCTGGAAAAAGCTATGTTGCATGCAGTTTCATGGAAAAGAGAGAAATCACCAGTGGAGGGCTGGAAAGATGGCTTAGTGGTTAAGGTACTTTCCTGCAAAGCCAAAGGACCCAGGCTTGATTCCCTAGGACCCATGTAAGCCAGGTGCAGAAAGTGGTACATACATCTGGAGTTCATGTGCAGTGGCTAGAGGCTCTGGTATACCCATTCTTTTTCTCTATCTGCCTCTCATTTCTCTCTTCCCCTCTTTTAAATAAATAAACAACATAAGCATATTTAAAAAAAGACAGAAATCACCAGTAGAGATAAACAACAGTGGACACTGGAAGCCTTAAATTTGGTCAGCCAGGCCAAATGAGCCAACGGGTGCAATAGTGGCATGTCTTACGTGGGAAATAACTGCTTTCTAATTGGACTGGAGGCCTACTCCATGGGAGAGAATACATACCTGGTACTAAATACCTATGATGGGAGCAGGCCGTGGTGGCACATGCCTTTAATCCCAGCCCTCAGGCAGAGGTAGGAGGATCACCATGAGTTTGAGGCCACCCTGAGACTGCATAGTGAATTCCAGGTCAGCCTGAGCTAGAGTAAAACCCTACCTCGAAAAACAAAAACAAAACAAAACAAAACAAAACAAAACAAAACCCTATGATGGGGGAGGTCATAAGCCCTAGGGGTGTAACATCTGCTGGTGTTTGGCTGAATATATATACTGTGCTCACCAAACTGTCTGGTAAGCACTTCTCTCAATTTTCATACCCATGTATTAATGCTACTCTCACTTTTGGTTAGAGAAGCTTCTCTGTTCAGATGGTAGTGACCTTGGGATGACTCAGAAGGCATCATGGTGCTGAGAAGTGACAGAGAAGTGCTCAGCACTGAAACATCTCTCTCACATCTTCCAAGGCTCAGGGTCCATTGAGGAAGAGGTGGTGGAAAGACTATAAGAGCCAAAGGATGCACAATGCACTCTTCTAAGCACAAAATGGCCTGGATATTAATGACCTCACAGTGCTTTACACTGCTCACTCAAGACCCTTATAATAGGTGGAAAAGATGATGACATCAAAATAAAAGTGAGACTGATTGAGAGGGGAAAGGGATATGATGGAGAATGGAATTGCAAAGGGAAAGTGGGAAATACCATGGTTTATTGTCTGTAATTATGGAAGTTGTCAATGAAAAAAAGAAAAATATTTTATTTATTCATTTGCAAGCAAAGAGAGAAGAGAGACACAGAGAGAGGATGGGCGTGCCAGGGCATCTAGCCACTACAAATGAATGCCAGATGCATGCGCCACCCTGTGCCTCTGGATTTATGTGGGCACGGGGGAATCAAATCCAGGTTGTCAGACTCTGCAGGCAAATGCCCTAACTGCTGAGCAATCTCTCCAGCTCCATGGTCTTTTTGAGATTCCCAGAAAAGTTCAGGTTTACATCTGAGAAAGAAGTAAGGCCATACTCAGAGTCATGTATGCTTAGGTCTTAAGCATGATATCCATTGCTATTTGAACTTTTTTTTTTTTTGGAAATAGGGTCTCACTCTTACCCAGGCTGACCTGGAATTCACTATGTAATCTCAACAGCCTTGAACTCACAGCAATCCTCCCACCTCAGTCTTCCAAGTGCTGGAATTAAAGGCGTGTGCCACTATGCCCAGCTGCTATTTTAGCATTCTCATTTGGAAGATCTTTATATATAAATGGAATATTATCTCTACGTAGGTGCCTTCACAGCAAATGTTAATTGTGCTGGAACTCTTGACTTTTAGCTGGCAAGAGATTTTAAACAGACTCCCTTCCCATGTTCCCTGTCTTTTCTATGTTTTCGAGGTAAGGTTTTGCTCTAGGCCAGGCTGGCCTTGAACTCATGGCAATCCTCCTACCTTGGTTGGGATTAAAGGTATACACCACCATACCTGGCTTTTCCCCCTTTATTTTCTATCCTGTCTCATACCTACATTTTTGCCCAGCATCTGTCTATCTCCTGGGCAGGGGCTATGAGTGTGGTCTCCCTGGGAGCTACTTGGAGCCACTGTGGGTGTGGGTGAGGCAAAGACTGGTAGATTCCTGTCCATGTTACTATTGTAAATTTTATGTTAACAAAAAAGAAGGCTGGAGGTGTAGTTCCATGGTGGAGAATGCACTTTCCTGGGTTCATCTGAGATGACTAGTCATGCTTTCTTTTTTCAGGCTCATCCTGGCAGCCAACAGAGATGAATTCTATCACAGACCATCCAAATTAGCAGATTTCTGGGGGAACAACAATGAGATCCTCAGTGGTAAGCCTTTCTTCCTACCTGATAGAGAGTCATTGAGCATGGCCCCACCAGTCCCTAGGGTTACATGAAAGCACAAGTCCTAGAAAGAGGGTAGCAATGACCCAGATTCCAAGTGTAAATGCTGAGTGTGGGAATGGAAAGGGCATAGATCGGCTTCAAGGGTTGAAGTCAGTGTTGGCCAGCCCCAACCAACATCAGACATCCTTTTTTTTTGTTGTTCATTTTTTAAAATTTATTTATTTGAGAGTGACAGAGAGAGAGAGAAAGAGGCAGATAGATAGATAGAGAATGGGTGCGCCAGGGCTTCCAGCCACTGGAAACCAACTCCAGATGCGTGCACCTCCCTTGTGCATCTGGCTAACGTGGGTCCTGGGGAATCAAGCCTCAAACTGGAGTCCTTAGGCTTCACAGGCAAGCGCTTAACCGCTAAGCCATCTCTCTAGTCCCAACATCAGGCATGTCTTGTAACTATCCACTCTGCATGTCCATATGGCCTCTCATGATATGGAGCCCTGGAAGAAATGGTCAGCCTGCATGGAGGGGCCACATTGTTTAGTCACTGTGAAGCATTCTTACTGTGTGTGTCCATGTGTGTTTTCATATCTACATTCCTGTTCCTACCTACGCATCCCTCACTCCACAGATAGTGGGCCGAGTTAGAAGACTGAAGGCTTGTTTGGAGTGCAGTCCTGGAAATATTGTCATTGAATTTTGTACTATAAACTTATTTTTATTTGCTTTTATCCAGGGCCTTGCACTTGCTAGGCACTAAGGGCTTCTTAAGATCTGTTAGGGGAGTGAAGAGTCAGCCCCACATGAGCTAATTAATTTTCATCAGTGCTTATCCAGTGTCCTAGGAGTTACTGTTCTTCTACTCTGGCTTCTAGGAATAGGCAACACTCCCTGCCCTGGATAAAGGCTGTTCTCTATGATCCTTCTATGTGGTTCTGTCCCTTATGTCATATATGCACTGATTCAGTTGATCTCTAGACGCGTTTCTCTCCTCTCTGCTCTTCTGCCCCTACACTCTGGCCACTTTGATTTCCTTGAGTCCTCAGCTCCTGTCCTAAGCTCAGAGAGTCTGCTGACCTCCAGCTGGATCCCTACTCCTGCTGGGTTTTGAGGACTATCTAACAATCTAATCTAATAATCATGGGATCCTTTTCATTTGCTTTCAGATCATGTATGTATGTATGTATGTATGTACGTACGTATGTTTGTTTGTTCTGGCTTTTTTTTTTTTTTTTTTTTTTGAGGTCTCTGCCTCCTGAGTGCTGGGATTAAAGGCATGCGCCACCATGCCTGGCTTTATTCTGGCTTTTTAAGACAGGGTCTAAGATAGTCCAGGTCAGCATTAACTCACTATGTAGCTGGGGCTGGTCTTAAACTGGTGACTCTTCTTCCTCCCTCCATCTTGCAGCTGCTGAGATTATAGGCGCCTGACTTTTTGTTTGTTTACTGGCTTGTTTGCTTTTTTTTTTTTTGGTTTCTTTCCAGGTAGGGTCTTGCTCTCGCCCATGTTGACTTGGAATTCACTATGTAGCCTCAGGCTAGCCTTGAACTCACAGTGATCCTCCTATCTTAGCCTCCCAAGTATTGAGATTAAAGGTGTGCTTTAACCTGGTTTCCATCTTGTTTTATGTAGGTATTGGGGAATCAAATCCAGGCCATCAGGCTTTGCAAGCAAGTGCTTTTAAACACTGTGCCCCATTGGTTTTTTTGTTTTGTTTATTTATTTATTTTTCTTCTTTTTATCTTTTTGGGACAGTCTCACTATGTATTCTGGCTGGCCTAGAATTTGTTATGTAGACCAGGCTGGCTTCAGATTTGTGACAGTCTTCCTGCCTCTGCCTCTCAAATACTGGGATTATATGCGTGATCCAATAGGTCCATCTTGGATTCTTTTTTTCCCCAGGTAGAGTCTCACTCTCTACCCCAGGCTGACCTGGAGTTCACTATGTAGTCTCAGGGTGGCCTTGAACTCACAGCAATCCATCTATGTCTGCCTCCTGAGTGCTGGGATTAAAGGCATGTGCCACCATGCCTGGTTTATCTTTTTATTTTTTTTATTTTTTATTTTTCCTAGCCCAGACTGACCTGGAACTCATACTGTAGCCTAGGCTGGCTTGAACTCATGGCAATCCTCCCATCTCAGCCTTCCCAAGTCCTGGGATTGTAGGTGTGAGCCATCATGTCCAACTCAAGATCCTTTATCTTAAAACTAATGTTTTCATACATTTTAATTTTTGGTTGTTTTATGTGGGAGAGAAAAATTTGGACTTTGTTGGTTGGCCAGATAGTGAAGTCCCTTCATTTTTAAATTATTGATGTGTAGGATTTCCTTATGTATTCTGGATGCGAGTCATTTATGAATAAATGGACTGCCTACTCATTTTCTTAATATCTTTTGGTTGCAACATTTTATTTTAACCAAATACAGTTTATTTTATTTACTTATTTATTTGAGAGGGAGAGAGAGAAAGGCAGATAGAGAGAATAGGCATGCCAGGACCTCCAACCACTGCAAACGAACTCCAAATGCATAAGCTACTTTGTGCATCTGGCTTTATGTGGGTCCTAGGGAATTGAAACTGGGTCCTTTGGCTTTCATGCAAGTGCCTTGACCACTAAGCCCCAAATATATAGTTTATTTTTTTTGTTATCTATTCTTTCTGTACCTTGCTTGAAGACTATGCCTTCTCTCAGGTCATAATGATACTTTTTTCTGTTGAAGCCTTTGAGGAGGGGGTCTATACTGTGATCTGTAATTTACCTCATATTAATATGTTTGTGTGTGTGCACGTGCATATTCATTTGTGTGGGTGTGGCCATGTGCATGCCACTGATCATCTGTGAAGGTCAGAGTACAACTTTGGGTGTCAGTCCTCACTTCCACCTTGTTTGAAGAAGGTCTCCTGTTTTGTTGTTGCTCACCAGGCTAGCTGGCCTGAGAGTTTCCTGGTAATTCTACTTTCTCCACCTCCCTTCTTGTCCTGTGCTTTCTGGAGTTAATAGTGTTCTAGCACCTGACTTTTTTTTTTTTTTTTTTTTTTTTTTTTTTGGTTTTTCGAGATAGGGTCTCAGTCTAGCTCAGGCTGACTTGGAATTTACTATATAGTCTCAGGGTGGCCTTGAACTCATGGTGATCCTCCTACCTCTGCCTCCCAAGTGCTGAGACTACAGGCATGCACCACCACGCCTGGCTGCATCTGACTTTGTACATGTGTGCTGGGGATCCAAAATCCATCTTTCTGCTTTCATGGCAAGTGCTTTATCCACTGAGCCTTCTTCCTGACACCCTCAAATTAATTTTTGTGCATAGTGTAAGGTAAGGGTTGAGATTTATTCCTTTGTGCCCACCTATTTCTCTAGTTCTAACATCATTTATTAAACTAATATTATTTTACCTGTTGTGTTACTATAGCAACTTAGTTGTAAAGCAGTTGAATACACATGCTTGGATCTATTCTGGACATTTTTGTGTCCCTTTCATCTGTGTGTATCTTGATATCAACTCCTTAGTCTCAGTTACTGTCTTTTTTTTTTAAGGTTAGAGAGACTTTATTAGACTAAGAGAAGGAAAAGGAAGTACAGAGAGCTCCTTCCATGAAGGAGACAGGAAAGAAAAGAAAAGAAAAGAAAAGAAAAGAAAGAAAAGAAAGCAAAACCAAATTAGTCCTCAGGATGTAGCTTAGTTGGTAGGCTGTTTACCTCGCATATATGAAGCCCTGGGTTTGATCCCAAGCACCAGTCAAGCCAGGCATAGTGGTGCATGCCTGTAATCTCAATGTATAGGAGGTAGAAGCAGGAGGACCAGGAGTTCAAGATCTTCTTTTGCTATCTACCAATTTCTAGGGAAGTCTGAGCTACATCAGACTCTGCCTCAAAACAGTAAACAGGGCAGAGAGATGGCTTAGCAGTTAATGAACTTGCCTGTGAAACCTAAGGACCCAGGTTCAATTCCCCAGTAGCCATGTAAGCCAGATGCACAAGGGGTGCGTGTGTCTGGAATTTGTTTGCAGTGGCTGGAGGCCCTGGCATGCCCATTCCTTTTCTCTCTAGCTGCCTTTTTCTCTTTCTCTCTCCCTTAAAGAAATAATAAGTAGGGCTGGAGAGATGGCTTAGCAGTTAAGGCGTTTGCCTACAAAGCCAAAGGTTCCTGGTTCAACTCTCCAGAACGCACATAAGCCAGATGCACAAGGGGCCGCATGCATCTGGAGTTTGTTTGCAGTGGCTGGAGGCCCTGGCGTGCCCATTCTCTCTCTCTCTCCCTCAAATAAATAAATAAAATACTAAAAACAGAAATAATAAATATTTAAAAAAACAGCAAATAAATCGAAACAAATAATAAATGAATGTTATAGTTTGAACATCCATTTACTTACTAGTTCTACTATGTTGTTTTTGGGGTATTTTTGAGCTTTCTTATTACATAATCCTGCTGGCTACAAATAAAAGAGTTTTGCTTCCTTTTCTATCATTGCATCTTTTATTTATTTTTCTGCTAGAATTAATTTTTATATAAATTTCCCTTTGAATAACAGCATTGTTTTTGCCTCTAGACTATGATGACCTTGTAGTCTAGCAAGGCCCCACCTGTAGTCTGGGAGTGATAGGGTCTGTCTCCCTCTTTCTCTCTTCCTCTCCTTCTCTCTACTAAGCAACACCTCCAAGCTCCTCTCTTATGGCTTATGGAGCCTGTCTAACATAGTATAGGGCATGGTGGCCAGCAGCATTGATTACACTGGCCCAAGCATCAAATATGTTTCACAGAAATGAAATTCCCAAGTTTCAGGACCCCCTGTCAGGATGGATGTGTTTGGTGGCTGTGTGTGTTGTCCTGTGAGGCAAAACTTCTCTTGCTGTACCTTGTAAACTCTAGTGATTGCCTCTCCATGAAGAATTGGAACCCCTCCCCTACAGCCAGGGCTTCTGGGCCAGGCTATATGATTGAGGAGGGAAAATGACGTAGGATAGAACAGAGGACTGGAATGATGCACATCATGGTGAATGTACTGGTGATAACCTTGTCATTGGTTGTAGGGCTCGACATGGAAGAAGGCAAGGAAGGAGGCACATGGCTGGGCATCAGCACACGTGGGAAGCTTGGGGCGCTCACCAACTACCTACAGCCCCAGCAGGACAAGGATGCCCGTGGCAGAGGTATGGTGGTGTGGCTGTCCTAGGTGAGGTAGGACCTAGGGTGAGATTGGGGAGAGGTGGGGCAGGGATAGGGAAAGGGAGGAAGGCATCCTTCCAGTCTTCTGTTGCTATATCTCATCCTTTCCATGTGTCCCCCACATGGCAGAGACTGAAAGAAAGCTAGAGAGAAAATGGGTCTGGCATCATCATGAGAGCGAGCCCCACACTCCAAGCTTGCTACTTCTCAGAGAGTCACTCCTGGCAGCTGGGTCATCAACCCCTAACTGGATTTTCATTGCCCTTCATGCTGGGTTTCCATATAGACACAGTGGAGTAACTTTTATTTATTTACTTACTTTACCATATTGGGGATTGAACTCAGGGCATCAGGCAGGCTAGACAAGGGTTGGACTTCTGAGCATGTCTCCTACCCAGAAAATATCTTTGAAGCCATTCTCTGTGGTGGTCCAGTCAGTTAAGAAGTAGCTGAATCCAGATGCTGCAGGTCCTTCCTGTGTCCTCAAAGACCATACTCCAGTCTTTCCAGGGACAGGGGCTCATCCCTGCTGCCTTGGCCATAGATATGTGTTCCCTGCCCACAGGTGAACTTGTAACCCACTTTCTGACCGCTGACATGGACAGCTTGTCCTACCTGAAGAAGGTCTCCGCAGAGGGTCATCTGTACAACGGCTTTAACCTCATAGCAGCTGACCTGAGGTGGGTCTCCTATTTTTTTTTTTTTTTTTTTTTTTTTTTGAGGTGGGTCTCCTTGGAGACCAGGTCTCCAATGCCTCTGCACACAGCCCTCTGATCCAGTTAACTTGATGGCCTTTCCCAGGATGTGCTTGCAGTAGGCTTAGCAAGTGTCCAAAGACCTAGCCTACTGACTGAGGATTAAGGAGGGAGCAAAACCCAGGGCTTCTTGGAACAGTTAAGGCTGCTGGCTCCCTGCATCAAGAGAGCTACAGTGGAGAGTTGGCAGTGTTGGAACTGTGAAGAGCAGTGTGTGTCCGGTGGTCTCAACTGAGTGTCTCCCCCTCCCATAGAGGGGTACTCTGTAACAGTTTTCAGCACTCCTGACCAAGTGCTTAGTTCCCAAGTGACTCTCATTGGAGATGTGGCCACAGGAACTACAGAAGTTTTGTATGCTTGGGCTGTCAAAGAATTAAATATCCTTCCTTCCCTTTTGCACTCCTCCACTTCTCTATCCTTCCCTTTCCAATGCTCAGAAGGGAATGCTGTTAGCCTAGGGGCTTCCTCCCCAGAGAGGACATTAGCGCCTTTCTCTTAGCCCATGCCCATATGTCTATTTCCACAAGTCCATGGGTCTCTGGGCCTATCAGCCCCAGGTCCAGTATGCCTTGAGCATCCACTGCACTGTGAGGCATGTTCTGTGCCACTCTTGTATCACATGGATTGATTCATTCACTGTGGAAGCTGAGTGAGATACAGTGGTCCATAGGAGGAAGGCCCAGAATGGGAGCTGGGGCTAGTGCTTGCTGCCTGAAGGCCTCCTCCCCTTTCACTTTTGGGACTCTTAGAAGCCAAATCCCTCTATTCTCTCTCTCTCTCTTTCTCTCTCTCTCTCTGTGTCTTCCCCAACATGAAGACCACTGTATACTGTCATAGTAGTTTCATATGTGTCGGACCCAGTCCTAGGACACCGGAGCAGTAGCTGTCATGCAGGCAGCCTGTGTGGTCAGTAGAGTAGCTATGTCAAGCAGCTGGAGGACACAACTGTTGTGCTCTGAGTGGATATATGGATGACTTTTGCAGCTGGGCCTCTGGGAATCTGAGCAGCATTACTGGTTTATGGAGTCTGCCGGGTCAGAGCCAGCTACCCTAAATGTAACCCAGAGGGCAGGTGGTGGCTAAAAGAGTGTCCCACAGGTCAGGCTGCTGCTGATAACGATGGCTGAGGCTAAAGAGCAGCAGCTGTCAGAGAGTCAGTGAGCATCCTTCTGGTGGATACCAAAAAAGAAACAATGGCCTGGGCCCGGGACAATGAATGCCCCACTGGGTAAAGTGCTTGCTGTGCAAGCATGAAGACTTGAGATCAGATCCCCAGCACCCATGTAAAATGCCGGGGATGGTAACAAATGCCTGTAATCCCAGTGCTAGTGAGACTGACACAGAAGATTCCCAGAGTCTGCTGGGTAGCTTTTTTAGCCAAATCAAACTGGTGAGCTCTAGGTTCAGTGAGATCCCTGTCAATAAGTAAGGTGGGGAGCAACTGAAGAAGACACCCAACTGGGCTCCACATGCATGTGTGCACACCACACACATACATACACATGCAAAAAAAGACTAGAGGGGAAAGAGAGTTGTCCTGGTTACAGATGCCCCTGGATCCAAGCTCTGCCTTTATCTAGCCTGTGACAATACTGGCAGGGGCCCTAACATTGGCACACATTTTCACAGGTCCTTGCACAATGCCCTTCAAAAATGCTTTATGGCTGGACATGGTGGCGCACGCCTTTAATCCCAGCACTCAGGAGGCAGAGGTAGGAGGATTGCCATGAGTTCAAGGCCACCTTGAGACTACAGAGTGATTTCTAGGTCAGCTTGAGCTAGAGTGAGACCCTATCTCAAAAAAGGAAAAAAAAAAAAAAGCTTTTTGGTCGCCAGGCATGGTGGAATACACCTTTAATCCCAGCACTGGGGAGGCAGAGGTAGGAGGATCACTGTGAGTTTGAGGCCAGCCTGAGACTACGTAGTGAGTTCCAAGTCAGCCTGGGCTAGAGTGAGACCCTACCTCTCAAAAACAAACAAAAATGCTTTTTGCCCACAAGCAAAATCTCCAAAATCATTAGCTAAAAGTTTAAGGGCTGGTGTAAGGAAGAATGTGAAAGGTATGTGAACTAGGGCCTAGGGGTTGGATAGTAGCACAGAGGGTCTCCCCAGTTCCTAAAGCCACCCCTTTCTTTTTATCCATTCTGAAAGCACAGATCTCCTTGCCTGGTATCTGGCCTTGGAAGGTGTCTCACAGAGCACAGAGACAGTTTTAAAAATAGATATTGCAAGTTCCAACTGGTATTGAATTGGGACAGCTTTAGCAATAGGGTGTTTTGAAGGATTATAAAATGTCTACTCAGCATATGAAAATAGGAAAAAACGGTTTTTGTCATTTTGTTCAGAAGCCTACCCCGAGGCTACCTGCCAGAAGCTCTTAGAGATATATTGTGGAAATGGGAGCTGTGGCCCTCCAGAAGGGGCTGGCATGGGCATTGCCAGCTCTGCCATTCTCACTGTATTCACGGCCATCCCATGGGCCTTCAGGAAGGCAGGAAGGACTTCCATGTGTTGCTTCTTCCCTACTGACGGTCCCAAATAGCGAGCCAGGAATGTGTCTGTGAGGCTGGATGGCCTGGTACCTCCATGGCTTAGCCTTTTAGGCTCTTGGCCTGGCTAAAGTGAGCCATTGTCCTTGTACTGGTCACTAACCTGGGCTCAGGGAAGAGGACTATGAAATCATAGGGTAACACTAGGAGCAGGGTGCCCGTGGCTTTCATTTGACCTTCTGTGGCTTCTGGCTTCCATCTGCAGCACAGCAAAAGGAGACATTGTTTGCTACTATGGAAACCGAGGGGAGTCTGAGCCCATCATCCTGACACCAGGTGAGCCTGCTTTGGCAACCAGACATGGTGGGGGTCTGCTTGTTTGCCAGGGGCACTGTGCTTTTCAGCGACCAATCTCTTGTTACATTACTCTCCTGGAATGATACTGTTAGCTGTTTGTATACCTTAGATGGTCTGTATGGGACTATTGCCTGGACCTGCAAACAAGAGCGCCCCCTACCCTCTGTGCCCTTTCCCCTTGGCTTTTCCTGGAGAGGGAATGCTAACCTTTGACTCCTGCCTTAGGCCCATACTCCAGATGGCAAGTATCAAGGCCACCTCACAGCCCTATCTCTGCCTGACCATTCTCAGTTACCATCTGGAGTCTTCTGCAGGCTATTCACATACACACACCACTCCAGCCCCTCTTACATGCACATCTCCTACATCCAGTGTCCATGCCTGGTCCATAGCTCTGACACCAGAAACCACTCTACTCTGATCCCCCTTCTCTCACTACTATGCCCAGGTATGTGCCTTCTGAAGCTGGACACTGCTCTCCCCTCTTTCCTCAGGTGTTGTGATTTACTGGAAACCTCCTCTGCCAGTCCTGACCTTCAGTTTGGGCAGAAAGTGTCTCACATTGATTGCCCCATCTGAAGGGAAGTCTATCTCTTGTCCCAGGTCTGGTTCCAGGACTGAGCAGGCCCCCCTGAGAAGTAGCACGAATGGAGTCTAACCCAGCACAGGATGAACTAACCTCCTGGGACCAGAGTCTGGGCTTAGCCTGCCTGTGGGCCACTCCTTGCTATTGGCATCTCAGGTCCTTGCATCTGAGTCATTGGCCCATACCTCCCAGTGGAGACAGTTAGTGTTCTGTGTAGCACCCTCATCCTATTTCTGTGTGACAGTGCTCCTTTGCGTGCAGTTCCTGCATCTTCAAGACACTGGGACGTATTTAGTAGTTGGCACCAGTCTTGAAGTGAGATTTCAGGACACAGGTCACTCCTTCCTACTGATGGCCAGTGCTGAACCCGAAATGTTGTGTGTCCCAGGCAGGGCACAAGGAAAGTGGGGAGCTGATCTCTAGGATAGCTGAGTGACCCTACCCTACCTGTCTCTCAGGCTGCTAGATCTCAAGGGCTAATAGTGGGATTTATAGTCTCAGCTTCCTTCATACTAATACTCACACTCACACTGGTTGACACCTTGACTGGCTTCTGGCTTCCCATGGTTGTTCAGGGATGTTTCTGACATAGATGAGCAAGAATGCTCTTCAGAGTGCCCCCTTCTGGCCAATGTTCTGGGCCTGTGGGATCCTAGAGGAGGCAGCCCCACACACCTGAAAGGTGGCTTTTATGCCACCCATTAGCTAACCTGCACAAGCCTACTGGTGTTTTCCTCATGTGAGGCTCTGCCATCTGTGGGGACACTCCTGAGCTGCACCAGAACTCTGGCTGCCCTAAGAGATACTGGTCCTTCATTTCTTTCGACCCCCCCTCCTTTTTCTGCCCCCCAAGGTAGGGTCTCGCTCTAGCCCAGGCTGACCTGGAATTTACTATGTAGTCTCAGGGTGGCCTCAAACTCACGGCAGTCCTCCTCCTTCTGCCTCCTGAGTGCTGGGGCTAAAAGTGTGTGCCACCTCGCCAGCCTTGTTCTTGATTTTTCAAGGACTTCAGTTACATTATTAAGTTATTTGAGGAGGCACAGGGGAAAGCTAGATGTGAGATCAGCAGTGGTTGGCCCAATGAAGAAAAGAGGCAGTGCTGGTAGGACACACACCAGAACCTGCAGAGGAAAAAAGCAAGTGGGGTCAGAGCTAGCATGAGAGGGGCAGACCTGAAATTCCCACTGGCTGGTCCAAAAGAACACAGCAGAGATCAAGAACTGGCACATGAGAGAGGCCAGACCTAAGATTCCCACTCATAGGTCCACAGAGGGATAATAGCAAGAGAAGCCAGAAATCTCCAATGGCAGGTCTATGGGAATGCATGAGGTATCAGAACCAACAGGGGAAGCCAGACCTGAAATCACCAAACAATTAACTTCTTTCTCTCTCCCTTCCTTCCTTCCTTCCTTTCTTTCTTTTTTTGGTAGGGTCTCACTGTAGCCCAAGCTGACCTGGAATTCACTCTTCACTCTGTAGTCTCAGAGTGGCCTTGAACTCACAGCGATCCTCCTAACTCTGCCTTCTGGGATTAAAGGCATGTGCCACCATGCCCAGTACAATTAATTTCTTAAGTGCTAATCATTTTAAGGAGTAAAAGAACATTACTAGCACTGTGTGTATTAATGTATTAGTTATTGTGGATATGAATGGGGAAAAAAGTAAAAATATAGTTAGTCTAGTGATTAGTATAGGGATGAAAGAAAGAAAAGAAAATATAAACTGGGCATGGTGGCTTACACCTATAATCCCAGCTGAGGTAGGAGGACTGCTGTGAGTTAGAGGCAGTTTGGGAAACTGAGTTCCTGGTCATTCTAGGGTGCAGTGAGACAGATGGGAAATAGGAGGGGCTGGAGAGATTGCTCAGTGGTTAAAGGTGCTTGCTTAAAAAGTCTGATGGCCCAGGTTCAGTTCCTCAGTACCCATGTAAAGCCAAGTGCACAAAGTGACATATGCATCTGGAGTTTGTTTGCAGTGACAAGAGGCCCTGGTGTGCCCATTCTTATTCTCTCTGTCCTTGCAAAGAAGAAAGGAGGTAAAGGAGGAACGAACTAAGCTAGGCATGGTGACTCATGCCTTTAGATCCGGCACTGAGGAGGCTGAGGTAGGAGGATCTCCATAAATTCAAGGCCAGCCTGGGGCTAGAATGAGAACCTGCCTGGGGTGTGTGGGGGGAACTAAAGGGGTCAGAAGTGGTGAAGATGAAGGAATTTTGGGGAAAGGTAAACTGAAGAGAAAGAGGTAAAGATATGCTATCAAATAACATAGAATAGCTGGGAATGGTGGCGCAAGCCATTAATCCCAGAATTTGGGAGGCAGAGGTAGGAGGATTGCTATGAGTTTGAGGCTACCCTGACACTGACTACACAGTGAATTCCTGGTCAGCCTTAGCTAGAGCAAGACCCTACCTTGAACCCCCCCCCAAAAAAAAGATAATAATGGCATAGAGTAGTCCTGTATTTTAAATGGCTGAGGAGCAGAGGCTGTGTACCAGCCCATATTATGTTGTGTGGAAGAGGAAAACAGAAGAGAGAGTAGAGAAAGAGAAAGATAAGGCAAGATCAGAGTGGTATGGAGTTGACCTGTTAAAATAACAGTGGATATTCAACAAAAATGGAATAGATATAAAGGGAGAAAGAGCAGGGTGGAGATATAGGCTAGCAAACGACTGACCTGATTATTGGCTCTTGTCTGGAATCTCTTGTGTTCTTTATTGGCTTCTGAAATTCTTCCTTTTTAAGTCTTTCGATGGTTGGTTTACAGATACTGTCCAGGTCTTTGGGCCGTGCTGCACAGGTTGTCTTAGATCTAGTCACACCTCTGTAGTTCCTTCTGTGGTTGTTAATGCCTCCCCCCAAACATACACTGTGCAGCTCTTGCCAATGTTTTGTTTTGTTTTGTTTTGTTTTGATTTGATTTGATTTTCAAGGTAGGGTCTCACTTTAGCCTAGGTTGACCTGAAATTCACATTCACTATGTATTCTCAGGATGGCCTAGAATTTTAGGTGCTCCTCCTACCTCTGCCTCCTGAGTGCTGGGATTAAAGGCATGCGCCACCATGCCTGGCTGATGTTTCTTTTCTTTTTAATTATTTTTATTTATTTATTTGAAAGAGGCAGAAAGAGAGAGAGAATGGGCACACCAGGACCTCCAGCCGCTGCAGACAAACTCCAAGCACATGTGCCGCCTTGTGAATCTGGCTTACATGGTTTCTGTCTGGAGAATCAAACCTGGGTCCTTTGGCTTTGCCACTATACCCAGCCAGAATTCTTTTTAAAAATGACATCTTACAGCCGGGTGTGGTGGTACATGCCTTTAATCCCTAGCACTTGTGAGGCAGTAGGTAGGAGGGTTGCGCATGAGTTTCTAGGGCCACCCTGAGACGACATAGTGAATTCAGCAGCCTGGGCTAGCGTGAGAACTCTTACCTGGCTACTTGGGATTTAGAGAGTCAAATATGGGTCCTTAGGCTTTGCAGACAAGTGCCTTAACCACTAAGCCATGTCTCTAGCCCCTGACTAATTTAAAAACATACATATTTGCAAAAAGAGAGAGAAAGAATAGGCATGCTATGGTGTTGTGTCACTGCAAACAAGCTCCAGATGCATGCACCACCTTGTGCATCTGGCTTTATGTGGGTACTGGGGAAAGGAACACAGGCCATCAGGCTTTGCAAGCAAGTGCCTTAACTGCTGGTCCATCTCTCCAGCCCTCGAGTTAATTTTTTCATAGTGTTAGGTCAGGTCCTGCTCCTTTTTGTTTTTTTTTTTCCTCAATTTTTATTAATATTTTCCATGATTATAAAAAATATCCCATGGTAGTACCCTCCCCCCCCCACTTTCCCTTTGAAATTCCATTCTCCATCATATCCCCTCCCCATCTCAATCTTTCTACTTACATATATACAATACCAACCTAATAAATGCCCTCCTCCCTTTCTTTCTCTTCCCTTTCTATCTCCTTTTTAACTTACTGGCCTCTGCTACTGAGTTTTTTCCTTCTTGCACAGAAGCTCAATCCTCTGCCTTTTTGTTTTTTTTTCATGGCTGAGTCTCTAGCCGAAGCTCACCTGGAATTCATTCTGTAGCCCCAGGCTGGTTTTGAACTCAGAGCAGTCCTCTGACCTCAGCCTCCTGAGTACTAGGATTAAAGGTGTCTACCACCATACCCAGCTTCAGCTCCTTTCTTTGTCTATGGCTACCCATTTTCCCAGCAGCACTATTGAATAGTCTTCCAAGCTGCTCCAGAAGGAGAAAGCACAGGGACTTAAAACGGGCAGCATCACTATGTGGGCTTCAGAAAAGCCAGAATGGTCTTCTTTGGACTCAGCTGGAGCTATGTCAGAGTAAAGTTTCTCTAGTGCCTTGTTTGGGATGCTTGACTACAAGCCCCTGCGACTTGTGCCTCTGAAGAAAGTGCTCCAATAGGCCTGTCTACCTAAGTCTGTATGCCTTACTTTCATGACATGAAAAATACTTCTTCTTTTGGTCATATACCCTTGTTGCCACTCTGTAACTTAACCCATTTTGAGAAAGTACAGTTGAGAGTTCTTTTTTCTAATTTTTAATTTTAATTTTAATTTATTTATTAGGGATAGAGAGAATGAGAGAAAGAGAGAGAATGGGCATGCCAGGGCCTTTAGGGACTGCAAACAAACTCCAGATGCATGTGCTATCTTGTGCATCTGGCTTATGTGGGGCCTGAATTATCGAACCTGGATCCTTAGGCTTTGCAGACAAACCCTTAACCAGTAAGCCATCTCTCCAGTCCCAGTTGAGAGTTTCTACATGGAAGGCCTTTGCTCCCCCATCTTGGGGTCCAGTTAGTACATGGAGGTGGGCAGTACTCTACTTGGGCCCTGTGATGCCCAACTGGCTGGGTTCTCTTAACTGGGTACTCTCTTGGTCTTGAATTGATAGTTGTCGCACATCTTTGCTTTAAAAGGGATGCCCACTGGGATTTATGTTGTTTATCCTATGTTCAACTGCCCATCTAGGCTCCTAGTCATCTGTACCTTGTGGTCTCCTGCAGGTATATCCCTCTAATACATTGAATTCTCCATTTGTTTTGTGCACACCTGCCAGGAATGATTATAGAAAAAGTACTGGAGTTTGGGGGCAGTTTGGCCTCAATCTGGCCCAGTTCACTGTCTCTTGTCTCCTGGCACCTTGCCTTATGCCAGGTGATCAGATGAGAGGGTAGGTGGATGTTTACCCTGAAACTTTGCAGGGACCTATGGTCTAAGCAACGCACTGCTGGAGACACCCTGGAGGAAGCTGTGCTTTGGCAAGCGGCTCTTCATGGAGGCAGTGGAACGGAGCCAGGCACTCTCCAAGGATGCCCTTGTTGCCCAGCTTCTGGATGTGCTCAACAATGAAGAGGCGTAAGTGGATAGGTCCCTTTGAAATGGCCAGTCAGGGGAGGAAGGCTGTGCTTCTCTCGAGGCCCACGGAGGTGACAGAGCTGGCTCCTCAGCCACAGGGGAGCCTGCCCAGCATGCTGGTCTCCCCTCACTAATACCTGGACCTGCTTCCCGTAGAGATGCAGTCAGGGGTCCTCGATGATGGAAGATAGGACAGCCTTGCACCTGTGCTCTAGGAGGCTTGTTGCTCTCAGAGGTCTGAGAAGACTTTCTTTTGCCCAAGGAAGGGTAGTGGGAGATTCTGGAAGGTTCTAGCAGTTCAGTGACCCTTAGCAGGAAAAGCTAGAGAATACAGCAGAAAGGGTCAGAGCAGATCTGGAGGTTGACATCTTTTCCCATGTATTGTCTCCATTAACTTTAGGGCTAAGCTTTGGGCATGGACATACCTGTCCTTGGGCTGATGGTACCTCCACACTCTTCCATGCCTCCAGGACTTTGACTGAGCCACCTCAGATTCTGGGCAACTGGCCCTTGCCCATCCCAGCAAGTGGTCCTGGTATCTGCCAAGCTGTTCTTCATCCTACCTGTAGCCTCATGTATCTTCCCTTCACCAGCCAGGCTGGATCAGTTTCTGCTCAGATGGCCCAGTGTCCATTCCCACCCTATCCATCCTGCTCACTCTGAAGTCCCTCAGAGGAGTCTCCCTAATACTTCTGTCCCCCACAGGGCCCCTGCTTAACTTCTCTGTCCTCCAAAACCCTGAACAATAACACCCTTCAGTTTAAGCTTCACCCACCCCCTTGGGGGAGCCATGCTGGGCCTTTCACAGCTACAAGTCTACTTGGTCCCCATTACTGTCATGGGTCCTGGCTTTTCTCATAACTATATCCCTGGTTCAAGATTTGCTAACTGGAGCCGGGCATGATGATGCACTCCTTTAATCCCATCACTCAGGAGGCAGAGGTAGGAGGATTGCCATGAGTCTGAAGCCACTCTGATACTACATAGTGAATTCCAAGTCAGTCTGGACCAGAGTGAGACCCTACCAAAAAAAAAAAATTGCTGACTGTTGAGAGTCTCAGTGCTTGAGCAGGCTCCTGTCTGTGGACAGATGCCCACAGGACACCTGTAGAGGAGGCAGGGAATGCATTTATGGGCTCAGTGATAATCATAAGTAGGAGGGTAACAGAGAAAAATGGCAAACAAGCTGGGCATGGTGGTGCTTGCCTTTAATCCCAGCAATCAGGAGGTAGGAGGATTGCTATTCAGGTCATCCTGGGCTAGAGTGAGACCCTACTTTGAAAAACAAACCAAAAAGTGGCAAATAAGCCTTATGGTTCTCCTTCCCTGCTGCTTCTGAAGTCTGGGCCTCCTCAGGAACCAGGAAACTTAGGTTGTTAGCATGGCAGATAGGGCCCCCCAGCTACACAGGGCTATGAACAGGTAGTAAAGAGACCAACAGCTCCCTGGTTCTCTGTTCTTTCAGGCAGCTACCAGACCCAGCCATTGAGGACCAGGGCAGGGAGTACATACAGCCAATACTGAGCAAGTACGCGGCTGTTTGTGTGCGCTGCACCAACTATGGCACCAGGTACCTGGGGCTGGAGCTGCAAGCATGTTCCCTTCCCATTCAGTGCCCCACATTCCATGGACAGGCTCTTTCTCTTGCTGAGTGAGTTCCAGAACTTCTGTTCTATCTGGACTTACCTGCAGAGTAAACAGAGCCTACAGGTAATATCCATGCACACATGGTTACCGTTTCCCATGGGCCCTCTAGGCCCCAGGGGTTTCTGTTGTGTTCCAGGTGGGGCTTCTAGCTACCACTTCTTGGCAAGAGCTTCTATGGAGCCAGACATAACATCATCAGTGCCATGGCTTTTCATGCCTGAATAGCAGCTATGGATTGGTCCTTCTGGACTAGCTGATAGCCTAGGAAGTCAGGAAGAAAGGTGACAGGAAGGAGTTTTCTAGGTCAACAAGTTCTGATCCCCAAGTGGTTGAGAGCTTGACCTCTTGGGGAATAGAGCATGGCCCAAGTGTGTGGAAGCCTAGGATGTTCCTGGCAGGGAGGTGTATGGTCAACCTCAGGACCACCCTGAGAGGAATTGATGAGTGGGATTGTTCCTATAGAGGGAAGGCAGGGTAGGCTAAGGTGTTTTAGAGCAGAGGTGACAGAACTTACCCAGTGTGGGACTGGCCAGGGATCCCAGATGCCCCTCAGTGAAGCCTGTCCTTATCCCCAAGGCTGAGACTGCTGCTTATGCATGACCTATATGAAGCCAGAGCTTAATGCCCAGCATAGGCATTGGGCCTGCCCTTCCTGCCTCAGGTCTGGCCCCCAGCTTTGGCTCTGACAGGCAGGGTTGGGGGCCAAGGGATGCAGGGTGAATGCTATCTTTCAGAACCAACACCATCATTCTCGTGGATGCAGATGGCCATGTAACCTTCATGGAACGCAGCATGCTGGACAAGGACCCCTCCCGCTGGGAGACCAACACCTATGAGTTCACACTACAGAGCTAACCTCAACTGATAGGCATGACCAACAGGTTCCTAGTAGGCTATGCCCCAGGGGCCAGTATGGACAAGAGTCTTCCATGGCCACAGGACCAGAATCGCTGATCTGTATTATTACCCCTCCTTGTTACCATACCCAGCTCAGAGTTTGCCTTTATGCCAGTTGGGAGTGAAGGAGTCTGGCACTAGGTCTGGGACAGGGCTAGCTGTGTAAGTTCACATGTGTGAATGCCCCTGGGCCTGCCCTGCCCATGTGCACATAGGTCACATGTGCACACACGGCTTGGTATTCATGTGCACAGAGTCACACACTTGCACACATGCTTGATCACATGCACATACACGTGTCCAGCAATCAGGGAAGCACCACTTGTCCCTCACAATTCTAGCTAGAAGGTCTTTTCTCTGGTCACATAATAGGAACAGGCTTCTGTTGAAACAGGCCTTTTCTGTCCTCAACATACAGAGGCATAACTGTGTCTTAAGTTCCCCATAGCCAGACCTGTTTGTTGTAGAAGAGTTGATCATGTTTGACACACCTTTAATCCCAGCACTTGGGAGGCCATCCTGAGACTACATAGTAAATTCCAGGTCAGCCTGGACTAGAGTGAGTCCCTACTTCAAAAAACAAACAAACAAAAAACAGAAGCAGAGGGGTTGGTGAGATGGCTCAGTAGTTAAATACTTGCCCCAGCCATTCATATAAAACCAGATTAGCATTTGTAGCAGCAAGAGACCCTGGCATGCTTGCACACACACATACACATGTGAAAATAAATAAAGAAAAGACAGAAGCAGAACCTTATTGGTGATCCACTGGTCTTTGATATACCTGGGGGTCCTTTGTGCACTGGGTGGTCTTGGGTGGGAGGTGGGAAGTGGTTCCATGTATGCTGGGGTGGTTCTGTGTGCACTGGGGTCCTGTGTGCATTGGTCAGTCCATTAGGGGAGGGTGGTTGTCTGAGTACTGAGAACTCATATCCCTGTGCACAGTAGACATTGTGGTTCTGAGCAGGACCATCTCAGCAAGGGAAATTGGTCATCCATCTTCTTGACAAGTCACACTTTATAGGATTATGAACTTGAATGTGAGATGCTGATAAACTCTTGAGGCTGTGAAAACTGGGCGTGTTTCAAGGTCCTTCTTTGGTGGGCACAGCAGGAATTTGATGTCCCATGGTGAGGCAAATGCTCGTGGGAATCCTCTTCCTCTTATTGTTTTCCAGAGCACTGATGGAAGCCTATGGGCCAGGCAGTCTGCCTATCTATCCTTGGGCAGAGGCCAGGGTGTGAGAAAGCCGTGTGTGCGTGTGTGTGTGTGTGTGTGCGCGCGCGCACGCGCTGCAGGATGAGCCATCAACACCAGGGATTTATCAAGAGGAACAGTGCAGTGTTAGACCTGGCCAACCACAAGCCTCACAACCCAGATTCCCTTCTGCCTCTGTAGCTGCCTCTGGCTTGGCCTTTCAAAGCAGCAAACACAGGGTGGACCTGCCCTTGGATGTCCTAACCTGGGTATGATGAATTGTTGGCCTATTTGGGGAGAAATGGACACAAATTCACCCTTCCTGTCCCTACCCATCCTCTAGGATCCAAGGTCCTCTATGATTTGGACTCACGGAAAAAAATTCTAGAACCAGGTGTGGTGGCACGCGCCTTTAATCCCAGCACTTGGGAGGCAGAGGTAGGAGGATTGCCATGTGTTCAAGGCCACCCTGAGACTACATGGTGAAATCCAAGCTAGCCTGAGCTAGAGTGAGGCCCTGTCTCGAATAAAAAAAAAAAAAAAAACTTGAGGGCTGCTGGAGAGATTACTTAGCAGTTAAGGAACTTGCCTGCAAAGTCAAAGGACCCAGGTTCAATTCCCCAGGACCCATGTTAGCCAAATGCACAAGGTAGCACATATGTCTGGAGTTTGTTTGCAGTTGCTGGAGGCCCTGACACGCCCATTCTATCTTCCTTTTCTCTCTCTCTCTCTCTCTCTCTCTCTCTTTCTCTCTCTCTCTGCCTTTCTCTCAAATAAATAAATAAAAAATGCTTGAGCCAAGCCAGGCTTGATAGTGACTGTCATTGGCAACAAGACTCATGCCCCAGTACTGAAGAGAAATGGGTCCTAAGTCCCTCATGGGTCCAGTCTCCAAAGTCAAGGGTATCAGAGTCCTAGCTATCCACAGTTTCTACATCCTACAACCTTGTTTGACACCAGTACCAACTGGCCAAGCACATTGCCTTCATACAGAGCACTCCCAGATGTTTGTCTCTGCCTTACTGTCAGGCTCTTTCCAAATCTTTGCTGTGGACCCCTCTGCCCATAGCCTATGCAGTGTTCTCCAGTGGCCTGGGCTTCCTGAGGAAGTGGCAACCCAAAGGTGTACCTTTTCTTGTTGTATACCAAGTTGTGTCCTGAAAAAGAAGTCCTAACTTCAGTACCTTATGTGGTTATCTAGAGACTGTCTTACATAAAAGAAAACATACATAGGGACAACAGTGCATGCACATTAAGGTTCTTCTGTACCAGTCAGGGACATAACAGAAGCCCCTCTGGAACCCACAGAGGAACACAATCCTGCTGCCACCTTGTTCTTACAAATCTGGTCAGATCCCTGACGCCTCTTCATCCAAAGCTGATGGGCAAGTTGCTGTAACACTATAGGTCTCAGGAAGAGCTCAACAGACTAGTTAACTGGGCTCTCAGCAGCCGGTGACTACAGGTGATCCATTAATATGAGGTACACATTAGCTGGGTTCTATTTCCCTGCTCCTATGTGACTGTTACACAGGCCCAGGTCACATGTTTGTCACTTCCCCTCCTCTCTCAAATCCTGTCATTCCCACATTAACTAAGCTTCATGTCATGACGCCTTCTGTCTCCTTGGAGACCTTTAAGATGGGGAACTCTTTCTTTGGTGGGGCTAAAGACTTTCTCTTTAGAACTTAGCCATAACTGTCTGGCATTGGCATTAACCTTTAAGTCTAAAGGATAGTCTGACTCAACGTCCTCTGAAACCTAACCTAACAGATAGGGTACCAAAAACAGGTCAAGGTAACAATTCCAACAAAATCCAATTTAACAAGCCAATGAGTTTATTATGCTCACTAACAGAGCCTGAGTCTTTCCAAAACACCTGGATCACCTCCAGATCCCACCCCGTCATGGGTGATGGCCTTGTGGAAGCTGCATCATGGGATTCTTTCAGTTAACCTTATGCTTCCTATATACTCGAGAATTTCCCCAGATTACTGCATCTGGTAGGAGTGGAATCCTAGGTGAGGGTCCTGTGACCTTTTCTCCTCTTCCGACTAGGGAGTGTCAATAGCTCTGATCCCACAGACCTGGCTGTAACTATTGTTTTGCTTCATAGTTGTCGTCGCTACCAGGCCAGGTTAACCCATACTCCGAGATGCCATGATGCTATGCCTGGAAGAAAAATGCCATGCTTTGACAGTCTTCCCAGCCCTAATGTGGTGTTTTGGTTTTGCAAAGTTGTCAGGCTTTGCAAGGTATCTTTAACTGCTGCCAGCCCATTTTTAAAAAAGTTTTAGATTAATTTTTTTTCAAGGTAGGGTCTCACTATAGCTGAGACTAATCTGGAATTCACTATGTAGGCTTAGGCTGGCGTCGAATTCACAGCCATTCTCCTACTTCAGCCTCCTGAGTACTGGGATTAAAGGGTAAAGGCATGCAGTACTATTCCTGGATTATCTTTTTACAGTTGGTAAAATCACCTGGCTTTAGTTCTTTATTTAGTTCTTGTCTCCTGGGAGCTCACTGTGGAAAGACTCTGTAACCAATTACGAATTTTTAGTTATCATGTTTAAAAGTCTTTACATAGTGAATAATAATAATGCTTCCTTTTAATATTGATTGCTCTTTTTTTTTTCCCCCCTGAGGTAGGATCTCACTCTAGCCCAAGATGACCGGGAAATTATTCTGCAGTCTTAGACTGGCCTTGAACTCATGGAGATTCTCCTATCTTTGTCTCCCAAGTGCTGGGATTAAAGCACTTACAGTCCTATGTTTTGTTGTGTTTTTTTGAGTTAGGGTCTCCGTCTGGCCCAGGCTGACCTGAAATTCACGATATAGTCTCCGAGTGGCCTCGAACTCACAGAAATCCTCCTACCCCTGCTGGGATTAAAGGCATGTGCCACCACACCCAGCTATCTTTTTTTTTTTTTTTTTTTTTTCCTGTGTCAGACTTTAAATGGGTACTGGGAAATCAAATCAAGGCTGTTAGGCTTTGCAAGTATCTAACTGCTGCCAGCCCATTTAAAAATTTTTTTTAAATTAATTTTTTTTCAACATAGGGTCTTTCTGTAGCCCAGACTGACCTGGAATTGGAATTCACTTTGTAGTCTTAGGCTGGCCTCAAACTCACGGCAATACTACCTCTGCCTCTTGAGTGCTGGGATTAAAGGTGTACACCACCACATCTGGCTATCCCCAGCCTCTTAATAACTTCATAGTGTACACATCAAATTATATATTAAAATATCTAATCTTGGGCTAGAGAGATGGCTTAGGGGTTAAGGTGCTTGCCTGCAAATTAAAGGACTCAGGTTTAACTCACCAGGATCCACATAAGCTAGATGCACAAGGTGGCACATGTGTCTGGAGTTAATTTGCAGTGGCTGGAGGAACTAGCACACCCATTCCCTCCCCCCCCCCCCCGCCTCTTTTTCTCAAATAAACAAAAATAAACTATTAAAAATTTGTGTGATCTTGGGCTTAAGGAGATGGCTCAGTGGATAAAGCATTTGTTGCACAAGCAGGAGGACTGGAGTTTGTTTATTCAGTGTCCATGTAAATACTGGGTAGGCATGGCAATATATGCGTAATCAGCACCTGGGAGTTGGAGATGATATTGTGATCACCAAGACAAACTGGCTACCTAGACTACTTTAATCAGTGAGCTCTGGGTTCACATGAGAGACCCTGCAACTCAGTAAATCAAGTGGAGAGTGACTTAAAAAGACATCCAGCACCAACCTCTCTAGCCTGCACAAGCATATGTGCATGCTTATCTGCACACGTGCACAACAAAACAGAAAACTATCTCATAACATTAGCACAGAATGTACAATCAATTAACAGTGAATTAATGCTGAGTAACAACTTGATTTTCCCAGTAGCAAAAATAGCAGTCTCGGGCTGGAGGGATGGCTTAGCAGTTAAGGTGTTTGCCTGCAGGGCCAAAGGACCCAGGTTCGATTCCCCAGGACTCATGTTAGCCAGATGCACAAGGGGGCACATGTGCCTGGAATTCATTTGCAGTGGCTGGAGGCCCTGGCACACCCATTCTCTCTCTCCCCCTTTTTCTCTGTCAAATAAATAAATAAATAATATTAAAAATATAGCAACCTCACATTGACAAAATATATAAATATTTCATACAGGACAAAGGCCAGAAAACATGTAAAAGTGAGTATAGGCCACTCCTTTAATTTCTTTTAATCTCACAAATTTGCCTACCAGTTTGCAGCCTTTGGCTGCCAACAGAAAAGCAGTTCAGAAATTTCTTGTGCATTTAATAAAAACATTTAAAAAATATTTTTATTTGTGAGCAGAGAGAGACTGGGCACACCAGGGCCTCTTGCCATTGCAAATAAACTCTAGATGCATATGCCATTTTGTGCATCTGGCTTTACATGGGTAGTGGGGATTCAAACTCAGACCACAAGACTTTGCAAGCAAATGCCTTTAACCACTGAGTAATCTCCCCAGCCCAATGAAAACATATTGTATTTCTTTTTTGAAGTTTATTTTTTTATTTATTTATTAGAGACAGAGAGAGGGAGGAGAGAGAGAAATTGAGAGAGAGAATGGGCGCACCAGAGCCTCAAGCCATGACAGGCGAACTCTAGATGCATGCACCACCTTGTGCATCTGGCTTATGTGGGACCTGGAGAATCGAACTTGGGTCCTTAGGATTTGAAGGCAAGCACCTTAACTGCTAAGCTATCTCTTCAGCCCTAAAACATATTTTAATGCTTTAATCAACTTGAAATGTAAGATATTAAGCTGGGAGTAGTGGATTATGCCTTTAACTCGGGAGAGAGGTAGGAGGATCACCATAAGTTTGAGCCAGAATGAGTTCCAGGTCAGCCTGGGCTAGAGTGAGACCCTACCTGAGAAACAACAAAATAATAATAAATAAATAAATACAAGTTGTTATTTATCTTTCTTGTAAGGCTGTAGAAAGTTTTCTCCCCCACCCCTTTGTTTTTTTTTTTTTTTTTTTTTTTCCTTTTTCTTTTCGGTTTTTTCGAGGTAGGGTCTCACTCTGGTCTGGGCTGACCTGGAATTAGCTATGTAGTCTCAGGGTGGCCTACCTCTGCCTCCCGAGGGCTGGGATTAAAGGCGTGAGCCACCACGCCCGGCTCCCCCTTTGGTTTTTTGAGGTAGGGTCTCGCTCTAGCCCAGGCTGACCTGGAATTCACTATGTAGTCTCATGGTGGCTTCAAACTCAAGGTGATCCTCCTATGTTTGCCTCTCAAGTGCTGGGATTAAAGGCGTGCACCACCATGCCTAGGTTTTTATTTTTTTTAATTGTTTAAGTATTTATTTATTTGACAGAGAGAGAATGGACGCACCAGGGCCTCCAGCCATTGCAAAGGAACTCCAGACACATGCATCTGGCTTATGTGGGTCCTGGAGAATCAAACCAGGATCATTTGGCTTTGCAGGCAAATGCCTTAAATGCTAAGCCATCTCTCCAACCCCTAGGTATTTTTTTAGCCTCAGTTTTTAGGATTCCTATGTGAAGATGCCAGATGTAAGTCATTTCATCAGGAAGGTTAAGATTAACACTTGGGATGAAATCTTCATAACCAGCCTTCTTCAAATATTACAGTTAAATCTTAAATGTCTCTTTTTTTTGGTTTTTCAAGGTAGAGTTTCACTCTAGTCCAGGCTGACCTGGAATTCACTGTGTAGTTTCAGGGTGGCTTCAAACTCAAGGTGATCCTCCTACCTCTGCCTCCCAAGTGCTGGGATTAAAGTCTTGCATTACTATGCCTGGCTAATGTCTCTATTTGAATAGCTACAGGGACACACACAATAGCCTCTGTACGTTCATTCTATGATTGAAGTTCAAAACCATTCTAAAATATCTAATACATATGTACATACACACATGCATATGTATACACATGTCTTAAGCATGCCAAGCATAGTAATTTTAGTATAAGTGAAGGTATCCCAGCCTTGGCATTGAGATTTTTCTAGTAACAACCTATGGCTTCTGGGGGAAATTTATATCTCTTTGGCAAAAACAAGTCTAAAATCCTTTTGTGAGCTGGAGACATGGCTCAGGTGCCCAAAATTGTCAATTGAGAAACATACCTCTCCAGCTAGAGAGATGGCTTAGTGGTTAAGATCCTAAGGACCTACGTTCAACTCCCCAGTACCCAAGTAAGCCAGATGCACAAAGTGGCACATACATCTGGAATTCACTTGCAGTAGCTAGAGACCCTGGTATGCCCATGCTCTATATCTGTCTCTTTCTCTAATAGCTAAAATATTTTTTAATTTAATTTATGTGAGAGAGATAGAGAGCATGGCTACACCAGGGCCTTCAGCCATAGCAAACAAACTCCAGATGCATGTACCACCTTGTGTCTGGTTTACATGGATTCTGGGGAATCAAACCTTGGTGCTTTGGCTTTGCAGGCAAGCGCATTAACCACTAAGGCATCTCTCCAGCCCAAATACCCCCCCCCCTTTTTAAAGCCAGGCCAGGTGTGGTGGTGCACACCTTTAATTCCAGCACTTGGGAGGCAAAGGTAGAAGGATTGCTGTGAGTTTGAGGCCACCCTGAGACTACATAGTGAATTCCAGGTCAGCCTGGGCTTGAGTGAAACCTTACCTCGAAAACCAAAATAAATAAATAAATAGCCGGGGGTGGTAGTGTACACCTTTAATCCACAACACTTGGGAGGAAGAGGTTGGAGGCCACCCTTAGACTACAGAGTGAATTCCAGGTCAGCCTGGGCTAGAGTGAGACCCTACCTTGAAAAAACAAAAAACAAAACAAAAAAATTAATTAAAAAAAAAACAAAACATTTCTTGGGCTAGAGAAATAGCTCAGTATTAAAGGTGATTGCCTGCAAAGTCTAACAACCTGGGTTTGATTCCTCAGTACCCATGTGAAGCCAGATGCACAAAATGGTGCATGCATCTGGAGTTCATTTGCAGTAGCTAAAGGTACTTGTATACCCATTCATTCATATTCTCCTCTCTCTCTCTCTCTCCCCCATTGCAAATAAATAAAACAAACATAGCTCTCAAAGAGAATAAGACAGTTTATTTTTTAAATTAATTTTTTTTATTGACAACTTCCATGATTGTAAACAATATCCCATGGTAATTCCCTTGCTCCCTCTACTCTCCTTTGAAACTCCACTCTCCATCATATCTCCTCCCCCTCTCAATCAATCTCTGTTTTATTTTTATTTTTTATTTTTTTATATTTTATTTTTTCTCAATTTTTAAAAACATTTTCCATGATTATAAAAAATATCCCCTGGTAATACCCTCCCTCCCCCCACGTCCCCCTTTGAAATTCCATTCTCCATCATATCCCCTCCCCATCTCAATCAGTCTCTCTTTTATTTTGATGTCATGATATTTCCCTCCTCTTATGATGGTCTAGTGTAGGTAGTGTCAGGCACTATGAGGTCATGGATATCGAGGCCATTTTGTGTCTGGGGGGAGCACGTTGTAAGGAGTCCTACCCTTCCTTTGGCTCTTACATTCTTTCCGCCACCTCTTCCGCATTAGACCCTGAGCCTTGGAAGGTGTGATCGAGATGTTACTCAGTACTCTAGTCACTTCTTTGCAGCACCATGATACCTTCTGAGTCATCCCAAGGTCACTGCCATCTGAAAAGAGAAGATTCTCTACCCAAAGTGAGAGTAGCATTAATATAAGGGTATGAACATTAAGAGAAGTGCTTACTGGGCAGTTTGATGAGCATAGTATATACACTTATCCAGACATCAGCACATGTTACACCCCTAGGGCTCATGACTAACCCTGTTTTAAGTTTTTAGTATCAGGGATGTATTCCCTCCCATGGAGCGGGCCTCCAGTCCAATTAGAGGGCAGTTGGTTTCCACCATGACAGACGTGCCAGTATTGCACCTGTTGGCACATTTGGCCTAGCTGGCCAAATCTAAGGCTTGCAGTGTCCGCTGTTGAGTGTCTTCACTGGTGGTATCTCTTTCTCCCATTGAACTACATGCAGTGTGGCTTTTTCCAGATTTCTGTCAGCTCGTCTACATGGAGGAGGTTTTCAGCATAGTTCCAGCAGGGTTTCTCAGTGATCTTGTAGCCCAAGTATGTGGAGTCTTCAGCAGTTGGGTCTTGCCATCTATTCTTGGTGGGAAACCAAGGGCCTTGACAATGGCATGTAATGCTTTGGGGGCATCAGGGACCTCCCTGGCCAAAAACTCAAGACAGTTTTTTTTTTTTATTTTTTTTTATTTTTTGCTTTTCAAGGTAGGGACTCGCTCTAGCCCAGGGCGACCTGGAATTCACTATGTAGTGTCAGGGTGGCCTTGAACTCACAGTGATCCTCTGACCTCTGCCTGCCGAGTGCTGGGATTAAAGGCATGCACCATCACGCCCAGCCTAAGACAGTTTATTCTTAAGCCAAATATGAGTGACCATGGCCTTATAACACAGATTCAGGTTTCCCTGAAAGACATGTTCTACTGTGGGAGCAGTTACATGAGATTTTATTAGTGACAAAGAGAAGTCATAAATCAAGACATTTACCAAATGCATTGTTGGAACCACAGGTAGGCAGGTTACAACAAAAAAGGAAAACTCTTGTAGGTTTCAGATACTATCTGATGACATTCATAGCTTTTGGATTGGTGGAAGCTAGTGATTTGTTAAGAATATATTTTAAAGGATTTGGTAGTCGCAAGGATGTTAGATCAGACACAGGAGTGGACAGTGAATGACTTTCAAAGGAACTAAAACTAGCCCCAGACAGCCAAGATAATCCCAGCACTCAGAAGACAGAAATAGGAGGATTGCCATGAATTTGAGGCCCACTGTGCCTGCCCCTCCCCCAAACACTTTAGAAAACCACTTTTATTGGCTGCATCTTGAGATCGTGAACTCTGGGATGCAGACCTGATGCACCAGCATTTTTTTTTTTTTCTCTTTTTACCCGATAAAACTTTGCCTCACATTCCGTGAGTCAGTGGTCTTACTTGTGTGATACCAGACCCCATAACGTCTTGGGGGCTCACTCTGGATCCACATTTCAAGACTTCCCTCCCCTACTTGTGTAACCAAACCGAGGAAGGACCCCTAGTCTCAGCCGGAGAACCATATCTCCATCCATCTGCATGTTCCTGGCTTTGGAGTTGGTAGCAAGCCATTGACGGGGAACTTTTGCCCAGGACTGCCAGCCCCCCCCCCCCCCACTTTATTGAGTAAGAAACCTCCGGAGGTGCTTTTTCCACTCTTCTTTTTGTTTTCTGGTTTTCTCATTCTGCGTGCTTTTTCTGGGTCCAAGAGGGAAGCTGGACACAGCATTAATTCCCCCAGATGAGGGATAGAGGGGCCGCCCTTGATCCTTCTGGCTCCGTTCTGAGATTTTGAACAGAGGTCTGTTTCTGGTTCACTTGGCAGCCACGTGGCAGTATCAGGAGAGCCGTTATTGTTAGCGTGTTTGTGTTTGGTGTTGTGTTTGTTTGTCTTGTCCTTGTCTTTGAAAATATGGGTCAAAATCATTCTGTTGAAAAATCTCCTTTAAAACTTGTTAAAAAGCACTTTGAAGATCTTCCAGAAAAAAAAAAAAAAAGATGGACATTAAAATGAGGTAGGCCTATTATCCTAGCTGCTTGGGAAGCTGAGACAGGAGGATCTCCAATTTAAGGTTCCAATGTGATAGCCTGACTCCACATTTTAAACCATGTGACTTTTAAATTTCTTGATAAAAATAAGTAAATACTTTTAATTTGGAAAAAATTATTTATTTATTTGAGAGAGAGAAAGGGAGAATGGGCATGTCCAGGCCTCTTCCCACTGAATATGAACTCCCTATGCATAGACCACATTGTGCATTGTGGGCACTGGGGAACTGAACCTGGGATGGCAGGCTTTGCAAGCAAGGCCCTTTAACTGATGTGCCCTCATTCTAGCCCCTCAAACATTTTTAAAATAAATTTTTATTTTTTTTCAAGCAGAGAGAGACAGAGAAAGAAAGAGAATGGGCACACTAGGGGCTCTCACCACTGTAAAACAATTTTTTAAAATTATGAATTATTGGGCTGGAGAGATAGCATTAAAGCACTTGCCTGCAAAGCCTAAGGGCCCAAGTTCAGTTTCCCAGGACACACATAAGCCAAATGCACAAGGTGGCACATGCATCCGGAGTTTGTTTGCAGTAGCTAGAGGCTCCAGTGCACCCATTCTCTACATCTCTCCTTCTCTTTCTGTCTTTCTCCTTTTATCTGCCTCTCTATATCAAATAAATAAATAAAAATAAAAATATTTTTTTAAATTATGAATTATTACTCAGACATGGTGGTGCATGGCTTTAATCCCAGCACTTGGGAGGCAGAGGTAGGAGGATTGCCATGAATCTGAGGTGAACCTAGACTACATAGTGAAATCCAGGTCACCCTGAGCTAGAGCAAGACCATACCATGAAAAACCAAAAAATGATTTATGAATTATTAAGTTTATTTAGAGGGAAATCACAAATTGAGGGGTTTATTTAAGGTACATTGGGATTTAGAGAAACTGAGGATTTTTGTTTTGTTTTTTAATACTTTATTTTTGTTTATTTATTTGAGAGAGGGAAAGAGGCAGAGAGAGAGAGACAGAGGGAGAATGGGTGCACCAGAGCTTCCAGCCACTGCAAACAAACTCCAGATGCATGTGCCACCTTGTGCATCTGGCTTACCTGGGTCCTGAGGAATCGAACCACAGTCCTTTGGCTTTGCAGGCAAGTGCCTTAACGGCTAAGCCATCTCTCCAGCCCTGGTTTTTCTTTTTTTAAAAAAAATTATTTTATTATTTTTAAAAATACTTTATTTATTTCTTTGAGAGAGAAAGGTGGGGGGAGAGAGTAATAGAATGAGCACGCCAGGGACTGTAGCCACTGCAAACGAACTCCAGACTCATGTACTCCCTTGTGCATCTGGCTAAAGTGGGTCCTGGGGAATCAATCCTGGGTCCTTTGGCTTTGCAGGCAAGCACCTTAACTGCTAAGCCATCTCTCCAGCCCCAAACTGAAGATTTTAAAAAGGGATTAAAGCTGCAAATGAGTCTAAAGTAAGAGAAATTGAGGCTTCTAAAGAGAGATTAAAGCCGCAAATGCATGGAACGTAAGAGAAACTGAGGCCTTTAAAGAGAGAACAGAAGGTCAGGCATGGTGATGCACGTTTTTAATCCCAGCAATCAGGAAGCAGAGGTAGGAGGACCCTTAGACTACATAGTGAATTTCAGATCAGCCTGGACTAGAGTGAGTCACTACCTCCAAAGAAAACAACAACAAAATATATATACACACACATATACATATATACACAAAGAGAGACTAGAGTAAAGCTGCAAGCACATGGAGGATGGAATTTAGGAGCTTGTGTAAGGAGATTTAGAAGGAACAAACATGGCATCTGCCATGTGTTTTCCTATGGAGGGAAGTTGAAAGGGCAAATGATGAGGCTCAAGAAGAGTAAGATGAAGAATATCAAAGTGGAGACCAAGAAATTCAGAGGAACAATGAGTAATGAAGAGAGTAACATTCATGGTTACCCCGAGTTAGTGAGAGGAGAGCACCAAAGTGATAGATCTAGAGAACAAAGGAAAATCATGCTTGTAATCAAAGTGAAAAATTACTGCAAATTATAAAGCAGAAGTGAGCAGAAAAATTCTCCCAGACCAAGAAACTGTATTGTATTCTCTGTTGCCAAGGGGAAGCCAGTCTCATGTGTGTTCTTGTGGCCTGAGTGAAGAAGAGAACCCAGAGAGTCCCCCACCACCACCACATCCACACACACACTGAGGGTCACACCAAAGGGACTGGAAGGCTGCAGCCTTTATAGCCTCAAGTCCAGGTGTGCAAGCAGAAGAAGCAGTTGGTTTGTAGATTTGGAGGATAGATCCCTGGGCCAGCCCATGCAGGTAGCATGCTAGACTGTGGGCAGCAGGGGTTGCTGTAGATCATTCTTGATCAGACTCATTCTGTTTCTATGAACCAAACTTTTTATATTTATGAAGTCAGTATTACATAGATACCCAGACTAGATAAAGACACAACAGACCGGGCATAACACACACTTTTAATCCCAGGACTTAGGAGGCAGAGGTAGGCGGATCACCAAGTTTGAGGTCACCCTGAGATGACAATAAGTGAATTCCAGGTCAGCCTGGGCTAGAGTGAGACCCTACCTTGAAAACCCAATAAATAAATAAAATAAAAAGATGTCATTTAACCATACTTCCTGGTCTTCCTCCTCTTTGGGACCTTTTTTTTTTTTTTTTTTTTTTTTTTTGAGAGTTTTTGAGCTTGTACTCTTTACCTTGAGCCATCAACCAACCAGGATGCCCACTATCCACTTAAATTAACCAATAAGCTTATCCCAACTTGATCTTTATTTTTATTTATTTATTCATTTTTAAATATTTTTATTTATTTATTTGACAGAAAGACAGAGAGAATAGGCATGCCAGGGCCTCTAGTCGCTGTAAATGAACTCCAGACACGTGCACCCCCTTGTGCATCTGGCTAACGTGGGTCCTGGGGAATTGAACCTGGGTTCTTTTGCTTTGCAGGCAAATACCTTAACTGTTAAGCAACCCCTCCAGCCCTTGATCTCTAATTTATAGTACATGCGGGACCAAACCAGTTCAGTCTCCAGGTATGGTGGCGCATGCCTTTAATCCTAGCAGTCGGAAGGCAGAGGTAGGAGGATCACCATGAGTTCAAGACCACCCTGAGATTACATAGTGAATTCCAGGTCATCCTGGGCTTGAGTGAAACCTTACCTCGAAAACCAAAATAAATAAATAAATAGCCGGGGGTGGTAGTGTACACCTTTAATCCACAACACTTGGGAGGAAGAGGTTGGAGGCCACCCTTAGACTACAGAGTGAATTCCAGGTCAGCCTGGGCTAGAGTGAGACCCTACCTTGAAAAAACAAAAAACAAAACAAAAAAATTAATTAAAAAAAAAACAAAACATTTCTTGGGCTAGAGAAATAGCTCAGTATTAAAGGTGATTGCCTGCAAAGTCTAACAACCTGGGTTTGATTCCTCAGTACCCATGTGAAGCCAGATGCACAAAATGGTGCATGCATCTGGAGTTCATTTGCAGTAGCTAAAGGTACTTGTATACCCATTCATTCATATTCTCCTCTCTCTCTCTCTCCCCCCATTGCAAATAAATAAAACAAACATAGCTCTCAAAGAGAATAAGACAGTTTATTTTTTAAATTAATTTTTTTTTATTGACAACTTCCATGATTGTAAACAATATCCCATGGTAATTCCCTTGCTCCCTCTACTCTCCTTTGAAACTCCACTCTCCATCATATCTCCTCCCCCTCTCAATCAATCTCTGTTTTATTTTTATTTTTTATTTTTTTATATTTTATTTTTTCTCAATTTTTAAAAACATTTTCCATGATTATAAAAAATATCCCCTGGTAATACCCTCCCTCCCCCCACGTCCCCCTTTGAAATTCCATTCTCCATCATATCCCCTCCCCATCTCAATCAGTCTCTCTTTTATTTTGATGTCATGATATTTCCCTCCTCTTATGATGGTCTAGTGTAGGTAGTGTCAGGCACTATGAGGTCATGGATATCGAGGCCATTTTGTGTCTGGGGGGAGCACGTTGTAAGGAGTCCTACCCTTCCTTTGGCTCTTACATTCTTTCCGCCACCCTCTTCCGCATTAGACCCTGAGCCTTGGAAGGTGTGATCGAGATGTTACTCAGTACTCTAGTCACTTCTTTGCAGCACCATGATACCTTCTGAGTCATCCCAAGGTCACTGCCATCTGAAAAGAGAAGATTCTCTACCCAAAGTGAGAGTAGCATTAATATAAGGGTATGAACATTAAGAGAAGTGCTTACTGGGCAGTTTGATGAGCATAGTATATACACTTATCCAGACATCAGCACATGTTACACCCCTAGGGCTCATGACTAACCCTGTTTTAAGTTTTTAGTATCAGGGATGTATTCCCTCCCATGGAGCGGGCCTCCAGTCCAATTAGAGGGCAGTTGGTTTCCACCATGACAGACGTGCCAGTATTGCACCTGTTGGCACATTTGGCCTAGCTGGCCAAATCTAAGGCTTGCAGTGTCCGCTGTTGAGTGTCTTCACTGGTGGTATCTCTTTCTCCCATTGAACTACATGCAGTGTGGCTTTTTCCAGATTTCTGTCAGCTCGTCTACATGGAGGAGGTTTTCAGCATAGTTCCAGCAGGGTTTCTCAGTGATCTTGTAGCCCAAGTATGTGGAGTCTTCAGCAGTTGGGTCTTGCCATCTATTCTTGGTGGGAAACCAAGGGCCTTGACAATGGCATGTAATGCTTTGGGGGCATCAGGGACCTCCCTGGCCAAAAACTCAAGACAGTTTTTTTTTTTTTTATTTTTTTTTATTTTTTGCTTTTCAAGGTAGGGACTCGCTCTAGCCCAGGGCGACCTGGAATTCACTATGTAGTGTCAGGGTGGCCTTGAACTCACAGTGATCCTCTGACCTCTGCCTGCCGAGTGCTGGGATTAAAGGCATGCACCATCACGCCCAGCCTAAGACAGTTTATTCTTAAGCCAAATATGAGTGACCATGGCCTTATAACACAGATTCAGGTTTCCCTGAAAGACATGTTCTACTGTGGGAGCAGTTACATGAGATTTTATTAGTGACAAAGAGAAGTCATAAATCAAGACATTTACCAAATGCATTGTTGGAACCACAGGTAGGCAGGTTACAACAAAAAGGAAAACTCTTGTAGGTTTCAGATACTATCTGATGACATTCATAGCTTTTGGATTGGTGGAAGCTAGTGATTTGTTAAGAATATATTTTAAAGGATTTGGTAGTCGCAAGGATGTTAGATCAGACACAGGAGTGGACAGTGAATGACTTTCAAAGGAACTAAAACTAGCCCCAGACAGCCAAGATAATCCCAGCACTCAGAAGACAGAAATAGGAGGATTGCCATGAATTTGAGGCCCACTGTGCCTGCCCCTCCCCCAAACACTTTAGAAAACCACTTTTATTGGCTGCATCTTGAGATCGTGAACTCTGGGATGCAGACCTGATGCACCAGCATTTTTTTTTTTTTTCTCTTTTTACCCGATAAAACTTTGCCTCACATTCCGTGAGTCAGTGGTCTTACTTGTGTGATACCAGACCCCATAACGTCTTGGGGGCTCACTCTGGATCCACATTTCAAGACTTCCCTCCCCTACTTGTGTAACCAAACCGAGGAAGGACCCCTAGTCTCAGCCGGAGAACCATATCTCCATCCATCTGCATGTTCCTGGCTTTGGAGTTGGTAGCAAGCCATTGACGGGGAACTTTTGCCCAGGACTGCCAGCCCCCCCCCCCCCCACTTTATTGAGTAAGAAACCTCCGGAGGTGCTTTTTCCACTCTTCTTTTTGTTTTCTGGTTTTCTCATTCTGCGTGCTTTTTCTGGGTCCAAGAGGGAAGCTGGACACAGCATTAATTCCCCCAGATGAGGGATAGAGGGGCCGCCCTTGATCCTTCTGGCTCCGTTCTGAGATTTTGAACAGAGGTCTGTTTCTGGTTCACTTGGCAGCCACGTGGCAGTATCAGGAGAGCCGTTATTGTTAGCGTGTTTGTGTTTGGTGTTGTGTTTGTTTGTCTTGTCCTTGTCTTTGAAAATATGGGTCAAAATCATTCTGTTGAAAAATCTCCTTTAAAACTTGTTAAAAAGCACTTTGAAGATCTTCCAGAAAAAAAAAAAAAAGATGGACATTAAAATGAGGTAGGCCTATTATCCTAGCTGCTTGGGAAGCTGAGACAGGAGGATCTCCAATTTAAGGTTCCAATGTGATAGCCTGACTCCACATTTTAAACCATGTGACTTTTAAATTTCTTGATAAAAATAAGTAAATACTTTTAATTTGGAAAAAATTATTTATTTATTTGAGAGAGAGAAAGGGAGAATGGGCATGTCCAGGCCTCTTCCCACTGAATATGAACTCCCTATGCATAGACCACATTGTGCATTGTGGGCACTGGGGAACTGAACCTGGGATGGCAGGCTTTGCAAGCAAGGCCCTTTAACTGATGTGCCCTCATTCTAGCCCCTCAAACATTTTTAAAATAAATTTTTATTTTTTTTCAAGCAGAGAGAGACAGAGAAAGAAAGAGAATGGGCACACTAGGGGCTCTCACCACTGTAAAACAATTTTTTAAAATTATGAATTATTGGGCTGGAGAGATAGCATTAAAGCACTTGCCTGCAAAGCCTAAGGGCCCAAGTTCAGTTTCCCAGGACACACATAAGCCAAATGCACAAGGTGGCACATGCATCCGGAGTTTGTTTGCAGTAGCTAGAGGCTCCAGTGCACCCATTCTCTACATCTCTCCTTCTCTTTCTGTCTTTCTCCTTTTATCTGCCTCTCTATATCAAATAAATAAATAAAAATAAAAATATTTTTTTAAATTATGAATTATTACTCAGACATGGTGGTGCATGGCTTTAATCCCAGCACTTGGGAGGCAGAGGTAGGAGGATTGCCATGAATCTGAGGTGAACCTAGACTACATAGTGAAATCCAGGTCACCCTGAGCTAGAGCAAGACCATACCATGAAAAACCAAAAAATGATTTATGAATTATTAAGTTTATTTAGAGGGAAATCACAAATTGAGGGGTTTATTTAAGGTACATTGGGATTTAGAGAAACTGAGGATTTTTGTTTTGTTTTTTAATACTTTATTTTTGTTTATTTATTTGAGAGAGGGAAAGAGGCAGAGAGAGAGAGACAGAGGGAGAATGGGTGCACCAGAGCTTCCAGCCACTGCAAACAAACTCCAGATGCATGTGCCACCTTGTGCATCTGGCTTACCTGGGTCCTGAGGAATCGAACCACAGTCCTTTGGCTTTGCAGGCAAGTGCCTTAACGGCTAAGCCATCTCTCCAGCCCTGGTTTTTCTTTTTTTAAAAAAAATTATTTTATTATTTTTAAAAATACTTTATTTATTTCTTTGAGAGAGAAAGGTGGGGGGAGAGAGTAATAGAATGAGCACGCCAGGGACTGTAGCCACTGCAAACGAACTCCAGACTCATGTACTCCCTTGTGCATCTGGCTAAAGTGGGTCCTGGGGAATCAATCCTGGGTCCTTTGGCTTTGCAGGCAAGCACCTTAACTGCTAAGCCATCTCTCCAGCCCCAAACTGAAGATTTTAAAAAGGGATTAAAGCTGCAAATGAGTCTAAAGTAAGAGAAATTGAGGCTTCTAAAGAGAGATTAAAGCCGCAAATGCATGGAACGTAAGAGAAACTGAGGCCTTTAAAGAGAGAACAGAAGGTCAGGCATGGTGATGCACGTTTTTAATCCCAGCAATCAGGAAGCAGAGGTAGGAGGACCCTTAGACTACATAGTGAATTTCAGATCAGCCTGGACTAGAGTGAGTCACTACCTCCAAAGAAAACAACAACAAAATATATATACACACACATATACATATATACACAAAGAGAGACTAGAGTAAAGCTGCAAGCACATGGAGGATGGAATTTAGGAGCTTGTGTAAGGAGATTTAGAAGGAACAAACATGGCATCTGCCATGTGTTTTCCTATGGAGGGAAGTTGAAAGGGCAAATGATGAGGCTCAAGAAGAGTAAGATGAAGAATATCAAAGTGGAGACCAAGAAATTCAGAGGAACAATGAGTAATGAAGAGAGTAACATTCATGGTTACCCCGAGTTAGTGAGAGGAGAGCACCAAAGTGATAGATCTAGAGAACAAAGGAAAATCATGCTTGTAATCAAAGTGAAAAATTACTGCAAATTATAAAGCAGAAGTGAGCAGAAAAATTCTCCCAGACCAAGAAACTGTATTGTATTCTCTGTTGCCAAGGGGAAGCCAGTCTCATGTGTGTTCTTGTGGCCTGAGTGAAGAAGAGAACCCAGAGAGTCCCCCACCACCACCACATCCACACACACACTGAGGGTCACACCAAAGGGACTGGAAGGCTGCAGCCTTTATAGCCTCAAGTCCAGGTGTGCAAGCAGAAGAAGCAGTTGGTTTGTAGATTTGGAGGATAGATCCCTGGGCCAGCCCATGCAGGTAGCATGCTAGACTGTGGGCAGCAGGGGTTGCTGTAGATCATTCTTGATCAGACTCATTCTGTTTCTATGAACCAAACTTTTTATATTTATGAAGTCAGTATTACATAGATACCCAGACTAGATAAAGACACAACAGACCGGGCATAACACACACTTTTAATCCCAGGACTTAGGAGGCAGAGGTAGGCGGATCACCAAGTTTGAGGTCACCCTGAGATGACAATAAGTGAATTCCAGGTCAGCCTGGGCTAGAGTGAGACCCTACCTTGAAAACCCAATAAATAAATAAAATAAAAAGATGTCATTTAACCATACTTCCTGGTCTTCCTCCTCTTTGGGACCTTTTTTTTTTTTTTTTTTTTTTTTTTTGAGAGTTTTTGAGCTTGTACTCTTTACCTTGAGCCATCAACCAACCAGGATGCCCACTATCCACTTAAATTAACCAATAAGCTTATCCCAACTTGATCTTTATTTTTATTTATTTATTCATTTTTAAATATTTTTATTTATTTATTTGACAGAAAGACAGAGAGAATAGGCATGCCAGGGCCTCTAGTCGCTGTAAATGAACTCCAGACACGTGCACCCCCTTGTGCATCTGGCTAACGTGGGTCCTGGGGAATTGAACCTGGGTTCTTTTGCTTTGCAGGCAAATACCTTAACTGTTAAGCAACCCCTCCAGCCCTTGATCTCTAATTTATAGTACATGCGGGACCAAACCAGTTCAGTCTCCAGGTATGGTGGCGCATGCCTTTAATCCTAGCAGTCGGAAGGCAGAGGTAGGAGGATCACCATGAGTTCAAGACCACCCTGAGATTACATAGTGAATTCCAGGTCATCCTGGGCTAAATTGAGACCCTACATCAAAAGCAAAAAATAAAAATAATAAATAGTGTCAAGAGTGGGCTGGAGAGATGGCTTAGTGGTTAAGGCAACCAAAGGAAAAAATAAAAATAAAAAAAAAACAACCAAAGACAGACATATGAGCCTGGGTCATTAGGTTTTGCAGGCAAGTGCCTTAACCACTGACTGAATCATCTCTCCAGCCCCAATTTTTTTTTTTTTTTTTTTTTTTTTTTTTTTTTTTTTAGGTAGGGTCTCACTCTAGCTCAGGCTGACCTGAAATTCACTATGTCATTTAAAGGGTGTGGTGGCACACTCCTTTAATCCCAGCACTTCAGAGGTAGAGGTAGGAGGATCGCCATGAGTTTGAGGCCATTTTGAGACTACCTAGTGAATTCCAGGTCAACTGCACTAGAGTGAAACCCTATTTCAAAAATACAGAAAAGAAAAATCATTAAAATTTATGTACCCAGCACGCCTTTAATCCCAGCAGAGGTAGAGGTAGGAGGATCGCCATGAGTTCAAGGCCACCCTGAGAATACAGAGTGAATTCCAGGTCATTCTGAGCTAGGGTGAGACCCTACCTCGAAAAACAAAAACAAAACAAAACAAACAAAAGTTATGTATCTAGGGCTGGAGAGATGGCTTAGTGGTTAAGGCACTTGCCTAGAAAACCTAAGGATCCAGGTTTGATTTCCCAATACCCACATAAGCCAGATGTACAAGGTGGCACATGCATCTGGAGTTCTTTGCAGTGGCTGGAGGCTCTGGTGTGCCCATTCTCTCCCTCTCTCTCTCTCTTGCTTTTCCTCTCTTTCTCAAATAAATAAATATTGAAAAAATTTATGCACCCATTGTTAACCTTTATAGCCTAATAAAACTTTTGTTTTATGATTCCAATGAATATTACATCACCCCAAACAAGTAGATTTATGGCTTTATGAATCATTTAGTAAACCCCAAAATTTTTATGTTTTATTTAGTTAAGATTACTTAAGTTTATGAACATGTGCTTATAAGGCCTTTTAGTATATCACCAAAACATTCACAAACACACACATTCACACTTTAAGTTGGTATATCAAAAATATATTAAAATCCATGTAGACCAGCTGACAGAAAGCTGGAAAAAGCCATTCTGCATGCAGTTCAATAGGAGAAAGAGAAATCAACAGTGAAGATAACTCAACAGTGGACACTGCAAGCCTTATATTTGGCCAGACAGGCCAAATGAGCCAACGGGTGCAATAGTGGCACATCTGTCATGGTGGAAACCAACTGCCCTCCAATTGGACTGGAGGCCTGCTCCATGGGGGGGAATACATCCCTGATACTGAAAACTTAAAATGGGTAGTCATGAGCCCTAGGGGTGTCTGCTGCTATCTGGCTAAATGTATATACTATGCTTATCAAACTTCCCAGTAAGCACTTCTCTTAATGTTCATACCCTTTTATTAATGCTACTCTCACTTTGGGTAGAGAATCTTCTCTTTTCAGGTGGCAGTGACCTTAGGATGGCTCAGAAGGCATCATGGTGTTGGAAAGAAGTGACAGGAGTGCTCAGTACTGCAATATCTCTATCACATCTTCCAAGGCTCAGGGTCTATTGCGGAAGAGGTGGCGGAAAGAATGTAAGAGCCAAAGGAAGGGTAGGACTCCTTACAACGTGCTCACCCCAGACACAAAATGGCCTGGATATCCATGGCCTCACAGTGCCTGACACTACCTACCCAAGACCATCATAATAGGAGGAAAAGATCATGACATCAAAATAAAAGAAAGACTGAGATGGGGAGGGGATATGATGGAGAATGGAGTTTCACAGGGGAAAGTGGTGGGAGGGAGGGCATTGCCATGGGATATTTTTTATAATCATGGAAGTTGTTAAAAATAATTTTGAAAAGAAAAAAAAATATATTAAAAGAAGCCGGGTGTGTTGGAGCATGCCTTTAATCCCAGCACTTGGAAGGCAGAGGTAGGAGGATCGCTGTGAATTCAAGGCCATCCTGTGACTGCATAGTGAATTCCAGGTCAGCCTGGGCCAGAATGAGATCCTACCTCGAAGAAAAAAAATGTGTGTGTGTGTGTGTGTGTGTGTGTGTGTATGTATGTATGTATGTATGTATGTGTATATATATATACACATACATATAAATTATATATATATATATATATAAATTATATATATATATATATATAAATTAAGAATAATAAAAATTTGAACTGATCACAAGTATGTGTGTGTGTGTATATATATATATATATATATATATTTTTTTTTTTTTTTTTTGAGGTAGCGTTTTGCTGTAGCCCAGGCTGACCTGGAATTCACTGTGTAGTCTTAGAGTAGCCTTAAACTCATGGCAATCCTCTTACCTGTGCCTCCCAAGTGCTGGTTTAAAGGTGTGCACCACTATGACCAGCAACTTTATATATTTTGAATTTTATGTTGTTATTTTTCTATTTTATCACAAGACAGCATACGGAAAGAAACATGAAAACATCATGGATGCATATGACATAAATACACAAATCCTTGGTGCACCTTAAGAAAATTTTTGAAATGTAAAACTCAATAACATAAAAGGTCACCAGTGAAGTTACTTATATGGATCTACAGCAGTTTATTACCTATTTTTTATTTATTAGAGACAGAGAGAGAGAATTGGTGTACCAGGGCCTCTAGCCACTGCCAAGAAACTTCAGATGCATGTGCCACCATGTTTATCTGCTTTATGTGGAACTTGGAGAATTGAATCTGGGTCCTTAGGCTTCGCAGGCATGTGCCTTAACTGCTAAGCCATCTCTTCAGCCCTATCCATTTGTTTTTGAGAGTTAGGCAGCAGAGAGGGGAAAGTCCTTACACATGGACATATTTCTGTAGACATTTTAGGTCAAAGCTTTATATTCTTTCATTCTGTTTATATATTTTGCCCTTGAAACCTAGGAAACTCTTTCAGGCACCTAGTGAGGTTACGGATTCAAAGACATCAGGCTTATGACAGGCAGGCAAAAGTTAGAAAAAGTGGCCAATTTTTTATATCTTGAATCCAGAATGTGCTGTTTTAAGAGTAGTTCTTCCATGGTGTTTCTATTTGCTCTCTGGAGGATAGGAGAGTGGTTAGAATGTTTTGGGGAATCAGCCTGTATATGAAATCCCACCAGAAAAGCCATGCAGTGTAGAATGAAGCAAGCAAAATTATTCAAGGAATGTTTGAAAGAAAAAGAGATTGCTATTTGCTGTGGCAAAGTGAAAGTGGGCTTAGACACGTCCTTGGGCCCAAGCAAGGTGGATGGTCCTGGCTAATAGTAACTGTTTAATGGAAGGAAGAGGTTGTTAGTTACCCTAGGACAAGGACTTGGGTCCGAGAGTAGGAGTGACAGAGAGGGACATTGGAGGTCTCCATTCTCACAAGCCCATCTCCTCCCGTCTCTACCTGAGCCCACACCAGGAAAGCAAGGATTGGTATCAACTACTGTCTGCAATGGCTTTAAAAGTTGTTCCTCTAGACTTGCACTCCTGATGATTTTTTATTCATTTATTTGTGTGCGTGCACGAGGGAGAATGGGCACGCCAGGGCCTCAAGCCACTGCAAACAAACTCTAGACACACATGCCACCATGTCCAACTGGCTAACATGGAACCTGGAGAATCAAACCTGGGTCCTTTTGATTTGCAGGCAAATGTCTTCACGGCTAAGCCATCTCTCTAGGCCCCCTGGTGATTTTTCATAATGTCAAAAAACCTTAATATATTCTTTCTGTTTTGTTCAAAATTATTCCTGTAACTCTGAGAGAATCAGTCATGAAGGTGGGCAGAAATTCTGTTACTTACAATTCCACTGTGGAACTTCCCCTTTTCTTTTCCTCATTCTCCTAGGCTTTTCACATCTACTGCAATTATAATGTCTCTGTTCTGGATACCACTCATACAAGCTGTCCAGTGGTGTTTGGATGAACATGAAATTAACACACAATACACAAAATAAGATTTAGTGGAAGGTCAAGGGGATGCATTCTGGTGCTCCCAAACTGACTATGCTCAGCTTCTTTTCTAGATTCAGGCAGTCAAAGCTGTGGGGAATCTGAGCATAAAACAGATCATGAGCTTGCATCACATCGGATCAAGATCAGATCACAAGTCATTTATATTTATTACATCAGGAAATCTTTGGAGAAGCTGTGAGTTCCTGCTTCAAGAAGGTCCCCCCAAGGTGCAAAGCCTTCCATGTCCTCATGTTTAGCTTGTGCAAAGATTGCCTGTTATGAATTAGCTTGACGGCCACACTTACGAGTTCTCCTGAGTCTCCCTCGTGTATAGTTACGTTGGATTATAGAACATCTCAAGGCAAAGGCAGAAAACCATCCCTTAAGCCAGAGACCTTTTTTTTTTTTTTTTCTTCTAGGTAAGTTCTTACTACTTTGGCCCAGGCTGGCCTGGGATTCACTATGTAGTCTCAGGCTGGCCTCAAACTCACAGCGATCCTTCTACCTCTCTGCTTCTGGAGTGCTGGGATTAAAGGCACGTGCCACCATTCCTGGCTCTTTGTCTCTGTCTGTCTGTCTGTCTCTGTCTTTATTGTGAGGCAGAGTTTTATTGGGTAAAAAGAAAGAAAAAGCTGGTCGTGGTGGCGCATGCCTTTAATCCCAGCACTCAGGAGGCAGAGGTAGGAGGATTGCTGTGAGTTTGAGGCCAGCCTGAGACTACGTAGTGAATTCCAGGTCAGCCAGGGCCACAGAAACCCCTCCTCGAAAAACCAAAAAAAGAAAAAGAGAAAGCTGGTGCACTAGGTCTGCATCCCAGAGTTCAGGATTTCAGGATGCAGCCCTGAAGTGTTCAGAGTGTCAGCTTTTATTGGAAATAACCACATGATGTTTATAGTAAAAGCAGGATGGGAGTTAAACCACAAAATTATATACTGTTAAAGAAGGAAGAGGGGGGCTATTGCAAGAAGTCACAAGGTTATATAGGTCACATAGGTGGAGTTGAGGCAAGAAACATTCAATGCTATGTCATCACAAAGATATTTAGAAACAAGGAGATACAGGGAGGTCATGGTACTTTGCATAGAGGGATCATCCCATTCCTTAGTTAACAGTAAACACCTGCATTGCACAGCGGGATCATCCCATTCCTTTCACATTCCATTTTCCATTCCCCCCTCTGATATGACACTAAGTCAAATCCTTGACTCTGAAGAACAGGGTCTAGGGTGTTTTCATCTAAGGGGGTGTATTGTGCCCACAATACCATGAATTTAACAGAATTTATTCTATTTTTTATTTATTTATTTATTTTTTTTGGATTTTCGAGGTAGGGTCTCACTCTGGCCCAGGCTGACCTGGAATTCACTCTGTATTCTCAGGGTGTCCTCGAACTCATAGCGATTCTCCTACCTCTGCCTCTGGAGTGCTGGGATTAAAGGCGTGCGCCACCACGCCCGGCTCTCTTATCGTTTTTTTTATTCTGTTCTTTATATATCTACTTAGAACATTAATAATGCAGGGTCCTATGGTAAGGCCTGAGAGCAGTAACATCAGGGTCAGCAATAGAAGAGCCAAGGGAAGTTAGCCATGGAGACCAACTAAACATAGACTGAAACCAGTTACTAGTGGCTTGTCTCTGAAGTTCTCTTCCTTTGAGGTTTTCTTTTTTTTTTTCTTTTTTTTTTTTTTCGAGGTAGGGTTTCACTCTAGCCCAGGCTGACCTGGAATTCACTATGGAGTCTCAGGGTGGCCTTGAACTCACGGCGATCCTCCTACCTCTGCCTCCCGAGTGCTGGGATTAAAGGCGTGCGCCACCACGCCCGGCTTTTTTTTTTTTTTTTTTTTTTTTGGTTTTTTTTTTTTTTTTCCTTTGAGGTTTTCTCTAACTAGAGCCAGTGTATTTTGGATTATTCCTGACTGATTGGCATAAAAGCAACAACTTTTACTTAAAACCATACATAGCCCCCCTTGTTTCATAAAATGTCTAATCCTCTTGTTTCGTCCCCTTCACTTTCACCGCTGTTGGAGTGGTTCGGATGACTTGGTGGGGCCCCTTCCAAAGTCCCAATACGGTATAAGAGACCTTCTTTACATCAACATAGTTCTTTGTGGCCAATCCTGTGTGGCATATGGGATTTCCAGGTTCTTGTGTTCTAGAACAAAGACTTTCACCAGGAAAACATGGTAAGGTAATAGAAATACAGTTTATTAAGAAAAAGAAAAGCAAGCTGGGCATGGTGGTGCATGCCTTTAATTCCAGCACTCAGGAGGCAGAGGTAGGAGGATCGCCGTGAGTTCATGGCCACCCTGAGACTGCATAGTGAATCCCAGGTCAGCCTGGGCCAAAGTGAGCCCCTACCTCAAAAAAATCACTCCCTAGAATGGGAGTCGGCTGGTTGACCTCTGTCAAATAAGTAAATAAGATATTCAAAAATGAGTAGCATTAATATATGGGTATGAACATTAAGACATTAAGTGCTTACAGGGCAGTTTGATGAGCATAATATCTGCCATTAGCCAGACAACAGCAGGCATTACTCCCATAGGGCTCATGACCTTTCCCACCATAGGCGTTTTTTAAATGCCATAGGCGTTTCTCTCAATGAGAGAAAGAGAGAATTGGTACACCAGGGCTTCCAGCCATTGCAATCGGACTCCAGACACGTGCGTCATTTTGTGCACATGTGCAACCTTGCGCATGCATCACATTGTGTGTCTGGCTTACGTGGGATCTGGGGAATCAAATATGGGTCCTTAGGCTTTGCAGGTGTTGCAGTCAGGCTGGCATTGCTGGCAGAAAACATCTGACCAAGGGCAGCTTGTGGGGTGGAGGGAAGGGCTTATTTTGGCTTACAGACTTGAGGGGAGGCTCCATGATGGCAGGGGAAAATGATAGCATGAGCAGAGGGTGGACATCACCTGCTGGCCAACATTGGATGGACAACAGCAACAGGAGAGTGTGCCAAACACTGTCAAGAGGAAGCTGGCTATAACACCCATAAGCCTGCCCCTAACAGACACTGCCTCCAGGAGGCATTAATTCCAAAATTGCCATCAGCTGGTGTAGCAGACAGCTTCAAGTTCGCTGAGATGAACTTCCAGACCAGGCACAGTTATGGAGGAAGGGATTTATTGAAGCTCACAGATCCAGGGGAAGTTCCATAATGGCAGAAGAAGCTGGCCTGCCTTCACAGGACCAAACACAGAGAGAAGCACAAGCCTAAAAGCCACACAGCATAGCACACTTCAGGAACTGGAGCTAGGCACATTTGCATATCTTTAGGTTGAAATATCAAACCCACCACCACACCTTAAGATCCATCCAGTGACACTGCCTTCAGCCAGGTGGCTGCAGATGCGAACTACAAACTAATAAGCCATTGAATATATTGGGGGGGCATCTAGTCTACCACATTCCACCCCTGGCCCCCAATAGATTCATAACCATCACACAATGTAAATTGTACTCAGTTTAATTTTAAAGGTCCCCACAGTCTTGACCAATTTAAGATAGAAAATCCTGTAAAATCAAACAAGTTAAATACTTCCAACATATAAAGGCACAGAGTAAACTGTATTTTTTTATTTTTCGAGATAGGGTCTCACTCTAGCTCAGGGTGACCTGGAATTCACTCTGTAGTCTCAGGGTGGCCTCAAACTCAGGGCGATCCTCCTACCTCTGCCTCCCTGAGTGCTGGGATTAAAGGCGTGCACCACCATGCCCGGCTAAGAGTAAACATTTTTGACTGGTATAATGCATAGCAAGGAGAGACTAAAACAATGTAAACTCAAACATCAAACTTCTGTAGTTCAAGTTCAAAATAACCAGAGACTGATAGTCTACAGATTTTATAATTTTGCCCCTGCAGCTGGGCAGAGTAGCCAGGGAACACTTCCATCCCAGGCCAACAGTGTGCTCTATGGTAGCCCTTGCATAGTCTAGTATATCCAAAACATCTTCAGGTCTTCATGTAAACTACAGTCCATCTTCCAAAGGCTCTTTCAGCCTATCAGGGCAGCAGGTCCTAGCTCATGCCACATCTCAGCAGCTCCTGGAATTGTGTGCAATTCAAGACCACTCCTCTCATTTTGCATGGTTCTGAAACCAATACCAGGTGTGCAGGACACAGCCATCTTCTTAATTTAGGGAGGAAATGTATCATAACCTTGAAAAGCAGGTTCCTTCTACAGTCAACTTTTTCCAAAAGATTTTGCATTTCTATGATCCTCTTTTCTCAGGCATCCTTTCAATTGTTTTAATGTAAAGCAGTTGAGCCATTTCCTTTTTTTTTTTTTTTTTTTTTTTTTTGGTTTTTCAAGGAAGGGTCTCACTCTAGCCCAGGCTGACCTGGAATTCACTAGGTAGTCTCAGGGTGGCCTCGAACTCACGGCGATCCTCCTACCTCTGCCTCCCGAGTGCTGGGATTAAAGGCATGCGCCACCACGCCCGGCGAGCCATTTCCTTTAAGATTGCTAATGTGTTTGACAATAGCAGGTTTGGTAAACTAACATCAGCCTTAGTGTCTGTAATTTAAACTTGATTGAGGTTTTCCAGTTTAAAAATCTTAATTCTGTCAGTCCAGTTATCTTTACCCAAGCACATCAGTCCATTACAAATTTAATCTTGATCAAACTATGTGGGCCTGGGCAGCAGGATGCAGCCAGCCCTTATGCCAGTAGCCCAGTTCCAACAAAGTCCTTTGCAGTCTTTCCTTCCCCTTAGAAAGCTCATAAGCCAAGCCTTGAAGTTCAATACTGTCTGCACTTAGCATTCTCAAACTGTGTTCAGAAGAGTCCATAAAACTTTGTTTACCACTCCAGAAGGCATCTTCAGTTGTAAGCACCAAGTCCATGCCCATTCCTCCAAAACAAAGGTTCCAAAAGATCAACATCCACATGATCAGGTTTCATCCCACCCCACATTCTGGCACCAATTTTTGTAGCAGACAGCTTTAGGTTCATTGACATGAACTTCCAGACCAGGCACAGTTAATGGAGGAAGGGATTTATTGAAGCTTACACATCAGGGGAAGTTCCATAATGGCAGAAGAAGCTGGCCTCTTCACAGGACCAAACAGAGAGAGATGCACAAGCCTAAAAGCCATGCAACACAGCACACTTCAGGAACTCCAGCTAGGCACACTGCATATCTTTAGATTGACATCTCGAACCCACCACCACACCTTAAGATCACCCAGTGACACTGCCTCCAGCCAGGTGGCTGCAGATGCAAACTACAAACTAATAAAACATTGAGTATATTGGGGGCCATCTATTCAAACTACCACAGCTGGCGACCTAGCACTCAGAATACTTAAGTTTATGGGGGACACCTGAATCAAACCACCACAGCATACAAGCTCCTTAATCGCTCCAGCCCCACCATAGGCTTTTGACTAGGTTTTCAGTACCAGGCATGTATTCCCTCCTGTGGAGCGGGCCTACAGTCCAGTTAGAATGGTGGTTTTCCCTAATGATAGACATACCACTATTGCAACTGTTGGCTCATTTGGCCTGCCTGGCCAAGGCTTGCAATGTCCATTGTTATTTATCACTGCTGATGACTTCTGTCTCCCATAGGGCTGCATGCAGCATAACTTTTTCCAGCTGTCAGCTGGACCACCGCTAGGAGGTTTTCAGTTGAGCTCCAGCTTGATTTCTCAGTGACCTGCAGTGTAAGCATCCCATAGTAATCTTGATCTCTCTCCCTCCATATCACAATCCAAAGTTCATGCCAGACCAAGATGGCCTGAACTACTCCTGTGGAAATCTTCAATCAACCCTTGCCTTTGTTTTGCTTTGCTGTGTGACAGTGAGGCTACTCTACTGTAAGAACATTGAACAGATTTTCAGTCATTAGGTCTTTGCCCTTCCTGATTTCACTGTAAATAAAATTGTTTTCTTGTCTTCACCACTGTACATCTCATTTTGTATCTGGGACAGGTGCAGCCTCGTCCTTTGGGACTCACCCAGAGCCAGAGCTTTTGCCCTAACTCTGATGTCATTAGCAAATGCAGAAGTATTAGGGAACACATGCATACTTGATCTTTAAATAAGCTGATTTTTCAAGGTAGGTTCTCACTCTAACCCAGGCTGACCTGGATTTCACTATGTAGTCTCAGAGTGGCCTCAAAGTCACTATGATCCTCCTACCTCTGGAGGGACTAAATTAGGTGTGTGTCACCATGCTCAGCTTTTGTTTTTCGATGCAGGGTCTTGTTATCAGAGTTGAGGTCACAGCCTATGCTCTGGCAGTCCTAACAAATCAGGTTCAGTCTATTCTTAACAAGCCAGTTAGTCAAATCAGCCAAATGTGGTGGCTCACTCATATAATCCAGCACTCCAGCCAGGGTAGGATAGCTGAGTTTGAGTCCAGCCTGGGGCTAGAGTGAGATCCTGCCTCAAAAAGGGGGTGGGGAGCAGCAGATAATAGTGAAAAGCAGAAAAGAGGATTTATTATTCTTTGTGGCCACATTTGGGAAGAGAGATTCAGTGACCTCCCTCAAGCCCATTTTCAGGGTCCTGGTTTTGGTTTAAGTAGAGGGCCAGAGGTATACGTAGCTAGGCAGTCCTGCTCAAGGTGTTCTCCACCGCCACCCCATCATTGTTTGTGGTCTACAGTCTCTTCTGCAATGTGTTCTGACAAGTTGTCTGCATTGGATGAAATCCCTCTCTAGGAAAGACATGTTGCTCTTCTGACTGGGTCTAGGTTCTGGCATTTTCTTTCTCACTGTATGAGACTCTTAGGGAAATTCTAGATTGAGGTTCATTGTTTCACTAGTCTAATAGCCAAAGTAAGTGGCACAGGTGTCTCTAAAAAAAAAAAATATATATATATATATATATATATATGTGTGTGTGTGTGTGTATATATATATATATATATATATATGTAAATATAAATATATATATAAATATATTTCGAGGTAGTATCTCACTCTAGCCCAGGCTGACCTGAAATTCACTAGGTAGTCTTGAGGTGACCTCAAACTCACCTCCTCTGCTCTTTTTGCCATGCTGGTTAGTCTCATTCTAGCCCAGGCTGGCCTGGAAGTCACGGTTATTGACCAACCACAGGACTCTCCTGAGTGTTGGGATTATACGTGTTAGCAGAGAGATTCCAGCCGCTGCAAATGAACTCCAGATGCATGGGCCACTTTGTGTATCTGGCTTTATGTGGGTACTGGGGAATAGAACTTGGGTTGTTAGGCTTTTCAGGCGAGCGCCTTAACTGCTAAGCTATCTGTCCAGCGTACCACTGTTTTTTAGCTAAAGACTGAAGTACCTATGTGTTGCATAGTCTCTTGCACACACTGCAGGTGGCCAGCTCTGAGCAACCGACAGTGTGTGCCTGGCCTCTAGTATTCCCAGGGCCTCCCACTCTTCCAACGTGCCTGCGCTCTCGGTCCGGTTCTCCGCACTTCCCGCGCTCCCGACACCCCCGAGCGCCTCTCTCCCGGCGCTCCCCTCGGCGCCAGAGCCCCGCCCAGACGGCGACCGTTAGCGTGGACGCGTCCTGGGCTCCTGGTCCCGCCCCCGCGGCCGCGCTATTGGGCGGCGCAGGCCTCCCACTGCCATTGGCGGCCTCTGCGGCCCTCTCCAGGCTCCTCCAGTGCGCGGCCGCCGCGCCGGGGATTGGCCGCCCTCCGCGAAGGCCCGCCCTCGGCTCGCAGGCCCCGCAGGCGCGTCCCGAGGAGCCGAGTTCCTCGGAAGCCCCTCCGCACGGTACCGGCGTCGGGGCGGTGAGGGTCTCCCTGCCGTGGTCGGGCTGCGGGCGGCTCGGGCAGGTCGCGGGCGCCGCAGGTAGGTGCGGGGCGCGAGTGGCGCCCCGCGGGTGGGCGGGCGCTGCGGCCTGCACGAGGGCGGCCTCTCCCCTCCCTCCCGGGCGAGGCCGCGGGCCGGCTCAGGGCGGCGAGCTGGAGGCGAGTCGGGCCACGCGGAGTCAGTCCCGGCCTTTGTGAGGGCAACATGGCCGCGAGCGGCGGAGGGCGCGGGCCGGGCTGGAGCTGGGAGGCGGGCCACGGGTCCTGGCGTCGCCGACGCAGGTTGCTGTCCGCCTGGGTAATGAAGTCTCGCCCCGTGGGCCCCAAGCCAAAAAAGCATCGCCGTCAGGCGGGAAAGGCGTGGACGGGGACAGTGCCCGCCCTGGACCCTGGTGGCTTTGGCTGTTTGGAAAATCTGAGAATCGTCTAAATCTTTACCAGATGCTTGTGGATTCAATGTCACGTACATTATCAGGAGGTGGTTTTACTGTAAAAATGAACGTGGTGGAAGGTGGCAACCTGTTGACAGCGATACCTGTCGAGTAGTATCCAGTGTATTTGGGTTGCTTCATGGTAGGAATTTGATTTGCGATTTTGCATGCTTGCATGTACCTTGTTACCCCGATGCACAGCAGTACCCTCTAGGATTGTCAACTTTGGGAGGCCAGTCAGTAGGCGAGGGACCCTCTGTGCTGGCCACCGACAGGACTCCCAATCTTGGGAGTGGCCCAGACCCCACTGAAAGCCATCACTCATCAAATGGAGGGAATGACTAGCCAAGTGAGTGCTGCCAGTGAGTACAGAATGCGAGGCTGTTGCAAGATGACAAAAGGAACAGATGAGGTCATACTGCCTCTGAGGCTGGGCGGGAGGCTGCAGTGGATGAGGCTTGAGTGAAAGGCTGCAACCACAGCCCTGAGCACCACAGCTGTGTATTCATACTACTGTCCCAGCAAGTAGGGGGCCTGTCCAACTGTGCTTGGTAAGCCCTATGTGTGCCAGGGCCCCAGGGAGCTCCTGCAGGTCTTTTGCTTGTGACAGACAAATTGGTAAGGCAAGGTCTGTGTCCATGGGGTTTAATCCGCTGAAGAGCAGTTAGGCTGAAGGGCAGGAGTCTGCATGGTTAGGCATGATGTGGAGCTATACTTCCTAGGGATTGTCTCAACTTGACTTTGGGGGTGGAAATCGTGATTTTGACTAGTTTGCCCAGTTTTGGCCTTTTCTTGTCATCACTTCCCTTCCACATTATCTCATTCAGCCTTCTAGTTTTAATGCAAATTTTCCTTGACATCTTTCATGGCTCTATTACCAGCCTGGTCTCACTTCTGATCTCTGGCCTCATACTTCTAGCTATCTTTTCTACATTGCCAAGGATTGCTTGGTGCCAAGTAGTCTGATCCAAGCCAAACTTCAGTCTTAATCCATGTCAAAAATGATTCTCATGCCTATCCAAAGTCACCTCAATCTGTCTCTTACACCTTCATGCATCTATCAGGAAGCTCTTATCAGCTCAGCTGTTTCCAACAGCAGACCATTTCTTAGGACCTTCAACTTAATGTCCTGGCCCAAACTGCCTGGTGAACTTTTTAATTCTTCTCTCCTATCTCACCTTTGGTCTCTACTCACACCCTCCTATAGTTTTTATGGGCACAGTGATTAAACTGCAAGATATAGTATAAAACCAAGGTAGTATAGACTCAGGCCACCTTGTCTAGGTGTCACAGCAGCTGTTCTACTTGCTAACTGTGACCTCGAGCAAGTTGTTTAACCTTATTCTGTGTGTACCCTTTCTGTCTCAGTAGTGCATGAAAACTGGGTGAGATAAAATGCTTAGAGCAGGGCCTGTGTGAGTGTTGGCTGTCATTGCTATTAATGGATCATTGACGCTACTGTTTGGACCCTCCTGTCCCGTGGTCTGTCTTACAAAGTAAAAGACAAAGATTGCTGACCTGGTTTACTGTCACTTCCCCTCAGCACACTGCCTTAGCTTGGCTACATGTCTGCCTCAAGGCCTTTGCTTTTACCAGGTAAAATGACCCTGTTACTCCTGCTATCCACCTGGCTCTATCTCTTGTGGTTAGGTGTACACTGGCTGTCAAGCCTTCTAGGACCACCCTTTTGGAAGCTGCCTCCAATTCCTCAGTTGTTGCTTTGTTTTAGCCTGAATACTTCTCAGCATATGACATGGTAGATGCTTTTTTTTGTTATTATTTCTTTGTCACTGAAATGTGAGCTGTGGGGCCAGGGTTTTGTTTGCCTTGTTTTAAACACATCAGTAATGTGTATGCTTTATGGAAGGCATAGTTGGTCAATGAACTGAGAAAGCTTACAGAAGAGTAAGGAACTTGTCCCTGGACTGTTCACTGCTGAGCCCTGGCGCTGGACATCTTTTTTCCTCTCCCAAGGGCCATATACTACCTTTTCAGAGCTTCCATGCTTCATCTCAGCTGCATACCTCTCCAGGGCCCCCTTTAACTCTTCATACTGTCTTGGTTTTGTGCTGGCTGTTGCTTAGCTTTTGACATGCAGCACACTTCCCCATCATGTTTGTTTTCAGCCCTGCCTCCTCAGGTCTTCCTCACATTGTTATTTTCTGATCAAGAATCACAGATTTGACTTCTTATCTTTTCTGCACACCTTCTAGGTTTTGAGGGGGTCTTAGTTGAGGTTTGTAGCACTAAGCATGTTGACCTATCTGTCCTCTGCAGTAGTCCTTGATTGCCAGGAAATTAGCCTTGTCCCATGATCTCCTTCATGCCTACTTGACTGCATCCTGCTTAGAGATTGCTGCTCTTCTTGGTTATTATCTCTGTACTGGATGCCCTCAGTCCTAAATAACTTTGAAAGACCTTTGGAGAGGTACTGTGTTAAATCCTATTGTATTCAGAGATATTAGTGCATTGTAGGATCTAGGGAATAGAGTGCTAGTGTAGTGGTATTTGTCTTGCCAACTGTGTTCAGGCCATAGGGACCTTGTTTCTTATTTGTGATAGCACCTCTCAGAGTAGACTGTCCTGGAATATTTAAATGAACTAATTTAACTTAAACAGTGTGTAGTGTCTGCTATTTATGTTGTGTCTTCTTCAAAGTGCAAGCTCTGCACTTTATCCTTTCACTGTAAGCTTAAACAGGTGGTGTCTGCTGTCTCCTGCCTTTTTGGATCTTAGGAGTATGAGATATGTAGATGCAACTGAACTGTCGACCATGAGCATGCTCTTGTGTGTGTGTATCTGTTCTGGTGTGCATGGCATGTGCATGCCTGTGCTTCTGTGCATGAAGCGGGAGTGTGCATGTGCTTTTGCTCTGCTTGGCCTCTCTTCTTGTGGACCTCTGGCTTTCTGGCCACCCCTTTGATCTACCTTCTCTGTCTTGTGGCATCCTTCTTTTTGTGTGTCCTCTGTAGCAAGACTCCTAGGATTGCTTCCTTACCTCTCTGTCCATTTTCCTCCTGTTTTGGTGCTTCCTTCCTTGTTACTGTAACCTGCCCCACCGTACCTTTCCAGACCAGCCAGGGCTCCAGGGCTGTGGCCGGGTGCCTGTTAAGAAAGGCCTGCCTAGAGCTCCCCCATTCTCTCTAGGCTTTAGGCTCTAGAGTGTGAGTCTCCAGGGGAGACGCCTTCCTCTCCTTTAGCCCCCTCTTTTTTCTGCTTCCCATCCCCATGGAATCGGCAAGCATAGTTAGCTCTATGACACCTTCTTGTCTACAGAACCACTTTCACACTTTTGTCCTGCAGGACTGTCCCCACAACCAGGTACAATTGCCTGCACCTAGCACGGCTGTGAGTATTTTTCTGAGGAGAGTTGCTTTCCCCTTGGTAGCTCGTTATTGTCTCCAGAGTGGAGCCAGACTCTAGGTGGCACTCAAGTTTCTTTGTGCCTTGATATGGCTCCTGTGGCTCTCCCCTGTCCAATACTAGCAGGCTGCCTTCCCAATAGCCACCCTCCCTTTCCTCTACTGGGGATGGAACTATGCTGCCATACCTGCTGACTCAGCGTGCTGCTGCATCACTGTCCTGTTCACATGCTACATGGTGGGCCCCAGGAGAGGGGGTCCTTGGGTAGCAGAGCGTCTGGCTATTCCTCTGAGGTTCTTAGTTGCTGCAGAGTTGAGCTGAGGGTCTTATGCTCACTCTCTGACTGACCCAGCCCTTGCAGGTGAGTGGATTGATGTCACACTGATAGTCTTAAGGAGGCCACGTGCTTTATGTGTATTTCAGAAAGGGCAGCCTCCCACCATGTGCTTGTTTACCCAATAGACTGAGTCAGGGGAATGCTGTGAGGAAGCTTAGGTTTTCTTTTTTTTAATACTTTTTGAGCCTTAAGATTATATTTTTGTGTTTTAATAATAGGAATTAAATTGGGCAGATAATAAAATATTTAACTTAGAACCTAAAACTTAGGACTTAGGTTCTAAGGGCTAGAGAGATGGCTCAGGGGTTAAAGGGACTTGCTTACAAAGCCTGATGTTTGGGGTTCGATTCCCCAGTACCCACATAAAGCCAGACACACAAAATGACACGTCCAACTGGAGTTTGTTTTCAATGGCAGGAGGCCTTGTTGCGCCCACTCTTTCAAATAAATAAAAAATTTTTAAAAAGAAAATTTCTAAAGAAAACCAGTATAGTTAGCTGGTTCTGATGTTTTAAAGGCTCACTTTATAGGCAGTGTTAACCCTTACTACACTGTTGTTAGTAATTGACACTTTAACTTGGTACCAGGGAAGTAGAAGGTTACTGTCATTTTGTGATGATATTTTTAAATTTCTTTGCAGGTGGAAGAAGAAAAGTGCCACTTTGGCATGAAGACAGACTCTTAGTCGTCAGTCTTTTAAGCTGAGTGCATTGTGATTTCCAATAATTGAGGCAGTGGTTCTAAAAGCTGTCTACATTAATGAAAAGAGCAATGTGGCCAGCTTGATTAAGCCGCCAGTGTGTGCAACGCGGGCAGGACAGCGCCGGGTTTCGACGGACTTGTGCATGTTAGCTGTATAGATTTATGTAAGGTGGTTTAAAACTCTGGTCTTTTAAAATAGTCTTAACTGCTCTTAATATGGAGACATATGAGAGTCCCTCTCCTCTCCCGCGTGAGCCCGCAGGAGAAGTGATGATGGAGAACCGAGCTTGCCCCTTCCAAGCACTGCCCTGTGAACAGTCTCCACCACCTCCCCTGCAAACGTCCAGTGATGCAGAGGTAATGGACGTTGGCTCTGGTGGTGATGGACAGTCCGAACACCCTGCCGAGGACCCATTCAACTTCTACGGAGCTGCTCTTCTCTCCAAAGGATCCTTCTCTAAGGGCCATCTCCTCATAGACCCGAACTGTAGTGGCCACAGCCCACGCACCGCCCGGCACGCACCTGCGGTCCGGAAGTTCTCCCCTGACCTTAAGTTGCTTAAGGATGTAAAGATTAGTGTGAGCTTTACCGAGAGCTGCAGGAGTAAGGACAGGAAGGTGCTGTACACAGGAGTGGAGCGTGGTGTTCGTGCCGAGTGTGGCCTGCTCCTTAGTCCTGTCAGTGGAGACGTGCATGCTTGTCCCTTTGGCGGGATTGTTGGTAATGGGGTAGGCATAGGGGGTGAGAGTACAGATAAGAAGGATGAGGAGAATGAGCTGGATCAGGAAAAGAGAGTGGAGTATGCAGTGCTCGATGAGTTAGAAGATTTTACTGACAATTTGGAGCTAGATGAAGAAGGAACAGGCGGGTTCACGGCTAAAGCAATCGTTCAAAGAGACAGAATGGATGAAGAGGCCTTGAATTTCTCCTATGAGGTATGTTGGTGACCCCTCTTCTCTGGAGGGCTCTGAGCAAAACCGAAAGACGTTTGGGAGTGGCTGCATCTTTGTAAAGCAGGGAACTAAACGAACAAAACCCCATGTGAGGTAGTATAATATTAATGTGGAGAAGAGAAAGGCATAATAAATCCACATTTTAAAAATTATTTATTGCAAGAAAAGAGAGAAAGAATGGGTGTGCCAGGGCCTCCAGCCACTGCAAATGAACTCCAGATGCATGAACCATTGTGCATCTGGCTTTATGTGGGTACTGGCGAGTTGAACCAGGTTGTTAGGCTTTGCAGGCAAGCACCTTAACTGCTAAGTCATCTCTCCAGCCCTAAAATTTCTTAATGGAATGTTTGGCTCATCTCCTTTCAGCCTCACCTCTTCCCAACCTGAGTCGTCAGTAGGTGCTGCTGAGTAACTTTTTTGGCTGAGTGTGCACCTGGACTATGAGTGTTGGTTTCACTTGTCATTTCATCCTGTTTGTTTTTCAGATGATAACACACCATCAGGGCAAACCTAGGCCCCTTGAGGGCTTTCTCTCTGTGTCTGTTCCTCACGACTGTTAAAACTTGTCCTTGGTGCAAAAGTATGGACCTGGAAGCTGTGGGATCTGAACACCTTGTTTTGCAGGATGACTTTGACAATGATGTGGATGCTCTGCTGGAAGAAGGCCTTTGTGCTCCCAAGAAGAGGCGAATGGAGGAAAAATATGGAGTTGACAGTGATCATCCATCAGATGGAGAGACAAGTGTTCAGCCAATGATGACCAAGATTAAAACAGTGCTCAAAAGTAAGCCAGCGAGTCAGAGTCCTGAGTATTTCCAGGCATCTGAAGTAGTTTTTTTTTAAATATTTTATTTTTATTTATTTGTTTATTTGAGAGAGAGAAATAGGCAGGGAGAGAGAAGTTGAGAGAGAGAATAGGCATGCCAGGGCCTCCAGCCACTGCAAACATACTCCAGATGCATGCGCCCCCTTGTGCATCTGGTTTATCTGGGTCCTAGGGAAGTAAACCTGGGTCCTTTGGTTTTGCAGGCAAGCACCCGAACCTGTAAGCCATCTCTCCAGCCCTAAAGTAGTTTTCTTCACAAGGTTGTTTTGTAAATTTTCTGGTGCCAGGCATTAGTCTAGGTAGAGATACGTGTTTAAGTATAGAACAGTCACGAAAAGAAAACAGTTTTTACATAAGGATTTATTCAGACACAAAACCCAGGTGCAGATCTTGGGAAGTCCTCTGGAAACCACAGAGGGGCCAGTGTTGAGTGGAGTTCTTGAGTGCAATAATATCGGTGTGTGCTAGGAGACAAGGTTATAGGTGGGTGCTTGGTGAAGTAGGCAGAAGGTAGTTGGCATTCAGGTCTTGGTTCTGCTCCAAGTAAGGCAGGAAGGCAACAGAAGCAAGCTAGTGTTGTTAACCTGAGTTTTGTTGAAAAGCGTGGTTCCTGCTCGGTGTAGTAGTGCATGCATTTAATCTCAGCACTTGGGAGGCTGAGGTAGGATTTCTGTGAGTTCAAGACCAATCTGGGGCTGCAGCATGAGTGCCAGGTCAGCCTGGGTTAGAGTGCGCTCTCAAAAAACCAAACCAACCAACCAAACAAACAATCCCCAAAACATGGATTGTGAGCTGCAGTGTGGCTTTAGAATAAGGTAAAAGTCCCTTGGGTGGAAGTGGAAGTGGAAGTCTTTTGGAGGTTCAGCTGTGAGACTTGATTGTGATTGGTGACAGTGAAAGAGCAGTTGAGGGGCACCCAGCATTGTGTTGCAGGGCTTTGTCATCACTGCAGGGAAAGTGTAGTCGAGGGCGGTTTTCTGTGTGTACTTGCTTTAGTGGCACTAATGATTATCCTGGAAAGAACACCTGGATCAGAAGAGCTATAAAGATGCATGAAGCTCAGGCACATAGCTGATACCCAGATTGAGGGTTCTTGTGCAGAAGGTGGTGAGGTGCAATTGCTGAAGAGGTGGGTGGGTCTTGTGGTGTCAGATGCCATGTATTGCTGCACATGCTGATGATAGTGGAGCAGTAGGGATGTCAGGATAGGCATTTGCAGACAAGATGAACCTGAGCCTATAGCTTGTGAGGGAGGGGTGCCTCTGGAACATTAGCTTTGTGTGCTCTTTCCATGTTTTCAGCAGTCTCTGAGAATATAAACCCATGTTCATTCTGTGTAGCCCAGCGGGCAGTAGTAATCCTGGCTTGTTCACCTGCCTGGAGGGAACTTCACACTGGCAGCTGCTGTCATCTCTTCCAAAAGCTGGGCTAGTTAAGACTGGAATGAACCTGTGTCTTGTACTGTGCTCAGGTCTGCATTCCGTTTGCTGCTCTCCTGTGTTCGCCTAAGGCTGCTATGAGGCAGCACTACCTTTGTCCAAACCTTGAAGGGAATACCCATTGGTACATTTCCAATCTGTACCATTCCCTGACAGATTATATTCTGAGAGTGAGTGGCCTGTGTTGGGTGTCAAGGTCAAGGTCAGGATTGCTGTGCAGGGATCCAGCCCAGAGGTGCCACTGCTTTTCCAGAGAGTCACTGGTACCTTTTTCTTCTATCTTTTTTTTTTTAATTTTATTTTTTAACCTTTTTTTAATTGACGACTTCCATAATTACAGATAACCCATGGTAATTCCCTCCCTCCCCCCCACTTTCCCCTTTGCAACTCCACTGTCCATCATATGTTTTCCCCTCTCAATCAGTCTGTCTTTTTTTTTTTTTTTTTTGGTTTTTCGAGGTAGGGTTTCACTCTAGTCCAGGCTGACCTGGAATTAACTATGTAGTCTCAGGGTGGCCTTGAACTCACAGTGATCCTCCTACCTCTGCCTGCCAAGTGCTGGGACTCCACTCTCCATCATATGTTTTCCCCTCTCAATCAGTCTCTCTCTTTTTTTTTGGTTTTTCAAGGTAGGGTTTCACTCTAGTCCAGGCTGACCTGGAATTAACTATGTAGTCTCAGGGTGGCCTCGAACTCACGGTGATCCTCCTACCTCTGCATCCCAAGTGCTGGGATTAAAGGCATGCGCCACCACGCCCAGCTCAGTCTCTCTTTTTTGATGTCGTCATTTTTTCCTCCTGTTATGATGGTCTGTGTAGGTAGTGTCAGACACTGTGAGGTCATGGATATCCATGACCATTTTGGCCATTTTGTGTTTGGAGGAGTGTGTTATAAGGAGTCCTACCCTTCCTTTGGCTCTTATATTCTTTCTGCCACCTCTTCTGCAATGGATGCTGAGCCTCGGAAGGTGACTAGTACCTTTTTTTGTTTTTAACGTTTTTTAAATTTTATTTTAATTTTTATTTATTTATTTGAGAGTGACAGAGAGAGAAAGAGGCAGATGGAGGGAGAGAGAATGGGCACACCAGGGCCTTTAGTCACTGCAAACAAACTCCAGATGCATGCGCTCCCTTGTGCATCTGGCTAACGTGGGTTCTGGAGAATCAAGCCTCGAACTGGGGTCCTTAGGCTTCACAGGCAAGTTCTTAACCACTAAAGCCATCTTTCCAGCCTGACTAGTACCTTTTTCATGTCTGGTGTCTTTTTTTTTTTTTTTGAGGTAGGGTCTCGCTCTAGCCCAGGCTGACTTAGAATTCACTGTGTAGCCTCAGGTTGGCCTTGAAGTCTCAGCAATCCTCCTACCGATTCCTCCCAAGTGCTGGAATTAAAGGGGTGTACTGTCATACCTGGTCTCATATGTGGTGTTTTAGTTTTCACCTGTTTTTCTGTAGTTTCTAGATTTTATATTACTCCTAATACCTGTAAGAACATTGTTTCAGTTAACACTTTGTGCTTTTCCTGCATCAATTCTGTTAGTGGCGAATAACAAGTGGATAAAAAAGTTTGGTACTTTTGTTTGTTTTGTTTTTCCTGAGGTTAGGTCTCACTAGCCCAGGCTGACCTTTAACTCACTCTATAGTCCCAGGCTGGCCTGGAACTCATACAATCCTCCTACTTCTGTATCCTAAGTGCTGGGAAAAAGGCATGCATCATAGCACCTGGATCAAGTCTGGTACTTTTATACACATTTCTTAAAACTGCTAGGAAGGGGTTGGAAACAGTGTTTTAAAATGAATGTTGACCTTTTTTTTTTTTTTTTTTTTTTTTTTTTTTTTTGGTTTTTCAAGCTAGGGTCTCCCTCTAGCCCTGGATAATCTGAAAGTCTATATGTAATGTAATATTAGGCTGGCCTCATACTCACAGTGATCCTTCTACCTCTGCCTCCTGAGTGCCGGGATTAAAGGAGTGTACCACCACACCTGACAGATGTTGACTTTTAATTTTTTTCTTTTTTGGTCACGATATTGGGGATCAAATCCTGGGTCTTCTACATGCGGAAGTGTGCCTGATCACCAAGAACAGTAGCAGTGTATTAGCAAAGTTTACCCATTCCTGGGGTGCCTTTTATCATGGCTTAGCAGGCAGGAGAAATCCAGTGTCCACAGTACTTTCCAAGTGTAGAGGCAAGAGCTGGGGTGGGGACTCGTGTCTTTTACAACTCTATGCCAGGCTTCTTGTACATGGATTCTACTTGTATAAGTCCTTCGTTTGCTTAACACACTGTTCTATAGGTACAGTAAGGGCATAACAAGCAGATAGAAACTAAAACTCTCTGGAAAGATCCAGAGAAGTACTCAGGTGTGCTAGAAGTGCCATGGTACAGTTCTTAGTGTTTATAAAGTGATTGCAGGATGTTTTTGTATTCTGTGCAGGTCGTGGCCGTCCACCTACAGAGCCGCTGCCTGATGGGTGGATCATGACCTTTCATAATTCTGGAGTCCCTGTATACCTGCACAGAGAGTCTCGGGTGGTTACCTGGTCCAGGCCGTACTTCTTGGGAACAGGAAGCATACGGGTAGGGGAGGCATCAGTCATGAATTTATGCTTGTTAGTTCTCAGATTGAAATGTGTTTGTCTGTATGTGTTGAACTTTAGTCAGACAGAGGCTGGTCAAAGGCATCAGATGTTCATACTCAAGGTCATCCTGGTAACCCTTGTTGCATTTTTACTATTAACAGAAACATGATCCTCCTCTGAGTAGTATTCCCTGTCTGCATTATAAAAAAATGAAGGACAACGAGGAACGGGAGCAAAGCCGTGAACTCACCCCCAGTGGGGAGGCTTCTCCTATCAAGCCCCTGAGCCGATCTGCAGAGCTGGAATTCCCCTTGGAAGAGCCTGACTCCATGGGTGGAGACTCGGGGCCCCTAGACGAGAAGGACCCGCTGGGGGCTGAGGCAGCTACTGGAGCCCTGGGACAGGTGAAGGCTAAAGTTGAGGTGTGCAAAGATGAGTCAGTTGGTAAGTTTGCTCAGGAGTTTTTATCCCTCTTTGTCACCTAGGATCTCATTTCTCCTATCAGATGCCACTTTCTTAGTTCCTAGTTGAACCTGAGGAGGGAGGTATGTCTATGGCTGCTCACATGGCTAGAAAGGCCTGTTCATTTGCAGTGGCTAGAGACTCTGGCATGCCCATTCTCTCTCTCTCTCTCTCAAATAAATAAAAAATATTTTAAAGCAACAAACAAAAAAGTTAGAAACTCATGCCAGGCATGGTGGGCACATGCCTTTAATTCCGTCACTCAGGAAGCAGAGGTAGGAGAATCCCCATGAATTTGAGGCCAGTCTGGGACAAGAGAGAAAGTGCCAGGTCAACCTGGGCTAGAGTGAGACTTTACTTCAAACCCCCCCCCCCACAAAAAAAGTTATTTATAGCCGGGCGTGGTGGCACGTGCCTTTAATCCCAGCATTTGGGAGGCAGAGGTAGGAGGATCACCAGGAGTTCGAGGCCACCCTGAGACTACATAGTGAATTCCACGTCAACCTGGACCAAAGTGAGACCCTACCTCAAAAAACCAAAAAAAAGTTATTTATTTAATTCTTTTTTATTTATTTCTTTATTTATTTTTTAAGGTAGGGTCTCACTTTGGTCCAGGCTGATGTGGAATTCACTTTATATTCTTAGGGTGGCCTCGAACTCCTGGTGATCCTTCTACCTCTGCCTTCCAAGTGCTGGGATTAAAAGTGTGAGTCACCACACCTGGCTGTTTGTCTATTTTTTGGTATGTTTGCATGTTCATGTGTGAGTTTGTGTCTGTGTCACGACATGTGTGTAGTGGTCAGATGACAACCTTAGTTGTTGATCCTAGCCTTCTACCTTGTTTGATGCAGGGTATGCCAGGCTAACTGGCTTGTGATCTTCCAGGTTATTTTCTTTTTAAAAAATATTTATTTATTTGCAAGCAGAGAGAAAGAAAGAGTGATACAGAGAAGATAGGCAGAGAGAATGGGCATGTCAGGGTCTCTAGCCACTGCAGACAAACTCCAGAAGCTTGCACCACTTTGTGCATCTGGTTTACATGGGTACTGGGGAATCGAACCTGAGTCCTTAGGCTTCGAAGGCAAGTGCCTTAACCACTAAGCCATTTCTCCAGCCCCTCAGGTGATTTTCTTATTTCCACCTTCCTTCTCACTGGTAGGTGTGTTGAGTTGGGATTACAGATGCTAGTGTTTAAGATTTTTTTTTTTTTTTTTTTTTTATTCAAGGTAGGGTCTCACTCTAGCTCAGGCTGACCACAGTAGTCTCAGGGTGGCCTTGAACTCATGGTGATCCTCCTACCTGTGCCTCCCAAGTGCTGGGATTAAAGGCCTGCACCACCATGCCCGGCTGACTTTTTTCTTGAGTTTGTGCTTTTCAAGGTAGGGTCTCAGCCTAGGATGACCTGGAATTCACTGTGTAGTCTCAGGGTGGCCTTGGAACTCCTGGTTCACTTGCATATGACTTTTTATTGGGTTCTAGAGATACAAACTCAGGTACTTAGGCTTGCGTATCAAATACTGTGTGACTCAACCATCTCCCTGGTTCCTTTATTCTTTTTAAAAAAATTTAAAAAATATATTTATTTATTTAGTTGAGAGAGAGTGAGATGAGAGAAAGAGAGAGAGAGAGTGGGTGCGCCGGGGCTTCTAGCCACTGCAAACAAACTCCAGATGCATGTGCCACCTTGTGCATCTGGCTTACTTGGTTTCTGGGTAATTGAACCTGGGTCCTTTGGCTTTGTAGGCAAGCGCCTTAACTGCTAAGCCATCCTTCCATCCCTGTATTCTGGTTCTTGACTGAGATAAAGTAAAAATGTGCCCTAGTAATCTGTCCATAGGGAATTGCCAGAATAATTTGAGCTGACAGTGAAGGAATCTGATGTCCCCTCCCCCCTTTCTTTGCCCTTTGAAAGGGATGGGGAAAGTGAAACCCAAGTATCTTGTGGCCTGGTCCTGTTTCATGGGGTTGTCACTGTCTTATGTGCAGGGCTAAGGAAACATGACTCTTTTGTTGGAAAGCTGATAATTTGGTTCTCTGGTATTTCTTGGACAGATCTGGATGAGTTTCGTAACTACCTGGAGAAGCGTTTTGACTTTGAACAAGTAACTGTAAAAAAATTCAGAACTTGGGCTGAGCGGCGTCAGTTCAATCGTGAGATGAAGCGGAAGCAGGCTGAGTCAGAGAGGCCCATTCTGCCAGCAAACCAGAAGCTCATCACTTTATCTGTACAAGATGCACCCACAAAGAAAGGTGAGCTTTGCTTGTAACTGTCAGTGTTAGCATGTGGAGCAGGCATGTTAATTTTACTTGGATATGCATAGCCTATGTTTGTGAGTGAGTTGCACCTAATTCAAAGCTTGTGTGTATTCTGGGAATTCAGAGGCTATCATGTTCATGGTGGTAAACCCTAATGAATGACTCAGTAGACGTGTGGTCCAGGTTTCTGAATGCTGGCTGAGGCATTTCTTCTTATTTTTTTTTTTCCTTTTCAATTTTTATTAACATTTTCCATGATTGTAAAAAATGTCCCATGGTAATACCCTCCCTCCCCCCACTTTCCCCTTTGAAATTCCATTCTCCATCATATCCCCTCCCCATCTCAATCAGTCTCTCTTTTATTTTGATGTCATGATCTTTTCCTCCTCTTATGATGGTCTTGTATAGGTAGTGTCAGGCACTATGAGGTCATGGATATCCAGGCCATTTTATGTCTGGAGGGAACACGTTGTAAGGAGTCCTACCCTTCCCTTGGCTCTTACATTCTTTCTGCCACCTCATCCGCATTAGACCCTGAGCCTTGGAAGGTGTGATCAAGATGTTACTCAGTACTCCAGTCACTTCTTTCCAGCACTGTGATGCCTTCTGAGTCATCCCAAGGTCACTGCCATCTGAAAAGAGAAGATTCTCTACCCAAAGTGAGAGTAGCGTTAATATAAGGGTATAAATATTAAGAGAAGTGCTTACTGGGCAGTTTGATAAGCATAGTATATACATTTTTCCAGACATCAGCAGACATTATACCCCTAGGGCTCATGACTACCGCTGTTTTAAGTTTTCAGTATCAGTGATGTATTCTCCCCCCATGGAGCAGGCCTCCAGTCCAATTGGAGGGCAGTCAGTTTCCACCATGACAGACGTGCCACTATTGCACCTGTTGGCTCATTTGGCCTGGTTGGCCAAATTTAAGGCTTGCAGTGTCCACTGTTGAGTATCTTCACTGGTGGTATCTCTTTCTCCCATTGAACTACATGTAGAAAGGCTTCTTCCAGCTTTCTGTCAGCTGGTCTACATGTAGGAGGTTATCAGCTCAGTTCCAGCAGGATTTCTCAGTGGCCTTGCCACCCAAGTATGTGGAGTCTTCAGCAATAGGGTCTTACCATCTATTCCTGGTGGGAAACCAAGGGCCTTGGCAATGGCCTATAATGTTTTGGGGGCATCAAGGACCTCCCTGGCCTACAACTCACTGGAGGTATCCCATCCCTGGCACTGAAAATTTTCTAACAATGATCTATGGCTCCTGAGTGTTCCATTGTCCAAAACCGGAGGATTTCATGTGATTTATTTGCATCCTCTTAGATTTTGATTAGCCCTCCCTCCACCTTTCCTTTACTCAGTCTCTTCCCCTGACCTCACTTTGGGCCTTTTCACCCCCATTAATCTATTCTTCTACTTACATATATACAATACCAACCTATTAAGTTCCCTCCTTCCTTCCTTTCTCTTCCCTTTATATCTCCTTTTTAACTTACTGGCCTCTGCTACTGAGTTTTTTCCTTCTCACACAGAAGAGGCATTTCTTCTTATCGTAGAGTTTGTCATCAATCCCAATGGGAAATCCGAGGTCTGCATCCTGCACGAGTACATGCAGCGTGTCCTCAAGGTCCGCCCTGTTTATAATTTCTTTGAATGTGGTAAGTTTCAACCTGTTCCATTTTAGTCCTGAAGAGTCATGTGTCGCTTTGTTCCCAGTTGGGGGTGGCGGTTTATTGGCTCTACTGGGCTGGATGGAAGTGCAAGGCAAGGGCAAGGAGAAGTATGGTACAAGTAGGCAGCTTGTTTCATGGAGGTGGTCCTTATTTGAGAATGGATTAGCTGTGTTTTCCTCTTAGAGTTTGACCTGTGTTCCCCCTGCCCCTCTCCTGCTCTCATGTCCTGTGTGGTTTGCCTGGCTAGCTCCTGACTGTTTTCAAGGACAGCCTGTGAAAAAGGCTTTCCTTTCCTGTTTGCCCTGTGCTTAGCCCAGTGGATGAAGGGCGTGAGGGCTGCTGTACTTCCTACTAGCTTTGCCTTTCATGGCATCTCCTACACACTTGTAAAGGCCAATGTGACTCCATAAGAGCCAAAACTTGGGGGCATTCGTTGTTTTGGGTCTTACGCTTACCCGTTCCTGATAGTATTATGTCTGTCTTTCAGAGGTCTTGTCCCTACTGTGACCTTGTACTGGGCATCTCTGCTTCCAGGTCCTTCTGGCTCACTCTACCATGGTTGCTCATGCCCCCTAGTTTTTCCACCTAGGTCCTTTGCTGCTGATCATCTCCAGCCCTGTCTCCACACCTCTGGGAACCCCTGGTCTTTGCAGATGAGCACAGATGTGTTCTCTGTAGAGGCATCTGTCAGTGTGGGCAAACTAGGTGCACATGCTTTTAATGTTTTGGCAAGTGTGTTTTTAAAACGAGTAATTTTAATTTCAAGAGAACCCAAGTGAGCCTTTTGGTGCCTCGGTGACCATTGATGGTGTGACTTACGGATCTGGAACTGCAAGCAGCAAAAAACTTGCGAAGAATAAAGCTGGTAATGTGGCTTGCTTGATGTCCCAGAGACATGCTGCCTGCTGAGTCTGCCCTCACCTTGGTTAGGGGAGAGGCTGAGCAGTGCTTTTGGTTGGGGGGGCGTGTGGGGGGGACATATTTATGTTACTTAGGTAATCATCTACTTTAATTTTCAAAAACCTACATAGCCATTTATGGTTGTACACTTCTGCAAGCATAGCACTTGGGAGGCTGAGGCAGGAGCATCATGAGTTCAAGGCCAGTGTGAGCTACAAGGACAAGACTGTCTCAAAAAATAAAAATAAGACTGAGTGTGGTAGCACATGCCTTTAATCCCAGTACTTGGGAGGCAGAGGTAGGAGGTTTGCTATTGAGTTCAAGGCCAGCCTGGGCTAGAATGAGGCCCTACCTTAAAAAAATAAAACAAAACAAACAAAATAAATAAAAAACCTAAAGCAGCATTGGTGGCTCACACCTATAATTCCAGCACTTGAGAGGCTGAAATAGAATGTTGATTCTTATGAGTTTGAGGTCTGCCTTGACTACATATTGAGTTCCAGATCAGTCTGGGCTATAGTGAGACCATGTCTCAAAAGCAAAGGACCCCTCTCTGCTAAATGGTAGTAGGGCTAATGTTTCCTGAATTATTCTGGCCATGCAGATTCAGGTGTGCTCAGCCATCTGAGGCATGTGGGTGCATGCAGTAGAGCAGTTTGTTTTTGAAGTGAGCAAAATGTGGGGATGCTAGGAGAGATGAGGAAGATTGACATGCTGTCACCATCTGAAGCATTTTTGTCATTTATAGGGACTATTTTCTGAATCCTTCACTCTGCACGTTGGGGGCTAAATAATTGTTACACAGAGTTCATCTCTGAGAAAGCTGGTATTTTCTGGTTCAGTTCCACTGGGCCGTATCCTTGCCATTTGCCTCTATGCCTACCTAGCCCTAGAAGTAGGTGGTATTCTTGTACTAAGCCATTTGCTTAGCATTGGGGTTATCTGGGCTCTCTTGAGCAGTGAAGCACTTTTAGAATAGTTTATATGTATCCCGACCCTAGTGCCCATATGTCCATTCTTTTTTTTTTAATAGATATTTAAAAAATATTTTTATTTATCTGAGAGAGAGAGGGAGAGAGAGAGAGAGAAAAAAAAGAGAGAATGGGTGCATTAGGGCCTCCAGCCATTGCAAACAAACTCCAGACACATGTGGCTTACGTGGGTTCTGGGAATTGAACCTGGTCCTTTGGCTTTGCAGTCAAGCACCTTAACTGCTAAGCCATCTCTCCAGCCCCATATGTCCATTCTTGAATTTTATCCTATGACCATGTTGTCTTCCAGAGCTAATCTACTTTGTACAGAGCAGGAGGGGGTCTTGGGGACAGGGAGACCATTTTCTGCTTCTAGGAATCAGAGTACCTCTATGCTACTTTCTTTTTCTTTTGTTTTTTGAGGTAGGGTCTCACTCTGGCCCAGGCTGACCTGGAATTCACTATGGAGTCTCAGGGTGGCCTCGAACTCACGGCAATCCTGCTACCTCTGCCTCCCAAGTGCTGGGACTAAAGGTGTGTGCTACCACGCCCGGCAGCAGCTACTTTCTTTTAAAAAAAAAAAAATTATTTTGTTTGAGAGAGAAAGAGGCAGATAGAGAATGGATGCTTCAGGGCCTTCAGCCACTGCATACGAACTCCACATGCATGTGCCATCTTGTACGTGGATCCTGGGGAATCGAACCTGGGTCCTTTGGCTTTGCAGGCAAATAACTTAACCGCTAAGCCATCTCTTCAGTCCAGTGCTGTTTTCTTTTAATGGCAACTACTGAGGACGATGAGTAGCCATTCTTCATTATGTTTACTCTCTGTCCTTCCTCCTGTGCAGCTGTCTTGAGCTTGCACACCCTGCCCTAGTCACCAGGAAAGCCTGCTATCTGTTTAATTAATCCAGTTATTAATTGTGTGGAGCTAGATATTGAACTTGGGTCCTTACATGCTAGGCAAGTGCTCTACCTCTGAGTTACACCTCTAGCCTCTGCTGTAAATTTTAGAGATATTCAATCTAAACAACTTTTTGGCTTAACAAATTGAATGTTACTGAGTCTTATGCAGTGGTAGAAACATTCAGAGACATATCTTCCACTGTTTCTGCAAGGTCATTTGTGCCTACTCATGTGTTTATTTCCTCAATCCATATGCCAGACAGCTGTACTAGTTGACCTTTTTTTTTTAATTGTTTATTTTGCTGGGATGTCTTGTTGATGAAGCTCTGCTGGGCCAGACTGAGCTATTGCACATGCTCATCCCCCACAGTATTAGGTAGCAGCCTGTTCATACAAGTGCCTCCCCTGTGTTATTACCATACACATGTTTCCTCCAGTGTTCCTCAGATCTGACTGTCTCTGCTCAGGGCAGTCAACTGCCCTGTATGTTGCTGTGGATGTCTGTAGCAGCCTACTCCCAGGCCTCATTGTGGGGTTTCGCCAAGTCATTTTTTCCTGTACCACCAAAGTGATTCTTCTAAAGTGCAGATCTGAGTTCCTATCTCATTTGCTATCAGGTCATGACAGGTAAAAATGTGCAAACATGCTGTGGCTTGTGAAGTTTCCTCTAGTTTGTCCCACTATTGCCATTTTTTTTTCCCCCGAGGTAGGGTCTCACTCTGGCCCAGGAATTCACTGTGTATTCTCAGGCTGGCCTTAAACTCATGGCAATCCTTCTATCTCTGCCTCCCGACTGCTGGGATTAAAGACATGTGCCACCATACCTGGCTCCATTGTTGCCATTCTTAATGATGTGATTTTTCTTTTATCCCCTCTTGATTCTCCCTTTTAAAGTGCTATCCCTAGTCCTGAGCCTTTGCTCACCCATCTAGGCCACAAGTGTGGGAGCCAGCTTGCAGCTCATTCTGTAGGCTGGGCAGTATGCTTACCTCCCCTTTATACTAAAGCAGCCCTTACCCTGGACTTTTTTTTTTCTGTGTGTGCGTATGTGTGTGTGTTTTTTTGTAGCCCGAGCCACACTGGAAATCCTCATCCCTGATTTTGTTAAACAGACCTCTGAGGAGAAGCCCAAAGACAGTGAAGAATTGGAGGTGAGTGTCTGGTCATGCCTACCAGGAGCTGCTACTGCAAGTGGTGCTATGCCTTGCATGCTTTGTGCCAAGGGTGTAGTCATCCAACTTCTAGGTTGTTCTGTTCTTTTGTAGCCTATGAAGGAGAGGCTTACTTGCCTTTTTGCAAGCAGGGAAAAAAAAGTCCTTGGAGATTTTTGTCTCCTGTCTTTTGCAAGTTGAGTGTGTATTAGACACATAGATCCATGGTGGGAATGAACCCAGGAGGCAGAATGTACAAGGTTTTAGATTGTTTTTTATATTAAGAACTTAGAACCTGATGTGATGGCTCACACCTTTTAATCTCAGCCCTGAGGGTGCTGAGGTAGGATTTGAGGCCAGCTTGAGCTGGAGAGTGAGACCTTGCTTCAAAAAACATAAAAATAAAAAATAATAATAAAAATAAAAAAGGCAGTCATGGTACATACCTTTAATCCCAGCACTCGGGAGGCAGAGGTAGGAGGATCCTTGTGAGTTTGAGGCTACCCTGAGACTACATAGTGAATTCCAGGTCAGCCTGAGCTAGAGGGAGACTCTACCTCTAAAAACCAGAAAAAAACAAAATATGTGTGTGTGTGTGTGTGTGTGTGTGTGTGTGTGTGTATATATATATATATATAATTTAAATTCATTTGTGAGCAGAGAGAGACAGAGAGAATGGGTCCACCAGAACCTCCAGCCTCTGCAAACAACCTCTAGATATATGTGCCACTGTGCATTGGTACTGGGGAATCAAATCCTGGTCATTAGGCTTTGTAGGGCAAGTGCCGTAACCACCAAGTCATCTCTCTAGTCCCTCAGTGTAGTTCTCAACAACATAGTGCTGAGAAGAAGGGACGGAGGAGTGTCCAGCACTGAAGCATCTCACACTCACCAAGGCTCAGGGTCCATTGTGGAAGAGGTGGTGGAAAGAATATAAGAGCCAAAGGAAGGGTACCACTCCTTACATACAACTGTCCAGACAGAATTTGGCCTCGATATCCAAGACCTTGCAGTGCATAGCAATACCCACACAAGGCCCTCATAATAGGGCAAAAAGATGATGATAACAATTTAAAAGAGAAACTAATGGAGAGAGGGAGGGGATGTGACAGAGAGCAGAGTTATGAAGGAGAAAGTGGGGGAAGGGAAGGAAATATCATGGTTTGTTGTCTATAAGTATAAAAGTTGTCAATAAAATATATATTAAAATATTAAATATTAATATATATTATATATATTAATTGCCCATTACATTTATACAGCTAGGTCATTTACATTTATATATATTTTTTCTAAATTTTATTTTATTTTTAGAGAGAATGAGTGACAGAATTGGCGCATCAAGGCCCAGCCACTGCAGTTGAACTACAGATGCCTGCGCCACCTAGTGGGCATGTGGTACTGACCTTGCACTAGGTGGTGCAAGTATCTGGAGTTCAATTTCAGTGGCTGAGGCCCTGGCACACCAATTCTCTGTCTCTCTAACCCCTCTCCCAAGTAATATATATGTATATGCATTTTTTATTTTAGAGATTTTTTTTAATTTGGGAGGGGGGAGAGAGAGAATTGGTGTGCCAGGGTCTCCAGCCACTGCTAACAAACTCCAGATGCATGCACCAGCTTGTGCATCTGGTTTATGTGGGTACTGGGGAATCAAACCTGGGTCCTTAGGCTTCGCAGGAAGCATCTTAAGTGCTAAGCCATCTCTTCAGCCCTCAGTGTAGCTTTATTTTTTTTATTTTTGATTTTTTTAGGTAGGATCTCATTCTAGCCCAGTCTGACCTTGAATTCACTTTGTAGTCTAGGCTGTCCTCAGATTCACAGCAATCCTCCTACCTCTGCTTCCTGAGTGCTGGGATTAAAGGCATGCACCTCCACACCTGGCTGAGTGTAGTTTTTTTTTTTCTTTAATATAATTTTCATTTATTTATTTACTTGAGAGAGAAAGAGAGAATGGGCTCACCAGGGCCTCCAGCCACTGCAAACGAACTCTAGAAGCATGTGCCCCCTTGTGCATCCAGCTTATGTGGGCCCTGGGGAATCGAGCTGGGGTCCTTTGGCTTTGCAGGCAAACACTTTAACTGTTAAGACATCTCTCTAGCCCTCAGTGTAGTTTTATTTGCACTTCCCTGGTGGCTAAGGGTAGTGAACATTTTTTTTTCTCATGTATCTACTGGCCTTTTTATTTCTTCATTTAAGAATTGTCTGTTAATTCAAATTGGCCATTTATTGATTGGAGAGTTTGTTCTTTGGGTGTTTAATTTTTAAAATGTGCGTGTGTGTAATGTGGTTGGTGTGTGGTGTATCCATATGCCTTTGTGGCAACCCATGTGCCTGCCTCCATTTGCTGGAGCTGAATGTTGCGTGTCCCACTACATTGTTCTACTCTACTCGTTCTTACTTTAGCTGGAGTCTTACTGATCCTGGAGCTTTCCATTTTTTCATGTGCTCCTGCAATTCTCTGGTTTCTTTTCCCCTTTCATACCAGGATTACAGATATTTAGGACCATTCCCCACTGGTTATTTGGGTCTGGGGGATTGATCTGAAAGGCCTCCTCAGGCTCTCATGCTCGCCCAAGAAATGCTCTTAACTGCTAAGCCATCTTTAAAGCCCTAATATTTTGAGTTCTTTATATAGTCTGGATTTTAGAACCCTTGTCATGCCAGGCATGGTGGTGCATGCCTTTAATCCCAGCACTCGGGAGGCAGAGGTAGCAGGATCACCATGAAATCGAGGCCACCCTGAGACTGCATAGTGAATTCCAGGTCAGCCTGATCTAGAGTGAGACCCTACCTCGAAAAACTAAAAAAAAAAAAAAAAAAAAAAAAAAAAAAAAAAAAAAAAAATTTAAAGGGCTGGAGAGATGGTTTAGCAGTTAAGGCACTTGTCTGGGAAGCCTAAGGACGTGGGTTCAGTTCCCCAGTACCCATGTAATGCCAGATGCACAGGGTGGTGCATGCGTCCAGAGTTCATTTGCAGTGGCTAGAGGTCCTCATGTACCCTTTGTCTGAAATAAATAAATGTATATAAACAAATTTCTGGGCTGGAGAGATGGCTTGGCATTTAAGGTGCTTGCCTGCAAAGCCAAAGGATGCAGGTTCAATTCCCCAGAACCCATGTAGGACAGATGCACAAGGTGGTGCATGCATCTGGAGTTTGTTCACAGCAGCTGGAGGCCCTAGTACAACGTTTATTTCTGCCTCTGTCTCTCAAATAAATAAAAAATAAAATAACAGCTGGGTGTGGTGGCACATGGCTTTAATCCCAGCACTCAGAAGGCAGGGGTAGGAGGATCGCTGTAATTTCGAGGCCACCCTGAGACTATTCCAGGTCAGCCTGGGCTAGAGTGAGACCCTACCTCAAAAAACCAAAATAAATAAATAAATAACAAAATATTTAAAAAGTAAAAAAGGTTTTATTTAGTACTTATTTTGAGAGAAAGAGAGGGAGAGGCAGACACAGAGAATGGGTGCACCATGGCCTCCAGCCACTGCAAACGATCTCCAGGTGCATGTATCACTTTGTGCATCTGGCTTACATGGGTAATGGGGAATTGAAACTTGGTCCTTAGGCTTTACTGGCACACGCCTTAACTGCTAAGCCATCTCTCTAACCCCATTTTTACATTTCTTGACTTATTGGAGTTCAGAAAGTAGTTGGCTATGTCCATATTTTGAAGTATTTCCCCAAATTGTTATAAATTTCAGGTACTAAGGTCTTTGATACATTTTGAATTGATTTTTTCAGTACAGTGAGAGATAGTGATCTAGTTTCATTCTTTGAAATGAGGATATCCAGTTTTCCCAGCACTACTTTGTCAATTGGCTACCTTTTCTACAGTGTACATTTTATTTATTTTTTAATATTTTTTGTATTTTATTTATTTATTTATTTGAGAGAGAAAAAGGGCACGCCAGGGCCTCTAGTCACTCCAAATGAACTCCAGATGCATGCACCACCATGTGCATCTGGCTTACATGGGTCCTGGGAAATCAAACGTGTGCCCTTTGGCTTTGTAGGCAAGTATCTTACCCACTGAGCCATCTTTCCAGCTCTTTTTTTAAAATCTTTTTAAATTAGTTAATTATTTTGGATTTTCAAGGTAACGTTTCCTCTCTAGCCAAGGCTGACCTGGAATTATCACATATTCTCAGGGTGCCCTCAAACTCATGGCGATCCTCCTACCTCTGCCTCCCAAATGCTGAGATTAAATGTGTGCACCAGCACACCCAGCTATTTTTTGTCTTTTTGAGGCAGAGTCTCACTCCAGTTCATGCTGACCTGATACTCAGTCTGTAGTTCCAGGCTGGCCTCAAACTCACTGTGATCCTCCTACCTCTACCACCCAAGCACTGGGATTAGATGCATAAGCCACCATGTCCAGTTTAATTTTTTTTTTATTCTTAAAACTTTCTCTGAGGAATGTCATTAGAATTTTGATTAGAGCTGCATTAAATTACTTGTTCTGCTTTCTCAGCACATTCATTATTGACATATGGCAAAGTTACTGAGTTTTGAATGTTGATTTTTTATCCTTTTACTTTGCTGCAAGTATTTAAGTGCTTTCTAGTGGAGTCTTTAGGGACTTTTAAAATAATTATTTATGTGGGTGTGTACATGTTCATGTAGGAGTATGGGCGTGTGTGCACCATGGCATGCCAGTGGAGATCAGCAGACAACTTTTGGGTTGGTCCTTTCCTGTTCACCTCATTTGAGGTAGGGTTTTTTGCTCTGGATTCTTATTCTTTTGTTTTTTTGTTGGGCATGCCTGGAGCTTCTGGGAAGTACTGCCTCCCATCTCATCAGTGTCAGCATGCTGGGATTTCAGAAGCTGCCACAACTTCCAGCTTTTTTATGTGGGGTCTGGGGATCAAAGTCAGGCACTCTAGCTTGGGTGATGAGTATTTTTGCCACTGACACATGTCTGTAGCCCTGGGGACTTTTTGAGGCAGGTACTCATATTCCAGGCTAGCCTCGAACTTGATTTGTAGCTGAAGATGACTTTGAACTTCTGATCTCCTTGCCTCTACTTGAGAGTATAAGCATATGCAACCATTTCCAGTTTATATCGTGCTGGGAATCAAATCTAGGGCATAGTGCATGCTAGGCAAGTACTCTACCAGCCAAGCCACATCTTCATCCTGGAACTTTATAAAAAATTTATTTGCATGCCTGCATGCGTGTTTGTGTATGCATGCTTGCTCCAAGGCCACTTTCAATTGTAAATTCCAAACACATACACAACTTTCTGCCTTTGGCTTAAGTGGATGGCTTGAGAATTGAACCTGGGCCAGCAGGTTATGCAAAACAACACCTTTAACCACTGAGCTATCTTCCTACCCCAGGCTTGGACTTTTTTTTTTTTTTTTAATGGTAGGGTCTTGCTCTAGCCCAGGTTGACCTGGAATTCACTCAGGGTGGCCTCCTTCCCCTCCCTTCTGAGACCTGGGATTAAATGTGTGCACCACTATACCTGGCTCAGACATGGACTTTTTAGTTTAGGACTATACTATCTGCAAACAGAGATAACTTGACTCTTTCTTTCTTTTTTCCTTTCTTTCTTTCTTTGTTTCTCTCTCTCTCTCTTTCTTTCTTTTTAACTGTTTGTATCACTTCTATTTCTTTCTCTTGCCTTATTGCTTTAGCTAAGAATTCAAGCACCACTGAGTAATAGTGGAGAGAGTGGACTACCTTGTCTCATTCATCATACTGGATGAAATGCTTTCAGTTTCTCTCCATTTAGTATAATGTTAACTATAGATTGGTTATATATAGCCTTTATTATGTTGAAGTATGATTCTACTCATAGTTTATTCTGGCTTTTATCATGAAGGGTTGCTGAATTTTGTCAAAGATGTTCTCTATATCTGTTAAGATGATTGGGGCTGGGAAGGTGACTCAGCAGTTAAAGGTTCTTGCTTGCTTGCAGCCTGTTTTATTTTTTTCATTTGAGAGAGTGAGAGAAAGAAAGAGGAAGAGAGAATGGGCAAGCCAGGGCATCTTGCCTCTGCAAATGAACTCGAAACTCATGCACCACCATGTGCATCTGAGTTATGTGGGTACTGGGGAATTGAACCTAAGTCCTTTTGTAGGTAAGCATGTTAATTCGTAAGCTATCTCCAGCCCGAAAATACTTTTTTTTTTTTTTTACTTTAAAAAAGACAATCAAAACAACGAGGCTGGAGAGATGGCTTAGTGGTTAAGGCATTTGCCTGCGAAGCCAAAGGACCCAGGTTCAATTCCCCAGTACCCATGTTAGCCACATGCACAAGTGGCACGTGCATCTGGAGTTTGTTTGCAGTGGCTAGAGGCCCTGGTGTGTCTATTCTTTGTCTCTCTGTCTGCTTTTATTAAAAACAAAAACAAAAAACAACAAAACAAAACATATACATTTTCTCAATCTTCTTTTTTTTCTCGTTTTTTTTGAGGTAGGGTCTCACTCTGGCCCAGGTTGACCTGGAATTCATTCTGTATTCTCAGGGTGGCTTTGAACTCACTGCAGTCCTCTTACCTCTGCCTCCCGAGTGCTGGGATTAAAGCCGAGTGCCACCATGCCCAGCTATATTTTCCAGTCCTTGTGGACTTACGAGTCATAGTGTAACATTAAGTTGTTCTCAAGTTACTAAAGGATTTCAGTGCCTTGTGTAACTTTTTTCTTGGGGGGGGGGATTTCAGGTTGAGGTAGACTACAGACATATTAGAAGTCTCTGCTTGGAGTAAACATAGTTGTAAAAAAAGACAAAATTACAGGGCTTGGGGGATGGTTCATTGGGATTAAAGTGCCTTGTGTAACTTTTTTCTTTGGGGTGACCTCTGATTGAGGTGGGCCACAGATAATATCAGAAGACTGCGCTTGGAGTGAACATAGTGTTGTCAAAAAGACAAAGTTAGGGCTAGAGAGATGGCTTAGCAGTTAAGCACTTGCCTGTGAAGCCTCAGGACCCCAGTTTGAGGCTCGATTCCCCAGAACCCACATTAGCCAGATGTACAAGGGGTCTCACGCGTCTGGAGTTCGTTTGCAGTGGCTGGAAACCCCAGCACGCCCATTCTCTCTCCCTCTCTCTCTCTCTCTCTCTCTCTCTCTCTCTGCCTCTTTCTTTCTCTTGTCTGTCACTCTCAAATAAATAAATAAAAACAAACAAAAAAATTCTTAAAAAAGACAAAATTACAGGGTTTGGGGAGATGGCTTACTGGTTAAAGGTGCTTGTTTGTAAAACCTGCTGGCCCTGGCTCAGTTTCTAATCTACTCACATAAAGCCAGGTGGACATTCATTTGCGGTGGCAAGAGACACCTGTCATGCCCATATACACACTTGATTTTTTTAAAAAAATAGCACATTTAGCTTAAAGAGTTGTTTTTTTTTTTTTTTTTTTTTTTAAGTATTTTGAGACAGGGTCTCACTCTGCAGCCAAGGCTGGCCTGGTGTAATTTTATTTAGAAGTCTCAGAGTACTAACTTCTACAGAAAAAGTTGCATTTCAGAATAACAAGTATGAAAGAATGCTCTCTGTTAGTCCTTCCAGGTTGTTTTGAGAGCTACCTACCAAGACTCTTCTGCAGCCAGTCAGGACTCTAAGGCCTGGCATCTCACATGATGTGGAGAAGGACTTGCTGTTTTAGCCATGGTGTCAGAACAAGCAACAGGCCTTTTTTTCTTACATGGGGGAGAAGATTCAGAGGATGGGGTGCTGGCCTCCCCCAGGAGGGACACACCTAGTTGAGAGCATGCCTCAGCTGAGAACATCAGACTTTGTTACCTGCAGGATATAAACTAGGACATGTGTAAAACATCATTGTCTCCTGCTTTTTCACAGTTTTGATCCTTTAGAACACCCGGTCCTATTAAGAAACCTCACTCCAAATCACTATACTCAGGGTTACTATTGTGGAACAAATTTGAGAGAGAGAAAGAGTATGGGCCCTCTAGGACCTCCCACCACCATAAGCTAGCTCCATACTCCCATGCTGTTTTGTGCATATGGTTTTATTGGGCACTGGGGTATTGAACCCAGGCCTCAGGCTTTCTGGCTTTGTAAGAATGTGCCTTTAAACTGATGAGCCATCTCTCCAACTGCTCCTCCCTCCCCACCTGTAAAACTTGTTTGCTGCTGAGTAATTATCACCAGATGGTTGTACCATGACTTTTCCAGAGCACTGGCTAGGAGGCTGCTGTGGGGTCTGTGGTCATAGAGATTTATTTCCTCTAGGTAAATACCTGGAGAGGTGTTGCTGGGTGATGACAGGTATGTCTCTCCTCTCTCAAACTCATAGGTCTGTGTATTTAACCTTTCTCAGCAATGTGGTACCTATGTAGGTGTCTGGGCAATTTCTTGTCCCTTAAGCCATGTGTCCTTTCATTGATAACCACATCATCTTGATTTCTACAAGTCTGATAAGGTAGTGTGAACCCTTTGTTCTTTTCTTTTTGAGTATGTGTGTGTGTGTGTCTGCATGTTCAGCTTAATAACCCCCACCACCTTTGGACCAGCTTGTATGCATGTACATATGTGTGTGGACATACAGTATGTAAAAGTATGCATACATGTATATACATTATGTGTGGAAGCCAGGGGTCAGCATTAGGGGTATGCCTTAGTTGCCCTCTACTATGCTCTTTGAAATGGTCTCTTGCTGAACCATGAGCTCATTGATGCAGCTAGACTTACTAGCCAGTTATCCCTAGGGATGCTATCTCTGCCTCCTTTTACATGGGTTTTGGGACTCTGAATTGAAATCCTTATGCTTATGTGGCAAGCACTTTACCCATTCAACTATCTTCCCAGCCTTTCTTTCTTTTTGGTTTTTAAAAAAATATTTTTTGGAAGCCCGGCATTGTGGCGCACGCATTTAATACCAGCACTTGGGAGGCAGAGGTAGGAGGATCACTGTGAGTTCTAGGCCACCCTGAGACTACATAGTGAATTCCAGGTTAGCCTGAGCTAGAATGAGACCCTTCCTCAAAAACCTGTGTGTGTGTGTGTGTGTGTGTGTGTGTGTAGTTTTTTTTTTTTTGTTTGTTTTTGTTTTGTTTTTTTAAGGGCTAGAGAGATGGCTTAGCAGTTAAGGCACTTGTCTGTGAAGCATAAGGATCCAGATTTGAATTTCTAGGTCCCACAGAAGGCAGATGCACAAGGTGGCACATGCACCTGGAGTTCATTTGCAGTGGCTAGAGGCCCTGGGGCGCCCATTCTTTCACTTACTCTCTGTGTCTGTATCAAATAAATAAACTTAAAATAAATCTAAAAAAAATTGGGGGGACTGGGAAAATTACTTAGTGGTTAAGGCGTTTGTCTGTGACGCTTAAGGGCTCCAGTTTGATTCCCCAGGACCCACCTAAGCCAGATGCATGGGGTGGGGGGGGATGCATCTGGAGTTCTTTTGTAGTGGCTAGAGGCCCTGGTGTGCCCGTTCTCTCTTTCTATCTGCCTCTCATTCTCTCTCTTTCTCTAATAAATAAAATAAAATAAAAATTTTGGGTGCTGGAGAGAGGCTTAGTGGCTACGATGCTTGCCTGCAAAACTAAGGGACCCAGGTTTGGTTCTCCAGAACCCACATAAGCTGGGGGGGGGGGTATTCATCTGGAGTTCATTTGCAGTGGCTGGAGGCCCTGGTGCACCTATTCTCTCTCTCTCTCTGTCTCTCTCTCTCTCTCTCCCCCTCCCTCTCCCTCTCTCTCTCTCACTCAAATAAATAAATTTTAAAAATAGATTTTTTTTTTTTTGAGGTAAGGTTTCACTCTAGCCCAGGCTGACCTGGAAGTCAATATGTAGTCTTAGGGTGGCCTTGAACTCACAGCAATTCTATTTCTGCCTCCTGAATGCTGGGATTAAAGGTGTGCAACACTATGCCTGGCTCTAAAATATTTTTTTTTATTTGCAAGCAGAAAGAGAAGAGAGAGAGAATGGGTATGCCAGAGCCTCCCGCAGGTGCAAATGAACTCCAGGTGCATGCACCACTTCATGCATCTGGTTTTATGTTGGTACTGGGAAATTGAACTTGGGTCATTAGACTTTGCACCTGAACCACTGAGCCATTTCTCTAGCACTCTTTAAAAAAAAAAGTGTGTGTCTGCCTGTCTATCTATCTATCTGTCTATCTATCTATCTATCTGTCTACACACACACACACACAATATATATATATACATATATATATTATGTTAGATATATATTGTGTGTGTATGTGTATATATATTTGAGAGAAAGGCAGAGAGAGGGAGGGAAAGAATGGGCACGCCATGGCCTCTAGCTGCTGCAAATAGACTCCAGGCACATGCGCCACCTTGTGCCTACATGGGATCTGGAGGGAATTGAACCTGGGTTCTTAGGCTTTGCAGTTAAGCACCTTCAACTGCTAAGCCATCTCCAGCCCTTGGTTTTTGTGTTTTTGGTTTTTGAGATTCATTATGTACTCTCTGGGTGGCCTCAGCGATCCACCTAACTTCTGTTCCTAAGTGCCAGGATGATTAAAGGCATGAGCCACCATGTCAGGCCTTTTTTCTTTTTTTCTTTTTAATTTATTTTTATTTGAGACAGAAAGGGAGAGGAAGAGAGAGAGAGAGAGAGAGAGAGAGAGAATGGGTGCACTAGGACCTCTAGCCACTGCAAACAAACTTCAGATGCATGTGCCACCTTGTGCGTATGGCTTATGTGGGACCTGGAGAATCAAACCTGGGTCCCTAGGGCTTTGTAGGCAAGCACCTTAACTGATAAGCCAACTCTCCAGCCCCCTTTTTAAAAAAGAAATATTTTTATTTATTTATTTATTTGTTATGAGAGAGAAAGAAGCAGATAGAAAGAGAATAGGCACACTAGGGCCTCCAGCTGCTGCAAACAAACTCCAGATACATGCACCATCTTGTGCATTTGGCTTACGTGGGTCCTGGGGGTTGAACTGGGGTCCTTTGGCTTTGCAGGCAAGCACCTTAACCTTTAAGCTGTCTCTCCAGCCTACCCTCCCTTTTATTTTATTTATTTATTTATTTATTTATTTTGAGGTAGGGTTTCACTCTAGTCCAGGCTGACTTGGAATTCACTATGTAATCTCAGGATGGCTTCGAACTCATGGCGATCCTCCTCTCTGCCTCCCGAGTGCTGGAATTAAAGGCATGCACCACCACGCCCAGCCCTCCCTTTTATTTTATTATTAATTTTGGGTTTTTGAAGTAGGGTCTTGCTCTAGCCCAAGCTGATCTGGAATTCACTGTGTAGTCCTAGGCTGGCATCCAACTCATAGTGATCCTCCTACCTCTGCTTTCCAAGTTCTTGGGTTAAAGGTGTGTGCCACTACTCCCAGCTGATAAGAAAACACTATGTTTTAGAGCAATTTTAGTTTCACAGAGTCATTGGATTATAGGCATTTGCCACCACAAGTGGTTTATGTGCTGTTGAAGATTGAATCCAGGGCTTTGTGCATGGTAGCAAGCTCTTTAACCAAGTGAGCTACAACCCAAATCACTATTTAAAAAAAAAAATGTTTTGTCTTTCTCTCTTCTTTTTTTTTTTTTTTCTGGGGGGGGGTTCAAGGTAGGGTCTTGCTCTAGCTCAGGCTGACCTGGAATTCACTGTGTAGTCACAGGGCGGCCTCGAACTCATGGCAATCCTCCTACCTCTGCCTCCCGAGTGCTGGGATTAAAGGTGTGTGCCACCATGCCCGGCTTATGCTTGCGACACTTGCATCTTGCTATACGTGGGACCTGAAGATTCCAACAAGCATTCTTAAGCTTTGCAGGCAAGCGCCTTAACCACTAAGCCATCTCTCCGGCTCTTTGTAGTTTTTAGTACACAGGTCCTATTCATACTTTATTGATTTATACTTGGGCTATTTGTTGCAGCATTGTTAATTCTTTATTTCTGTTCTAGTTATTCCTTGCTGGCCCGTAGATACATTCTAGTGTTTGTATGTTGTCACTTGGTCAAATTCATTTTTTGGTTTTTGCAGTTTTTCACTTTTCTGAATGTATGTGTGTGTGCGCACATTCATATGTGTGTGGGTATAAGCATGTGTGTGGAGGCCAGAGGTTGACATCAAGTGTCATCTTCAATCACTCCATCTTGCTTATTGAGACAGGGTCTCTTACCGGACCCAACTTGCCTGAGGCTCCACCTCTCTCCACTTTCCTAGGGCTGGGATTAAACTCATTTCCTCAGGCTTACCTGGCACGTGCTTTACTGACTTAGCCAGCTCCCCAGCCATATTCCTGTAGGTTTTCTCATAGATTTAATTAGATCCTCTATATACAGGTTCATGTTAGCTGTGACCTGTTTTATTGATGTAGATTTTTATTATCTCATGTTCTTATCTAACTCCTCTGGCTAGACCTGCAGTCTGTTGTTGAGTAGAAATGGTGCCCATCTCAAGAGAGAGCATCCAGCTTTTACCACTGAGCATAGTGTTTGTTGTGGGGTTTTCATAAATACCTTGTCAGGTTGAGAAAAATCTCCTGTATCCTTGGGTTGTTCATTGTTTTTATCATGAAAGGCTGTTAAAGTTTTGCCAAATAGCTTTTTCTCCAGTGGGTCTGTGATTTGTGTGTGTGTGTGCACGTGTGCGTACTTGTGTACATTTTCCTGCATGCATGGACACATGTATACCATGGCATACCTGAAAAGGTCAGAGAACAACTTTTTCTTGTTGGTGGTCCATGCCTTCCATGTCATTTGAAGGAGGGTGTCTGATTGTTCACTGCTTTGTTTTATGACTAGCTGTCATGTGGGCTTCCATCTCTACCTCTCATCTTGCCATAGGTGTGCTGGGGTTATGGAAGCCTAACACAACTTCCAGCTTTTTATGTGTGACCAGCTTTTTATGTGAGGCCTCATGCTTGTGTGGAAAGTGCTTTATACACTGAGTCATCTCCCAGCCCTGCTGCTGTTCTTATTTAAGGTGTTCATATAGTTAATTCTGTTGATTCTTGTAGAAGCGTATACTCTTCAGGATGGAGAGTTGCCTCAGCAGATAAAGGTGCTTGCTTGCAAAGCCTGCCAGCCTAGGTTCAGTTCTCCAGTGCCCACATAAATCCAGATACACAATGTGGCACATGATATCATAGATCATTTGCAGTGGCAAGAGGCCCTGGCATGCCCATACTCACTCTCTCAAATAGTTAAACAACAACAACAACAACAACAACAAAAATCTGGGTATGATGGCGCATGCCTTTAATCTCAGCACTGGGAAGGCAGAGGTAGGAGAGTTCGGGGCCAGACTGAATTTCAAGTCAGCCTGGGCTAGAGTAGACCCTAACTCCATAAAGGGGAAAAAAAAGACCCTAAAGCAAAATTAACCAACACACACATTCTTTCTTTCTCTCTCCTGGCCATAAGTCCTACTTGGTTGGGCATGTTATAATTCTGTTTTAAATTTTTTATTTGAAAGAGAGAGAAAGATAGAAATAGGTAGGTAGAGACAGAAAGAGAGAGAGAGAGACAATGGGCGTGCCAGGGCTTCCAGCCACTGCAAACAAACTTCAGATTTGTGTGCCCCTTTGTGCATCTGGTTTATGTGGGTCTTGGGGAATCGAACCTGGGTCCTTTGGCTTTGCAGGCAAGTGTCTTAACTGCTAAGCCATCTCTCCAGCTCTTGTAATTCTTTTATGTGTTTATGGTTTCTATTTGCTGACTCGTTTGTGTGCGTATGTATGTGTTGTTTTATTTAAAAATATTAATTTATGGGCTGGAGAAGTGGCTTAGCAGTTAAGGCACTTGCCTGCAAAGTCAAAGGACCCAGGTTTGATTCCCCAGGACCCACATAAGCCACATGCACAAGGGGTTGCATGTGTCTGGAGTTCATTTGCAGTGGCTGAAGGCCCTGGCACACCCATTCTCTTTCTGTCTGCCTCTCTCACACAAATAAATAAAATAAAATAAAATAAAAAATACTAATTTACAAGGGAGTGTACCATGCTTAGTGCATTTGCTGATACTCTAGAATTTTTTCATCCATGTTAACAAGGGATATTATTGTGTAGGTCTTTTTTTTTTTTCTTTTCAAAAATTTTTTTATTAACAACTTCCATGATTATAAAAAATACCCCATGGTAATACCCTCCCTCCCCCTTGGTTTTGTGTGTGTGTGTGTGTGTGTGTGTGTGTGTGTGCGCGCGCGCGCGCTTTTTCTTGGTCTTAATATCATGGTAATTGTTGCATCATAACTGAGTTGGGAAGTGTCTTCCTTGAGTCTTTTATTTTTTAAAGTTTAGAGAGATTTAAAGAAATTTTTTAATTGTTTTATTTATTTGTTTATTAGATACAGAGGGACGTGGGGAGGAGGGGGAGGAGGAGAGGGAGGGAGGGAGGGAGAGAATGGTCGTGCCAGGGCCTCTAGCCACTGCAAATGATCTCCAGATGCATGTGCCATGATGTGCATCTGGCTAACGTGGGACCTGCAGAATCAAACCTGGTTCCTGAGGCTTCGCAGGCAAGTGTCTTAACCGCTAAGCCATCTCTCCAGCCCAAGAGATTTTATCAGATTACAAGAAGAAAAATGTGGAGAGCTCCTGTCATGTGGCTGGCAGGAGGGGATAGGGAGCCCATTCAGGAGTAGGGTCCCCCCATCTCAGCCCAGGAGGGCCAAGATGAAGGGGGCTTACCAGAGCAGGAGCCTGGAAGTTCAGGAGAGTTAAAACCCAATAAGAGTTCCTCCAGTCTTTGTGTACTATTGGTGTCATTTCTTCAAATGTTGAGTAGTCATCAGAGCCTGATGTTTTGTCTTCTTGGTGGGAAAGTTTATCATCACACTGTCTTGAATAGATCAGGCTCTTTAGGGTGCCTGTGATCCCCCCCCCCCACCATGCACTGCTCCACAGTATATATATATATATTTTTTTAGTAGTATAAAAGATAAATATTTATTCAGAATCCACAGTATCTAAACTGGAGCTTTTGAGTGTTGAGCAGCCTGTTTGCTCCTTGTCCTCCTTTGTCATCCACTGGTCATTGATCATCCCTGGGCACTGATCACTTGAGTTTTTTACAGGTTCTTTTTTTTTTTTTTTTTTTTTTTAATGTTTCAAGGTAGGGTTTCACTCTAGCCCAGGCTGACCTGGAATTCACTGTGTAATCTCAGGCTGGCCTCAAATTCACAGTGATCCTCCTACCTCAGCCTCCTGAGTGCTGGGATTAAAGGTATGCGCCACTACACCTGGCTCTCACAGATTCTTTTTAAAATATATTTCCTTTATTTATTTGATTTTATATATGTGTGTGTGTGTATATATATATATATATATATATATATATATATATATATATATGTATGTATGTAGAGAGAGAATGGGTGCCCCAGGGCTTCTAGCACAAACTCCAGACGCATGTGCCACCTTGGGCATCTGGCTTTACGTGGGTACTAGGGAATCGATGCTTAGGCTTTGCAGGCAAGTGCCTTAGTGGCCTAGCCATCTTTCCTGCCTCCTTACATATTCTTTATCAGAGGCCATAGTGATTATCTCTAGCCCCCCCCCCCCCTTTTTCCCTTGAAGCCATAGTCCCTGTGCTTCCCTAGAAGGTTAATCCAAGGCAGCTTGCTACAAAGTTTTGTACCAAAAGATGACTTGTGTTTCTGAGTGTCTGTGTTGACCAGGTTCTTCCATGGAGGAGCCAGGGGTTACAGGATAGGTTGTCTATTCTTCTCTGAGTCCCAGCACTGGCTGCTGGTGAAAATGGAAGTCAATTCTTTGCTAATCTGTTGGTTGCCTTACTAGCCCTTGTTGTAGTCATCAAGGCCTAACGCCCTGGTGAGGATAAGTGACTTTCCTACCCTGATGCAGGCACTTGAGGGTATACACATCTTATAGTGACCTGTTTGGATACAGTGTAGCTCATCATCCTTGATTGGCCTCTTCAGTCTCACCTTCTTCTTTCCACTGGAGCAACTCAAAGGCAGAGGAACTGGTTTCATTTGGAAAGGCCTTGGCATATCTTTGGTGCCTAAGGGTTGAGGTGTTGAAAGCACTTGATTCTTTTTTTCATGTGTCCTGTTTCTTGTCATAGGTCTGTGCAGAGTGCTCCACAGCAGGCTGCTGGGTGGTGCTTTTTGTAGCTGTTTTCCCATTGTATCCTCTGTGGCTGGTGGGCCCCACTGTTTTATGCCTGTTTCAAGCTGTTTATTTCTGTTTACCTGTCAACTGGGAAGAGTTAACCTTTGCTCAAAATCTTGTGGGGACCATGGTCTGAGTCACAAAAGGATCCATTGAACCTCAGAATGTGGCATTACTTTGGAGACGGGTTGTTGCAAATATAATTTATTGACATGAAGTTGTGCTGTAGTTGTGACTAGATTTTTAGGGGAAGAAGGGAGACACAGAGAGGGGCCATGTAAGGAAAGATTGATTTGTAGCTGCCACAAGCCAAGGGAGATTGCACTACCAGAAGATTGATCATCCCCAGATCCTCTGCAGGAAACATGGTATTGCTGACTACCTTGAGTTTTGACTTTTTGGTCTTTAGGATGTGATGGGATATGTTTTTATTACTTAAAGCTACACAGTCTGTGCTATAGTTGTATGTTGCTTAGGTAATGTATTCATGTCATAGGATGACTATGACATTACTGGATGACCACCATTGTATATGCAATCTATCATTGACAGAACTTACCAGGATGTGACCATGTTTTGTTCCTGCAGCCCTTCTAGAGGTGGTCTGTGCAACATAGTGGGGTCAGCTGTCTGAACAGCATCTATTCATGATGAATACGGAGTTGATCAAAGAATAAGTCAGGGAAGGTACTGCTGTCAGCCACTCTTCTGAGCTCTGTTCCTGATCTCTACTTTGCAGAATTGCAGAATTTCCCTTTTCTCCCATAAGTGGTTATTTTGGCTCCCTCTCCATCCTTTTTGCCCTTTCTATTCAGTGTCTGATAGGTTGCTGAGCGGAGACAGCACATTGTTGGAAACTGTGCTAGTGCATGCTTCCTGGCTTCTCACACTCGTGTCTGAAGCTCCAGCCTTAAAGAGATAGATTTGATTTTTTTTTTTTTTTTAAGGTTTAGAGAGTTAAAGGAAGTATAGAGAGCTCCTGGAATGTGGAAGGCGGGGGGGGGGGGGGGTAGAGAGACCATGTGGGAAGTTGGAAAAGGGTCAAGCTTAAAGAAACACATATACAGAGAGAGAGAGGGAGGGAGAGAGGGGGTGTAGGTAGGTATGGAGGACATTGAACAAAAGGGTATAAGCCTTTTACCTTCACATTAGGAAAAAAAGCCAACAGGTCAGGCAGTAATGATCCCCTAGCCCCAATCCCAGCCTGGCTATGTAGTCTTAGGGTGGCCTCGAACTCATGGTGATCCTCCTTTCTCTGCCTCCCGAGTAGTGGGATTAAAGGCGTGTGCCACCACGTCCAGCTAAGACCTTTTTTTAATATATATTTTATTTATTGATTTATTACAGTCAGAGTGAGGGAGAGATAGAATGGGCGCACCAGGGCTTCTAGCCACTGCAAACGAACTCCAGACGCATGCGCCACTATGAGCATCTGGCTTATATGGGACCTGGAGATTCGAACCTGGGTCCTTAGTCTTCGCAGGCTTAAACTGCTAAGCCATCTCTTCAGCCCCTAAGCCAAGACTTTTTAATGTGCCTGGGTTTATCTCCTCTTTTCTGCATTTAAGTTATGATGGTGTTACATTGTCTGAATGGTGGCTTGTCATTGGGTTTCTGATGAATTTTCCATGGTGGGTTGGAATCAGTTTGAGAAGAAGCTGTTCCTGGCTGGCCCTGTGACTGCCTGGACTTACGTGTTGTGTCATGCTCAAGAAAGGAGGGATATGGGAGACTATGAAGATAAGCAGCTTGACAATGAGGCCCAGGCTGTTTTCTTTTTTAATTTTTTTGTTTATTTTTATTTTATTAATTTATTTGTGTGTGAGAGAGAGAATGGGCACGCCAGGGCCTCCAGCCACTGTAAATGAACTCCAGATGTATGCGCCACCTTGTGCATCTGGCTTCTGTGGGTCCTGGTCTTCACAGGCAAGTGTTTTAACTGCTAAGCCATCTCTTCAGCCCCCAGGCTATTTTCTATACTTGGTGGCTCTCTAACAGGGCCTTGTGGGATGTGGCATATTTAGGTGAGGTAACAAGAAAAGATACTCACATCTAGGGGAAACACAGCAGTGACCTGGCTCTGAGAGTAATAGGCCTGTTTAGGACTCAGGAGCATTTGCTTTGTGTTACAGTATTTTAACCACATCAGTATTGAGGATTCCAGAGTCTACGAGCTGACCAGCAAGGCTGGGTTGTTGTCTCCATATCAGATCCTCCATGAGTGCCTTAAAAGGTAAGGTGGATAGCACCTAACTCCATAATCAGATCATAGGAGCTCCTCTTGGGCATCTCACAACCTTGCTGTCTGTCCTATGTTGGAGTCATTGCCAGTTTTCCTTGGCATACAGGAGCCCCTCAGCTTTGGCTAACAGACAGAGCCCCAGGGGATTGAAATGAGTATGTAGAATCCTTATCAGTAGAGCAGCTAGAGTGAGGACTAGCCATTTATTCATAGAGACTTTAGTGGACTTTCTCAAAGCAGCTTTCCTCAGAAGTTACCATGTAAACTTCCTCCATTGATGCTACCTTATCATCTTTGTTTTCTTCTAAAGAAACCATGGAATGGGTGACACATCCATCAAGTTTGAAGTGGTTCCTGGGAAAAACCAGAAGAGTGAATATGTCATGGCATGTGGCAAACACACAGTGCGAGGGTGGTGTAAGGACCTATTTTTTCTCCTTGTTTCCTCTTGGGTTGGTATGCTTTCAGAATATTGCTAGGGGTGGGAGGTGACACTGAACTGTATAGCTTTATGGTACTGTAGCTTGGTTCCTTCCCACTGCCCTGGAATCCATCCTGAGCCCCAGGTATGTGTGTTAGCCACCATACATTCATCTGAGACTAGACTGGTTGTCATCCTGCCTGAATTCTTCCTCTTGTTCCACTCCTGCTGCCACTGCCTCCACATGAGGCTGTGAGTTGAAGACCAGACAAAGCAACATAGTGAGACCCTATCAAAAAGAAAAATCCAGCGCTTGGGAGACAGAGGTAGGAGGATCGCCATGCGTTTGAGGCTATCCTGAGACTACATAGTGAATTCCTGAGCTAGAGTGAGACCCTACCTTGGAACCCCCCCCCAAAAAAAAAACACACACACACACACACAAAAACAACCCACCAGTGAGGTGGTGCACACCTTTAATCCCAGTACTCAGGAGGCAGAAGTAGGTAGATTGCCATGAGTTTGAGGCCAGCCTGAGAATTCCATGTCAGCTTGGGCTAGAGCAAGTCCATACTTCAAAGAACAGAAACAAAACAAAAATGCTCTAAAACATAATTGCATTAAAAAAAATAACTACTATAAACCAGCTGTATAAAAATTAGAAGGTAGTACATAGTGGACCCCGGAAATTGCAGAACCACATTTAGACCCTCATGTGCCTTCCTGCCTATGGTCTATCCCTACATCATGCAAACTCTGATCCTCACCAGTGGTATGTGAGGGGACACTGATGAACATGGTTTGTAAGTGTGAATTGTTTGGCCAAGCAACTGAGTAGGGCAACTAGCCTGGGTACTTCCTTCTTCCTTCCCTTGACCTGGAAAGCTATTCTGGCTTAATGTGTCCTTCACGTGGAACTCCCACTACAGTTACCTGCCCTCAAGGAGCCCATAGGTTTCATGCTGCTGCTGATCTCTGTGTTAAGGAGAGGGTGGGAGTGTGGCTTGGTAGAGGGAAGGAAGCCTGTTTGTCATAGTGGTCTTTGGCATGTGCCCTAACCTAGAGCTTCTGAAGGCTGCTTTAGCACGGTGGTGCCTGACCTTAGTCTTAGGGCTGTTAGGGTACCCAGTGCAGTGACAAAACACTCATATGGCATGTCCTGCATAGCCATTTGGATATTAGGATATTAGGATAAGGCTGGTGGCAAATGCTCTCCTGACTGGAAATGACTCACTCTTTCCATCTTTGTCTTTGCCTTTCACAGGTAAGAATAAAAGAGTCGGCAAACAGTTAGCCTCTCAGAAAATCCTTCAGTTGCTACACCCTCATGTCAAGAACTGGGGTTCCTTACTGCGTATGTACGGCCGTGAGAGCAGCAAAATGGTCAAGCAGGTAACAGACCCTGCATCAGGTCGTTAGGCAGCCACTCTGCTTCTGTCTTACGTCCTGGAGTTTACATCTAGGATTATGTCTGGGTTGGGCTTGGTAGCACTGCTCTTCATTGTGGCTGCCTCTGGTATGACACACCAGTGACTGTGTGACAGAGAGAAGGTCATCCAGGCCATGTTGTCCTCTTCCTCCTGTAAAGTTACCATTGAACTGTGAGCAGTCAGGGGACATGCCCAGCTCAGCTCTGCTCCTTGTGGGAGGTGGCTGGAATGCTAAGCCAGTCACAGGGCAAACAGGAGATGCAATATGGGGTTGAGGTATAAGAAGGCTTAAGAGCCAGACCCTTGACCTTCCCTAGGGCAGCATACCTTTGTGCTTTGTTGAAGACTCCAGGTAGCTTAAAGAATATGTGTGTCATCTGTTTTGTTTCTGTGTCTTTTGCTTCTCAAAATTTAAGTCAGTAACCAAATCTAAGGGGTTCAGGAAAATACTATGAGGTGAATATTTACGTTTTTCTTTTTGCAGTGCTGGGGACAGAATCCAGGGCTTTCCACATGTTAGAGAAGTGCCGTACTATGGTGCTATATCCCTAGCATTTTCCCTTAATGTTTGCAGGATCCACTTAGGTCATTGACATCTCAGCCATGAGAGGGGTACTAGGTGCATCAGGGTGCAGGTGGCATGACCGTGCAGACTTTGCCACAGAGCCTTTAACCATAACCACCCTGCTTTGGACTGAGCCAATAATCAGAAACAATGCTGCACCCCTTCAAGTGCCCTGAGCTGGAGGCCTGGCCCTGTTCTTGCTCTGAGATGGCAGAGTCCAGAAGTCACTTGGAGGAAGTAATGATACATCACTCTTTCCTTCATCTTTTCCCTCTCCTCTGCTGGGAATGGAATTGAGGGCTTCATGCAGGCTGGGGAAGGACTCTACCACTAAGCTATAACCCCAACCCTAATAGGTGCTTTTGGTACATGTTGAAGTTTATGCACAGTTTGCCTCACTTTGCTGTGCAAGTCCTAGACTTAAGACTAGGTGGGGGAGAGTTAGCATTGCTTCAGCCATGGATGGGAGCTTCCTTCAGGAAAGTGTGAGTGGCTCTGGCCTACTGCAGATGCCATGCAGTAGGAGCTCTGGCATCTAAGGCACAGTGGACAGTGGGCACTCTTGGCCATAGACTGCAGGACAGGAAGGAACTGAAGAGAGCTACTAGGCCGGGCTAGGCAAGCTGTCTGGCTATGTTGTTTCATGTCTTGCTGCCTGCAGCCATGGCCATGCCACTATCCTGAGGGCTTCTGGCTCATCTAGTGCCTTGCTCCCCTACTCTGCCTGTGTAGGAGGTGTAGCTTGACTCATGGAAAGGACAGAGCTGTTGAGGATGCTAGGGAAATAAGAGCTGCACCATGCTTTCTGACTGTCAGCAGCCAGGAGCCATTATGGGCAGACTGTCAGTGTGAGTCTTGCACTCACTGGGCCTTAGTGCTCCTCCTTTTTGTGGTCATGGGCACACTGCTGTTTGGCAGTCCTGAGAACAGGCTTTGGGTCCCCAGGAGACCTCTGACAAGAGTGTGATAGAACTGCAGCAGTATGCCAAGAAGAACAGGCCCAACCTCCACATCCTGAGCAAGCTGCAAGAAGAAATGAAGAGGCTGGCTGCGGAACGGGTATCTCTCTCCCTCATCATTTCCCCATACACCACCCATTCCCTGTACCCCACCTACCATTGTTGTCCTCTGTATGTTTGTCCACACTGTGGTTCGTACAGCATAAGGGCCCTGACAGTTGTGGAGGGGTCCTAGACCCCAGGAGCCCACCCAGATTCCTGACACTGGTGACACCCAGACCCTTCTTCCAGTATGATGCTGGCTTTCTTTTTCTGCAGGTGTAGGTGTGATGTATGTGTATGTATACGTATGGAGGCTAGATGTTGGGTGTCTTGCTCAATTGTTACCACCTTTTTGAGACAGGGTCTTGCTAAACCAGGAGCCCCAGGGATTTCCTGTCTCTGCCCCCCCACACCCAGTGTTAGTATTATTATGTCTGTGCCACATTGCTTTTTTTTTTTTTTTTTTTTTTTTTTTAATGTAGGTGCTGGAGGTCCAAACTTAGGTCCTTATCCTTGCATGCAAGTACTCTATATCCACTGAGCCATCTACCCAGCTCCATGATTAGCTCTTAAGTTCCAGCATGGGTGGTACTTTTATAAAATTATTCTTCTAGTTAGAGTGGGCAGGCCACCTGCTGGTAGTTGCAGGGTATGCTTGTGTTGGCCCCAACTTGGAATTGGGTGTTTTGAGTGCTAGAATGGTGTGCTGGCCATGTACTTCAAAAACGCAAAGGTCATAAAGCTACTAGGCCTGCATAGAGCTTGTTCTTGGTGATGTTTCCTAAACCTGCCATGGATTTCCTATCCCAAGTGAGCCCTGTCAAGCTGACAGTGGTGTCTTGGCTTCAGGCATTGTCCTGTGGCCACTCAGGTCTCCTCCTGGGCCTTTGGAGTTAGTCTTTCCAGTATTAGCCCAGGCCTGAACACAAATCAACCCTAAAGAGCAAGTGTCTATTACCAGTGACCTCTTTGAGACGTGCTCCTCTTGCCCTTGGATAAAGAAGGGTCTTGTCTGCTGGAGCACACTGGACTGGCCAGCCTACCCCTGGTTGGAGGACATTCACTGATGAGCTTTGGGACAAAGGTTGGGGATAACACCTACTTTGGAGGGGTGAGTCTTAGCTTGTTACTATGACTTCACCTAAGTTCTTCCATTTTGAATGTGTCCAGGTTGCCAGGGAAGCTGTAGCACACAAGGTTCTCCTGTGGCATTCTGAGGAGGCCCTCCCAGTCTGGCCTGGTCAGCTTCCCCAACCTGCCTTCTTTCTGGAGCAAGGCACCACAAGAACTTGGGCTCTTGGGAGTTCAGGGGCTTCTGAGACCCTTGCTGGCCACTTCTCTAGCATCACTGACCTGTGTTTCTTCTAGGAGGAGACTCGGAAGAAGCCCAAGATGTCAATTGTAGCATCTGCTCAGCCTGGTGGCGAGCCCTTGTGCACAGTGGATGTGTAAGATAGGCAACATTGGCCATCAGCAGTGCTTCCCAGGAGATTACCAGCCACACCACTGAGCTGCAGCATCAGGCCTCCAACCTAAGTTACTTCCCTGTGGCAGTGAATCTGGGCCCTGGATTTAGCACATGAGGACAGCTGTGGCTGCACAGCACACAAGCCAAGTAGCAGTTTTCTGTGGAAGCTATGATTGGAAGTATTTAAGAATCAATTTGATGACTGCCTACGTGGAAACTCAAGGACAGCCATATAGACTCTTGCTTGTATGTATCTGCTGTGGACTTTTTATGAAGGTCTTCATGAATTTTAGTACACTATGTAAGACTGACAAGAAATGATACTTGGTTGACAGATGAGAAAAGATAGCTATGTTGTGTGGCTTTGGCTGGCCTGTAATGCCAGATGGCCCCTGTGCTCAGGATTCCCCTGGAGCCACTGTGATCTGGTCAGAAGGTACAGGTATCCTGTCCCTTATTACCTGCCTTCTGTGTTTTCCATTTTTCTCTGAAAAAGTTGGAAAGGAATATTTCAGACTATTTTGTTTTAAAATAAACAAAATTTTAGCACCAGAACTAATTTTCAGATTACAGGTGAACCATCAAGTTACCTATCTGTTCTTCATCCATTACCACCAAGGATGTCATCAAGCTAATCTCCCTATATGTCAGCCTGGCCAGCTGTCAGGTTGCAGTTCACATTTCTGATCATGTCTTAATGCCCTAACAGCTGCCTCTCTGGACATTGAAGCCCTAGCCTTGGCTGACCTCTAGCAAGTTTTTTTTACAAAAAATGTTTGCACAATTAATCCACCTGTCCACCCATCAATTTTTAAAGAAAGCTTTTGATATTTTAAACTTGAACAAGACCTTTCACAGTGATAGAAGGTAGATATAGTCATGTATTTAGCAAGTGGACTTGTTTAAGCAGAAAACAGGGACTGTCCATGAGTGCATTGCTAATCAAGAGTTGGCCTTGTACATGATTAGTTGCCCTGCCTTCTGGCACCAGCAGCTTCTTTGGGTTTCATGGGTTGGTTGCTATCCTGTGCAGCCAGGCCTGGTACCAGTTGGGTCTTCTGCTGTCACCTGTCCTCTCTGGGTGGCCCCTAATGATGGGTGTTATGTCCGTGAACACTTGGCCTTATATATCTTCTGGGGCACCAGAAGTCCAGTTATTGGGCTGTACCCTCATGGTCCCTATATCCATCTCCTACTGTGCTCTGCTATATAGTGTGTTGCCAGGAAGCTGGAATAATGGCTGTGTACCACCCATTGTATCCCTCCCTTAGCACCTATGACTAAAGTTGCTTGGAGAAGCACCCAAGTTGCTGTAACTAGACACCTGCTTCTGTCTTGCCTGCACTTGCAGCTGTGAATAGTCATTTGACTGTTGCCCTTGAAACAGCCAGATTCAGCATTGAGAACCAAAGCTTTGTGCACATGTTACCTGGGAGGTTGGTGAGCCTCACTAGTCCAGGTACTGCCAAAGCAGGTGCTCTATGCACTCATAATATCTCATGCCTTTCTGTCTCCAACACAAGTGAGTCTTGTGCGCAAATGGGGCCGGGGCCTGTGCCGATGCTGCTTCTGTGTTGCCCATGGCTGTAGAGTGAGCCCTGATGGCCTGAGCACTAAAACATACTGACCAAAAGGGAATGGCTGGCTTCTTTCTTCTAGTCACGGAGTTTTGGAGGCATGTGGGTTCTGAACTGGTCAGAACTATCCTGGAATCCACTGTAGGTTGGGGTGCCTGGTAAACACAGCTATCCCCTGGGAGCTTGGCAGTCTGATGTGTAGTGGTCAAGCCTTTCTCCTGAGCTTTGGGCCAATTTAGCAATGGCATGGATCAAGGCTCAGAGGCCCCTTGGCTAGCATATTCAGCTTGTGCTTGGTTCTGAGCTCTGCTTCTCCTGGGGCTAAACGTAAACCATGGCATTCTATTACCGAACATAGGTCTGTAATTCAGCACATAGGATTTTAAGTTCAAGGCCAGCTGAGGCTTATCTCACAATTCTCAAAGGCTCTTCATTGACTCCCTGCACCCTCCAGAAGATTGGAGAGCTACCAAGGCAAGCCTTGTAGTGAATTCTAGCACTCCCTTCCCAAGATGGGCATATGCTTGACCATGCTCAGGCCTGGCAGAAGGGTCCTGAGGACCAGACTGGATCAAGGGCACAAGTTGTCAGGCAGCCAAGTTATTGAGGTACCTTGCTGGCCCTGTCCTTTTGCATCCTCAGTACATGGCAGGAAGGAGCCCCTTTGTGTCAAAGCTCCAGCCCTCATCAAAGAAACATTCTGAATCCATCAAATGTTTATTCTAGCTCCATAGTCCTGCTAATCCAATACAGGACATGGTGTCCACTCTTCTTTAGAACCACAACAGGTCAGCTGGTTTTGACAAAGCCTTGTGATTGCTTGCCTGACTATCCTGCAATGTGCAGGGCAGTAAGGAATTTCCCAGCTTTGACCATGCTCTGGAAGACCTGGTTTCTGCAGCTCCCAGGACAGGATGAAAGGAAGGCCTGTTTCCTGTGTTGTCAGGGATCTGCAGGGGACTCAGGTGGAAGGTCTTGGTGTCCCAGGGCCATGCCATTAAGGTGCTCCATTCTCTCAAACAGAATAAGCATCTCACAGTGTGGTGTCTGTGGGAACAAGTCCACAGCCACAGCCTTGACTGGTTGGAAGGGGGTGCCTTTCACCCGGTTGGATGGGGCCCTGCAGAGGCTGTAGTGGGAAGAGAATGACAATATCAGCACCACAGAAGTTCCTGTGGGACACAGGTCGATGTTTGTCCCTGGGCCTCCCAGGATCTTCCAACACTTACTCTACGAAGTTGCACATGGCTGCCCGAGGGTTGCATGAGACATATAGAAGCCGCTTAATGTTCTCAGCTCTACGGATGGCCAGTATCACCTTAGAATCTGAGAAGGCATAGACCAAGGCTAACTACCCAAGGCTGGAGAAGGCATAGCCTTGTGGACTATCCAACACTGTTGTCCTCGTCCCATGCCATCCCCAAGTAGAAGTCACTTACGCAGGCCAGCTCGAGGTGGGTCAAGGATAGCCACGAGTTGTTGGGAAGCAAGTCTGCTCACCAGAGTTGGCACCAGGTCTTCAGCCCTGCCACAGTGGAACTCAACGTTGCTTAGCTCTGGAGATAGTGTCAAAGTGGTCAGTTGGTCCTGGACACCCTCCCCTATGGGGCCAGCTGGACAGTTCTGGGCACACAGGAAGTCTATAGGGCTCTACAGTGCCCCATTTGCTTGAAGGCCCTCAGAGCTTCAGGGTACATTCCAGGTACAACAGAGGTACATAATGGAGGTTACTGTTGCCCCCCCCCCCAGGTGACCTGCCATGTGGCCCTTGGGTTCTCACCATTGGTAAGGGCATTAACCTGGGCATCCTCCACAGCTTCTTGGCACAGCTCAATCCCAACTACTCTCTTCACCTTCTGAAATACAAACAGGTAGACAAACCAAGTGTGTTGGTTCACGCCTTGATTTCCAGCACTAGGGCTGTGGATAAGGGTAACCATGAGTTTTGAGGCCAGCCTGGGGCTAGAGTGAGTTCTAAGTCAGCCTGGGCTACAGTGATACCCTGACTCAAAAAAAAAAAAAAAAAGCAGACAATGGTTCCCTGCTTTGGGGGTGTCTCAGGAAAGGGAGAAATATGAGGCACAGTGGGCAGCACAAATGGACTATCTCTGAGATGACCCAGTAGCCAGACCTCTGAATCTTCATGAGGTAGGGAGAGGATGTTTCTATGGAGGGCTTACCCGGGCCAGGGCCAGACCAATGGTACCAGTTCCACAGCATACATCCAACACAGTACTACCCCCATCCAGGTGGGCCCAGTCCTGGATGACTGTATAGAGCACCTCAGCTGCAGGTGTGTTTACCTGGAGGGTGACCACAGTCTACTCAGGTGAAGGCCAGCACCCCCACAATGGCAGGATTCCCAACTTCATCCCCTAGCAGTACTCACCCCCCTCCCTCCACTTCTCATCCACATGCAGGTGACCTCACCAGTCTCCTGGCTTTACAAAGCCAAGTCCATCCCCATTTTTATCAAAAACTTCTCTCCTGAGGGATCTATTTCCTCCATGTCCTGGTCTACCTCCCACCTCAGACTGATAGAGGGCACCTGTATATCCCATGGGAACTCACTGGGGACCCTGGAGTCCCTTTCCTGCATCTCCCAGCTCATATCCCACCCTCCAATATGTCTTGCAAGGCCCGCTTCCAAGGCCATTTTCCACAGCAGAGTGCGGTTCAGGGCCAAATCCAGAGCAGGATCCTATAGTGGCAAAGTATGTTTATCTCTGTCCTTCCCTGTGACAAGAGGGATCAAGGCAATGCATTTCTGGGGCATGCAAATGTTGGATCAATGGCAAATGACCCCTCTTTCTTATCCCAGACTTTAGCCTGGGGGCCCCATACTGGATATTCTACAAGGCTGAACCCTTGCTGCCCTCCCAGTCCACTATCCCCACAATGCTCTGGTGTCCCATCAGGCCTCCCTCCCTGTATCCCTGTGCCACAAGGGATGTATTACCTGAAAGAAAGCATGAGGGGAGATGCGAAAAGTCAGTCCTAGCAGGTCCTCCTGGATGCATCGGTCCCCGGCCACATGCTCCAGAGGCAGGCCCTCCTGGCTAGGGGTCTTTCTGTGGGTGGAGGAGCAGCAGGTCTGTCAATATCACCAGCCCTTGCAGAAACCCTGTCTCCATCAGGAATCCTTACCTCTGTCCCTCCTCCATGAAGTAAAGAGAGGTCACCCCACTGGCTTTGCCTGGCCCCTCCATGAAGTGCTGTGCCAGAGAAGCCTTCAATTCTGCCATCTCATCAGAGCCCAGCTTCTGCAAAGACAAAGAATCCATCAGGTTATGCTGAAGCCACCCAACACCAGATACTACCCTCCAAGTAGGGCTATCACGCGAGACCTGGGGGTGGAAGTAGGCAATGGCCATGGCTTGGCCTCTGCGGCTGGTACGCACAGTCAGCTGCTTCCAGTGGCCTGTGTATGTCTCAGGGTCATATGCTGAGTATGGAGTGGACCTGCAGAAATCACAAATGGCCCCAAGTGTCCAATGTATTATAACCAGGATGGGGAGGAGGGTTCAGCCTCCCTGCTCTGTGCCCTAGGTCACTCTAACCCACATTCGTAAATGGAAGATGCCCAACAACTGCCTGGTCAGTCCCCACGCCCTCTGCTCCCAGATGGCCTGGGGACTTTCCCAGATCCGCACCGGATGAACTCTTGGAAGGCTTTCACCACCTGCTTGGTGGCCTCTGGAATGTGCACAGTGTCAAAAGGGGACGCCACAGCACATGTTCCACCCTTGTACTTGCCAAGCCGGCAGCCAACAGTGTTGTCTTCTCCATCCACCCCGACTCCAACCAGAAACTCACACTTATTACGATACTCAGTCTGTGGGAGAGAAGGAGGCATCCAGACCTTACTCTGACCTGCCCAGTACTAGACTGGAAGGAACACAGTGAGCAAGAGACCTCAATTACCAGCTGGGGCTGGTAGGCAAGATAGTCATGAGATAGCACCTACAACATAAGCAAGAAATGCAAAACAGGAAAAGATGGCAGGGAGGAGCAAAAGTTTTTTTTTTTTTTTTTTTTTTTTTTTTTTTTTTTTTTTGAGGCAGGATCTAGCCCAGGCTGACGTGGAATTCCCTATATAGTCTCAGGGTGGCTTTGAACTCACTCCTCCTACTTCTGCCTTCCAAGTGCTGGGACTAAAGGCATGCACCACCACACCTGGCTTCAAAAGGATGGCTTTTTAAGAAAATATTGGGATGGAGGGGAGGAGTTGGCTAAACGATAGAGCACATGCCTAACAAGCAACACCTAGGTTCCATCTTACTACACGTAACACAACAAAAACAAAATTAACTCCCCTCAAACACAAGATGGGGGTTTGTGCCCACCCTAGACAACCTGACCTGCTGGGGTGATGGCCTGACCCCCTCCAATGGGCAACAGGCTTTGTTGTGCTTGTGCCTCTGTGTGAGCAGCCAGGGCAGCAGGATGCGGTTGGTTGTCCCGATTTCCCTATAGATGAGGCACACCCACGGTTAGATTCAGCCCCCTTTCCCACCCACACTGGGGAACTCCTCAACTGCCCAGGCTCTTGGCCCACCCCCTGACACTCATCATCTCATTGGGACCACAGGATCCTTACTGTGATAGGTGTCTTGTATAATGCTAAGGGCAAGGGGAACAGGCAGGGAGCAGAGCACAGTTCTGCTCAGGAAGCCTGAGCCACACTCACTTGGCCAGCCTCTGCAGAACCTGCTCACACTCCAGACGCTTCCGCTCCAGCTGCTCAGCATAGGGTACTGCCCAAAGAGGGGTCACCACGTCAGCAACTCGTGTTGCAGGTGGTTCACTGTCCCCTTCTTGCCGCCTCTTTCTGGCCATGGGGTCGGCCTTGGGACGGGCGAGGCGCACACTGAGTGGGCGGCCCTTCCAGAGCGCACCATGTAGCACTAGCAGGGCCTTGTCACGTTCAGCAGCACTGCGAAATGTCACAAAGGCGCAAGGTGGTTGTCCGAAGAGTTTGGTTTTGTGAGGTTGTAGGCCAAAGCGGCCCAAAAAGCGTCGAACATCACTGAAGCTGGCATGTCGAGGTACATTCTGCAACTCTAGCTTGAAGATTTCCGAGGTGAAAAGGTCATCCCTTATGTAGCTGTAGAGGCCAGGCTGAGGTTCGGGCCCTGCAGCCACCGGAGAGCCCTCTTCCTCCTGTTGTGCTGAAGTTGCAGGGCTGTCCACTGAGCTGCACTGGCCACAATCTCCCATGAGCCTTGGCCCCTGTGTGGAGCCAGACGGGAACCAGGCTGAGAGCTGGACCCTACAGGACCCCTGCACCAGGTTCCTCCCCACCCACGGACAGCCAGTCCTCCCTTCCTCCATTAGTGCACACTACAACCAGCTCAGCCCCAACCTACTCCTTTCTACTCTAGGGACCTCAGCATCCCCTCCCTCACTCTCCTTTAAAGGGATTTCTACCCCGCCCACTCCATCCACATCTCCGCCGGTCTCCCTTAGCTTTATTTTTACTTCCTTGTCCGGCTTCTCACTCATCTCCTGGATCGTCTGTGGCCCGAACCCGGGTCCAACGATAACGTCTTTCTGGGCCTGTCACACGCGAAGTGCTCAGATCAGGTGCGATGCCATGAAGTCACCTCCCGGCTCGCCCCTAGGCGGAAGCGGGTACAGAACTCGATGTGCGCGGGTCTCGGGCTTGGAGCTGCCCCGGCAGTCGACCAGTGATCCTGGCCCGTGGCACGCGCACCGGCCTCTACTACACCACCGCGCGCCACGGGGACGCGCCTTTCAGTGGGACGGCCTTCCGATGACGTCATATCGACGCGCCGCTCTCTCCACCTCCACCAGTGTTCTTCCTCGCGCCAGCGGCGACCACGGCTGGGGGCCGGAAGTGCGCGGGTGGGCCGCCAGGAGAGCACGTTTCTCTAGCTGACTCGCGGGCCGGGCATGCGCCGGGGGCATTTTGGCGGGAAGCACAGGGTAGGCAGGACAATGAGAGTGTCCGCCGCCTGAACCAATAAAGCTGCGCTGGTTTTGAATCACCGCGCGTTTCCCGCCGCCGGGGTCAAGGGTCAGGGTTCGGGTCGTGGGGCGGAGGGAAGAACGAGCGGGCTGGAGGTACTGGCGCCAGACGCGGAGGAAAAGGGCTGCGATTAGTCGCTAAGAGGCCGCGGAACCAGCGACGCCGGAGTCAGCCGAGCCGCCGCCGCCGCGCCCCCATGGCGGCCGCCAAGGTGCGGTCAGGCCCAGGCGGGGACTAGCGGGCTTGTCGGGGGACTGGGGCCGCTATGGGCGGCCACGTGGGCGGCCCGCGCACGGCCGCCAACTCCTGCCCGCCCGTGGGCTCGGGCCTGTGGAATGCCGAGTCCGGGCGCAGGAGGTGGGGGCCTGAAGCCCGTGGAGGTCGGCGCGCGGATTTGGGTGCACAGGCTCGGGCCGTGGGTGGGGGGGGCTGCAGGGTGGCGCGTGACCTTGGGATGAGCCCGGGAGCAGCCATCGCCACGCAGGGCGGCTCTGTTCGCTTATGGGCCAGGCTGGCTGCTGGTTTCCTTGGGCTGGGTCCACTTTGTGGTCCTCACTACGACCCGGCATCCCTTCCTCCAGTTACCCACGTAGCACTTCATTCATTCGATTCTTAGGCCTGGAACTACCACTGGCCTCGGTGGTGGAGGATCGCTTTCCAGCATGGGGGACTGGCCTTGGCTACCTCGACCCTGGGTGGTGGCGGCTTTTGTTGGCTGCTTTTGTTTCGTAGGGTGCTAGGCGTAGCTGCAGTGCTTTGAATCCTAGAGAATGGCTTCTATTTTCTTTCCCATTTGATTTTGGTAGTCAATGTGGGGGTTCTTACTACTGTATCACCAAGGCACGCGTTCTTTAGGAAGACGTAAACCCTAAGATGTGATCTGTTGTCATCCTCCATTTGGATCAGAATCTTAGGACGTATTTAGACCTTTCCTAGTAACCTGTCAACTTAATTTTCCAAGCCGTGAGAAAATTGCTGGTAGAATTGTGAATTTTTATAATACTAGCAGTCCGAAAGCAACTTACTCTCCCAGGAAACCAGTAAGCACATGGTTATTCCCCAGTGAGTAAAAAGATGGCTTTCCCTCCTGATTTTGATTCATACATGGCGTTTATACTAGAAGTATTATCTATCATCTTTATTTTACAGATGAGGAAAATGGGTCCCAAAGAGATGAAAGAGTTTCTCTCAAGCCACTTTGCCAGGAATCCCAGTCTGTATGGATTAATTAATCACTAATTTGATTAATGTTTGGTTGTGGGAAAGGAATAGTTTGTCCTTGTCATTTGGATGCCATTTACAATTGGGGATGCCCACTATGGGCACTGGTGAGCTTGGCTGTGAGCCAGGTCCACCATTCAGCAGCATCACATTTCTGCCCCTTCATGCACAGGACAGTCATGAGGACCATGATACTTCCACGGAGAATGCAGATGAATCCAACCATGACCCCCAGTTTGAGCCAATAGTTTCTCTTCCTGAGCAAGAAATTAAAACGTTGGAGGAAGATGAAGAGGAACTTTTTAAAATGTAAGTCGGCTTTGTTGCTCCAGAAGTAGGTGAGGTGACTGAAAAGAAGAAAAGGCCTGATGATAAGCAGATATCTGCAGCTCATGCATCTGAGGATGAGTTTGTTTCATAGCTTGCAGTACTCAAATGACCACAGCTGACATGACACTTGGACCTTGGACCACTTATACTCTACTTTATTAAAGTTTTTGTTTTTTTCTTTATTTATTTGCAAGGGGGGGGGGAGAATGAATGAATATGGATGCACTAGGGCTTCTAGCCACTGCAGATGAACTCCAGACCCATGCACCACTTTGTGTATCTGGCTTTATGTGGGTGCTGGGGAACTAACACAGGTCATTGGGCATTGCAGGCAAGCACCTTAACTGCTGAGCCATCTCTCTAGTCCTGATATTTTAGTGGGTTTTTTTTGGGGGGGGGCAGTTCAAGGTAGGGTATCACTCTTATCTAGCTCAGGCTGACCTAGAATTCACTATGTAGTCTCAGGGTGGAGATCCTCCAATCTCTGCCTCCCAAATGCTGGGATTAAAGGCATGCGCTGCCACGCCCAGCTATATTTTAAGTTTTAAAACATTCTGCTTTTTGTTTAGAACTCTGGGTTGACGGGGAACATTTGATTTCTTTGAGTTTCAGGCTTGGCCCAACTTGACCCAGATTGTTTAAAAAAGACCTGGAATTGTGTGGTAGCTAATCCCACATGGAAATTCAACCATTTATCTGATAAACCAGGTGTCCCTGGATGCCGCTTCTGTCTTGTAGCCAGTCATTGGAGTGTGTCCTGTTGTTTTGTCCACTGGGCACGTCTCCCCAGATATCCTTCCTTGCACCTTGCCTCCAAGAATCAGTAGTTCACTTTCCTTTGTTGAACAGGGAGTCAACCTTTTATGTTACATAAGCTTTGTCTTTTGGGTTTTTGTTTGTTTGTTTGTTTTTGTTTTTTCGAGGTAGGGTCTCACTGTAGTCCAGGCTGACTTGGAATTCATCCTCAGGGTGGCCTCAAACTCACAGTGATCCACCTACCTCTGCCTCCCCAAGTGCTGGGATTAAAGGCATTCATCACCATGCCTTGTCTTTGTGTTTTCTGTTGCTGTAATTGGGTGCCACAGACTAGATCATATGTAAAGAACAGGTATTTGTTTAGCTCATGTTTTTGCATGTTAGGAATTTTGAGAGCATGGTGCCGTGCCAGCATCTGGTGTGATGGTGTCATGTAGTGAGACAGAAGAAGCCTGCAAACTCAGGTCTTCCTCTAAAGCCATCATGGGGCCCTGCCTTCATGATCTCATCTAATTCTCTTTACTGCCTAGAGGCCCCAGTTTCAAATACCATTAACATGAATTTGGAACTTCAAGGAAACATTCAAACCATAGCAGACAAATAAGAAAGCCTTATGCTTATGTATCCCCAGCTCTACAAAACATAAATGGAAATGACTGGTGCCTTGGTTATCAAGTTTTTTTTTTGGAGGCAGAGTCTTATATTCCAGGAGGCTGGCTGCAATTTCACCTTGTAACCAAGATAACCTTGAACTTCTGATCCTCCTCCATGTGTTACCAAACCTGGTTTATGCAGTGCTCGAACTTGAATCCAGGAATTAGTGTATGCTAGGGAAGCAGTATACCAACTGAGCTATACCCCCAGCCTGAGGTTGCTTTTTAAAAGTGACTTTGGTGGCTGGGTGTGACAGCACATTTGGGAGGCAGAGGTAGGCAAATCTCGCTGTGAGTTCCAGGTCAGCCTGGGCTACAGTGAGAGACCCTGCCTTGAAAAATAAAAAAGCTGATAATAAGAATGGCTAAGCTGGACATGGTAGTGCATGCCTGCCTTTAATTCCAGCACTCAGGAGGCAGAAGTAGGAGAATCACCACTAATTCAAGGCTAACCTGAGACTACATAGGGAATTTCTGGGCAGCCTGGGCTACAGCAAGATCTGACCTTGAAAAACTAAAGAATGACTATGCACACCACTTTGTCTTCCTTCAGTGATGAACTTTAAGGGCAGGTACACTTTTGTTGTTGTTATTTTGCTATAATGAGGATTAAACCTATCACCCATACTAGGCAAGTGCTCTATCAGTGAGCTGTCTCCAGCCTCTGGTTTTTCAAGGTAAGGTCTTACTCTAGCCCAGGCTGACCTGGAATTCACTATGTAGTCTCAGGGTGGCCTTGAACTCAAGGTGATCCTCCTATGTCAGCCTCCCAAGTGCTGGAATTAAAGGCATCTGTCACACCTAGCCTGTTTAAGAGATACAGAGTGAGAACAACACAGAAAATAATGGTCATGACAGGGCCTCCAGTTGCTGCAAGTGAACTCTAGGTGCATGCACTGCTTTGTGCATCTGGCTTTACATGGGTACTGGGGAATCAAACTCAGGTTGTTAGGCTTTTCAGGAAAGCACCCAAATCACTGAGCCATCTCTCCAGCCCCATTTATTTTAAAAAAGAATTATACCTTTATTACTGGAATGGATCATTGGTTTAACATTCAAAAGGTCATGGCTAACATTCAAGTTGAAATACTTGAAATTTTATTAACTTTTACAAGTTTCATTAAGCCTAGGACAAGTTACAGTAACAATTTAATTCAGTTCTATGAAAGCACTTTAACATTATTATATTGTAGCTTTATATATTTGTTTTCTTTTCTTTTTTGAGGTAGGGTCTCCTTTTAGGCTTCAGTGACCTGGAATTCACTATGTAGTCTCAGGGTGGCCAAGAAACTCACAGCAGAATCCTCCTACGTCCTGAGATTTAAGGTGCTGAGATCAAAGGTGCGCTCTACCACACCTGGCTTATCGTAGCCGTTTTCAGGGACCCCAACGACCCCAGTTATCCCCAAGGCTCATAAAATGGCATCAGTGTTGTTAGTTTTCTCTAAATTTCTGCAGAAACATTCAGATAAGCAGATCAGTTGGTTGGCATTTTTAAACTTTTTATTTATTTGAGAGAGGGAGGCAGAGAGAGAATAGGTATGCCAGGGCCTCTAGCCACTGCAGACAAACTCCAGACCCATGTGCCACCTTGTGCATCTGGCTTGTGTGGGTACTGGGGGATTGATCTTCAATCCTTGGGCTTCATAAGCAAGCACCTTAACCACTAAGCCATCTCTCCAGCCCAGTGACATAGTTCCTGATTCCATCAACTCCTTGCTGCTTGCATGGTGTAGGAAATGTTCCTGCTTTCCTGGGAATGGCCCTGACTGTGAGACAGTAGTTTGGGCCTTTACATCTGGCCCTTAGCATTTCCTTTAGGGAATCATGTGAAGACAGTCTCCCTTGATGGAACTAAGTTTGGAGGGGAGCAGGACAGGCAGAGCTGGGTTATAGCAGAAGATTGCTGGTCTGGCCTAAGGTTAGGACTGCTGTATTCATTGCTGGTTCCAGGTGCCTGGACTCTGGTGGCTATGACTTATTCCTCCTGGACAGAGAAGTGTCATTATCACAGGGTCTGGCTGCCTGCAGAGTTCTGGCCTCTGGGAAGAGAGTGTGAGGGAAGGCTTACACCTGTGAAGGATGAGGTCCCAAAAACTATGTGGTTATGGGACTCTTGTACAGTGACTCAGAAGTAAAGCTCTTAGTGACCTCTGTAGCCACCCTAGGCCATTTGTGCTCTTATTCGAGGGGCTAGATGCCTTTCCTGGGAAAATGTTGCTGCTAGGGCATCTTTCTGGCTATGAAGTTATGGTAACCTGGAATTTGTTTGGCTGTTGTGAAGTAGGTGGTGTTTTGGATCTCAAAAAAATTTAGGAAAGGGTATTTGGAGAGACACAGGGTCCAGTGGTAGCATGTGCTCAGTGCACAGAAAACAGATGATCTTTGTGAGCAAATGGTTCAGGTGTGAATTCCTTCTCTACATGACTAAGCGCTCCATTAATGGCTTTTCTTGTAGGCGGGCAAAACTATTCCGATTTGCTTCAGAGAATGACCTCCCAGAATGGAAGGAGCGAGGCACTGGTGACGTCAAGCTTCTGAAGCATAAGGAGAAAGGGACCATCCGCCTTCTCATGAGGAGGGACAAGACCTTGAAGATATGCGCCAACCACTACAGTAGGTGGCCTCTTGGGGTAGTGGTGAAAACTCAGCCCCAAAACTCCTAGGAATATGGTGTCTCCTAGGACCTATATTTGCAATGATTTGAATTGAAATAAGCTTGTCTTTCACACATTCCTCTGAACTGTAGTAAGTAGACTTACGGTAAAGCTTGGAGAACATAGTCTGTGAGCTTCAGTAAGACAAGCCAGTGTAGGAACGCCTAAGTAGGGTATTGTGTGTTTGTGGTAATGTCTTTCATGTTGATATGGGTTGGGGGGGGGGGTCGATGGACGCTTTCTGGGCATGTTAAGGGGTTGTCTGGAGAAATGGATGTGTTTGGTGTCTTAAGTCACCTTTCTACTTTCCTCGTATGTTCCAACCCTCTGAGATGTCCATTGGGAGGAACATGGGAGACAGGGCTGGGGAGAAGGTGACAGGTGCCTGGAAAGAGTTGATGTTTTTAGCCACGTGTCATCCTGTGGATCTAGGAAAGGCCACAGGAGGTCTCATCAGGTCACGCCCTACTCGGCATGCATGTGGGATTACCACATAGACCCAGTTAGGGCTATTTCTGGTAGTACTGTATTCAGAATCACAGATGTCCTAAGCTAGCTCATGGTGGATCTCCTGCATACTGCGTTTTCAGATTACAACTTGTGTCTGGCGGGGCAGGACCTTTTGTCCTGGGCACTTGGGTTCACTAGGCCAGAGCTGGGGATGATGGGGAAGGACAAGCTGGTTTGCATAGGGGCAGGATTATGAAAAAGACCTTGGCCCTCACCATAGTTGTCAGAGATCTGGTCCTCATTCTCGAGCACAGTTTGGAGTATCCTTTTAGGGTCTTACCTGACAGCCCGGGTGTTCAAAGCCTAGTCAGGTTCCTGAGTAGTCTCTGTAAGCCCAGGTGCCCAGGGCACACTTGGCCAACCAGTGGGCTCTTGGTGCAGAATGGCCATCAAAAGTATAGGGAAGGTATACATTTGTACAGTGTACAAGAACCCCCCACATTGGGCTGCATTGGATAAAATCTCTGCGCTTCCATTTTGGCTGTCATGTGTGGGAATGGCCAGGATAGTTTGTGGGTCTACCTGGAGTCCTTGGAGACGTCTGATGGAGGTGCAGGGGCCACTGGCTGGGCATAGACACTAGGTGCACTTCAGATGAAAGGGCTGTTGGTTTTGTTTTGCCTCAAGGCAGGGTCTCACTTTATCCCAGGCTGATGTGAACTCACTTCATAGTCCCAGGCTAGCCTCAAACTTGAGGTAGTTTTCCGTCCTCTGCCTCCCGAGTGCTAGGACTAAAGATGTGCACCACCACTCCCAGCAAGCTTTCAATGGATGAAGCTGTCTTGTCTGTCTGGTTCTGGGAGCTCTCCTCTCAGCTCCCCTTGGTTCTGTGGGACTTAAGGTGTTTAGGATAAGCTTGTTATGTGCCATGGTTTGTCTTCCATGACATACAAGTGTCTGTCTTAGGGTTCCCAGTCTCCACTGCTCATGTACTTGCCCCTCAGAAGTCTCCCTAGACTGTGGAGGGCTGAGAGTGGTTGCATTGGCCTGACCACACAATAACCTGTGTGATGACCCTGCTTCCAGGCTTTTCCCTTCTGTGCCCCCACCTTCCAACAAGCCAGGTTCCTGCTAATGTGAATAAGTGGGCATAGCCATGTGTTGGGTGCCCTTAGGAAAGGCTGGGCCTGTAACTGGCCTGGGAGCAGAGCTGGAGCTCACTTTGCCACTGCTTGCTCATCTGGAGCCAGGGGTCTATGTTGAAGGGTTCTGGGTTGGTGGTATCATCCTGGTGGGGGAGCAGGCTACCCTCTCCCATATAAGAATTATTCTGGTTTTAAGCATATGTGGTTTGGATCAGAGTACAGGACTTAATGTAAGCTTGGTTCTCAGATCTGACTCTATACATTGGCCGAGGTGAGTCCTGATTGTTGAGCAGGGTACTCAGGCTGAGGATAGGGTAGATTGGCCTGGGGCCCTGTCATCCTCACAGGCTTCTTTCTTCCAGTCACACCAATGATGGACCTGAAACCGAATGCTGGCAGTGACCGCGCCTGGGTCTGGAACACCCATGCTGACTTTGCTGATGAGTGCCCTAAGCCCGAGCTGCTCGCCATCCGCTTCCTAAATGCCGAGAGTAAGCAAAACTGGGCCTGTCACCTGTCTGAATGTGGGCCGCCTGCAGGACAGCTGATGTTTTGGGGAAATTGAAAGTGCTTAAGAAGTATGTAGTAGGATCTGCGGCCTGGGACTACAGTGTTTCTTCCTAAACTCTAGGTGTACATGGTGTTCATTTTGCCAGGGACACTTGTGCAGTTGCTGCCTTCAGTTGACTCCTGTCAGGCATGTGGTACCTGAGTCACATCCTAGGGTTTCTCCCCTTGCTGCTTCTGCTGAGTTTCTGGTTCCTAGAGGCCAGACCAGATGTCCTCTGTGGTTGCTTGAGCAATTGAAACCAGCCAAGACTAAAGATCCACAGGCCCAGGCTGGTCTTCTTCACTTGGGCACTTTCTAGTTTGAATTGTCACAAACTGTGTGCCCTGTGGATCCTGGGAGGTGGGTGGGTCAGCGGTAATGTGGCCCCCACCCCATTGTCTGATGCTTAGTGTGACTGAGCCTTGCTCTTAGTCTAGGAATGTGGCCATCCATATGGCAGCCCTTCCAACACGAGTAGAGCCTTTGGCAAGGAGACCCCCTCACCCTTGGTTGTCTGAATTGTTACAGCTCAGCATAGCATAACCACTGGCATTGGAAGGGACTCAGTGACTGGTCACTGCAGGTGTCAGATGACCCAACTGTTCTTAGGTCAGAAATTGCCATTTTGGAATTGGGGGCAGATAAATTAGCTCTTTGAGTTTTTGGACGTTCAGGATGTGACCACCCCATTGCCAGGGCTCTCGGGAACTCCTTTTCCCTGTTTTTACAGATGCACAGAAGTTCAAAACAAAGTTTGAAGAATGCAGGAAAGAAATAGAAGAAAGAGAAAAAAAAGGTGACATGGTGTCCTGGGTGGGGGGCTTCCTTGCAGACTCACTCTACACCTGACTGCAGCCCCAGGCAGGTGCTTTTTCTGTCTGCCAAAGAAATGTTCCAGGGTGCTGTGGCTGCCTTGGCCTACTGGGACGATGCAGCTTCCTGGAAACATAGCATGTAGAGGCCCGAACCTCATTTTGGCATTCCTGTGTGTATGTGTGGGGGGCTAATCTTCATTTTATTTTATTTATTTGAGAGAGAAGATAGAAAGAGAGGAGAGAATGGGTTTGCCAGGGCCTTCAGCCACTGTGAATGAACTTAAGATACATGTGCCACCTTGTGCATCTGGCTTACATGGATCCTGGGGGAATCAAACCTAGGTCCTTTGGCCTCAAAGGCAAACACCTTAGCCACTAAGCCATCTCTCCAGCTCCTTTTCCCGGTTTTTTGAGGTATGGTCTTGCTGTAGCCCAGGCTGACCTGGAATTTACTATGTAGTCTCAGGGTGGCCTCAGACTCATAGCAGTCATCCTACTTCTGCCTTCTGCGTGCTGGGATTAAAGGTGTGTCCCGCCATGCCCAGCTGGCTTCATTGTGCTCACATGTACTCAGATGTGGAGCTGAGTAACAAAGGCTAAAGGACTTGAAAGAGTGTTCCTTTCTGGGATTCTTTTGGTGTTTTGTTTGTTTGTTTTGTTTTGTTTTTTCAAGGAGGTAGGGTCTCACTCTAGTCCAGGCTGACCTGGAATTCACTATATAGTCTCAGGGTGGCCTTGAACTCATGGTGATCCTCCTACCTTTGCCTCCCAAGTGCCGGGATTAAAGGTGTGCACCTCCACACTTGGCTCTTTCTGGATTTTTTTGGGATAGGGAGGAAAGGTTTCCAGGTAGGGTTTTATCCTAGCCCAGGGTGACCTGGAACTCACTGTGGATCTTCCTATTTCTGCCTTTTGAGTGCTGGGCTTAAAGGCATGCATGTGCCAGCTCAAGATATTCCTTTCTTTCTGGGGCTGGAGAGATGGCTTAGCAGTTAAGCGCTTGCCTGTGAAGCCTAAGGACCCCGGTTCAAGGCTCAACTCCCCAGGACCCACATTAGCCAGATGCACAAGGGGGCGCACGCGTCTGGAGTTTGTTTGCAGTGGCTGGAGGCCCTGGCGCGCCCATTCTCTCTCTGCCTCTTTCTCACTCTGTCTGTCGCTCTCAAATAAGTAAAAAATAAATAAACAAAAAAAAAAAAAAAAAAGATATTCCTTTCTTTCTCCCAGAAGACTCTGCTCCTCTGGGCAGTTGAGACCTGCAGTAGTGACTGCATGTCGTTGAACAGCTCAGTGGCTGCAGCCAAGCATCTAGGGACAGTGGTGGGCAGCCCCTTGGGGAACATGTGGAGCCTTCCCTGGGAGGCACAAGAGCAACACAGTCTCGCAACCCAGCTAATGTTGTCTTATTGGGCTTGTCTGTGTTTTGTTTTGCTCAGGACCTGGCAAAAATGACAGCGCTGAAAATGTGGCCGAAAAGCTGGAAGCTCTTTCTGTGGAGGAGGTTGGGGGCAAGGCTGAAGAGAAATCCGAGGATAAACAATGAGTGATAGTCTCCTATTCCTTTCTTTTTCTTTTTCTTTTTTAATTTTGCCCTGCCTTTCCTTTTTTTATTTTGTTTCTATTCTGTTTTGTTTTTACAAGGGACTTTATATAAAGAACTGAATTCCAACCTTCAGGTTGTTTTTTGTTTTTGTTTTCGTTTTTTCTTTTTCCTTTTACCCTATTGAAGGTGACTTCAAAAAATTCATTCCCCAGTCATGAAAATGTACTGTGCTAACTTTCTTTTCCATAGTGGAAACACTTATTTATAGTCATCAAAAATAGTGAATAAAAAACACCTTTGAAAACTGGACCAGCTGTCAGGGCTGTTGGTGGGGGCAGGAGTGCATACTTTGAGCCCTCCCAGGGCCTCTTGTGTGGCTAAGTATGTATGTCCAGGTCTGCACAGTGGTGACAGCAACCCTTATCAACACAGTCTGGTTTCTCAGGAGAGGTATTCTTGCACTGTTAAAGTTTTTGTGTTTTACTGTGGCTCTTCAGGAACAATGGCCACTGTGGCACGGTATGTATGAACCCATACTGGGCCACTGGGAGCTGATAGGTTTGGTGGGGCTGAGATGTGTTATGCCCCCTTGAGGCCTGAATAGTCACTATGATAAGGGGCTGTATTGGCATTGTTTGTGTTTGGGAGAGCAGAAGGGCCACCAGATACCTTGACCTTTGTGGAGGGAGGTAGTAGCTAACTGACTGAGTGTCCTAGCTGTAGGCAGCAAGAGTTTTGGTTGGCCTTGGTTGGTAAAATGGTTGGTGTGACTCTCAGTCCAGTAGAGGAAAGGGCCTTGGGTACACATCTATTCTATATTCATCCATAGTGTAAAGTTATGTCCTTAGTATGACTGTCTTAGCTCCAGGGCTTTTGACTTGGGCTTGAAGTCTAAACTCTGCATTGTTGGGTTATTGGACATTTGCAGTGGCTAAATAAAACAATTCCAGGTGTGTTGGCATATTCCTGTAATCTCAGCACTGAGGCAAGAGGATCTCAGTTTGAGGCCAGCTTGGGCAGCATGGTGAAACTCAAATCAAAAGTGCAAGGATGCCATTTAGGGATTGGTCCTATAATACAAGATGTTCCTGTGGACATCTGAAAGAGAAGGGATTCTCATATACAAGAGAGGCTTCTTAAAGCTTTGGTCTTGACAGTATCCTGTATGTTGACACAGGCCCTCAGGGACTACCAGCTCTACCCTTCACTGGGCAAGAGCCATCTTAAGACCTGTGCCCAAGTGGCAACAAGGTCTTAATCACATCCCATGTGGCAGACTTCCATTAACACCTACCACAGGTGCTTAGTTTTGTTGTCTGCCTGTTGCTTGGTCTCCAAGTGTCAGTTCCCTACCAGCTTGACTCTGTTCCATCGACCTCCAGTGCAGTGAGTGTGCCACATGCAGCCAGACACCTCAGACTGGCTGAGGTCTTGGTGCTTCTGCTGTACATTCATGGCTGTGTACATATGTGTCCCTGTGTGTAGCCTAACCTGGGCCCTTCCACAGTTTGCCTCTCTTGGAACACTGATCAGGTGTGTTACTGAGTGCATTTAGGAAGAGGGTCCGTCCTACTGTCCATAGTCTGTGGGATGAGAGTGGCTACAGACTGCCCAGTCTGTCATCCGTCTGAGGCGGTGGGAGGCTGAAGCAGCCACAGGCCAGGTAATGTCCTGTAGGTGCTGGGACCGTGTGAGAGACACAGCAGTGCACCGCACTCTACAACAGACACACTCCAGGGTCCCCATTTGGTGCCAGGGACCCTAAACCATGTCCTCTGTATTGCGTTAATTCCTACCTGTATGCTTGTAGTAAATTCAGGTAAATTAGGCCTACTGAATGCTTCTCAGTAATAAAGTAGAACTATCATTGTAACTAAATGAATGTAGTCAAAAGATCTTACTATGAATCTTAGCAATTTCAACCTTAAGTTATTTTTCCTTCTTGACAAAGTAAAATACTTCAGTTTTTCACTTTACAGCTTCTCTGGCATATTGGAGTTGCTAACAGCACTACTTTTGGCTCTTTGGGGCCATTAAGTAAAATAAGGGTACTGGAACACAAGCTGGTTGAATCACCAAGACTACTAAATGTCAGATGAGCAGGTGGTGGTTGCACTAGGCAGAAGAGTGACTCAATTCTGAGACACTAAGGAGTAGGACATACATTATGCATGTCAACCCCCCCCCCCGGTAGGTCTCACTGTAGCCCAGGCTGACCTGGAATTCACTCTGCATGCCCAGGGTGGCCTCGAACTCATGGCAGTCCTCCTACCTCTGCCTCCCGAGTACGAGAGTACGTGTGCTGGGATAAAGGGTGGGTGCCACCACACCCGGCTTGTATGCATGTATTTTTGAAAGGCTGGCCTGGAACTCTGCTGCATAGCCAAGGATGACTGAACTTGGGATCTTCTTGCCTTTGCCTCCCCAGTGCTGGGATTATCAGGATGTACCAACTACATTCCACTTGTACAGTGTTGGGGATCAGAACAGGTTTCATGCATGCCAGGGAGAATGGGCAGCTTTTTTTTTTTTTTTTTTTTTTAATTTGAGAGCGACAGAGGAGAAAGAGAGAGAGAATGGGCACGCCAGGGCCTCCAGCCACTGTAAACAAACTGCAGACGCATGTGCCCCCTTGTGCATCTGGCTAAAGTGGGTCCTGGGTAGTTGAGCCTTGAACCAGGGTCCTTAGGCTTCATAGGCAAGTGCTTGACTGCTAAGCCATCTCTGCAGCCCCCCCCTTTTTTTTTTTGGTTTTTCGAGGTAGGGTCTCACTGTAGCCCAGACTGACCTGGAATTCACTATGGACTCTCAGGGTGGCCTCGAACTCACGGCAATCCTCCTACCTCTGTCTCCCGAGTGCTGGGATTAAAGGTGTGCACCACCACGCCTGGCTCCCCCCCACCTTTTAATGTGAGAGTGAATTGGTGTGCCAGAGCCCCCAGCCACTGCAGTTGAACTCCAGACGTGTACACTTGTGCAACCTTGCTTGCTTGTGTCACTTTGTGCATCTGGAATTTTCCATTTAATATTTTTGGATTGTGGTTAACTGAAGATGTGGAAGGCCATACTACTATAGTGCACACCTCCATCCCAGGTCCCTCCACTGGGCTGCATGCAGAGGCTCCCGCTTTCTCCTTCATTTATCATCTTGGGCTGTAAACTGGTCTCTAGTTGCCTTGTTTGGCCCTGCTCAGGGAGTGAAAAAGGATCCCGTGCTGGAGGAATGGCTCTGTGGTTAAAGGTACTTGCTTGCAATGCCTGACAGCCCAGGTTCAATTCCCCAGTACCCATGTAAAGCCAGGTGCACAAAGTGGTGTAGTCTAAAGTTCTTTTGCAGTGGCAGGAGGTCATGGTACATTCATTCTCTCCCTCTTCCTTCTTCCACCTCCCTGTCTTGCAAGTAAAAATATATTTAAAAAAAATCAGGCTGGAGAGATGGCATAGCGGTTAAGGTGTTTGCCTGCAAAGCCAAAGGATCCCAGTTCGATTCTCCAGAACCCATGTAAGCCATATGCACAAGGGGGCACATGTATCTGGAGTTCATTTGCAGTGGCTGGTGTGCCCATTCTCTCTCTCAAATAAATAAAATGTATTTTTAAAAATGTGTGTGTGTATACACACACACACATATAAATTTAAAAGCCACACACCTTTAATCCCTACTTGGTTGCACCAAGTAGGCGAGCAGTCTCTTCCATGGTCAGTCGTTGGTGTTTCTTTCTACACAGCTCTAGCAGTGAAAGGGTGGCTGTCCTGTCACATACACACAGCCTGAGTATAGAGCCCAACCTGGAACCATAGGGATTCCAGTGGGTATATTGAGTAGGAGGGCTACTTTTGATGGGAAGTTGTGAGCCTTCTGTGTTTTAGGCTGCAGGAGCACTGGATAGGGTAGAGGTTCAGCTGAAGTGAGTTCCTATTGCAGAGGGCTGCCTGGGGGCCACCTGAGATTGAAGGGAAATGTCCACATTTCCATTGGGGAAGAGGACTCCTCAGTATCCCCATTTGGGGGTTCTCAAGGGTCTGGGTTTAAGAGCATTGGAGCTTCTCCACCCAAATGAGCTAAATTTGAGTGGTTAATCTCACAAGGGAGAATTAAAGAATAGATGAAGCCAGGAGGCAGAAGTCGAAGGATCACTGAGTGTGAGGACAACTTGGGAACCACCAGAGTAAGCTCCAGGTCAGCCTGGGCTAGAGGCCCTACCTCAAAAAAACAGTATACTGGACATGGTCATGCACAGCTTTAACCCAGCACTTGGGAGGCAGAGGCAGGAGGATCACTGTGAGTTCAAGGCTAGCCTGGGACAACAGAGTGAGTGCCAGGTCAGCCTGGGCTAGAGTGAAACCCTACCTTGAAAAAAGAAAGAAGGGGAGGGGAAAAACCCCTAAAAGTGGAAAGGTTCCTCAAAAGAGGCGGGTGGATCAGGAGCTTGGAACTGGGAATAATGAAGGTGAAAGGGGGGCTGGAGAGATGACTCAGAGGGTCTTGGTATAGTGCATTATCTCACTAGGGTTAACTTCGGCCTTACCTCTAGTATATCTGTCTGTCAGGGGTTGCCTCTTGACCCAGTGAATGATTGTCAGGCTTTCAGGACCTGAGGACTTGGTTCCTCTGATCTGAAGGAAGTGCCTCTTCCTGATGTTGCCAGGGAAACAGGAGGTGTGGTCCTTCCTTCAATTACTTCTAAACCTAATGTCTTCCTACTTAAACAATTGTGCTCTGACATTCCTTTACTGCCTGGAGTCCACTTCAGTGCTGGGACCGCTCCATGACCAGGGCTGGGTTTTCTGGCATGAGTGACAAGCAGAACAGAATTTGGGGAGAAAGTTCAGCACTGTTGGATGGCTAGCTTCTAACAGCACCACAGCCCATCCTGAGGACATGGCCAGGTGTATCATAAGGCAAAGATGGGCCTCTAGTCCTAGGAGCCCCTGGCTAGCAGTGTCGGAGGAGTGGTTGCTGGGCATTGGGTTCTAACTGCGCAGAAACAGAAAGTAGGACTGGGGAAGAGGACTCTTCAGTATCCCTATTTGGAAGGTTCTCAAGGGTCTGGGTTTCAGAGCAGAGGGTGCTGCCTTTGTTGGAGTGGCCAAGACAGTTCCACGTTCCTACTCACAAGCACACTGAGGCTGCTGGTCCACCAGGGGAAGCCAAGTGCCCAAGCAGCATGCTCACAACTCCGGCATTCTCGGATGCTTGATCCACCTTAAGCGACAGCGCGTTGGTGGGTGGGATTTCATGCGGGAAGGAAGCTTGCGGATTGCATTTCAGGCCTGGGTCCAGCGTTGGTGTTTCCCCAGGGGCACCGGTCTTTGTGAAGCTTTCATTGGTCTCCCACCAACATAGGCTCTCAAGCCTTCAGCCTGGGTCCGGTCGCAGAGGGACCCGTGGGGTTCCCTGCCTCGCTGGTCGGACACTTCTGGCCGAGTGGTTCTAGTTGCTGCGAGATGGGCCGAATTGATAACCATGATGTCCCTGCATTGTCACAGGCCCCACCTCCGTGACTGGCAGGGAACTGCAAATTTGGGGTTTGGGTATCCACCTAGGAAAGCATGAACTGGCGCCATGAGCCTACGTAATCCGCTATGTTCAGGAGAAGGAATTGTTTCGTAAAAGGTCTGTCCAGACAAGCCCAGAAGGAACCCCACTCGGGACTCTGCCTGGATTTTTTTTTTTTTTTTTTTTTTTTTTTTTTTGTGGTGCGTCTCAGGCCGGCTAGGCCTAAACTGCGTAAACTGCGCAGCCTCAGAGCTGCCTGCCACGACACCCATTGCGGGGAGCAGCTCCGCCCCCCCCTCCCCCGCCTCCGAGAAGGTCTCCAGGGTGGGAGGATGAATGCTTGGGGCAGCGGGCGGGACCGCCGGGACCGGCGACGGCTGTCCGGGAGCTCCTCCCTCGGCCCGCCCCCGCCCCCGCCCCCGCCCCCGCCACGGGCCCCCGGGCAGCCAGGTCCACCTTAAGGGGAGCGCTGACATCAGCGCGCCGCCGCCGCCGCCGCCGCCGCCGCCCGTGGGGTGGGATTTCCTCCTCCAGCGCCGCAATCATCGCGGCGGATCCAGCATCAAGACCTGCCCGCCCGCCCGCCCCCCCGACCCCGGCCCGACCCCGGCCGGCCCCGCCCGGCCCCGGGGAGGGATGCGGCGGCGCGGCGCCCAGGATGCCCCGCAGCCCCGGGACGCGCCTCAAACCCGCCAAGTACATCCCAGTGGCCACGGCCGCCGCGCTGCTGGTTGGCTCCAGCACCCTCTTCTTCGTGTTCACGTGAGTCGGCACCGCGTTCGGGGTCCCGGTGGCAGCGAGAGGCAAACTGGGTACATCCCCCACCCCGGAGGAGGGGGCTCGCTGCCGGTGGACTGGGCAGGGCAGAGGTCAGGGGCGGGGCGAACTGAGTGGCCGGCCTGCTGTGGGCAAGGCGATCCCCCATTCTTGGGAAGAGGGGCTGTGGCCCAGAATGTGTACCTGGGGCACCACGGACAGGTGAGTTCTCCGTGGGGACAATATTCTTGGCCTGACCGCTATGAGTATTTCAGGCAGGCCCTGGGTGTGGATGCATCCCTTCCCATGCACAGGGCTCAGGAAAGGACATGGGTCACCCAGAGCCACTAGCCCTTTTTACAGGCCCCTTAAGTCTCCTTCCAGCTGCTAGCCCCAGGCCAGAGCTAAGTTGTTCAACATAGGTGTGGCCTGCCCCATAGCTACTAACCTGGGCCATCTGTTCCTCTGTGCCTCCCTGGTAAGAAGACCCCAGTGGATATCATTGTTGAAGGGTCCAGACACACAGACACACATATGTACACTGCTATTGGGGAGGCCCAGACCTCAGAGGCAAGGCCTCCAGTTGTGAGGAGTATGCAGCCTTGCCAACCTGGTACTGTCAGCTCGTGTCCACTTCTTGACACAGCCTGACTTACAGCTGGCTCCTTCCTGGTCATAGATCATTCCAAGGATACTTGAGGACATTTGTGGGGAGGGTTCTGATCTTCAATAGTGAGGATCCCTGACTAGTCAACCCTTTACACAAGTCTGAGGCCTTGATATAGTTGAGGTCACCTGTGCATTGGCCACCTGTTTCCAAATGGAGCAGTCCCTGATGTAAATAAACCTGGGTTGGACAGGAGCCTGTCTTGGGCCCCTTCTGATTTGTGGAATGGAGGCGGTAGCTACGGTTTGCTCAGTTTGAATTCTGTGCCTGTAGAGGCAGAAGAGTCCCTATGCAGTGGCCAGGGTGGGTTGGGTGGCTGCTGCAGGCTGCACAGTGTTTATTTTTATTTTTATTTTATTTATTTATTTTTTTGCACAGTGTTTTTAAAAAGGCCTGTGTGGATGGGCTTATTTACAGCTCCAGAAAACTGGCATATTCTTGTCATTCATATGTTCCTGACTGTGGGGCAGAGAGGGGTAGGCTTGGGGATCCAGACCTGGAGGGGACATGCTTCCTGGAGCTTCTAGAGAGGAAGGTCCCAACTGAAGTCTCCAGTGGTTGGTTTGAGGATATCTGGATGTTCTCAGGTGCAGTTTGTTGTCTTTTCTCATAACGGTAAAGCTAAGATGCACCCTCTATAGAGAACTTGTGACATGTAGGGACAGAAGCTTTAAGAAACATTTAAGTCCCCCTCAATGCCTCCATACTCTTCTTAGAGGATTACTGCGATTTCTGAAGGCCCCTTGGTGATTCCTGTGATTTGCCCCACTCCAGGCTTTAGTATTAATGTTGCTACCACTCTACTGGGCAATTCTCTGTCTGTTGTTTTTTGAAATTGGGCTTCTGGGGCCCTGGATGGTGGTACTCTTGAGGTATGGGGGTTCCTCTTTGGTGTAGCACCTGTATGTGGCCCATTCTGACTCCTCTCAGGAAAAAGTAACTAGGGTGCTGCTCGGTCCCATGTGGGGCACCCATCTAATGGAGCTCAAGAAGCTCATTTGCCCCTTGGGCTCAAGAAATGTTGCACTGTGAGTGGGGTATGGTTTCTGGGCTAAATGGCCATTGGTTCTATTCCTGAGAAGGAGACTATGCTGGGCAGCTGTGTTGATTTTGGGTATGCCAGGATCCAGGCATGTATGGAGGCCATGCTGGGTGGGTATCCTTCTCAGGATAGGCCTCTTGTCCCCTCATTACCTCCTCCCTGTCCTGTGTCTGGTCCACTGCCACCTCAAAGAGAAGAGAAGTTCTATTTGCCCCTAGGGCCCACACGGTGTTGTAGCTTCTGTTTGAGGCTTTACACAGATGTGAGTGGCCCTCAGGTCTCCTGTTGTGCTACTAAGTGTGAACTTCCCCTCTCAGGGTAGAATCTACTCAGTGCCAAGGAACTGTGGGTTCTGGTGTCATCCAAGGTGAGAGCCCTGAGGCCTGAAGGACAAGAGACTCTCATTCTTAGCCAGCTCACTAAGGGGACAAGCAGACATCGCTCCAGGAGAGGCTGGATGTGGGAAGGATGTGGGATGTAGGGGACACTCTCTTGGAGGATAAGATGAAAATTGTAAGGCAGGTTCTGAGGGCCTCCCCAGAAAGCCTTCCAGTGGGATTTTTGTCCCCCATCCCTGGGGCCCCAGAGCCCTTCTGTCTGTGGTACAGTGCCTGGCTGGACTGGGAGCTAGGGCCTTCTAAGCCAGGCCCTTCCCCAGAACCATTTTTCAGAAAGACTAGAACAATGTATGCCAAAGGGTAGGAGCTGCTGGCAGGTAGCCAATTCCAGAGCAGAGTTAGGCCATTTTGGGGTGGCATTGCTTGTTCCAGGTGTGCATGAGCTCTCTTCATGCTTAGAAGCCCAGCTTAAGACAATAGACAGTCCAGTCTTGGGCCGCAGGCAACCACAGAGTTGGAGGGCTCAGTAGAAGGAGGTGCTGACTGAGCCCTCATGGGGAGGGACCTGGGCATGGAAACTTTGTAAACTCTCCTGCCAGGATACCCAGCTTGTGGCAGGAATCACTGGTCTCCCAAGCCTCAGTTTCCCCATCTATCAAGGTGTCTGCTCTGGGGATTGGACAGGTGGTTATAGCTGCTTTATAGTCTAAAAGCTCTGCCTGGGATAACCAAGGCGAGTGGCTGCTAACTTGTGGGTTCTGGGCTTCCTCATGGGTCAGTGACGCTATCAGATGCACAGTGTTAATGAAGAACCTGATTAAACAAAAACATCTGAGTTAAAATTTTCCATTCCACATTTAGCTGTGGCAGACATTCTGCCCCTGAAGCCAACCCCCCTCCCCGCCTCGCTGGGTGGTGTCTCCCTGCTGGCCCAAACTTGGGACTCCACTGGGTGGGGCACATAGTGGTTGCTTGTGGGCTTGTGTCCTAAGAGTCCCATGTCCAATTCACTCAGGAAACGTGCTTGGAGCCCCATCACTGGCAATCTGGGCCCCCTCATCCTTCAGCATCTAGCTTAAGCCAGCCAGAAAGGGGTCTTAGGGAAGAGAGGAGCCCCTGCCTGGCTCACTGAATGCCAACTACTCCACTCAGCTGTATGGGCCTATAACCTGCCTGTCTATTTCTGACTCTCTTCCAAGCTCAGAACTCAAGGTGGCACCTGCAGGGATGAGCTGGGTGAGATCATCTCCATCTTGGGGCCTCTTGGAGCCAGCCAGGGTTGGGCTACCTTGGTGTGCCTGGCAGGCCTACGCAGGAATAGTGTTGTCCCTTTAGGCAGGCACAAGAGCCTCTTTGAGTGGGGGGCTGATGAAAACAAGGACTCGGTCTGTCCACTTCCATGGGAGAACAGGTGTGTCTCTGTGTGTCCTCCCACATCCTTTCATGTCCTCAAGGGTCCTTGTCTGTGCTCATGTTTTGTCCTGTCCATAGAGGGCAGTGGAAAGTCCAGATGGAGCTTGTGTGGTGAGTCCCAGGGCAGTGGGTCACTGAGCTGGGTTAAACAAGTCTGGGGAGGAGCAGGAGGAGAGGTGTGTCCGCAGGGTCGTGCTCCTGTGCGCACCTGCGGCTCTCTTTGTGCGTGAATGAATGTGCAGCTATCTGTGTCTGTGTGCTGTGTGCACACGTGTGTGCGTGCAGTACCTGTCTGCATGCACCTCCTCCTGTGTGTATGTGTCTTGCCTGCAGCCATGTTTACGTGTGTTCACAAAACTGCAGTGGTTTTTTGCTTTATATGTGCATGGATTACATGTTCATGCTTGTGTGCATGCATGTGTATGTATGTGTGTATGTTTGTGCGCACTTGTATCCGTGTCTGTCTATGCATATACTTGAATGTACTCTTACCCCCTCTCCCATTCAGAGCACAGGCCTCCTAAGTCAGGGCCTTGTATGTGCCCTGGTAAATTGGCCACAAGGCCTATTCCTCTTGGGGGGGGGGTGGCGGGTGGTTATAGGCCAAAGGCCCCTTTGCTGCACCTAGGGGAGGACAGATATCTGGTTCTGGGTCAGGTCAAGCCTGAAGGGTTGGAGAAGGAACAAGGGACAGTGGCTCAGGTCCCAGAGAACCTCAGGCTTTCTTATTTATTTACTTACTTATCTACTTTTCCATTTACTTATTTATTATTTATATGTGTGTACTCATGGCCATGCTAGGGTCTCTTGCTGCCACAAATGAACATCAGATGCATGTACCACTTTTTTGTTCTTTTGTTTTTTGAAGGTAGGGTTTCACTCAAGCTCAGGCTGACCTGGAATTCACTATGTAATCTCAGGGTGGCCTCGAACTCGTGGCGATCCTCCTACCTCTACCTCTGCCTCCCGAGTGCTGGGATTAAAGGCGTGTGCCACCACGCGTGGCTTTTTTTTTTTTCTGAGGTAGGGTTTTGCTCTAGCCCAGGCTGACCTGGAATTCACTATGTAGTCTCAGGGTGGCCTGGAACTCATGGCAATCCTCCTACCTCTGCCTCCCAAGTGCAAGGGCTGGGATTAAAGGAATGCACCACCACACCCTACTGGCCTTTTTTAAAAAATTTATTATTTTTTTATTAACAACTTCCATGATTATAAACAATATCCCATGGTAATGCCCTCCCTTCCCCCATTTTTAAAATATATTTTATTCATTTATTTGAAAGAGAGAGAGAGAGAATGGGCACACCAGGGCCTCCAGCCACTGCAAACGAATTCCAGATGTGTGCACCACCTTGTGCATCTGGCTTATGTGGATCCTGGAGAGTCAAACCTGAGTCCTTTGGCTTTACAGGCAAGCACCTTAAGCGCTGAGCCATCTCTCTAGCCCTGGCCTTTTTTTTTAAATGCGAGAGTGTGAGAGAGAATTGGTGTGCCAGGGCCCCAACCCCTGCAATTGAACTCTAGATAGGTGTGCCCCCTTGTGCGCATGTGTGACATTGCATGCTTGTGTCACTGTGCCATCTGGCTTACGTGGGACCTAGAGAATTGAACATGAGTCCTTAGGTTTGCAGGCAAGCGCCTTAACTGCTGAACCATCTCTCCAGCCCTGTACCACTTTTTTTTTCTTTTTAAAGAAAGTCTGCCTTCTAAACACGCTGAAGTTATTTTATTTATTCATTTATTTAAGAGAGAGAATAGGCATGTCAGGGCCTCTAGCCACTGCAAACAAATGCCAGATGCGTGTGCCCCCTTGTGCATCTGGCTTACATGGGTACTGGAGAATCGAACCTGAGTCCTTTGGCTTTGCAGGCAGACACCTTAACCACTAAGCCATCTCTCCCGCCCCCCTGTACCACTTTTTGAGTTTGGCGTTACATGGGTTCTGGGGAAACTGAACCCAGGGCTGGCAGGTGTTTCAGACAAGTACCTTTAACCACTGAGGCCTCTCCTCATCCTGAGCCTCAGGCCTTCTGATTCTCAGCTGAGGTCCCTACTCATCCCTCCAAGTGTTTAGGCAGGTGATACCCTGCTGACAAAGGTTGCCTTGCACCTCAATGCCAGCGCTCCCCTGTTAGTATAAATTTCTAAATGGGCTCCCATCCCAGGCATTACACTCAGGACTACTGTCCAGCCTCCCTGGCCTGATGAAGAGCTTAGAACTCAAAGAGTACATACTAACATAGCTTGTCAGGCTGGTGGGGAGCACTGGTCAGCATGAGGAGCCAGGCCGTTCTGCTTCATTGATGAATATGCTTCTGAGGCTAGCCCATGTGAGGAGCCAGGAGTCAGCCTGGCCCCAGTGCTTTCTGACTGGCAGGACCTGGGTTGTTTTTTTTTTTTTTTTTTTTTTTTTGTTATTGTTTTCTGAGATAGGGGCTTGTTCTAGCCCGGCTGACCTGGGATTCATTATGTAGTTTCAGGGTGGCCTCCTACCTCTGACTCTCTAGGTGCTGGGATTAAAGGCATGCATTACCACATTCAGGCAATACCTTGTTTTTAGTTGTTAAAATATTTTTTATTTTTATTTATTTGTTTGAGAGAGGGAGAGAAAGAGAGAATGGCCATGCCAGGGCATCCAGCCACTGCAAACAAACTCCAGATGCATGTTCTGCCTTGTGCATCTGGCTTACATGGGTCCTGGAGAGTTGAACCTGGGTCCTTTGGCCTTGCAGGCTAGTGCCTTAACTGCTAAGCCATCTTTCCAGTCCCCTTGTTTGTAATTTTTTTGTTCTTACAAGTTAAGCTCTTACTCTAGCCCAGGCTGACTTGGCACTTACTCTGTAGTCCCAGGTTGACCTTAAACTCATAGCGTTCCTCCTACCTCTGCCTTCAGAGTGCTGGGATTAAAGGTGTGTGCCACCATGCCCACTAGTGCCTTGTTTTTCAAGAGGGAAGCCAGCAGCTGTCTTTTCCTCATGGCTGGGAGGATCAAGGGTATGGTATACTGTGCAAGGTGGTGCCCTTGCATGTAAGGACAATCTGTGTCTGTCCCCCCTGCTCCCCCCCCCAGTCCTGTCTGCTCACCTCTATAACTAGCTGGTCTAGAACCCCTCTGCCTCTTCCTCAGGCAGTGCCAGGATCTGACATGCTGTCCCCATCTGGAGGAGGTAGATAACTTTCTAACACGAGGTTTGCATTTTCACTTTGTACTAGCATGGAACCAGCATCTCCCAGCTGGTGCTATAGGAAGCTAATGTGTGCCACCCAAGTGGGGTTGGACGGCTGGGCTGCTTCTCTCAGGTGTCTCTCCCCTGGCATTTAGGGCTGTGTTTCTGCCCTGCTAAGCTATACTGTCTCCCTACTGAACAGTATAGATTGGAAGCTATAGACATGATTCTAGTACCATTTTTGTGCCAGGCATGGATGAGGAATGTGGAAGGACTGCATGTGTGGGGTTAACACTCCCGGCTGCTAGGGTGAGTGTGACAGAGGAAGGCTGTTGGACCCTTGTGGCCATGGCCCATGTTCATGTAGCCACACCAGTACTGGGAAAAAGAAAGGGGTAACATGGCTTTGGGCCCTACAGAGGGTGCTGCCGGGGGAAGCAGAAGCTTTAAATAGCCTCTTGCTTCCCACTAAAAATAGTGTTGCTGCCATGGAGGTGGTTGCTGGGGCGGCGGGGCTGGCTCCAGGCCACAGCAGGCATGGGCACACGATATGCAGCATGCACCCTGTGGCGGCCACCAGGCTTCATCCTGTGGTCAGGGCAGCTGTGAAGGAATCCCCACTGGTCTTTCTTCTCAGAGAGCTGAATGTGAGCCAGAGAGTGAACCCCTGTGTGCCCTGCCACCTGTCACAGCAGCCGGGTACAGGGACACAACAGGAAAGACTGGGTGCCCGAGGCCAGAGAGGCTTCTCAGGAGCTGACTGGGTAGATAAAACTGGAAGGTCACCAGGAGGAGACTGCTTAGATCCTGGGAGGGCTAAGGCAGGTGCACTTACGAGGTGTGTGCAGGGCCGAGGCTGAAGAGGGGACCCAGAAGTCTTGGAAGGCTTCCTGGGAAGGGGAGAAACCATGGTGCCAAGTGTTGCGGGGTAATGAGAGATGACAAGGGTAGGGCCCTTGTGCTTTTCTAGGGTCTCTAGGCTTTCTCTGTCACCAGAGGCTTCCTAGACTGGGACTGTGCCCCTCAGGGAGGAGTAGGAGGATGTTCCCCAGGCACTAGGTGACCCAGGTTTGTGGCTCTCCATACCCTAGGATGTCCCTGGTGAGGGGCAGGTCTGGGTGAGATGTAGGGCTGACCTAAGCTAAAGGACAGGTCACTGGCCTCTGTCCATGGTAGCATGTGGGTATGTTTTTCTCACTGTCTAGTTTCCCCAGCGGTGTAGAGCCTGAGTAGGATACATGGCTTAGCTCTGGGTCTCCCTCCCCCTAACGGTGTGACCCAGGCTGATGGGTGTGTCTGATCCTGTTGCATCAGCTGTGAGTTATGTTCCCTTGGTTCAGAGCTGGCACAGGGGGAGCCCACACATTGAGTGTGATGTGTACAGCCACAGTGATATTGGTCTGAGATGTCCTGGTTGGCCTGATGGTAGCCTGGGAGGCCCGGTGGCACACATGTAGCCATGTCTTAGAACTCTGCCCTTGTATTCCACAGACCCAGCTCTCTGCTCATTTTCCATTGTAGGTGCCCATGGTTGACAAGAGCTGTATCTCCAGCCATTCCTGTCTACAATGGCATCATCTTCCTCTTTGTCCTGGCCAATTTCAGTATGGCCACCTTCATGGACCCTGGCATCTTCCCCCGAGGTAGGGCTGTGTGTGGGGGCAGCTCATCTGTTCATTTTCACAAAAGTGTAAGTGGCTGATTTGGGGCCCCAGTGGGTAGGCTTGGAAGAGATTAGTGAAGGGCTCTCCTTCTAGGGAAGTCACCTTCTTGTCCTCTTGCTTCCCTACCTGGCTCCTTCAGCGGATGAGGATGAGGACAAGGAGGATGACTTCCGGGCCCCACTATACAAGAATGTGGATGTACGGGGCATCCAGGTCCGCATGAAATGGTGTGCCACATGCCACTTCTACCGTCCACCACGCTGCTCGCATTGTAGTGTCTGCGACAACTGTGTAGAGGTGACTTCCCTCCGGTCCCCTGCCCTTGCCCCCTACCTCCTGCCAGGTTTGGTGCCTGGCCCCACCTGCCGTGTGCTCTGACTCATTGCCTCCTCCAGGACTTTGACCATCACTGTCCCTGGGTCAACAACTGCATCGGGCGCCGCAACTACCGCTACTTCTTCCTGTTCCTGCTGTCACTCAGTGCGCATATGGTGGGCGTTGTGGCCTTCGGCCTAGTCTACGTGCTGAACCATGCGGAGGGGTTGGGGGCCGCCCATACCGCCATCACGTATCCTTGAGTCCTACGTGGCCCCTCCAAGGCAGTGTGTCCTGGGAAGAATTGAGCCTAGAGGGATCAGTTGGTTCCTGAGAGTTCTAGTAGGAGAGTCCCTCTCCCTAGATGGGAGGGGAAGTGTTTTTCTACAGATACCTGCTCCACATTACTGCAACGGGCTCTCCCCCTCCTTTCTTCAGCCATTGGCCTTAACAGGCCAGCATGGCTGTAATGTGTGTGGCTGGCCTCTTCTTCATCCCTGTGATTGGCCTCACTGGCTTCCACGTGGTGCTGGTCACACGGGGACGCACCACCAACGAACAGGTGAGATTCTGTGGGCTGGACTATAGGTACCCTTAGTTATGGTGGAAGGAGCTGAGGGTGTGGGGTTATAGCTGACCGATTTCCCTGTACACTCCCTGTCCCTGGACACTATAGCCCACAATAACTTATAGCCTGGGAATGCTATAGCTTCCTAAATGGACAGCCCAGGATGACCTGGATGTGGGCCGTTCTGGGCCAACCCTGCTCAAGCTGCCTTGCTTTCCACAAGAACCACTTCTAAAGATCCCAGTTCTCCCTGCCTGTCCCCCTGCCTGCCTTGGCCTGGGCCCTGGGTGGCCAGGCTAGCTGAGGGGTCCCGTGTCTACAGGTGACTGGGAAGTTCCGCGGGGGTGTGAATCCCTTCACACGAGGCTGTTATGGGAACGTGGAGCACGTGCTATGCAGCCCCTTGGCGCCCCGGTGAGGCCCAACCTGGGCAGGGGGGCAAGGGGCCCTGTGCTGTATGCGGGGTGGGTAATCTCAAACCCTCAGCCTGGTCCCTTTCCTCTCAGGTCAGGTGGGGGCTGGCCCTGCCCTTGGTGTATGTTCATAGCCAGGTTGCCTGGCCACTGACCCCTCTCCCCTGTCACAGGTACGTGGTGGAGCCACCCAGGCTGCCTCTTTCAATGAGTCTGAAGCCACCCTTCCTCCGGCCTGAGCTCCTGGAGCGAGCTATGCCCCTCAAGGTCAAGCTTAGCGATAATGGGCTGAAGACTGGCCTGGGCCACAGCAAGGTGGGGGTCTGGGCTCGAATAGTGAGGAGTTGGGAACAGGGCCCTCAGGGAATAAGGCAAAAGGAGGAGGGGTCCTAGAGCCCAACTCCTTCCCTAAGCCCCACTCACCACTGATGCCCTCGCCCCCCCACCCAGTCCAAGAGCAGTTTAGACCGGCTGGATGAGAAGCCATTGGACCTTGGACCACCATTGCCTCCTAAGATAGAGGCTGGCACCTTTGGAGGAGACCTGAAGACCCCACGACCTGGCAGTGCTGGTGAGGTTGGAGGCAGCCAAACTGGGAGAGGGATATGCACTGACTTCCATGTGATCTCCTTCTAACAGTGGTCCTTCTTCCCAGAGAGCGCCCTATCACTGCAGAGGACCAGCCCCCCCACTCCTGCCATGTATAAGTTCCGGCCAGCCTTTCCCACTGGTCCAAAGACACCCTTTTGTGGGCCAAGTGAGCAGGTGAGGCCAGGCCTTGCCCCTGGGGCAAGTCCTACCCCTGGGAGGGCCCCACTGCCTGAAAAGCATCATCCCTGGGAAGGCCTTGGCCAGTCACAGAAGGCCATATGCATGCTGGCAGGACTCCACCTTGTGAGCATGCTAAGCTGAAATCTTTTGGAGGGAAGCAGGGCAAGGTGATCCCAGCATGGCATATCTCTGTCCCTCCACTGGCATGGCTCACAGGCCAGGTAGGTGGCTCCCACCTCTAGCATTATGTGCCAGGGTACTTTGAATTCCACCATTAGTCACTCTGTAAGGTACAGAAGTCTCTAGAAGAATTGGAGGCTTGTTTGGGAAAACACATGTATTGTCCTAAATTTAGTGGTCTGTTCATCACTGTGGAGAATAGTCAGTGGTGTGGGGGCGGCCTGTGAGATGACCTGGAGCCTTAAGTGTTTCCAGGGCTGCCGTTCCTCCTGGAAGCTGCCTGAAAGACCAGCCTCATGCATTTAGACCCTCTCTACCTCGTGTAGTCTTTCCCTGGGAACCCCCCATACCCTGCTCTTACCTTTTGAGGCCACTGAGAGCCTCCTTGGCCAAGGGTCCATCTTGGGGGTGATGCTGTAGCCCTGATCCACAGCAGGAAAGTCATACATATTGGTAAGGATAGACTTTAAATTTTTTTGTTTATTTTTATTTATTTATTTGAGAGCAACAGATAGAGAAAGAGACAGAGAGAGGAAAGTGGGCATGCCAGGGCCTCCAGACACTGCAAATGAACTCCAGACACGTGCGCCCCCTTGTGCATCTGGTTTATGTGGGTACTAGGGAATCAAGCCTTGAACCGGGATCCTTAGGCTTCACAGGCAAGCGATTAACCGCTAAGCCATCTCTCCAGCCCAGGATAGACTTTAGACACCTTTAGACACCACCTTCCTGGGACTGACCTTGGCTCCACAGAGGATTCATTTGGGTTGGCTGAGTGTCCCCAGACCACACTTTTCACCCCCTTTGAGGTTTGAGAGGCCTATGGCTCTTCCCTAGACACAGAAGCTAGAGAAAGCCTGTCACAATCTGTGGCTGTGGCTGCTCTAAGCATTTAGGGGCCCTGGGCTGGGGAGACCCAAGGCCACAGGCCCCGTGTTTGCTGCAGTCAGCTCTGACTTTATCTTACAGAGCCCCAGCAGCCTAAGCTCAGTGTTGACCTGGGCATAGCCAGCCCATGCAGGCCCTCTGAGGTATTATGGGCAGAGGCTGATCTCAGAGCCTTTCTTTGGGAGACAACCTTTTAGACCATTGTGCTGGCTCCACTTGGTCCTGACTCCATAGTAGGCATGGGAGAGGTAGACATGGTATAGGGATGGGTACTTCTTGCATTTTGGATTGTATTTGTTAGCCTTATTACCTTGGCTGTGTGTCATATTGCAGCCTCCATGTGAGTACAGAGCTCTTGGTGGCTGTAGTCAGGAGTGGAAGAAGTGGGCAGTTATGAGAGTACCCTGTCCCCCCACAGGTCCCAGGCCCTGACTCCCTTATGGCAGATGACAGCACCCACAGTCTAGACTTTGTGTCTGAGCCCAGCCTGGATCTCCCAGAACATGGGACTGGTGGCCTGCATTCTGCCTACCCACCATCCCCACCCCTCAGTGCCACTGATGCCTTCTCGGGTGCCTTGCGCTCCCTGAGTCTCAAGGCTGCTAGCCGGCGTGTTGGGGACCATGTGGCCCTGCAACCCCTGCGCTCTGAAGGTGGGCCCCCCACACCCCACCATGGTCTCTTTGCTCCCCATGTGCTGCCCAACAGAAATGGCAGCCTGTCCTATGACAGCCTACTTAACCCTGGCTCACCCAGTGGCCACACGTGCCCAGCACACCCTTCGGTCACCATGGCTGGTTACCACTCACCCTTCCTGCACCCTGGGGCAGCCGGTGATCCACCACGGCCCCCACCCCGCAGCTTCAGTCCTGTGCTTGGCCCCCGGCCTCGGGAACCCTCTCCCGTGCGCTATGACAACCTGTCGCGGACCATCATGGCTTCCATCCAGGAGCGCAAGGACAGGGAGGAGCGTGAGCGGCTCCTGCGCTCCCAGGCTGACTCGCTCTTCGGTGACTCCGGAGTCTATGACACACCCAGCTCCTACAGCCTGCAGCAGGCCAGTGTCCTATCTGAGGGTCTCCATGGCTCAGTGCTGCGCTATGGCTCTAGGGACGACCTTGTGGCTGGGCCTGGCTTCGGTGGCACCCGGAACCCCGCCCTGCAGACGTCGTTGTCCTCATTGTCCAGCTCCATGAGCCGGGCACCGCGGACGTCCTCCTCCTCCTTGCAGGCTGACCAGACCAACAACAATGCCCCTGGGCCCCGGCCTGGCAGTGGCTCACACAGGTCACCTGCACACCAAGGCCTGCCATCCCCACCAGGCACTCCATGCTCGCCTTCCTACGTGGGCCCCAAAGCTGTCGCCTTCATCCACACAGACCTCCCTGAACGGCCACCCTCGTTGGCTGTGCAGAGGTGGGTGCCCAGAGGTGTGGGTGGGCCTCCCCTACAGGTCCCTTATGGCCTAGTTCTCCCAGCTTCTCCCTGAGATCTAGAGTTGGCGAGGTTAGCTCAGGGACTCAGGAAGAGTGGGCCTTGTCCTACCTTGAGGGTCCCTAGTTACCCTGTGTAGGGTGGTCCTGCTGTGCAAATGCCCGGGGTACATCCCACATGTGGGAGCAGAAACACTTGCATGCTGACTTCAGTGTGTCACATTCTAGTCCAGTGTGGACCCAGTCCAGATCAGGGCCCTGGAGTTAGCCTCATATAGACCATAGATCTGTGGGTTCCTACCTTCCTGGGTATGCTTGAGGCTCTCCCTCGACATGCTTTGATGTATGTTTAGGAGGATGAAAGATATCACACCACAGCAAAATGTGCTACCCTGGGCACATGTCTTATGGATGGGGAAAGACAGGCTGGTTCTAGTCCCCTAGCCAGTGGGTAACTAATATTGCTTCACAACCCCAGGTCTCAAGTGGGAGAGCTGAGCACTATGAAGGTCAAGTTCGTATATTGAGTGGGCTTGGGCACCACTCCACCCAGGCTGTGAACATTGGCATCATTGTTCCTAGTCTCAGACAAGACCCTTGGTCTGGGGTGGTGGGTGGTGGGAATATTCCTGTCCAAGCCACATGGTCACAAAGAGCCCAGGGGCCTAGCTGTTAATAGTACCAAGCAAAGCTTCCCCACCCTGCTGTTGGGAAACCATTTGGTTTTCTCAGGGGCAAAGGGAGGCTGTGGCAAGGTAGGGAGAACAGTAAAGGGTGAAGGAGGCTTCTGCCCTTAAGGAAGCAGTAGTTAGCACTGGCCAGGCCAGAGGGCAGGTGTACAGCCCTTCATTTTCTTTAGGGAGGGCTATCGTTAGGCTACCTGGCTCAGGACTCCAGGATGGGGTAGGGTGGGGCCCAAGGGCTCGGGCTTACTACTATGGCTTGGAGAGACCAGGGGACTCGATTTGATAACAGCAGTTTTGACGCCTGTCCTGTGACCTCATGGTCCTTCCAGGGCAGGAATTGCCTAAGGGTCCAGGACACAGTCCGTCTGCGTGTGTCCTGTCACCCGCTGTCCTGTGCTCACAGTGTATGTGTGCATGTGTGTGTTTGTTTTGATGCAGGGACCACCCTCAGCTGAAGACCCCCCCAAGTAAGCTTAACGGGCAGTCCCCAGGCTTGGCCCGGCTGGGGCATGCTGCTGGCCCTGTGGGGCCCAACGCCAGCCCTGCCCGGCACACGTTGGTTAAGAAGGTGTCCGGCGTGGGTGGGACTACATATGAAATCTCGGTGTAAGAACTGATCACCTGTCTGCTGTGGTTCCATGGGGACCATAACCCCCATGGTGGTTCCCCCACCCCTACCAACTTCTTCGCCCCAGGGAGAAGAGGCCACTCAAGCCTGAAATGGACATATCTACAGGAAAGTCCCACTTCCACAAGCTTGTGCTCCGCCCTTGTGCCTGTCTATCTACTCATCTGCTCATAGGACAGATGGGTCCCAGGCTGCGGGTCTGTGCCCCTCCTGGGGCTGTGACTTCAACTGCTTCCTCCATCAGCCAAGTTCAGGCCTGCCCCTATTGTCCCCATTCCCCCAGGCCAGTCCCCAAACACCCCTTGGGCCTACTCACTCTCTCATGTGCATAGGTGTCTGTGGCCCTGCCCTCCTCACTGCTCCTAACACGTTGCCTTTCACCAACCAGCTGGCAGTTTGTAGCTTAGCAAGAACCAATGCTTCTGCAGGGAGTGTAACCCTGGCCTGCCCTGGGTTGTGATGGATGGGTAGACAGACAGACATCCAACTTGCTGGAGTTCCAGCTCCCTGTGTTCTGTCTTGCTCAGCTGGTGGGTTTGTGTCCCTGTGTCTCTGTGCTGTGCTGCCACACCAAGGTTGATGTTAGTGCTCGGCCACTGCTGTCCTTTCATCAAAGCCTTAACTTCTGCTTTATGCTCTTGTGGGAGGCAGTGGTGGGGGAGACAGAGCAGGCATGGGGAACAGATGCTGCCTAGGGGCCTGGTGAGACCCAGAGCCCCCTTCCCCAGCCCTCGGGGCTTCCCTGCCAAACTGGAGAGTCCTCACCCCAAGGCATACAGAGTTCCCAGCACTGGCCCCCACCAGTGCCAAGCGGAAAGCACATCCAGGAGGGATCAGTGCTCCCCCTGGCATCAGGGACCCAAGTAAGCACATGGCAGCATCTGCTTGCATTGTGTCTTGTTTTATGTTTTTATATTTACATCTATATATATATATGTATATATATATATATATATATAATTTTATTAAAAAACCAAAAAAGTCATTTTGATCCTTTCCTTGGGCAAAGCTAGTGTTGTGGGTGCAGGGGAGGTGTCAGGATGGGTTGGCTGGCTAGCCATGGTGGCATTTTTTTGCGTGGGCATTTCTGCTGACAAGCTAAGTCAGAGCCCTATCCATTGATGGGTGTTTGGCTGCTCAGTAAAGGTCTCTTGCCTCTGGTCTGTGACATTCCTGGTAATAGGGAATTTAAAGAAAGGCTGGGAGGGAGTACAGCTGACCTAAAGGGCCACCAGGAACTGAAGGGCATGGGCAGGCAGTGTGTAGGAATGCATGCCCATAGGGCCCACGGCAGGCTCCATGCCAACAGGAGTTGCTGTACTTTTTAGAACTCAGTTTTGTTTGCTGGTTGCTAAGGGTGAGACGGGGAAGTCCAGGAAGCTACAGCTTTGTAGGGCCTGGGGTGGGGCTGGGTAAAGCACAGTGTGAAGGGCATGGGGGACTCAGACCCAGAGGGAGGTGTCCCACGCCTCAAGCCCCATAGCCCTGCCCCTTGCTGACCTCCACTTTTTGCTTCTCTCTCATGGACACCCTGGTTCACAGCGGGCGAATCGGTACCTGTAGCCGTGGATGGGGGCTGCGTGGTCCTCCCAGGGGGACCCCTGGCCTGCACCTTTGCCATCTTGGCCGACCGGAGGATCACGCGCCGCTGCGGGCCCCCTGGAGCGCAGCCACTGGGGCGCTCCCCCGCGGGACCATGTGCCATCTACATTCCGCCGCATCCAGCCTTTTCCCTGGCCTCTCGGGGCCCTAGCAGGATGCCAAGTAGGTGGCTCTATGGCCCTGGATGGCCCAGCTGGGACCCAGGGGACCAGGCTGCTGTGGACCCTGCGGTTAGGGCTAGAGGTAGCCTGCGGGAGTTCCCTGTCCACCAGCCACAGCTTGACTGAGCAGCCTGCCAGGGTCTGTGTCCAAGTGACCTCAGGAAGTCTTCCTACCTGCTGCAGGGGTGCAGTGCCCCATTGGGGGTGGCCCCAGAGCTGCTGGGGACCAGCATGATCTTTACCCCAGCCTCCCTACCCCTTCCAAGCACTTTAGTTTAAGCCACTTACTCCCAGGGAGCCCAGGCCTCTGTGGGTTGGGCTGGGTAGGGGTCTCAGGTTGCCCCTGCAGGTCACTGCACCGCCCCCACCCTGCCCCTAAGCACTTAAACAGATGCCTTAATGTCCTGGAGTTGCCAGCCAGCTTGGCAGGCCATGGACCTGGCCCATCCTCCTCTGCCCCTTGCCTGCTCTGGCCCCACCTGGGCAATCTGCATTTAGGGGTGATGCCTCTGGGAGCTCGGATGACTCCATGCCCTGCACCTAAGCCTGCCAGTCCCAGATGTCCCTAGGGGCAGAGCAGGGTGCAGAGCAGGGTGGAACTTCTGTCAACTGTCCCTCTTTCGCAAGGTCCTTGTCCCAGGGCAGCAGTTTTGTGTCTTCCATTTGAGATGAGAAAACCACAAAGCTGATCTCTGTTACTTTAAAGAACAATCCTCAGTTCCCCCAATAAAACTTCTGGTGTTTACCTCCATGGCACTGTCTACCAATATAGTTCCCTTGCTTGAGCCGTAGGTAGTGACAGGAGGCTGCACTAGACAAAGCCCTTTAGTTGAGGGCGCAGTAGAGGGAGGTGGCAAGGTGTAGATGCGGAGTTATGTGAGGGCCACAGGCTAAGCTGACCTCCAGCATTGCTGGGAGGGCCTGGACCAAGGGGTGGAGCATCAGAGGGATCTGAGTCCCCCCTGAGCTGCTGCCTTGCAGGGGAGGCCTTCCTGCAACCCCCTTGGGGATACCCTTGAACAGGAATGCTTGTGAGGGTACATGGGAACCTATGCCAAAGCTGGGGCAGGGATCCTGCCTGCCTCAAGGGAGCCATACGGCCAAACCAATTGAGCACCTCAGAAAATGCCTGTGCCTCTGCCCATCCCCCATTTCCGTATAAACAAGTTCACATGCTAAGTGTGTCATGACTATATGTCCAGCCACAGGCCCAGCCCTCAGGACAGACCCCACTTCCACCCTTTTCCGCAGCTCCTGGCAGGGACTGTGTACAGCAGCGCCATGGGCAGGGGCTAGCAGGGCCACTGGGCACCTGAGGCAGCTCTGGCCATGTGGCTTCCTCCATGCTGGGGCCCAGTGGGCCCCCAGCCTAGAAAGGCAGGAAGTCGTCCACCTCGATGCGTAGGAAAGGGCCCAGAAGTGCCCGAAGTTTCCAGACTGCAGCTCGACTCAGCAGGGGCGGCACCAGCCCCTCGAAGGGCGCAGGGTCCACTACGTACACGTAGGCCACGGTGCAGGCCAGCAGGGCGCCCAGCAGCAGCCTCAGAGCCAGCAGCCTGCGGGTGGTGGTGGTCAGGAAGTAGGGAAGCCTGCAGGAATAGTCCCAGGGGACTGGGCTTGGCCCACAAAGTGACCTACCAGAGCTGTCCCTTGAGGCCCTCGGAACATCCCCGTTGTGGCCTGCCTTTCTGTCGGGTAGGGGCTGAGTCAGAGCCTGCCCTGAACACCATGGGTTCAAGGTGGGGGCAAGTCTCTGGCCCTGAGTCATTAGTGATGGTCAGGGATCCCAATGAGTCAACCTCTGTCTCCCTCCCTCCCCAGGAGACTCCTGCAACCACTGGCCTCCTTGTGGGGGGTGGGGAGGCTCTAGCCCTGACACCTGATCCCTGGAGTCCAGTTTTCAACATCAACCTTGCAGCACCCCTGTGGGGCTGGGTCTCTAGAATGCGTGGGGTGCGGCCTTACCACCATGCTTGCCATCTGCTGCTCCTTCCTGGCCTGGGTACGGCACTGTGCCCTCTCCCTAGAGGATCACACTGTCAGGACCACCTTGTCCCTAGCCCAGCACTATCTCTAACGTGAGACCAGAAGTCAGAGAAGGACCCACCCCCTCCCAACCTGGCTCAGCCTGGTCCCATGCCCCCATGTCACCCCAGAATCTCCAGCTGAATGTCCTCCATCTGATCTAGCACGCCCCGGATGTCCTTCTTGAGATTCTGGGGGACAGAGGAGGGTAGGCAGGTCCTCCACCCCACCACTATGCACCCGCCCCTCACTGCCACCACCCCTGTTCTTGCCCATTCATCCTCCTGGATGTTGCTGTCTGGGGACTTACCAGGAGCCCGGTGGCCTGGTTGTTCAGAGCCATGTGTACCTCTGCCACACCGTCCCACACCTGGGGGTAGAAGTGGGATGGGCCTGGATCACACCCAAGGAGCAGGGTCTAGCAGGGTAGGGATCCCCCCTACACCCTCCCACCCCAGGCCAGGGAGTCACCTCCGTGATGGCCATCTTCTTCCTCTCGAAGGACAGTCGGATCTGTTGCAGCTCATTCTGGGTGGGGAGGGGCAGTATGGGCACAAGCAGTCTGCTCCCCATTACCACAGCCCAAACCTCTCCCTGCCAGGACCCACCTGGGACTGCTGCACAAAGGCCTCTTCCCCTTGGCACAGCTCCCTCCGCACCAGCTGCACAGGTGTTCTGTTCTCCAGGGGCTGGGTGCTGCCTGCCTCAGGGGACTGTGGGAGAGCCCTTAAGTCAGCCTTAAGGCCATAGTCAGCTGGAATTGCTGCTACATGGGGCTTAGGGCTGTGCGTGCCTGCTTACCCAGGCAAGTGCTGTGCAGCTCGAGTGTTCCGCACACAGGGGCAGGAACTGCTGTCCTGGCCCCAGGAGGGCCCCCAGCTGCTCCCGAAGGTCCTGGTTCTGCCTTTTCTGGAGTCATGGGGTAGGAAAATGGGGCCACCTGTTCCAGCTGCTTCTTAGGCAGCTAACTGAGGAAAGTGGGCTGGGACAGGGACTTTGAAGTCCAGGGGAGGCTCAGCAGGTGGCATGCACTCACCAGGCTGTGGTTCTCCTGCTCCAGTTGCAGAAAGGACTGCTCTGCAGACCCCAGGGACTGGCCCTGGAGCTGTGAGGGAGTTGTCCTGGGTGAAGCTGGGGCCCCTCCTGGTGGCAGGGTTGGACATGGGCAGGGCCTGGGCCCTGAGTTGGGGGTCCCTGCCTGCTTGGGTGGCCCTTGTTCTCGCCCTGGGTGCAGGGGCCAGCCCCACCCCAGTCCTGTATCCATATCTCCTTGTCTGGACCCTGCTGGTTCTCGAGCTCTCTGCCGCTGCATCGCTCCTTCTTCACTTGACAGAAAGATCCCAGGTGACTCACCTTCCACCCCAGGTGCCCCACCCCCTGTCCCTGGAGCTGGGAAAGGCCTTGCAGACTCTAGTGAGTGAGCAGATGGGAGGGGGACTAGACAAGGCCACCTTACAAATCCCTGGCAGGGTTGATCCAGGCATCCTTGTCTGCTTGAGGCTGGGGCTGGGGGACACTGAGGGTGGGGGTGTCCACAGGGCCCCAGAGGTTTTGGCCCTTCCATCCCTCCCTGTGACCCCTTCCTGACCCCAGGTCCAGGCTTTGGCCTGGCAGATCTGTCTCTCTCTTTGAGAGCACTTTGGATGTCATACTGGCTCACAACTCTGCCCTGGACAATGGTCACAAAGGTCTAGGTGCAACTAGGGAGGTCACAATGGGCCAGGGTGAGAAAGGAGCTGGGCTGACCTGCCTCTCCCTCCTTGGCCCTATCCTCACTGCCTCAGCCTGGCCACTGTGTCCTCAGCCCCATTTTCCTCCTGTCTATGGAGGAATGTTCTTGGTGTGTGTTCTCCGAAAGTGCTGAGGAAAACTTACCCCTGGAAGAAAATGAATGTGGCAGAAATGGCTGCTGACACAGCCTCCTCCAGGATCTAAGCACCTCTGCTATATGTCTCAGCCAAGTCCCAGCTGCCTGAAGTTGGTGGGCAAGTCTAGCAAGACCCTCAAAGCTTCCCCTAGGGCCAGCCAAATCTTTAACCCATCTGCTATTGAGTTTTGGGCTAAATCACAGCTGTTTATACTGCCAAATTTCACAGTAAGAATAGCTAACATGCAGAGCTAACACAAGTTGAAAAGCACCTTACTTTGACTTCTAGCTTGCTGGATGTTAGGCGGGGAGATCCGGGTCTGAAGGTGTCCCCTGCTCCCATCCTTGGAGCTCCAGAACAGCCCTGAATTTTAAAGGCCATCACTGACTGCATGGCCCCTAGCATTCTTTGCTGGCTGAAGGTGTTTTGTTCCTCACACTGGTGGCTTCTTAGCAGTCAAGTTTATTATTTATTTACTTTTATTTATTTATCATTTATTTACTTATTTAAAGTGCTGAGGATGGAATTCAGGGATTTGTCTTTGCAATGCTAACCTTGAGCTGCACCTTCAGCCTGGGTGCTTATATTGAGGTGCTGTAGCAGTTAACTTATCATGGCTGGAACAAAACACCCAATCAGAAGCAGCTTATAGGAGGAAAAGGTTTATTTTGGCTTACAGGGTGTTTTGGTCTTTTGATGTTGTTATTGTTTGTTTTTTTCAAGGTAGGGTCTCACTCTAGCCCAGGCTGACCTAAACTTACTCTATATGCCCAGGCTGGCCTCGAACTCTCAGTGATCCTCCTACCTCTGCCTCCTGAGTGCTGGGATTAAAGACATGCGCCAACATGCCTGGCTAGTTTACAGGTTTTTTTTTTTTTTTTTGGTTTTATTTAATTTAATTTAATTTATTTATTTATTTTGGTTTTTCAAGGTAGGGTCTCACTGTAGCCCAGGCTGACCTGGAATTCACTATGGAGTCTCAGGGTGACCTTGAACTCACAGCAATCCTCCTACCTCTGCCTCCCAAGTGCTGGGATTAAAGGCGTGTGCCACCACGCCCGGTTTAGTTTACAGTTTTGAAGGAGAGTTTAACATGGTGGGTAAAGCATGTGGAGCAGACAGCTGGCTCTCATCTTCATATATCAATAGCAGGAAAAAAGCAGCGGCAAGTGCAAGCGGGCTCTGAACACCCAGTGGGCTGTACTAAGAAGCTTCAAGGCCGGCCCCCGTGACACACTTCCTACAGCAAGGCTCTGTCTCCCAAAGGCTCCACCAGCTGGAGATTAAATAGGAAGTTTAATCACAAACACTTGAGACTATGGGGGGGTGTATTTTACATTTGAACCACCACATTAGGCCCAAATCCTTTTTTCTTTTTGTATGTGCGTGCGATATATGTGCATAAGTATGTTTATGTGGGCACATGTTCATGTGGGTGTGGAGACCAGAGGTCCACGTCAGGTGGTCGAGTGTTTTCTATAACTTTTGACTTTATTCTTGGAGACAGGGTCTCTCCTTGAATCTAGACCTCACCAATTCAACTAGATTGGCTAGCCAGTAAGCCTCAGGGATCCCCTATTTCCACCTCCCCAGTGCTGAGATTATAGGTGCACACCACTACGCTGGGCATTTTATGTGAGTGCTAGGGATCTAAACTCAGGTTCTCATGCCTATTCAGCAAACACTTTGCCCACTTGAGTCATCTCCCCGGCCTGTGGTGCAGTATTTCATTGATAAATATCTTCTTTTTTTTTTTTTGGTTTTTCGAGGTAGGGTCTTACTCTAGCCCCAGGCTGACCTGGAATTCACTATGGAGTCTCAGGGTGGCCTCGAACTCACAGCGATCCTCCTACCTCTGCCTCCCGAGTGCTGGGATTAAAGGCGTGCGCCACCACGCCCGGCTGATAAATATCTTCTAGTTTTCTCACTAACTTCATTTTTTTAGAAACAGAGTCTCAGTGCAGCCCAGGCTGGCCTCAAACTCACTATGTAGCCTAGGATGACCTTGAACTTCTTCTCCTCCTCCTCTTCCTCCTCCCATCCTCCTCCTCCCTTCCTCTTTTTCCTCCTCTTCTGCCTCCTCCTCCTTCTTCAAGGTAGGATCTTGCTCTAGCCCAGGCTGACCTGGAATTCACTATATAGTCTCAGGGTGGCCTTGAACTGATGGTGATCCTCCTACCTCTGCCTACCAAGTGCTGGGATTAAAGGCGTGCACCACCTTGAACTTCTGATGCTCTGACCTCCGTCTTCTAAGTTGTGCCACCACCACATCTGATTTAATGTAGTGCTGGGGATTGAACCCAGGGCTTCATACATGCTAGGGAAGCCCTCTGCCAACTGAGCTACATCCCCAGCCCTACATTTCCCACCTTTTTGGAACTCAGTACTCAGGTAGTGGGCCTTTTCTGTGTGTTTTTAGTATTTGTAGGTCAATTCCTCTGAGTACCAGTTCATCTTATACACAATTATGTGTACTTAATGGAAGAGCAGAGTCTGTGGAATTTGTCATTAGCCAACGTGGTGGTTGTGCAAGCTCTATAAAGTGCATATGCACAAGCCTAGATGGCACAGCCTCCTACACACCGGGACAATGTGACACCTATGTCTGTGGATCCAAGTAATCCTCAGCAGTGATGAGCAAAGCAGCATGAGATTGAGGTAAGCACAGAACAGGATGCACTCGAAAGGTTCACTAAACATGAGATAGTAGAGGTCTGTCAGTGTTTTTCAATATATTCTTTTATTTTAGTTTATTTATTTGCAAGGAGAGAGAATGGATGCACCAGAGCCTCCAGCCACTGCAAATGAACTCCAGACACATGTGCCACTTTGTGCATCTGTCTTTACGTGGGTACTGGGAAATCAAACTCAGGTCATTAGGCTTTGCAGGCAAATGCCTTAACCACTGAGCAATCTCTCTAGCCACCCCTCCCCCTTTTAAAAGTAAGTACAAGCTGGGCATAGTGGCACACTCCTTTAATCCCAGCACCCATGAGGCTAATGTAGTAGGATCACTGTGAGTTCCAGGCCAGGCTAAGAGTACATAGTGAATTCCAGGCCAGCCTGGGCTAGAGTGAGACCCTACATCCCCCCCCCCAAAAAAGTAAGTACAAGCCAAGCATAGTGGTGTATGCCTTTATTCCCAGTGCTTGGGAGGATTGCTGTGAGTTCAAAGCCAGCCTGGAACTTCAGAGTGAGTTCTAGATCACCTTGGGCTAGGGTGAGACCCTATCTTGCAAAAACCAAAATAAAAATGAGTACAAATAACACACTCTCAAGCAAGTGCCTTTAACTGCTGAGCTATTTCCACAGCCCAGCAACACCCTTTCATATAATAAAAATTCAGCATAGTGAATATATAAACCCATATTACAGTCCTTTTGTCATTGTACCTTATTGTATGTGTTACATTTTCATACGACTGGCAGTGCAGATGGTGTGTTTCTGTCAGCATCATCACAAGAAAGAGGTATGTGTTGGGTTATGTTGGTTATAATGTCACTAATTGATAGGAACTTTTCAGTTCCATTATAATCTTTTGTAGTGCTAGGGATGGAACCTAGGGCCTTGCATGCTAGGCAAGTACCCTATTGCTGAGCCATACTGCTAGTTCTCTCCATTATATTTGTAAGGGATCATGTTCTTTCATGTGGCCCGTGGTTTACCAAAATGTTGTTATACAGTGCATAGTTGAATATCAGTGTTTAAAAAAATACTTTAGATTTCAGTAATCGCTTTTTTCTTTTTTTTTTTTTTTTTTTTTTTTGGTTTTTCGAGGTAGGGTCTCACTCTAGCCCAGGCTGACCTGGAATTCACTATGGAGTCTCAGGGTGGCCTCGAACTCACGGCAATCCTCCTACCTCTGCCTCCCGAGTGCTGGGATTAAAGGCGTGCGCCACCACGCCCGGCTTAATCGCTTTTTTCAAGGTAGGGTCTTGCTATAGCTCAGGCTGTTCTGGAATTCACTATGTAGTCTCAGGCTGGCCTCAAACTCATAGCAATCCTCCTATCTCAGCCTCCCAAGTGCTGGGATTAAAGGCATGCACCACCATGCCCAGCAGAGAGAGAATGGGCACATAAAGGCCTCTAGCCACTGCAACTCTAGATGCTGCACCACTGTGCATCTGGCTTTATGTGGGTACTGGGGAATCAAACTCTGGTAGTTAGGCTTTGCAGGCAAGTGCCTTAACCATTGAGCCTTCTCTCCATCCCAGTGTTTTCTTTTTAAATTTATTTATTTGCAAGGAGAGAGAGAGAGAGAGAGAGAGAGAGAGAGAGAGAGAGAGAGGGAAGGGGCATGCCAGTACCTCTTGCCACTGCAAACAAACTCCAGATACACGTGCCACTTTGTGTATCTGGCTTTTTGTGGATACTGGGGAATTGAACCCAGGCTGTCAGGCTTTGCAAGCAAGCACCTTAACTCCTGAGCCATCTCTCCAGTACCAGTGGTCATGTTTTTTTTTTTTTTTTTTTTTTTTGTAATTTTTTAAGAGAGAGAGAGAGAGAGAGAGAGAGAGAGAGAGGGGAGAATATAAGAGAATTGGTGCACCAGGGCCTCCAGCCACTGGGATCAAACTACAGATGCATGCGCCACCTTGTGTGCATGTGCAACCTTGTGTGTTTGATTCACAGTGTCTGGCTTACATGGGACCTGGAGAGTGGAACATGGGTCCTTAGGCTTCTCAGGCAAGCTCTTTAACTGTGAAGTCATCTCTCCAGCCCAATAGTCATGTTCTTTTTGGTTATTCAAGGTAGGGTTTCACTCTAGCCCAGGCTGACCTGGAATCCACTATGTCATCTCAGAGTGGCCTCAAACTCATGGTGATCCTCCTATCTCTGCCTCCTGAGTGCTGGAATTAAAGGCATGTGCCACCACACCTGATTGTATATATATTTATGGCTGAGATGTCACTGCTATTCTTTTGATGCCTGTTCTTTTTTTAAAAAATATTTTATTTATTTATTTATTTGCAAGAGATTGAGAGAGAGAATGGGCGCTCCAGGGCCCCCAGCCACTGCAAACGAACTCCAGACGCATGCGCCACCTTGTGCATCTGGCTTACGTGTCATCTGGGGAATCGAACCTGGGTCCTTAGGTGTTGCAGGCAAGCACCTTAACCGCTAAGCCATCTCTCCAGTCTGCCTCTTCTGCCTCCTCCTCCTCTTCTTTTTTGAGGTAGGGTCTCACTCTGGTCCAGGCTGACCTGGAACTCATTCTGTAGTCTCAGGGTGGCCTTGAACTCTCTTGTGATCCTCCTACCTCTGCCTCCCCAGTGCTGAAATTAAAGGCGTGTGCCACCACACGTGGACCTCCCTCTTCTTTTTTCAGGGCATCTTGTTCTCTTTCGGGATACAGTGGGTTTGCAGGGAATGAAATCCTTTGCTACCCTTTGTGGTTCTTTGGTTCTTCTTTTTCCTCTGTTTGGTCTTAAGACTTCTTATTAAATACCATCCCCCACTGTCTGGATTTTCTTTCTTTTCCATACCTGTTTATTTATTTATTTATTTAGTTAGTTTTGGTTTTTCGAGGTAGGGTTTCACTAGCCCAGGCTGACCTGGAATTCACTATGGAGTCTCAGGGTGGCCTCGAACTCACGGCGATCCTCCTACCTCTGCCTCCCGAGTGCTGGGATTAAAAGCGTGCGCCACCACGCCCGGCTTCATACCTGTTTATAAAGGAAGCAAGAAAGAGCAGATAGCACTTTTCTCTCCCAATGAACTATAAACAGCTGGGAGTTAGGAAGGCCTCCCTGCTTCAGCTCTCATGTCTGGAATGGAGAACAGATCCAGAAGTTTTGCCTAAGAAGTTCTGTTGGCAGCTCCTATAATAAAGTGGTAGAACAGGGTACAGTCCAGCCCACATATCTTCCCTAATGCCCATCAGACTGTGTGTCCCTAAGTCAGACCTGTGTCCTATCTTCAGACATTTGTTAAAATCTTGCATCTGTAGCTGGCCTCTTTCCTGCTGTCTTTACCTCCTGGGTCAAATACTCAGAAGAGACTGCCAGGACCTTGCTGGTGGAAGAGGGGGAACACACTACAGTGGTGGCTAAGGCTGGGTCTAGCTGGACACATCAGCTGGTGAGGGACCCCCATATGTTTCCAGGACGGGCATATCCATGTAGCCTATAGCATTGGATTGAGACTGGCAACTGATGTAATAGAAAGGGCCTGGAATTGCCTCAGTGGCTCCCTAAACTACCTGCTTAGTTCCCTGGAGGAATGAGAAGCTTCCAGGTCATTTCCTGCAAGTTGTGTGTTCATTTCTCTCTGGGGTTCAGGACTGCAAAGATGTGCTTCTCTCAGAGGTGGGGGCTGAGAAAGGTCTCTTGGCAGGCATTTGGAATGAAACAACAATAAGTAGTGGTGAGAGGGCGGCACCGGCAAAGACCATGAATGGTTTGTATTGGGGGGAATCTTCATTCTGCTTTCTGTGCCCCCAGCCTGCTAGGTGCCTAGCAGGTGCCCAGGATGCTTGATGACTCATGTTATGTATAATGACGATGATGGTAGTGTTACACAGGTGAACTGTAGGCCAGAGTCCTCAGGTTGTACTAAAGGTGCCCAGGTTGGGCTGCAGTTGCCAAGTAGCCATGAGGAAGTGCCCAGGGCACCCAAGTTGTTCTTGTATTCTCCTGATCCCTGAGGTCCTGGAGTGCCCTGTTGAACCTGGAAATCCCACATTCCCTGATTGCCTATCTTTCCTTGTGCTGTGACCTATCTGGAAAGCTGCCTTCTCTCAGAGCCATCCATGAAGTTGTCTCCCCTCTTCTTGTGGTCCTTGCTGTATGGACATTTGCTTCGGACTGTCCTGGGAGGTGGGGGACTCCTTAAGGAAAGAAGAATCCTGAATCTACAGCACAGCAGGCTTTTGCTCACAGTCATGCTAATATGTGCCAAGTGCTAATATATGCCAAGTGCCTTAAAAAATCAGTGTGCTGGATTGGGGTTGGCATGGGTGTTTTCATGGATCCCGGGCTCCAGGATGTCTATACAGGAGAGGGGTTGAGTTTGCTTCAGGTTGCAGCCATGGATGGATGCTGGAACTTGCAGCCACATGGGTGGAAAGTAGGCAGCCAAACTTGTTTAGGGAGTAGAGTGGCCATGGCCCCTGTTGCTAGGTAGCCTGTCTTCCCTGGACACTGGTTGCCATGGTAGCCACTTTTCCCCCATGTTGCCATGACGCCCAGATGGTCTTGGGGAGCCTGGAGTGGTGGTGAGGGGCCACTCAGCCATATTCACCCCTAGGCTGGTGCTCAGAGGATGCTGAGGAGAAAGGAGAGGAGAAGGGCTGCCTAGCTCCTCCTGCCCTGGGCTGGGCTGGGCTGGGCTGAGGGCAGGGGCTGGACTGTGGCTATTCCTGCTCTATGTCTTTTGGCCTTAACATTCAATGTCCTCAGCTCATTCAGGGCCTAAGTGGATATAACTCAGGGTCACAGGTCTGACTATGTCCTTAGGAGCTCCCATCCCTGTGCACCCAACCTAGGCTCCTGGCCCAGACCCACCCAGCTTGTCTTCTCCAATTACAGCCTCACAGTCAACCTGTAGACCCTGGAGAAACGTGTCTTGCAGGCTTCTCTGGAGCGTCCCTGGCATTGTCTTTCATTGCTAGGTCTTGGACCTTTCACTTCCCTCCAAGGGTCCAGAATGTGTTCTAGGTATGAGCTCTCCTTTGTTCTGTACATAAGAGGCACAGAGCCAGGGCCAGTGGGGCTCTCAGTCGTGGCCTCAGGCCTCCCCGGTGCCCTTAGACTTGGAGCCAAGGGGATGGATGAGAGATGTGATCCGTGGTGTAACCAAGTCATCCAAGGGCCAGAAAGTAGGGGCTGTTGGACCTCTACTCCTGGAAAGACTCTGGATACATGGTGGAACCCTGCCTCAACCCCTTGTCCTCCAAATAAAGCCCTGGGTCAGCTTACCCTTGAGAGCCTTCTGGGGATCTCCAGTTCAGAAGCAGGGGTTTGGGGAAGGGAAGGCATGTCCTGTGGCTGCTCAGTCTCTGGTATGGCCTTATGACCCCAAGGTGTGTGTGATGACAGGCCATCCCCCCCCCCCAATGACTCTCTTGGACACTGATGATCACATTTTTTATTTAAGGACCAGAAAGATAGCAAGAATGTCAAGGAAAATACTCTCATGGATGACACAGCCCCAGTGAACTGCCATCAGCCCAAAATGTTGAGCACTCCAATACCTGGAGAGCTGACGTGCTGAGCCATCATTCTCCTGTGTTCCAAGTAATTTGGGGTGAATTTAGCATGCGCCTCCCAGCTAGGCTCAGATCCCTTCTCTCACCCCTTTAGGTGGGAGGTAGTGTCCATGAAGTAAGTGCCACGTTCACTGAATTGGGGCCAGAATCTGGGTTTCTTCTTGCCCAGCTCCTGATGTATACTAGGTGACACATTAGTGCAGGAAACAATGACAGGTTATGAAGGTTATGAATTCCAAAGGCTTGTCTCTACATGCTGACATCAGACCTATCCAGTCGAGGAAGGACCCTGAGACAAATCACCCAAAGTTGTGAGGCCCGCATCCCTGAGACATCCTGGTCTCTCCCAGGCAGGTGGTGGTCAGAGCAGTAGCATGTAGTTACCATATTTAACACCAGATGGCGCCACGACCCTGCATACCAGACATAGGGGCCTGGGTCCCAGTGCCCAGGGAAGGCTGCTGCCTTGGGAAAAGGGTCAGTGTTGGTTCTACAAGGCTGAAGTTTCTGCAAAGGTGGGGTCAGAGGGTTGTGGGGAGAAGCCTCCCAGGATCTGAAGTTTCTATGAGGGGCTAAGGTAGGATGTCCCTTTGGTCCCAACTTCCCTTACTGCTTTGAGGAACCCCTCTTCTCTTCTATGAGTAGCCTTGGGATGACTCAATGTTGCCCTCTTGTCACTGGTCAGTCACAGTTAGGATATGGAGTCCCAGCATATGAAATGGCCAGCTCACAATAGGCCCCACTAGCTATGGGAATGCTGTGGCTCAGATATATATATATATATGTATATATATATGTATATGTATATGTATATGTATATGTATATGTATATGTATATGGATATATATATATTTTTATTGACAACTTCTATACTTACGGACAATAAACCATGGTATTTCCCTCCCCTCCCCCACTTTCCCCTTCATAACTCTGCCCTCTGTCATATTCCCTCCCTCTCTCCATTAGTCTCTTTTTTAATTTGATGTCATCATCTTTTTCTCCTATTATGAGGGTCTTGTGTAGGTATTGCTAGGCACTGTGAAGTCTTGGATATCGATGACCCAGGGTTTTTGATGTCTTGGCTGCAAAAACTGCCATCTGTGGTGGGTGAGGGTGCAGCACAGACAGCCATGCCCACAGTATATCCTGCAGTCGAGGAAGCTGTCGTTGGGCCAGGACCTGACATACCCACCAGGCGTCTAAGGAGCCAAGAGCTTACAAGAATCACCTGGGAAGCTGAGGAGATGGGAACACTCAAAGCTGGCACTCTCTTGATTGAGGGTGAGGGTCTTATGCTGAGGCTATATCTGATTTACTTGTATACAAGGGGCCTGGCTTTAGGCAAAGGGTTCAGTGTAGTTCCCCACAAACCAAAGCCCATCTGTCCATCTTACTGACCTCTATCAGAACTCTTTGCCTTGCTCCTCTCAGCCAGGTGGGCTGGGACCTGGCTGAGGTCTTTAGGCCTCTGGGCAGCACCATGCCATGCCCCTCAGAGCCAGGTTAGGATTTGGGTTCTGTCCTTGCGAGATGGGGCCTCAGCATATAAGACAGGAGTGTGGCTGAGAGGCATTCAGTCAGGTTGGCTCTGTTCACTCCAAGGGTGGAGTGGCTGGCGGGAAGGAGCTGGGCCTGAGAAGTAGTGAAGTTGCATTCTGCTCTTTGATTTTTAGATTCCTAGAGCCTCCAGGTGAGCCCTGGGGTGGTAGGGCTTCATCAGGAAGCGGGGAATCTAAGGAGGTGATGGAGGTTCACAGTTGCAGAGTGGACGTGTCCTGCCCCTTGAAGGTGTTGCTTGTGATAATTCCCTACTGCATTCTCTGTCCCACCAGAGGGCGATGTCCATTATTTGCCTCCCCAGCAGGAGGTCCAACCATCCCAGCCAGAGTCCCAGGTTCCTGTTGACCCTAGCTTGTTGCTCTTGACCCTGAGTCTGTCTAGACAGATGAGGTGGGGATGTGCTTTTGGGCCTCACTCTTCCATCCTCAGGGAGCAGATTCTCTATCGTTTTTTTGCCCATCCCCGCCTTCCTGGCAGGATTGAGAGTGACTACTTTGAGGTGGGGGAGGGAGAGGTTGTCCCACCTGAATGGCCTCTAACTGGCTCCTGTTTTTCTTGTTTTTAATTTTCATTTTGTTATTTTTTTTTTTTTGAGAGTGAGACACGCACAGATAGAAAGCAAGAGAATGGGTGTGCCAGAGCCTCTAGCCACTGCAAACGAATGCCAGATGCACGCATCACCTTGCACATCTGGTGTTACATGGGTATTGGGGAATCAAATTCCGGTCCATAGGCTTTGCAGGCAAGCGTTTTAACCACTGAGCAATCTCTCATGCCATGGCTCCTGTTTTTGAAGCTGGTTCTTCTGAGTATGGCTGGCAACTTTATGAAAGTCAACTTTTAGTCAAGAGGCTTCAGCCTCCCGTCACTACACAGGCCCCTAGCCAGTGACAGCCATGTGAATTTACCTATGTGCCAACTGTTTACCATCCCCATGAGCCTACTGGTGAACCCACAGACCCTTTGCATCCTCTGGGCACCCATTCCTCCATCTCTGCCACCAACTGCACTGGCTGCTCCTGTGTATGGGGGGTGTGGCCATGTGGTACCTCCAAATCCAGCTCTCCAGCCCTCTTCTCAGCTGCCTGACCTTGAGGTGGCCAGGGACAAGGGCCCCAAGTACAACCAGGTGAGCCATGACCTGCCTTTGACCAAACAGGTGTAGGGTGGTAAACCCCTTGTTCTTTGGTCCCTCCTCTCACTGATCCCTGTTGCTCTTCCCTTGTCACTGGCCCCTCCTCTTGTCTGACTCTCCAGTCACTTTCTCTGGCTTCCTGGGTCCTATTCTACAAAGATGTCCCTCAGGCCAATTTTCTTTTCAGGGGGCTGGGCTAAAATGGTCTCCTGTTAAATCACACACTCACCAAACCAACTAGCTGAGGAACTAGCTACCTCACAATCTGCCTACTGCATGGGTGGCAGTTGTCTCTCCAACCTATTGGGGCAACCATGAGGTGGAATCACCATGACCTCGAAGGAGGCACTAGTCTTCTTCCCACTGAGGCCCACATTGGTGATAAAGGACAATATCAGTCCCTTGCTGATGTGCTGGGAGCTGCTTGCAATATGAAGGAGATACTGAATTTATCTCAGAAACTATGCAAGTTATAAAGACAATACTTTTGGATTGGGGAGATGGTCTAGTGGGTAAAGGTACTTGCTTGCAAAGCCTTTCAGTCCGGATTTGATTCCCTAGCACCCAACGAAAGCCTCTGGCATGTGTCTAGTGGCAAGAGGCCTTGGTGTGCACAATAAATAATTTTTTGTTTATTTTTATTTATTTATTTGAGAACAACAGACAGAGAAAGAGGGAGGGAGGGAGGGAGAGAGAGAGAGAGAGAGAGAGAGAGAGAGAGACGGAGAGAATGGCCACGCCAGAGCATCCAGCCACTGCAAACCAACTCCAGATGCGTGCACCACCTTGTGCATATGGCTTACGTGGGTCCTGAGGAATCGAGCCTCGAACTGGGGTCCTTAGGCTTCACAGGAAAGCGCTTAACCGCTAAGTCATCTCTCCAATATTTTATTTTTAGGGCTGGAGAGATGGCTTAGCAGTTAAGTGATTGCCTGTGAAGCCTAAGGACCCATGTTCAACTCTCCAGATCCCACGTTAGCCAGATGCACAAAGGTGAGGCAAATGCAAGGTCACACATGCCCACTAGGTGACGCAAGCATCTGGAGTTTGGCTGCGTGGCTGAGGCCTTGACAGGCCAATTCTCTCTCTCTGAAAAAAAAGTAAAAATAAAAAAAAATTATTTATTTATTTATTTGAGAGAGAGACAGAGAGAGGCAGATAGAGAGAATGGGCAGGCCAGGGCCTCAAGCCACTGCAAACTCCAGAAGCATGCGTCACATTGCGCATCTGGCTTTATACGAGTACCAGAAAATCGAACCTAGGTCTTTTGGCTTTTTAGGAAAGCACTTTAAATGCTAAGCCATCGCTCCAGACCCACAACAATTATAAGATGGGAATTTCTTGGGGATTCAATTATGTTTTATTGTTACCCTGGTAAATAAGGAAATGATTTTTAAAGATAGGCTATATGGTGGGACATGTAGGTAGTTGGGGACTAGAGCAGTATCTGTAGCAAGTGGGGCCAAGCTACCCCATGCAGCCGTTGTGGACTCAGTCTCTCCCTGCCTATGTGCCCACCTCTGGAGAAAGCTGCCAGGGACTCCTTGGGGGCCTAGACCTGATCCCCCCCCCCAAGTGATGTCTTAGCTTTAAATAACATTCCCAGGATTAATGGTGTTGGCAGCCAACAGCACCAGGTGATTGGAAAAAGGGTTTTATGGTCCCGTGGGTAAAATTGAACTAGCATTCAACATGTGTTTCCAAGATGGGATTTTCCTCCCCAGCAAATGCAGCACATCTCCTGCTAATTATAATGGCAGTTTCAGGCCACTCATCACATATGGTGGACAGGCACATATTTGGGGCACAGGGCCGAGACTGCACAGCCAGGGGTCAGAGCTGGGTCAACTCCAGGAGCCCTAATCTCTCAGCTGACCTTGAGGCTAGCTCTAGGGGAGGTGATAATGACCTGTCAGGGCACAGGTGAGGGAAAAGGAAGGAACTGGGAGAACCTGGCCTAGATGGGACATATCAGGAAGGACACATCGAGGCTCTAGGCTGGTGAGGGCTATCTGTTCCCAACTGGCGACTCACTGGCCTCTCACCCAACTAGAATCGTGGAGCCATAGCAGGGGAAGGTGCTATGTACTTCCATACACGAAACATGAACTCTCCTATTACCGACCAAAGGCAGCTGATGTCACCATTTACTTCACAGGCTCAGAAAGGTGCAAGGATTTGTCTGGGGTGACACTGCGGGAGAGCAAGAATGAGCTGGTGTGGGCCTAGGGGTGATCTGCCAGTGGCTGGGGCAGAGCTGTGGGTACGTGCATTGCCACAGGAGATGCAAGGGATGTATTCAGGGCCTGGGCAGAGCTGGCGCACTGTGCGGCTTCCTGCTAGGCCATGCAAACCAGTGAATCTGACAGGGCATGGGCAGGAGAGGGGGGTGCCTGGCATCCCTAAAGGGGACTTTTCCCAGAATGATTACCTTCAATTCACTTGCAATAAATACTAGGCTATTTTCCCCTTTCCAATAATTGCACTTATTTATTTTTAACTAAGATTAAATGTTCTCTCTGAGCCTAAGATATACTGACTGCCTTCTCAGGGTTGGTCCGCGCTCATTCTTTTTACCTTTAGGGCCACCAGGCAAGGGAGGGCTAAACTGTGCTGGGAGACAGAGAACTTGTTTGTCCGGGAAAGCCCGGACTTTGACAACCCCTTCATCAGTACTGCTATGCCATGAACATGATCTCCACCATCTCCACACCCACCACTCCCTTTACCACTTTCAAGGTCAGAGAAGATTGGGCACATTCAGGGTGGTACAGCCATAGACTATCTTCACCACGTCATCACCATCATTGCCACTGCCACCATTTCCACCGCTTGTGTCACCTCCACCACCTTCATTCCCACCAGCACCTCTACCTCTATCACCTCACCATCACCACGGCCGCTCCAGCACTGTGTGCATCATCACTGCTGTTGCGACTCTGTCCTCTACACCAGCACCACCACTAGCGTTTCTTTCTTACCAGCACCACCATTGCCGTCACTGCCTCTTCCTCTGCTGCCACTTCTGCTTCCATCACCACCATCATGGTCATTACTGTCACCCTCATGACCATCACAACCACCCCAACCCCCCATCTCCTATATCATTAGCTCCATGGCTACAGTGACATAACTGGGACCATCATCCTCCTCATTGCTATCCTGTAACAGCTCTATGACAAGCTTATGTTGAGTTTGAGGCCTACCATCACTTGGGACTAGCTCCTACAGGGGAGCTCCATGCTGATCTGGCGTAACAATTTGTGGGAGTGGACACTGTGGAGAGGTTCGAGGGTGCGGCAGGGCAGTTATCCTGAGGGATAATTGAAGGACTGCACAAGTGGTAGGTACTCTCTCCAGGTCCCCTTCTGTCTTAACACTGACCCAACTTTTCTTTTTCCATACAGGGCCTTACTCTGTAGCCTAGGCTGGCTTCAAACTCACTATATAGTTGAGACTAACCAGCTTTTGTGTAACACTATCTTCCTGCTGGTCTTTTTTTGTTTGTATGGTTTTTTTTGGGGGGAGGGGGCTTCAAGGTAGGGTCTCGCTCTAGCCCAGGCTGACCTGGAATTTACTATGTAGTCTCAGGGTGGTCTCCAACTGACAGCCATCCTCCTACCTCTGCCTCCCGAGTGCTGGAACTAAAGGCATGCACCACCACGCCCAGCTGTTTGTGGTTGTGTGTGTGTGTGTGTGTGTGTGTGTGTGTGTGTGTGTATTTGGTTTTTTTGAGGTAGTGTCTCACTCTAGCCCAGGATGACCTGGAATCCACTACATAGTCTCAGAGTGGCCTTGAACTTATGGTCATCCTCCTACCTCTGCCTCCTGAGTGCTGGGATTAAAGGCGTGCACCACCACACCTGGCTTTGTATTTAAAAATTTTTTTATTTATTTACTTTATTTTTTAATTTTTCTTTGTAAATCTTTCATTTATTTATTTATTGACAACTTTCATAATTGTAAACAATATCCCATGGTAATTCCCTCCCTCCTTCCACTTTCCCTTTGAAACTCCACTCTCCATCATATCCCCTCCCCCTCTCAACCAGTCTCTCTTTTATTTTGATGTCATGATCTTTTCCTCCTATTATGATGGTCTTGTGTAGGTAGTATCAGGCACTGTGAGGTCATGGATATCCAGGCCATTTTGTGTCTGGAGGAGCACATTGTAACGAATCCTACCCTTCCTTCAGCTCTTACATTCTTTCCACCACCTCTTCCGCAATGGACCCTGAGCCTTGGTAGGTGTGATAGAGATATTGCAGTGCTGAGTACTCCTCTGTCACTTCTTCCCAGCACCATGATGCCTTCTAAGTCATCCCAAGGTCACTGCCATCTGAGAAGAAAAGGTTCTCTACCAAAAGTGAGAGTAGCTGCCATCACCTTTTAAGTAGTCATTATTGCTAAATTGTGTTTGTATGATATTTGGGGGTCTTAAGAGAGTCATAAAATTAACCAGCTCTGTGACTCACCTCCACACTGGTGTGTGTGTCTGCGTATACATGCTTGTGTGCCCAGGCCTCAGGCCTGGTGCCCTGGGGTCTGTGTGTCCAGGACTAGCCTCACAGCCTGACAGTCTCTCCCAGGGCCTCACTTCTCCTATTAGTCCCCAGGGATTTGGGGTGAGACTGAGTGATTTAGTGGCCTGCCTAGTTAGGCTTTCTCATTAATAATGCATTTTTGCTAACAACCTTCTTTCCTCAGTGTTATTAACTGAGTCCTCCTCCTGCTGGGTGGGGTTGGGAGGCAGTGGTTGAGGAAGCACTTGTGCATGAATCCGGGGGCTAGAAACTGTCCAAGCTCTTGGAAGCATCATGAGATGTGGCAGACAGGTAGTCGGGGAAATCACTCTCAAAATAGGCCACAGGGGCCTGCTGAGGACTGGCAGTGAATTAGGATTTCCACCTAATTCTATGGTTGGTGAGCTATGGTAGTGGTGGGGAGGTCATAGCCTAGGGCAGAGGCACGGGGGGTGGGCTTTAGTACAAGGTTTGGGCAAAAGAGGACTTGGATACCAGGTCTATGGAAATCCTAAGAAAGACAAGAGTGAACAATATGGTAATGTTCCAGATGCTTCTGAGGAACTGAGTTTGGGAGGGGAGGGGGCAGCTGTGCCTCAGGTCTGGAGGGGTATGTGGGGGAGGGTTCCTCCAGGCTCTTTCTCTCTCTCTCTCGCTCTCTTTTTTTTTTTTTAATAAAGAATGAAAATTTATTTGGCATAGTTTTAAGACAGAAAGTTTAAGATTGGGTGGCTACCTCTGGTGAGGTCTTTCTTGCTAGGGGGGACCCAGTAGTGTTCCAAGTTGGAAAACAGTATCACAGTGTAAGACAAAATGTCATAGCTCTCCTCTTCATATAATGACAAAGTCCCAGCTGCACATGGTGGTCCACCTCTATAATCCCTGTGAGGCAGGTGAGCATAGCTTAGCAACCGAGGACTCCACCAGGCTCTTTCTCTTAGGAGTTGCTTTCAGATCCTTACTTAGACACTTTTGCTAGTGGGTTCCTGGCACATGGGACTGAGGATATGGAAGGTCCTGGGAACAGTGAGGTGGCCCCCCAAATAGGGCCTAAGGACACTCAGGAGGAGGGGAGGATCTAGTTCCCACCATTCCTTTGTAGTTAGTTAAAAGGAGCCCTCTGCTGGGCATGTACAAAACTCCTAAGACAAATTAGAATCAATCTTAAATTACTTAAATGCTGTTGATTTGGGTCTACTGATGGGGAAAATATGATCATCATCATGGGAAACATCAACATTATAGCACTGAGTATTTGCCTAAGATATAGGGCAGGTGGGGACCCACTGAGTTATGAAGCCAGAGCTCTGGGCTGGGGCTACATGGCTGGCCAGTATTGCTGAATGGCCTCCTCCTGACTGAACCCCAGGGGCCTCACAGAAAAGGCTAGAACCCTAATTTTGGGACTGTGGGAGGCTTAGCAGTGGGATGTTTTATTGTTTGTTTTGTTTTCATTTGTCTTGAAGGTCTCACATAGCCCAGGCTGATCTCAAACTTACTATGTAGCCAAAACTGACCTTGAACTCCTTACCATCATGCCTTAGCCTCCAAGTGCTATGGTGACAGGTATACTCCTCTATTTCTATTAATGGTATTCTTTTTTAAAATACATTTTTCACTTTTTAAAAATTTTATTTATTTGAAGCTGGGTGTGGTGACACACACCTTTAATCCTAGCACTTGGGAGGCAGAGGTAGGAGGATCACCGAGTTCAAGGCTATCTGAGACTACATAGTGAATTCCAGGTCAGCCTGGGCTAGAACAAGACCCTACTTTGAAAAAAAATTATTTATTTAAGAGAGAGGAGAGGGAGAGAGAGAACTTGAGAGAGAATGGGTGCTCCAGGGCCTCTAGTCACAGCAAACAAACTCCAGATACATGTGCCACCTCGTGCATATGGATTGCATGGGTCCTGGGAATTGAACCTGGGTCCTTTGGCTTTGCAGGCAAGCATTTTAACTGCTAAGCCATCTCTCCAACTCAGTTTGTGGTGTTCTTAATGCATGTGTCTCAGTGAGGCTGCATCAGTGGCGATCCTTCCTTGCTGTGTGGTTAGGCTTCTCCAGAGGCTGCACTGGGGCCCACCTGACAGTCTGAGTTTCATTGGGATTCTAGGATGTTACAGTTACGTTCTCATTGCTGGGGAAAAACATCCAACCAGAAGCAGCTCATGGAAGGAAAGGGTTTATCTCTGGATTATAGTTGTGAGGGAAGCTTAATCATGGTGGGAAAGCATGGCCAGAGCAGACTTCTAGGTGTCACAGCTCACATATCAGCAGGGAGGAAGTAGAGTGAACTAGCTATGAACGCCCAGTGCTTCTGGACTAATGACCCTCAAGGTCTGCCCCTAGTGGCCCCTCCTTCAGCAGGTTTCACCTCTCAAAGGTTCCACCATCTGGGAATTAAGTCTGAGATTTAATCACAAACACATGAGACTATGGGGGGCATTTCACATTAAAATCACCACACAGGTCTCTTGTCCCATCAGCTTTGAGTGAATAACTACAGTTGGGAGTATCCCAGAGCTGGTAGTAGTAGTCCTTGTTCATGTTGGTTCTGGGGGCCCATTGGGCAGCCATCATCAGTAACCTCTGCATATGAGATAATGACGCCTTGAGTCAAGCCTCTAAGATACAGCTTCAGTGGGGTATGCAAGAGGCATCAGCATAGGTAGTACATCTGGGAAGAAAGAGTTGACACAGTTCAGGAACCAGGAAGAGGGCCTTAGACCAGAAAATCTGTGGTTGTGCTTTGGCCGCAGAGCCTTGAGCCTGTTCTAGGGGCCAGGATTAATTAATTAATTAATTCTGATTTTCCTTTATTTATTTATTTTTAAGATATGTTCGCTTATTTGTAAGGAGATAAAGATAGATAGAGAAAGAAGCATACCAGGACCTCTTGCTACTGGTAAGAAATTGATGTGGATAGTGAGGAATCCCAGGTTGACAGGCATGGCAAACAAGCACCTTTAACTGCTAAGCCATTTCCCCAGCCCTCATGTATTATTTATTTTTCATATTTTATTTATTTATTCTGGTTTTTCAAGGTAAGGTCTCACTCTAGCCCAAGCTGACCTGGAATTCACTATGTAGTCTCAGGGTGGCCTTGAATTCTCAGCGATCTACCTACCTGTGCCTCCCGAGTGCTGGTATTAAAGGTGTGAGCCACCACGCCTGGCCTTATTTATTTACTTTTGAGAGAGAGACACAGAGAGAAAGGCAGATATATAGAGAGAATCAGTGTGCCAGGGCCTCTAGCCCCTGCAAACGAACTCCAGATACATGCACCACCATGTGCATCTGACTTTACTTTGGCACTGGGGAATCTAACTCCAGGTCCTTTGGTTTTGTAAATTAGTGTTTTAACTGCTGAGAAATTTCTCCAGCTCCTTTATTTATTTTTAAAATAGTATTTATTTATTGTAAGCAGAGAGAGAGAGAGAGAGAGATATTGGGCATATCAGGATTTCCTACCACTGCAAATGAACTCCATTTGCATGTGCCACTTTGTGCATCTGGGAATTGAGCCCCAGGCTATCAGGTTTTGCAAGCAAGCACCTTTATCCACTGAGCTATCTCTCTAGCCCATGTTTTTCCTTTAAAAAAGAAACCTAACAAGATACTCACCTGCCCTTAAGGTCATAAAGCCTTTCCCATGAATACAGTAACTAGTGAAACTTTGTATGAGCTTTACTTGTGGTCATGGAGGGCGAAGGGCTCAGCAGGGTAAGGGGAGAATGTGGAACCTGGGTGCAGGTAGGGTTGGGTGAGGTGGTACAAGGGCAGGGCTGCTGCTTCTGTGGGCCCTGATGGCTTTGGATCCCTCTTCTTTCCTGTGGTCTTTGCCCCCTTGACTTCTGTACCCAGCTGCCCCTGGGTCCTAATAACCCTGGGGGCAAGGGCAGACTTCTCCAGGTGAGGAAGAGAGATTCAAGAAGGTAGAGGTGGGGCTGGAGAGATGGCTTAGTGGTTAATGCATTTGCCTGCAAGGCCAAAGGATTCAGGTTCAATTCCCCAGGGCCCATGTAAGCCAGATGCACAAGGTAGTGCATGTGTCTGTAGTTCATTTGCCATGGCTGAAGGCTCTGGTGCGCCCATTCTCTTTCCCTGTCTCTTTCTGCCTCTTCCTCTCTCTCTCTCAAATAAATAAAATAAAATAAATTTTTTTAAAAAGAAGGTAAGCCAGATGTGGTGGTGCACACCTTTTATCCCAGCACTCGGGAGGAAGAGGTAGGAGGATTACTGTGAATTCAAGGCTGCCCTGAGACTGCATAGTGAATTCCAGGTCAGCTTGGGCTACAGTGAAACCCTATCTCAAAAAAAAAAAAAAAAAAAAAAAAAAAAAAAAAAAAAAAAGAAGAAGGTAGGGGCTGGAGAGATGGCTTAGCAGTTAAGGCATTTGCCTACAAAGCCAAAGGACCTCAGTTCAATTCCCCAGGACCCATGTAAGCCAGATGCACAAGGGGACGCATGCATCTGGAGTTCGTTTGCAGTGGCTGGAGGCCCTGGCATGCCCATTCTCTCTCTCTCTTTGCCTCTTTCTCTCTCTCAAATAAATAAATAAAATTATTTTTTAAAAAAAGATGTAATGGGACAGGAGTGGCCTTGGCCCACTGGTTGCTGGAATAAGATGATGGCTTCTGTGGCAAGTGGTGAGTAGCAAATGGATAGACTGACATCTAGAGTGATGTTGGTAACAGCCTGCAGCTGTGTGTGACCAGCCCTCTCCCAGCTGGCCATGAGGGCATCCCCTTTGTTCCTAAGTTCAGTCCTTCCTTCTAAGCAGCACTGCATTGTGCTGAGTCTTTTGTTACTTTAATTAATGCCCCGCTTCCCGATACCTAATTAAACTGGAATTGCTCCATGTCCAATAACTGAGTGTCCGTTAGATACGAGTTAATGCGACTGTCGCAGTAGCAGTGAAATGAGGTCGTCACATCCCTGAGGAGGATCATAAATGCATCCACACCCGTGTGGCTACACACAGGGACATGAACCTGGTTCTGGGGGCTCTCAGCAGACAACTGGCCAAGAACTCCAAGTCTACAGGGACCTGCTTAGCTCTTGTGCCTTCAGCCTGGCAGCTCCCACTGCTGCTTTCTGTTCTATTCAATGAGAAAGTTTAAGAAAAGTTGGAAAATGCAGAAATTAGAGCAAAGAAAGTAAGGGCACTCCAGGGTGCTATGAGGGGCTAGCAGGTGCTCTCCACAGCCTGCTATGGGGCTTGGATGACAATGAGCACAGAGGCCCATTGAGCTCCCAGGAAGGAGCCTGGGTGCCACCTAGGTGTAAAAAGCCACTGTGCAATGAAGGAACATGGGACAGAACTCCCAGGGCAACAAAACCTTAGGACAGCTGGCACCTGCCGTCTTAGCTGTTGCCAGACCTCACTTTTCTGGTCCTCAATGGCTGGAGACGTGGAAAAGGAGCTCTGGGGCCTTTCTGTGCACACACTGCTCTGCTGGCCAGGCCCAGGGGCAGCTTGGCCTAGGCAGTCTCTCTGGACAAACACACCAGGAGTGACTCTGTCAGCAGTAGCTGCTACTGAACTATAGTGGGGCTCAGAAAGCAATGAACCCAAGGAGGACTTTGGGGACATGCCCTCCCCAGGGCAAGAGTAGGTGGCATGCTGCCAAGGCACATCCCAGAGCAATTGGAAGGTTCTAGGACTTGCTGCTACCTTCTCTTAAGATAGGTCCAACTCAACTCCTTGTGAAGAATGGACCCTGGGGTGTAGTGGGTGGCAAGGTTAATGTGGCATCAGCCCCAAGGATAGGGACCTGGGTAGCCCCATGGACAAGGACCTCTGTAGTGAGTAAGGTGAAGAGAGGGTAGGGCCCCAGCACTATGTGCCACCCTGGAGGGATCTGTCTTTGGTCCTTCGAGGAGGCTAGTGAGGCCTGGAATATTTTCTTTATCTTTTAGTATTCAGGTAAGGTAGACCCCCACCTCACATCTTAGGTTACTCCCCTGATCATTTAATTTTTGCTGATCTTGTTTCTAGGGGGATGTTTTCAACTGTGGGCTCCTGGCTGAGGTGTAAGTGAACCCTGCTCCTTGTTCACTCACCCCACCATCTCTACTAAGCCTGTCCTGCAAGAACTCAGTGGTGCCACTGATGGTGGACACACATCTTGTAACCCACTGTGACATAGGCCTTTGACCCTCCCTGGACTCTCAAAGGCTTTGGATGAGACTGATCTTCACTGCTGTGGGTGGGATATGTGCAGTTTCCGCCACCTCATGCTCTTGGCCCTGAGCAGCCAGGTGACAGGAAGCCACGTGGAGAGGGAGGACTGTTGAGCTGCCTGTAGCTGGCAGACCAGGGCCAGTTGTGCACATGTAGCTCAAGTGCTCTGAGGGGCCCCTGCACCTTGCAGACACCACAGGGAGCAGAACATCTCCTCACCACTGTTTAGACTTAGGTCCCCAGAAAGGGCTCATGGCATGCATGAGCAACTAGCTACTTGGTTAGGTGTTTCTTTCTCCACCTCTCCCCCCATCCCACCTCCGCTCCCCTCAGAGCTTATGAGGAGGCAAACCCATAAAAAGACCCCCAGGTGGGCAGTTCTGGAAGTGCAATGGAGGCCCCATTTCTGCTTCTATCCCTCGTTTGTGGCAGAGTATAGTGATTGATGCTTTTCATAGTAGTGAGCTCCCTACCTATGCCTCAGAGAGTAGTTCTATAAAATGTCTGCAGGAACCTCCTCCTTTCAGGACACCACAGAGCCTGTAGTATCAGCCACTCGGATGGAGTTTAGATAGTCTTATATGCTGCAGAAAGGGGCCTGTGCAAGGTTCCGTTCACCTATCTTCTGGCCTGTAGAGGCTATAATCTATTCAGGGCAGGTATGGATTGTTTTCTGGGTCCTTATGTCTTGTGGCACACACACAGGGCATACAGACAGGTGGGTGGAGGGGAAACAGGGGCTGGTGGGGCAAGAGAGGCTCAGTCTCCGTCCTCTGCCTCTCATTGTTTCAACAGCACAGAGGAGAAAATGACTTTATGGCTGTCACAAATATTTCATCCCACACATTTTACAGTCCACAACTGCTGCGAACACTGGGCTCCTTGTCGGAGCTAGAAGATTCATTAAATGCATGTGAATTTTTATGTGCAATTATCCCAGGTCCCCTGTTGGGGGCCCAGGAGCTGCCTTGTGTACAACTTAGCTCCCAGTCTTCTGCCTGCCTAGAACCCCCACTGCTCCTTATTGTGTCATCATGACCTGGCCCTAAACACTGTCCTCTGTCTTCTTCCTGTGTCCTAGCCTCTCCTTCAGGGAGGGAATCTTCCAGATCCACAAGGTGTTGCAATCTGGGCCAGTGCTGCTCCTCAGATCAAGGGCTCTTGGGACCTATGCACCCACCAGGGGTTGTTTCTTGGGATCAGTTTAGCTATGCCTCAGTTTTCTCTTCTGAAAAATGAGCTTGTGATAGCAATATTGCAAGGGGCTGCTGACATGATGCTGGGCTTGGAATCTTTGTGGTCCAGGATGGAGGCCCAGGTGGCTGGGTCAGGCTCAGGGTGGAAGGCAGGTGCTACCTTGAGTCTGGCTGCCCAGAGCGGATGCCTCGGGGCATGGTTGGGCACTGTGGGAGCAGCTCATCAGTTGTGGCCTCACGTCCCTTCATTATGGCGCCTGCAGAAGATGTTCTCTGATTAGTCTGCTGAATTATGAATTAGGTTCCAGGTCCCTGTGCAGCTGTTCCCGGCTTGTCATCCCCACCACTTTATTTCCCCATCTGCTTATAAAACCAGGAGCACTGTCCTGCAATAAACACTTCAAACACTTTTTTTAGGGGCTAATTAATTGTGTTGCATTTCTCTGACACAGCATGCAGGCTGGACCTGCCCCGAATTCCCAATGTGGTTCAGCTCCTGCCTGGGTGCTTGGGGAGGGGGCTGGGCTTGTCAGTTGGAAGGAGTCTTCACATGGCCTTCCCCTGTGCACTCTCCTCAAAGGCAACCCTGACCCTCATGGTGGCAGGCTGGGCAGCTTTCCCAAGCACAAAGGTTGTCTCTAGGGGCTCCTCTCAGCACCCTCTGGCTGGTACCATTGGCCAACCCCCCACCACTTACTTGAGATACATCAAAACTGAAGCTCACATATCCCCCTGTTTAGTGGCAGTGTACTCTGTGGACTCTACCCAGTGTTCAATGTTCTCTCAGCATTACCCTTGTACTAATACGTCTGTTTACATTGTGTTCTTGCTCAGAATACCTCCTTTTTGTGGCTTGCTCTAGCCCTGAGACCCTATGGGAAAGAGGTGTTGGGTATCTGCTTATCTGCTCAGCATCTTGAGAGAGTACTCCTCCTAAGGAGACCCAGAGATCATTCTGGAACAAGTTTCTAACACCACTGATAAAATAAGATCAGAATTATCAAGTTATAAAACAGAAAGCTCAGAGATGACAAAGTTACGACAGCTGTGTTGAAACGTTCCTGATGCCTGGATGTGTTGTTCATTGAAGTCTCAGTGTGGGTGCTCCAACAGAGTCAGTGGGAGTCTGTGGTGTTTTAACCCATGGATCCAAGTCCTCCATCCAGCTCCTACAATGATGGGACCACTCAGCTATAGAGGTGACCCAGGAGGCATCCATTGCCTGGGTCTGGTGGGGCCTGGAGTGCTCTGTCCTCACCTTTATGTCTGTTGGAACTGGCTGGCAAGGCCATGTGTCTAGTGTGCTGAGGGCACCTGGTCAGCCTTAATCACTTGGCTCAAGGGTCATGGTTGTCATGAGGGGAAAGATAAGTGCCAACCCAACTGTGGGTCCTCAAGTTAAAGCCCTTCATGGAGACCCCAGCCCCATCCTCACCCACAGTGCACAGGGAACAGATGAGCTCAAGCATACCTTGATTGCAGCGACCCCAGACTCAGGAACACACAACTGTTCTGGGCACATCTCCAACCTATCAGGGTCCTCATTCTCCAGTCAAGCCCTGATGCTAGAATCCCTATGGAGAGCTATGGGGTGAGTTTTTGTTACTTCTGTGATTAGCAGCACTTCCTTGAAGTCCTAAGAGAAGGAGCTGAAGCCACCAAGGCTCTGGGAGGTGATGCCACCTCTCAGTAAGCCTCGGACCCTGGAGCTCCCCCACACAGCTCCTTCCTACCTATGAGTGGGAAGGGTGGACCTGCAGAAGACTGGGCCCATGGACATCAGAGACACGAGGAGAGGCTTCTTGCCTCTCCTAACGTGTGTTCCCCAAGGATGGGGCTATGGGTGGGAGCTTGTTTGAGCATGGTGATCCTAGGAGCAAAGGCAGGTGATAGAGGCAGAAGGTCATGTAGGTATATCTGCAGGGTACTATGGGCTGCTGAGCCCCAGGGTCTGAGTGCAGTGTCACCTGTGTGTGACCTCTGGGAGGGAGGGAAGAGTCCTGGTAGAACCTGTTAGGCCAAGAACAGAAGGGGTGACAGCTGAGGACCTGTGCAAGGGGTTTTCCCAAGCAGCTTGGGAACCTGGGAAACTCCAGAGGGCTGCTGTGTCCTAGGAGAGGGTGGCTTGACTCTTAAACTGTACTTTCCCCCACTGCCTGATCCCTGGTCCCTGGCCCCCAGAGAGAGCTCTGTCAGAGATGGAGGTGTGCTTTGCCTGTTGGCAGGGCTCCATTTGGAACATTTTTATGGGCTGTTAATTGTTATGCTTCCATTTAATTCTGGGTGTCATTGCATGTCAGCCAAGTCTGACAAGCTGGGATTTGTGCCTCCAAATTATGGGGCTCAGGTTGTTCAGAGGTAAAACAATTACCCATCAATCAGCCACCAAGCAGCCTGTTCTAGGGCTGGTAGCCCTCTTAGCAGGTGTGGGCTGCTGTGGCCCCAGCAAGACCCTCAGAGGTAGGATTGCCCTTAAGGACAAGGCAGGCTAGGCAGGGTCTCACCCCAGTAAGCTTGGTGTCAGGAAATAATTGTCAGGGAAGATAGCCCTCATGGGGAGGAGCCTGGGGGCTGCTCATTCCCACCAATTGTTTTGGGGCCTTGGCCTCACACATGTATGCTGTGATCCCAGAGGGTGTGACCCTAGGAGGGCAGAGGGTGACCTGTTCAAAGATGCTGCAAAATCATTGAGAGTGCAAGGCCATACGCTCAGTGTGCTGAGGGGCCCTGGTCTACCTTGGTCACTTGGCTGGAGGAAGAAACAGGTGTCAACCCAAGCCATGGACACCTCCAATGTCAGAGAATGCTGGGGTCTTCACTATAGAGAACAAATTGCCTATGGCTCAAGGCCTCTGTCATCAGCACAGATGGAAATGAGGGAGGGGGCTGGCTGAGCAGAAAGGTGAACCATGGATGGGGCACTGCTGGAGACAGCCTTGGATAGAGATCCCACGGCTCACTTTGTCTCCTGTGACTCCTGATCACTGGCTTCAGCTATGTGGAAGAGGAAGCTTGTTGGGGGTGCAGCCCAACTTCAGAGGGATCTTTTTTAAAATATTTTTTTGTTTATTTTTATTTATTTATTTGAGAGTAACAGACAGAGAGAGAAAGATACAGAGAGAGAGAGAGAGAGAATGGGCACACCAGGGCCTCCAGCTACTGCAAATGAACTCCAGACACATGCGCCCACTTGTGCATCTGGCTTACGTGGGTCCTGGGGAATCGAGCCACAAGCTGGGGTCCTTAGGCTTCACAGGTAAGTGCTTAACCACTGAGCCATCTCTCCAGCCCCCAAGAGGGCTCTTTTTTTTGGTTTTCCGAGGTAGGGTCTCACTCTAGCTCAGACTGACCTGGAATTCACTATGGAGTCTCAGGGTGACCTTGAACTCACGGTGATCCTCCTACCTCTGCCTCCCGAGTGCTGGGATTAAAGGCGTGCGCCACCACGCCAGGCTAAGAGGGCTCTTTTTATTTTATTTATTTAATTTTTTTGAGGAGGAAGAAGTGTCCTGGGAGACTGGAAGTCCAGAGAGCAGGAGGGGTAGGATAGGTAGAGATGCAGAAGATGGAGTGGAGCAGATAGAGGAGGACAGGTACAGGTGTCATGGGTCAGGGAAAGGTGGGGTTGGTGATTTGGGGCAGGTACATATGGAGCAGGTGCAGGTGGGACAGGTTGGGTAGAGTAGGTGAGGATGGGGAGAGGGAAAGCAGGCCCCCAGAGTAGTTTGTGTCTGGCCCTATTTCTGGTGTGGTTGGAGAGTAAGGCCTTTTTGTTCTATGCCCATGGAAAGTCCCCTCTTTCCCTGCACCTCTCAGGGACTGTGGGTCCTCAGTAGGGCCAAAGCACTGTCATCAATTTCCTGCTGGCCATTCATGCTATAGGCAAAATAGCATTGGCTTTTGGGGTCCCCAGATGGAGCTCTCTAGGTTGGGTGACTTCTGTACTTGCAGTGTTGCCCCTGATCCTGATGCCCTGGAACAGCCATCCATCCAACTAACCAGGCTTAGCCAGCATCTGTTCTGGCCCCTGCTTAGCCTGGCACTGTACGTGGCTGGTACCAAGGGAGGGACCTATGCTGCCAGTTGGCTGGTGTTCTGTGGTGTTATGTGGAGGACTTTACCTACTCACGGCTCCAGCCCTCTCCTCTATCTGGATCCCCTCCCTGTTCTGCAGGCTCTGGTGCCTGTGCTGAGACCCATACCCAGCATCATTTGCCTACTCCTCTTAATGTTCTTGTGGCCCCTGTAGGGCCTTAAAAACTGTCCTTCTGGCCCTAAAGTGAAGCAGGCTAGTGGCTACTCTGAGCTGGGGCTGCTCAGAGGTGGGGTTTGTCACTCTGAGCCCTTCATCTTCCAGGGTGGCTATAGCTGAGGGTGGCTGATGAGGGGTTAGTCACATATGAGGTCACCCAACATGGTGACCACTAGACTGGATTGCATGGTGGCTAACCATTGTGTTAGCCACCTGGGCTGGAGTAAAAGTGAACCTCCCGGGATCATGTCCCCTGGGCTTCAGGACCTTTAAGATCCATGTGAATTCTCCCCATTAATGTTTTCATGGGCAGACTCCATTTAGCAGCACAGCCTCCTATAATTTGTATTGAAATATTTCTAACATAGAAGAAAAAAGTCCTGGTTTTATTTTTTCAGTCACATGCTAATTGGCCCATACTGCTGTGAGCAATTATCATAGTCTAGGATAATCTACTCCCTTGAAAGTCAAGGTGCCACGTCAGCACCCATGAGTCATTTACATTTTGTTGCCCAATCACAGCCTTTGCTTCCCCACCCAGAATCCCAGACAGTCAGCTACTGGTGGGTTAGGACCTCCAGAAGCCTGCACTGGAGCCTGGCCCTTTTCCATGGCCTAGACTTTCATGAGACATGACTGGGTCTGTGCAGTTGGTTGCTGTTGGTGTCTGGTATTCCAGCCCTCCCTGTCTAGGCTGGGCTAAGCAATGGGATTGAGAAAAGTTCCCAGACCCACTCTGGGGCTCCCGGGAGTGGCCATGGCTTTGATTGTCCGGTCATACAGGACACTGGAGGAACAGGGCTGCATGCTTCAAAGCTGCAGGGCAGGGATGGTGTAGCTTGTCCAGGGCTGCAGTGGACACCTGTCATGGAGGTTACAGGAGTAGCCTTGTGGGAGTCCTTCTGGATCTTGGCTGGTGGCTGTCTGGCAAGGATCAGATCTTACTCTCCCTAGAGCATTACCAATCAGGTCAACCCCAGGACTCCTATCTATAGCCCTTGTACCCACGCTCAGCCAAGTCTCTTCCTGCCATGCCTGGGCAGCCACACTGGCATTTGATGCCTGGGGAGATGCTGACAGTGCGTGTTCTGCCTGCCAAGGAAGTGCTGCCAGCCTGTTTGGAAATGTCAGGTTAGTGGGTGGCAGGCCCTGCCCAGCACCCCATTCCTGCTGATGATGCTGGACACAGGCTACTGCTTCAGTGATGAAACCAGTCTGTCACCACTGCAAGTTGGGCTCTGGGCAGGCTCCGGACCGCTTGGGAGGGCCAGAGTGGACTATCCCTGATTTGATTCTGATAGACAAGGGCTCTGTCCTCCTGCCAATGCATCCTTGGTGGTCTGTTTGATGGGAAGAGCAATAGTGTACTGAGGCCCTGGGGTTTCTGAGGGAGGTTTATTGACACCCTCTGATTTCCCAGGGGAACCTTGCTGGCAGCAGCCACTATGCTCTCGAAGACTAATCTCTTCAGTCTGGAAGGACAATGCTTGGACTGGCCCCGGCCTGCCTTGATCTGGCTGGAGCTATGTGGCAAATGCAGTGGGATCAGGGAAACTAGGACCTAGACCAGAAGGAGAGGAGACAGCCTTCCAGAGTGGGTGATATGGCATGGATGGCACCAGGTGACTGACCTAAGATAGACACTGAGGGGCTCTGAAGAAATGAGACATGATATGGGACTTGCATCTGTGCTACCAGGACTTAGGACTTGGTCTGCCTTCTTGTCCCTTGTACAGGAACTGGCCTTTGAAACCCAGGCTTGGCTGTCCCTTCCTGTCCACTCATCTGGGTACAGAGTTCTGTGACCTTCAATGGCTAACACTTTCCCAGGTTGATAACCCATGACAGATTGCCTCCAAGCCAGGCCCTGATGCCTGTGAAGGATGCTCAGGGATTAGCTCTTGGTGGGGACAGGATTTCTCCTTGCCTAGGGCTTTATGGGTCTCATTATAGTGTCAGTTTTTTTTTTTTTTTTTGCATATGTATAGCTGTTAGTTTCTTGTTGCTGGGGCAAAATACCTGACCAGAAGCAGCTTATGGGAGGAAAGGATTTATTTCAGGCTTGCAGTTTTGAGGGGAAACTTTATCATGGTGGAGAAAAGCACAGCATGAGAAGGAAGCTGGCTTACCTCTTTACTCATAAGTGGTGGTGAAAGTGTGAGCTTGCTGTGAACTTACAGTGAGTTACTTATTAATCTGAAGGTCTGCCCCTAGTGACACATCTCCTCTAGCAAGGCTCTACCTACCAAAAGCTCCACCAGCTGGGGACTAAATAGGAAGCTTAAACATTCATTTACATTCAAGCCACTACAATGTGTGTGTGTGTGTGGGTGTGCATGTGTGTGTGGTGTGTTATTATGTGTGCTTATATATGTGTGTTTGTATATCTGTGGATAGCTGTGCATACATGTATGTGTATCTATCTGTGGAGGCTAGAGGTTGACATGGGGTGTCTTCCTCAAATGCTTTCCATCTTTGTGCTAGGCAAGTGCTCTTATTTACTGTGCCAGGGCCTCTTTTCATGGGTGGGTCAGGAATTGAACCAGATTGACAGGCTTTTCAAGTAAGCACCTTTAACCATTGAGCAATCTCCCAAGCCCCTCACCTTTTTTTTTAGGACAGATTTTCACTAAACCTAGAGATCACTGATTCAGCTTTACTAGCCAATAAGCCCCAGGGATTCTCTGTCTCTACCTCCTCAGTGCTAAGATTACAGGCACATGCTGCCATGCCAAGCATTTTACTGGGTATTGGGGATTCATCTCAAGGCCTCAAGCACTTTACCCACTGAGCCATCTCCTCAGCTTGTGCCAGTTTAATGATAAGGAGTTTTCAGTTATCACCACCACGCAATCTTTCTCACTTCTGTTTGGTCTGTGACCCCTGAAGATATGACTGCTAACCATGCAGAGGAGTGGAAAGAGTGTATATGGTAGAAGCCCCCACACACAATTCACAAAGCTCCTCTTGTGAGGTTGGTACTGGCTTCACAGGCCACATCAGGGCTGGAAGGTGACAGAGGGAGAAAGCTGTGTGCCTCATGAGTGGGGGCAAGGGTGACTTGGATCTCTGGGGACAAGGTGGATACTATGGTCCTATGTACTACTTACTCTTCTTATTGCTGTAACAAAATACTGACGAAAGCAACTCAAGAAAGGAAGGGTTTATTTTGGCTCACAGTTTGAGGATACAGTTTACCATGGTGTGAAAGGTATAGCTACAGGAACATGAGGCAGCTGATCATATTGCATCTGGCCATCAGCTGGCTTCCTCCTTTTCCCCATTTTATTCAGACTGGGGCCCCAGCCCACAAGATAGTGCTGCCCACATTCAGGGCAAATCTTCCCTTCTCAGTTAAACCTCTCTGGAAACCTGCTTACAAATGTGCCCAGAGGTGTGTCTTCCAGATTATTCTAAATTCAGTCAAATTAACAATGATAAACCTTCACACTGTGTGTTCCCCAACTGGTCCCACAGACAGTGTGGGTGGTAAAGTCTCATAGTGTGCCTCGGCCTAGGGAGGGATCTGACTCTGCTCTGGCTGCTCCTTCACCTCTGCCTGCTCCTCCTTCAGACTTCTTGGGGCCTCCTTATTTCTCTTACCCTCCAGCTCCACTCCATTTTCCTCATTTTCTTTCTCTTACTGTTTCCATCTTGCTCCTCTGGTGGTGCTTCATGGTGTCACCTGCACAAGTGGCAGCAGCCCCCTTTTCTGGCCTCATGTTTCTACTTTAACTTAGAGTAGGACCTGGCTCAGGTTACATGAGATTATTTAGACTCAGATATTGTATCCATCCTAACTTAGGTTCCATCCTGGGTTAGAGGCTTCCTGTTAACCCTGAACATGTCTACCTCAGTTTACCCATCTTCTACACATGGCTAAGTGCATATGTTTGTGTGGGGTCAGGCCCTGGTCAGGCTAGTTTTGTTGGCCTTGGGCATATGCCTCTCAAATATGGTCTGCAGGCTGGAGAGATGGCTCAGCAGTTAAAGGCACTTGCTTGCAAAGCCTGATGACCTGGGTTCAATTTCCAAACACCCATGTAAAGCCAGATTACAAAATGTCACATGCATCTGGAGTTTGCTGTGCAGAAGGCTCTGTTGTGCCCATACTCACTCTCTCTGTGTTTACCTCTTATCTCTCTGTCTCTCTCTCTCTCTCATATGAATAAATAAATACATAAAAATTTTTAAAAAGACTATCTCAAATTCATTAAAAAAAAAAAAACCTGGTCTTGGGCTGAAGAGATGACTTAGTGGTTAAGGCACTTGCCTGTGAAGCCTAAGGACTCAGGTTCAATTCCCCAGTACCCATGTAAGCCAGTTGCACAAGGCGGCACGTGTCTGGAGTTCATTTGCAGTGGCTAGAGGCCCTGACTTGCCCATTCTCTCTTCTCCATGCCCCTTTCTCTCTCTCTCTCTCAAATAAATAAATTTTTGTTTGTTTGTTCTTTTCAAGGTAGGGTCTTGCTGTAGCACGGGCTGACCTGGATTTCACTATGTAGTCTCAGGATGGCCTTGAAGTCATGACAATCCTCCTACCTCTGCCTCCCGAGAGCTGGGATTGAAGGTGTGCACCACCATGCCCAACTAAATAAATAAAGTTTTTAAAAACCTGGTCAGCAAAGGAGACAGCCACCTCCCTGGCATATTTCCCCCGTGCTGTTCCTACCAGTCAAAGTTGCATGGGGGCCTAAAGAGTCTTGAATTTTGGGCAACCAGGCTGGTCCCAGATTTGCACAGATTTAGACCTGAGGTTCCCCCTGGGCAGTGACTTTGGCTCACAGTTGAGGTGAACATGGTCACTAGAGGTCTTAAAAGATCAGGAAAGCCCCTGAGTCTACAGCTGTGGCCTGGCCCTTCTACACAGAGGACCCCAGAGGGCTCCAGAATGGTGAAGGTGTTGGGAAACAAATGGCTATTTTGAAGTCTCTAGTGGGGAAATCTGTCCAGGGTTCCAGGTGCATAGTAGGGTGTGTGTGTGTGTGTGTGTGTGTATGTGTGTAGGTGGGTGCTTACCCCTCCTCAGGGTGTTCCTTACTGTTGCCTCTGGGCTGCCCCATCAGCTCCTTGCTCACTTCAACCTGGCACTCCTCTCTTTAGCACCAGAGCTACCCTAAACATGGTTTCAGTGGCCACCTGAGTTCCTGGTGCAAGGAACTTCTATTCATGTAACCACCTGCCTCTAGTCAAATCCCTGGATGCTTTACAGCTTGGTTCTTATGGGGAAAGTCCCTGGATGCTTGTGCTTTTGGCTTCCTCCTTGGCTTCAGTCACTCAGTGAAGCTGACTGTTCCTCACAGCCTTGGCGATAAGGCCACTGGGAGGCACAAAGCTCTCTAGTTGTTTTCTGTGTCACCTTTTGCTGCTCTAGCCTCTACCTCCAACCCCATCCTAATGGGAACATGGCTGGCCTGGTCTTTACTTTGTCTTGTGGTTTGAATGTAAAATGTCCCTCATAGGGTCATATGTTTGAATACTTGTTCCCAGAAACATGGTGCTGTTTGGGAAGGTTGTGGGACCTTTATGTGGTTAAGCTTTACAGGAGGAAGTAGGTCCCTAGGGGCCTGCCTTAAAGTTTTTATTTTAATATTTAGTTTTTGTTTATTTGTTTGGGGTGGGGTGGAATAATGGGTGTGCTAGGACCTCTAGCCACTGCAAATGAACCCCAGACATATGTGGCATCATGTGCATCTTGCTTAGGCTTACGAGGGTTCTGGGGAATTGAGCTTAGCTCCTTTGGTTTTGCAGGTAAGTGCCTTAACCACTAGCCATCTCTCCAGCCTGTCTTAAGGTTTTACAGTCTGGCTTCACTTTTAAAAAAATATATATTTTATTTATTTATTTATTTATTTGAGAGAGAGAGAGAGAGAGAGAGAGAGAAAGAAAGAAAGAAAATGGGCACACCAGGGCCTTTAGCCACCACAAACGAACTCCAGAAGTGTGTGCCCCCTTGTGCATCTGGCTTATGTGAGTCCTGGGGAGTCGAACCTGTATCCTTTGGCTTTGCAGGCAAATGCCTTAACTGCTAAGCCATCTTTCCAGCCCCAACTTCTTGTTCTTTTTTAGCTTCTTGCTCTGGTGCAATGTGATAATCTGGCACTTATTCCTGCCACTGTTCCGTGGAACTTACCCTTAAACCCTTTCCTTGTTCAAGTTGCTTCTGGTCTAGCATTTGTTCACAGCAATAACCAATGAACTTGGTGTATGTTCTGTGTCCTCACAGGACACATGGAGGCATACTAGCTCTGTGTTAGATACTTTAACAGACCTGGGGTCACTGTGGTTGAGCCCAAAATTCAAATGCCATCTTTGCCACTTCCTGGAACTCTGTGTCCTTGTCTGCCGGGGGCAGTACAGATTGATGGCCTGCAGGCATTCCCTAGTGACTATAAGATGAGCCTCCAGGCCCAATCTGGGGACACAGCCTCTGCTTGGCTAAGTTTCCAAACACTCCTGTTTTTTTTTTTTTTTTTCCCCACTGGGGTTCCCCTTTCCAACCTCCCCTGAAGGCAGCTACCCCATTCCAAAGGCCCCATACTGTAGATTCTGTCTTCCAGGAGGCTGCTAAGTGTGGCCTCCATTGCCTCTCAGATAAGGCCAGGCCTTACTGGGTAGCCATGCATGGGGCCCTGTACCTCTTGGGCAGGTTCAGTCTCCAGAATGGGAGCTGGCAGCTTCTCAAAGGCCTTTAGAAAATCTTTATGGCCAGGTGCTGGCTATAGTGAAGAAGGGCCCTCCTGTGCCCATGGAGCCCTAGGAGATGGGTGCATTTCCTGCAGCACAATCTGCCAGGCCCAAGAGACGAGGCTCAGCAAGGAGAGACAGAAGTCCCATCTTCTAGCCAAATTGGCTGGAACGTCTAAGCCTGAACTTCCTGAACTTTGAGTGGGAGAGTGCTGCCTTTGATTTTCTCTTATTGCTGAGCTTAAGATGTCAAGAAAAAGGGGCATAAACCAAGGCACCGATAAAGCCTGCAGGGAACACACTGTTAAGTGCTGAATTTGGGAGTGGAGGCTACCTGCTCCATTCAGACCAGCAGATAGGCTGAGTATCCTATAGTTTTACTGAACACAACAGGAAAAATTATGATCTGTCATTTGGATGTGAATCATTTTGCTGTTTGTGTGAAGCTGGGCTTTTGGGCATGCCCACTGGTGTGGATTAATGAGGTGTGGCTAGGAGTCCCCTGCAGACTTAGGGCTAAGCTGAAGAGAAGAGATCCCTAGGAAACTCTGGGTTTTCAGTGCCTTTACTATCCAGGTGTAGGCGAGTCTAAGAGACAAATAGGCAGCCTGGGCATGAGCAGTGCTGAGTTGGGGTTACCATCTCTGGGAGGTGCTGTCTGAGACTGGAGCCTGAGCAAACAGTGAAAGTGGGAGTCTGTCTCCATCCCCAAGAGTTGTGTCTGAATCAGAGTTAAGACTCTGTGATTTCATGTTCTCACTAGACAGTGTGCACAGATGTTGCTCAACAATGCTGCACTGAGTAAAGGAAGAGCTTTCTGGTCCTCATGTGGGTGTGCTTTCCTGGAGGTGGGTCTTTGAGGCAGAATCCCTCCCTCCAGAGTATAGTCATGATAGATGATCCAAGTGAGTTCTAGAACCAGAATCAATATCTGAACAGTTTCCAGGATTAAAGGTGTGACTGGACCCAGAATCAAGGTGTGACTACAACCCAGAAATCAGGTGTAATCAAGACACAGAAACTGGGTGTGGACAGCATCCATAATCCAGGATTAAAGGTGTGACAAGATCCCAGATGGAGATAGCAAACAAATAGAACATAGGATCAAGTTGCAAGCAGGACCTCTCAGATCAGGTGTGAACAGACCTAGAATATAGGTATGAACCAAACTCAGAATCAGTGTGTGAACTGGTATGCCCAACATTCATATTCAGGTGTGACCAGGGCCTAAGACTGTGCTGTGTGTGCTGCAATTTCTTCCCATTCTGAGTGGATCCAGGGCTGCTTGGCCAGGACTTCAGCCTGCAGCAGCATGGGCCTCATGGGATTTTATAACATGCTTTGTTTTCATCCTATTTGTGCGGATACCTTCTATTTGCTGCCCTTGATGCTTATTTTCCATTTCCAGTGGTGCTGTAAGGTTTCCTTTCAAAATATAATCACTTAAGTGAAAAAAAATCCATTTGAAGAAAACCCTCAAGTAAACAAAAGTGAAGCAGGAGGTGTGTGCAGGGGGCCTCTGTGGCTGGATGGTAGCAGTAAGTGATAAGGAAGGTATAGGGAGGGGATAAAGGGTTGGAAGATGAGGGGACATCCTTAAGGGACATGCTTAGTCCCATCCTAGCTCCTGTAGCTGAACAGCTTGGCCAGGTCCACTTGACAGCTTTTGTGTAGCCAAGGCTACCTAGACCAAGCTGTCTAGCCTGGGTTTTGAGGCCCCTCTGATCTCATGACCACTTGTAGATTTGAATTGAGGCCCAGCATGTACTCACCTGCCTTCCCTACTGTATGACAGACCTCGTACTGTCCATTTACCAAAACAGCAAAGACAGGAGACAGTCTAGCCACAGGAGGGGAGTGGTCTGTGCTGCCTCTTCCAGCTTCTCTGTCCTCAGGAGCTGTGAGGAAGACCATGCTGGCACTGTGTCTACTACTTGCTACTTGGGTCCCTGGTGCTTTGTCACTTGTCTGCTCTGTTCTGTGTTGCATAAACCCAAGGGCTGGATCAGCCAGTTGTACCTAGGATGTCATAAGCATTAATGACCCCAGGACAGATCCTTAAACTCCAAGTTCAGGCAGTAATTACTGGTCAACTGAGGTGGATTCCTTGTAGCAGAATCTCAATCATCTCCTACTCCCAGTAGGCAGAGAGATCTTTCCAGAAGGCTGGGGATGCTGCTGGCTAATAAATCAGATTCCTTGCCTTGCATTGGGAGCTTTATGACCAACAGTTGTAGTTGTTGAGTCTTCTGAGAGGCCCTGAACATATTTTAGGCAGGATAATGTTGGGAACAGCATCACAAGATAGACAAGATGCCTAGTGGGGACACCTGGGACATGCATAGGCCCGGTGTGAAGATCACCAAAGGGATGTCTACCAAGGTCATGATGCTCATGCCCATGCCTCTAACCTGTCCCTCTGTGGTACTTTGAATAGATGCCCCCAGTATGTTCAGATTATAGTTTGTAGTTTGCACCTGCGATATCACTGGGCTGTCTAGCCCTAAGGTGTGGTGGTGGGTTTGAAATTCCACTTTAAAGATATGCAAAGTGCCTAGTTCCACCTGGAGTTCCTGAGGTGTGCTGTGTGGCTTTTTGCTTTTAGGCTGTGCTTCTCTCTTTCTGTTTGGTCCTGTGAAGGTAGGCCAGTTTCTTCTGCCATTATGGAACTTCCCCCTGGATCTGTGAGCTTCAACAAATCCCTTCCTCCATAACTGTGCCTGGTCCGGAAGTTCATCTCAGCGACATGAAACTGTCTGCCACACCCTCTAACACCTCCCCATACAAGGTCACAACTGTACATGAGCCCTGAGCAGGCGTGTCTTTGGGTTCCCCTCTAGATTCTTTGCCTGAGGCCATGCTGGGCTCTGGGATCTCATTGTCCTGTGCTCCTTAATACCAAACTTTGGGGAACTTTCTGCAAATCCGTGTGTGGGGTGGTTGAGCGGGTCCCTGGGGGCTAGTAGGGCTCCAGCATACTTCCCAGGAGGCAGAAATGAGTATTGGGAGAAATGTGTACAGGTGACTGATCTACAACAGACATGGGTTTTCTTGGTGACAGGCTTTGGGATAGGTGCTAGCCAGGCAGGGAGTCTTATTCTGCACACCCCTGGCCTCTTCCTGTTGTCCCCAGACAGCCTTTCTCTTCCCTATCACAGGCCTTCCTGTGAGTACTTATCATGTGCTGGGCTTTCACTTAAACCTTAGCATGGCTGACTCAGGTGGAGAACATCAGTGAGACTCAAAGAGGCTTTGTGGAGACATGGGGGGAGGCAGAGCCACCCACTGGGAGGACTCTGGCACTCTTCCCAGGAGGCAGGGGTGGGTTCTTGGAGGAAATGTGTATAGCCACACCCCCAGCAAGGCCTTGGGAAGACTTGTGTTTGCAACAGACCCCTTCTCCCACCAGTCCTAGTCAAGGTTTGATTCCCCAAGACTCACATAAGTCAGAGTCATCTGGCATTCATTTCCAGTGGCTGGAAGCCCTGACATGTCCATTCTCTCTATCTGCCTCTTTCTCTCTTTCAAATAAATAAATAAAATTATTAAAAAATAAAAATCTTTTCTGAGGACAGGTGTGATGGCACACACTTTTAATTCTACCACTTGGGAGACTGAGGTAGGAGGATTGTTATGAGTTCAAGACCAGCCTGGGCTACTGAGTAAGTTCCAGATCACACTGGGCTGGAGTGAGAGATCCTTCTTTAAAAAAAATTCTTTTCTGAAGCTGGGCATGGTGGTGCACGCCTTTAATCCCAGCACTTGGGAGGCAGAGGTAGGAGGATTGCTGTGAGTTTGAAGCCACCTGAGACTACATAATGAATTCCAGGTCAGCCTGGGCTAGAGTGAGACCTTACCTTGAAAAACAAAACAAAAAAATGTTTTTTTGGGATCTTGTGATGGATGTCCTACTTGCCTTTCAGAAGGCACCTCAGCCTCCTCTGAAGCTCTGAAATGAGTTTCCTATTGCTATGTAGGTCAGGGGTCAACTAAAGCCCTGCCTCTGGGCCTGTGAAGGGTATCTCTTATCTTTTATTGAGCCCTAAGCTGTTCCATTCCTGGGGGTGGAGGGTGAAGCAATGACAGGGTTCATTCCCTCATGATCACAGTGTGCTAGCTAGCTCTAGTAGGTGAGAGCTGACTATTTGGGTGGATCTCCTCTACCCTTGAAAGCAGTGGTGACTTTTTGGGACCTTGGAGTTTTTTAGAATAGGCATGTTTGTCCCAAAATGGCACAAGCTATAAGCCAGAGACCCCTTACACACCTCAGCATGTAGCACCTCGTGCCTAGAGGAAGCCACCCTCCCATTCTGGTCAGGTAGCTGACGCCTGGTGGCTAGTCACATCCCATGTCACCTTTATAGAAGGAGAGCATGGAGTCCCCTGGAATGGATCTTCTATATATCCTTGCTTAGGGCATTCACAGCTGGTTCTAGGCTCTGCATGAAGAGCTCCTACAGAAGACTGCTAAGTGCCCTGGGTAGACAAGATACTGGGGAGTCCTGAAGGTTTGTGATGGTTAACCTTGATTGTCAACTTGATAGGATTTAGAATTCCCTAGGAGTAAGCCGGGCGTAGTGGCGCACGCCTTTAATCCCAGCACTCGGGAGGCAGAGGTAGGAGGATCGCCGAGAGTTCGAGGCCACCCTGAGACTACAGAGTGAATTCCAGGTCAGCCTGAGCTAGAGTGAGACCCTACCTCAAAATACCAAAAAAAAAAAAAAAAAAAAAAAAAAAAAAAAAAAAGAATTCCCTAGGAGCCACCACTTTGGGCACGTCTGTGAGGGTGTTTCTAGAGAGGCTTAACTAAGGAGGGAAGACCCATTATTCCATGGTCTAAATAAAAAATAAAATGTAAGCTAAGCACCAGCATCTGTCTTTCTCTGCTACTTGCCTGCAGATGTGATGTGACCAACCACAGCCATGATTGTTGAATCCTCAAAGCAATGCAGGGCCCCCACCCCAAGTCCTCTTTGTGCCTTCCAACTCCCCTGGGGCTTTTGCTGAAAATGGATTCTAGAAAGAGGGTTTTTCAGCTGGGAAAAGATATCCTGAGGGTCTTGGCTCCTTGGAAACTCACTTCTGGGCTTCATAAAACAAGCTGCAAGGCCCCTCAAGCAGGACACCAGGATATCCAAGGCCCAAAAATGAGAGGTCCCAGATACCTCATGCCATCTGGCTTTATATCTGTCCTTGCCAACTGTTTCTGGGGGAACCATCTCTGGGGGCCCTCAGGGTGGAGGCCCTGGGGACTGGGGCATAGTTGGGGAAGTGTTGGGTGAGATCTATGGGGTGATGTGACTGCTTTGGCCCCATTTATCAGCCTGCTATTCCTCTTTGGCCCCAAGTCTTTGAAGCTGCAATAAGTATTGATTCATGCAGGCAAATCGATGTGTTTCTAAGGATCTGGGTCAATAGCAAAGTTCCAAGGATCAGGACAAAGTCATACACATGTCCAACTCCAGCATCAAGGAGGAGCCTTGCAAAGACTGAAATGGTACTTGCTATTATCTAGGGCACATGCCACGGCCAGAGGGTCTCAAGGAAGGGAGGGGAGGGGCTTGGCAGATGCTGCCCCTAAGCTCTCACCTGGCCACATGCAGGGTGCTGATAGGCCCCCTGTTCTTGCGTCTGCCTCATCTTGCCTTGGGCTGGCTCCCAGCTACGTTGCTGTCTTTCTTCCTCTTGTTTAGACCTGAGGACCTGAGTAGGTCTTGCTGTGTTGGCCCTAAGCCCAGGCCAGTGCAACCTTCTTTGGGGCTCTCTTTTCAGCCCCTGAACCCCTGAGATCAGAACTTCTCTACTTTTCTCCTCTACCTTTGCTCCAGTAGACCTTCACCCTGGACCTGGGGCCAGAACAACACACCATGAAGCTATATCTTCCCGCTCCAGGTGTCTCTGCTAGACCCCCCACCCATACCACATATAGCCCTTCCTCTCCATCTATATGATTTCTCTCCCTGAATGGAGTCCAAGTCCCTAAAAACCCATGGGATCTATGGGGACCTCACCATCTTCAACGTTCCCCTAGGGATTTTGTACACACTTCTGCCTCTGCCTAGAACTCTCATCTTTGCTTTTCTGTCCACTGTCCACTATTGCTCCCTCCCTCCTCATCCTTTCTCTGAGCTTCCCATGGCCTATAACTGTTCTCCCCAGAGTGCAAGGCTAGGAGATGGGACTTTGAGAGGATGCCAGCTTCTAGGGGGTGGATGAGCATGATGAGCTCCAGGAATGTCATCTGGATGGTGGGTGTCAGGGCAGAGCCTGTCCTCTCCACTACCTGCCCCAAATCATTTCTTCTGTTCTTCCTCCCCTTGAATGTCAAGGCTGGATCTGGTACACTTTGCTCTGGTGGGGCCACTTTGTTTATAAGAATTTGGTGAATGCAGATGTGCTGCTTCCATAGCCCCAAATCACTCGCATCATCCCATTAGTTGGGAAACCAACCTGTGTAAATTATATACTACCTAAGTGGCAACCAAGGCAGCCGTTTTATGGCCCCATAAAACTGGGAGTTTATTGCAGTTGAACAAACATGAAATCCAATGCTTGAACTTCAATATATGTAGCCAGTGGCATCCAGAGTAGGCTATGGTCAGGTTATGCTGTTATGTACCCTATTCCCTGCCCTCATTCCACTGAAAGCCCCCGCCTCAGTGGAGTTATCAGTATTCATTGCAGGGTCATGAATGCAGCAGTCAGTCTGTGTGTGTGTGGGGGGGACAATGTCTCAGAATATACCCTGTGGCTCTTACATTCTTTCAGCCCCCCTTTTAGCAATGTTCCCTGAGCCTTGGAGGACATATATAAGTCTCCTTCAGTGTTGAGCTCTCAGAAGCCTCTGACTTTCTGCTATGATAAATTTTGAGACTCTTCGGTGTCTACCACCATCTCTCTGGAGGAGGTTCTTAGGCTAGCAGTGAGAGAGAGAAGAGAGAGAGAGAGAGAGAGAGAGAGAGAGAGAGAGAGAGAGAGAGGAGAGAGAGAGAGAGAGATTCATATTTAATCTATCACTTCCTCTGTACTGTTTCCTGGGTCCTGGCAGATGTGATAAAGATGACACATCTTGTGCTTTCTTTTCTTGTCATACTGACGGGTCTTGAATCTCCCCAGTATTTACTGCCATTGGTAAAAAACATATTCTCCGTCTGAAGAGATGGCTTCATGGTTAAGGCATTTGCCTGCAAAGCCAAAGGATCCTGATTCGATTCTCCAGGACCCATGTAAGCCAGATGCACAAGGGGGCGCATGTGTCTGGAGTTCATCTGCAGTGGCTAGAGGCCCTAGCATGCCCATTCTGTGTCTCACTCTTTCTCTCTACCTCTTTGTCTCTCTTAAATAAATAAATAAATATAATACATTAAAAAAAGCAGATTCCTTAGACAAAAATGAGAGCAGCACTGATCAAAGGGGATAAACATAGACATTTAGAAGAGTTTTTTTGATGGACATAACCTTTCCTTTTAGCCCAAGAACAGTGGAAGCTTCTCTCTAGGATCTATTACCTTCCTAAGCCACAGGCTTCTGATTGTTCTCAGCATCAGGTATGAGTTCCCTCCCATTGAGTGGGACTCATATTCAGTAAGAAAGCAGTGATTACCTCTATAGCCTGTGTGCCACTATTGCACTGGTGTGTGCATCTTGCCTGGCTAATTGATTTGTAGTTTGCAGGATCCTCAGATTGTTTATACTGCTGGTGACCTTTATTCTGCAGCAGCTTGCATAGCACTTTCCAGCACTATGAGAGTTAGCCAGCAGGGGGCTGGCTTCCACAGTTCCAGCAATGTCCTGCAACTGCAGCCTATGGTTTCTTCAGCAATAGGGTCTTACCATTTGGATCTGGTATGTAACCAAATGCTTTGACAATGGCCTGCCTTGTTTTGGAGACCTCATGGGCCTCCCTGAGGAACAGCTTACTGTGTATGTCAGGGTGCAGGGGGGTGATACATTTCTGGCACTGGGATTTACTAGCAACAGCCTATGGTTTTAGGGTAAACCTTTCTCCACTCATGCAGGGTGCTTCTGTCCAAACTATCCCCTTCCTTCTCTCTTATTAAGAGAGTTATATATTTTAATTAGCTAACCAAGAATAAGGTTTCTGTGGTTTCATGCCATATTCATTTTGTGTATCTCTCCCATCCCCTCCCTCATTTACCCCAGTTTCCTTCAGACCCTTCCACCTCCTGTATCCTGTCCCTCCACTTGCCTATCAAGTGTCCCTTCCTCTCATTCTTTGCTACTTATCTTCTCTCCAAGCCTCATCCTAGCTTCCCTATCAGTACTGCTGATGTTTACTACAACTTAAAAAGAAATATAACTATTCCATGTTAGCGTGTGCACATGAGAGAAAACATGCAGCATTTGTTTTTCTGAGTCTGTATAACCTCACATAGTATGATTTTTCCAGGTCTATCCATTTTCCTGCAAAATTTCATAATTACATTTTTCCTTATTGCTGAGTAGAATCCCATTGTGCATGTGTACCACATCTTCATTATCCATTCATCAGTTGATGGGCGTCTGGACTAATTCCATTTCCTAGCTCTTGTGAATAGAGCAGCAACAAACATGGTTGAGCAAGTATCTCTGTAGCAAAGAGTAACGTCTTTATGCTCTATGCCCAGGAGTGGATCCTGTTTTCTGATCTAGACTATTAGTCTGTGTCTTTTGATTGGGAGCTTGATTATTCAGAGTATAATTTTTAAAAATATTTTTATTTACTTATTTGAGAGAGAGAAACAGAGAGAATCAGAGAGAAAGAGGCATTCAGAAAAAGAGTGAGGAATATGGGTGCACCAGGGCCTCCTGCCACTGCAAATGAACTCCAGACACATACACCACTTTGTGCATCTAGCTTTATGTGGGTACAGGGGAATCAAACTCAGACCTTCAGGCTACACATGGAAATGCCTTTAACTGCTGAGCCTTCTCTCCAGCTCTCAAAAATCATTTCTAGGGCTGGAGAGATGGGTTAGCCATTAAGGTGTTTGCCTGTGAAGCCTAAGGACCCAGGTTCAGTTCCCCAGTACCCATGCAAAGCCAAATGCACATGGTAGTGTGTGTGTCTGGAGTTTGTTTGCAGTGGCCAGCAGCCCTGGCATGCCCATTCTCTCTCCCTCTCTCTCTAATAAATAAATTTTAAAAATTTTAAAAAGAGAGTGAGAGAGCGAGAGAGAGAGAGAATGGGAACACCAGGGCCTAAATGTGTGTGCCACTTTGTGCATACGTGTGACCTTGTGTGCATGCGTCACCTTGTGAGTCTGGTTTACATGGGTTCTGGGGAGTTGAATGTGGGTCCTTAGCCTTCACAGGCAAGCACCTTAACTGTGCAGCAATCTCTCCAGCCACCCCCCCCAAATTTTAAAAATTATTTCTAAAGTATTTTATTTATTATTTATTTGTAAGTGGAGGGTGGGGAGGAGGGAGCAGAGAAAATGGGCACTACAGGGCCTCTTGCCACTGCAAACAAACTTCAGACGCATGCACCACTTTATGCATTTGGCTTTTCATGGGTACTAGGGTACTAGGGAATTGAACTCAGGTCATCAGGCTTTGCAAGGAAGTGTCTTTAACTGCTGAGCCCTCTCCAGCCCCTAGTTGATATTCTGTATGCATCTTGTGCTTGAATGTGCTTCTCTTTCTCCAAATTTAGAAAATTTACTCCTATGTTATATATATATATATATTTTTTTTTGTTTTGCTTTTGTTTTTCGAAGCAAGGTCTCACTCTAGCTCAGGCTGACTTGGAATTCACTATGTCGTCTCAGGGTGGCCTCGAACTCACAGCGATCCTCCTACCTCTGCCTTCCAAGTGCTGGGATTAAAGGTGTGCGCCACCACACCGGCTTTAATATACTTTTCTTTTGTTTGTTTGCTTTTTCAAGGTAGGTGAGGTCTCATGCTAGTCCATTCACTCTGTAGTTCCTTGTTGGCCTTGAACTCACAGCAATCCTCCTACCTTTGCCTTCAAAGTGATCCTTGTCTTGACTTTCCAAGTGTAGGGATTACAGGCATGCACCACCACACCTAGTTTTTATGGTGCTGTTGATTAATCCTAGAGTTCCTCATATGCTAGGCAAGCACTATACCAACCCTGTTACATCACTATCCCTGGACATTTGTTTTCTGACAATGAAATAGAGCCAAGGACAAGGTACTGAGGCAGGGAGGACTGGAGGAAGATGTTCTGGAATGGTAAACTGAGTATTCTAGAACATTCTTGGAATGATAACTGACATTGGGTGAAATGGTACAGAAGTGAAAGATGTTCTGGAGAAGACACATGTTGGCACTATGCCAGGCAGTTTGGACACCAGTGGGGGCAATATTAGTGAAGAAATGAGGGGGCAGGTGCAGAGTTGTGTGGGAAGTGGGTAGGGTTCCTGGCCTTGGACCTTTCACTCTACTCAGAGTGGCCGTGGGTCCTGCTTCTGGACCTCCATGGAAACAAGAGATCTAAACTCTGTGGGGCTGGAGAGATGGATTAGGGGTTACGATACTTGCCTGAGAAGCCTAAGGATCCAAGTTTGATTCCCCAGTACCCACATAAGCCAGATGTACAAGGTGATGCATGCATCTGGAGTTCATTTGCAGTGGCTGGATGCTCTGGTACACCCATTCTCTCTGTCTCTATCTGCCTCTCTCTCTAGCTCTCAAATAAATAAATTAATTAAAATATATATTTAAAATTTCTGTGGTCACTGGGAAGAGGGGATGGAAGTTGGTCTTTGAGAGATGGATATAAATGAGTGAACTGAAACCTGATGGGCATGGACACATGGGATAATTGTTTGCTCTGGTAACTTCTCTGTGTCTTACACAGAGTGGACAATGGTAGCCAGGGAGGGTGCTTAGGTGAAGCCTATGGCAGCAAGAGAGATAGATATGCCCAGGGTGTAAGAACATTGGTGCCCCCACGTGGGCTGTGATGCTCTCGGCCTCTGCGACTTTGGGTTGGGGCTGCCTCCCCTCAGAGCACCCATCAGCACTTGTGGATTGATGGAATGCAGTCAATGGAATGAGCATTTCCTCTGTGTGAGTGAATTCAGTCAGCAAGCTGGATCCTGAAGCCAAGGAATTCTCTTGAAAGAAGCCTATTATTGCCTCCATTGCAACTTCCTGATCCTGCAGAGAGTATGTTACAGAAAGTGACCCTCAGTGGCACTTCTTGCTGTCTGAGCAGCAGGACAGTGAAGCTTTAGTATCACTAGACATCTTCCCATATCATAATTCAGCTCACAACCACCAACAGTGTTTTCTGTCATAACTGACCTTGGCAGGGAAGGAGGCACATGGAGGCAGAGCACAGGCGGGTTTGGTTCTGCTCAGTAGCAGTACTTACCTATGGGTGGAGAGGCCTGAAAGACAAGCCCTCCTGAGCATAGCGTACCCACTGTTAATCAGTGACCAGAGCGGACAGCTCCCAAGGAAGGAGTCAGGCAAGCCAGTGTTTTTGGGGCCAATGCAGAACCATTTCCAAGCCGGGCACAAATGTGGACCAAGTGAAGCTATCATAAAGGTGGGCCAAGAGAGAATTTCATAGTGGACTATTTTTCTTTGAGGTAGGGTTTCACTCTACCCCAGGCTGACCTGGAATTCACTATGCAGTCTCAGGGTGGGCTTGAACTCATGGTGATCCTCCTACCTCTGCCTCCCGAGTGCTAGGATTAAAGGTGTGCACTACCATGCTTATTTTTTTATTGACAACTTCCATGATTGTAAACAATATCCCATGATAATTCCCTCCTCCCCTCTTTTGGAACTCCACTTTCCATCATATCCCCTCCTCCTCTCAATCAGTCTGTCTTATTTTGATGTCGTGATCTTTTCCTCCTATTATGATGGTCTGTGTAGGTAGCATCAGGCACTGTGAAGTCATGGATATCCAGGCCACTTTGTGTCTGGAGGAGCACACTGTAAGGAGTCCTACCCTTCCTTTGGCTCTTACATTCTTTCTGCCACCTCTTCCACAATGGACCCTGAGCCTTGGAGGGTGTGCTAGAGATATTTCAGTGATGAGCACTCCTCTGTCACTTCTTCTCAGCACCATGATGCCTTCTGAGTCATCCCAAGGTCACTGCCATCTGAAAAGAGAAGGTTCTGTAACCAAAAGTGAGAGTAGCATTAATATATGGGTATGAACATTAAGAGAAATGCTTACTGGGAAGTTTGGTGAGCATAGCATATACATTTAGCCAGACAGTAGCAGATGTTACACCCCTAGAGCTCATGACTACCCCTGTTGTAGGTTTTCAGTATCAGGGATGTATTCCTCCCATGGAGTGGGCCTCCATTCAAATTAGAGGGCGGTTGGTTTCTCACCATAACAGACATCCTGCTATTGCGCCCGTTGGCTCATTTAGCCTGGCTGGCCAAATCTAAGGCTTGCAGTGTCCACTGTTGAGTATCTTCCCTGGTGATTTCTCTTTCTCCCATTGTACTGCATGCAACATGGCTTTTTCCAGATTTCTGTCAGCTGGTCTGCATGGAGGAGGTTATCAGCTCAGCTCCAGCAGGGTTTCTCAGTGATTTTGCAGCCCAAGTATGTGGAGTCTTCAGCAACAGGGTCTTGCCATCTATTCCTGGTGGGAAACCAAGGGCCTCGGCAATGGCCTATAATGTTTTGGGGGCATTAGGGACCTCCGTGGCCAACGGACGGTATCCCATCCCTGGCACTGAAAATTTTCTAGTAACAATCTATTGCTCCTGTGTGTTCCATTGTCCAAAAAAGTAGGTTTTCATATGACTTATTTATATTCTCTTAGATTTTGATTAGCCCTCCTTCCACCTTTCCTTTGCTCAATCTCTTCCCCTGATCTCACTTAGGCCTTTTCACCCCCATTAATCTGTTCTTCTACTTACACATTGATAGTGGACTATTCTTGTTCTTGGCCACAAACCCAATGACTGTGACTCGGTTTATCATGGAGAAGAAAGAAACTCAGAACCAAGCTAAGAGTTCTATGCCTTGCCCATGTGCTAGGATATTGGCTACATTAATAGAGGTTGAGGCCTAGAGGGAGGTAGAGAGGGAATGTACCTGCCTTGTCTAAGGTGATCTGAATAGAGAAGGGTTTGAAGCTATGGCAGAAACGGGCACCAGGTTGTCAGTGACCTACACCTAACACCTACAACTGGACATGGGTGATAGCATCTTGGGCTGCTATCCTGAGCAGAAAGCAAGCTGTGCACACCTGGAGCAATCTGAGTCCCAGAGAGAGTGTTGGGAGAAGACTCACTACAGATTCTGAAAGAGCTGGATCTGCTGTGACACAGGATGGGGTCAGTGTGGCATGAGAGTCAGGAAGATCTCCAAGACTGCAGTTCTGAGAGGGAGCAAAGAATGAGGCACAGTGACCCTTTGTAGGGGTGTTCCTAGAGCTGGCTCAGCTCTTCTAGCCATGAAATCGTGACATGATAGCTGATGTGCCTGTCAACTGCAGGGTGGGGCAGGTGCTGCATCCAGTGAACTAACAGATAAGAGGAGGCCCAGGCACTTCCTTGCTTAGGTGAGTTGTCAGCCTGGCACCATCAATTCATTATTGTTAATTGCAGGGACATCTGGCCCTTCAAGCCCTGTGTCACCTAGCTAGCTCCTGCTCTGTGGAGGGAGAATTGTGGAGTGGAAGGCAAGAAGGAGCTGGGGCTTGGGCTGGAAGCAGTGCCTCTATGATCATAGCCTGGGCCTTGCCTCACATCCACCAGGTTTGGATGCAGGGGTGGACAAGAGTGGGGCTCTAGGAGTATGTCTCAGCTCTCCTTTGCCTCTCCCTAGAGACCACTTCTGTTTTGCTGTCTTATGACTTTACCCTTCTTATCCATATTCCACTTTCTGCTAGAAACATACTAGAGCCTGTAGAAGTGGGAGGGAGGTTAAGGGGTCATCCAGTCACTCAAATCCTCCCCTGGTTATGAAAGGCTGTGCATGAGGGTGAGGAGCTGACCTGGACCCCCCAAGGCAACAGATTATTCAAGTCATCAGTTTTCAAGGGGACAAGTGTCTTGTTGTAGGTATGGGCTTGCACCTGCCAGGCTGGTCTAGCAGATGTGGTCTCTCTGGCTCCATGAAGGCTCCATCATAGCATCTTTGTCCTCAAAAGGTAAATTGGTGGCGGTAGGGGCTGGAGAGATGGCTTAGTGGTTAAGGCACATGCCTGCAAAGCCAAAGGACCGTGGTTTGATTCTTTAGTACCCACGTAAAGCCAGATGAACAAGGTGGCACATGCATCTGGAGTTCATTTGCAGTGGCTAGAGGCCCTGGCACACCCATTCTCTCTGTCTCTCTCTCACTCACAAATAAATAAAGTATTATTATTATTATTATTATTTTGGTTTTTCGAGGTAGGGTTTTATTCTAGTCCAGGCTGACTTGGAGTTCACTATGTAGTCTCAGGGTAGACTCGAACTCATAGCGATCTTCCTACCTGTGCCTCCCAAGTGCTGGGATTCAAGGCGTGCACCACCACACCCAGCTTATTATTTTTTTAAAGGTATGATTGGAGCTGCTTTCTTCACCAGAAGTGATCAGAATTGTCTCCACAGTCACCTGTGTGTGGCCAAGGCCATGTAGACAGCCTCCTGCCATTTATTCCCTGATGTTCCTTGGCCCTACAGGATCTACTGTGATCTTCTTGTAAGCAGAGTCAGGCTCTATGAATCCCCTGGAGCACTGCCCAGGACTATCACTCTGAACAAATTTAAACACAGTCCTTGAAATCCAGCACATGCAGAAGTTGGTCTGTGTGTGGCAGGACAGCATCTGCTATCGCTAGGCCTCTCTTACAGTTCTGATCTTTGGTAGACCTCTCCTTATCATGGGGACCAGTACATCTCACCCCACAGTGTTTTTGTTTTACCTTGCTCTGCTTTGTCTCTGCTAAATTATAGATTTAATAGTTGAGGAGCATGGGGCACCAGCATTGCTCTGTAATGGCTGGCTTTAGGATTCTGGGGGCTAGGAGTAGGGGACCATCATTGCCCTAGGGCCATCCCACTCTCTGTCAGGCACCATGGATGCAGGCAAACAGGTTTATCTCCCCCAGCTTTATGAGGCACTAACACAGAGAAGGCTGAAAAGCACAAGCTGAATAATTGATGGTCCTGGCTTGCTGGGACACAGAGTTGTAAGGCAGAGGGGCTATGAGTGCTAACTGCAGGGAACCTGGAAGCCAGCCTGATAAGATGCACTTATAGCCTGGCCCCTGTGACCCCTGACTTCAAGCACAGGGGTCACAGACTCCTTGGGCAAGTGTTAGAGGATCTAGTCATGGGTCATGTCTAGAGGTTTCAGTAGCTGCGCTCAGAAGACCCCGGAGCTGGTTCACCTCCCACTCCCATCACACACTGTATATATCTACCTGTTAGTTGTGGTCCCAATAATCCCTCAACCCTGTCAACCAGGTCCATCCAGCCCACTATCCTCCACTCACTGGGCCTGGGTGTGGGCCCCACGACCTCTGTGCTCAGCTACCTGAGCCTCAGGAGATGAGTGAAGGGCATGGGGGCAGTGGTGATGGGAAACCTCAGTCACTCCAGTCCTGACTGCCTCACTTTCCTTTCCAGAAACATCTTACATCTACCAAGGCATCAGACTTTTCTTCATATGCTCTTTCTTCTCTCTCACCCTGCCCTTAGCTCTATCCAGGAGACGTTTTGCCCAGCATACAGATTGTCCATAGTCAGGTGGGCTGCCAGACCTTGAAGCAGGTGATATGCCCTTTAGGGCAAAACAGCTGCAGAACTCTGACCACAGTTCCTTTCTGTTCCGTAGGAAGACTTACCCACATACTTGTGCTCCCTGTCCAAGCCAGCCAGCCAGCCTCTTTACAGCTCAGAGATTTGAATACTTTCATTTTTATGAATGAAAATTTTTCTATTTTCCCTCCTAACTTCTGACTTTGGAAGGCTCACCTGGATACTAGGGCAGGGCAGGGGAGTAGGGACACAGAAGCCTGCTTGGGAACCAGTGATAGGTGCACAATTAGCCACACAGTCCACTCCTTAGGGACCCAGCAAACTGTAGCCCCATCCTGCCTCAGCCTCTCTTTCAGGTTCAGCCTATGTTTAGGGTTGTTGGATAGGGTCTAGCCTTCAGGCCCCTGGCTTCTGAGGTATTCCCAATTGCTAGAAATGGATGAGACAATAAAACACTAAGGTCCAAAGTTTCCCACCCTCTAGGCCCTGGACTTTTGGGGGGTCATGAAGAGAAGCCTGAATCAACAGAGCAGGTGCTCTGTTGGGCTCATATTTCTCCCATGGGCAGTGTTGCAGTCGGGTTCACATTTCTGGCAGTAAACACTTGACCAAGAGCAGCTTGTGGGAAAAAGGTTTATTTTGGCTTACAGACTTGAGGGGAAGCTCCATGATGGAAGAGGGAAATGATGGCATGGGTAGAGGGTGGCCATAACCTTCTCACCAACATTAGGTGGACAACAGCAGCAGAAGAGTGTGCCAAACATTGGCAACAGGAAGCTGGCTATAATATCCATAAGCCTGCCCCCAACAGTACACTGCCTCCAGGAGGCTTTAATTCCAAATTGCCATCAATCAGCTGGGGACCTAGTATTCGGAACACCTAAGTTTATGGGGAACATCTGAATCAAGGCACCACAGAAGTCAGGAACCATACTCCTCCCTGACCCGATGGCCTTGGCCTAGGGGCCTGTAGCCTGACCCTGCTCCTCTCGTCTTGGTCCCAAGGAGGCAATTTTCAGGGAGGACAGGTTTTTGCTGGGCCAATCTAGCCAGGAAGATCATTCTGAGTTTGTTTTTAATTAATGTTTGTTTAGTTAGTAAAGTTTTTCCTCCCTGAATCTCCCTACAAATAGGCATACCCCTATTGGCCCAGTGTAATCTGTTGATCCTTTGCTCAAATATAAGCAACTTTTCCGCTTTCTAAACACTACCAATCCAATTTGGGTTTTGGGGATGAGAAGTGGGCATCCCAGGGCAGTGGATGAGCTTCTGTCATTCCCAGTTTAACCAGGAAATTGGACTGGGCCATTTTGAGATCCAGGAGTTGAGAGGTAGTGTACAGAGGCAGCCAGGGTGGACCTGGTGGGTATCACCATGGTGCCCTCTACCTGTTTCCCTAGAGCCTTCTGTTGCAGAGGGAAGGCAGTGGCCAAGAGGTGGCCTCAGATGAGAATGCTGGCCACAATTGAAGAGCAGTTTGTTCCCCTGGGCCCACCCTGACCTGCTCTGCTCTGTACACTAACCCCACATTGTCACTCCATCTGTGTCTCTGGCTGACAACTTGCATAATGTACAATGTGGTCCTGGAGCCCAGGCACTGGGGACCAGGCCCAGACCCTGCCTCACCCACAATCCCATTTTCAACAGGACTAGCCAGGTCTCAGGAGCGAAGGCGCAGCTTTCACGTCCACTTAGTCAGCCAACACTCCTGACCCTACCCACCTGCAAGGGAATAGCCCTACCCCACCCCCAATTTTGTTCTGATTGTGGCCTGAGAGGGGCCTGTGTAATGGATTCTGCCTGCCCGAAGCAGAAGCCACAAAACTACCAGAACCTGCATGGCTCCCAGTTGACAGATTCAATTCAATTCCACAAATATTGACCCTTAGTCTAATCCACTCATCCTCCTGTGCTGGCTCATTTGTCTGCAGGCCCAACGCAGCCGGTGAACATCCTGTTTAATCCTGTCTGACAATGTTCTCACTTTACAATAAGGGAGTCTTGACCTTATTGGGAGGGCAGAGCTGGAATCTGATTTCTGTGTCCAGGTTGGCCACTGATCATAATGGAAAGTGGTGAGGTTGTGAGGTTAAGGGGCCAGCTGAGTGTCTACTATGCCTGGTGAGCTGGGCTATCACCAACCCCTGGCTACAGCCAAGCTGGGAGGGTCCTGGGTTCAGCATAAACCCAGTTAGTTAATGAACCCAGCCATCCTGGATGGGATGAATGCCTGTGGGAGCCTCAGGGTAGCTGTGGTGACAGGATAGAGGCTAGGACAAAGTCCTTCAGCAGGAAAGACCCAGGTATTTAGGGCATACAGAAGGTGCTCAACTCTAGGCAGTTCTCCTCTGCTTAGGGGGCCCTTTTCTTTATGTGGCCCCTTGACTCTGCCCTTAACAGTTTATTTGGGAGTCTGTGTGACTCTAAGGTTCAGGAAACCTGGTTGCTTTAGTTTCTGATCAGAGACTGGGCTGGCATGCTTCCTAATTGTTAGGACCTGGGGCTTGGGGTAGTCCTGGAGTGGGCCAGGACCCTACACATGTGGGGAAAAGCATGAGGATGTTGGCTCTGAGCTGAGGCCCCAGCACAGTCCCTGGCTAGCAGACTATCACCTTGGCTTTCCTGACTCAGCTGATAATGTCTGTTGTGCACTGTTGCTCCATGATGACCCCAACGCAGTGATCAGAACATTTATCAGAAAGGAACTGATGGATTAACTAGGCAAATTGACATTTTCCCCTTAGGTGCTTAAATGCTGTTCTTCATCAACTCGCAGAGTGGGATGGCCATAGAGACAGGAGCAGGGGGAAGGGAGCCATGGGGAAATAGTAAGGGACAGGTAGGAGGTGACAGGAAAGCTGTGCAGCAGTGGTGAGGGACAAGGGAATCACCATGATAGGAATGGAGGGGAGTTGTGGGGTAAGATAGGGTGAGCTAGGTGGTGGTGGTAACAGTTGCAGGCTTGGCCAGCCTTTGGCAAAAGGGCCTCAACTATAGAAGTTAATTCCCCTCTGGTGTGGGAACCAAGGGCTGACCCTTCCCCCACCAGCTGTGTGACATCAGTCCACCCCCACCCCCCACTCCTACTGAGTCTCACTGGCCTTGGTGTAACCTTGGGGACAAGGAGCCTAGTGGCATATCTGTTCACTTATTCATTCATACGTATTACAGACATTGCAGCAAAGAGAAGGGATAAGCAGTTCCAGGAAGGCATGGGCAGGACAGTGACAATCCAGATGGATATTTAGGGAGGCAGTCCCAGTCTTTCTTTGGGAGGTTTTGCATTAGCATAATCTATTCATATATTCACATCCATCCTCTTTGCAGTGCTCTACCTTCTCTGTCCACCCTGATGTGTGCTATAGATTCATTGCTGTCCCTCTTCTACTGGGACATAACTAGCTGTGGTCCCAGGTGTGCACTATGTGGAACAGGGTGATCACCCTGCTTCAGCCTGTGAATGTAGCTAGAGGACCTGTGGGTACTGAGTCTATGGCTGGAACTGAAGACCCCAAGTGGGTCATATACAATAGTTCCTGGGTGGCCAGCATATAGTCACACTGTGCTCACCTTCTGACCATCTTTCTGTGGTAGTCAGCATTGACAGATGTTGGACAAAGAAGAGCAGGCGAGTCTAGTCTCTGTGTCATGGGCTGAGGTCTAGCTTGACCCAGCGAAGCCATGAAGGGCCTAAGGTGGCAGTCAAGTCCTCAGAGGGCAGGTTTGGAGGTGGGGGTAGGGATTGGTTTGTTGCCTCTGGAAATAGAACTCTAGGAGAATGCCTGTAGCCTGGGACTAGGGATGGGGTGGTAGGCTATGTTCTCGGACCTTTGGGAGTTCACTTAATCCTAGAACAACCCCAATATACTTCACCCTTTCCTGGAAAAAAAAAAGGTGTTGGTATAAATAAATCCCTGGGACAATGGCTAGAATTTCTAGGCCCAGAGTGGCCCCTTTCTAGGAAGGCCTGGGTCCATTCAGGGGAGCAGAGGATTAGGGCTATTGTCAGGCATACTAGTTACTTTTCTTGTGGTAACAAATACTTGGCAAAAAAACAAATTCATGCTGTCATACCATTAAGGCAGGGTAGGCATTGTGGCATGAACGTGAAGGCAGCTGATCATATTGCATCAGTAGTCAAGAACTAGAGAGGAATGGGTGCTGGTATTCAGCTTTTCAGGCTCTGACCTCAGCCTATGGGATGGTGCCATCCATAATTAGGGTGGACCTTCCCTCTTCAGTTAAACATTTCTGGGAATACCCTCACAGAAATACCCAGAGTACTTTTCATGGTGATTCTAAACCCAATGAAGTTGACCATCAAGATTATCCATCAGCCGGGCGTGGTGGCGCACGCCTTTAATCCCAGCACTCAGGAGGCAAAGGTAGGAGGATTGCCGTGAGTTCGAGGCCACCCTGAGACTCCATAGTGAATTCCAGGTCAGCCTGGGCTAGAGTGAGACCCTACCTCGAAAAACCAAAAAAAAAAAAAAAAAAAAAAAGATTATCCATCATGTCCAGGAGGTATGTCCCAGACTGAATTTCCCCCCATATCTGGCCTTGTAGGAGTTAAGAAAAGCAGCAAAAGTAACCTCTCCACCAGATCAAGCATCTGACTGCAGAACCTGGCCCAGAGCAAGGCGGACCTCCATGATAGCCTCTGCTATCCTCACAGCTCTAAGGAAGGATGTCTATCTCTGAGTCTCCCTAGTATGGCACTGATTAAATAGACAAGTGCTAAGCCAGGGAAGCAAAGGACATCCAAGGGCCAGGTTCCTGCAGTGGCTGCCAGGAGCTTCAGGTAAATGGGCACTGAGGAAGAGCAGTCTACAGCCCACCTGGTGCCAATGGCCAATGGAGTGCCAGGTGGGAACTGAAGCTCCTTGCAGACATGCTACATCTTCATTGAGTCTGCTGTCCAGCTGCTGCTTCTGAGCTCAGGTGTCTACAGCCAGGGTGGGCAGTAGGAGTGGGAGATCAGTCAACCCCACATTGGGTGTGCCACCCGCTTTGTGTTCATCTCTTATTTCCTTCTCTATTAAACCTGTAAGGCTCAGACACCATGCCCCTCCCCTCAGAGCAGGTGAGTTCCTCTCCTGCTCCCCATTGTTTGATCCTTCCTCCCTCACTTTCTCTTTCTCTTTCTCTTTCTCTTTCTCTTTCTCTTTCTCTTTCTCTCTCTCTTCCTCTTTCTCTTTCTCTCTCTCTTCCTGTCTTTCTTTCTTTCTTTCTTTCTTTCTTTCTTTCTTTCTTTCTTTCTTTCTTTCTTTCTTTCTTTCTTTCAGCAGGGTCTTGCTGTAGTCCAGGATGACCTGGAATTCATTATGTAGTCTCAGGGTGGCCTTGAACTCATGGTGATCCTCCTACCTCTGCCTCTGGAGTGATGGAATTAAAGGCATGTGCCACCACCCCCGGCCTCTTTTTTCTTTTTAATCACAGGCTGTCCTCCAACTTGCTATATAACGAAGCTCAGATCCTCTTGCCTCTACCTCCCAAGTACTAGGATTATGCCACCACATCTGATTAATGCTATATTGGGAATCAAACCCAGGGCTTTGTGCTTGCTAGACAAATACTCCACCTACTGATCTTCATCCCCAGCTCCCTTATTACTTTGTGAGTGTAAGTGATCCTGGTGTACTGTCCTGAGACCCTAAATCCTCCCTTCTGGGAAGCTGTGGCTTCCTGTCCTGGCTGTGTGTGAACCTGGACTTCATTATGGGTGACCCCATAGGCACTGATCCACTGAGCAGAGGAAGCCACAACCCTGTCTGGTAGGCTCAGTACAGGGAGGGTGGACTGAGTTTGCAGGTAAGCTGGGAGGCCCACAGGCTGAGCAAACACAGCACAAACTTGGTAAACAAGTCTGTTTGTTCTGCTAATCATTTTTGGCCTTTTAGGCCTAGCCTGGGGCCTGCAGACATACAGGCAGTAGTATATAGCTAATCTTGGGCCTGGAATCAGTTGACTCAGAAAGGGAGGGGATACAGCCAGTGGAGGGTAGGCCTGGGTTCACAGGCCCTGCAGTTGGCTTGTCCAGATGCCTTTCCCCAGGTCCCAGCTAAAATGAACCATTTCAGTGTCTCTGGATATTTGTTCTAGAGTGAGGTATATGTGGGGTGGGGTCGGGGGTAGGAACTGCCTGACATTAGCACTGCCCTTTCCTCCTGCCTGCCTTTTCTTTATCTTCTGTACCACTCTGATACCCCTGCTTACCTAGGCCTGGTAGCCCAGAAGGTTCCTGCCTGATATAGTTGAGGGGCTGGGCTGCTCTGGCTGAGGAGAACACCTTCATGGCTGGGTCTCTGCCTAAGGTTAGGACCTCCTGAAAGGAGATAGGTTGGTTCATCCTTCCTGTGACAAAGCCTGGCTCCAGTGACTTTCAGGCACATCAAGTTGACAGTCAGTGGTACAGAGGGTTCAATGAGCTAAATAGCTCTCAGAAGGGTGCATGAAGGGTGCAGTCTATAGCTTAAACAACTCCCTTCCCTGTGCCAGCCACTCTAGACACAGCTCACTCCCCCATTAGGCTGTCTCCACTGGTTTGGACTGAGTATACTGGAAACCCTGGTGCCCACTGGAGGCAGTGGTAGTGTGCATGTGCCTCTCTTGGCTACCAATTGAGGTTCATCTGACAAGCTCCTCTGTCCCACTTCTGGTACTGGGGCCTCCAGGATTCAAATTTGGTCCTGGGAGACTGGGAGATGGCTTAGTGATTAAAACTGCTTGCTTGAAAAGCCTGCCAGCCTGGGTTCAATTGCCCAATCCCTGCATAAAACCAAATGCACAAAGTAGTACATGTGTCTGGTGTTTGCAGTGGCAAGAGGCCCTAGAATACCAATACACACAGACACACACTCTCTCCTTGTAAATAAGTAAAAATATGCAAGAACTTGGTCCCCAGGGCTGGAGGGATGGCTTAGTGGTTAAGGCTTTTGTCTGCAAAGCCAAAGGACCCAGGTTGATTTCCCCAGGACCCACGTTAGCCAGATATACAAGGGGGCACAAGCATCTGGAGTACATTTGCAGTGGCTTGAGGCCCTGGTGCGCCCATTCTCTCTCTCTTTCTCTGTCAAATAAATAAACAAAAATAAATAAATTATAATAATAAATAAAAAATTAAAAATATTTTAGAAATTGGTCCTCAATGCTCAGCTTTGCAGACTGGGGACCAGAAGGCAGAGTAGGGAGACACAGAAGAAGGCGTTGGGAGGGCCCAGACCTCATTCACCTTGGCCTCTACCCATCTAGATATCTGGCCTGACTTGCTTTATAAAGTCACTTCTAATGAAGTCAGTTACCTCTGTCTGTGGAAATCTCAGGAATTAGTTTTATGTAGAGAGAGGCCTTGGTCTTACCTCTGTTGCTATAATTCTGTCCTCCCAGCCTCCCCTAGCCAAGCCCTTGGAGACCCTACCTTGCCACCTTCCTGCTCATGTTCTGTCATTCTGCTGCACAAATAGTGGACTCAGTTTCAGCCATATCTCAGGCTCTGACTCCTACAGCTGTATGGCTGTCCATACTGACTTCCACTCTATTTTCACCTGGGTCCCAGTGAAGGAATGTTTTCAAGGATATATATATCTCAGTGCTGTAGCATTGAGCAGGTAGACATTAGAGCAGACATGTTTACCAGCTGCCAGTCACCCACTTTTTAAAGTCATGCCTTTCTTCTTTCTGGGTAAACCCAGGGTTTCTCTGGGTCATTGGTAGACTTTGTGTCATGGGATGAAGGGGACGGCCTAGAGCAATGGCTAGGCCCACAGCTATCATTTGACCTGCAGGAGGAGATACTCAGCAATAGCTGCAGGCAGGACATGGTCTCTGAATACAGTGAGGGGTCTGTGCAATGGCCCAAGTGAGAAAGGCAAAATGTACCCATGTGAGTATGAGAATACAAGGGTGCATGTTTGAATATGAGTGTTAGTGCATGTTTTTTGAGTGGATATGAGTGTGGGTAATCATATAAAAGCATATAATATGTGAGTATATATGAATGGCCATGTGTGTACATGTGAATGAGCATTTAGTATGTGAGCATGCATGTGTATTATGAATATGCATAGGCAAATTTGCACATATTCCCCTGTAAGTGTGTTTTGGTTTGAATGAGGTGTCCCTCATAAATTCATGTGTTCTGAATATTAGGTCCTCAGCTTGTGGCAATTTGAAAGTTGGAGCCTTGCTGGAGGAGCCGTGTTGCTGGGGTGGGCTATGAGTGTTACAGGCAGCTCCCCCTTGCCAGTGTTTGGCACACTCTCTTCCTGCTGTTGTCCTCCTGTTGTTGCCCAGGAGGTGATGTTCACCCTCTGCTCATGACACATTTCCCCTGCCATCATGGAGCTTCCCCTTGAGTCTATAAGCCACAATAAACCCTTTCATCCCACCAGCTGCTTTTTTTAAATATATATTTTTATTGACAACTTCTATACTTACAGACAACAAACCATAGTATTTACCTCCCCTCACCCACTTTCCCCTTCACAACTCTGCTCTCCGTCATATCCCCTCCCTCTCTCCATTAGTGTCTCTTAATTTGATGACATCATCTTTTTCTCCTATTATGAGGGTCTTGTGTAGGTACTGCTAGGCACTGCAAGGTCTTGGATATTGAGGCCAAATTCTGTCTGGACAGTTGTATGTAAGGAGTGACTGAATGAGCGCAACAGTGGCATGTCTGCTCTGGGGGAAACCAACTGCTCTCTAATTGGACTGAAGGCCCACTCTATGGGAGGGAATACGTGCCTGGTACTTAAAACCTAATCAAAAGCCTATAGCAGGGGAGGTCATGAGCCTTAGGGGATAAAGCCTACTCTTGTCTGGATAAATGCACATATTACTCTAACCAAATTGCCCTGAAAGCACTACACTTAATGTTCATACTCATATATTAATGCTACCCTCACTTCTGGTTAGAGAAGCTTCTCTTTTCAGATGGTGATGACTACTGGATTACCCAAAAGACAACATAGTGCTGAGAAGAAGGGACAGAGGAGTGTCCAGCCCTGAAACATCTCACACCCTCCAAGGTTCAGGGTCCATTGCAGAAGAGGTGGCTGAAAGAATGTAAGAGCCAAATGAAGGCCACCAGCTGCTTTTGATCAGGTGCTTTGTTTCAGCAACAAGAAGGTAACTGCAAAAGAAAATTGGTATTAAGAGTGGGGTTGTTGTTTCTAGAAACCTGACTATGTGTCTTTTAGCCATTTGGAACTGATTTTCAGGAGGAATGTGGAAGACTTTGGAACCTTGGTCCAAGAGACATCTTGCAGTGCTCTAAGTAGAGCTTGATGGGTCATTCTGGTCAGAGTTGAAAGACCTGAATGTAGAAAGTACTGTGGACTGTGTAGTTTGGCTTATGAATGGAAGCAATAATTTCTCCATACTAAGGACAGAGGCAGTTTGTGTGAGAGGCTTGCTGTGTTCTTCCTGCCAGTGTCCTGAGAACTTGTGCAGGGTTGCAGTGCATAGAAATGGACTGGTGTGAGAAGAAGGATATGGCATAGAGAGAAATGAAAGTTTTAGGCTGGAAATAGCACCCATTAAGCTGCAATTGTTTGAAAGATTACAAACTATTAAGTCTGGGCCAGCTGTTCTGCATTGGAACAGCAGGAAGAATGCTGGCTCTTTTGAAAGAAAGAGGCTTGAATACTGAAGGAGTATCCTGTTCTTCAAAATCAGATTTATTTACCTCTGGATTAACAAATTTGGTAGTCCACCTCGTACTATGGAGTATAAAAAAATGCAGGAAAGAGAGAGCCATTGGATTTGCAACATGGTTTTGGTTTTTGGAAATGACCATGGGCAATGTGAGACAGGGTTGTTGGAAATCCTGCATGGAGATCTGATGGAGCCATGACGATGAACTGTGTGTTGCAGTGGAGACCCAGTAGAGATGCAAGGACTATGGGATAGCTGCCAAGGAGAGCTGTCAGCATGGGATGGAATTTTACCCAGGCTGTGAGCAGCCCAGCTAGAGGGGAGAAATTGGAAACTCCAGAGATTCATCATTGGTTAGAGTTGTCAGATGTGGAGCTACAGGATTTGATGTTTGCCCTGTTTGTTTTAAATCCTGTATCAGTTCAATCTCTTTACTGTATCCAGTGCCATCTTTTGCAGTGTGAATGTTTGTTCTGTGCCATTATGTTTTGTGTGTGTGTGTTACAGCTAACAGTTGAGAGACCTTGGACGATGTGGATGTTTAAACAGTATTGGGATGGAGACTTTTAACATTGGACTGAATGTATTGCATTTTACATCATAGGTGGGCATGAGTTTATGAGGACCAGTGACAGAATGTGGTGGTTTGAGTTAGATGTCCCTCATAAATTCTCATATTCTGAATGCTAGGTCATCAGCTCATGGCAATTTGAGAATTGGAAACTTGCTGGAGAGCTGTGTTGCTGGGGTGGGCTATGGGTGTTATAGGCAGCTTCCCTTGCCAGTGTTTGGCACAGTCTCCTGCTGCTGTTGTCCTCCTGATGGCCAAGAGGTCTGTGTGGATGTGCAAGTGGCCTGGTTTTGTAGCTACATGGCTTTGGTTTGCTCTGTATCTGCTTCAGTGGCAGTTGGGTTGGCAATGCTGGCTGAGTCTAGGATAGTCTTAAGGCCACAGTCCCAGCTTTCATAACCAGGAAACCATTCAGGGTCCTCAGAAGGAAGTCTTTGTTCATCTGTGATCAACAGGACAGTCAATACCAGTCTTGGAGTTAGGCCCAGGGACTCTGAGGCTAGAGAACATCCTTTTTTCATCCTTGGCAAGCCAAACACTTTTGTTAGCCTCATGATAACTGGTAGCCCTGCAGAGAAAAATGACCTCAGAGTGGAGCTGCCATGGGGCTCACCAGGTGTACCCCTCAGAAGTTGCTATCATATTCTCCTGCCTGTGTGATCCTTGGTCTCATGTCCACCACTAGCCACAGCATGTGAGTGCTGCACAGTGTCCTTGTAAACTTGGAGGTGAGAACAGCCTGTAGGAGGAGGGCGTTTCACATGCATAGCACGTGTTCCTCACACCCGTGGGTGTGCAGGGCTGTTTGCAGTTCCATGAAGATTTCAGATCCAAGGTGATGAGCTGCGGCTGAGCAGTGCCTGGGGAGGGCTGGAGAGGAGGATCCCAGCCAGGAAAACAGGGTAATTTTGATCTCCACTTGAGATAATCAGGGGGGCCTGGACTTAACTGTTATGAGGACACATGGCCATGGTTCTGTGTACACATGGCTTGGATGTTTGGTTCTGAGGCCCTTCCCATGGCAACCTCGTATAGCAGTGTACTGGGATAGAGTGTACTTCTCACTCCAGAGACACAACACATCCCATCTGGCACAGAAGTCTAGACCCACCTTGCCATGCCCCTGTAGTTCCTCCAGTGAGGAAAGCTTTTGTGTCGATTCAGATAGCCCCTGGCACTGCAGCCCACACTCACCTCCCTCACAGCTATTCCAGCATCTCTGGGTGGGTGTGGAAAGCCAGATGTAGATGGTTCTGTTGAAGTTTTAGGGAAAGAGGGGATCAGGGCAAGGAGGGCCCAGTCCATGTTCCATTGAGGTTGTCTGGCTGTGGGGCCCGTGTTTTGCCCCTGCACCCCCAGATTCTTGGTTTCCTGCTTTGTGCACACAGTCCTCTTTCCCTGGCAGCCCCAGCATTCCCAGCTACCTCCTCCCTGCTGTGGGTGTGATTTCATAGCAGCATTCTCCTTGCCAGCTTATGTCTCACATAGGGGATGTTTCCATTTTTACAGCAGAAAGAAACTGATTCCAAGTGCCTCAGCCACAGCCAGAGCGCAGCAGCCCCCAGGGAGCTGCTGCGATGTCAGGTGCTTTGGTGGGGGGTGTGCAGGCTGCACTGCCAGCCACAGCCCTAATTGCTGTCACTCAGGGAGTTGGCTCTAGCCTGGGGCAGGCAGTAGCAGGGTCTCCAGACACCAGCTTCTGGGGGAATCAAGACCTCTGTCAGCCTCCCAGATCTGAGCAGTCCCTTAATGCAAGATTGGGTAGGTCTGTGACTTGAGGATAGGGTCATTGCCTCAGGGTCACTTAAAACATGTGCAGCTGGGTATCCAGGCTAAGCAGGCATTAGCTCAGGTAGATCTGAATCCCAGCACTGGTTCTTTTGTGTTGCCCTGGCTCTGATGTCTACCTGTGGTGGACTGTCCCCAGGGCTGAGATGAGGACAGATTGAGGCCACTGTCCATGGCTCTACATCTGGCATGGGGCATGGTCACGAGTGACTCTATTGCCATGCTCCTGACTCAATCCCGTTGCCAAGAACATTTGGATGAGGTCCCAGGGGCAGGAAGGGAGGAAGGAGGACACTGTGTCCACTGTCACCTCCTAACTTTGCTTGGGGTTAGTCCCTCAGGATGCATCAATCAGATTGCCTTGAAAAGAAGTATTTATTACACAGTACACAGTGTAGGCCCATGAGTTTGACATCAAGAAGTCTCATAAACCAGTGTGAATACAACCCTGCTCCTGAGTCTTGTGGAAAAGGACAGAAAGAATAACATGCAACATACACAGCAATTTACAAAGACAATAATAAGAAGTTTTAGGAAATGTGAAAAATATTCAATGTAACCTAGTATCAAACTTGTACATCTTGAAGAAAATAGGATGTTGACTTGAGTCCTGAGTGCTCACTTTCTCCATGGCTAGTCTCGTCTACAGACTTCAGAGAGGAAGTGAAGGTAGTTTGAGGCACGCAGGAGGACCATCTGACTGAGTCCTGAGTGTTCACTTTCTCCATGGCCAGTCCTTGGGGCCCAGACCCTGGGTGAATGATTGAAGGTCTTTGCTGGTTAGGTCAGGAAGAACGGCGATAGGATGACCTGTGAACTCTGACACACAGTAGAAGTGTGGCAGAGGAGGTCTGGAGCCTGGAGTGAGCTGGGCCAAAGCCCTTCCATGGAACCAGGCTGAGGGGTAGTTGGATGTAAGTTTCACCTCTTTATCAGACCAGCTGTGCAATCTGAGGCCATGTACTCTCTACCTTAGTCTCCTCCTGGTACCTGCTTTCTCAGGAACCAGCTCTGGTAGGGCATCCAGGACCCTCACTTACTGTAGCCTCTATGAGCTACTCCAGGCCAGAACTAGAGCTACAAGGGGCCCAGCCTCCATTCTCCTGCATGGAAGCTTCCTGGCCTCTCATCTTTGAGGGCTCTTGCTCTCTTGACCCAAGTCCACTGGAAGTATACTCTTCCTTCCAAAGGGCACCACAGTAGTGCAGGCTGAGCAAGAAAGCAAGTGAGAGTCAAGGGCCAACAGCTACTCCTTCCCTTCGTGATGTAAGTCATATAAGCATGGCTCTTCGTTCACAAGTAGGGTAGAAAGGAGCAGGAGCAGAGGCAGAGAAATACAACAGGATGTCCCATACAGGGATGTCACATGCAATGGCAGGGAGGAAGATGAGTACTGTAGCCTGGGGTCCCTGAAAACCCTGCACTGTCTTGATTTCTTTCTTTCTTTTTTTCTTTTTGGTTTTTTGAGGTAGGGTCTCACTCTAGCCCAGGCTGACCTGGAATTCACTATGGAGTCTCAGGGTGGCCTCGAACTCATGGCGATCCTCCTACTTCTGCCTCCCGAGTGCTGGGATTAAAGGCGTGCACCACCATGCCCGGCTATGTCTTGATTTCTTGTCATAAAACCTCCCACCATCATTATGAGGATTGGAGAGCTAGCTCCAAACTACTGTTGTGGAGGACCTCATGACATGGTACTAGTGAGCCTGACTTCAAAATACTGCTATGGGTCAAGAATTCTCTCTAAGTTTGCTGGCCCTACTGAGAACTCTGAGAGTTGGAGTTCCCTTTTGAGTTGCACATCTCATCTTCCAAATGCCAAACTTGCAATTCTTTAAGTCTTGGTCAAGGCTTACATACTAAGCCTCAGTTTCCCCTTGTTAAATTGAGTGTAACCTCTGGCTAGGGAAGGAGGTATTACCTTTCCTCCCTCTTCAGGGAAGCTTCAACCTGTTCCCACTGCTGTATCCATCCTAAGCAGGTAGGGGCTCCTCTGGTGACCCAGGCCATGCCTTACTGGTGGGCTGGCTGTTCCGAAGCCAGGCCCTGTCCCAGGAGCTCTTGGCTCTGGAGATGGCCCTGTGCTTCACCAAAGACAGACCATGACTCCAGGTGTTCCTTCTTCTGCCCATGCCTGGGACTCAAGATGTTGGCTGCTAAGGGAGGGAGAACGACCTCTCCTTAGTTCTCCCTCAACCTCACTGCCCAGATAGATGCCTAATGCAGTGTGGGGAATGCTGCTCTTGCCCTGCCCACTTAGGAATCTGTTCTCATGATGTGCCTAATGTATGACAGCACAAGATTCTTCAAGCAGAGTGCTTCTAGTGTCCGCTCTTGGGAAGCTATCATATTTTGAATGTCTCTACAACTGTAGGCAGAATTGCATGTATGCACATGAATTCACTTGCATCTGAATGTATGCACACCCACAGGTGTACATTTATATACATGTGTACAAATTCACATACTGATACATACATGTATGTACAGTTCCATCACCCATGGGTCATATCTGAATGCCACCTGATACTACTACATAGGATTCAGTGGAGAAGGTGCACTACCTGTTTAGCAGGTGCACTGGTCTGTTGAAGTAGGCCTGGAGTCCTAGCTGAGGCTATAGACTGCACCACTATGAGGGCCTAGTCAGGAGGCTACACATGTCAGTGAGCAGGCCTTGCCTGTGGTGAGTGCATATGCATAGTCAGGGTCCCCAAAGTGCTGCTGACCACAAAGAGACAGGTGCCGGGGCTCAGGGCTCACACTCCAGGGCTGTCTAGGAGTTGGTCCCTGATGCCTCTCAGATGCTGTCCTTGGATTCTAGGCTAGGGCAACTTTAGCTCCCTCACTGGTCACCACTGTAGGTAACTAAGCTAGACAAGTAGGGCTTTATGCATGTCTACTAAGACCCCACACATATCCCCCAAAACCACTTTCATGGCCTAAGGAGTCCAGGTCCTGCCCATCTGGCTGACCTCCTTCCACACTGTGAGGTTTCAGGTCTAGGTGTCCCTTTCATCAGACTTGCCTCCCCTCTAAAAAAAAAAAAATCAAGAACTGACTACCATGACCCTCTGAGGAGCTGTTGCAGCCTCGGTGAGGAGCCAAGGACAGGGGACAGTAACCAGGCCCTTACCACTCAGTTAACTCCTCCCCAAACTTGTATTGCACAATCCAGCCAGACACCATTCTCCTTCTGACATTGGTCCTATGGGGTTAGCCTTACCTTTGGTCTCAGCACCCTTCACTTCTAGGACTACCAGCCCAGCCAGAGGCACACGCCTACCTCTCCTCTTACTCTGCACTGCATAAACCTAGCCATGTACACCTAAACCCTTTGCCTGCCCCTACTTGCTGCCCACCTGCAGCCCACAGTCCTGGCCTACTCTTCCTGCACACAGTGGACTGCGTGCTGGCTCCCCAGACCTTATGCTTCTAATTAACCTGATGCCTTTCTCTGATGATGTGACTTTCCCTTTGGTACCTACTGATTCTGTTACAACCACTGTCCTCTCTGTCACTGATGTAGACAAAATCACCCATTTGTTGAGCCCAGGATGGGAAGGTCCCTGGGGAAATTGAAGCTATCTAGCCTGGCTAGTGATTGCCAGGTCTACTGACATCCTTGCCCTTGAAGATAATACACATTACCTTGACTGATGCACAGTGAAGGGACAGGAGTAAACTGCTCCAACAGTGTTGCTGGGACCATAGTTGGATCAACCCTGGGCTCAGAGTCACATCACAGCCCAGGATATTCCTGGGTGGCCCCTACAAAGTAAAACAGAAGTCTGCATTCTGACCTTTTGCAGCTGGGCTGAAGCCAGCATCTCCCCTCTGGCCCTTGACCCACTCCCCCTCCCTGCCATGCAAGGAAGGAGCTGGATAAAAGCACTGGGGCCCAGAAGATGTGGGGGTACCTGTGCCCCTACCCAGTCCTGTGCCTGGCTGGCAGTGTCTCTCTGGAGGTGCTTCATGCTTTATAAACCCCTTCACTACCTTGTGGCATCATTCTGAGCATTTCTGGGTGCTAGCCATGAAGCTGCCTGTTTTAAGATACATTTTATTGTTATTCCGGTGGAGGGAGGGTGACTTGAAAAAGTTTGTTTATTACAGATCCACATCCTGGACCACACCACAACATTGAGGCCAGACAAGAGGCAGAAGGGACAAGAAGAAAATGTGGGCAAGTACTTCTGTTGGAAGGACTGTGCAAGGCAAGGAATAGGCCTTGAGTAATTTCATTTCAGTAGGCTCAGGGTCCAGGGCTGTTCCTAGTTCTTGGATGCCTGGGTCTGGGGGGACCAGGGAAAGGGCTAGTGTTTGGGTGTGAGGGTCTGATGAAGAAGGAGGATGGAATGTGGGTGGGCTCTGGGTCATCTGGTTTGCAAGTGTAAAATGTGTTCTCAGTCTGGTGTGGTGGCGCATACCTTTAATCCCAGCACTCAGGAGGCAGAGGTAAAAGGATCATTGTGAGGCCAGCCTGAGACTGCATAGCGAATTCCAGGCCAGCCTGGACTAGAGTGAAACCCTACCTCCAAAAACCAAAAAAAAAAAAAAAAAAGAAAAATGTGTTCTCAGACAAGCTTCTTACTGTCAATGCTGAACAGTCCGCAAGACCTGAAAAGTCAGAGCATGAGAAATTGACAGCAAAAGGTCTGGGGGAAAGGCTGTGTGGGGGCTGGAGGTGCATTGTTCCCAACATTGCTGACTTCTCAGCCTCCTGGAAGCAGGGAAACACCATGGCCTATCCTTTTGTCCTGTCACCACCTTGATCAACTAGACTGAGTGAACTGACTGAGTTGGGTAGGCCAGATCCCTAAGACAGCAGGTCTCCTGTCCTTACCCTAGGCTTGGTCCCTCCTGGTTGCTGTCTGCCCTATTATCTTTACATGGCTTCTGATTCTTGTGTCTTTTCACTATCATGTTTGTTGGGAGAGTTTAAGAAATATAAGAAAGTTCATCAGAAACATACATTCTTTTCTCTCCACCACCTACAAACATACCCATGCTGTAGCCATACCCTCCTCCCTGGGCTCCTGGATCTCCACCCACCCATGACCCTTGGCTGAGCAAAGACAGCAGCAGCAGCAACCCCAGCCCTGTTCTGTCTACAACATCTAGCACTTAGGTGGGCCTGGGGCTGATTGTCTTGAAGGAGGAGGAACTGCCTCTGTAGGAAGGGCCCCTCTGACACCAGTACTTTCTTGTGGTTCTTGATTCCTGCTACCTGTCTATGTCATCTTGAGAATGTTCTAACTGTCCTATCAACCACTGTGTCTCCAAGTCCAGCCCACAGGCCCCTCAGTACTGTAAAGAAATGCCTGTCTTGCTTGACTCCCTCCCTTTGGGATTTATGCAGCGCCTGCCTGGCCTTGGCCTTGGCCTCCAGGGAACCTTCACAGAGGGTGTTTCACTGCTTTGATTCATCTGAGGACATTTGTCTTTTAGAGGGTGATTAGAAATCTTTTTATCACAGTGTGACTGATGTCAAGTCTTGCTTTTGTTGCCCGGTTTTGTGTGTCCCATTTTATGCTCATTTCCTACTTCTTGTGTGTTTTTTTCTAATCTAAACTTATTTTATTTAAAATAATCCATTTATTGAGTCAAAGACTGTATAGTCAGAATACTCACTTGGCAGGTGATGCTGCATCATAAATAACAGAATGAAACAGAGACCTATTTTTTATATTTTAAAATCTTTAATGACATATAGACTTGTAATCTGTTTTGGGGGAAATGGAATATTCTTTCTTTAGTTATGTAAGATATCCTAATATTCTTTAACTGTGTAAGATATCCCTAATATGAAACTCATCATTTTAACCATTTTTAAGTGTGCAGTTCAGTGGCATCATATACCTTCACATCATTGTGTGGCCATCACAACCATTCATCCACAGAATAGTTTCATCTTCCTAAACTGAAATTTTGGAAGTATTAAATAACCTCCCAGTTCCTGACACCCCCCCCCACTCTACTTTCTGTCCTTATGAATTTGACGACTGTGTAAAGGTGAGATCATACAGCCTTTGTCCTTTTGTGACTGGCCTATTTCACCCTTCTGTTGTCTACCTTTTTGCTGCATGGTGTTTTGGCTCTCTGTGTTCTATAGCCATGGGAAGTACAGTGGATGCCCTGCTTTTAATTCTGAGGGCTTGCTTCTCAGTTTTCAAAAATACACTTTCATTTCTGGTTCTTCGACTATCAAACATTTGCTTTTAAATGCTGGTGGCTCCCCAGTATTGCAGATCCTGTTAGGGTTAATTCAGACGCCCTAGTTCTGAACCCTTCCCCCATGACTTGGTAGGAAAGGTAGAGTTGAGCTGTTAGTGCATTCAATTAGTTACATGCCCATGAGTTCCACCGGGCCTGAGAGCATTCAGACTTTGTTGTGAATCTCCCACAGTCTAGAGAAATGTTTCAAGGCAGCATGGATGTGGACCTTAAGTTCCCAGGTGGCTTGGAAACCAAAGAGATTCTGGGCAGGATTGTACCTTTAAAGTTCCTCCACGGAAGAAAGACTCCATTTCCTGCCTTGGCTTGAAAAAGTCCAGGGAAGCACTTTGACTGCCTTGACTTGGGTCACTTGACTTTCCATCCTATCACTGTGGGCAGATGTTGAGGTGCTGTTATTGGCCCAGCCTGGCCCATGAGCCTGACATGGTGTCTGTCACAGGGTGCTATCCAACAGCATTGCCACCCCACAGAGCTGCTGGCCTCACTTTGCAGGGGAATAGGCTCCCAGATGAGAGTATCCTAGGAGATACAACCTCATGGTGACTCTGTGTGACCAAGTATTTGAGAGGAGAGTTTATGAAAGCAGATTAATTTTAGCTCACACTTTCAGAAGGTTCAAGCTATGATTGACCACATGAGCTTGGGGCAGAACATCATGGAAACAGACACTTATGGCAGAGAGTTATACACATCAAATCAACTAGGAAAAAAGGGGCAACACAGGAAAGGACCAGGGCAAGATATAGTCCCAAGTACAATCCCCCAGTGAAACACTTCCAATTAGGTTCCACCTCCTACCTTTCACCCCCTTCCAATCAAGCTATTAAATGAATCAGTCAAGGTATTAATCCATTCATTAGGTCAGAACTTTGGTAATCTAATGTCTCTCAAAATACCCTTTCAGACACACCCAGAAGTATGCTTCACTAATCCCCTAGATGTTTCTTTTTTTTTTTTGAATTTAGACTTTTTTTTTAATACAAAAGGGTTGCACACATAGATACCCTTTCCCCTTTCCCAATTCTGATGAGGGTCTTTGGTGGGGTTATTGGTATTCATCGAGAGCCTCAATCAATCCAAGAGGCCTCAGCCAGCCTCTGCAGGGATGGAGGAAACATGGTATCTTAGGTTATTCTCACCCACCCTGAGGTCATACAATCTTTCTGCCCCCTCCCTTCCATGATGCTCCCTGAACCTTGGTGGGCAAGATATAGATATGATTTAGTGTTGCTTTCTCTGCAGATTTTGGATCTCTGCTTGCATGAGGCTTGAATGACCACAGTGTCTGTTGCCATTTCCTTGGAACTGGTTTTCAGGCTAGCCGTGAGAGCGGTATTCATGTCACTACTTCCCCTGTAATCACTTCTGGCCCTGGGCAGATGAGGTGGAGGTGACCCATCTCCTGGTAGACAGTCAGCTCTCAATTCTTGATATATTAATGTATCCTTGTTCTCCCCAGTATTTCCTCCATCTGTAAAATAGAAGAGATTCTCCAACTAAAAGTGAGCCTGGTTTGAAAGAAAGGGGATAAGCCTAGTCATTCAAAAGATATACTGATTCTTCTTAGTTAGAGAGCAGTGAAGGTTCTCTCTGGAGCCTATTGGTTTCTTGTTCTAGGGAATCTGGCTTGGTTCCCAGAGCCAGATGTGAGTTCACCCCCACTGAGCTGGTTTCATGTCCAATCCATGGGCAGGTGGTTACTTATATCAGTTGTGTGCCACTATTGCACAAGTGTTCACTTCTTGCTTGGCTGGTTGATTTTGTAACAGGAAGTATCTCCTGCTTAATCAATCAGTTGGCAGCTATAACTCTCCAGCTGCTCTCACAGCACTTTCCAGCACTATGAGGGCTAGCCAGCCAGGAATGGGATTCCCTTTCAGCTCTAGCATGATCACTTGATGTCCTGTGGCTGCAGGCTGTGGTGATTTCAGCAATAGGGGCTTACTTTTTAGTTCTTGCAGGTAACCAAGTGTTTGAGCAATAGCCTGTATTATTTTGGGGACCTCATGTCTCTCTGACCAACAGCTCACTGTAGGAAGAAACCCGATTCTGGCCCTGTGAATTACTAATCAGTGCCCTTGGTTTTATGGTAATGCTTTCTCTACCTTTTATGGAACTTTTCTGTTAGGATTCCCCTGCTCCTTATTGAGGGTAATGACTTATAGAGTTGTATCCCAGAAGAAGGTTTCTATGGGATTGATTTTTTTGTTTTTTTAAGGTAGGGTCTCACTCTAGCCCATGCTGGCCTAGAATTTACTATGTAGTCTCAGGGTGGCCTCAAACTCACAGAGATCCTCCTACTTCTGCCTCCCAAGTGCTGGGATTAAAGGTGTGCACCACCACACCTGGCTATGGGATTGATTTATGTTGCCATTAGTTTTTATGTATCTCCCACACAATACACCTCCTCTTCCTCTACCCCTAGGCCTTTCCATGCCTTTCTTTTCTCCTTCCTTCCTTCCTTCCTTCCTTCCTTCCTTCCTTCTTTCCTTCCTTCCTTCCTTCCTTCCTTCCTTCCTTCCTTCCTTCCTTCCTTCCTTCTTCCTTCCCTCCCTCTCTCCCTCCCTCCCTCCCTCCCTCCCTCCCTCCCTCCTTTCTTTCTTTCTTTTTGCTGATCATTGACTTGTCCAGTAGCCCTTCCTTCCTTTACTCCCTATTTTCCCCCTTTTCTGTCTTCATTCTAATGCCATGTCCACATTGACATGGACCAGGTGAGGAACTGCATATGAAAGAGTTCATTGGCATTTGTCTTTCTGATCATGTGTGACCTCACTCAGCATGATTTTTCCAAGTCCCTCCATTATCCTGAAGATTTATTGTTTCATCTTTCCTTACCACTCAGTAGAATTCCGTTGTGTACACGTATCACAACTTTATTAACCATTCATTTGTTGATGGGCATCTGGTCTGCTTCCAGTTCCTGGTATTGTGAACAGAACAGGAATAAAAATGGTTGAGCACGTGACTCTGTGCTATACAGTATCAGGGTATATGCTCAAAAGAGGCAGAGCTGGGTCTACTGGTAGATCTATTTTCAGCCTTTTCAGGAGTCTCCATACTAATTTCCATAGTGACTGTACAAGTTTGCACTCCCACCAGCAGTGGGCGAGGGATCCTCTTTCCTCACACCCCCGCTAGCATGTGCTTTCATTTGATTTTTCTTCCTTCCTTCCTTCCTTCCTTCCTTCCTTCCTTCCTTCCTTCCTTCCTTCCTTTCTGTTTTGTTTTGTTTTCTAGGTAGGGTCTCACTCTAGCTCAGGCTGACCTGGAATTCATTATGTATTCTTGGGGTGGCCTCAAACTCATGGCAATCCTCCTACCTCAGCCTCCCGAGTGCTGGGATTAAAGGTGTGCGCCACCACACCTGGCTGATTTTTTTTTCATTTTTAAAATATTTTATTTATTTGAAAGAGAGAATGAGAATGAATGGGTACACCAGAACTCCAGACTCATATGCCTCCATTTACATATGGTTTATGTGGGTACTGGGGAATCAAACCTGAGTTTTTGGGCTTTGCAGGCAAGTGCTTTAACAGCTAAGCCATCTCTCCAGGCTGTCATTTGATGGTTACCATTCTGACCAGAGTGAGATAGAATCTCGTAGTCGTTTTAATTTGCATTTCCCTGATGAGTAGGCATTTAATGGCCATTTTCATTTTTTTTTAATTTAAACTTTTTTTATTTTAGAAAAGAGACAGAGAGAGATAGGATTGCTAGGGCCTCAGCCATCATAGTTGAACTCCAGACACTTGCACCGCCTAGTGGTCATGTGCAGCCTTGCACTTGCCTCATCTTTTGTGCATCTGGCTTATGGGGAATCTGGAGAGTCAAACATGGGTCCTTAGGCTTCACAGGCAAGGACCTTAACTGCTAAGCCAGCTCTTCAGCTCCATTTCTTCCTTTGAGAACTTTGTCCAATTCCCTGTCCCCCCCTTTTTTATTTTTATTTTTTCAAGGTAGAGTTTTACTATAGCCCAGGCTGGCCTGGAATTCACATGTAGTCTCAGGGTGGCCTCAAACTCATAGCTATCCTCCTACCTCTGTTTCCCAAGTGCTGGGATTAAAGGTGTGTGCCACCATGCCAGGCTTCCTGCCCCATTTTTTGAGTGGGTATTTATTTATTTATTTATTTGGTTTTTCAAGGTAGGATTTTGCTCTAGCTCAGGCTGATCTGGAATTTACTATGTAGTCTCAGGGTGGCCTTGAACTCACGGTGATCCTCCTACCTCTGCCTCTAGAGTGCTGGGATTAAAAGCATGTGCCACCACACCTGGCTAAATTCTTTGTAGATTCCAGATATTACACCTGTGTTGGAGGTATTGATGGTGAAGATTTTCTCACATTCAGTAGAATGTCTATCGACTCTGTTGATGGTTTGCTGCTGATCTATAGAATAACTTTTTATTTTCATGAGGTCCCAGTTGTTCAGTGTTTGCCTAATTCCCTGGGCAACTGGAGTCTTGTTGAGAAAGTCTTTCCCTATACCTATATCTTGGAGTGTTCTCCCTACCTTCTCTTCTAGTTGATTTAGAGCTTCAGGTCTTATATTGAGGTTCTTGATCCATTTGGAGTTGATTTTAGTGCAAGATGAGAGGAGGGGGTCCAAACTCGATCTTCTGCATGTGGCTATCCAATTTCTCCAGCACCATTTGTTGACAATGCAGTCTTTGCTCCAGTGAGCACTCTTAGCCACTTTGTCAAAGATCAGGTAGCTGTAGTTATTCAAACTCATACCTGGATCTTCAATTCTATCCCATTGCTTGATGTGCCTGTTTTTATCCCAGTGCCATGCTGTTTTTATTCCTACTGCCTTATAGTATAGCTTTAAATCAGGTATGGTGATAACACCAGACGTGTTCCTTTTGCTGAGTACATTTCTTGGCTATCTGAGGCTTTTGTGCGTCCACATATTTTTTGAGACTATTTTTTCTAACTCTGTGAAGAATGTTGCTGGAATTTTGATTGGAGTTGCATTTAATCTGTATGTTACTTTTGGTAGGAAGACTATTTTAACAATATTAATTCTTATAACTCATGAGCATGGAAGGTCATTCCATTTTCTCATGTCTTCCTCCATTTCTTTCTTCAATGTTTTTATGTTTTCATTGTATATGTCTTTTACTTCCTTGGTTAGGGAGAGTCTAATGTATTTGATTTTTTTGTGACTATTGTAAAGGGGAAATCTTCTCTGATTTCTTTTTCCATATTGCTATCAATGATATATATGAAGGCCAGTGATTTTTGTGTGTTCATTTTATATCCTGCCACTTTGCTGAAAGTACTTATCACTTGTAGGAGGTTTTTGGTGGAATTTTTTTGGACCTGTTAAGTATAGAACCATGTTATCTGTGAATAGAGCTAGTTTGACTTCTTCCTTCCCAATTTGTATCCTTTTTATTTCCTTCTCTTGTCTTATTGCTTGAGCTAAGACTTCAAATACTATGCTGAAAAGCAGTGGGGAGAGTGGGCATTCTGCCTAGTTTCTGAGCTTAATGAGAATACTTTGAATTTTTTCTCATTTAGTATGATATAGGCTTTAGGTATGTTGTATATTTCCTTCATTATCTTGATATATGGTCCCTCCATCCCTATCTTTTCTTTTTGTTTTGCAAAGAAGGGTATCACTCTAGCCCAGGCTGACCTGGAATTCACTATGTAGTCTCAGTGTAACCTTAAACCCATGCTGATCCTCTTACCTCTGCCTCCCGAGTACTGAGATTAAAGGCATGTGTCACCACACCCAACTTTTTTTTTTAGGCAAGCCAAACAAACTGGCCTTTTTATATGTGTGTGTGTGTGTGAGAGAGAGAGAGAGAGAGAGAAAGAAAGAGAGACAGAGAGAAGAGCAAGAGAGGGAGGGAGACAGAGAGAGAAAATTGGTGTGCTAGGGCCTTCAGCCAGTGTAATTGAACTCCAGACACACGCACCACCTTGTGTGAATGTGTCACCTTGTGCATCTGGCTAACATGGCACCTGGAGAGTCGAACATGGGTCCTTAGGCTTTGCAGGCAAGCACCTTAACCACTAAGTCATCTCTCAGTTCATCAGGTATATTTGTCTGGTTTGGGTATTAATGTAATGCTGGCTTCATAGAAGGAATTAGGAAGTGTTTCCTTCTTTTCAATTGTGTGGAATAACTTGAGACAAATTGGCTTTAGATCTTCAATGAATGTTTGATAGAATTCAGCAGTAAAACCATCTTGTCCTAGTGGGCTTTTGTTGTTGTTGTTGTTGGGAGTCTTGTAATTACAGTTTCAATGTCATTTGATGTTACATCTCTATCCAGTTATATTTTATCAGTTTTGGTAGCTGGTATAGTTAAGGAATTTATCCAGTTCTTCTAGATTTTCTAATTTTGTGGAGTATGGATCTTTGAACTATGTCTTGATGATTCTCCCAATTCTGTTGTAACATCTCCTTTTCCATTTCTGAACTTGTTGACTGGAGCCTTATCTTTTTTCCTTTTGATCAAATTGGCTAGGGGGTTTATCAATCTTGTTTACTTTTTCTAGGAACCAGCTCTTTGATTCATCAATTTTTGATTATTTTTGATTTCCAGTTCATTGATTTCTGCTCTGATCTTGATTATTTCCTTATGTCTGGTACTATTGGGTTTGGATTGTTCTTGCTTTTCCAATGTCTTCAGCTACATGGCTAAATTGTTGACTTGAGATTTCTCTGTTTTTGTAATGAAAGCATTTACTGCTATAAACTTCCCTCTGAAGACTGCCTTCATTTAGTCCCTTAAGTTTTGCTATGTTGTGCTTTCATTATTTCCCAGTTACAGAAATTTGTTAATTATTTTTATTTTTTATTAACAACTTCCATGATTATAAACAATATCCTATGGTAATCCCCCCCTTTCCCCTTTGAAACTCCACTCTCTATCATATCCCCTCCTGCTCTCAATCAGTCTCTCTTTTATTTTGATGTCATGATCTTTCCTCCTATTATGATGGTCTTGTGAAGGTAGTGTCAGGCACTGCAAGGTTATGGATATCCAGGCCATTTTGTGTCTGGAGGAGCACAGTGTAAGGAGTCCTACCCTTCTTTTGGCCCTTACGTTCTTTCTGCCACCTCTTCCACAATGGACCCTGAGCCTTGGAAGGCATGATAGAGATATTTCAGTGATGACTCCTGTCACTTCTTCTCAGCACCATGGTGCCTTCTAAGTCATCCCAACGTCACTGCCATCTGAAAAGAGAAGGTTCTCTAATCAAAAATGAGAGTAGGGAGCTGGAGAGATGGCTTAGCAGTTAAGTGCTTGCCTGTGAAGCCTAAGGACGCCAACTTCGAGGCTCGACTCCCCAGGACCCACGTTAGCCAGATGCACAAGGGGGCGCATGCGTCTGGAGTTCGTTTGCAGTGGCTGGAGGCCCTGGAGTGCCCATTCTCTCTCCCTCTCTCTATCTGCCTCTTTCTCTCTCTGTCTGTTGCTCTCAAATAAATAAATAAAAATAACAAAAAATTTTAAAAAATGAGAGTAGAATTAATATATGGGTATGAACATTAAGAGAAGTGCTTACTTGGCAGTTTGATGAGCATAGTATATACATTTAGCCAGACAGCAGCAGACATTACACCCCTATGGCTCATGACTACCCCTGTTGTAGGCTTCAGTATCAGGGATGTGTTCCTTCCCACAGAGTGGGCCTCCAGTCAAATTAGAGGGTGGTTGGTTTCTCCCATAACAGATGTGCCACTATTGCACCTGTTGGCTCATTTGGCCTGGCTGTCCATAGTTCCAAAAGTTTCTTTAATTTTATTTTTGATTTCTTCTACTACCCTTGCATTATTTAATAGTGAATTGTTAAGCCTCCAGGTACTGGTGGATTTTTTGTTGTTTCTCTTGTTGTTAATCTGTAGCTTTATTGCATTGTGGTCTGATATAGTGCATGAAATTATGTTGATTTTCCTGAATTTTTAATACTTTTTTTTTGAGGCAGGGTCTCACTCTAGTCCAGGCTGACATAGAATTCACTATATAATCTCAGGGTGGCCTTGAACTCATGACAATCCTCTGCCTCCTGAGTGCTGGGCTTAAAGACATGTGCCATCACACGTGGCTTATGTTATTGTTTAATTCCCTTATTTCATGGTTAATTTTCTGCTTAGATGATCTTTCTAATGATAATAGTGGAGTATTCAAGTTTCTTATTATAATTGTGTTGAGGGTTATTTCTGCTTTATTGTCCAAGAGAATTTGTTTTATAAAATTTTGTGTTCCAGTGTTTGGTGCATATAAGTTTATGATTATAATATCTTCTTGTTATAGTAGTGATCCTTTGATGAGCATGAAGTGGCCTTCTTTATCTCTCTTGGTTACTTTTGGTTTGAAGTTCATTTTGTCTGTACATTTTGTTAGTACAGCCACCATTGCTTGTTTCTTATTTCCATTAGCTTGGAATATCTTTTTCTATCTTTTCACCCTAAGGTGGTATCTATCTTTATGGGTAAGGTGGGATTCCTGTAGACAAAAAATGGATGGGATCATTTTTCTGATCCAGCTTTTAAGCCTGTGTCTTTGATTGGAGCATTAAGACCATTAATGTTTAGAGTTATAACTGTGAGATGAGAGTTAATCCCTGTCAAATTGGAGGCTCTGTGGAGTTTGGTGTTTTCTTGGACTTTATAAGTTTTCATGTCTGTTCTGCTTATGGTTGCTATCTTTACTTCTTGTAGACTCTTGAGTGTGGTGATTGTTCATCCTTTAGACTGAGTTATTCTTATTTTCTGTAGGATTAGCTTAGTGCTCATACAATCATATAGCTGGCCTTTATCATGGAAAATTTCTCTTTCACCTTCAATTATGAGGGATAATTTTGCTGGTTATAGTATTTTGGGTTGGCAGCCATGGTCTTTTAGGATTTGAAATGCTCCATTCCAATTCCTTCTGGCTTTTAGAGTTTCCATTGAAAAAATTAGAGGTAATTCTGATGGTTTTACCTTTGTGTATAACAAGCTGTTTTTCTCTTGCAGTTTTTAGAACCATTTTTTTTTTTGTTTGTTTTCCGTGTTGGGATTTTTGTTTTGTTTTGTTTTTTTGGTTTTTCGAGGTAGGGTTTCACTCTAGCCCAGGCTGACCTGGAATTCACTATGGAGTCTCAGGGTGGCCTCGAACTCACGGCGATCCTCCTACCTCTGCCTCCCAAGTGCTGGGATTAAAGGCGTGCGCCACCACGCCCGGCTTTTGTTTTGTTTTGTTTTTTGGAGGGGGATTTTTAACTATAATGTCATGTGGGGAATTTCTTCTCTGCTCCTGCCTTTTTGGTGTTTTGAGCACCTCTTGTACTTTGATGGGGCTCTCTTTTGTGAGTTTAGGGAAATTTTCTTTGATAATTTTGTTGAATATGTTCTTTATGCCTTTAATCTGTATTTTTTCCTTTCTTGTAGACAAAGATCCAAATATTTGGACTCTTTAAGGTATCCCACATTTCCCTTACATTCTGTGTATATGTTTTTGGAATTTAACATTGTGGACTGCTGGACTATTTCCTCTGTGTCATCCTCAAGTTCTGAGAATCTATGCTCTATATGGTCTGCTCTATGGGTGAGGCTTCCTTAGGAGCCTTTAAAAAAGAGTTATTTTATTGTTGTTGCTATTACATTTTTTCAGCATCTCCATCTCTTTGTGAAATTTCAATTTCATTTCTTTCTTTTCTTTTCTTTTTTTTTTTTTTTTTTTTTTTTTTTGAGGTAGGGTTTCATTCTAGCCCAGGCTGACCTGGAATTCACTATGTAGCCTCAGGGTGGCCTTAAACTCACGGCAATCCTTCTACCTCTGCCTCTTGAGTGCTGGGATTAAAGACTTGTGCCACCATGCCCAGCTTCATTTTTTTTTCAGTTATTATCATTTTTTTTGTATGAGAAAGAGAAAGAGAGAATTGGTGCACCAGGGTCTCCAGCTTCTGCAATTGAGCTCCAGATGCATGTGCCACCTTATGCATATGTACAACCTTGTGCACTTGCATCACCTTGTGCATCTGACTTACTTGGGACATGGACAGTTGAACATGGGTCCTCAGGCTTCACAGGCAAGCACCTTAACCACTAAGCCATCTCTCCAGCCAATATATATATATATATATATATATATATATATACATATATATATATGTATATATATATATTTTGAGAGAGAGAGAGAGAGAGAGAGGGCACACCCGGGCCTCCAGCCACTGTTAATGAACTCCAGATGCATGTACCACCTTGTGCATCTGGCTTATGTGGTTTCTATTGAATTTAGGTCCTTTGGCTTTGCAGGCAAGTAAGTGCCTTAATCGCTTAGCCATCTCTCTAGCCCCCTCATTTCTTTTTAGAAATATTTTTATTTATTTACAAGCAGAGAGACATGGAAGAGAGACAGGGATAGAATCGGCATGTCAGAGCCTCCAGCTGCTGCAAACAAACTCCAGACACATGTGCCACTTTGTGCATCTGGCTTTACTTGGGTACTAGAAAATTGAACCTTGGTCCTTAGGCTTTGAAGGCAAGTGCCTAAACCACTGAGCCATCTTTCCAGCCCAATTTTTTTTTCATTTCATTTCTTTCTTTTTTCTTTTTATTTTTCTTTCTTTCTTTTTTTTTTTGGTTTTTCAAGGCAGGCTTTCATTCTAGCCCAGGCTGACCTGGAATTCACTATGTAGTCTCAGGGTGGCCTTGAACTCGTGGTGATCTTCCTACCTCTGTCTCCCCAGTGCTGGGATTAAAGGCAGGTGCCACCATACCTGGCTTTTTGTTGTTGTTGTTGTAATTGTCGTTTTTTTGAGGTAGGGCCTCACTCTAGCCCGGGCTGACCTGGAATTCACTATGTATTCTCAGGGTGGCCTCAAACTCATGGCAATCCTCCTATTTCTGCCTCTTGAATGCTAGGATTAAAGGCAAATGCCACCATGCCTAGCTTTTTGTTGTTGATTTTCTTCATTCAACCATGCTTTAAAATCTTTTGTGAGTTGTCTGTTTCAGTTCTCAACTAATTCTTCCATCCTTTTATTCATGGCCTCATTAAGTTCATTGAATATACTTACCGTAGCTTCATTTTGGGGTTCTAAGGCTGGAGTTCCCTCTGTGTTTGCAATGGAAGCTTCCATTATGGGGCTAGGTGACATAGGTGGGGATATTTTGGCTTGGTGTCTTGTATTCTTTGTTTTGCCTTGATGTTTGCCCATCTTGAGGTCCTTGTCTTGTTTTGCCAGGACTCTGGCAATTAGCATCTCTTGTGGAATGTGCCTTGATTGCCTTGTTCAGGTTTGGTCAAGGTAGGAGTGAGAAGGTCACAGATTTTGACTGGGTGCTCTTGAGCTTGAGCAGGTCATTCTTGTGTATTTACTCTCCTGGGAATTCTGGGTGGGGCCCTGGAGTGCCTGGTTAACTCAACCACTAGGGAGGGAACTATTGCTTCTCTGGTACTCACTTCCTGGTCCTTGGTGGTAGGCTTGGCTATGGCAACTGGTAGAAGGCCGGGTAAGGGGATAGCAGGGACCCTACTTGGGGCATTGAATCTCAGTCACTGTGGTTATGGTGTCTGCCTGAGTCATGAGTTTGGGGTTAAGATAGTTGCAGGAGGATCTCTGGTGTGACCCTGTCATAACACATCTACTGTGGGGATCTGGCGGTTCCCTACCACCCCACCAGGGAACAGGAATCCAAGGTATGGTCCGAGCTGCCCCACAGGAGCTGCTGGGGAGCCAGGGGGCAGGAAACTGGGAGCCCAGGCCTACTCATGCACACATGCAGGGTCCCGATAGATGTTTCTTAATACAATGAAGGTGACAATCAAAATGAAGCAACATAGATGCTGGGATTACAGGAAAAGAAACTGAGGCCCAGAGTAGGGTTAGACTTATGAGCTATTGCTATGACTGTAGTTAACACTGAAGTGTTGGTCTACATAGCACCAACCCCTTTCAGAAGCCTTCCTGGCTTGGCTGAGCCAGGCTTGGGGTTGGGGACTGCTTCATGTCACTGAGAGTGAGACCAGGCTTCCTTTGTGTCCCTGTTCCCAGTGTCCAAGACAGGGCTTCAGTCAAGTGCTTGGTGCATAGCCATCAGAATTCAGTAGCTCTCTAGGTGAGCCCCTGGCCTTTGCCCAGGCTTGTGGAGTACATGGTGTGAGGCCTTTGCCCAGCTTCTTTCTCAGTGGAGCAAGCCCACTATGCCTTTAGCTCGCTGATTCTGGACGGCGCCCCCGGAGCCAGGACGGCTTCGTTAGCTGCTAATGTGAATGGTCCTGGCCGTCCCTTTGCCTTGTGCCCAGCTGTCATGGAGACCTCAGTCTGCAGGTTAAGGCTGGAACTATTCCTCTTGCCCAAGAAATGGCCGGGTGCTACTTCATAATAGCCAATGGCAACATTGATTCTGGAAATTATTAACATTTATAAGTGTTTGTGGAACCCTGGCATGACTATGCCATGCATGGCTGGTGATTCAGAGGAGTACATGAAGAAAAAACAAGACTTATAAATGAGAACCTGCCAAAATGCCCCATTAGGGAGATTTATACCGATCCTTAAATATTAGAGATTAATTTTTTGAAAACATCTATAAAATAAGAGATTTATACCTAAAACAATACTGTATGCTGTGAAAGGAAGGGATTAAGTCAATTTATTCATGTATTAGTCAAAAACTCAATTTCATATATTGTGCAGAAAAATTAAAATCCGTTCTGTATTTTATTACAAATTATGCAGTCTGTATATATGGAGATAAATAATTAATAGCATTACAAATACTTAATCTAGAAAATATTTATTAGGTATAGACAACTCATTTTTTATGTGTTTTGTTGAGAACAATATTGCACATTTTAAAAAATTAATAACAACTTTTTCAGGAAAATATTGACATCCTAACTCTTTTGTTTAATGTCACATCCAAGCCTAGGAAACGCTGTGGGCAGCAGGATATCCAGGATCTTGACTGTGGTTAGAGACAAGCTGAGGATCTCTGGTGCCGGCTCCTGCTTCAGCCTGGGAGTGTATTTGGAGAGTACCAATATATTGTTTTTGTTCTTCAAACACTGTGGATTATAATTTTTTGAATTTATTTTATTTTATTTGCAAACAGAGAGAGACAGAGAGAAGAGACATAGGGAGACCGAGAGGATGGGTACACTAAGGCCTCTAGTCACTGCAAACAAACTCCAGACATATGTGCCACTTTGTGCATCTGGCTTTACATGGGTACCAAGGAATTAAATCCAGGTCGTTAGGCTTTGCAGGCAAGTGCCTTAACTGCTGAGCTACCTCTCCAGCCCTGGACTGTAATTTTATAGTAACTGTTTCTGACCTAATATTTGAGAAAGCACCAAGTAATAAGATTTGTGGATACACTTGCAGAGCCAAGAAATTAATGCTTACCGACTCCTAGACTAGGGAATTGTGGAGCCCATGGATTATCTAGGGTCCCAGGCCCCTGGCTCTGTGCCTGGAAGAAAAGTGGGAATTGGGCTTCTTCCTAAGGTCAGTGGCCTCAAGCTGTGCAGATGGCTTAGCCTGCCCGTCTAGGGCAGGTGGCCCTAGCACTCCTTGCTTTATAGTGGCCCTGTGAGTGGATGCCCAGCCTTTTCCTGGAACTTATCCTTGCCCTGGGCTCACCCCAGGCCTAGAAGGAGGGAGTTGAGGAGCCAATGGGTTCCCTGCCCCTCAGTCACTATATACATGTGCTGTGTTCTGGGCTGGGCCTCTATCTGTTCTCTGCCCTCTGCCCTTGCTGTGTGCATGGCTGACCAGGCAGACATTCAGTAGAGCCCGATGGAAGTACCCTGCAAGTCATGTCCTTCCATACCACCCCATCCTGGGGAGCACCTGGATTGAAGAAATAACTTCAATGTATTAAAAAAATGTTTTGTGCCTAGTGGAAGTACTGCTTCTATGTATAGAAAAAATGTTTAAAATGAAAACCAAAACAATTTTCAAAAGCACCATGGCATTAATTATTTATCTTTACTAATGAAAACATGCCTTTGCAGGCAGCAGGCTGTCCTTTTCCACATACTGAGGGGGTAGGGCTTGGGGGCTCCTTGGAAGTCTGGCTCAGGGGAGGGTGGCCAGGGAGCTGGGCAGAGGGCCTCTTGTATAGCAGCCCCAGGAGCTGGGTTGGTGGCTCTCAGCCCCAGTGTCCCTTGAGTGAAATAGGATTGACCACTTCCCACCCTGTGGCTACTGAGTGTGGGTTCTGGATCTGCCCTAAGTTGGATATGCTAGGTAGAGGCTATTAGAAGGCATGGGATCAGCAAGGGTAGAGCTGGATATGCAGGAGTCACCAGGTATGGTAGTTTGAATAGATGGCCCCCAATATATTCAGTGTTTTATTACAGGTTGTAATTTAGGTCTGTAGCCAATTGGCTGGAGGAGGTGGCACTGGGCTGGATCCAGCCTTAAGGTGGTTGAGTTTCCAATCTAAACATATGCAAAATGTGCTGTGTGGCTTTTGGCTTGTGGCTTTTCTCTCTCTGCTTGGACCTGTGAAAGCAGGCCAGTTTCTTCTGCCATTATGGAACTTCCCCTGGATCTGTAAGCTTCAACAAATCCCTTCCTCCTTAACTATGCCTGGTCTGGAAGTTCATCTCAGGGAACCTGAAGCTGTCTGCAATGCCAGGTGAGTGGTCATTAGGTTCAGGGAGTAGGGAACACAAGAGCTTGACTGGTAGGCCATAACAGGAAAGGTACAAAGGCTGGGAGCTTTGTTTCCATCCCAACATTCAGTACACGGGACAGCAGGATAGCCATGCCTCTGATCTAGTCTGACCAGACAGAGGGGTCCACATCTCCCAACTCTGTAGTTTAAAGTTCTTCCCTGTCCTGCAGGGCTGCTGATCCTTGCTCCAGTTAGCTTTTCTCTGTGGCTCACTTTCATGAGGTTCAGGTCTACAGAAATTGGTGGACCTCTAGCTCAGGCATTTATGAAGAAGAGCTATTTCTACCTATGTCTTCTCCTGGAACCCTCAGACCTTTCCTATTACTCCACATTTGTGTCCATTGAAAAATCAACTTGTTCACTATCTTCTGTGTCAGGCAGGATTATGTTCAAGTAATAAAATAGTCCCAAATTGCAGGGTCTTACAGCAATAAGGAAGATCTCAAGCTAACTGGAACTCATCTATTATAAGCCAATGGATGCCTAGTGTGGTGGTTTGAATTATATGCCTCTCATAAATTCATGTGTTCTGAATGTTTAATACCCAGCGGATGGAAATTGGGTAGGTGGAGCCTTGCCTGGAGGAGGTGGATTGTTGAGGGTGGGCTTAGGGGCATTATAGCCAGCTCCCCCTTGCTAGACTTTGGCTTACTTTTTTGCTGCTGTTTCCATCTGCTGTGGTGGAGGTGATGTCCAGCCTCTGCTCATGCCATGTTTTCCCTTGCTGTCGTGGAGCTTCCCCTTAAGACTGTAAACCAAAATAAACAATTTTTCTCCCATAAGCTGCTTTTGGTCAGGGGCTTTGTGCCAGCAATGTGAAGGTAAGTACAATACCCAGAGTCCTTTTGGATGTCCATAGAGTCTGAGCAGAGAGGGACCCTGTAGGCCTCACATCATCAACTCTACACATAATATGCTCCACTCTTGTCCAACTCAAAGGCCAGAATACACACACAGCTATGCGACAAAATGCTGGCCTTACAGGACTTCAGAGGAAGCCTTGAAATTGTTGGAGTGCAATAACAGGTATTTCCATGACCCTTTGGGACCCCTCCCTGGCAGACCCAATAGCAGCCCTGACTCACCACAGGCAGGTGCAGCAAAAACCTCAGCCCCTAGCCACAGGTACCCAATCCTTGTGTTCCATTGTTCTTATCTGGCATAGGAACTACAAACAAGGCTGGGCCAGAGCTATAGCAGAGCTCAGCTCCATCTACAAGATGCTAGAGCTCTGTTCCTGACACCGTCTGAGGCTATTTTGTATTGTTGGCAGGCTTTGGGCATCTGTTCTTATTCATTTATTCATTCATATTATATCCATTCATTCATGTTCAAACATTCCCCAGAACCCCAGCTACATACTCTGGCAGGTGGGTCTCTTGGGAGGGGGAGGGTGTTGGTCCCATTAATCATCCTCAGCTCAGGGGCTGGGGATTCATAGAAAGCCTCCCTGACCTGCACTGACATCTGGGAAAAGGACAATATGGATCCCCTGGGAGTGAGATGAGTTGTGCCTTGGAGGGGGGGACTCCAGAAGGGACCTTTGACACCCTGCAAGATCCTGATGTGGAGGGGCAGGAAAGGGACCACAGAGTGGGGCCCTAGGGGGAAGCTCTGCTGTGCGGTTCTGTTTTGGTAAGTAAAGTCTCCCCTGTCTTAGCCTCCTGGACCATCAGGACATGAGGTGGTATCTGCATCTCTACTAGCTCCTTCCAGGACCTGAACTCAGGGTCCTGTTCCAGGTGCCTCCTAAAGGTGAATGGAGCTCAGAGGAACCTGGCCTTGCAATGGCCCAGCATGACTTACTTGGAAGACATGTGGGGAGTAGCCTTAACATGGGCTGATTTCAGCCTATGTGCTAGTAAGGGGAAGCAGCCTGGTCTGCTGCCCAGGATACCTTTGCCTCCCCCATCCACCTGCTCAAAGGTCTGATCTCACTAGAAGCAGCTCTCAGCCTGGTATAGATTTACTGTCTTTGCTAAGGCTACTGTTCCAACCAGGCACAGGAGCTGAGGGATCATCCAAGCCTGGGGATGTTTGTTGGTTGGGATGGGGTCAGAAGCTCCACAGATCCAACTTCTCAGGGTTTAGGTTCCTATTCTTGCCTGTCACTCTAGCTCCTATGTCCTGTCCCACAGCATAGGCATCTGTCCAGCCCAGAACTCATCTTCCACTTCAGGCTGAGATCCTTTAGTTATTCCTCAGGGTAAGAGGTCACTCGCCCAGTAACAACCCAGTGCATTTTCCTAGAATAGAGTAAAGAGATACAGTCTCGGCTCAACTTGTGTGTCAGACACAAGTGACCTCACTCAAGTGACAGAGGACTCGGAAAGAGGCACTAAGTGCTTGTCACCCAGCCAGGTGGGAGATGTTGCTCCTAGGTCCTCCACTGACACTGGGTGGGCTGAGGAGGTCTTTGGGACCCTCTAGGTGTGGAAAGGGAAGATACTGAGCAGAAAGGGACAGCCAGGACCAGAGAACAGTGCAAAGATGAAGGTGCAGATATGAACTCAAGAGGGCAGATGCCATGGCATGACAGGCAGATATGTGCATGCACACACATGCATGCAATATGCTCAGACACACAGGTACACACAGGCACCAAAAAGCACTATACACAGACACACATGTGTATAAATGCACACAGAAGCAGCTTGCTTACAGACACTGTATGCTAGTCATGTTACACATATGCATGCACACTGGCAATGCACTCGTAGACACATGTATGCTCAGAACATGCTGTGAGCCTATGGCAAGGACAGCAGTGGTGGTAGGTGGCCAGAGCTGGCTTCTGGAATACTAATGAGTCCCTGGTAGATGAGTCTGACTCACCTTCTCCAAAACCAAAGGGTGGCTGCCAGCCCCTGACTCTGGAAATGAGTCTGTAAGGCTCTCACATCTACCCTGCAGTGGATAAGAGCCATGGGACATAACAGAGCTCTGCAGTATGGGACCCAAGGCTGATCCTGACTGGGTATATCCAAGTCCTACAAGACTCCCAATGTATATCCCATACAATACAGAAGGAGTAGAAGGGATAGGTAGAGGGCATGAGGTAGGATTCTGTGCTGCTGGTGGAAGATGAGCCTAAGTATTCCAGGCCTGGTTTGGGACCACAGTAAGATCTCAGGGACCCCAGTGGAGGCCTGGCTGGGACTCATCACTTCAGGAAGGAGAAATCTGTTTCAGTGTCCCAAGGCTGACATGGGCCCAGGCCTATAGTTTCCACAACTGTCCAGGCTAGACCATTTCAGGACCCTCTAGCAGGGCCTGAGAGCTCCCAGGGTAGAGCTTCCAACTACACAGAAAAAGAAACTGCTTTGCTATTAAAATAATTATTTTTGTTCTCCAAGAAACCAACAAATGTCAGCATGTGAGAACTACCCCTACAGTAATGGATCCATCTGGCCCTTAGCTTCCAGTGAGCAAGGGCTGTCTTGGGCCAGGATAGGATAGTTAGAGAAGGCTTCTAGGCTGGGCCAGGGTCTTCCTAGACACCTCCAAGTCCCCTTGTTCTCTGTCCCTGGCATTATAGGAGAGTGAGGTAAGTTTCAAGATAATGGGGAGTTCTGAGAGGCTGGAAAAAAGTGAGCAGGGGGACAAGAATCATAGCAGAAAGGGTGTGGGGTATAGTATAGGGGGATATTAAGAAGGCACCAAGAAGGTAGACTGGGAGCACAGGTAGAGAGGAAGGGAGAAACTAGAATGCACAAAGACTCACTGTGGGTACTGGTGACACTAGGGAATCAGTGTTCTGATACTCTTTTTAAAAATTTTTTTGTTTTTTTTTTTTTTATTTATTTGAGAGTGACAGAGAGAAAAAGAGGCAGTGAGAGAGAGAGAGAGAGAGAGAGAATGGGCACACCAGGGCATCCAGCCACTGCAAATGAACTCCAGACGTGTGTGTTCCCTTGTGCATCTGGCTTACGTGGGTTCTGGGGAATCAAGCCTCCAACCGGGGTCCTTAGGCTTCACAGGCAAGCACGTAACCGCTAAGCCATCTCTCCAGCCCTGTGCTGATACTCAGCCTGGTCCAGCTCTCAGATCTGTCCTGGGATGGCAGAGCAGTATCTCCTTCCACTAGGCATATACATGGTAGGTGCTCAACACTTGCTCAATTTGAATAGTGGTACTATAAAACTGAGAACTCTGAGGCCCAGATAATGAACACACTCTCTGCTTTCCTGCAGCTATGAGCTGGTCTCTGTGGGAAGGGCCACCAGAAGTGGAGCTTATTTGTTCAAAGGCCCTGAGGATATGGGTAGAGGACAAGGCATCCAGTTCAGGTCACCTTTGAGACTCAGAGCCTTGTGAAGTTTCCCCTGGCCAGTCCCAGGGCTCCAGAGGGGCTGCAATGAGTCAGTTTCTTGTGTGCCCTAGTCCCTGTAACTTCAGAGGCCCTGGATCTTAGGGAAGAATCTGAGGCTCGGCAGGCCAAGGTTTCACACAGCAGGGCTATACTTGGAGTGCCCTCCAGGCAAGGGCCAAAGTGATCTTAATAGGATAAAAAGACACAAAAGGCTTCCTAAGGGTCACTTCAAGGGTAAGAGAGACCAAAGTAGGTCAAGAATACTGGTCAGAGGCTCCCAGAGGGGACCCCAGGTCTAACTGCTGCTCCTGTGCATGAGAAGCTAACTTCTTCCTCCCACATCACCAAAACTCCTAGAAGTCCTGAACAGGCCATCACTTAAGGGCATACCAGCGGTCCTGAGCTTAGACATTGAAGTGACAGGCAAGAGTCTTCAGTAGCTTAGGCCTTAATGCCCAACTTTCTGGCAAAGAGAAGCCTGAGCCCCTTCCCAGAATGGGGGAAGCAGAAGCTGTCCGTCAGGGTGGCCATGGATGGATTCCTGATCTGACTTATCCTCCCCCATGCATATGGGCCTCAGAGTATATCACAAGTGACTGAGAAGGGGATGCAGGGTCTCTTGTGGCATAGTTGTCCTCCTTGATCCCCTAGATACCTGGAGGATGATCCTGATAATCACAGCTGGTCCCTCTCTGATCCATCATGGGATGTTTCTTGCCAGAACCTAGCCATTTCTGGGTGCTACTTCATAACCCATGGGGCTCCCACTGCTGGGCCAGGACTTTTGTCTCTAGGTTTTTTCTCATAGTGCTGTGTAGATAGAATAAGGGAATGGGAATGATGCAGCCACATGACACTCTGTCAAGGAGAAGGCCAAATTAGGAGGGAAGCTGTGGAAGCAGGAAATACTTGGCTCAAGAGACACTGGGAGTGCTGGAGAGAAGGCTTAGCAGTTAAGGAGCATGCCTGCGAAGCCTTAGAAACCAGGTTCGATTCCCCAGTACCCACATAAGCCAGATGCACAAAGTGGCACATACATCTGGATTTCATTTGCAGCTCAGTTGTGACTGGCTGGCAGACTGACAGGTGACATCAGTGGGATCTTGGGTAAGCAATGGTGGGACTGGTAGCCTGGGAGAGCTGGCCAGAAAGCCTTGAGGAGGTCTGGCAAAGTGCTCTAGGAGGACACCCAAGCAGAATCCTTTGAGCTCCCGGTGCCCAGATCTGAATCCCCACCCAATGCACAGACTACCTCCCAGGAATTACCAGTTTCATCAGAGGTGGCAGGCCATGCCCGTTTCTCTCATTTTTCCAAAAATAATTGTGTGAGCCGGGTGTGATGGCACATGCCTTTAGTCCCAGAACTTGGAGGGCAGAGGTAGGAGGGATGACCATGAGTTCGAGCCCACCGTGAGATTACACAGTGAATTCCAGGTCAACCTGGGCTAGAGAGAGACCCTACCTCCAAAAAACAAAAAACAAACAAACAAACAAACAAAAAAGTGAGGCAGCTGCACCAGACTGTGGCTGTGTTGCTCTTCATAGGCTGGGCCCCAGGTCACTGGCTTGGTGTCCCCAGACCCTCCCAAGCTGGGCTGGTCAACTGCCATATATATGTTGAGGTATTTTCCCTGCAAGGCGCTCATCCTTCCTTAATTGTCCACGTTTATTCCTTTCTTTTCTGGTGTGCAGTGCTGCAAGCCTTGGTAGCATTAATATGGCTTTGGTATATTGTGTGGGGAGGGGGCTTCCGAGCTTTTCCTCTGCCTGCCCAGAGATGGATGTTCCTTTATTGCCCATAAATCTCTGTACAGCCCTCTGTGAAGATAAATCGAAAGCCTCCTTGTCCCTGGTGTTTGTCAGAGGCTGGTTGCTGGTAGGTTTAATTAGGCCTCAGCACTTGCAGGAGCAGCTCTAGAGACGCTAGGGGCAGGCTGTGCCATGCTGTGTATCTGTGGAGGAGCTATCCTCTGCCCTCTCACTTTGTCCAAGGGGACTGAGTCTGGGCCATGTGAGAGGACATGCCACCTTTCCCTCACACATCCATTTGTGAGTTCCACATGCTGGACCATGTGATGTGGCTTCCTCTTGCTAATGTGGCCTGGTAGTGGCCCAGTCTTATACTTGCCTTGGTGGCCCAGGCTGTAATGCCACCAGCCTCAGAAGTGTTCTGTTAGGGCCTAAGAAGAAAGGCTGTGGGCTCTACTGGGCACACAGTAGGTACCTAGTAAATACACAGTGAGCTGTTTGGATGCATGGATGAATGGGCCCTTCCCCTCCAAGACTGAGCTGAAGCATGAACCTTCCTCAAGGCTCAGCCACAGCATTGGCCAAGAAGGCAGGGGCCTCCCACAGCTGGGTGTCTCCTGACACCATGACAGCCATTCAGTGTCGATCTGCTGCCATATTGTACAAGGTATGTGTTTGCAATGCTCAGAAAACCAGGTGGGTTGCTCTGCTGATGTTAGGGGACCTCACAGTGGGGAGATATCCTCAGCCAGCTGGCTTGACTGAGCCCAATTCTATTTACACATGACTTTGGGGCCTCTTGATCTGCCCAGGCCTGGGATCCAAGTATGACCTGGACATTGTGGTCGAAGGACCAAAGAGATAGGCTGTGGGGTGGTCTGGAAGCTGGCCCTCAATGGTGGATGTGGCAAGTTGGGCACCATGGAGGTACCAATTTTAAGACTGGGCCTCCATGGTGGCTAGAAATGGCCTGGGGCCATCTGAATAGACTGTTAATCGCTGTGGTCATGTGCTCACCACAGCCTAGAGTGCTCTGTTCTCTCCCCTCCTAGGTGACTGACACAAGAAGAGAGATTAATATCCTCTCTGGAGCAAAGCCTCAGCTCATAGTGAAGCACGTAAACAAGTGTGGCCTCAGGTCCAGTCCTGTTCAGTGTGTCACTTCACACTTTTGGGCCTCAGTTTCCTTATCTGCACACCAGAGACATTAGCAGTGTGTTCCCATGGCATCTTGCTCTCTCTCTCTCTCTCTTTTGTTCATTTTTATTTATTTATTTGAGAGTGACAGAGAGAGAGGTAGATAGATAGAGAGAGAGAATGGGCACGCCAGGGCTTCCAGCCACTGCAAACGAACTCCAGACACGTGCGCCCCCTTGTGCATCTGGCTAACGTGGGTCCTGGGGAATCAAGCCTTGAACCGGGGTCCTTAGGCTTCACAGGCAAGCGCTTAACCGCTAAGCCATTTCTCCAGCCCGTCTCTCTCTCTCTCTCTCTCTCTCTCTCTCTCTCTCTTTTTTGAGGTAGGGTCTCACTCTAGCCCAGGCTGACCTGGAATTTACTATGTAGTCTCAGAGTGGCCTTGAACTCATGGCAATCCTCCTACCTTTGCCTCCTGAGTGCTGGGATTAAAGGTGTGGGCCAACATGCCTGGCTCCCATGGCATCTTGAATGTGAGGTGCCCACCATACTCTGGGGTAGGAGCTCGTGTTGTAACTGAGGCAATGTCCTCTGCTGTGAGAGCACCCCTCCCCATACCAACATTGCTGTGGTGGGACCAGCCTCTGGCCTCAGCTTATTTAACAAATTCTAGCTTCCCTGCAAAGTTGTTTCTGTCATGTTATTGGTCTCACTGGACATTAGTTGACCACCAGTTGCTGCACATTCTGCTGCTTTTATTATTTCAGAACTAATTTAAGGCTTAAAAAAAAAAATTCTTCCAATTACTGTGAAAAGTCCTGGCAGCCAGATAAACAGGGGGCAGGTGCCCCTATCTCAGGCCAACTATGTATTCCATGGCAGCTCCTGGGGCATCTCAGTCCCCAAAGGGCCTGCAGTAGTGCCACAATGCCTTCTCAAGGTCCTGAAAGTGACCTCAGGAGCTTTCCAGCCCTGAGCTCAGTGCTTCAAGGGCTGCTTGTTCGTAACTCATTTCTCCTAGTGGCTGTGGCCACTGTGAGCCTGGTTCTAGATGTCAGCCTCCTGAAACTGGTCAGTAGTGCAGCCCTGGAATGACCTAAAACGCACTGGGGCCAGACCTGTGAAGTAGGAAAGGTTCTGTCAGAGAGCACTGTGGCTGGTCTGGTATCCTTGGTTGGGGGCCAGGTGCATCCATGGTAAGCCAGCAGTGGTTATCCAGGGAAGGCTGACATGTTTCAGAGCTTCTCATGGCTTTAATTAGCTTCCTGTATTTCAGAGTCCCAGAGACCTAGGCTGGACACCAGCCAGTGCCCCACTCATGCCATCCAGCACCTGACCGCAGGGAAGCAGGTGGGCCAAGGCTGGGCAGGTGGGGATAAAGAAGGGCTGGGGTAGGCAGGAACTGTGTCTTGGGGATCTGGCCCAGCCCCAACCCCCACCTCTTCCAGGCTCCTCCTAGTCACCGGCCGGTGATCTCATCTGTTCCTGGGCTGTAAATATCACCCAAATGCTCACGACTCCCAAGTATGTCCTCCAGTAGGGCCCCTCTCCTGAGCTCAGCCTGTACAGCCCACACAACACCCCCGCCCAGATGGCTCCTGGGCCTTGACAAGGCGGCCGCTCCTATTGGGGCCCCTATCTCAGGGACAGGCACCCCTTGCAGACTGCTTAGGGCAGATGCCTGGGAGCCCTGCCCACCGCCTCCAACCATCCTGTCCAACTTGAAACACATCCTCTGCCTTCTGGATCCTCCTGTCTCTACTCGGGCTTGGCCACAGTGGTGACTCCACAGTCCCTATCTGCACAGGCCCTACAGTACTCACCACTGCTAGAGCCTTCTCAGAAAATCATATAAAGTCCCAAGGATATGTGTTCCCTCTCCCCTGTTTCAAGGGCACCTTATCCCCTTGCCTCACCCTTAGCTTTCCTACCAGTCCTTTCCTACCAGTCAGGCCAGTCCATTGTCCCCACTCCATGACATGCCTTAGGGGAGGGGAGGGTGTAGCCCCAAGGGATGGGTCAGGTTCTTTGTGTATAAGATAATGGGGAGAGGGCCCCAAAAGGCCTCAAGCAGTGCATCTGAGTCTGTCAGCCTGTTATAGCTGAACATGCGGCCTTGCAGTCTTCTTTGCCACCACCATGGATTGGCTCCCAGCCACCATCTGAAGGCCAGCTGTTGGTGACAGAAAGTAGCCTGAGGAGAGATAAATGCCTGTCAGTGAGGAATAAGCCCAGCATCATAGTGAGCTATTTGTTTTGGAAGGCATGCAAGCAGAGGTGGGACCCTCTCTTCTGTAATCCACTGAAGGCACCAATATCTGTTGTAGGTAGCCAGCTCAGAGGCCCCAAGGCTCTTTGCCAATGGAAGGTTTCTTGGTCCTGATCCATATTTGGGAGGCCCTCAGACTCATCTCCCAATCCTCCCCTTCCCCTAAACTGAGCAGGCTGGTTTGATATTCTCAGGCAGGCAGAGGCCACTTGGGGGAAAAGTAGAAAAAGAACCTCTGTCCACTAGGTGCAGGCTGGCAGCCTCCACAGAGCTGATAGTGGGTCTATAGGTGCAAGGCAGACACGGCCTTCAACCCTCACTTCAGATTGTCCACAAAGCTGACTCTGCTAGGGTTGTCAGGAGAGAACTGGGGTTCTTCTTGGGGAGGACTGGGTAGAGCCTTGGATAGCAGTGCTCCCACCATTGTACAACCTTCTCCAGCTTCTGTGTCCCCAGCCATGGGGCAAGCAAGGAGGCCCAGACTTTGGTGCTCAGGTGTGCCAGTGTCTACTGTGTAAAGAAGCAAACTGCAGGTGTAGGTGTGGGTAGCCATGTGGAGGTGGGGGGCAGTGTCAGCAGGCACCGGCCCAAGGATTTTCTAGAAGGGCTGGCACCATGGGCAGGCACACCTGCTGAGGACAGCCAAGGCCAGACAGAATCTCAGCAATCCAGCTCTGCCCTGGGCCTGCATCTTGGGTGATTGGTTGTTAAGCATATCCCCATACCCTCTCCTCCTCCCTAGGCTTCTGGATCCCAGACGCTTCCACAGCCATCTGGCTCCCTTAGCAGTGCTCCCTCAAGTCCTTGCATTTTTCTTCTCCCTCTCTCCCTGCTCCTGCCCTGCAGGGGTGGGGAGTCAAGGCCCTCTTGGTAGCTCCCTACATAGTTTCCTGGTCATGTAACCCTTTCCGTTTTGTATGAGTCCTCCCCATTGCAGGCCTTGGGAAAGCACATATGTATCTACTTGTCTGTGCTGCTTTTAAGCACGTGCATACACATGTGTTTGTTGTGTGACTCATGCTCTGCCATGTACATCTGTTGTATGTACATGGCTTTTGGATCCTCAAGGGGTAAGGGTGTGGCATGAGGCACCCAGATATTTGGGCTGGGATCTCAGACAGTGGTGCCAGGGTGCACATGGCCCCTGAATAGCTTTGAGCCTGGCTTCACCCACCTAACTCTTCTTCAAGCCACCACCCTTCTGACCTTTCTCCAGTAGTGTGATTATGTTCTTCATGCTCCACCCTCAGCCTGCTCCTGGATTGGATGGTCTTGGAGCAGATGTCCTCACAAAGGCAGCCTGTTCAGACCTATGGCCTGGCATGTTCTCTGTCAGTCCAGCTGATACCTAGGTTTTCTGGAAGAGCTGGCATGATTGGCAGGCATACCTGCTGAGGAAGGGGACAAAGCCTAAGCACCCCAACTCTGCCCTGGGCCCACATCTTGGGTTGTAGAAGTTGGCTGAGGTCAAGTATGTCTGCTGTGAGGCAAGGTCAGTGGTTTTGGCTGGAGGGGGCAAGAATACTATCCCATATCTGCATGTAAGCCCCTGTCCTGAGCCTAGGGTGCAACCTAGCAGCTCTGTTTCCTCTTTAGGCTTCCTTGATGCCAGTGTGTGGGGAGATGCTGCATCTGGGCCCACCCTCGCCTCTCACCACCCACAGAACCCCCAGCCCATAAGGCCACAGCTTAAGAAAAGAGCTCTTTATTCCACGTCATCCGATATTTTTACACAAGTAAAATAAAATGCATATCTCTATATACCGCGATCTGGGTAGGAGGTGGCGTTCTGGAACAAACGCCTCCTCCGGAACCCTGTAAACATGATGGGGCGGAGATGAGGGTGGGCTGGTGGGGAGGAGTCCCTCAGGGAGGACCTGGCCTGCCCCATGGAGCCTGTCCCCAGTTCTGGCTGGCGGCATGGAGGGAGACCCCTTATGTACACACACCTGGTGGCTGGTCAGCAAGGCCCGAGCACTGTCCATAGCACCAGTGCAAGGCCTAGGGGCACGAGGCTGCAGGCCAGGGCTGGAAGGGTGCCTGAGCCCTCTGCATCTCCAGCTCCACTGCCCCCAGTACCTGCCTGGCCCAGGCGGCACTGGCTGCGTGTGCGGTTCTTGCGGGAACAGCCTGGCCTCCGGCGAGGGCCGATGGTGGGCAGTCCTGGTGGCTCAGAACCCTCAGGCCTCAGTACAGTCAGTGGAGGCTCTGCGGAGCTGGGCAAGGTCCCAAAGGGAGAGTCATTAATGTGCCGTGGGCCCGAACCATTGCCTGGTGTGTTGTCACCAGGTGGTACACGCCCCTTTAGGGCATTGCCAGCAGAGGCTGGCCTCCCAGACTCCAGCACTGAGGCCTTGTCTGCAGCATCTGGCTGGCAGCACTTGGGCAGGCTCAGCAGTTCCTCATTGGTGACTCCACTGGTCTGGATAGGATGGAAGGGCCCTACAGTCAGGGTGCAACCCTCTAGGTCGTTGGCAGCCAGGCGCTTGAGGTCTTGGCCAACCAGGCGCAGGGGCAGGCTACAGGGCACCTCTGATGAGGAACCTCGGAACTTCTGCAGCCAGGCCCATAACGGGCGTGCCCGGCAGTCACATACCCAGGGGTTGTCGTTGAGCCTCAGGTACTGCAGGCCCCGCAGGGGCACCAGGACCTCTGCGGGCAGCATAGAGAGGTTGTTGGCAAACAGATAGAGTGTCATGAGACGGCCAAGATCTTGGAAGGCATGTGGATGCACATGAGCCACACGGTTCTGGTGCAGGAGGAGGCGGTCAAGGCTGTGCAGGCCTCTGAAGGCGCGCTCTGGCACGCTGGGAATGCGGTTGCCATGCAGGAAGAGGTGTGTGAGGTTTCCAAGGTCACGGAAAGCATCATCAGGCAGTGCCTGTAGCCCATTGTCTTGCAGGTAGAGGTACTGCAGGGCAGCCAGACCACGGAACAGGCCTGGGCCCAATTCCTGTAGGCCACATCGGTCCAGGTGCAGTGTGTGCAGGCGACCCAGGCCATGGAATGTAGTAGGGTCCACAGCACGAAGCTGTGCATTGTCGCTGAGGTCCAGCTGCTCTAGAAGGGTCAGGCCAGTAAAGGCAGTTGCATCAATCTGGGCCAATGCATTGGAATGCAGCCATAGGATGGTGAGATTGCGGCATGCATGGAAGCTGGAAGCTGGCACATGGGAGATGCGGTTGCCGTGCAGGAAGATGCGCTGGCTGGAGGCTGGGATCCCAGTGGGCACGGCCTGCAGGGCCTGCTGTGGGCAGCTTGTCGTCACCTTGGGCTCATTGTAGCACACACAGGCACCAGGGCATGGTGCTGCCACCTGCCAGGTCTGTAGCCACAACACCCATGCCAGCAGCGGGCTCCCTGTGGGCATAGGAAAGGGTGGTCAGTGGACAATAACTGTCAGAGGTAGGGAGTGATGCTGGAATCAGGCTGGTCCTTGGGTTGGGCCTCCAGAAGGACTAGGAGAGGGCCTAAGGGCCATCTACCCTAGGAATGGGGTTGTGGGGCACTTGCCTCTCATGCCATATGTACAATGCTAGGTTGTAAATTATCCCTAGAGCCACATACTGTATACTGATGAACACGCCTCTACTTCCCATGCCACCCCACCCCACATACCTGCTGTCGTGACTATGACTCACTTCCCATCAGGTTTAGTCCATTTGGACACCTAACTCCCATCTGAAGGTATCATGGGATGATCATAGATACCATCTTGGGACTCTATAGTGAACAAAGAGCCCCTGGGACCTGGCTGCTATCCTCATGGGTGTCGGTGTTATCCCTGTCCTGTGGACTAGCCAGGCTAGAATGTGGGACTTGCGAAGGGACACCTCAAGCTGAGACTCACCCCAGGGCCTTCCAGGCCCCTCCTCCTAGGCTGCAGAGACAGACTGTACTTCACACCTTATACTCAGGTCTCTGCAGTCCTAGAAACCACTGGCATCTTGGATTCTGGGAAGTCCTCTCATGCCAACATAGGGAGCCATCCTTAAATGAAGAATCTGCAGCTTCTAGGGTCTCCGTTTGCCTGTAGGGGTCTCAAGGTGCTTGGGTTAGGTCTCCCCCTAGCAACGCTTCTGTCATCACAGGAACAGAAGTCTGGGTGCAAGGAGTAGAAAGGGAGAGAGAGTGCAGCCCTGCCACCAGGAGCCTTCCCCTAGATCCCCCAGGCAGGCTGCTCCTTATATCACATATCCTCCTTTTTAAGCACTTCCTGACTTGGCTCAGAGCACCTCCTGCAGTCTCCTCCCTTGGCCTCATTTTCTGCTCCATCCCCTCTTTCTCAGCCAATCCCTGCTGGTATCCCAGCTGTCCTGAGTGGGACAGCCTCCCAGTGCTTCTTCCCCTGCTCCAAGCTGCTGTGCCCCATCCTGGGTCTATAGGCCAGATACATCTGGGATATCACCAATGACCTATACCAGCAGTTGACTTCTGGGGACTGGGGTGCTGGTCCCAGCCCTGGCCTGTCACTAGTGCCCTTGTCCTTTGAATGCTGAAGGCTCTTTCTGCCTTCAGGAGTGAGTCTATTAAAATGTGAATCCCAACCGGGCGTGGTGGCGCATGCCTTTAATCCCAGCACTCAGGAGGCAGAGGTAGGAGGATCGCCGTGAGTTCGAGACCTCGAAAAACCAAAAAAAAAAAAAAAAAAAGTGAATCCCCTTGGGAGGGTTATGGTTTATCAGCTAACACTTGAGTTATCAGCTAACACCTTCCTTGACAGCTAACACCTTTCTTGCCAGGATAGCTAAGAGCAGTGCTCTGAAGACAGGAGGATGAAGCTGGCTAATGGCTAGGGTTGCAGCTGGTGGGGAGTGGGACAGGTTAGCTTCCCTGATCCACACCATCCGGGCTTTCCACTTCACACTGGTCCCTTGGCACAGGAGTCCTCTGCTGCCTGGTGTAGAATAGACAATTGCTTTAAATACAGAGCCCCAGGGGCTGTGGAGGTAGCTCAGTTGGTGAAGTGCTTGTCTTATAAGACTGAGGTCCTGAATTCTATTCACAGTACCCACCTAAATGCTCAGAGATGCAGAGGCAGATCCCTGTGGTCTGCTGGCCAGCCAGTGTAACTTAATTGGTGAGCCCTAGGCCAGTGAGAAATCCTGCCTCAAAAAGAGGTGGATGACATACCTAAGGATGACACTTGAGGTGCTATCACAAGCATGCACACACATGTGAACATTCAAAATAAACAAACAATAAATAAATGAATATCTCATCAGATCAGAAGGTTTACCAGTCATCAGACAAGCCCCCACAGTCTGGGAACCTCTCCCTTTGGCCCTCAGATTATCTCTGCTCAGCTTGGACTTGATAGCCTGGGGCCATTTGCTGGCCTACAAGGAGGTGGAGGCACCAGGATGGGAGTCCATGTGAGAGCCCTTAAGCCCTTAGGCCCTGGCTGCGCCTCCCTGGGCTGGCCGCATGTAGCTGAACTTGGGGCTGGGGCTCTGACATCTGACATCCTTTCCTGACTTACTGCCTCTTGCATGTTCTCCCTGGGACGGCAGAGTCTGATCATGCCAACTTACTTGCTGTCACAGATGGACACCATGCTATATGAACAGCACTTCCTAGCTTGGGACCTCAGGACCCAGGGACAACCAAGATAGGACCTTCATGTCCCGGGGTTAGGCTGGGGCTTTCACTGCCATAGGTGAGGAGTAGGCCACATTGTCAGCTTTGCCATGCCACAGTTTGTATACTATCTACCAACTGAGCCTGACACTGGGCTGCACCATCAACCTCTGTGAACCACCACACATGACCAAGCCAGGCTACTACCGCACCACATCCTATAGACCACAATCCTGGGGCTGCCATCTGAAAGCTCAAATGGGGGTCAGTGTGGGTGCCCATGCTGGATCCATGACTGAGCAATGCCAGGGAGGCAACCAACTGAGAGAGTGACTGTGTGGTGCACAGCCTTGTTAGACAGCAGGCATTGGGCACAAAGACACAGCTTCATTCCTGCCCAGACAACTGCCTTTGAGAAACCAACTTCTGAGAGTCAGCCCTCTGCAATGGCCCCGCTGTCAACGCAATGGCTGGAGTGGGTTCTCTTCTGCTGTAGCCACAGTAATTGGCTCCAGCCTGGCCCCTCTTGGGGCCTGCCTGCTGGTCTCCATGGCAACCATTCCTCTGAGCAAGCATGAGGGGGATCTTTTAAGGAAATAATCAAACTCAACTTTGCAACATGGTTTGTGTTCACAGCAGGGGTTTGGGGAAACGCCTGAGACCTAGCCAGGTATGGGGAGGCTGTTCTGTGACCCCACCCCAAGGCTGCCCCACCGACTTGCCTGCCATCATGAATGGCCTTCCCAGCCTATTGCTAAGGCCTCTGTAGTCCCCTGAACCACAAAGACTCTGAACTCCAGGTCTGGTCCTCACCACACCCACCTCTTCTTTTCTCTCCCTAATCTTCCCACCGATTCTCACATAAGACACTGGCTTTCTCCCAAGGAGTAGCTCAGACCCCTTGTCTTCTTGAAGTCTCCACCTGTCACTCTCCCTTACTTTCATTAGGGTCCCCATTCTCAGTAAGGACTCACTATGGATGCATGGCACAGCTCTCACACAAGAAACCACAAGGACCCCTTCCCAACCCAGTTGTCTCAGTCACCCTCACAAGCTAGGCACTCTATCCCCAGGCCAGTTCTCATCAGACCTCCTTCAGGGTCCTTCCCCTATAGAGCCTACTGATTGTTGGAGCTGAGTCATAGTCAGGGGTTTCTGGCTTAGTCCAGATTGGCTAAGGAGTTACAGGGGCATGGAGGCCATGGTGGGAGAGAGCTGGCTGACATGTACACAAGATTCTGAGATTCCTCAGGGAAGATAGCAACTGGATCCTGGCCCTGGGACCTCCTGGGGGCAGCGAGACCAGGCAGGGTACAGCTACTGTGCTACACACACTAGGCATCTGGTACCAACAGCTCTTATGAGCCAAGAGCCCATGTTCACATTTACTGCAGGAGGGGCTATGGGAGGGAGGAGAAGGGGAGGTGGGATGAAGGCCAGAGAGAAAGGAGAAGGAGTCATGAGTAGATAGGTAGAAGGCAAAGGCAGAGGAAAGGAGGTCCTGGAACTGAGGGTTGTGTGGAGGGAGGAGGTAGGAAGGAGCTACGTTGGGTGAGAGGCTTCTGGGTCCTCACCCAGCAGCTGCTGGAGCCAGCAGGCAGGAGCTGCTGAGGTCAGCAGCTCACCTCAGCAGCCCAGTGAGCAGCTGAGCTGGAATTGCCTTCTTTGGTGTCTTCCCAGAATGCTCTGTCCCTGGTGACCCAACACCCTCCCCAGCTTGAGTTGACATCCCATGGTGACGGCCCCTTGACTGTACCCAGAGGTCAACAGATAGTGAAGGTTGATAGCCTAGCAGACCCATGGCATTGGCTTTCATCCCTCTACTAGCTGGGTAACTTTCCTGAAGCAGAAACATTCTCCCCAAGGAGGGTGGAGAAATCCTACTGGCTGGTATAAAAAGCCATGACTTAGTACCACAGAGGAATTAGATTTCTTACCAATATCACCAGCCTGTTTTACAGATCAGAAAACTGAGGCAGTGAGTGGCCAAGTTCTGCTTCCAGGTAGTCTAGAAGGAAGGGTGGGTGAAGGAAGGAGCCACAGTGCCACCTGGAGGACACTCAAGCATTATCTGGCCCATGCATGGAGGACAGTCATTGTGGGGCAGGTGCAGGGTTGGGGACTGGATTGCTGGCATGTTGGATGGGTGCTGGGGCACAAGGTGCCTGGGATCATAAGAGTGAAGAATCTAGGATGTTGGGTCAGCTCACAATCCTCTTAAATACCAGCAATGTCCCTGTGAAGCGGTCACAGCAGACCACAGTTACAAGGCAGAACAGCTTAGCACACAGACCAGAAATAGCTCTAGGCGGGGGTGGAGGGACCGATGTCATTCTCACATTGCAGAGGGTCAGGGCACTCCCTGGGCCAAATCCCCATTTCTGTCAGCTCCCCATCACTGACTCATCACCCCCCACTGGCCATCTGTCCCCTCATTTTCATTTACTTCTCATACATACTACCTACCCTCCATCCGTGGGCCCACAGACACGTGTAGGGACAGCTTCCGTTCCATGGTGCTTCCTGTGCCCCTTAGGGCCACAATGACGAGGAAAAGAGCTTCTGTTGTGGGGCAGCCCACCCTGTGTCTCTTGGGGGTGAGCTTGCCAACTCCTGCTGCCCTGTCCTGGGCCCCTTGAGGCCTTGTTTCTTATTGATTTTGGCTATGGAGTAGGGCAGGCAGGCAAGGTCAATAATGGGCATGGTCACTCAGCCCAGGAGGATGGCAGAGGACCTAGGTTGATATGAATCAGGCATAGCCACAAATAGTGCGGACACTGAGGCCTGGCATGTGCCATGGCGCCCTTGAGGTTATACTGTAGTTGTAGCAGAGCTGTGGGAACTGACTTTTGACTGAACCAGGTCATCATCTCTGTCCCCTGGCCACAGGCCCTGCCCCTGCCCAATTTTCCCTGCCTTGTGATTCTGGGATTGCCTGAGACAACAGGGGACTTGGGGGACACAGGCTCAAGGCTGATGTCTTCTAAGGGCCAAGTTTATTGACCCATTTTGTAAATGAGGGAAAGGCACAGTTCATAGCCCAGGGCTAACAGGGTTCCTACCAACCCCAAGGCAACAAAAGCACTGAAAGACCAGCTCTTCAACTCCTTCCCTGAATACCAGCCCTCAAAGAAAGTTTCAAGCAAGGTGTGGTGACTCACACCTTTAATTCCAGCATTCAGGAGGCTGAGGTAGGAGGATCACCATAAGTTTAAGGCCAGTCTGGACTACATGGTTAGTTCCAGATCAGCCGAGGCTAGGTTGAGACCTTGCCTCAAATAACAACAACAACATAGCAAATATTTTTTAAAGGTTCTGAGGTCTAAAATTTATGTTTAATTTTTGTTTATTTTTACTTATTTATTTGAGAGCAATAGACAGAGAGAGAAACAGGTAGAGAGAGAGAATGGGCGCACCAGGGCCTCCAGCTACTGCAAACGAACTCCAGATGCATGTGCTCCCTTGTGCATCTGGCTAACATGGGTCCTGGGGAATCGAGTCTCAAACTGGGGTCCTTAGGCTTCACAGGCAAGTGCTTAACTGCTAAGCCATCTCTCTGGCCCGCAAATCTTTTTTTAAAAGAAAGGTTTAGCTCACACAGTAGACCCAAAAGGTCTACCCTGGGGCCTTACATGAGCTTAGAAGATTGAGTTTGGTTGGAGAGTGTACATCCATGGAGGGTCACATTAGGGTCGGGCTATTCACTCACTCCTGATCCCTCTGTCCCTCAGTACCACATCAGAGGTACTTTACCCCATGCTGTGCTGAGCACCTGGTTCTTAACACTTGAAGTTAAACTGTTCACAGGTAGTCACCTTGCCTTGTGGCATGTGCCACATAATTGGGTTTAGTGTCACAGAGTCCTGAGTTGGCCCAATACTGTGAAAATGCTGGGGTGGAACTCCAGGAGCTTCCTGCAAGCTCAAAGGTCCAGGAATTCTTTTTCCCTCTCATGGGGATGGAACTCAGGGCACTACACACATTAGGCAAGCATTTTAACACTGGGCTACATACATCCCCAACTCTTTTGTATTTTTATTCTGAGACTGGGTCTCACTAGGTTGCCCAAACAGGCCTTGAACTCACTCTGTAGTTCAGGCAGGCCTTGAACTTGTGAACCAATAAAAGGAGTGTGCCACCAGGCCTGACTAGGAATTCATTTTTGGTTCCAATCTGTTGCTTGCCTACGGGCTCCAGCACTTCACTGGGTCCAGCCACATATTCCTGTCTGCTATCCACCTCCCTGATCCACCTTATGAGTCCTGATATCAGGGTCCATGGTGCTGAGTACCTGGAGGCACTGCCTGGTTGATGCTCATTCAGCCCAGAGGCTCGGTGAGTGTCCCCTTCCCCATGGGAAGCTGGTGCCTGCCCCATCAGATGGCCAACACACACTAACTGCCTAGTTACCTGGTGAACTCTGTCTTCCAGGCAGCTGACTGTTGCTAATTCAATCCAGCATCCAGCACAAATTCTAGTGACCAGGGAAACTAATGAGGAACTAGTCAGTGGCCTGCATGTCCCTGTCCTGGGGACCTTAGGGAGGGGACCTCCCTAGGGTCATGGCCAAGGGAGGCCAAGCACTGCCACACACCTGACCCCCAACCCCATCTCCCCACCCTGACACTGCCTAGGACAGGATACCTAACCTGGCAGGGCACACAGTACTGGGTCCTGTCCCCTCCCCCCGACTATGGCACATATTTCTGGGATAAGCACCCAGGTCAGAATCTTGGATCTCCCACCCTATTCCTAAATATGCTGCTGACGTGAAGTTGATGACCTGTGAGGTCCAGAGTGTAAACTTTCCACAAGGTTGAGGTACAAGATTGACTTCTTGGTGTGCACACAAGAATGCATGTGATGGTCGCATATACTTAGGCCTCAACTAGGCGATAAGAATGCATACTGGGGGGCTGGAGAGATGGCTTAGCGGTTAAGCGCTTGCCCGCGAAGCCTAAGGACCCCGGTTCGAGGCTCAATTCCCCAGGACCCACGTTAGCCAGATGCACAAAGGGGCGCATGCATCTGGAGTTCGTTTACAGAGACTGGAAGCTCTGGTGCGCTCATTCTCTCTCTCTCTCTCTCTGCCTCCTTCTCTCTGTCACTCTCAAATAAATAAATAAACAAAAAAATTTAAAAAAAAAAGAATGCACACTGGGAGAGGACAAATAAGGAGGGGCAGACAGGAATGGATTGTTAGCATAATCAGAACGTAAAACAGGCACAGACATACTATAGAAGCAAGTAACCCTGAGCCTTGGGGTTTAGGCCAGGGATCAGACAGGGCTCAAGGGGCAGTAGAGGGCTGTTGTGAAGGGGCTGCAGTCATAGGATCTGGAGGAGGTTCTGCTGTACTGTAGTGGGAGGAAGGGGGTGATACTTCTCGACATCTTCTTGTGCTCTCAGCGCTTGTTAAACACAAGCAACCAGGCTTCTGCCCAAGCAGAATTTATTCTTCTACAAGACACATGCAGGGCTTGAGGCTGTCTCCAGCTTGCCCTCTGAGATTGGCTCATGGTGCCTCTTGACCTCTCATCAGGAGCAGAATAGGCAGAAAGGTCCCCAAACTTGCTAGTTAGTGGAACTCTTGGCACAGCCTTCTCAGCAGGGCTGCTCCAGCCTCCCAGAGGCTTCTGCAACAGAGCTGAAGACAGCATCAGCACAGGGCAGGAGAGATGTATATGCCTTGTCAGAAACAAACAGGGTGGGACGGTGAGAGCCAGCACTTTCCAAGGAACAAAGGATCCAAGAGGCAACTCCCCATGACCTACTGCTCCCACTGGAATCACCCTTGGAGCAAGGCTAGTGCACAGTTCGAGAAGCATATGGAAGCCCCTGGTCAGAGCTAAGGAGGGGCTCTCTTACTTCCTGTTTTACAAGTGTTTAGCTAGATGGCCTAAGAGCTGGCTGCATCATTTGTGATGGTCTGTGTGGTGGTTTGATTTAGGTGTCCCCCATAGTAGTTTGAATGATAGGTTCCCCAGCTGATGGCAAATGGAAATTAAAGCCTCCTGGAGGCAGTGTATTGCTGGAGGTGGGCTCATGGGTGTTATAGCCGGTTTTCCCATGCCAGTGTTTGGCACACTCTATTATTGCTGTTGTCCACCTGATGTTGGTGAGGGGGTGATGTCCACCCTCTGCTCATGTCGTCATTTTCCCTGCCATTGTGGAGCTTTCCATCGAGTCTGTAAGCCAAAATAAGCGTTTTTCCCACAAGCTGCTCTTGATCACATGATTTCTGCCAGCAATGCGAACCTGGTTGCAACAGTCTTGTTTTTAGCATGCTGCCACACTTACGTGGTGACCCATGATCTATGGCTGCTTTCAGCCGAATTGAGTTGGCACAACACATAGTGTGGCCCACAATGTTGGACCTTTTACAGGAACAAACTGCCAACCTGGTTTGTGACTGAACACCTACCATGTGTGGTGTTTCCATCCCTATACTCACAAGGGCCCAACCAAGACCATGTAACTTCCCACCTAATGAAAAAGGATACTAAGGACCAGAGAGATCACTCGCTGTCTTTCCAAACCTCCATGACTGGGTGGGCAGAGCCCAGCAATCTCTCACCCTGGTACAGTGTTGGCCTAAAAGAACAGTGAGCAAGTCAGCATCTTAGGGGATAGAGGTTGCACGTGAAAGAGAAGTATTGAATACTGCAGGTCCATGAAGAATCAAGTATTTTGCTGTCAGGAGGCTTGTAATTGGGCATGCATAAAACAGGACTTCTTGGAATGGAAATCAAAGACAGAGGAGAGGCAGAGGATCATGAGCTCAAGGCCAATTTGGGTTACACAGCATGACCCTGTCTCAAAAAAGCAAAAGCAATTCAAGAATGAAGATGCATGCCTATAATCTTAGCATTCAGGAGGCAGAGGCAGGAGGATCAGGAGTTTAAGGCCAGCCTGAGTTACATGAAACACAGCCTCAAAACCAACTGACCAACCAATCAAAAACAAAACAAAAAAGGTTATAAGGAACAGATGAATAGCTATCCTCAAGCACCAGGGGGAAATGTTACGTGACACAGTTCCCACTTGGGAGGAAGCATGATAACACTTTAGGAGACACAAATCTAGGGTAATTGTGTAGTGGTTTAGTTGAGGTGGGGACCTCCTGGAGCCTTGTCCCTTCCATGCTCATCTAATCACCTCCAGGATCCTGCAGGGGTTGGTTTACCCCTTGCTGCACCCTGCTCCAGAGGCTCTGGCAAGGTCCCACTGAAATGGTTCAATGACCCCCTAATACCAAGTTGAGTCCTTGGGCTGGGCAGGGCCTGGAAAGAGGGGATATGGGCAGGTCAGCATTAATGTATTTCTCAGAATGAGAAGATTCTAGCATTGGCTAATGGTTTTCACAGGTAAGAATAAAACCATATTGAAGATGCAAAGATTTGGCCCTGGAAAGGAGAAAGGCGGTACTTCCTGACAAATAAGTAGTCCTAGACCACTTTTGATAGCCTCAGTCCTCACCACGTGTACAGACCCATGGCCAGGATTATGAAGGGAGAGAGGGCTATAGAGATACCTTCTATCCTTATCACTTCCATCATCACCACCCCTGTTATCATCACAACATCATACTCACTATCATTACTACATCATCATCATATTATCACCACTATCATCATCATCACTGTGATACCTTTCTGTCACAGTCACCAAATATGAGACAGTCAACTTTTAAAGAGGTGGGGTTTATTTTGTATCACAATTTCAGAGGTTTTAGCCCACAGTCTCGGCTTTGTTACCTTTGAGCCTACGGTAGACACAGCATAGCAGGAGCACATAACAGAGGAAGTAGTTCACTTTGTGACATCCAGGAAACAGAGAAGGAAAGAGAAGGGCCAGGGTCTTATATCCTCCTCAATTGCATGTGCTCCGTGACCTAGCTCCTTCCAAAGATTCTGTCTCCTCTCAATATTGCCATGTACTGTTGACAAAATCTTCAACCCATGGGGCCTTTGGAGGGATATTCATGATCCAAATTATAGAAGTCACTAACATCATCATCATCATCACATCTCACTGTAATCACTATCACCACTATACCATCATCACCATCTCGATCATTAACATCACCGTCATTACCACAATTATCACCATCATCATCACTACCACCACCACCACCTTACCAGCTATATGTAAAATGTTGGATTGGGAGAAGCCTGAGGCAGACTTGGTATTTATGTTAAAGGCAGCCAGTTTTAATCAAAGGCAAGGAACCATAGGCCAATAAGCAGTGAGCCAATGTATTGTGGACACTAGACATCCCTGGGCAGGGGTCTGGGCCCAAGGAGGTTTCATTCCAGCATCAGAGCTTTGAGGCCTTACAGAGTATCTTTGATGAGAATCAGTCTCCTAGGAAGGCACTGTCATTCACAATCATAGTCCCAGCCTTGCATGGGACCCATTAGCAGGACAGGGCAGAAGGAAGGGAAGGGAAGGATATTTCCAGGACAGTTCATTGTGCAGATGTTCCTTATTCCTAGTGGTTTCATGACACATCTACCCATAGCACAATGAGTAAGTGACTATTACTTCCACTAATGTACAGGTGCTCGGGTGTGGTAATATCTCTGACAGGGCACCAGTGAGGCCAGGGGACAAGGCACCTAAAATCCTAAGGTAACTAAAACAGACACTAAACTCCAGGGACTACACAGTAGGACGGGGCAGCCACTCTAGGCATTCTCCACCCCCTCATCCATAGACCAACCCTCTTTCTCTGGGCTCCTGAGGGCTGGGACTTGGATGTAGGATCTACCATCTCTAAGAGTAGCTGGAAAAGCTGCTGAGTCTGTAACTACACCAGTAATGTAAAGATCACACTCTGAGCACCCCCTCCCCAGCACCCCGGTGATGCCTCTAGCTTGGAATTTCCATGGAGGTCTGGGCTCTGTGGCCAGTGTCATTGCCCACAGTTCCTGGGGTTAGTTTGGGGCCTAGCAACTGAGACTGGCACAGCCATCTTGCAGGTCTGATCTTGGTCATCCCCAAGTCAGAATGAGGAGCCAGAGGAGGTAAGGAGCTCAGAGTCAGAAACTTGGAGCTAGGAGGTCTGTTGTAATGGTCTCAAGGGCACTCTGACCTGGCCTAACTGCTGCCCCTGCAGAAGATGCTATGTCTAGGCTGGAGGAGGGTTTGTAGCCAGGTTGCTGCAAAAGCCCACCTGGAAACATGTCCCTGTCTACTCCATGGATTTCAGCCTCTGCAGAGAAAGGAGACTTACAGACCCATTTGGACACCAGGCCAACACAGTCTGTCACACCTTGTGAAAGCCCCACTTTCATGCATCCTCAGTTGCTGCTGCTTGTCATACAACACTGGTGGTATCCCTACTTTGTCTAACTACCACACATTTGACTCAGTAAGCTGCGCTACAGAACCATGTTCATCTTTTTCCTGTGTTGATGGTGATAAGGAAGCACACCCTATGAGTAGTAGGGAGACCAATCCAGAAAAGGAGTCTCTATTCTTGGTATATGGGAGAGCTCTGGACAACCCCTAGTATGACAACCTGTCAGTTAGCATACTCCATCTTAGCACAGAGTTCCCAACTTCCTTCCTGTCGAAGTGAGCAGAAAAACCAGAAATCACCATGCACATGGAAAAGGGACCACGGCAAATAATGAGGAAAGTAACTCTAAAGGAAACAGATAGTATAAGGAAAAGTCAGAAATTAGAAGAAAATTCTAATTAGTCCTCCTAGTGGTAGAAGGGGATTTAAAACAAGAACAGGGTGCTATGACCAAGGAGCCAAGAGTGCCTAGAAATTAAAAATAGAATTGCTAAAATGAAAAAAAAGTCAATAGAAGGGCTGGAAAACAAGGTCATGGAAATCTTCCAAAAAGAAAAAAAAAATGAATGAGACTCGGTAGACAAATATAGGTTGAACGTGTTTTATGATAGTTCTACAAAGAGAAAACTGAAAAGAGAGGGGGGAAGTTATCAAAGAAGTAATACCAGAAAATTTCCCAGAGCTGAGGACCTGACCCTTCACTGGGCATTCTTAGCAAATTTCAGGCCCCTGGAGATCAAGAAAGACTTGAGACTCTAGGAAGAAAAGGCGATCATAAACAAGGGAAGGTACTATTGGACTTCTCCATAGTACACTGAGTGACACAGGATAGCAACACCGTAAGCTTCAAGACTCTGAGGGGACATTTTTTAAAATATGGAATTCTGGACCTAGTCACTCCAGCTTGAACAAACTTGAAAATATGGAAGGACTTGAAATAGTTCCTTACTATGCGTTTCTTACAAGGAGTTGGGGTTATGTTTCAAACAAAAATGAGAATGCATTCACAGAAGAAAACATGTATCCAATGAATGTTAAATATAATCCTAATGGTCACTAAGGGAAGTCATAGGGTAGCAGGACAAAGGCCTAAGATGAGACTCCAGAGGAAATGAGAGACCTATTAGAACCCTGACATAGTGAAGAGCTTCCATGAGACAGGACCAGAGGGAAAAAAAAAAAAAACAAATAAACAACAACAACAGAAACCAGTCAGCTACAAACCCCAGGAAAAGCAAAGGACATGCAAGGGATGAACTAGAATAGGAGTGTTAGAGATATAAAGATAATCATTAACAAATCCAAGGAACTAGGGCAGGGGGACTAAGGGCTGGGATACAGAAAACTGGATTTTTTTTTAATTTTATTTTTTTTGTTATTTTTATTTATTTATTTGAGAGCGACAGACAGAGAGAGAAAGAGGCAGATAGAGAGAGAGAGAGAGAATGGGTGCGCCAGGGCCTCCAGCCACTGCAAACGAACTCCAGACACATGCGCCCCCTTGTGCATCTGGCTAACATGGGTCCTGGGGAGTCGAGCCTCGAACGGGGGTCCTTAGGCTTCACATGCAAGCGCTTAACCGCTAAGCCATCTCTCCAGCCCAGAAAACTGGATTTTTACATCAGCTTCTAAAAGCTGGGTGTTGGTTTTAACCTTGTGCAAGATATTACTGATCAAAATATTATTGTTTAAAAAAGGCCATTACATATTTTGCACTGAAATCTTCAAAATAGAGTTGATAAAAAAAGAAGATAAAGTGTATCTTCCAGAAAGTAGACAAATATGGGCTAGAAACCATTGTTCCTGACATGAAAAAGAAAATGGAACTATGAGAGTTTACCAAGTACTGGCATGCACTACCTGGGCAGCTGGCATCCTGTGAAGGGACAAGGCCCTATGCACAGGCTATAGCTCTGTTCAGCCAAAGGTGACAGAGAACAGAGCTGAGTCTCTGAAACACACTGGGTTCTTTGTTATAGAGACTTTTGCAATTCAGACACTTGAAGGGGAAGATTTTGGTCTATAATTCCAAAACTGTGTCAACCAGGTAGTCATTCCTCCTTGCCCAGCCTCAATGCAGCTCACATCCACTTGGCCTAGCCTACCACCTTGAACAATTTCTTATCACCCACACCTGATTCTGTCTCCAAACTGTCAAAGTGACCCCTTCCTGTTCAGATTTGAGCTTCCATACTAGGATAGGGTGGGGCCAGTCAAAACCCAATAGGAGCCACTTTGTGCTAGAAGCAGGGCTGTAGCCCTGGCCATTAGCCCTGGTCTCAGCTTCTCTACTTCAGAGAGCCCCAGTCTGCAAACAAGCTCATGGTGCACAGGCAGGGGCAATGTGAATAAGTAATTGCTCTTTTATTAACGAGTGACAAATTATTCCTATATGATTGTGTGCGATAACTCTTGCTTATTTGAAATCAATTTGGAATGGAAATTGTTGGCCACTTCTCACCTGCGCGGGTGGGAGCTAGGTGCCGCTGCCTCCTGCAAAAAGGAGGTCAGTGTATTTCAGTTACATCCTGAGGCTGCGGTGTGTAGAGGTGCTCTAGCAGGCAGTAGGGGAAGGGATAGTTGTCCCAGGATTGTGCAGCCTAGAAGGTCAGGTACCTCCAGTCTCACTTTCTCAGCATCTTTGCCCAGGATGCAGGAGGGGTCAGCTCGGGTTCCCATCATGACCTACCTGCTGCCCTCCCCCCTCCACCTGAAGCTCTACAAAAGGCTCTATTGTCCCTGGGCCTAGACTCCTTGCACTCATCTCTGGAACCCTGAGGATCTGGGAGGGCTGACCTTTCACCCCACAGAGGATACATCCAGTGCCCAGCTGGCCCCACCTCCCTGCTTGGGCTACTCATGGATCTCACTATTAAGCCTCAAAAAGCTGAACTTGAATGCCCCCACTCCATCTCCTGGCAGGCTCCACACCCCAGCCCAGCCTCAGCACCTCTTCTTGGGAATGCCTATTTAAAACACTGCATCTCACAAGACAGCTGTGCCTCCCTCCCAGACAGGTATCACCCCTCCACTACTCCATTGCTCAGGTTTTAACCATAAGCATGGACTAGTAAATCCAAGGTGTTCCTGACTTGTTCTGTTTGGTCTCATATCCTGATGCGAGAGCAGGAGGAGGAGTCACGAGACCTGTGCCTTGGGGTCCTTTGCCCACTGCAGCCAGTCCTGCAGCCAGCCTTGCTGAAACAGACCTGTGTAAGGCCTTAGGTAGGAGCCCCACCTCGCCAAGCTCATTTCCTCACCTGGAATTAAGGTCCTAAGACTCACGTCACAGATACCCACACAGGACAGGTACACTGCAGCCACCCACAAAATGCCCAGCTGTGGTGGTTTGAATGAAAAGCCCCCATAAGCTCATGTGTTTTGAATACTTGGTCCCTGACAGGTGGTAATTTAGGGAAGTTGTGGGGTCTTGGGGAGATGGAGTCTTGTTGGAGGAAGTAGTATATCACTGGGGATGGGATTTGGGAAAATATAGCCCAATTCCAAGCCTATTACTCAAACTACTTCCTTCTTGAGGCTGTAGACATGTGATGCCCAGCTTTCTCAGACATGATGAAACTTCTTGGAACTGAAAGCCTTTTTTCCCTCCATAAGTTGCATCTGGTTGGGTATTTTGTCCCAGCAACAAGAGGGTAACTGCTAGACCAGCACACCAACCTGGGACTGTCAGCCTGCATCTGGCCTCTCTCTGGGGGACTCTCATAAGTGCCCCTTAGGGTGGCCATTGTCCTCATCCTGCAGGTCATAGACATGGGATCAGTGAGGTCTTCAACTCTGAGCTTCTCCACCACCTTAAGGATGCTAGACCATTTCCAGATCCCTCCTTATCACTTCTGGCCTTGCCCCAGGAATGCAATCTCAGATCCACAGGGGTTTTTGTTGAGTTCTATTGGGGCCACTGTTTATGAGCTTTGTCCATTGGGCACTGGAATTGAGGGAGACATCAGCTAGGCCAGGGTAGGTCTCCCTCACAGGGAGGTCCAGGCAAGGTTGGGAGAGTGTCTACTACCTGGCTGGAAATGTGCTGCTGGGTATGGAAATGTCCTCCTCCTTCCTTAACTTCTACCACAGAGCCACATATAGGTTGTCCCCCTCACACCAAGTTTTTGTCACAGCTGAGACCCAGAGGCATCAATGATGAAGATGGTCCTATGACCTGAGGGTCTGGAGATCTCTGGATATATTCCTGGAGCTTTCTGCTTATAGGGGACAGTGACAGAACCCTCAGGTGGAGTATTGTGACTGCCTGGAAGGAATCAAGCCTTAACTGGTGGTGGAGAGGATTAGAGGTAGGTGTTCCTGTGTGTGCCAAGACTGGTGGTGGAGGTGCTGGAAACACCAGGGACTTGGGTATCTATGCAACTGCTACCGGAGTCACTAGCTGTGACTGAGGCCCTGTGAGCAGGGTATGAATGGGTAGGCCTATAGTGTTGGAGAGGGTTCTGAAGAGGGGTTGATGCCCTACCACCATCCATCTGTCTTGGGCTACCTCGGGCGGGGCAAGGCTGTAGCTCTGGTGGCAGGTGAAGAATGGAGTCCATCAGGGCCACTATCTGTCTCAGCTATGAAGGGTCCTACCAGCGACATCCAGGAGGTATGTAGATGGAATATCCTTTTTTTTCTCAATTTTTATTAACATCTTCCATGATTATAAAAAATATCCCATGGTAATACCCTCTCTCCCCCCACTTTCCCCTTTGAAATTCCATTCTCTAGATGGAAAATCTTTATGAGGACACGTTTTCTTTTGCCAATTTTTGAACAGGAAGTTTGTCATATCTGTTCCCATGTCAGCCTCTGCCTGACATAAATTGGGGCTGAGGCAAGAAGATGAAGGACAGCCTGGACATGGCCCAGGGTGCAGGGTTACATGTCAGGCTGTGGAGTACACACAGCTGCTTGGGCTTCCCACTGGGGCCAGGTAGGAGTAAGTTCCTCTCCTACTTTCTCTTCCCTCTCCTTTGTCCACAGTCTGCCCACTGCAATAACCCCTGCCTCTAATGGAGCAGGGGACCTTATGCTCCAGGACCATAGCAGTTAAGGCCCCTTCTCATTTCCCAGAGGTTCTAGCTCCACTGGGGATGTGGGGACCCCATGTGAAGGGTAGGCCTCAGGGTCCTGACCCTATCTTGTCAGTACCCATATTATAAAGTCCCTCTATCCTGGGACTTTGTGGACTTCAGAACATCTCCTTTGGCCCTGTGGTGGCTTGAGAGGAAAAGATATTACAAGAAATCAGGGTTCTGAGCCTCGCGTAGTGGTGCATGCCTTTAATCCTAGCACTTGGGAGGCAGAGGTAGGAGGATCACCATGAGTTTGGGGCAACCCTGAGACTACATAGTGAGTTCCAGGTTAGCGTGGGCTAGAGTAAAACCTTACCTCAAAAAAACAAAAAAAATTTAAAAATTTTAAAAAGAAATCAGGGTTTCCATTGCCCAGGGTTAACCTGAAACTGGTGGTGCCAGGAAGGATTTGCTGAAAAGAAGGAGAGGTCACTGATCCACCCTCACCTGGAGTCTCCCCACAGCAGAACCCCACTTAGGAACCAACTTCCCTACCCTGGGGCATCCTGGTGCTTACCAGTCCTGCTGAGGGTGTGGCTAGGGCACTTTCCATGGGATGCTACAAGTTCATCTCTCCATGCACACCCAGGACCACGTGCCCCATTGACCACACATGTGGGCAAGGGGCATTTCTGGGGGAGACACCAATAGTCCTGCTGCTTCTTTGGGTGGCCATGGGAGTTCATGTCAGCAGCCCTCAGGGAGATCTAAAGTCCAGCCCCACCGGGCTCCCAGGCTACCACCCCACCTGCTTCATCCTCAGGGGATACTAGAGGACAGAGCACCTGCCTGTTCTGTGCCCTCTAAAGATGAAAGGGCCTGGATATGTCCAGGGAGAGCTAGATGCAAGGCCTTACTAGGGCAGACAGGAGCAAGAGCCCATGGGAGGAAAATGGCAGGGCTCTATAAGAGAGGGGCACTTTCTGCCAGGGTGGGGTATATAGGCAGAAGAGGCCAAGAGAGCTGCAAATGGCACATTCTGGGTGACCTTGGGCTGGCCCAAAGCCCTCCCAGGACTGCTACTCTCATGGCTGGCCAGGGGGAGAGTAGCTACCTTGCCTTTCTTTGAAATTTTGCTTCCAGACATAGCTGGGGGAATAAAAGATGTTTCTCGGGTGTATACCCTACCTAAAGGGCAGATAACCCAGGGTTCCATTGTCCAGAGCCCCTCCAAGGGCCAGAAAGGAACACAGACAGCCACCCCATATCCCTGAAAGTTGAGCCTCTAAGCAGAGCAATAGTAGAATATGCTACATGGCCTTCTAGGTTAGCCAAGTTCCTGAGGTCAGGGTCTTGCCAAGGGCCCATGGTACTCCTCAGGTTTCTCCTGAGCATGAAGATCCCTAAATGGAGGTCCCAGTCTCTCCACTGCACTCCCTAGTTATGGGCCTGCATGGATGATGTACCCCCACCCTCAGCCTACCATGCCCTCTCAGCCCACTGACATGAGCCAGACCATCACTCACCCCCCTTAAGACGGCTGCCAAGGACCCTCCTGGCAGAAGGATTGGCAGGGGAGGGGTAGGTCCAAATAAGCTCCTCCTGGGCCCCACATGACTCAGTAGAGGCTCTTGCTTAAGCGAGCTCACAGGGCTCAAACATCTGCCCCACTGCCTGCCTGGGTTCCCCTCCTCTCTGTATTCCCTGGGGTGGGTCAAGTTGATGTGACCAGGAGTCAGAGAAGGCTGTGGATGGTGGGGTCCTCATCTCCCACCAAAGGCCCCATAGTTCACCAGCTTCAGTTTTCACAGCCAACTTCCTTGCTCTAGGCCTGAGGTACAGGAGCTGCCTGACCTGCCAGGAGGAGCTTCAGCAGCCAGGTTACTGAGAGCTGGCCAGCATGGTCAAGCCAAGCTCCCCGCATGGCTGGCCCTGTGGGCCAGCTCTCCTTCACTACTTCTACCTTCATACCATCCATGTGCCCACAGGGAGGCTTAAGGGTCCAAAGTGCCTGCAGGCTCTGGAGACCCTGCTTGCAGCTGTCTTGGACAACTAGGTTGCCTCTGACTGCCAGACTTGTGGGCCCCCAGCCTGGGTATATCTCAGCTGATGTAGGCACTAGCTGGCAGTCAGGTACTGATTACATGGATGAGAATACTCCTCTTTGGTGACACTCGGATACCTTTTGGGCCTCCCTCTGTAGGGCAGTGCTGAAGGGGCCACCAACTGCGCATGGTTGCTGGTTATGTGAGGGTGGAACTGTTTGGGTGATGTGGAAATGGAAAGGCAGGCACTTGGACCTGAGGGGCAAGGGGCTCCCCCAGCAAGGGTGGACAAGAAGGTTCTACAGGAGATCCTATGACTTACTCTGAGAACAAAGGAGCAAAAGCTTTACTTAGGAGTAGCAAAGAGGGACTTTAGGCAGACTTGGAGCCTAGAAGGAGGATAACATGGCCAACTGAGAGCTTGGAGGGAATGTAGCCATAGACCTGGGAGGGGACCAATCTGAGATAGGCCTAAAGTGAGACATAAGGGGATAGACAAACAGAAGATCAGACTTTGGCTGAGCCGGATGTAGCACAGGGGACAGTTGTGAGGCTGTGGCTCTCTAGCTGGCCCTAAGCCCTTTCATGCCTTCCACATCTTCAGTGGTTTTCACTCTTCACTGTGAGCCTACAGAGTGATGTTTCAGGCCCAGCAGTTGCCACAAGCAAGCTTCCACCCAGCTCTGCATGCAACTCTACCATCTGTCCTAGAGCCCTGCGCCCCACATTCTGGGGAAGACTGGAGGCAAGGAGCTGGGAACATCATCTCTGGTCAGCAGCTATGGATTGTAGACCAGCTAAGGGTAGTGTGACCCAAGGTTACACAGCAAGACAGCACTGCATGAGCTGATCCTATAGTTGCCTAGACTCGAGGGAGGGGAACTTCTGGCAGGTCCCCAAGCCAGCCCCATCTGGGCCCTGGCAGACGGGTGAATAAAGCCAACATCTTACCAAGGTCACAATGGCTGGGACAAATCAAGGATACAGTGCCAGGGGTGCAGGTAGGAAGGCCAGGGGCAATCTGAGAGGGCTCCCAGGAGGCAGTATGGATCCTGGAGCTCCACTCTATCCCGAGTTCCTGGGCACTCGAGGCTGTTCAACCACACCCCCTACCTTAGTGGGCCCCTTACCCAGCTTCAGCCTTAGCCTGACATTTCCCGTGACATTTGCTGCAAAGAAATAGAGTCATAAATCCAAAGGTTAAATTTGCACATTGCCTTATGCTGCTGGTAGAAATTGGTCCTTCCACCCACTAGGTGCTCTGTGGGTGTAGACTGCTGTGGGATGCCCTGTCCATTCCTGGGGCCCACTATACCTCTCCAAGAGACCCTGTCACTATTTTCCAAAGTGGGTTCCTAGGTACATCAGGCCCTGTAGTTTGCCTGTCAAAGAGAGCACTGCCTGTCCCATCTGAAACCCTGAGATGCCCTATGAGAAAGATCCTTTGTCAGCAGCTTAACCCAACCCATCCCAAATTTGACCATATAAAACCTTTGTTTGATGTATACCAATATTCTGTGGAAATCCAATTCCCCAGAGGGCCAAAGAGCACCCCTAGGCACAGGGCAGGTACTTTGAATGAAGCTGGGTCAGCTCCTGACACTTCCACGTCCCACATCCACTCAGCTCTGCATGCCAAGGTGCTGGCATGGGACCTGCTGCCTTCTAGGCCCATCTAGATCAGCACAGGGAGACTGGATTCTGCCTGCTCAGCACCTCTCCAAGGCTACTTGGAAAGGTGTGCCAATAGGTCCTGCTTCTTGGCTCCACCTCCTGGGTCTGGTTGCCTTGGGAAAGGTCATGGGGCATTTGTGGGTCACCTCTATCACCCCCACATCCATCCTCCCACAACAAGGTAGAGGCAGTAAAGTCATATAGGTGGGGAAATTATCAGGGGCCATATGAAGAGGCTTGGAGGGATGTGGCACTGAAAGGATAGCTGCAGAGATGGCCATCCCTATGGCTAAAATTCTGGTCCATGCACCCCACTGCCCACCTTATTTTTTAAAAGAGCTCAAAAAGGCTGGGAGGAGAGCAAGAATCAGACCCTGGCCAGAAGTTGACCCAAGTGTGTGTGTGGAGGGGGGAGGTGCACAAGCCCAGGCCCCTTATCTGGCAGATGGCCTCTATTGAGGATCTTTCAGGGTAGGGACACGAGGAATTGCATGGCTGTGGCTTTGGATAAATAAATTTTCGTGCGTTCTTAGGAAGGGATTCCACACACACTAGTTAAACATGATGCACAAGAATAGTTCTCAATGTGCAAAATGTTTAAAATACAGTGACAAAAGAAGAAACTGCAGTACCAAACACCCGGTGCAGTGGGACCTAGCCAGGCCCATGTCTCTGGGGATGGTGCAGGGAGATGGGGGGGGGGGTTAAGGCTGTGTGCCTACTCCCCTGGCTCAGTTCCCACTGATGGCTGTCCTTTATAATGCATTCAACCCTGGAAAACAAGAGGCAAGGATCACCCACTTGATTTGCTTGGTCAGAGTAGGATCTGAGGGCTGTAATGAACAGGTAAGGAATGAAGGGTGGCAAGTAAATGCAGCATCTGGGATTTGGCCACTTGGACGGCCCAGGTGACCTTGGCCAGGTGCTGCTGGGCCTACAGGGTAGGAACACTGAGGGGTGCAGTGGGTGTTGGGCCCTGGAAAGACAGGCACAGCAGCTAGCCTGATTCTCACAGATATTGGAGTCCAGGTTCCAGTTGGCCACAGATGGCCAGATAGCCCTGCCTGGGGTCAGAAGTCAGGGCTTACAGGCTGGAAGTGGGTCAGCATGAACTTCACTGAGCACAGGGCAATGCCAGGAGCCTTGGTAGCAATGATAGGGCTAGGTCCTTCTCATATACTCTCTCATTCTCTCTCTTTCCCTCTCTCTCTCTCTCTCTCTCTTTGTCTCTCTCTCTCTCTCTCTCTCTCATACACCCACCCACCCACACACACCCTACCTTACTTCTTTGGATCCCTTCCCTGGGTGCACAGCCTAAGGCCTAAGGTCCTGAGAGCCTTTCAGGCCTAGACCTGCAGGAGGGCTCCCTCTGCCTTCCAGCTGGGCCCCTTCTGGTGTCTTATCGGTTGCCACAGGGGTTATATCATAAGGAATTCCTCACTCGTGGTGTGGGTTAGCGATCAAAGGTTGCTGGGGCTCTTCAAAGCTGATGCCCACTGGGGTCAGTCCAGCTGTCCCAAAAGGTTTTTGTTATTTCATTTTAAGGCAGGTGTCACCATATAGCTCCAGGTTGGCCTCCAACTTGCAATACTGCCTCAGCTTCCTGAGTGCTGGGATTACAGGCCTATGCCACCAAGCCTCACTTCTCTGGGAGTTTTGACTTCAGCGCTTTGCTTTCAAAATTCTCCAAATACTTTTTCCCAACCTCAAGTCAGCAGAGGTCCTCCTGGAACCCCAGCACTGTCAACCAGGCCAAGCCCCTCCTTCTTCCCTTGAGGCTACAGGTAAGTGGGGTGTCAGGGAAGTGGCAAGCGGCCAGGGAGAGAAGGCACTGGAGGAGGCGCTTCCCCAGCTGGGACATCCTTCTAACTCTGCCCTTCACCAGCAGTGGCAAGCGGCCAGGGAGAGAAGGCACTGGAGGAGGCGCTTCCCCAGCTGGGACACCCTTCTAACTCTGCCCTTCACCAGCCAGGGGTCTGCAGCCCACCCCCCTGAGTTTCATTTTCTTCAGTCAGGATCAGCCTTCTTCTGTGGTTACAGAGTAAGAGACCCCACTGGGCATCAGCTTTGAAGAGCCCCAGCAGCCTTTGATCACTGACCCACATTATGAGTGAGGAAGACTAAGGCGGGGAGAAGTGTCTTCCCTGAGCCTCGATTTCCTTCAGCTATTGCTCTCCAGCAATGTTACACTCAGGATCAGGCTTTGCAAGCTCCCCTCTGCTAGCTGGGATCTGGGACTGACCATACTCGGCTGAGCTCCTATCTCAGAAGCACACCTTCCTCCCCTGGGCTGAAGCAGGACAGGGAACAGTGCTGATTTGCAGATGGGAAGACAGGCCTGGGGTTTAGTACAGGGAGTGGCCAGCTGCTTCTGCTCACTCTGTCAACATGTTTTACACCACACAAACACTGGAGCCAGTTGAAACCACCGTGGAACCTCTCACCAGAAGATCACCATGATGAGGAAGTTGAAGCCATGCTGGGTTGGCTGCCATGGTTGGAGGAGCAGAGGCGGCCTTGCAACCTGTTTGTCACAATATGACCTCGAGGTTGGAAATGAGCCTGTTCCGGTGGATTCCAGCCCACCATAGGTCACCGCCTTTGTGGCCCTAGCTTGTGGCTGAGGGAGTTGGGAGAACCTGCACCTTAGCCTAAGCTGGGAGCAGTGAACAAACCTCCAAAACACATTCCTAGGGCCTTTGTTCCAGATTTGGGTAGAAGGCAGCCAAAGCCCACCTGGGTACTCAGGGGCACCCTCACAGGGAGACAAATCGAAATATGCCCATGTGCTCACAGACACACACACAGTCATATGTACACATGAGCAGACATATATCATTTTACACACATATACGCACACACAAGGCCAATGTGCTTCAAATGGGAGACTACTAGGACACACAGAAAGAGGCGAGAACAAGGATGTTGCTCCCTTTTGGTCCCAGCTACCCAGAACCCCCTAAAACAGGCCTGCGTGGGTGTGGGAGTGGGTTCTGCTAAAGCGCCTCAGCATGTGCCAAGCATGGAGCTCACAGCAGGCATGCTGTGGGAATCCATGTGTGGCCGTGGGTGGACAAGTGGGGGTGAAAACACCAATGTGCACCCTCAAAGTCTGTGTGTGCACAGTGTTTATACATGAGTGCTCTGGAACAGACAATGTGTGTGCACGGGAGGTGTGCAAGTGTGCAGCCCACGTAGACACGTGCAAGGAAACGTGTGTGCAGCCTGCGGCACAATGGGCATCAGCAGGGCGGCTAGGGTGGGCACCTGGCACAGGCAGTGTGTCCATTTCAGAACCTCCAGATAGGGCACGACTAGCCTAAAAGAAATCCACCCTTCCCTGCTTCCTGTGCTGGGACTTCACACCCAGTGGGGGGAGGGATCCCACAGGAGTGCCAGGAAGGGGGTGCCAGGAACACCAACACCTCTCACAACTGAGCCTTGCAGGGGCCTCAGAAGCGGGAGGCATTGCTGCCTCCTCTCACCATCTGCCCCAGGAGAGCAGCGCTAGGACTGCCCTGTCCCCCACGCCCTCTACGGTCGCCAATGCACTCATTCATCCTTATTCCGTCTGACCCCAGAGAAACCAAAGGTTCTGAGCTGAGACCTAGGGGCAGACGAGATACCCTCACCTCCAATCCGTACACACGTTTCGGCAAACCTCCCCCCACCCCTTATTAACCCCTTAGCGGCCCGTGTGCTCCGAGGCCGGACCCCGCCCTCCCAGCCCGCAGCCCCCGCTCCGGACACGATCCAGCATTTAGAACCTCCGACCCGACGCCCCCAGCCCCGCCGTCGCCCTCAACTTTCCCGGAAAGCCGCAACTTTTGCTGCTGCCGCCGGCTCCGCCCTCTCGGGGCCCCGGCGCTCTCGGTCGGAGGACAGCGCGGCACTGCGGTGGCCCTACCCGCCGCCCAGCGACCCTTCCCGCTGCTTCGGCAGCCGGGGCCGTGCCCTGCGCCTCGGGGTAGGGGAAGCACCGCCCTGCCGGCTGCCCGCTTCCAGCCCGGCTCCCGCGCGGTGCGGCGGTGCGGACACTCACCTCCCACAGACGCCCTCTTCATCTTAAGGGTCGGGCGGGGCGCGTCAGGGATTGGAAACGGCTTCGGGGCGGGAGCCCGTCTCCCCGCGGCCGGGTCCGCATCCAGGCGCCACCGCTCCGGCCCGGTCCCGGCCCGGCCGCGGGACGAGGCTCGGCGCGCGCTGCTCTGTCGGTCCGGGGCTGGGCTCGGGGCGGCGGGCGCGCAGGGCGAGGGCGAGGGCGAGGGCGAGGGCGGCGGCGCGGACTGGCGGGGCGCTCGCGGCTCGGGCCGGCAGCGGATGAATGTTTTATGGGATCATGTGGTTTGACGCGCGCGGAACCCGCCCGGTCTTCCCGGCGGCCCGGGCGGGGCTGGGGCGGGGCCTCGAGGCGGGCGGGCCGCTCACCTGGGCGCGGGCCGGGCGGGGTGCGGCGCGGAGAGCGGCCCGCGAGCGGCTGTGCGAGGCGGGGCGGGCCGGGCGGGGCGGCGGGGTCGCTGGGGACGGGCCGCAGGAGGCGCTCGGCCACCCGGCGTGTGGGCGCCGCGCATCCCTAGACAAAGGCGACGCATTCCTGAAGAGGCGGCGGCCTCTGCAGGCGACCGCGGGCATGGCGGCCCTGAAGTGGCCGTGGGCGCGGGCGCGGGCTCGAGGGCGTGGCGGCCCTGCACGGCCCAGGTCCCCGGGCAAGTCCTGGGTTTGGAGGGGCGCGGCGAGGCTTCTGCTTGGCCCTCCACACTGTTTGCCCCCTTGAGCCCTTTGCTAGAGGTCAGCTCCCGAGATTTGGTACGAAAACCGAAGCACAAGGCTTAAAGAGGGTTGGAGTCACCCTCTTCTCCGCTGCCTTCCTTTCTCTGGTGCCCGGTTCGGCCCTGACTCTGCGGACGTCCCTACCGCTTCCATTCTTGTAAATGAGGGTACCAGAGTCTGAAGACTTAACTTTGGCCTCATCTGCTTGGTATCTCCCATCTTCCTCTCAGCTAACCTCAGCTGGGGACCAATAAAAATAATAGTACCCCCTTCACATATACAGATGTCCCATCTCCCATTCCTGCTTGGGGGCTTTACCCAGAGCACCTGAGTTATTCTGGGGGCCTCAGCTTTGTGCCAGGCCAGTGTCTGAGGCTGTCCTGCACATGGGTGAGCCTAGGAGCTGATGAGCCAGACCTAGATCTTCCTTAATCCCCTGGGCTTCTCTGAGCTCACCTCAGGGAGTGGAATATGTGAATGGGGGCCTGGCCTGAGTGCTGAACCAGTCTATGGGAGTCTGTGCCTAGGCTGGAGACCAGACCCTTTCCTACAGCTGAAGAATCCTGGCTGAGGACTTGTGGTCCCAGCACGGTCAGCATTGTCTGTAATATGAAACAGAGACCCAGTGGTTGAATTGCTCAGTACACATTGCCTCCCCTTCCAGACCCTAGCTCTTTACCTCAGAGGTGGCCCTAAGGGAGAGGAACAAAGTTTCATAGTCTGCCTACCTCATAAAGGAAAACAGACTCCCCCTCCCCTGACAAGCCCCACTACTCACATCCAAAGATGAGATACCCTAGAGGGGAGGTACTGTGGTGCCTGTGATAGACTGGCCTTCTAGCTTAATGTGGCAGCTGCACGCTCAGACCTGCCCTGATGCTGCCCCTTGGTCCTGACCACATCCCTGCCTGCATAATACCAGTTGTCCTTGTCCCAGACATAAATTTATAGGTCACTGTGGAATACATTCAATTCCCAACCACCCAGAAGATGAGGTCTGGCTCACCAGCTCCTTGGCTCACCCATGTGCAGGACAGGCCCAGATACTGGCCTGGCACAAAGCTGAGGCCCCCAGAATAACTCAGGTGCTCTGGGTAAAGCCCCCAAGCAGGAATGGGAAATGGGACATCTGCGTATGTGAAGGGGGTACTATTATGTGGAGTGCAGACACCCCTTCATCTGTTTCTGGTCCTCTGTAAAGTCAGGGCAAATGCAGATACCTCCCCTGTGAGTGTCCTGTGAGGGAAGCATCAGTGCTTAGTGGATCTTCCCCCTGCCACATGGGTTAGTTGTCACCCATTGTACAGATGGAGAATTCAAGACCAAGATCAAAGAGCCAGCAGGAGGTTATGGCTTATCCTCTAAGTCAGCATCATTTCTCCAGTGCTCCTGCAGCACCCAGACCAGGGACTGAGCCCTCCTCAAAGACACACCTTAGATCAGAAGATCCATCTTGATGTAGCTGACAATCTGAGGACAAGGCTGCAGTCCTCGGTTGCTGTCCTTGCAGTGGTACCTGGAGAGGACATTTCCTTGCTCGTTGCTTATGGATGGATTTAGTTATCCATGACCCAGGACTACTCACAGTGGATAAATTGTGACTCTACCCTCCATAGCTTCAAAGTCCCCCCACTTCTTCCTGGGGCAATCATTCTTGGCCATGGGATGGGTGGGGAGGGGAAAGGGGAGACAGTGCTACTGTGAGGTTTCTAGCACCAGAACTCTTTAGCTCTTAAGCCTGGTTGTTTCTGGCTACTCTGAGCTGTGGCCCGGAGTCCCCCACCTGCCCACAGATCTGTGCCATGGGAGAAGGGCCAAAGCTTACACAAAGCATTGTCTCTATCAGCTGCAGGCAGTTTTCCTGTGTCCCACTCAGTCAGCACCTTGGCCAGCACTCTCCTTACTGGAGGCTGTCTGTGGGACAACTGGGTGTGGGCTGTGGGTGGGCATGGGCCAGTGCTGACAGGGATCATGAAGACACACAGGGTACCGAGTTGGCTGAATGCTGGCCAGTATGCCTCCAGGAAGACATAATTCACTCTGGTGGAGGATGTGGGAGGTTTGGAGAGGCATATTTGTCAGGGTGTGGGCAGGTGCTGGGCAGCATGAGGAATAGAACTCTACCCTAGTGGGTGGTCACAGTGCTACCATTCAGGGCCCCAAGGATGAGGAAGGGAGGATAGTAGACAGATAGGGAAGGGCTGGGTGTGGAGGGCTTGACAGGAGCCAGAGCCTCTGGTTAAGACATGAAGCCAGCTCTAGGAAGTGACCCCCAGAGGAAGAGCCCAAGACCCAGTCAGGGGGAGCCTAGCCATATACTATTCCTTTGATGAAATCTACACTACTCAGTTTCTGGGAAGCTTCAGCAGGGATGCTGAGATGACAGACCATTTGAACTTCATGGATCTGATATCTCTCACCTTTCTGCATATGTGGCTCTGGGAATCAGGAGAGGGCATGGAGTCTGCAAGCAGTTCTGCCCCCAGTGCTAAAGACACCTGTCATACCCTGCCTGGGCTAGGCCTGCAGGGCCACACCAGCATCTGTCTGAATTGTTCCCTACACCCATAGGGTAGCTTGCTTAGCTCCCACTCCCTGTGTCAAGGCCTGGCATTGCCCAGGGTCTCATCTCTTTCTCCTGTCATAGTATGCAGCTCAGTGTGACCAGGATATAGCATGAAAAGGCACCATCTGCCTTTATGACTTCAGCCTAGGCCCTTGGCCTCTCTGAGCTCAGTAAAACTTAGTAAAGACAAGGCAGACATTAATGCTCCTGGGTGTGGTCATCAACTCACTGTCCCTTCTTTGTTCACTTCACCTGACCCCTGAGAGGACTGTGTGGGGGCCTGTGGTGGTTTGACTCAGGTGTCCCCCATAAATTTATGTATTCTGAATGCTAGGTTCCTACCTGATGGCAATTTGGGGATTAACTCCTGGAGGCAGTGTATTGTTAAGGGCGGGCCTATGGGTATTATAGCCAGTTTCTCCTTGCCAGTATTTAGCACACTCTCCTGTTCCTGTTGTCCACCTGATGTTGGCCAGGGGTGATGTCCATCCTCTGCTCATGCCATCATTTTCCCTGCCATCATGGAGCTTCCCCCTTGAGCCTATAAGCCAAAATAAATCCTCTTTTTCCCACAAGCTGCTCTTGATTGGGTGATTTCTACCAGCAATGTGAACCTGACTGCAACAGTAATGTTGGTACGAAGGAGTGGGATTGCTGCTAGATACCTGATTGTATGGCTTTGGCCTTTTGGGGCTGATTTTAAAGAGGAATGTGGAAAGATTTGAAACTTTGGCCCAAGAGACACCTTGCAGTGCTGTAATTACAGCTTGATGTATTATTCTGGTCAGAGTTACAAGACCCGAATGCAGTAATAACTATGGTCTGTGAGGTTTGGCTTATGAGGGTGAAAAGGAGCTTTGCCTGGACTGGGCTAGAAGCAGTGTGTGTGAGAAGCTTGCTGTTATGCCTGTGTCCTGAGAACTTGTGCAGGGTTGAAGTGCTTAGAAATGGACTGGTGTGCACTGAGGAATATGGCAAAGAAAGAAACCTTTGGGCTGAAACTGCTGCTCATTCAGCTGCAATTATATGAGAGATTACAACCTTTGAGATTGGAGCAGCTGACTTGCACTGGGGCAACAGGAAGAATGTGGACTCTTTTGAAGGGGCCTGAGTGCTCAAAGAGTGTCCTGTTCTTCAAAGTCTACTTCATTCCCCCCTCTGATTAACAAATTGGCACCCTACCTGGTATTATGGAGTATAAGAAATGCAGGAAAGAGAGGGTCATTTAGTTTGCAACGTGGTCTTGTGTTTTGGAAATGGCCATGGGCAATGTGAAGCAGGTTTGCTGGTTGCCTGCATGGAGACCCCATGGAGCTGTGAGGGTGAACTGTGGGTTGTAGTGGAGACCCAGTGGAGATGCCGGGACCATGAGATGGCTGTGAGGAGAGCTGCCGGCTCCAGATGAAGTTTTCCAGGACTGTGAGTAGCCTAGAGACTTGTTGCTGGTTAGAGTTATCAGACTTGGAGATTTGTCACTGACTAGTGTTGCTGAACTTGGAGCTACAGAGTTTGATGTTTGTCCTGTTTAAATCTTGTATTGGTTTAATATTCCTTTGCTAGTCCCATCTTTTGCAGTGTGAATGTTTATTCTGTGCCATTATGGGTGTTTTTTGTTTGTTTGTTTGTTTTTTTGGTTTTTCGAGGTAGGGTCTCACTCTAGCTCAGACTGACCTACAATTCACTATGAAGTCTCAAGGTGTCTTTGAACTCATAGTGATCCTCCTATCTCTGCATCCCGAGTGCTGGGATTAAAGGCGTGCGCCACCATGCCCTGCCCATTATGGGTCTTTTGAGAATTTTTTTTTTTTGGTATTATGACTCAGTTAAAAGATCTTGGACTATGGAATGTTTGAACATCATGAGGATTGATAAAAACTATGGGGACTTTTAAAGAGGGACTGAATGCATTGTATTCTACATCACGGATGGTTATCAGCTTATGAGGGCCAGGGGCAGAATGTGGTGGTTTGATTCAGGCATCCCCTATAAACTTAGTTGTTCTGAATGCTAGGTTCCCAGCAGATGGAGATTTGGGAACAAATGCCTCCTGGAGGCAGTGTATTGTTGGGGGTGGACTTATGGGTGTTATAGCCAGTTTCCCCTTGTTAGTGTTTGGCACACTCTCCTGTTGCTTTTGTCCACCTTATGTTGGCCAGAGGATGATGTCCACCTTCTGCTCATGCCATCATTTCCCCCTATCATCATGGAGCTTCCCCTGGAGTCTGTAAGCCAAAATAAATCCTTTTCCCCCAAAAGCTGCTCTTGGTCAGGTGATTTCTGCCAGCAATGCAAACCTGACTGCAACACGGGACCCTAGCAGGGATTAAAAAGGTTTGACCCAAACATCTAGGTCCACTCATAGAATTCAACACAGGAAAAGGGGATCCTTCACTGATCAGTCTGGACTGACAGGTCATAGTGCAGCCCCAGTAGGAGGTTGCTGCTTTTAGGGGCTTGGGGAGTGGGGATGCAGGCCTGCCATGGTTTTGCTGGGGCAGCCCTGTGGAGCACCAATGCAGGCCCAGGCCCTTGATGCCTACCGGGGAGGGAATAAGGTGACTTGCATATGCTCTGGGGCACTCCATGATAGTGCAAGAAAGGACTAGGAAGGAAGCACGAAGGTCATGCTGTAACCCTGTGCCTGCTGCCCAAGTGTGCCAATGACACCAACCTGAGTGGGCAGCTGAAGATAAAATCTCAGTGCCAGGGAGCTGGGGGGGGGGGCACCAACTGGCCATCTGCTGTCACCACAGAGGGTGGCTGTGTGCCCAGGTCCCAAGAAGACTCTGTGCCAGGGTTGCTAAACACATAGTACCATAGGTTTTATGATGGCAACACCACCACCCATTTTTTCAGACAGGAAATAGAGAGCTGGGGAGTTAGTAGCAGAATATTCTGACGACCTCTCACCCACATCTTTGCCCTCTCAGAGGCTTCTCACTATCCCTCACCTTGGGGATACAGGGAGTGTTCTAGTCTTTTGCCATCCTCAGTTCTGATTCCCATCCTTAGTCCCTCTGCCCAACCTTGGTACATATTAAGCCATAATTAATCAGTTCCCTCATCTATTATTCATCAAAGCCACACCTAACAGCAACTGGGGATTGTGCAGGAAAGGGGCTTGACATATCCCCCAGAATCCCATTGGGCCTGCCCATTTCCCAGTGCCTCTGACCTCTACACCCAGCAAACATCTGTTCCCAGAGGATACTGTTCTGGATTGTGCTGTGCTGGGTACACTTCCTGGTATGTCATGTGCACCTACTGGAGATTTCTGAGGACCCTAGATGGGGTGTGTGTACTGCAGTGTCAGCCATCACTGTGGTTGTTGTGACCCATCTCCATGATGGGGGTCTGAGCAGGGATAGGGAGGAGATTCAAGCCAGATGGAACACCAGTTGATGCACCTGGACCCCAAGGCTGGGTCTGCTCCTTCTTACTTCCAGAGAGATGAGTGAGACCCCAAGTCTACCATACATTGTACCATTCTTATGGTCACTGTTGGATAGGTTCAGGGGCCTTTTCTAGGGAGTATGGCTGAGTTGGTGACCTCAGAGTGTACACAACTCATCTAGGCACAGGGCTGGAGATGAAAAGGGTGCTTCATGTTCCTGAAGGCCCAGGGCAGGGCTCTGAGGAGCAGGACCTCTGGGCTGTACCCGAGGCATGGCTGTGGCTCGTAGCACTTGTAAGGAATGTGGATTCTTCCAGAGCCACCCACCTGGCAGTAACAGATAAATTGCCACCTGCTGCTTACACCAGAAGCCTAGCAGGTAGGTTGGGGTGTCACCTTCTGAGAGAATACATGTGTTCCAAGTGGAGTGGAATTTCTTGGAGTGGTCATGGTTTCCAGTTGGATGGGTCAGGAGTAGAGGGCATCTCAGAGCCATTTCTGGCCCTCAGTGAGGGATTTCTGCTGAGTCAATTCTACTCATCCTAACTGCTGGCCTGGGGTGACCCACTACCCAGTGTTCAGCTCTGCTCTCCCCAGTGCTCCTAAGGCCTAAAGCTCCTCTCTGCATCATAACCATCCATAGAGCATGAATATTTGCTCCATTTTCCAGACACGAGCCCCAAAATTTTGCCTCAGGTTATCCCACTGGGGATACAGCAAGGTCAGCTCAACTCGATACTCAGTGGCTCACTGAAGAGGGGCCTTTACTTTCTCCTCACTGCCCATATCTGCTCTTTTCTTTCATCATTTAGTCATTCAACAAATGCTCTGGGAGGCCAGATTCAGACCTCTCCATACACATCTTTGCTAGACCCTGACTCCCCTCATCACCACAGAGTAAAATAGGGAAACTGAGCCTAAGGTAGGAGGATCTTGCCCCAGATATCTCATCTCATTATCTCAGAAGAGAGTGTGTCCATGGCATCTGGTCTCTGGAAGCTCAAAGGGACAAATAGGATAGAACCCACCTGAAACCTACCTAGCTCCCCATAATCTGCCAGGACGACTCAAACCAAGGCTTTGAGAATCATTTCCTCAAGAGCAGCTTTGTGCTCTGAGAACCATGGGACAGAGTTCTGCCTCAATGAGGGCTAGAAGAGCCTTCCTCACTTGCCAAACTGGTTCCTGAATGAGTCTCCCCTGTCTCTTGCCTAAGGTCAGGAGTGGTGGGCCAGACTTGACTTTCAGAAGCAGACCTCCCATGGATGCTTCTGGAGTCCTTGGCCTGGGTTTGAGATTCAATGGATGCAGTGTCCAAGGTTATTTAATGCCTAATGGGTTCCATTGTCAATCTGTTGCAGGATCATGGATGGTGTCTGGTGTAAGGAGGGGTTTCTGAGGCGGCAACAGCAGCAGCCAGTGGGCCTCTGAGTCTAGAATATTTTTAGTCAGCATTCTTGCTGACAGTCCAGGCTGGCAAAGGTTTGCTGCTATTCTCACAGGCACATCTTAAGTTTGTGTCAGGTATCCATGGTCTGCCCATCCCACCTACCCTCTTTTCCTTGCCCCACCCCTCACTTTCTAGCCCTGGCTCTTCCTAGCCTTGGGTTTGCTTAGCCCAGGAAAGTCTTCTGGGAGCTCCACTACGGGACTGAGTCTGGGTCCCAGGTGTGGCTGAGAAGGAGTGAGCGGGTGCCTCTGCACAAAGCCGTGGGCTGCTGGTGTTCTGAATCCTAAGATTATGATGGCAACTTTCAACCAGCCTACCAAAGGGTCCGGTTTCTAGGAAGTTCCTCACATTCCCCAGGCATCAGGCTCTGAACTGAGTGTGCATAGTCTCAGCTTTAGGGCTTACTAGCTACTGTGCTCACTTGCTAGTAGTCCTGCTTTGAACTGGGTAGCTCATCAGGAAGCTTAGAACCATCTTCTCTGGCCTCCTCTCTCTGACATCTCTGCCCAGAAATGCCCACTGCTCTGGTCACTGGGCCTTTCCAGCTGGTTCTGCATAACTGACCCAGTTCTGCCTAAACATACGTGGATCTGTAGAACGTTACAGCTGGAGGAACATCTTACTTCCTTCAAGGATATCAGAGGTCCTCATCTAGATCTTCCCTTGGGCCACTCCTCTATCCTAAGGATGGTGTAGAAGCAGAGTCCAGCACCCTGAACAGCATGCGGCACCTATAACCTCCACCTGCTGGTTAGGCTGAATGGGAAGCCAGAGGCTCAAGGAACAATGTGAGAGCTCAGCGCTGAAACCCTCCGCTGAGGTTCTGACTACTCATCTTTTGAATGCATGAGGGAGCCCATTCAGAGAAATTCTGAAGGTCACAGGAAAGAATAAATGTAAGAAAAGACATTGGCTAAGTTGAATCCTAGACCTCATTATATCCTAAGATCACATTAATTCACACAGCCCATGGACAGTCAGACAATGGGGGAAAAAACAAAACACCTGAAAAAGCCTCAGCTACAAGTGTGAGAAGTAAATGAAGTCTGAGAAGATGCATAACTAACCTCAAGCACACAGTCAAAATTGACAAGTCAGTGGGAACAGCTTAGGTTCTTTCTTCAGTCTTCACATTAAAACAACTATTCAATGCACTAAAGATTTAACAAGCAGAAAAGAAATCATAAAACTACTAGAAGAAAGCATAGAATAAAAACTATAATCTTGGGCTGGAGAGATGGTTTAGTGGTTAAGGTGCTTGCCTTCAAAGCCTAAGGACCCAGGTTTGATTTCCCAGGACCCATGTAAGCCAGATTGTCTGGAGTTCGTTTGCAGTGGCTGGAGGCCCTGGCACACCCATTCTCTCACTCTCTCTCTGTCTTTCTCTATCTCACAAATAAATAAATAAAAATATTTAAAAACTATAATCTTAGCCAGGCGTGGTGGCACATGCCTTTAATCCCAGCACTCAGGAGGCAGAGGTAGGAGGATCACCATGAGTTTGAGGCCACCCTGACACTACATAGAGAATTCCAGGTCAGCCTGAGCTAAAGTGAGACCCTACCTCGAAAAAACAAAACAAACAAACAAGCAAACAAAAAAAAACCTGTAATCTTGGGGCAGAGAGATGGCTCAATGATTAAGGCTCTTGTCTGTAATGCCTAAAGACCTGTGTTCAATTCCCCAGTACCCAAGAAAAGTCAGATATACAAAGTGCTAAATGCGTCTGGAATTTGTTTGTAGTGGCTAGAGGCCCTGGCACAACCATATTCATTCTTGCTCTCTCTCCTTGCAAATAAATAAACAAAATGTTTTTGAAACTATAATTATTTATTTATTTTTATTTTTTCTTCCAAATTTTTATTAACAACTTCCATGATTATAAAAAATATCCCATGGCAATACCCTCCCCCCGTTTCCCCTTTGAAACTCCATTCTCCATCATATCCCCTCCCCATGTCAATCAGTCTCTCTTTTATTTTGGTGTCATGATCTTTTCCTCCTCTTATGATGGTCTTGTGCAGGTAGTGTCAGGCACTATGAGATCCTGGATATCCAGGCCATTTTATGTCTGGAGGGAGCACGTTGTAAGGAGTCCTACCTTTCCTTTGGCTCTTACATTCTTTCCGCCACCTCTTCCACATTAGACCCTGAGCCTTTGAAGGTGTGATCCAGATGTTACTCAGTACTCCAGTAACTTCTTTTTAGCACTATGATACCTTCTGAGTCGTCCCAAGGTCACTGCCATCTGAAAAGAGAAGATTCTGTACCCATAGTGAGAGTAGCATTAATATAAGTGTATGAATATTAAGAGAAGTGCTTACTGGGCAGTTTGATAAGCATAGTATATACATTTATCCAGACATCAGCAGATGTTACAGCCCTAGGGCTCATGACTACCCCTGTTTTTAAGTTTTCAGTATCAGGGATGTATTCCCTCCCATGGAGCGGGCCTCCAGTCCAATTAGAGGGTGGTTGATTTCCACCATGACAGACGTGCCACTATTGCACCCGTTGGCTCATTTGGCCTGGCTGGCCAATTATAAGGCTAGCAGTGTCCACTGTTGAGTATCTTCACTGGTGATTTCTCTTTCTCCCAGTGAACTGCATGTAGAATGGCTTCTTCCAGCTTTCTGTTCGCTGGTCTACATGGAGGAGGTTATCAGCTCAGTTCTAGCAGGATTTCTCAGTGGCCTTGCAGCCCAAGTATGTGGAGTCTTCAGCAATAGGGTCTTACCATCTATTCCTGGTGGGAAACCAAGGGCCTTGGCAATGGCCTTTAATGTTTTGGGGGCATCATGGACCTCCCTGGCCAACAACTCACTGGAGGTATCCCATCCCTGGCACTGAAATTTTTCTAGCAACGATCTACTGCCCCTGAGCTATGAGCTGTGTGATTCTCTGATTTCATCCTCTGTGTGTTTGTTGTTAGCTTATAGGGAGGCTACTGATTTCTGTGTATTTATTTTGTATCCTGTTACATGGCTGTAGGTGTTTGTCAGCTCTAACAGTTTGCTGGTAGAGTCTTTAGGGTCCTTTATATATAGAATCATGTCATCTGCAAATAATGATAACTTGATCTCTTCCTTTCCAATTTGTACCCCTTTTATGTGTGATTCTTGCCTTATTGCTATGGCTAAGACTTCCAGTACTATATTAAATAAAAGTGGGGACAATGGACACCCTTGTCTTGTTCCTGATTTTAGTGGAAAAGCTCCCAGTTTTTCCCCATTTAGTAATATGTTGGCTGTAGGCTTGTCATAAATAGCCTTTATTATATTGAGATATGTTCCTTCTATTCCTAGTCTCTGTAGGACTTTTATCATGAAGGGATGTTGGACTTTGTCAAATGCTTTTTCTGCATCTAATGAGATGAACGTATGATTTTTTTTCCTTCAGTCCATTTATATAATGTATTACATTTATCGATTTGCATATGTTAAACCATCCCTGCATCTCTGGGATAAAGCCTACTTGGTCAGGGTGGATGATCTTTCTGATATATTCTTGTATTCTGTTTGACAATATTTTGTTGAGAATTTTTGCATCTATGTTCATGAGGGAGTTCACGTAGGAGTTTGGTAGGATTCCTTCTTTTTCTATTTTATGGAAAAGCCTAAGAAGCAATGGTGTTAGTTCTTCCCTGAAGGTCTGGTAAAATTCAGCAGTGAATCCATCTGGGCCTGGACTTTTTTTAGTTGGGAGATTTTTGATAACTGCTTGGATCTCCATACTTGTCATAGGTCTGTTTAAATGATTAATCTCGATTTAATTTAGGTAGGTCATATAAATCAAGGAAATCATCCATTTCTTTCAGATTTTCATACTTAGTGGAGTATGTTTTTATACTATGTCCCTATGATTTTTTGAATTTCTCTGGTATCTGTTGTGATGTTGCCTTTTTCATCTCTAATTTTATTAATTTGTGTCTCTTCTCTCTTTCTTTTGGTCAGATTTGCTAAGGGTTTATCAATCTTGTTTATCCTTTCAAAGAACCAACTCTTTGTTTCACTGATTCTTTGGATTTTTTTGTTGTTGTTGTTTCAATTTCATTAATTTCTGCCCTAATCTTTATTATTTCTTCCTGTCTACAGATTTTTGGTTTGCCTTGTTCTTCTTTCTCCAAGGCTTTAAGGTGAAGCATTAGGTCGTTTACTTGCGACATTTCTAATTTCTTAATATTGGCACTTAAAGCTAAAAATTTACCTCTTTCATTGTGTCCCAGAGATTTTGGAATGTTATGTTCTCATTATCACTTGACTATATGAATTTTTTGATTTCCTTCTTGATTTCTTCATTGACCTATTCATCATTTAGTAGTGTATTGTTTAGTTTCCATGATTTTGTGTATGCTCTATAGCTTTTATTGCTATTGATTTGTACAAGTTTGATTCCATTGTGGTCAGATAGAATGCAAGGAATTATTTCTTTTTTAATTTTTTCCTTCATTTTTTATTTATTTGAGAGCGACAGACACAGAGAAAGAGGCCGATAGAGAGAGAGAGGGAATGGGCACGCCAGGGCTAACAGCCAATGCAAACAGAACTCCAGATGCATGCGCCCCCTTGTGCATCTGGCTAACGTGGGTCCTGGAGAATAGAGCCTTGAACCGGGATCCTTAGGCTTCACAGGCAAGCGCTTAACCACTAAGCCATCTCTCCAGCCCAAGGAATTATTTCAATTTTCCTGTATTTGTTAAGATTTGCTTTGTGTCCTAATATATGGTCTATTTTAGAGAATGTTCCATGTGCTGCTGAAACAAATGTATATTCTGGCCGGGCGTGGTGGCACATGCCTTTAATCCCAGCACTCGGGAGGTAGAGGTAGTAGGATCACTGTGAGTTCAAGGCCACCCTGAGACTCCATAGTGAATTCCAGGTCAGCCTGGGCTAGAGTGAGATCCTACCTCGAAAAAAAAAAAAAAAGAATGTATATTCTGTAGCATTTGGATGAAATGTCCTGTATATATCTGTTAGGTCCATTCCTTCTATGATCTCATTTAGTCCAGATGCCTCTCTGTTTATTTTTTCCCGGGATGACCTGTCAATTGATGAGAGTGGGGTGTTGAAGTCACCCACTACCACTGTGTTTGGTGTTATCTGTGAACACAGTTCTAATAGCGTTTGTTTGATGAATTTGGGAGCCCCCATGTTAGGTGCATATATGTTAAGATTGTAATGTCCTCCTGTTGAAGTGTGCCCTTAATCAATATAAAGCGACCTTCCTTATCTTTCTTAACTAACTTTGGACTGAAATCTACCTTGTCAGATATTAGGATAGCAACCCCTGCTTGTTTTCTAGGCCCATTTGCATAAAAAACTGTTTTCCAACCTTTCACCCTAAGATAATGTCCATCCTTTGTAGAAAGGTAGGTTTCTTGGAGGCAACAAATTGTAGGATCCTGCTTTTTAACCTAGTCTGCAAACCTATGTCTTTTGGTTGGGGCAATGAGGCTGTTGATATTAAGAGATATTATTGAAAGGTGTGTATTTATGTTTGCCATTTTTTTTTTGTAGTTCTTCCGGTTCTACCTTTGCTCTCTTGTGTTAACTAGTATTTGAGTATTGTTTGTTTTTTCCAGGTTCCTTATATGTGTGCTTTTCTTTCTCTTCAGCATGGAGGATTCTTTCAAGTATTTTCTGTAGAGCTGGTTTTGTCTTCAAATACTCCTTTAGCCTGCTTTTGTCATGGAATGTCCTTATTTCTCCATCTATTTGAATGGATAGCTTTGCAGGATAAAGTAACCTTGGTTGACAGTTGTTATCTTTCAGAACTTGGAATACATCACTCCAAGACCTTCTGGCTTTTAAAGTTTGTGTTGAGTAATCTGCTGTGATCCTGATGGGCTTTCCTTTATAGGTAACTTGATTTTTCTCTCTAACTGCTTTCAATATTTTTTCTTTGGTTTCTGCATTTGGTAGTTTGATTATAACATGGCGAGGAGAGGTTCTTTCCAGGTTTTGTCTGGTTGGTGTTCTAAAGGATTCCTGTATCTGCATTGGCACTTCTTTCCCATTTGGGGGAAGTTTCCTTCTATGATTTTGTTGAAAATGCCTACTATGCCTTTGGAGTGAAATTCTCCTTCTACTATACCCTGAATTCTTTTTTTTTTTTTTTAGCTATTTTCTTTTTTTTCTTTTTCTTTTTTTTCTTTATTAGTTAGTTTCGTATTCGGCAAATACAGTCAGTTTGGTACCATTATTAGGCTCATCTGTGACCTACCCCCTCCCCTTGGCCCCTCCTTGTTGAGGTATATGGGTCATGCATTGTGGAGTTAGCCCATAGTTATGTGTAAGATAAATGTCTCTGCATATCATGACACAACATGTGGCTCTGACATTCTTTCTGCCCCCTCTTCCGCAAAATTTCCCTGAGCCATGTTGGGTTCATTTTTGGTCTGCTTCAGTGATGAGGTGTTGGGGGCCTCTGAGGCTCTGGCTCTCTGATTTGGTAGGAGTTGATTTTTCTCTGTGTTGATCTCCTTCCCCCTTCTGCTGGTATCCAGTTCATCAGGAAAACAGCACCCTTGCTTGTTTTGCCAATTTTTCTTAGTTTCAGCTGGGCCCTTTCGAGGTATAATGGGGTGGCTCTGTCCTTAGGATCTACATCTATCTTTCTTTCCCCGGGATTTGCAGTGCAGCTAGGCGGTCACCATCTTGGCTGGAAGTCCCTATACCCTGAATTCTTATGTTTGATCTTTTTATAGTGTCCTGAATATCTTGAAATTACCATTCATACTTTTCTATTAGTTTGTCTTTCTCTTTGTTGGACTGTATTAGATCTGCCACCTGGTCTTCTAGTTTAGCTATTCTGTCCTCTCCTTCATCCATTCTACTGGTGAGATTTTCTACAGAGTTTTTTATTTCATTAACTGTGTTCTTCATTGCTAGTAATTCTGACTGGTTTCTCTTTATTATTTCTATTTCCTGATTTATGTCTTGTATTAACCTCTTTATTTCATTAAATTGGTGTCCTGTGTCTTCTTTCATTCCTTTTATTTCTTCTTTGACTTCTTTGAATATATTTACAATCATTCTTTTGGAATCTTTCTCAGGCATTTCCTCTAACTTGTTCTCACTGGAGGTCATTTCTGATGCATTAATACTTTTTGGTGGATTTATATTGTCTTTATTTTTGGTGTTTCTTGTGTTATAATGTATATATTTTGCAGCTTGGATTAAGTTAATGCTTGGATTTTCTAGGTACCTGGGTATTATTAGATGTATCAATCGATCTGATGTTATATATCTTCAGGGTAGGAGCTTAAGGTGTTAGGTGTGGCTCTTAAGACTCTCAGAGTACCTACAAAAGTGAACCTAGGGGTTGGGTTTGCCTGCTATGAGAGTATTCAAGTAGGCTGAGTGGAACAAAATACAGATAGATTCTAAAATTTAACTAAACAACGTACACATTCAATGAAAAACAGCACAGAGTATTTATGCAAGAGTGGATATTATGACAACCAGATCCTCTATCAACAAGGAGGTTTGGATTCCTGGTCTGTTGAGGGTTCCAAGTCAGCTTGTAACCAAGTGAGACCCTTCCCTAATGTATAACAGAAGAGGAAACAAAGCCACTATAAATCAAGAAGCAACAAATAATAAGCCCAAAATATAGCTTATTTAAGAATGGCAAATCTGACCATCCATCAGACTTAACATATAATTTATCCTGATATGGAAGGTGCAATTAGCACTTCCGGTTCATGGCTATATACCAGGATTATTTGGCAAGTACTGACCTGGTGTAATCCCAGTTACCTTTTGGGATGATTTTGGTCTCAGTTATGCTGCACACTTGCTTGGGTCTCTCTTTGGTTCCCTGTGGGTTCAAGTAGGCTGGCTGGGTCACTGGCACGCTGACCTGTTTTCTGGAGCTGGGCACTGGCTTTTCCTGCAGCTCAAGCCAAGTCTGGCAGCTGTGGCCCCGCGGACCTGGCACCGCTGCTGTTGGAGCTGCCACTGCTGCTGCCGGAGCCGCCGCTGCCGGAGCCGCTTCAGCCTGCCTGTGTGGGTGCTGGATGCTCTGGATCTCTCCTACTTCTCTGATGCTGTTTTAATTTCTTATACACCTCACTTTTTAGTAAAAGTGTGTTTTTTTTTTTTTTTTGGCTTTTTCTCCCCTAGGCTGCTTTGGTGTGGTTCCTATGCCACCATCTTAATTGGAAGTCCAAAACTATAATTTTGAATCATTCTAAAACTTATACAAAACCTAGAAGCTCTAAAGTAAAAGTTAGATATAAGTTGGGGTTGGAGAGATGGCATAGCGGTTAAGGCGTTTGCCTGCAAAGCCAAAGGACCTTCGTTTGATTCCCCAGGACCCACATAAGCCAGATGCACAAGGTGGCGCATGTGTCTGGAGTTCATTTGCAGTGGCTGGAGGCCCTGGCATGCCGATTCTCTCTCTCTGTCTAGTCTGCCCCTTGCCCTCTCACTCTCTCAAATTAATTAATTAATTAAAAATATTAAAAAATAAAAAGTTAGGGGTTAGAGAGATGGCTTAGTGGTTAAGGCGCTTGCCTGAAAAACCAAAGGTCCTTGGTTCAATTCCCCAGGGCCCACTTAAACCAGATGCACAATGTGATGCATGCGTCTAGAGTTCATTTGCAGTGGCTGGAGGCTCTGGTGTGCCCATTCTCTTTCTCCCTCTTTTTCTCTCTCAAATAATTAAATAAATAAATAATAAAAAATTTTAAAAATTAAAAGTCAGGCTGGAGAGATGGCTTAGTGGGAAAGGTTTGCCTACAAAGCCTAACGACCAGAGTTCGATTCCCCAGTACCCACATAAAGCCAGATGCACAACATGACACGTGTCTGGAGTTCATTGGCAGCATCTGGAGGCTCTGGCACACCCATTCTCTGTGTGTGTCTCCTCTATCTCTCTCTGCTTGCAAATAAATAAATACAAATTAAAAAAATAAAAAGTTGATGCATAGGAAGTGGGAAACACAATAAAAATAACAATAAAGTGTGAAAATTCAGCAATTCATTTCACAAAGGGATATTTTGCATTATATAGGAAGAATGGGCACCCAAACTAAGCAAGATGCACGTTTGTGTTCCAATGACATGCAGAGCCCCTCCCTGTGCAAATATGGGGGGCTCATAATGGTGGAAAGCTCCCTCTGGTGGCTGATTGGGGGTTAGCTGGGAGGTTCGCTGGGGTTGGAGGGGAGACATGGTAGGGAACACCCACAAAGGGGCTAGGAAGGCATCCATAGATTCATATAGCAAAGCAGGAAGGGGCCCTCTACTGGTGCAGCTGGGAGTGTGAAGTGGCTGGAGGTGGCTGCAAGAGTTCAAAACGGGAAGAGGAAACTAACATTTAAAAATGGAACAGTGGACCCGTGGCCCTTCTCGCTGCCACCAGTGACACTGCAATGGCTGGGGCTCCCTTAGTTGTTCCACTGCTCAGAGGTCCGCATCAAGTGTTCCCCACTGCCTGTTTAATCTCTTTGTCTTCATTAGCACCCCGTTAGCAGTGGCCTGAGTTAATTAATTAGTCTCTTGTCTGCTGCTCAGAAGCCTGCCAAATTCATCTGGGGCTCCTTGAGACCTCACCTTGCCCCAGCCCCTAACTGTGAGGAACACTACCCATCCTCGAGACTCTAGTTAACTACTTGTCACGTCTGGTTGTCACTATATATTACAGGTGACCAGGAAACTCAGGTCTCAGACGAGTCGAGTAGTGTCTTTGCCTTTCCAGCCTCAGTTTCTTTGAAATGAGGTGTTTGTTAGTTACTTTTGCAGGCTATGACAAAATATCTAACAGATGGGCTGGAGCAATTGCTTAATGGTTAATGTGCCTGTCTGCAAAGCCAAAGGACCCGGGTTCAATTCCTCAGGACCCACATAAGCCAGACGCACAAGGTGGTGCATGCGTCTGGAGTTCATTTGCAGTGGCTGAAGGCCCAGGTGCACCCATTCTCTTTCTCTCTGTTTCTCTATCTGCCTCTCTGTCAAGTAAAATGTTTTAAAAAATATCTGAATGAACAATCTTCATGCGTGTGTGCGTGTGTGCGTGCGTGCGTGTGTTTTGAGACAAGGTCTCACTCTGTAGCCCAGGCTTTGAACATACAGCAATCCTTTTGCCTTAGCCTCTTGAATGTTGATTATAGGTGAGTCACCAGCTTGCCCAGCTTTTTTTTTTTTTTTTTTTTTTTTTTTTTTTGTAGTAAGGATACTAGGGATTGAATATAGTCCTTTAACATGCTAGGCAAGCTTTTTTTTTTTTTTTTTTTTTTTTTTTAAACCGCTGAGCTCCATCTTCAGCCCCTAACAGAACAACTTAAAAAGAGGAAAGCTTGGGGATGGAGAGATTGCTCAGTGGTTAAGGAACTTGCCTGTAGAGTCTGAAGACCAGAGTTAGATTCCCCAGTACTCATGCAAAGCCAGATGCACAAAGGGGCTCATGCATCTGGAGTCCATTTACAGCAGCTGGAGGGCCTGGTATGCCCATTTTCTGTTTGTCTGTCTTCTATCTCTTTCAGCTTGCAAATAAATAAAGATACTTTAAAAAATATTTATTTGAGGCAAGCCCAACAAACTGTCTTTTTTTGTGTGCGCACACACACACACACACACACACACACACACACACGTGACAGAAAGAGAGGGAGGGAGAATTGGTGCACTAGGGCCTCCAGCCACTTCAATTGAACTCCAGACACATGTGCCCCCTTGTATACATGTGCGACCTTGCATGCTTGTGTCACTGTGCGTCTGGCTTATGTGGGACCTGGAGAGTCAAACATGAGTCCCTAGGCTTAGCAGGCAAGCACCTCAACCACTAAGTCATCTCTCCAGCCCATTTTAAATATTTTAAATTGATTATTTGCAATCAAAGAAAGAGAGAGAGAGAGAGAAAGAGAGACACACACACACAGAGAGAAATGGTTTTTTTAAGAGGAAAGCTTTGTATTTTGGTTCAGAGTTTCAAAGGGTTTATCCATCATGGCTGTGAAGTTATGGTGCAACAGAGCAGCTCAAATCATGCTGGACATGAAGCAGAAAAAGAGAAAATGGGATGAGTCCTGGTCAAAATACTGACTCCAAGGTCATATCCCAGTGGTCTACTACTTCTATCCAGGCCCTGCCTCCCATTTTTCACCACCTCTGAATAATGCCATCATATTCTGAATCTATCAAGAGATGGTCTATTCATCCAATAAGAGTCCTCATGATCCAATCCTCTCTGGAAACACCCTCACAAACATACCCAGAGGTGTGCTTCACAAATACCTTTGGGCATTTCTCAATCTAATTAAGTTGATAAAACTGACCACAACAAAGTGAGATTTACTTCCTAGAAGGGAGAATCTTATAGAATGGGGCTCAACCAGCTACATTAATGGAGGGGCCAAATATGGTCCTGCCTATAGCAGAACTTTCCTCTATTGGGCCCTAGTGTTGCGGAATTTGATAGGCAAAGGCCTTCTGGGCTCTGGATAGGCTTAGAACTCCCCACGCCAGTGGCTTTTAGGTTCTTGTCTTATGATTAACAAAGAATAGGTAAGTGTAGACATGAAGAAGGGTAAATTATGAAAGATTTATTTTAAGTCTTTTTTAGAGCTGGGTGTGGTGGTGCATGCCTTTAATCCCAGCACTCGGGAGGCAGAGGTAGGAGGATCACCATAAGTTCGAGGCCACCCTGAGACTAGAGCTAGAGTGAGACCCTACCTCAAAAAAACAAAAAAAAAGTCTTTTTTTATATTTTTATATTTATTTATTTATTTGAGAGAATGAGAGACAAAGAGGCAGAGAAAGAGAGAGAGAGAGAGAGAGAGAGAGAGAGAGAGAGAGAATGGGAGCACCAGGGCCTCCAGGCACTACAAATGAACTCCAGATTCATGCGCCACCCTGTGCATCTGGCTTATGTGGGTCCTGGGGAATCAAACCTGGGTCCTTAGGCTTCACAGGCAAATGCCTTCACTGCTATGCCATCTCTCCAGCTTAAAAGATTTATTTTAATGGAGAGTAGAAATAACAGAGTACATATGTGGATCCTAGCTACAAATGTTTAGATATGCATGTGAGTTGAAATAAAAGTCAGTAGTAGTGGCCAGAAAACTAGAAAGGGTCTATAAGGGAGGAAGGAGAGGAGAGGGCTTAAGGGAAGGGTATTGTAAATATATAAGTAGAGGAGCAGATTACTGGGGGTGGCATGGTCTAAGTGGAATCAGGAGAAAGGATAGAGTAAAGGAAGGATGGGAAGAAGGTTAATAAAAGTTAAGATGTGATGAATAAGCCATATGGGAACCTACTTCTTTGCCAGTCAACAATATATGTTTTAAAATAGAGACAACCAGGTGTGGTGTTGCCTGCTTTTAATCCCAGCACTCAGGAGGCAGAGGTAGGAGGATCGCCATGAGTTTTAGGCAAGGGTGGAGAGGGCAATACTTCAGGGGGTGGGGTGGGGATGCAACTGCTGCTTGGAAGGAAAAATAGTCAGATGTGCAGTTATACACTGATTCATAGGCTGCGGCCAGTGGTTTGGCTGGATGGTCCAGGACTTGGAAGGAGCACAATTGGAAAATTGGTGAAGGCATATGTGGATAGACCTCTCTGAATGGACAAAGGATATGAAGATACTTGTGTTCCATGTTAATGCTCATCATAAGGTGACCTCATCAGAGGATGACTTTAATAATAAAATAGACAAGCTGACCTGTTCTGTGGATAGTGGTCAACCTCTTTATTCAGCCATCCCTGTCATTGCACAATGAGCCCACGAACAAAGTGGCCATGGTGGCAGGGATGCAGGTTATATGCATGGGTCCAACAACACAGACTTCCACTAACTAAGGCTGGCCTAACTATGGCCTCTACTGAGTGCAAAACCTGCCAGCAGCAGAGACCAACTCTGAGCCCCCATATACAACAGGTAGCATCTTCATAAGAGGAGAAAAGATGATGACATCAATGTAAAAGAGAGACTAATTGGAAAGAAGAACGGATTCAATGGGGTGTGGATTTGAGGGGGGGGAATGGAGGTGGAGTGGGAATTATCATGGTTTATTGTCTATACTTATGGAAGCTGTCAATAAAAAGTTCAAACATAAACAAATAACAAATATGAGAGAAAGTAGAAGTAAATCAGAAAAGCTTCCAAGCTGAGAGGGATTGCCCCTCTAGTTGAGAGGGATCCCAAGTGAGAAAATCTAGGAAAATATTCAAAGCAACTTGTACCAGGTCTTTTCTAACCTTAGAAATGTAGTGAGCCTCATTGCCAATTTCAAATGTATATGTGAGACTTTGAGTGGTTTATGGGCCAGGGAAAAGAGCATAGACTAAGAAAGAGCCCACAAAAATATTTCTAAGAAGGAAGAAGAATCAGAAGGCTGCTTTTTATGGCCATTTTGAAAAGATTGGAGATCCCTTCTAGTCTTGCCAGGGTAGGACAGCATCTGTTTATTGGGGGGAGGGGGGGCTGTATCCCTAAACTGACTACCTTCAAAAGAAAGTTACCTAGCTCCTAATCTTTGTCACTGCTGGGGCCTGGAAGTTTATTTCTAGGAGTACAGGAGGGAGTGCAAGAAGGCCCACACTGCTCAACAACTGCTGTGTGCTGGTCTCTGGAGAGCAACCTGGTAGGGTTCTGAGGTGGGTCTCTGCCTCCTGGCCTCTAGACCTGTCTGGACAGTTCTTCTGGAGACTCACATAGCATAGAAGAGGCACCCAGGCTAATGGGCTGGGGATCCAAGGATGCCATGGAGGTGAGAGAGCTCGTGGCCAACATTTACTTTCTCCTGCCAAAGTTGTCAGAACCTGACTAATCTACTCGAACATCTTGAGATTTATAGCTCTTATGGGGCCCAACAGCACTGCCTGGCAATGGGGGACCCTTCCACTAGAAAGGGACACTGGTCTTCCAGATATGAGAGCTGACTGCTGAGAGATTATTATAAAATACCAAAGGCATGTTGTTTGCAGCTCCTGCTCTGCTCCTGTCATCTTCACAGCCTGTGTAGCAAGTCCAGGTCCACTCTCATGTCTATGCCTGGGGCCAGGGCTTTGCCCATTACATTTGTAGCTAATGAGAATAAGGGCTGCTTTGGGCCTGACTGCTGAGGTAGGACAGGTGTCCAGGCTAGCCAGACCCTTCAGAGCCAGTCTAAATAAACATGCTATTCCTGGTCCTAGCAAAGAGCTCCACTCTCCAGGCAACTGTGGATGCTGACTAAAAGAGTGGGCAAAAAATTTATTTGTACAATCCAAGAGAGAAAACAGGCTCAGGGTGGTCCCAGACCTTCCTGAGGGCCACTGTGAGGGTCACATCTCAAGTGATGGACTCTTTCTAAGCCAGTCTGGGGCAGATATGTGGGGGCTGGCTGCAACTGGAAAATTCCTACTGGATTTTTTCTGGTTCCATAACTCCAAGAGAGATGATTAAAAGTTGGGCTGTAGGAAGATAAAAAGTGTATGTGGTACACAGGATGGATGGGAAGTGGGAGAACCTCAAAAACCTTGTTATGCTCTTAATGGGTGACTCACATAGCCTCAACCTGCAAGGCACATGAAGTGGTGTGGTGATAACACTGTGGCTGGCTTAGGTGCTTCTGTGTGGTGCAGTTCATCCATACTCCCTGCTGTTTTGTCCTGGTGCTAGAAGAGAAGCAGTAGAGCCCTGGGGCTAGTCCTGGAACTCAGCAGTCTGGAAAGATCTGTCCTCTATAGGGATGGCACACTGGGCACAGGGAAGGAAGGGCATCTCTAGAGTCAGCTGGCTATCTACTGGCCACTCATTAATGCTCTCTACATGCCAAGAACTTCCTTGGGTTTTAGTATAACTAGGGGATCCAGCCTTCCTCAGGAAATGGATGTTCTTAATTTCCCTCATTATAGTCAACTTTTTGATGTTTTTGAAGCAGGGTCTCACTCTAAACCAAGTTGACCTAGAAACTCATTCTGTATCCCAGGCTGGCCTTGAATTCATGGTGATCCTCTTACCTCCTAAATGCCACCACTCTTGGCTTATATTTAACTTTGAATAAAATTTCTGTAGAAGCTTATCTATTGCCAGGCTGGGTCCCAGAGTCAGCCACCCACACCAGAGTGGGAATAGGTATGTCACACTTGCCCTGGTGGGGTGTGGCATTGAACTGGATGAACAGAGGAGGCAGTACCTGCTGGAAATCAGGCCATCATCCCGGCTACATTCCCCTGCCCCCATCCCACCCTGGCCCACCAGAAGAGGAGGGAAACCTTGAAGTATCAGGTCTTTGAATGGTCCATCACCATGGCAACACATGGGCATAAAGGACTGGCCTGGTGAGCAAGCAGCTACACAAAGGCTTGGGGAGGAAGGGAATGTTTTATTCCTGGGGAGGGAGCATGGGGAAGTCAATCTTCGTCCACACCTGTAGCCAGGCCATGTTCTTGAGGATGACCTTAAGTTAGTATTCACCAGGTATAGCACTGATCTATGGGGAAGGAAGAGATAGGTGAAGGGCAAGGATGGCATATATCTGGGAGTATCTGAGTATTGGTGGGAAAATGAGGGGCTTAAAGGGCAGACCTGGTCCACCATATACAGTCTTATCTCTTCATGCCACCATATCCCCAGGCTTCCTGACTTGGACATGGGGGACCTTGAGCATTGGACATCATGGGTCCCTCCTGATGCAGGTGAGGCTGCTACCCATTCCTGGCTTCCAGACACTGGCTCCACTTTCCTCTCAAGTTCCTTCCCTTAGGGTTCACACCTTATTCCCTGAGACCCCCAAATGTAGAAAATAGCACCAACAGTGTCATGTACAGGGGAGAATTAGCAATGTAGAAATTGCCATCAGGAAAAGCAGAAGTTGTATTTCATTAAAAACAATCTAATCCAAAGCCAGGCATGGTGGTGCACACCTTTAATCCAAACATCCAAGAGGCAGAAGTAGGAAGATCACTGTGAGTTCGAGGCCAGCTTGGGACTGGTCAGGAGTGAGACCCTGCCTCAAAAACTCCAAAAGAGGTCTGGAGAGATGGCTTAGTGGTTAAGGCACTTGCCTGAGAAACCTAAGTACTTAGCTCAATTCCCCAGATGCACAAGGTGGCACATGTGTCTGGAGTTTGTTTGCAGTGGCTGGAGGTCCTGATGTGCCCATTCTCTTTCTCTCTCTCAAATAAATAAATAAGTAAAAGTTTTTTAAATTCAAAAACAAAACAAAACAAACAAACAAACAAAAAAAACCCCAAAAGCAAAAAACAACCTGATCCAGATTGAGAAAGAAAGAGGAAGAGAGAACATCCCTTGGCTCACTTACCAAATTCCCTTATTCCTCCTTTTCTATCACATCCATCTCCTTTTCTTGAAAATGTATAAAGTAGAACAATACTTTGTGAGATCTGGGGAACAGTGCTGGTAATTCAAAACCAGCACTGTGATGAGCCACAAGTTTGACAGTCTCTGATCCTGAGCCTGAGCTGAGCCAAAGGAAGGAGGAGGGATGTTAGAGGTCACCCTACTCCCAAGGTCCTCAGACTTTAGAGAAAAGCCAAATCATGGGGCTGAGGGGGTTGATGGGAAATACTGTGTTTCTTCAACCTCATTTCTAAGCTCTAGTGCTTTGGAGGCCCCAAGCTTCTGGGGGAACCCAAGAACCTAAGAGCCCAGCTGTCTGAGCTTTTTTTCCTCTAACCTGACAGCAGGCAGAGTGACAACCCTCATACCCACTGCTTCTGTGGCACAACTGTCTCTCTCTGAGGCTGTTGGCTAGGGGTCAGTTTGATCTTTGACATGCTCAATTTGGGGTCTTAGGGTGGATTTAGGGAACCAGGGAGGGCTGAGAGGAAAGGGGATGGGGGATACTGGAATTAGACAAGGGGATACACTAGGCACAGAGCTGAACACGATAGAATAAAACTAGTGAGGCAGAGGGGTGATCACTCAGAGCCCCTTCCTCTCTGTGGACACTGTCCTGGAATGGCTGTGGTCCCACCACCCCACAGATGGTACTCTCCCCAAGTCTACATTATTAGCATTGGCCACGGTTTTGGCTGGCCCTGGCCATTGTCTATAGTTTCACAATGTGGACTCAGACAAGACCCTGGTTCATCACATGTGGAATCACTGACACTCATAGTAAAAGGCCATGTCAGCCCTTCTCCCACTGTAAGGCTTTCTCTTACAAGGGCTCCAATTCTCCTTTCATCCTACCTCAACTTCATTCCAGATATGAGGAGACCAAAACTTTGGTGACCAATAACTAGGAGGTGTAGAGTCAAAATTCAGACCCACCTGTCTGACCATGGAGGAGGATTTGGGAAATCATTACAGAGGCCCAGACCCTGCTTATCCCCAGATATGATTAGGGACACTATGATGGTTGATTGTCAACTTGAAAGGACCTAGAATCACCTGGGAGAGATTATATTTGATTAGGTTAATTGAATTATAATTATAGTTGATTAGGGAAGGCCTACCTTCATTGTGGGCAGGGTCCTGGACTACATGAAAAGGAGATCACTGGGCTGGAGAGATGGCTCAGCGGTTAAGGTATTTTTCTGCAAAGCCTAAAGACCCTGGTTTGTTTCCTCAGTACCCATGTAAAGGCAGATGCACAAGGTGGCACCTGCATCTGGAGTTCATCTGCAGTGGCTAGAGGCCCTGTTGTGCCCATTCTCTCTCCTCTCTCAAGTATATAAATAAAAAGAGATGATAAAAGACATCACTGAGTACTAGCATTCATCTCTCTCTGCTTCCTCACTGTGCTAAACATGTTGAACACTGCCTCAAGCTCCTCTCCTGTGCTTTCTTTGCCAGTAGAATGTAATCTGGAACTGTAAATTGAAATAAACCCTCCCTTAAACTGATTTTTGTTAGTATTTTGTCCCAGCAACAAGAAGCTGACTCAGGGCCAGTCATATCTTTGTCAGCATCTATGTTGACAGACTGTCCCTTCACATAGCCACAGACTCCTAGGTGCCACATCCATAGGAAGCCACAAGAAGGCCTCTTCATGAGCTGCACAGATAGCATCCAGTGGTTCCAAGGATCTGTGAGACCCCACCCCATCCTTCTGCAACTTCTCTTCTTTAGGCCATTCCCACTGGCTGCAAGTTGTGGTTGCCAGGCGTAGCCCAAATCAAAAAGGGACGAGGAAGCCCAAAGGCGCATTAAACCCAAAAGGGGGGACAGTGGTGACCCCTTTCCAGGACAGTGTAGAGCAGAAGGCTCAGCGCAGTGTGGACATGGAGAGCACTGCAGCCTACCAGGGGGTGGTAGAGCCAGGGCAGGGCCTTTGTTCTGAAAGCTGCAGAACATTGTAGCTCTAGCCATATTTGTTTCAAGGTAGGGTCTCACTCTAGCCCAGGCTGACCTGGAACTCAGACTGTAGTCCCAGGGTGGCCTCAAACTCACATTGCTCTTCCTACCTCTGCCTTAAAGGTATGTGCCACCATGCACAATTTCTAGCCAATTTTTAAAAATAGTTCAAGTTGTTTTATTTTTTGTTAATCATATTTTATTTATCTTTTTGATAATTTTTGCATTCATGTCATATATTTTGATCATAATCATCTATCATTACCTTCTCTTGTCCTCCCATGCATCCCTTCTAACCAAACCCTTCTTTTGAACTAGTTCCTCTTCCACTTTGATGTCTTTTTTTCTTTTATGTGTGTGTGAGAGAGAGAGAATCACTGAGTTTCATTGGGGTTGCCTACATGGTGTAACCCTAACCACAGCAGACACAGCTTACCAGTGGTTCACCACTGAAGAAAACGACTCCTGCTCTCCCAGCAACCATTAGCTGCCACTACTCAGGGAGAGATGATGCCTTATGCCCTCCTTCATTATTCATGATGGAATGTTTATGGGTCCAATGCTGTGCAGGTAAGAACAGTTGCTGTGAGGTCATGAATCCAACAGTCGTGTTATGCCTAGACTATGGCACAGCACTTTTTCCCATCCTCTGACTCATATTCTTTTTGTCCCCTCTTCTTCAGTGTTCCTCGAGCCTTGGAGAAGATGGTATAGATTTCTCGTTTAGCACAGATCACTCCATAGTCACTTATTCTCAGCACTTTGATGAGTTTTGAGTCTCCTCAATATGTCATGCTGGGGATTGAATCAAATATTTCATACATGCTAGACAAATACTCTGCCAACTAAACTACATCCCCAGTTCTGGAAAGTGTTTCTTTCAATCATGTTTCTTCCCTTACAAAATGCCCTTGTCCTTGAAAACTGTTTATGGGAAGTGAAATTTGTTTTGATGGTCCCTGCTGAGATAAGTTGAACCCCACCCTGCCAGCCCCCTGGGAAGATCCCTAGAGCCAGATAGCCCTGCCCAAGGATCCCAGGCCTGCATCATCAAAGGACCTGAGTGCTTCAGAAGGGCAGGCTTCTTTCTGTGCCAGGCTGTCACTTATTAAACAGGCACTTGGTGTGGGTTCCCAGGGCAGTGTCAGGAGGGAGGAGGGAGGCAATTCTGCAGTGTATATTGTTTCTAAGGAGGGATCTGATAAATTTCATCAATTTTTTTAAAGCTTTATTGACAACTTCCATACATATACCCAATGTACCATGATCATAACCCCTTTCCACTCCCTTCTTTGTTTCCCTTCCCCTTCCTCCCTCCATTGAGCCACTTTTTCCCAACCAGACCCTCTTCTATTTTGATGTCATCATATTTTACCCTCATATTATGCAGGTCTTGTATATGTAGCAACAGCCACTGTGAGGTCATGAATGTAGCAACCATGTTGTGTCTGAAAGACAGTGTTCCAAAGCACTCCTTCTCATTCTTGGCTGACATTCTTTTGGCCATCTCTTCCTCAATGATCTCTGAGCCATGGAGGGTGCTTCCTCAATGTCTTGAAATCACACAGCCAAGGCCACATGTGGAGTGTGTAGCAGACAGCTTCAGGTTCACTGAGATGAACTTCCAGACCAGGCACAGTTATGGAGGAAGGGACTTATTGAAGCTTACAGATCCAGGGGAAGCTGGCCTGCTTTCACAGGACCAAGCAGAGAGAAAGAAGCATAGCCTAAAAGCCAAAAGCCACACAGCACAGCACACTTCTGGAATTCCAGCTAGGCACACTTCACATATCTTTAGATTGAAATCTCGAACCCACCACCACACCTTAAGATCTGCCCAATGACACTGCCTCCAGCTAGGTGGCTGCAGATGCAAACTACAAACTAATAAAACATTGGGTATATTGGGGGCCATCTATTCAAACTACCACATTCTGCCCCTGGCCCCCAACAGATTTATAACCATCACACATTGAAAATTGTACTCAGTCCAATTTCAAAGGTCCCCACAGTCTTGACCAATTTAAGATACTGAGTCCTGAAAAATCAAACAAGTTAAATACTTCCAACATACAAAGGCACAGAATAAGCATTTTTAACTGGTATAATACATATTAAGGAGAGACCAAAACAATGTCAATTTAACTATCATCAAGCAAACATCAAACTTTTGTAGTTCAAGTTCAATATAAACAGTGACTGATAGTCTCCAGATTTTCCAATTTTGCCTCTGCAGCTGGGCAGAGTAGCCAGGGAACACTTTCATCCCAGGCCAACAGTGTGCTGTATAGGGGCCCTTGCATAGGCCTGGTATATCCAAAACATCTTTAGGTCTTCATGTAAACCACAGTCCATCTTTCAAAGGCTCTTTCAGCCTATCAGAGCATCAGGCCCTGTCTCATGCCGCATCTCAGCAACGGCTCCTGGAACTGTGTGTACTTCATGACCACTCCTCGCATTTTTTATGTTTTTGAAACCAATACCAGGTGTGCAGGACACAGCCATCTTCTTAATTCAGGAACAAAATAAATCATAACCTTGAAAAGCAGGTTCCTTCTCCAGTCAACTCTTTCCAAAAGAGTTTGCATTTCTATGATAGTTTCTCCTCAGGCATCTTTGTCATTGTTTTAATGTAAAGCAGTTGGGCCATCTTCCTTAAGATTGCTTATGTATTTGAGAAACGCAGGTTTAGTAACCTAAGACCAGTCTCAGTGCCTGTAATTTTAACTTGCTTGAGGTTTTCCATCTTAAAAATCTTAAATCTCTCAGTCCAATTATCTTTAGCCAAGCACATCAGTCCATTACAAATTTAACCCTGATCAAACTCTCTGGGCCTGGGCAGCAGGATACAGCCAACCCTTATTCCAGTAGCCCAGTTCCAACAAAGTCCTCTGTAGTCTTTCCTTCCCCTTAGAAAGTTCATAAGCCAAGCCTCGAAGTTCAATACTGTCTGCTCTTAGTATTCTCAAACTCTCATCTGAATAGTCCATAAAACTTGGCTTACCACTCCAAAAGGCATCTTCAGTTGCAAGCACCAAGTCCATGTCCATTCCTCCAAAACAAAAGTTCCAAAAGACCAACATCCATATGGTCAGGTTCATCTTACCCCACTCTCGGTACCAAGTTCTATAGCAGACAGCTTCAGGTTCGCTGAGATGAACTTCCATACCAGGCACAATTATGGAGGAAGGGATTTATTGAAGTTTACAGATCCAGGGGAAGTTCCATGGCAGAAGAAGCTGGCCTGCCTTCACAGGACCAAACACAGAGAGAAGCACAGCCCAAAAGCCACACAGCACAGCACACTTCTGGAACTCTAGCTAGCACACTTCACATACCTTTAGATTGAAATCTCAAACCCACCACCACACCTTAAGATCTGCCCAGTGATCCAGCCAGGTGGCTGCAGATGCAAACTACAAACTAATAAAACACTACATGTGGGCTGGAGAGATGGCTTAGCAGTTAAATGCTTGCCTGTGAAGCCTAAGGACCCCAGTTCGAGGCTCAATTCCCCAGGACCCACGTTAGCCAGATGCACAAGGGGGCACACGCATCTGGAGTTCGTTTACAGAGGCTGGAAGCTCTGGCGTGCCCATTCTCTCTCTCTCTCTCTCTCTCTCTCTACCTCCTTCTCTCTGTCGCTCTCAAATAAATAAATATACAAACAAAAAAAATTTAAAAAAAAGAAAAAAAAAACACTACATGTATTGGGGGCCATCTATTCAAACTACCACAGAGTATATCAGGCCCTGTTTTTATTTGCCTGGCACATGGAATATGGAGCTCTAGATGGCTAGTGTGGGATCTTGGATAGTGAACAAGAAATGAATCCTGAGGGCTACAGGCATAGGGAACAGATATAGAGAATGGGTGAAGCAGTAGGCAAGGCCAGTGCCTACCAGAGCTGCTGTGTATGGGGCCTGAAGGAACTATCTGGCTCAGGGTAATGGGCAGGGAGTCTGCAGGAATCTCTAGCTCCCAAAGTCCCCAGAGTCTGGGCCTGAGAGCAAACCATTCCAGGGCATGATGACCTGAGGGAGCACTCAGGGGAAATGACCTTCTACCAGCTGTCTCTTCAGAAGGGCAGCCCTGGTGTTGCAGTCAGGTTTGCATTGCTGGCAGAAATCACTCGACCAAGAGCAGCTTGTGGGAAAATAAAGGGGGCTTATTTTGGCTTACAGACTGGAGGGGAAGCTCCATCATGGCAGGGGGAAATGATGGCATGAGCAGAGGGTGGACATCACCCCCTGGCCAACATGAAGTGGACAATAGCAACAGGAGAATGTGCCAAACACTGGCATGGGGACACTGGCTATAACACCCATAAGCCCGCTCCCAACAATACACTCCCTCCAGGAGGGCTTAATTCCCAAATCTCCATCAGCTGGGAATCTAGCACTCATAACACCTAAGTTTATGGGGAACACCTGAATCTAACCACCACACATGGCAAGGTCAGTACAGGAACCTTGAGATCATAGGGTGCTTGTAGATGCTGTCCTGTCCAGCCCTATCCCTGCCCAGCCCTTTCTTGCTGGCCTAGGGCCTGGCTGAGCTGCAGGAAGCCAATTATCCCCAAGGAATGGTAGCTGCAGATAATTGGGAAGACAATGTTTTACTCTGGAACTGAGCTCTGGGGTTGCTCTGCTGTACAGGAGCCTGGGACTTGGCAGCCTGCTGAGCCTGTGGCTAATTGGGATCCCCATGTGCTGCCATTTTCTTGGAGTAGTGCCCTTTTCCCTACAACAGACCATGAAAGTGAGATCTAGGCCCCTCACTCTCTTCTGTTGCCTCCATTATCAGGAAACTTTCAGGTACTTAAACCTGAGCTAGAAGTACGTAGAATAGCTTTTTTTAGCTGAGAAGATATTTGTACCCCATCCTGTTGGTGTGGGGCAATGGCCACACTCCAGCCTAGGTCACCTCTTCCTAACTAGGTAGAGGAAAAGGAAAACAAAAGTGTTTCTTATTAAAACAGGATGGCTCCTCCATCCTTGATACTTGACATAACACCCCAGGATTGTCACAATGCACCCTACACTCTAGATTGAGAGAATGGGTGAATACATGTGGCCAGGGCCTCTGTCATGTTTGCACAGAGTGGTGAACCCATGTTGTAATCTCCCCACTGCCTTGGGCTGGGAACTGGCAAAAGATGTGGGAACCTCTGAGTTTAGAGGTCTAGCTCAGCACTCCAGTTGTCCCTGCCTTTAGGGAAAGTAAGACTTTTCTGGGAGAGCTCAATCTCTTTGCATAGGGTCCCGCAGAGTATCCAGAGAGAGAAAGAGGCAAAAGCTTTGTCCACCTGACCACACTAGTTCACTGCATACCAAATTGAAGGCATAGGTCCACTTGCCATTTAAGGAGGATACAAAGGATAAAGAATGAATGACAGCATTCAATGGATGGCCTGTGTATGGGTGGGGTGGAGGAGCACAACAGTAGTGCTACGGAAGTTGCTTGCTCATTTTCCCATGGGAACAGGAAGATGTTTTGGATGACAGTGGGTAGGAGAGCATGACATAGTGAGTCTGTGGCTTTAAAAAACAGAAGACCCACCCACAAACTGAATGTGCTAGTAAATGGGACTCATGGAAAGAATCCCAGTAGGGTCGTTACAGGTGCTGCTGGCTGGCTGCTTGCTCTGCTCCTCAGCTTCCTTGGTTATGCTGCTCTGTGGGTTTGCCTCACTTTCTGGGCAGCCTCTGCCTGCACTCTCCCACAGCTGTCCACCAACCACACTAGGCTGGAAGCTCACTGCACCAGCTTGGACCATGGCACAGCCTGGGACAGGGCATAGCCGCTGAAGGTGGGGGAGACATGGGTGAAGTGGGTGGGGGCAGGGCAGGTTCTCAGTGCAGCAGGTGGCTCTGCAGATTCTCAGACAGAAGTATGAGTAGGAGGGTGGTTAGGGGCTTCAGAGCAAGGAGGTTCTGAAGCATCAGGTAGGTAGGGGAGGAAGACAGAGGAGGAGGTGTGTCCAGTGAAGAGTAGAGGTGTTGTCCTGAGCCAGTAGGGGGCCAAGGAGTGCTAGTTCTAGCTGGGGTGTATGGGTATACTATGCATCTGGGATCAGAAGCAGGTCTGAGGAGTGGCCAGTTTGGAGCAAGGACTATAGGTCTCGCTAGAAGGTGTAGTCACCAGAGAAAGAAGGACAATGGTTTGTGGGAGGTTTTAATGACAAATGCTGAGACCTTACTCCTGAGGCTGGTGGAAAAGAATTAGAATCAATAGCCTTGAAGGGTGATATTCTTATCCCTGGACAACACCAAGTTATTGACCATAGCCAAGGACAAGACCCTCCAGCCCTCATGGTTCTGGGCCTGAGGCAGTTTCTGGGGAGCTCCCCTGAGCACCTTTATGAGGACCTCACAGGGATAAAGTGGTTTGTGAGGATGCTTACACCTGGCTCAATGTGGTCACAGGCTTGCACAGACCACCACTCTGGAGGGGCCATTCCTTGATGTCTATAGATGCCACATATAGTCCTGCTAGATCACCTGCCAGGTTGGGGTTTTGTGCTGCATGCTGTGTGCAAGTGCATTTGGGAAGCATGGGGTTGGGGGACAGAACAAGCCCGGGGATCCCCAGAGTCTTTGAGGCCCAAGGTTGCAAAAGGTAGATCTCATACTGAGCCTTGGTCTGGTAGGACAGTCCCAGGAAAGTTCCACAGGAGGGACAGTAGAACAATTGCATGTGACCCCAGGGATGGGTATGGGGATATGAGGTCTGGTCTCCCCTTTCAGCAGCCAGACCATGGCTTGGGGTGTCCTGGATGTGGGACAAAGTCCCAGGTTCAGAGACAGCTGCTCTGGGATACCATTGCTGTTGGTTCAGCTGGGTGATTCTGTGGCTCTCTGCTGCGCTCTGCTGGTTGCCTCTCTCAGACCTAGCAATCTGTGGAACTAGTCCCACACACCTGCAGGCCTTCTTGCTAGGCCAGGCAGGAGTACAACAGGGTTGACCCGGTCAGAGTGTATCTGAAGGGGTTAAGATCATAGACTTGCTCCTGTGCTAGCCTTGCCCTGGAAACTTTCTGGTGGGCTGGCTGGGCGTGTTCAGTGACTGCAGGGCCTAGAGGCTGAGCTGCTGACCAGGGTCAACAGTTAGTGAGGCAAAGCACTCTCATCTCTCCTCAGGGGGCTACAGTGTCAGGAAAGTTCCTTGCATGGGGTGCTGTGGGACAGAAAACCTAGGTGCTCCTACTAGACCTCCCACTCTAGTGTTACTAGGGTCTGAGGTGAAGCCATCAGCCCAATAACTACAGTCTAAACAGGACCCCCTTTTCCTCCCTCCCTCCACAGGTCCTGCCTGTTACAACATATTTTCTCTGTGTGTGCCATGGAGCTTTGGACATTTAAAATGAATTCCATCCATCTTAATGTCATCCAATACATGCAGTTAAAATTGAGAAACCCTTACCACAGGACACAAGAGTGTGTTCAAGGTGAGCTTAACACCAGGAACATGGCCAGGCTGAGCTGGAGCCCAGCATCATCTAAGATATGGCCTCCTGGGCCCCTGGATAGGTATGAACCTCTTGTATCTGGAAGTATCAGGGACCCAGGGAGGTCAGACCCAGAGAAAGAGAAATGCAGGGAGGTAGGATCTTAGGAGAGCTTAGGTCCAGAATGGAACATTAGGGTTTAAGGAGGCTGGAACGTGGGGAGAATAGGACTGCAGAGGCTGGAACCCAGGGAGGCTAGGGTTAGGAATGAGAATGGTACAGACCTGCTTGGTGCCTTGGTGCTTCTGACCTTGTTGTATGCTAGAGATGACACTATTCATTTTTGTTTGTACAGTCGGTAACTGAGACCTCTTTGGTGACTTCCATGGAGGCTGCCCTGTAAATACTCAGTGAACAGTGGTCACTGTCAGAGTATAGTCACTATTCTCTATTGGAGTCTGTGGGGCTAATGACCCTTGCATGACTCTCCTATCACAACTTTGCTGGGTTGTTCACCTGGCTCTGGATTCTCTGTTGCTGATGGATGGGCCTGCTGCCTGCTGTTGTCAGTGGCTGGATCCTTCTCAGTGGACCAGAAACCATGAAGGGCATGGGAGGGCATTAAGGGTTAATAAATCTTTGTGGACAGGCCTTCTAGCCCCTTCCCTCCTTCCTTCCTTTTCTCCCTCCCTCTTTCCCTCCCTCCCTTCTTCCCAGCTTTTGCTCCTCCAGAACATCACCCAGAGCCTTGCCCTCTCTTTTGCAATGTGTCAGGGAATCTCCCAGTTGCTGCTGCTTCTGGTTCTACCCACCCTAACTAGTAGCTGATGGGGACATGTGCTGAACTTTCTTAGTTTTCCCTGAAGCCTCAGTTTGTGGACAGCCATGTTCCTGATGTGGTCTGTCCAGCCTTTACAGAACCCTGTCACTTGGGTCTGTCCCAGGCTTATTCTAGGATGTTTGGATCTTTGTGGAGACATGAACGGACATTGGGAGGAGGAACTAGGAATACAAAGTAAGAATTCCCAGAAAGGAAGGAGGACATGTCAGGTGACAGGAAGGCAAGACCTAATGCAACGGCACCAAGGAAAGCATTTAGTGGCATGTACTGTGAGGCAGAGGGTCTGTAGTGTCAGTGGCCCCAGGTATTTGCTCATGTCTCTTCTACCAGGAAAGGATATGTACAAGGCTTATGTATACATGGAGCAGGGTAAATATCTTGCATAGCACAAGTTGTGACATGTGGGCACATGTATATGATGTATATGTGTGTACATGGACACAACATGTGTGCACACCTGCATCACACCCAAGAGATGAGACTGGAGAGACATATGCTAGTGTCCTCTATGGCTTTGCAGTGGTGTTGAGATTTTAGGTTTTTTAGCCATCCTTGTGTTCCCCTTCCCCATCTTCATCGAGCGTCAACAGCAGTTTGCCACATCTTTCAGGCCCGAAAGGAAACACGTGTCAAACAATCAGGTAGTGTTCAGAGCAGACAAAGGCATCTGGCTTCCTGGAACTAGGAGTGGCTCTGTTGGAGGGTGATGACTCCACTGGGACTGAGGAGCAGCAGCAAGGTTCTAGTTACTTATTTTTCAAAGCCGTATTTTTGTTTTCTGTGTTTCGAGGTTAAGGTCTCACTCTAGCCCAGGCTGACCTGGAATTCACTATGGAGTCTCAGGGTGGCCTTGAACTCACAGCAATCCTCCTACCTCTGCCTCCTGAGTGCTGGGATTAAAGGCGTGCGCTACCACACCCAGTGCCTTATTTTTTTTTTTTTAAAGATTAAATAACAAGGCTTTAATGGCTTGGTCATTTTTCTTGTGATCATATAAATATATGTCTTGACAAGGTAAAATACCCAAAAGTTAACAGTTTTGCCATATTGCACAGTTAAGTTCATTCTTTTGGCTCCCCCCGCCCCCCATCAAAGAGCTTTCAGATTAAAACTGCAAGACAGGGATTTACACTTTGTGCATGGCATAGTGAAGGTAGAAAATGAGCTTTAAAATTTTATTCTCCAAAATCATGTAGATGCCTGATCACAGGATCTTGAATATGAGAGTCTCTTCGAGGCTACCCTGAGACTATATAGTAAATTCCAGGTCTATATGAGAGTCTCCTTGCAGCAGGGTCATAGGCTCAGAGCTGAGGTCTGTCACTGCAACATGGTAAGTGGTCTTTGGTGTGAAACAAGACAGGCAGCCTGCTGTTGCCTGGCGGGAGAAGAGTTAAAGAGCGCAGGCACGCTGATGGTGTGCAGCAGCTGCTGCTGCTGGAACATCCGGGTTGGGTCCCCAGGTCGGCCTGGGCCCTGGTGACCTGCTCCTCCATCCCCGCCACGCTTCATAAAGCTCTCCAGGCTGTCAACGAGGCTGTAGATGAGCCTCATCTCTGTGGCTCTCACGTAGATGCGAGGCACGCCCTCGCTGACCACGTGGAACGAATAGCCATAAGTCGTGTCTAGCATGCCCACAAACGTGTCCACCCTGGTGAGCAGGTCCCGAGGTCCATCTGGGGCCTCCACCTCCGGCCCCGTCCCTGAATCTCGAGGCGCAGCTGTCGTCCGGGCCCGTGACCTTCCACAGCCCTGATGCGCTGCTGTGGCTCCGTGACACTTTACCGCTGCCTCTACTGCCTTCTCCTCCAGATACCCTTGCCAAGGCATGCCATCCGCAGGGCTACCTTCCATAGCCTGCTTCCCATTTATTTGTGTGAGAGAGAGAGAGAGAGGAGAGAGCAGAGAACGAACTGGAGCATTAATGGGTGAACTAGGGTCTCTTGCCACTACCAATGAATTCCAGATGCATGCACCACTTTGTGCATCTGGCTTTACATGTGTTCTGGGGAATCAAACCCAGGCCATCAGGTTTTGCAAGCAAGTGCCTTTAACCACTGAACCATCTTCCCAGACCTCCTGATGATTTCTGAGCCTGCTCTGGCAAGACCTTGGCCCTAGCTGCTACCGGGGAGGTCAGAGCTGAGGGTTCAGCAACAGGCACCAGCCTAGCAGTGTGTGGGAGCTAAAAAGGCCAGGCTCTGACTGAGCTGCTGTGTGACAACTGACAGACCTGGGGTTGAAGTGCTTCATGGGCCAATTTTGGATGGGCTATGGCAGCAGGAGGGGGAATCCTGCCATGTCATATGTGAACCCCTCTATTCTTTTCCCTCACAAACCTTGTCTTGGTGACCCCAAGGGGAGCTGGTTCCCAAGGTTCTAATACACCACAAAGAGACTGGGCAGGGAGCACCTCACCCCATGTCCAGACCTCAAGAAGACACAGCAGTTCAGCATCTCTGATTTGGCAGCTGAAGACTGATGGGGTTTGACTGCATCCTTCCATATGCTGGAGAGAAAAGAGGGGACATGTAATGTCTGAAGTGAACAGTCAGAGATCAGAAGCAGCAGCCAGCCCTTTCTCAGAACACCCTCTGGCTAGTGGGAGCAGGCTTGGAAGTGCAGCCAGCTGGCAGAGTAAGGGTGCTGGCCTCATCCTGTTGGTCCAAAATCTCACTGTAACTTTATGGGCTGTTTCCATGTGTCCCCTGAGGTCCTGATATCCCTTGACCAGCTCAGCTGACCTCTCCTCTTGGAGGCACCCACCTGTAAACACAGCAGACCTCTAATGGTGGCTAGCTGGGCTCTGGGGACAGTGAACAAGCACATCCCTGCACATCAGGAGCTGTCCACTGGGGCAGGTCTGCTGAGTGAGGGCTGGATTCTGGGCAAGCCCCACCTATGCAAGGTACCTGGCAGAGATACAGCATAGCCACCTGTGTCCAAAAGCCACAAAGGGTCCTATTTTGGAGCCCAAACTCTCCTGACTCTCCATAGAGTCTTGATCTTAGGCAGAGGCCATGGCTTGGCTATTGCTGATGCTTTTTCTCCCCTGCCTCTTCTTGTTTTTTTCTTTTTCTTTTCTTTTGCCTTTCTTTCTTTCTCTCTCTCTCTCTCTCTCTCTCTTTCTTTCTTTCTTTCTTTTTGGAATCAGGGTCTCATGTAGCCTGGAATGGCTTCAAACTCACTATGCAACCATTATCTTCCTGCCTCTACCTCCTGAGTGCTGGGAATACAGGTATGTACCACCACATCCAGTTTTATGCAGTTCTGGGGATCAAACCCCAGACACCTTACATGCTAGGCAGGCACTCTACTATCTGAACTACATCCCCAGACCACTATTGGTACTTTTGAAAAAGTCCTTTTGGGGCTGAGGAGATTTCTCAGTGGTTAGAAACACTTGCTCAGCAAGCCTGTCAACTGCAGTTTGTATCCATAGCATACATAAAGCTAGACACAAAGAGGCACAGGAATCTGAAATCCCCATAATGAGGCAGAGTCAGGAGAATCCTAGTGCCTTGTAGGCTAGCTAGTCCGACTTCCAGTAGCAAACAATGACAAAATGTCTCAAAAAAGGTGAAAGAAGAGGAAGGACCAACACTCCAAGGTTGTCCTCTGACTTCCAGATGTACATGGGTGGCACACACATGCCCATATCCACACATGTACACATACAATAATAATAAAAACCTTTTGTTTTATATGACAAAAGCATATGTGTTTATCAAGATAAAAAGGTCAAGGTAGATATTAGGATGTGAGGTCATGGTACCTTTCATGGACCAGCTTGCTGGGGACTTCACTGACCTCACCAGAGCAGCCTGTTGCCAATGTCTCACTTTGAAGCCCTGGGGAATTGCCAGGTGGGCCATATAGGAGGCTAGCCCTGCTCCTCAGGGAGGACTTCAGATGTCACCTGGACATCCAGATGAATAAAATGCCTCAGATAGGCTACAGCAGAGAGCCAGGTAAGGAGTCAGGCCATCCTGGGCTGCTATCCCATTGAGATTAGGTCACAGCTTCTTGTAATGGCTTTGCCCCCTCAGTTCTGGCCAGGACCTGTCAGACTTCCTGAAGTCACTGCCCTCCCATACCTAGGCCACCAACCATCAAGAAGGCCAAACTGGCCTCCAGGACTGGTGCCAGCAGAGACATCTCCTTCCACATGGGCACCCCTTCCTTTAATCTGCTGCTTTACAGGCCTGTCTCTGCCTCTCCAAGATGATCACTAGCCTTCCTGAGGGCTCCCTAAGTCTGTGTGGAATCCTGGGTTTGAGGGATCTTACAGCCTCTCTCATTAGTCAGCAGGACTTGACTCTGAGTTATTGAGCTGGGTCCCACATGAAACACCTTCAGTATATGCCAAATGTTGGTGACACTTGGCTGAGGAAGAAATCCAAAACCATGTATAGTCTAACTTTTCATAAATTGTGTCCAAGAAATAAAGAAAACTGGGGTCAGTACTGTTGCTGTTGTGGTATTATGTTGGCCCCAGTCGTGTGTGTATTCTGTCCAATAAAGGCCTCTTGCACCCCAAGCCCACCTTCTTCACACTCAACATAGAGCAGCACATTTGTTGTCCACCCTCCACCCCACTGTTGGCCATCCTTGGTCATCTATAATCAGTCCCTTTGCCTATTCCTGCTCCTCAGTCTGAAAGGCTGGAGAGGTGTTTGCCACCCTGAGGTGGTGGGCCAGACCATGGTCCTAGCATATCCAAGATTCTTGGAAAAGGCAATGTGTCAGGACAGCTATCTTCACTTCATTTTTAAAATTCTTTATTTTTTTATTTTTATTTATTTATTTATTTGCAAGCAGGAAGAGATAGAGAGACAGACAGAGAGAATAGGCCTGCCAGAGCCTCTAGCCACTGCAAATGAACTCCAGACGCATGCACCACTTTGTGCATCTGGCTTTATGTGAGCACTTGAGAATCGAACCTGAGTTGTTAGGCTTCTCCAGCCCTTCACTTCAAATCTTTCTGTGACACCTATAGTAAGTCACAAGTCCTCTCTCAGTCTCAGTTTCTTCTGCTTAATATGAGGCACAACCATAGCACCTGTGTGGGAAGGCTGGGAATGCTACTTTTATGAGCAGATGGAGTACACCATGACTTTACAAGGAAAGGGTCTGTTGTGGCATTACGTGGGCCCCAGGCATGTACATTTAGACACTTCTAAATACACATACAAGGAGAGTGACTACATGAAGTGGAGAAGGTGATTATATTCACACTAACAGTGGCATGTTTGGGGATCTAACAATCTCAACCTGATGAAATGCAATCATATTTTACTAGCTCTAAAAACAATTAATAAAATGACACAACTAAATAAAACTTTAGTGGAATCTCTGAATACTGGCATGGAGTTTATAAGAGGATAATGTGGCAATGAGAAATTTACATGCAGGGGAAGCAAATACAGACCTGAGTTTGGTGCATGCTGATATCAAGAAGACAATCCCCAAATTAAATAAATGTGAATGGATTCCTCTGCCTGAAAATAGAGCACATCTATCAGTAGAAGTGGGCAGAGAGCACACGGCAAAATACCACAAATCAGAATGAGGCAGGGAGCCACAGTTCCAGAAGACAAACAAATATTTCAGCTATGTGGGGACAAGGCACAAGGTACAGAATAACTTGAACAGAGCTCCAATGTCAGGTCAAGGCTGAAAGAGAAAATGAATCTCCTTGAGCATTCATACAAGATGGGGACTGAGGAACAGGTGTAAATCTAAGGGGGCTGTCTGTCTGCCTGCACCAAAAGGGGTCTGTAAGTGCCTTGAGGTGGTCAAGTTGACAGTATCATGGCCCCCTGCTCTTCAGGTTTTGTACCCTGGTACCTTCTTCCTCAGCATCCCTAGTCCTGATGTCCTGCTCAATGTTCAGGAAAGACCAGAAGCTGGGTACCCATTATGCACTGGAGTCTGGTGTATGGAGAGTCTGGAACTGGGGACGGAGTTATTCCTTCTTTCCACATTCTTCACCCAGCTGCTCTGGCAGGAACCTCATCCCCACTCCAACAGGATCCTCAGGACCTAGGGGGCTGTCTTTCCAGAACATACCCAGCCTCTCAGTGTTTATAGTGCAGCTGGGTAGCTCAGCTCTTTTATTCGTTGATGTGTTCAGCTAGCATGCCTGGTGATAGACAGCCTTGAAGCAAATACTGTAATTTTGAGACACAAATATACACCCCTCAATGCAGCTTTGTTGAGGCCCAATTCACATAATGTATGCTTCACTCATTTCAAGGGCACAGTTGAATAGCTTTTATTACACAGTCCTCTGTATTCTGGTTTCTGTATCTGTGGATTCAACTAACTGAGGATCAACTCTATCTGAAAAATATTGCATTTGTACTGAACATGTAGGGACTTTCCTTTTATTATTCCCTAAACAATACAGCATGACAACTATTTACATAGCATTTACACTTATGAGGTATTATAAATCATCTAGAGGTGATTCACAATAAACAAGAGGATACACACAGGTTATATGCAAATTTTATGACATTTCAAAGTAAATGATTTCAGCATCCATCAATTCTGGTTCTGGAGGGTTCTGGCACTGATCTCTTGAGGCTACTGAGGGATGGCTGTATCACAAGGTTGAGAAAATGTCATTGCTATCTAATTCCAGAATATTTTTATACCTAAGAGAAACTCCAGGTCCATTAGCCATCATTCCCATCCCTCCCATCCCCCTATTTCCAGACAACCACCAATCAATTCTATAGACTTATCTCTATGAGATTTCTGTCCTTATAGATTGGCTTGCTTTGAACAATTTATATACAGTGATTCATACAACATGTGGCTTTCTATGTTTAGCCTTTTTCATTAAGTATGATTTGTGGGGTTTTTTTGTTTCTGCTTTTTTGAGGTAGGGTGTCACTCTAGCCCAGGCTGACCTGGAATTCACTGTGCAGTCTCAGGGTGGCCTTGAACTCAAGGCGATCCTCCTACCTCTGCCTCCCGAGTGCTGGGATTAAAGGTGTGCGCCACCACGCCTGGCTTTTAATTTGTCTTTTAAGGTAGGGTCTGACTTTAGCTCAGGCTGACCTTGAATTCATTATGTAGTCTCAGGGTGGCCTTGAACTTGCAGTGATTCTCCTACCTCTGCCTCCCGAGTGCTGGGATTAAAGGCATGTGCCACCATGCCTGCCTGAAGCATACTTAAAAATTTTTTTAAAGATTTATTTACGAGAGAGCGCAGCACAGGGCCTCCTGCTACTACAGGTAAACTCCAGATGCATGCACCACTTTGTGTATCTGGATTTACATAGGTACATTAGAATTGAACCCAACCCATCAAGCTTTGCAAGTAAGTGCCTTTAACTGCTGAGCCACCTCTCCAGGCCTAACTACATTTTTTTTTTTTTTTTTTTGAGGTAGGGTCTTATTGTGGCCAAGGCTGATTGTCACTCTGTGGTCCCAGACTGGCCTCAAAGTCATGGTGATCCTCCTACCTCTGCCTCTCAAATGCTGGGATTCAAGGTATGCACCACTACACTGAGCTTGCTAAGCATAAGTTTACTTCTTTTTTGTTTGAGGCAAGCTCAACAGACTGGCCTTTCTTTTTTTGTTTTGTTTTTTGAGGCTTTAGCCCAGGCTGATGTGGAATTCACTCTGTGGTCTCAGGGAGGCCTTGCACTCATGGCAATCCTCCTACCTCTGCCTCCCGAGTGCTGGGATTAAAGGTGTGTACCACAACACCTGGCTAAGACTGTCCTTTTACATATATATAATTTATTTATTTGAGACAGAGAAAGGCAGAGAGAGAAAGAGAGAGAATAGGCACGTCAGGGCCTCCAGCCACTGCAAAACAAACACCAGATGCATGTGCCCCCTTGTGCCTCTGTCTTATGTGGGTCCTGGAGAATCGAACCGGGATCCTTTGGCTTTGCAGGCAAACGCCTTAACTGCTAAGCCATCTCTCCAGCCCCCTTTCTTTAATTCGATACTGAGAGAGAGAATTGGTGTGCCAGGGCCTCCAGCCACTGCAATCCAATTCTAGATGCGTGCACCTCCTTGTCCACATGTGCAACCTTGTGCACTTGCATCACTTTTTGCGTCTGGATTACGTGGGACCTGGAGAGTTGAACATGAGTCCTCAGGCTTGCAAGCAGGCCCCTTAACCACTAAGCCAACTCTTCAACCCTAAGCATAAGTTTAAAAAATATTTTGTATTTATCTGTGTGTGTGTGTGAGAGAGAGAGAGAGAGAGAGAGAGAGAGAGAGAGAGAGAATATGAATGGGTGTTCCAGGGCCTCCTACCACCGCAAACAAACTCCAAATGCATAAGCCACTTTATGTGTCTGGCTCTACGTGGGTATTGGGGAATTGAACTCAGGCCCACAGGCTTTGCAAGTAAGCACCTTTAACCACTGAGCAATCTCCCCAGTCTAAGCATATTTGTTTTTAAATTTTTAGATAGTCTTGTTATATAACCCAAACTAGCCTCAAACTTGTGATCCTCGTGCTTCAGCCTCCCAAGTGCTAGGATTACAGTTGTTTTAACACTACACCCAGAAGCAATAAAGGATTAACATATGCCATACAATGGATGAAATTTTAAAACATTATGCTGATGGAAACCATACTGAGACCCTATTTCAAAAGAACAAAAACCAACCAAAAGAGCAAAACAACTCACCAACCCCCCAACAGCCCATCTGACTGAATAATATTCAACTGGGTGTATTGACCACATTTTATTTACCTACTCGTTCATTTGTCAATGGATATTTGGATTATTTCCATCTTTTGCCTATTGTGAACAATGGTTTCTAAGAAATAGGAACAAGATCTACTGTCCTCATAGCTGCTTGTACTGGTCTGGAGCTTTTTTGGGATAACAATTGGGGATGCCAATTGTTATCATAAAGATAGAAATTGATAGGTATTGAAATAGACCAACTTCAGGTTGGAGAGATGGCTTAGCGGTTAAGGCGCTTGCCTGCAAAGCCAAAGGACCGAGGTTCAATTCCACAGGACCCACATAAGCCAGATGCACATGGCACATGCATCTGGAGTTCGTTTGTAGTGGCTGGATGTACATTCTCTCTCTGTGTCTCAAATAAATAAGTAAATAAAATATAAAAAAATAGATCAACTTCTTTATCAAGATGTCCTGGATGGTCTACTAGATTCCAGAGTTCCAAAATACAGCTGTTGCATGGTATCTGTGGGTACTAAAATTCATGGCTGTTCAAGTTCCTTTATAAAATGGCATAACTTTTGCATATAACCCAAGCACACCTTTGCAAGTACTTTAACTCATCGCATACTACATTCCTTATACTTAACACAATATAAGTAGTATGGAAATAGCTGTCAAACTGTATTGTTTAGGGAATAATGACAAGAACAAATTAGTATACAGATGCAATTTTTTTCTGAATATATATACTTGATCCTTGGTTCAAGGCCAAAATGTTTGTGCATATTACCCACTCCTCTACGTTTTAAAACCAAGCCCATGACTAATGGACAGTTACTAAACTTTAGCTTACCCCAGAAAACCAGTGCAGCGCCTTTTCCTAAGCAAGCAGCTTGATCCTCTCCGGTAAGTGCTAGGTTTCTTGTGCTCAAGGTGGCCGGCTACAATTGGGAACTCTAACAGAGTCTTGCCTGTCTTATTTGTAATATGTGGCTTGGCGTCATCCTTTTGCCAAAAAGGTATCAGGTCACTAAGCAGCCCTGTCCCCTACAGGCGGGGCCTCCTGCGGGGAAGAAGCTCGGGCTGGATGAGCTAACGAACAAGGTCTTGGGGAAACCGGGAAACGGTAACTTGGAGCAGAGGAGGCTCAGCTCAGGCGACAGGGCGCTGCTTCGTGGGCATGGGCGTGGGCGTGGTCTGTAGCTGGACGCACGCCAGCATGGGGCGGAGCGTCGGTGCAGGGCCTGCTGGGTGGGGCTTCTGGGAATAGGGTGTGTCTGGGCGGGGACTACGGGAGGGGCGTGACCTATAGGAGTGCTGGGCTGCAGGAGCGCGCACAGCAGGCTGGTCATGGCTCCGAGGCGCCTGTTCCTGCTGCGCCCTGCCGCACCACGCCTCATCTTCCTCTCCACGGCGCCAGTGGCCCGCGAGCAGTTTACAGCAGGCTCGGCGCCCGTGCGGGAGTGCGGAGCGGCCAAGGTTGTACGGCGGCCGGTGCCACCCGTGGACTTTGGAAACACGCAGGAGGCGTACCGCAGCCGGCGGAGCTGGGAGCTGGCGCGCAACCTGCTGGTGCTGCGCCTGTGTGCCTCACCGGCGCTGCTGGCGCGCCACGAGCAGGTGCGCGGGCGGCGGGCGGCCAGGGGTTAGGGGCTGTGCGGGGAGCTCTGCAACTCCTGGGAGCGGTACGAGTTTAGAAATGCAAAGCGGGCTCATTCAAGCATTACTAGTAAGTAGCTGGCCAAGCCAGGAAGGGAGGCATTTCCTGCGTGTCCTTTCGGACCTCGTGAAGTTTCTTGTTAATTACCAGCAACTATACACCAAGAATAGTGGTGTTTAATATACGTATCGTTTTCAAAAGTACAAAGCCTCACCTGAACCCCAACTTAGCCTGTGCCCAGCTATTTGCAAACATGGCTACTCTGAAGAGTGGTGGGAAAATGAGAAACCCTCTAGACATTCAACTTTATTTTCTCCAAATATTTGTATTTGTTATAAGAACAAAGAGCCTAAACTCAGAGACACATAAGCAGACACAAACCTAAGACACCTGGTGAAACATTAACAGGGAATACTGAAGTAATTGTGTCTGGGTTAAAGCTGCTACCTCTGTCCCCCACCCCCTCTTTTTTTTTTTTTTGAAACAGAGTCTTATGTAGCCCAGGCTGGCTTTGAAGTCCTGATCCTTCTGCCGCCATCTCCCAAGTGCTAAATTACATACATGGTGATAGTCGCACCTCCACTTTTGATCTACACAGCCCCTTAATCCTGGTGTCCCTGCTGCCAGGACACACTGGGATTGGGGTACAGAAGTTGAATATTCAGTGAGACTAGCAAACACTCAACTTTAAACTGTAATACGGTAACTTTAAGAAGTGTGAAGCTGAGCGTGGTGGCGCACGCCTTTAGTCCCAGCACTTGGGAGGCAGAGGTAGGGTTAGGGTTCAAGGCCACCCTGAATCTATATAGTGAATTCCAGGTCTGCCTGGGCTAGAGCGAGACCCTACCTCGAAAAATCACACAAAAAAAGAAGTGTGAAGGCCATAATGTTGAATGCTTATGGTCTACAACGCTATACTATTTATTGAGTTATAGTTATTATTGTTTATGCCAAATGTTAATTTTTGAGCAAGACTAGATTTACTTGGGGATGCATTTTCTGAATCAAATTTGAAAGCCACAAGTGTCAATTGTCATAGACAACTGCTATTCTTGATTGCTATAGCTTTGTTAGCACTTTGGCTGCAATAGAAACTACTGTATTACACATGAAAATCTTAATAAATTCTGTTTATCGGTTTTTTAAAAAGTGTGAAAGCCTTGAGGAAGTAGAAAGCAGAACACTGCTTTAGCCAGTTTGTTAGGGTTAAAAGATCATAGTTATCTCAAGGTGATCCAGGAACTGTTGGCAAGGAGCTAGCTGTTGGCCCCCAAAGGTCTAGAAGATTCTTTGTGCAGGTGGTAGTGACTTCTCAGGTAAGACTGCACTGAGGACAGGCACCATCCTGTCTCTCAAACTTCACCTGTAAATGGGATGCAGCATGTAAGCAGGAGCTTAGTCACACTAACAGCTTAGGTGAGACCACAGCAGGTGGGAGGTGAGGGCAAGTCACCCAGGCTGAGCAGAATTCCTGGGGGAAACTTCACAGTTGGTTTTGGAGTCTAGGAGTGATGGTGACAGAAGTATGGTTCGGGGAGCAGAGTGAGGGAGGCGGAAGGGCCCTGACTAGAGTGTGGAAGGCTGTGGGAAGCCAGGTCTCTGGCAGGTGGTGTGATGTCTAGCAGTAAAGTTCAGTGGAGGAGAATGCAAAGAGATGTGCAAGATAATGGAGACTTAGAGGAGAAAGGCCAATAGTGGGGACCCTTTGGAGGAGCCTCAACGTCTGAAGGGCAGCTGAAAGGGATTAGCAAATTATAGCAGCACTTCAATCTGGAGGGGTACCAGCTAGGCAGAGTGATAGAAGAGTGGTCAATCAATGTGGTCTCTGTAGAGGGCAAGAATTGGACCAGCTTCCTTGGAGGTGTCTTAAGTGACTTTGGGACAGAGTGAACAGCATTGAAGCCATGTCCACTTGTGGTTAGAGTGAAGAAGAGAAGGGTAAAAGCTATTTCAGCTAGGTATCTGTAGGTCCAGTACTATTCTTGTCCCAGACTCAATACCAGCCATCCAGTTGAGAAGCTAGCAGCCCTGAGGGACCTGAGGTTTGATTCTAAAAGGAGTGAATCCCTATACCATCTATGCTAACCAGGCTACTGTGGGTGATCTGAGGAGGGATATATCATCTCTGTTTCTTTGGATCCTGCTTGGGCAAGTGTTAAAGCTCAAGGAAGTGCCGTGAGTTCCTGGAGGAGGCAGCCCCTCCCTCAGGGTGACTTCTCCCGGGTTCCCTTTTGCCCATCCTGCATCCTGGGGAGCCCCTCAGGGCTGCTTGTCCATAGCCTCAGTAACCAGTGCTGAAGGGAATGGTTCAAAAGCAGAGCCCTGAACCTCAGAGCTACTTGCCAGATTCCAGACTCCAGACTAATGGGTTGGTCTGAGAACAGCGCTGTCATCTAGCTTGGCCCATTGGAGAACTCCCCCACTGAACTGCCCAAGCTGTACAACTTTGTGGCTATAGCTGGACGGTGGTCATAGACCTGCTCTGAGAGAATCAAGCTGTGGAGGGTAGAGTGGAGCTGCCACCTTGGATCAGAACACCACTGGGAGCATGCTTGTCAGAAAGCAGCTTATTTGAGAAGGATTTATAAAATTCTGGAGCTCCCCTGCTTGGATTTGAGCCAGCACAGAAGAGGCAGGATGAAGATGACAGTGGCTGTCTGGAAGCAGAGAGAAGAGAGGATTGACTCTACTATCATTATTTTCTATACATTTGAGATAGGGTCTTGTTATATAGCCCAGGCTAGCCTTGAACTACTGGTCCTCCTGCCTCAGCCTCCTGAGTGCTGGGATTAAAGGCGTGTTTCACTCTAGCCTAGGCTGACCTGGAACACACTCTGTAGCTCCAGGGTGGCCTCACACTCATGGTGACCTTCCTACCTCTGCCTCCTGAGTACTGGGATTAAAGGTGTGTGCCACCACACCCAGCCTAGTGGGAGCCTTTTACAGTGAAAATGAATGTCTTTGTTACTGATATTTTATTTATTTGAGAGAGAGATAAAGAGAGAGAGAGAGGGACGGAGGGAGGGAGGGAGAAGGAAAGGAAGTAGTAGTACTAGTGGAATGAGAAGGACAGAGAGGAGAGGAGAAGAGAAAATGGTCGCGCCAGGGCCTCTAGCCACTGCAAATGAACTTCAGCCACATGCGCCACCTTGTGCATCTGGCATTTATGTGGGTACTGGGGAATTGAACCCCGGTCCTTGGGCTTAGCAGGCAACTGCCTTAACTGCTGAGCCATCTCTCTAGTCCCAGTTTTAAATTTTTAAAGGATTTCCTTACCCGGATAGAAGTTAGGACTGTTCTGAGCTCAGGTAATAACAACCTGGAGCATATGTTATAGCAAGATGACTTTAAAGTAGCAGCCTGACTCTGGAGTTGTTGACCCTGCCTGCATACTTCCACCATTCTTAGTGGCAGGCCATTTCTCCTTGGCCAGGGTCAGGGAGTACATAACTGGCTTGGGTGGCCAGTCTTTCTATCTGCCTCCTGTGGTAAGAAGGCCGGTGTGCAAGTTGTGTTGGGGCGTCAGCTTTTCCTATGGACTGTTCCCTATCTGTGTGAATAGATCCAGTACAGAGCCAGCCCAGCTCCCACTCTTTCACTTGGTGTGGGCTGTGGCAGTCAAGTGGTTAGTTATACTTAGATGGTGTGGCTCTTCTTTTTAGATGTTTTCCATAGGCCATTGCCTACCTTCACTCCTGTAGCATTCTTGAGGTCAGAGGTTCTTTTTTTTTGTGCTGAAGGGTGTTTTTCAGGTCTCTGAGTCAGCTTTGCTTGCTGCTGGGTGATCTCAGATTTATGCAGAATCTGTCTTTTTGTGCAGGGATCAGGCCAGCTATGTCTTAGGCTTCCTGTCTCTGGTTTAGGCTTGGAAACACAGGATTCTAGGCTCACACCACATGCTGACACTATTCTTTACCCTTTTGATAAAAGAACAAATGTAGAAATCCTATATCTTGCCCAGATACTGTAAAAGACCTGACCCTCAGGGACACTTATGTGCAGGTATAGTCAGGAAGAATCTCCACAGAGTTCCAGCATGCATGACTATTCACGACTGGTGTGAGATAAAGGCTTTTGACTTATGAAAATTGGTTCCCCACTTAAGAGGTGTCTTGTCTATGAGGTTTGAGAAACTCCACTCCTTTTCTGTCCTGGTGCTGGGTTGGGCAGAGGGCCTTCCTGGGGGAGGGATGGTAGGTATGCTTCTGTGCCATTAGGAGCCTCTGACTGTCTCCATGCCCCCTACCCTAGCTCTTACCACTGTGAAGGTCTCCCTTGCTGTGCCCCTTCTCTCCATCTAGGTTAATTAACTATGTCCCCCATGCCCTAATTCATGCCTTGTTCCTTCCTGTTTGGCATATCCCATTATGTCTTCTTCCTCCACTCATTTGAAGAAATGCTGGAAACAGTTTGAGATAGGGTGAAATGTGACTGACAGGGAACATATCATTTCTATACAACTATCTTCCTTAGAGGCATATCCATTAGGGCAGCTGGTCAGTCTTTGATGAGCCTGTAGGATAGGCCCTGTGGACATGCCTCACTTTAGCCCAGCTCAGGCTCCATTAGACTTTTGTATAGGAAATGCTGTTTGGCAAGCATTTGAGTGCTGGCCTTGTGTCAGACACTGTTTTGGGTACTCAGAATGAAAGTGAACAAATTATTGAGAAATTTTGACATTTGCATTCTAGAGAGTTGCCTTGGCTTCTCTCCCTAGCAGACCACTAATTATCATGAAAACTACCTCTGTTCCTGGGGAGACCAACTAGGCTCCTCTTTAACTACCAAGTGGTGGTCAGTCACCCCTCTGCAACCTGTTAGTGACCCATGAGCCAGTCTCCTTTGGTTAGGGCCCTGAAGAGAATGATGTGTTCAGAGCTACAGAGAGCCAGTGGGATAAAGGGTTGAGAATCAAGTCTTGGTCCTCCTATTCTGCCAGGGCAAGGACTTGGATAAGTGGCTGTGAGAGCAGAAACAAGCTGTTCCAAGTTATTTTCTTTATAAAACATAGGCTGTGGATGAAGTCAGTGTAAGTGCAGTATGAGCAGGGATTTCTGCCAGTGAGGAGAAGGCAGGTGGCCAGGTCAACTGTTTCCCTTTGTCTTTCAGCTGCTCCATATTTCCAGGAAGCTTCTAGGACAGAGGATGTTTGACAGACTGATGAAGATGACCTTCTATGGGCAGTTTGTGGCTGGTGAGGACCAGGAGTCCATCCGGCCCCTGATTCAGCACAACAAGGCCTTTGGTGTCGGCTCCATCCTGGATTATGGCGTGGAGGAAGATCTGAGCCCTGAGGAGGCGGAGCACAAGGGATTGGAGTAAGGGCTGCCACTTTAGAGCCTGACAGGCACTGGTTTAACCCCAAAGTGCACTGGGCTGTTGGACTTCGGCCTTGACTAGGTGGTGGCCAAGGCCAGGAGAGCTGTTGGCTTGATTACCAGGGGCCTTCATGGGTTGTGCCTAGAGTTCTTGCTTCCTGCACATGACAGCTCTGGGGGTTCATGGACAGCCTGGTGTGCACTTGAACCAATGGGGAGTTGAAGGATGGGTCTTCAAATAATAGTCCTTGATCCTACCTAGCCTACCACCTAGGCCTATAGTACTGTAGTCTGTAGATTTAAAATGGTATTTTGCATTTTTGAGGAGTTGAAAAGTATCAAAAAAGAACCATATTTTATGACATGAAAACTATATAAAGTTCAAATTGCCTGTGCCCCTATAAGGGCAGAGTTTTGTGTGTAGCATCCAAGGAAGCTTCTCTGGCTTCCTTCTTCTTAAAAATTTTTTTTTTTATTTGAGAGAGAATGAAAGAGATAGATAGAGATAGAGTGGATGAGAATGGGTGTGCCAGGGCCTCCAGCTGCTGCAAGTGAACTCTGGATGCTTGTGCCACCTTGTGCATCTGGCTTATAAGGGTCCTGGGGAATTGAACCTGGGTCCTTTGGCTTTGCAGGCAAGTGCCTTAACCACTAAGCCATCTCTCCAGGTCTCTGTCTTCCTTCTTAACTAGTTTTTCTTCCCAAGGATTCCTGACTGACTGAGTTGGCACCCCACCTTTGCCTGGCCTGTTGCAAACGGTCCTCACATAGTTTCCTAATCTGCAGGTGTTCTGCCTATAGCATATGCAGCCTTGTAGGCTGGGCCCAGTCCAGGCATCCATGCTCGGAGAATTGCAGCAAATAGCAGCGGAGTGTGGTCGGTGGCCTGGAGTCTCCTCCTGCTGTCACCAACTTACTGTAAGGCCCACTTCTGGGCAGTGAGTGGAGAACATGGATCTCTCTGACTTGCCTTCTTGAGCAACTGGGCAAAATGTTCTTAGTCTGCTTCCAGGGGTAGTGGCTGACTTACTGGAGGTCTGTACAAGACCAGCCCTTTCTTTGCAAAGTACTGCTGCCTGTGAACCTTGAGGCTAGGCCCTTTCTTGGGTTTAGGGTTCCATGGCACTGACTGCAGTTCAGTGATCCACATGGGGTTTAGAACTGGTCTGCTGTGGATCAGGTTCTGTTAGGTTTTACTCTGTCCCTCCCCATGGGGCTACCGGGAGAAGGTAGAAAAAGGCAGTCACATGGGGCCTCTAGCCTGGGAACAGAATGTCTATGGCTGGTCTCAGCATGCCAGCCTGTGGCTCATTGGCTTGGTAAGCCTAGCCCCTGCCTTGTGATTGGCTGTTTTGAAGGTGGGGTGTTCCGGCCCTAGTACCCCCTGTGAGCCTCACTGTTGCCTGGAGTCTTGGCTCCTAGCCTGTATTGAGGCTGCCTATTGAATAACCAGTGGACCCTGGAGCCTCAGGCCATGCTGAGAAAGCACTTAGTGTTTTGAAAAGGGGGAGGAGGGCTGCTTGTGTTTTGCCTGCCTTCAGGATCCACCTCTTTTGTCCTGCAAAGACTGTACCTCTGTCTGTTGGCTGCTCTGCCTGTCATACTGCTTGTTGTGTAGGAGCTCTGCTTGGGCTCTGGGACACAAGTATTAGTCCCTTCCTGACCCAACAGAATGACCATCATCCAATGCCAGCAACAGGTGATGAGTATGCAGACCTTCCTCTGCTGCTGGTGGCTCTTTTCCAAAGGAGCCCAGGCTACAGGACTGGACTTGCAAGAGCTGCTCCAACATCCAACCCCATTGTGTAGCCTGCAGGGCCCACTGGTTGTACTTAGCCAAGTTACCAGCCCCAAAGACTTGTGTGGGAAACTGTTTCAGAATCTATTGGGGATTGTCCAGAGACATGTCTCCTAACTCTACTCTTGTCACAAGGGCCCTGGTCTTAGGCAAAGGAGAAGTGCTAAGGCTTGCCCCTGGCTAATGGAAAAAGGTGTAGGAAACATGTATACCAGGCCTGCCAGTTGAGTCTGCTGGTTAAAGCATATGTTAGTTTGGGCTGTGTGGTTATAGAGCTGGACCTTCCCATCAGGGGTCATCCAGACTCTGAGGCCCTGAGGCTCCTTTTATGACATTAGGGTTTCTGTTCTTGGAAGTGCCCTTATTACCTCCTGCCTTAGCATTGGTATACCTTAGGGGATAGCTTTTTCCCTTTAGGGACCTCAGCTGCCTGTCCCTGTCAGGAAGGTGGTGCTTGCTTCCTCATTGCAGACTAAGAACATTGTCACAGAATGACAATTCATCCTTTCCTGTTATGTCTTGTTAGCATAAGTTGGCTGGTGCAATAGCTGCCTGCCTAGCTTCTTTGCCCTGGGCTGAAACACCCCATGGGGAGCCCTAGGCAACTAAAGGCCTGGTTCCCCACCATGATTTCTGGCTCAGAGTCCTTAGATAAGGGTCTTGGGATGGAAACTGAGGGCCCAAGGGAATGCTTCCTGGCAGAAGGCTCAGTGGCCCATGATTTGGTACAGGAGCAGTGAGGTCAAAAGCTATTCTTATTAAGTTTGATCCCTAGCACTCACATATAAAGCCTGGCATAGCTGCACATGTCTGTAACCCCATCACTGAGGAGGGTGGAGACAGGAAGATCCCTGGGGTTCCCTGGTCAGTGAACCTAACCAAAAAATTGGGAGCTCCAGGCTCAGTGAGAGATTCTGTATTAGGGAATATAAGGTGGTAGAGGAAAAGAGAAGAACACCCAACATCTTCCTCTGGCTTCTGCATGTCTGCTTTCAGGGTGTGCATATCTGCACAAACATGTATCCCATTTGTAGACATGCATACATATGTACCAAAAAAGAAAAAAAAAAAAAAAAGCTACCCTGGAAAAGCCCTTGATGTGTCAGACCTTGAAGATGCAATGAACTAGGACCTGTCATTACTCCTTGACCCGAGGGATGTTGGGGCAGAATCACTGTTCTTTGCTTGGAGACCAGTACAGTGACCTGTCCTAAAGAGTTTTTGGGTACCCCTGGATGTGATGAAAACTGGAAAAGTTTTCAACTGGGGGATACGAAGATTTCATTTGCATCTTCAAAGAAAATTTCTGGTTGCTTCTTGAAAAATAAGTGTAAGGGTCATTGAATGAATCAAGGGGTTGGGTCTGAAGGGCTATGTAGGTGCCAGTCCTTAGAGGAGCCTGGAGACCCTAGATGTTGAGACAGAGACCAGAGTAATGGAGTATCACTACAGGATTGGGGAGGCGTTGTGTGCAAGGTGGCTTCTTGCCTTTGTTCCACTTGGTTTTGCCTGACTTTGTCCTGTCTTTCCTGGGAAGAAGCAGTGCTTTCCTCACAGCTTGTGTCTAGAGTGAGCACCATGCCCTGTGCTTTGCTTTGCCTCACCAGTTAGTGAGGGGTCCCACTCACTGGAAGCTAGAGGTTCTTGAGGATTTGGGGCCTGTGGGCACCAGAGGCTGCTGCAACCTCCCTGACCCATATCATCAGGCCAAGCCTAGGGTCAGGTTCATGGTCAGGCTCAATGCTCAGCCTCAGCTGCCTCTCCCTCTTCCTCTAGTCACCTGCAGTTCAGGTGGTATGACTGACCTTTGTCTCTTTGTCCTCCCTGCAGATCATGCGCTTCTGAAGCAGAGAAGGACGACAGTGGTAAGCTCATGAACAAATGCTCTCCCTTGCAACCTTGGTAGTCCAGGAGACGTCTGGGTTCAGGACCCATGTCAGCCTTGAGAAAATGCCAGAGACTGCTGCCCACACCCATGGCTCTGGGCTGCTCTGTGTGCTCTCACATACGTGAGAACACACGGGTGAGATACAGGTCCTACATATTGCTCATAGCCTTCCCAGGTTCCCTTGGCCCTCAGCTCACAATCTGTGTTTGTGATGGAGGCTTCGCCTTCCAGGACTGGTTTGCCCAATGAGGTTTGCTCAGAGGACCATGTGCTCCAGGTGGAAGGAACAGCTAGGGGAGGGGCCCATGGCTGCTAGGGAGGAGGGCAGGTGCAAGGCGCTCATCAGGGCATGTTTGGAACCCTTCCTGAGGGTGGAAGAACCTGGGATGTTGGCTTGTGTATGTGGGATAGGATGGCATTTATGCTCAACTGTGTGTCCACCTTCCCAGTCATGAATAAGAGGGAGAAGCAATACCAGGCCCAAACAGCCTCTGGAGATCGCAGAGATGGTGTCATCAGTGCCCGCGCCTACTTGTATGCCAATGAAGCCAAGTGTGATAACCATATGGAGTCCTTCCTGCGCTGTATTGAAGCCTCAGGTGGCTGCCTGGGCAAGTGGAGAAGTTTGGGGCTGGAGTGAAGGGCTGGGTCAGGCCCCTTGGAGACTATGCTGCATCTAGCCCCTTCCCAAAGGTCCTGGTAGCTCCTGGAGGGCACCTTCTGCTCTGCCCATGCTTCTGTCCTCCTGTATACAGTATCCTGATGTAGAATGCTAGAACTCCCAGCCTTGGAGTCTAGGCTTGATTCACAAAGCTGTATCCTCTGTGATAGGAAATCCGCCCCTATTACAACCTTTGGAAGGTTGGGGGTGAGAAGTGAGTTAAGCTCTGAGGTCACTGAGCCCCAGGGTCCCCAACAGTCCTTCCATGGGTGGCAGTGGGACTCATACCTTTTGAATGTTTTTAAGTTCCTGGAGGAAGGGTACTAGCAAGCAGTGGTCTCATGGGCCAGGATGGCTCACAAAGGCCAGCACATTGGCATTTTGAAGAGTGGTAATGCTTATCCCCTGCCAACTCTGCCTGGGAGAAGACAAAATATGTGCCCTGGCCCCTGCTCCACTTAGCATTTCTGTTCTGTGATCCATTTGTGGGTATCTTGTAGTACTGACAGCATGGGAAGGAAACTGAGACAGGGAAATCATCAGGTATGCCCAACAATGCATGAGTCTCATTGGCTCCTTTGCCTGTTGCCTTCCTGCTGTACAAACATTGCCTCATTACTCCTCACCTCTGTGGCTGGGGCTCTGTAGCAGCCACGTGGAAGGATTTTTAGGGAACTGGTTAGAAGCTGGCTATCAAGCTGGTTTTGAGGAGCAGGGAGCTATAGGGTACACCTGGTTCTCTCCTTCCTAGGCATTCATCTCCCTAGGGACCCTCATTGCTCTTTCTTTGCTTCTAACAGGTGGATCAAGTGATGATGGTTTTGCTGCCATTAAGCTCACTGCACTGGCGAGACCACAGTTTCTAGTAAGTGGTGGCACCTTTTGTCTACAGAGGCTTTCCAGACATTGAATGGCAGATGTGTCCAGACCTTGGTGGCTGTGATCTAGGGCCATAGAAGGGGTCCTAGGGGTTGGGGGGGACTGTGTATGTTCCTGGAAGGGGCTTAGGCCTGCATTTGCAGCTGCAGTTCTCAGATGTGCTGACCAGATGGAGAAGGTTCTTTCGCCAAATGGCTGCAGAGCAGGGACAGGCTGGGAAGTCTGCCTTGGACACGAAACTGGAGGTGGTGGCATTGCAGGTACGTAGCCCTTCCCCAATGTGAGTGTGAGGGGCAGGCACTATGCAGTAGCCCAAGGTGCTGTTCTGAGATGTAGTCCACTCCACATCTGCTAGGTTAGTGGGGAGGAGGAGGAAGAGCTGTAGTAGGAGGACTCTGAATGGCTCCATTGCCTACGAAGACAGAAATATGGGTGAGAGGGTTGGGGCTGACCTTGCAGGTAGTGGACGTGGGAAGTATGGGTGAGAGGGTTAGGGCTGACCTTGCAGGTAGTGGACGTGGGAAGTATGGGTGAGAGGGTTAGGGCTGACCTTGCAGGTAGTGGACGTGGGAAGTATGGGTGAGAGGGTTAGGGCTGACCTTGCAGGTAGTGGACATGAAAGCTGCACAGATGGAGGGGCACCATAGCCAAGTGGAAATAGAAGCAGTGGCCTGAAATCAATCCTGTTCTTGCTGATGACGTGGTAAAGTCAAACAGCACCACAGACCTACAGTTGCAGGGCGGGGTGGGGTCGTGGGGATTACATGTTAGTGGTTTAAGCTTGAAGGTGTCAGCTCATACTCTGCCTTCTAACTTCTCAAGGCAAACATCGTGAAGATGGGTATCGCATCCAGGGCTGAGATTAAGGAGTGGTTCACACCAGAGACACTGGGAGTGTCTGGGTAAGAGCTGGGGAGGAGAGATACATCCACCCTAGTATAGCCAAGCCCCAGTGGCTTCTAATCCTGGTCACTTCCTGAAAGAAAGCACAATTGGGTCGAGGGTGGGTAGGTGATGGTGACAGTGTTGAAAGAACTGTTTACCTGAGATGTATTGAAAAGTTGACAGGGAGTTGGGAGTGCCTGGCACTGGGACAGCATGGATACAGGCCTTCTTAGAGAATTACCTAGATCCCAAAGCAAGGATGTCATATACAGCCTTCTCTGAGAGCCATACTGGCAAGTGAAAGAGCAGAGCCCTATGCCCCTTCCTCAGTGCCAGAGGCTGGGACTGAGGTCACTTGAACTCCCTAATCAAATCAGGAGCTGGCTCAGACTGGTACATTGGATTTTGTACATGGCCCTTGTTCAGCTCTGTATATTGCTGTTTTCTTAGCCCTGTGAAATCACATCTGCCTCCTGCCTTGGTACCCATCTTTGTCTCTTCCCTGAGCCTAACCTGGGTGTAGCATTCTGTAAAAATGTTCATGTTTTGGTTTTATCTTTTTTTTTTTTAATGAAGAACAGTATTCACATTTTGCCTCTTAAAACCAAATGCCGAGGTGGGTTTCATAGGGGCAAGGCTCAAGAGTGGTCTTTTGGGCAATAGGTTAGTGTGGATCTGGGACCCCCAGTCAACCCTAGTAGCTGTAGGAAAAACTGGGTGGATGGACCAAGAGGTTGTCTGCTGCCTGCTCTGCTAATGTGCTCCATTCTTTAGCACTGTGGATCTGCTGGACTGGAACAGCCTCATCAACAGCCAGACCCAGCTCTCCAAGCACCTCATGGTCCCCAGTGTGCAGGTAACACCTATTTCTAAGACCTGGAGGGAGGGCATTCAGCTCTCATCTGTCTTCTGCGCATCAGGAGACTCTGTGACTGGGACTGCTGTCCTTTCTGGCCCCACTGGAAGAAGACAAACCTATAATGTCCAGGATGTTCAGTGGGACAGACCCACATGGACCCTTGAGGCATATGAGGAAAACCTGCTAATCAGGGGCCTTCCCCAGCTCATCTAATCCTGTACCAGGTCACCCCAAATGCTGGTTGTTGGAATGGCAGCAATCATTTTATCCTGTCTCATGGTTTGGAGTTGACAGAGCCCAGCGGGGCAGCCCTCATTTGGGGTTTCCACAAATTTGTGTTCAGAGGGTGGCAGGGCCCGGTGATCATGGAGGTATTTCACTCACATTTCTTGAGGCTGATGCTAGCTGTGGGCTTCCCAACCTGGAGTCTGGGTTCCCAGGTGAATGTTCCTTGGGGCAAGGGCAGGGGAGAAACTGTGTTAATCTTGTGCAGCCAGGCCTTAGAAGTCACACAGAGTTCAATTTGGCAAGGTGAGTTGTTAGTCCATCCTGTGTTGAAGGAGAGAGAAAAGAGCTGCACAGAGCTTTACCTGCCATGGGATTTGAGGAGGGAGCTGGTGCAGCAGTTTGGGAGAATGTCCTGCAGATACTTCTTCCATGACATTCCCAACCCTGCAGACTGGGGCTTAGCCCCAAACTTTGACCCATTATCTTTGAACCTCAGGATATACAGTATGTTCAATACAGCTCTACTCCAGGGTCACCAATTTTTAGAAACTTAAGCATGTGTGTTGATGCCCAGTGAGATGAGGCTGTTGGGGTCAGTGGAAGGACAGCTTGTTAGTACTCCAGAACCCTGAGCTTTGGTGACAGGTGAGTGGGAGGCCCAAAGCTGCATGGTCTCTCTAGAGTATGCCCTGCCGCCTCTAGTCAACAGTCCACTACTGACCTGTTTGGCTCCTTGAAGGCTACCATCTTGATACCCTTGCTGCAAGTTGGCTAGTACCCTGTGGCCATCCTATATATCTGTAGCCATGGATCTTCTTCTGGAGACCTTTTCTGTTCCAATTAGAGCCCTCTGGCTGACTGGGGATCAAGGCTCATTTATGTTGCCTTGTACAGGGAAGTAACCCCTCCCCAGTGATAGGACCCTCTGAGTGTCCTAGCAAGCTGTGGAAGCAAACATCTTGGAATACAGACTTGAGCCTGATGCCGTCAACACAGGCACTACACTCATTCACTTGTAAGACAATAAGCTTGTCAACCATGGGGTCCAGGGCATCTCACTGCTGTGTCTAGTCAGCCATGGGCAAGGAACTGACAGGTAGCTTCCCTGGCCCTGGGGCAGGCACTAGGGTGCTGCCAGGCTCAGGTGGCCCTCTGTCTCTAAATATGAGGGAAGTAAGAGGGTACTGGGGACACCAAGGACAGCACTGTTGAGAGGTATTACTCTAGCCTCAAGGTGGAGCCTTCTGGATCCCAGTGGTTTGACCACTGCTGCTCTCCCAGACAGGACAGCTGGAGCCCCTGCTGTCCCAGTTCACTGAGGAGGAGGAGCAACAGATGACAAGAACGCTGCAGAGGATGGATGTCCTGGCCAAAGTATGCGCAGTCTCATGTGGGAATGGGATGCAGGGCATCAGTGGCTCCCAGACCTGAGCAGAGGGAGGGCATGGTCTCCTTCAAGCCATAGCCTCTCTCTCCCTGTGCACCTCTCAGAAAGCCAGGGAGGCAGGTGTGCGGCTGATGATAGATGCAGAGCAGACCTACTTCCAACCAGCCATTAGCCGCTTGACCCTGGAAATGCAGCGCAAGTTCAATGTGGACAGGCCACTCATCTTCAACACGTACCAGTGCTACCTCAAGGTATGGGTGCCAACCTTCAGAAACTGACTGCAGCTCTTTTCTGTGGAGCCAGGCCCCACTGACCAGTAGCTCTGTCTGGCCCTGCATGGGATGCTGGAGCTGGAGTAACTACAGAGGAGGAAACAAGGCTTCCCAGGACTCTAACCCTTGCTGCTCTACTGGGCTTAGGAACTAGACAAGAGTGTGTGATGAAGCGCTCTCAGATGGGCTTTAAACTTCTAGATTTTGAAGGCTTTGTGGATGACCATTTCTTTTTTTTCCATCTTTATCTCAGAACCCTCTTTAAGAATCTCACAAGAGCTCTGGGTTCCTCCCTGGAAGACTTAATCCAGATTGGGGAGGAAGCTCCAGGAGCCCAAAGGACCTCCAAATATAGCTCTTCATCCAGAGGTTACTAAATTGCTGGGGGTCTGCACAGCTCCGGAGCACCAGGGGATGTGTCAGGCACCGAGAGGACAGGGTGTGCGTGCTGGGGGAGCATTCTAGGCAGGTGGCTTCAGCATGAACTCAGATCCTCTGCTGGCCAAGGTGACTCCAAAATACACAGTGATGCCAGGCAACTAGGCTGACCCCATGTCCCCCAGGGCAATCCCAGGCCACACATAGGAGGTTCAGGTGGTCTCACTGTCACTCCTTTTTGGGGGGGGGCAGAAGTCAAAGGCCAGGCCCAGCTAACCCACATCTACCTTCAAGATTCTTTTTGTGGCAAGTCCTTCAGGTAGCTGCTTCCTGGCCTGAGTGCTCCACTGGTTCACATTAGTGAACCAGGAAGCCCCTGTTCTGCCACCAGCAGGAATCTTTGGCCCTACAGGATGCCTATGACAATGTGACCCTGGATGTGGAGCAGGCTCGCCGGGAGGGTTGGTATTTTGGGGCCAAGCTGGTACGTGGTGCATACATGGCCCAGGAACGTACCCGAGCCATGAAGATTGGCTATGAGGACCCCATCAACCCTACGTATGAGGCCACCAGTGATATGTACCACAGGTAAGCAGGCCTCTTGAGCTTTTGTGCCTACCTGGGTGGGGAGTGGACCTTGGGAGGTACTTAGTATGAGCTGGCCACATTCAGTCAAAAAACCTGCAATGAGTGATTTATCAGGAGGGCAAAGGTGCCCTTTCTTCTGCTTGCATCATTTTTTTCAAAAAATTTTCTCTTTTAAATATGGAGAAGTCTACTATGCAAAGCTAGCTTTGATCCCCTCAGCCAGCTCCTGTTGATTTAATCTAAGAGATGTAGCTTAGTTGGTAGAGTACCTGCCTAGCATGCACCAGGCCCTGGGTTTGATACCTAGCACCAAATAAACTGGATGTAGTGGCACATGCCTGTAATCCTAGCACTTGGGAGGTAAGGGCAAGAAAATTAGAAGTACATGATTATCCTTGGCTATATCATGTTTGAGGCTAGCCCTGGATACATGAGACCCTGTCTCATAAAGAAAATGTGCTAGCTCAGGCTGACCTGGAATTCCCTATATAATCTCAGGGTGGCCTTGAACTCATGGTGATCCTCCCACCTCTGCCTCCCAAGTGCTGGGATTAAAGGCGTGCACCACCACGCCCAGCTCAGCTTGGCCAATTTGTTCTCCAGCTTGCACAGTGGTCACCAGCAGTGGCACACCTGTACTCTCTGCTCTTTATTGTGGAGATCTTTTGTTCATCACAAAGAGTCCAGCTTCCTCCTTTTCCTTCCAGAGGCTTTTTTTTTTTAATTTTTTAGCAAATCTGAGACCCTGTGTTATCTTAGGCTCCACCTCCCTTCCTGCCATATGCATTTCCAGGATCCTGCTGAACACTTGGGCAATACCATGCATGTCTGCCCCACCAGTATTTACACTGTACCCTCTATCCCATGCCGCTTGCCTTTTTACTTAAAATCCCATCTCCTGTATTAGTGCAGAGCAGCACTGCTAGTTGCTAGCACAGGGCACCCAAGATTAAATGACCAAGCTCTGTGGTCTTTTCTGGTTATTGTAAATTCACCGAAGATCCTGTTCCCTTTGCTGTGACATGTGCAGCAAGAGGTCGTGTCTGGGGTACAGGTGGCTCATGCTCCTAGAAGTGGAAACACTTGCCATGGGAGGTGCCAGTGGTGGTGGGCCTGGGTTACGCGGCACTGTCCCTGTCCCCAGATGCCTCAATTATGTCCTGGAGGAGCTGAAGCACAGCACCAAGGCTGAGGTGATGGTGGCCTCCCACAATGAGGACACAGTACGCTTCACACTGCATAGGTAAGTGCCGCCAGCCCAAGATGGAGGACTCTCTGTGGTTGAGGTGGGTTGGTCGTGACCCAGGGCTCAAAAAATGCACAGCAACCTGTTGGGTGCCACTGGGTGTTTCAGGGGTCACTGGACATTTCAGGGGACACTGGGCGTTTCAGGGGCCATATCTGTGGAGTAAGCTAGCATAGTTGTCAGCTCCCCAAAGACCCCACACTTGGCTGGCATTCTTGTTGCCCTTCAGGAGTAATAAGGCTATTTACAGTTATATTAGTTTTTAAAATTAATATTTAACTTATGAAAACTTAAAAAATTCATCAAGTGATTAAAATGGCTCACTGAACGGCACAGACTTGGTATTAGATCTCAGTACCCCTTGGGAAGCCTTGCTGGTGTGCTGCTTTGTTTATTAAGTTTCCTTAACATTGAGATTGCAGTGGAATTTGATGTAGTCTGTTTTCTTTTTAAGTGTTTGTCTCATGGAGCACAACTTTGGTAGAATTCTGGAAATGAGTGAAGTCCAGTACTTTCACAATAGTTTCATATCTTATATTGTTGTCCCTAAAGCCCCAGAACCAGGGTCCTAGTGACTGCCTCCAGCTTCATGTTTAAGGAGTTTGGGCACAAAAGCCTGGTGGGCAGTGGCTTTGTTGGTCCTTGGCCTCCTGGAAGCCATTCTGGGGCTCTACTGCACAGTGGGTCAGCCCCACACTGTCTGTGCTAGGACACCTGGTGGAGTTTCCTAAAGGAGCAGTGATGTCACAGGACTGAACAGTGGGCCAGGGACATAACCAGGCACTGCCTGGAGACCTTGACAGATGGCTCTAAAGTTACTCAGTGACCTCAAAATCCATCCTTTGTTCATGGTATTTTTCTCAGCCTGAAATCATAGGGCATCCTGATCACAATTATGCAACAGAGTCAAGGGACACCAGCAAGGGAGGGGTCAGCAGCATCTCTGCACACATTCACAGCTGAGATCTAGACATTGTAGCCCAGCCCAGGGGAAGAGGGAAGGACCTGGAAGATGAACCTCCTGCAAAGATCCCTGGTGCTCCAGGGAGCCTGGGGCGGGTAGGGCTCGGGAACCCAGAGATGGTGATGAAAACAGAAGTGTTGGGGGAGGGAGGAGAAGCCCAGGCATTATCATGAACAGGGTGGGTATGAGGAGGCCCAGAATGCAAGTGTGGATATGCTGGGTCTGGTACTTGGACATAGGAAGCTAGAGATGAAAACATGGGAATCATCCATCACCAGGTAGATATTTAAATGAACTAGTCAGGTACTGGATAATTGCCCTCTACCTCTAAAATGTGAGCAGTGCCAATAGACATATAATCTGAGGGCTGGAGAGATAGCCTAGCAGTTAAGTGCTTGCCTGTGAAGCCTAAGGACCCTGGTTCGAGGCTCGATTCCCCAGGACCCACGTAAGCCAGATGCACGAGGTGGTGCATGCATCTGGAGTTTGTTTACAGTGGCTGGAGGCCTTGGCATACCCATTCTCTCTCTCTGCCTCTTTCTCTCTCTGTCTGTTGCTCTCAAATAATAAAAATAAGCAAAATATAAACAAATAAATAAATAAAAGAAATATAATCCAAGGGATGGGGAGATGGCTCAATGGTTAGGGCACTTGCCTGCAAAGCCAAATGACCCAGGTTCATTTCCCCAATACCCATGTAAGGCCAGATGCACACAAAGTTTTGCATGCATTTGGAGTTCATTTGCAGTGGCTAGATGCCCTGGTATGTCTATTCTCTCTTTCTTTGCAAATAAATAAATAAATAAATAAATTTTTGTTTAAAAAAAAAAGGGATGGAAAGATATCTTAGTGGTTAAGGTGCTTGTAGGAGGATAACCATGAGTTCGAGGCCACCCAGAGACTACATAGTAAATTCCAGGTCAGCCTAAGCAAGACCCTACCTTAAAAAACAAAACAAAAACAAATAACAACAAAAGAAATATAATCTGAGCCACAGCTGTAGTTTAAAAATCTCTAGTACCCAGGTTAAAAATTAATTTCAGTAACATCTTAGGGCTAGGTATATGGATCAGCAGTAGAGCACTTGCTTAGCATGCACAAATCTGTTCATTCCAGGGGCATATTTTTTGGCAAATCTCCAGTATCCTGTGTGTACATGAGAGACAGCTGAAACACATTTCTACTCAAACTGGCATGTTGTAAAGCAGACTGTACGCACGCTGTATGGAGGAACAGTCAGAAAGGGGGGGGGGATGAGGCAGGGGCTGGGTACCAGTCACCAGAGTCAATTCCCAAAGGGCTACAGGGATTCCTGGAGGGAAAAGGAGAGCCCTGCTATGTGGGCCAAGGTGTTTGGGGGCAGCTCAGTGAAGTCCTAATAGAAAGACCTGGTTGGAGTGAAACAGAGTCCCACGCTGCAGGTTACAGAGGTTAAAATGTAGAGGTTCAGGGAGGGGGTGAGAACAAGGGGCTTGTAGCTATATAGGGGCCTTATACCCCCTGGGGCTGGCCCTCACCTGCCTGGATCCCCATTCACAGGATGGAGGAGCTAGGCCTGCATCCTGCTGATGGCCAGGTGTGCTTCGGACAGCTGCTGGGCATGTGTGACCAAATTAGCTTCCCACTGGGTGAACTGGGTTTCCCTGGGCAGGGTGGTGGTAAGGTGCCTTGGTGAATGTGGGCACTTACAGCTGCTCCCGTGTGTACAGGCCAGGCAGGCTTTCCCGTGTACAAGTACATGCCCTACGGTCCTGTGATGGAGGTGCTGCCCTACCTGTCTCGCCGTGCCCTGGAGAACAGTGGTGTCGTGAAGGGTGCTCAGCGTGAGCGGCAGCTGCTGTGGCAGGAACTGTGGCGGCGGCTGCGCACTGGCTGCCTCTTACACCACCCAGCCTAGTGTGCACAGCCCCCACCCAGCGTAGTGTGCACAGCCCCCACCCAGCGTAGTGTCCACAGCCCCCACCCAGCGTAGTGTCCACAGCCCCCGCCCAGCCTAGTGTCCACAGCCCTCACCCAGCCTAGTGTCCACAGCCCCCACCCAGCCTAGTGTCCACAGCCCCCACCCAGCCTAGTGTCCACAGCCCTCACCCAGCCTAGTGTCCACAGCCCTCACCCAGCCTAGTGTCCACAGCCCCCACCCAGCCTAGTGTCCACAGCCCCCACCCAGCCTAGTGTCCACAGCCCCCACCCAGCCTAGTGTCCACAGCCCCACCCAGCCTAGTGTCCACAGCCCTCACCCAGCCTACTGTCCACAGCCCCCACCCAGCCTACTGTCCACAGCCCTCACCAGCCCTTGTCACTCAACCTGCTACTTCTTAGGGCCTCACACTGGGCAGGGATTTGGGTGGGGCTGGAGAGCCACCCTCTGGGAGTCCCCCCCAACAGGAGCAGGCACTCAGGTAGAGCCTCTGGGAACTGTCTAACAGGCCTTCCAATGAATGAATTACATCCACCTCTGCAGCCCCCATGGTCCTGGTCCAGAAGTATGGCCTTCTGTTGGGGTTCTGCCAAGGACTGCTAATGGGCAGAGTTCTGGCTGGGATGTCTGCCTGGTCAATAAATCACCATTCTGCAACTGAGAGCCTTCACCTCTCTCCTGGTGCCTGCACATGAAGTCAGCTCTAGAAAGTAGGATGTCATGGATGGAAATGGAATAGTCTCAGGCAAGTCCACCGAGGAATAGACCTCCAACTAGCCTAAGTGACCCCCAGACACCTGCCATTCTACAACTCAGAAGCCATGGTAAGTACAGACAGCACACAGACACTGAGGTCCTGCCCCCTGACCCTTCACACCTTTACTCCATTAGCCTGTGACCCACCAAGATCCTGCTACTCTGATAGGGTCCTGATAATTCTGTGGTAGGTATTCCTGTTTCCTCCCATGCTTTCTAATACCATACAGAGAGCTGGGGGGGGGGTGGTCCTTGTGCTCTGGGGCCTGTGTAGGGGTCCTGTGCAGATGGCAATGACAGAATGAGGGCTAAGGTTGGTTGGGTACCCCAACAGAAAGGGGGCTCCTACTTGAGGCCTCTGCTATGTGTTGGCTGCCACTTGGCTAGCTCCAACATGGCCAGAGCTACTAGGAAAGGATCCTGCATGAGCTCTGTTTGTTGTAGACCGCACAGACACAGAACCATGTGCCTATGTATTTCTCTGGGCCACACAGGGCTTGGGTTTTGGAGTCTCTTCCATTCAGAAGCTGCACTTGCCAAGAGAAAGCTGAGACCAGAATAAGCCTAGGGCAGAAGGGAGGGTAGGATGTGCTCAGAATGGGAAGGTGCTAGAACCAACAGTCTCATTCACTACCCAGTCCTGGAGCCATTAGCAGGCAGGCAAGGCCTCCTTCATGACACCATCCTAGTATTTGGACAGAAGAAATCCCAAAGATGGGTGACAGGTATAGCCAAGGTCCACCTGGTCTCCCTTTAAAAAGATGACACCTGCCAGCTGGAGAATCAGTGACTCCGTGCAGCTTTCTGGCAACACTGGACAAGACTGCATTTCTGACCAGCAGGAACCACATGTGGTCACAGGGCTGCCTTCCCTGCCTGGCAGCCCCTCTGCTGCAGCTTCCGGATGAGTTCCAACAGGTGCATTTGCAGCATCAGCTCCTGGGATGCAGAAGGAATCCTGTAAGGGCCAGGGTGATACATGGTGCCCTCTTGCTCTGGCCTATAGGTGAACACTGAGGCTTAACAGGATGCCTGGCAGTGAGGCCAAGGGACTGACTTCCTTGTAGAGGGTGGCTGTGGCCTGTCAGAAAGGGCAGAACTTGGGCCTTGGAATCTGTTGGGGTCAGCAGACTGACTGGTACGCTCAGAGTAGAATGCAGGAGGGAGGGGCAGATGGGTAGTATTCCACAGCCAGCTGTTTCTACCATGGGCAGTAGGACTGGCCTGGGTGTCCTTCCTGGGACTTCACTTCCATCTCACTTGTCTACCACTGACCCTGGGCTTCATTAGGAAGGCTTCACCTGGCCTTCACTTCTAAATGGAGTGGTTGCCAATGTCCATAATCCCAGCACTCAGGAGGATCTCAAGTTCAAGGCTAGTCTAGACCTTGTCTCAATTAATTAATTAACTACCCCTCCAACCCCCCCCCCTCCGAACTTTTCCAAACTGACAAAATTAAAAAGAAACAAGAAAAACCCTCCAGATAGAACTGGATCCTCGGGCCAGGGACACATGTGGTGGGGCTGGTTTGGGTACTGACCTGTGGGTTGGTGGTTACATAGAAGCCAGCCACTCCTGCCTTTTCAAGTGTGCTCTGTTGGTCGGCCACCTTCCGGTCCAGCTCCAGGACGATCTTGCGGTCCATTGCTTGCTGCTCCTCCCGGATCCGGTGCTCAACTGCCTGCCATAACTCAGAGTGAGGGTTGCTCCAGCCTGGCCCTCTGACAAGTGATGCCTCAAACATAGGTTCCTGCCTTTCATTTACTCCTGGCTACTTTGCTCATCCTCAGTGGCTTTGGCCTCAGGACCATGGTATCCTCTCCACACCCAAGTCTCTACCTTCTGAGCCTCACCAAACCATGTAGAGGGGTTCCAAGAAGCTCCTCAACAGCTCCAGCTGGGGCTGCCTTGGGACCTGTTATATACCCCTGTGGCTACCACCCTCATCCCCCTTCTCTATAGCTCCCTGGTTATGTGTAGGTCTCCAGCTGACTCTGAGCTCCCTAGAAAGATGTGCCCTTCCTGACTGGCTCTGCAGCATTACATTTCACTGCATGAGACCACTGGGGTACTAGTCATCACCTGCTCTGGAAGCTCTAGCCCATGAAGAGGTGCTGTTTGGGGAGCAAGGTTTGGGCTATCACTCCCCTCTCAGCCCTGGCACACACTAGTCCCTACAGGGAGAAGCTGTGTGCTAGGACTCATCAGGTCTCCAGCAGCCCATCAACCCCAAGTCACTGAGCCCCTCTGCTGAGCTAGATGGTATACCTATAAGGTGCAAACCCCAGTCATCCACTTTATTCCTTATTCCGTACCTTCAGTTCACGCTGCTGAGCCGCTTGGAGCACAGGCAGGTTGTGGGGCCGGCAGGACTGCTGGGCTTCCAGATGCTTCTGCCTCAGAGCTTGCCTGAGTACTGGGAGTGGGGTGGGGGATGAGGGCTATCAGCAACAACAGGAATTGGGAAGAGGAGCAGCCCAAGGGTGAGGAGGTGGTATAAGAAAGAGCTAGGCCAAAGGGGAAAATGGGGTACCCAGCCCAAGGATCCCTTCTGCTAGAAGCTTTGCCCTGCAGGCCTGCCCTGGCACCTACAGGGTGTACCAGAAGGTGCTGATAGATGGTGGTGCAGGTCAGGCAGATATGCTGATGGGCTCAGAGACACAGTCCAGGCTCAGGACACCCAGCGCTGGGAGAGGTAATGGGAGCCTGTGACGGGGGTGGGAAGGGGAGGGGCCTCTGGACTCAGGTGCACAGTCCTTGCTGAGCTATAGAAGTATTTAAGAGCAAAAGGCCTATAGGAGGAGAGGCAAGGTAGCCAGGAGAAAATGGCAGGCAGGAGCCTGTGTTTGATGCATCATTAAGGAGAGAGCAGAGTTAGTGGACTGCTGTCTGCCAGCAGTACAGGTGTGAACTAACCTTGGTGACACCCTTCAGGGTGGGCAGAGCAGTCTCATCACAGAAGCCATAGGACGGTGAAGGATGGGTACAGACTAGGGAAGCCTGTACTATGAGCCAATAGGTTTTGTGCTGGGGAATCAGTTGCTCCCAATGGAGCTCATCCACCGCTACCAATTAAAGCACCTGGTCCTGGATGAGCTGTGCTGCATACATGGACCTGTGCAAATTGTCTGCTCTGATGGGAATGGTTAGAGGAGGAAGGGAGTGTGGGATGAAAAGAAACTCCTATCACAAACCAATGCCCAACACCATGTAATGTGTCTGAGCATTAAATGGCTGTGTCCTCAGCAAGGAGGATGGCTGGTAGGCCATAAGAAGATTCACTGTAGGGCATCTATGTTCAAAGGCCACCACCACTCAGGTCTGCCAGGGGGTCAGACCAAGCACAAAACCCTTGCTTTGGCCATCATGCCTACAAGGGAAGGGACACAGGGAACCTTAAGCAGGAAGTTTCTAGATGGCATGCTAAGGCAACTGTGCAGCTAAAACTGGTGCGATTCACGAAAATCGCTAGTGAAGGCTCTCCACTCTTGATCTCCTCCACCATGGGCTGCTAAGGCGAGGGAATGTCTCGCCCAGCAGAGAGACGGAGGAGGATCCAGCCATTCCCGCAAACCTCGGTGCTCGTTCTGCAGCCGCAGGCGCTGGTTGTACAAGCTCTTCTCGGTGAGGTGCTGGATCTCCAGCAGTCCCTGCACGATCTCAAACACGGTACCGTCGAGCAGCGTCAGGGCCAGGTCGCTGAGCGTGGTGTAAGAAAGACGCTGTTGGAAGGAGCTGCGGGCAGAGGACACAGTGAGCGTGGGCCGACCGGGGCCCTCGGCCACGTTCCTTCCGCCCGCGGCCACACACCTGGGAAGCTCCTTCACCAGGCTCTGCAACGCCGACAGCAGCTGGTAATGACGTTCCTGCTGCCGGGCCGCATCCGACTCTTCCACAGCGGCCGCGTAGCGCTCCATCGCACCCGCACCACTGCCCCACGACGCTCGCCACCGAGACGCGCCCCTCCGCCCTGCGTCCGTCTCGGGCACGACGCAACGTAACGTGTCCCGCCCCTTACGTCAGTCTGTCTAGCCGCCTGCACGCCCGGGAGGCGGCGCGCTCCAGAAGGAGGCGTGTCCTGCCGCTTGATGGAGGCTCCTCCCAGTCTTTCCTTGTCTCGCCCCGACTCGGTCTCCTCTCGGTTTCACCTCTTAAAGGTTCTATAGCTTTCTCAAACACTACCATCAACTGGGGATTAAGTATTTAAACACAATGATGGGGCACATTTTACATTTAAATCACCACAGGGGTTTAGTGTTACTCTCAAAGGCAAATAGGTACTGGGACTCAAAGTCTAAAGGAATGAAAAAAAGTTTCCTTAAGATCTAGCACAGTAAATCACTGGGTTCCCTCAGTAATCTGAGACAAAAATGGTGTCAGGGTTGGCGACCATAGGGTTTAAAACATATTTTTATTGGTCTGGAGAGATGGTTTAGCGGTTAAGCGCTTGCCTGTGAAGCGTAAGGACCCCGGTTCGAGGCTCGATTCCCCAGGACCCACGTTAGCCAGATGCACAAGGGGGCACACGCGTCTGGAGTTCGTTTGCAGTGGCTGGAAGCCCTGGCGCGCCCATTTTCTGTCTGTCTCTCTCTCCCTCCTTCCTTTTCTCTGTCACTTTCAAAGAAATAAAAAAAATAAAAAAAATATTTTTATTTACTTATTTGTGAGAGTGGGAGACAGACAGACAGTGAGTGAGTATGGCCACACTGGATCCTCTTGCCACTGAAAGCAAATTCCAGGCACATGTGCCACTTTGTGCACCTAGATTTATGTGAGTACTGGGAAATTAAATTGGTAGTAATTAGGTCAAAGATTTATCCCAATCTCTAAAGATCTCCTTTGAGGCTTTTATAATTAGGCATATTTGATTAGCTTCTGGTTCCAGATGGAGCCTCATTTTAAAAAAATTATTTATTTGCGAGAGGAAGAGAGAATAGAAAGAGAGAAGAGAATGTATGGGTGTGCCAGGGCCTCTTGCCACTGCAAATGAACTTCAGGTGTATGTGCCATTTTGTGCATCTGGCTTTATGTGGGTACTGGGGAACTGAACCCAGGGCCCTTGGGCTTTGCAAGCAAGTGCTTTTAACCACTGAGCCATCTTCCCTAATCCTGGAGTCTCATTTTAGTCCCCAGAATGTCTGGCATCAGCATGGACAGGTAGGTCTACCAACTCCCTAGACTCCAGGCTTGAGCTGCAATCTTAAAACTGTAGCTGATCCTTTGTGCAAATCCCTAATTCATTGAGTCCTTCTACATTCTGTTATGAAACTCTGTTAGCCAATTTAAAATTCTTCCACTACTCACCCATCCAGAGACACTTCCGAACAAAGATTTAGAGTGACTGCAAAGATGTCTCTTGACTACAGTGGTTGTAAAGGTGCCAAGAGCCAAAGCCCCTTATCAGTTTGGGATTTATTGTCAGCTGTGCCTGAGACAGTCCTTTTTAGCTCTCTGCTTCTTCTGATGGAAGTTGGAAAGCATTAGCCTGTGAATAATCAAGGTGAAGATCTCATCCAGGTAACACCAATTTCTAACTAAACGTAATTCGTTCCTATTTTGGTGAATGAAAGATGAAATAAACATAGACTAATGAAAGAGTGCAGAAAGATTTGTAACCTTCAGCAGGCAAGGATAGTGTGACAGTCATTTCCAAAGTGATGCCCACTTTGAACAAATAAAGTATGAGTATTTTATTCAGGGAATATATATATATATATTTATTCATATAGAGGTTACCCATTTCTTAGCATGCTCAGTTTATGACCATGGTCACTATTCTGGGAATGATCTGAAGTTTTATCTGAAAATAAAGGAAAGAATACATTGAAGGTGGCTTACCATCCTAGGCTAAAGGATGGCTTCTTTTTATTTATTTATTTAACTTATTATTTTTTCATTTTTAGTTTTTCATTTCTGACATTTTCATACATGTATCTAATGTATTTTGATATTCTCCCAATTATTCTCTCATTATCCTCCCTTTCCTATTAACATCCTTATTTTCCCATCAATCCTCATCTTACTTTCGTGTCTTTTAAACTTTTCTTTTCTTTTTTTTTCGCTCTCTCTTTTTGGTTTTTCAAGGTAGGGTCTCACTCTAGCTCAGGCTAGTCTGGAATTCACTCTATAGTCTCAGGGTAGCCTCGAACCCATGGTGATCTTCCTACCCCTGCCTCCCGAGTTCTGGGATTAAAGTCATGCACCACCATGCCTAGCTCTTTTAAATTTTTCAAATTAATTTTTATTTACTTTTGTACATTTAGACAATATGCCATTGTTGCAGTCAGGTTTGCATTGCTGGTAGAAATCACCCAACCAAGAGCAGCTTGTGGGAAAAAGGTTTACTGTGGCTTTACAGGCTCGAGGGGAAGCTCCACGATGGCAGGGGAAAACGATGGCATGAGCAGAGGGTGGACATCACCCCCTGGCCAACATAAGATGAACAATAGCAACAGGAGAGTGTGCCAAACACTGGCATGGAGAAACTGGCTATAACACTCCTAAGCCCACCCCCAACAATACACTCCCTCCAGGAGGCATTAATTCCCAAATATCCATCAGCTGGAAACCTAGCATTCAGAACACCTAAGTATATGGGGGACACCTGAATCAAACCACCACAGTTGGATACTTCCATAACATTTATGCCACTATTGCACCAATGGGCATATCTTGCCTGGAAGGTCAGTTGTGGAATGCACAGGGTCCATATCTGGGTAGAACTGTTAATGGCATTTCTCCCCCAGAAGCTTGCATAGTACCTTCTGGTATGAGAAAAGCTAGCCAGGAGGGAGGAAGCATCAAACTCAGTTCCAGCTTAGTTTTTCTCTATTCTGCACCCAAAATGTGTGGTGTCTTCAGCAGTAGGGATTTATCATCTAGTTTTGGTGGGCAACGAAAAACAATGCCAATAATTTATATTGTTTTAGGAGCCTATGTAGCCTCCCTTACCAACAACTCATTGGGAGGCATCTTATCCTAGGTACTGGAATTTATTTTTAAAACTTGAGGCTTCTGGAAGCAGCTTTATCCACTCATATAAGGAACCTTCCCTCAAACACTTTAAAATATACTTTTAAATTGACTTAGCAAATAGATTTACATAGGACTTATTCACATATATTTAGTTTGACTCATCTCCCCACCACTCCTCTCCTTTATTCTCCCTCCATCGCTGCTTAAAAATTTCCTTCCCACTATTACTCATCTGTACTCCCATGTTCCACCTGTTCTACCATTCCTCATCCGCAGAAGCCTGACACTTTGACCCCTTTCTAAGGTTCTTGGCCTATACAGATACTTGATTTATAGCCACTACTCTAGAAATTCAAAACTAGAACCATCACATGAGATAGAACATGTGGTGTTTGTGTTTCTGATCCTGTTACCTACTTAGTATGATGTTTCCAGTTCAGGATGTTTTCTTTTGCATTCCACTGTCCTCTGATTCTCAATATCTCTTTGCTTTGAGAATACCTCAGATGCAGCTACTCAATTAGCTTGGACAGTGCTGCCCCAGAGATTCAGAGACAGTCCTCATGTGACCAAGCATTGTCAAGGGAGTTGTCCCATCTTCCAGTCCAGGTAGGTAATAGCCTCCTCTGAGCTCCTACAGAGGAGATGCCACAAGAGGACAGGAAAACCTTTCTGTCATTCTTCTCCAACTCCTCCTCCCTTCTTCTCCTCCTCCTCCTCTTCCCTCTTCTTCTTCTTCTTCTTCTTCTTCTTCTTCTCTCTCTCTCTCTCTCTCTTTTTTTTTTTGATTTTTCCGAGGTGGGGTTTCACTCTAACTCAGGCTGACCTGGAGTTTATTATGTAATCTCAGAGTGGCCTCAAACTCACTGTGATCCTCCTACCTCTGCCTCCCAAGTGCTGGGATTAAAGGCATGCCCCACCACGCCCTGCCAAAACCTTTCTTTTTTTTTTTATGTGTTTATTTGCATTGGGAGGGAGGGAGTAAGGGAGAGAGGGAGGGGGAGAGAGAGAGGAAAAAAGAGAGAAGAGAGGACAGATAGACACAGAATGAAAGAAAATGGGTGTGCCAGGGTCACTGCAAATGAACTCCAGACACATGCACCACTTTGTGCATCTGGCTTTATGTAGGTACTGGGGAACTGAACCTGGATTATTAGGCTTCACAGGCAAATGCCATAACTGTTGAGCCATCTCTCCAACCCCAAACCTGTCTTAATTTCCTGGCTGGCTGTCAGAGGCTATAAAGTTTCAAAATCCAAACTGTGTCAAATCACTGTAAAATACCTGAGACTGATCCTGTCAGAGGGAACTAGGGCATTGAGTATGGAAAGAATAAAATCCATTATCTCTTCCCACATAAGATCCTCAATGAGAGGATTCCTGGGTGCCACAGGATTGTGCCAATTTTGGATCTCTGGATATGGAGAGATAGCTTATCTCTTATATTAGTTGACAAGGGGCACTTAGGCCTCAGGGACACACCTTCTGACATGGAAGCCAGAGGCTCACTATGCCTTCAACTGATGAAAGTGCACAAGCTCCCCTTGGAAAAGTGTTTCACCTCTATATATCAGAGAGAAAGGGGATATCTCTGGATATCTTGATCTAGACCCATGGACCTGTCCAACAGCATACTGGTTACTTAAGCAAGGAACTGTATTGGATAGCATCACGGAAACATGTTACTAGACAAACAAGAGTTTGTAACTGAGTGAGCTCACAAGATGAACCCCTACTGGAGGTTTACCTAGCTGAAAGAACATGTGTTTACTGTCAAGGTTATAGGTAAAATGTCCAAGTAGTAGAAAACTAATTAAGGAAGATTTAGAAAAGAATCTTTGCTGGGCAGGCAGCTGACATGTCAGCTTAAAGAGAACAGAACAGAATATATAGAAAGCAGCAAACAAGATTAATGAAGAGCATCTATTGTTGGATATTAGCACTGTTCCAGTAGGGCATGTAGGGAGGGGGTTAAAAGTTCAACTCTGGCCTCCAACAGAATTGGATTTAGTGACCAAGGGATGGCCAGCTTGTATTAAAAGCTGTGGCTGCAGTGGTTCATATAATTTCTAAAGCTACCAAGCTAACCTTGGGGAATTATCTAACTGTGCAATCCTCTTCTGATGTGTGAGGCCTCTTTTCCTTCAGGGTAATCTTTGGCTAACTAACAGTTGCCTTCTGAGATTTCAGGTGACCTTTCTGGAGTGGCCTTCAATTAAAACCTTGATCCTCACTGAATCCAGCTACTTTTCTCATGAAAGAGACTAGAGGCCTGGAATGTGACTGCAAGGAAGTAATCTTCTAAAGTTGTGCTGCCTGAGAAGATTTTAAAGAGACCCTATCCTAGAAAGTCCAGAATGGACTCCCTTTACAGATGGAAGTTTTTTCATGGAACAGGAAACCCAGATACTTGGATCATCACTACTCACCCCCAAGGAGACAAATTGAAAGTAAAGGGACCAAACTGACACCATGAAAGGCTTCAGTAAGGTGCCACTCTAACTAGGGACAAGTTTCAGTTACCCATAAATGCAGGCAGGACTTTTGGAAAGGGCCTGCCCTGACATGTGGCCAGGAAGATAGTCACCCAGAGGCTGAGTCAGTTACTGGACATGCCCAGACATGTCCCTTTCATGCTTTCTGCCCCAACCAATCAGAGATGCACAACTGTAACTACTGCTTGCCTAGCCAATCATTAAAAAAAATTGCATAGCCCGCCAAAACCTTAGGACCAATCAAAAGAATACAAGTACAGTTACTGTTCAAATTAGCCAATCATGTTAGAAAAGACTAAGCCCACCAAAATTCCTCTAGCTGTGCTTAAAAGGAGGCTGCCTCATCTCAGGGTGGCCATTTTGCATGAATGGTTGAACCCCACAAGCTGGCTGATTCTGCAGAATAAATGTGCTGCTTTTATATAATATTTGAGTCTGGGGTCTTTCTTCAGTGATTCTTGGACCTTATATTTGGGGGCTTATCATGGATCACTGGAGACACCCACACCCCGATTCAATAGTGGAGTATTTTCAGGAGAGCATTCGGTTCTCTGCTGGTCAGTGAATTGAAGCAGTTTTTGTGCTATGTGTCCCTGGTCTGCTGTGTTCTCTGTTTTGTTTTTGGTAAACCTGGTGTTGGAGTGCAATCTGGAGGCCCACGGAGGTAAGGATGACAAGTCCGTAATTACCATGGGGCAGGGGGTTTCCGAGTATGCTCTAGACCTCCTTCTGGAGGACGTGGAGAGCACCAGCTTGGAGGATCCTGTTCACGGGATAGACGGCCACTGGGTGCAGCAGGAAAGCTCCAATCCGGCTCCTCTTAGGATTAGAGGTAGGGATAGGGTTAAAGGTAAGGGTTAGATTTAGGGGTGAGGGTTTAGGGTTTTAATGGTTAGGATTTAAGATTTTAGGGTTTTAGGATTGGGGTATGGTTAGGGATAGGGTTAGGGTTAGGGTTGGCTTAGGGTTAGGGTTAGGGTTAGGGGTTAAGGGTTAGGGTTACGGTTTAGGGATAGGCTTAGGGTAAAGGGTTAGGGGTTAGGATTAGGGTTAGGGGTTAGGATTAGGGTTAGGGGTTAGGGTCAGGCTCAGGCTCAGGGTCAGGGTTTTTTAGGTGTTTTAGGTCCAAGAGAATGCCATGACGATGCAGGGAATCTCTGCGTGCTAGGGAAAGGAGGCCTCTGACACACACGTGACTTAAGTGGTCACATGCGCATGGGACATGCAGAGCTTACAGGTGAAGTGAGACACTACCTATGAGTCCTGAGCCCCTTTCTAGCCAGAGGACTGACGTCCATTTGAGGCAGCAGACATACAGAAGTGTCCCAAGTTCGAGAGGGCAAACAGAATATGAGTAAAACCCATAGGCAAGTATGCACATTCTTCATGGCTTATAGGCCCAGGGCAAAATTGCTGAAGCCTGGCCAGAAAGACTTAGGAGTGTCGGGTTCCAAACGTGTACTCTGACGGTTTGTGTAGCCATTTGCAGGCTCTCAAGAACCATCGTGACCCGACAATGGGTGCAGGTGGAATGAAGGACCAGAAGGGTAAGTATTGAAAAATCACGGACATGCCCCTCGTTCATTGAGTAACGTTCACAGACCAAGGAAAATATGGTAAGTACGTAACACACGGTCCACTGGGAACACAGAATCTGTTTTGGCCTTACTTGCTGCTCACAATCATGAGAAATTCCCATGTGACATGGAAGAAAAAAGCAGGCATGATTATGCTTTATGGTGACAGTGTAGATGACACTGCACCCAGCGTCTCCACTTTTCCAAACAGGTTCTTGTATACTGCACTGGAATGATATCTTTACTTGCCAGAAAATGATAGCCATATCTGTGGGTCAAATGGAAGTCATATACATATTTCATTCTAGGGTATCCCTGTTGAAGGACAAACCTTTAGGCCTGTTTGTGACCTTTGACGGATCTGGCAGCATTTTCATCTGATCTCTGATTCTCAATGATCAGAGCAGTTGAGCATCATCAACGCGTGTGAGGCGTGTGGGGGATCTTCCACCTTGGGGGAGTTGGTGGTGGGAGCGCTTGGGAGAAAAGGCGTCGCGTGTGAGGCCCTGCGGGCCCTGGGTGTGGTGTCCCCCCATGGCTGTCTACTTACTCTGTCTCCTAACGCGGGACCTCCGTCGCCCCTCCCCTCCCCAGTCCTGTCTGTGTCTCGCGCCCTGTCCTGCGCTCCGGGTTCCTTCCGAGTGGTTCCTCAGCCCTTCACTTTTTGTTTGTAGTGGGGGGGGGGGGAGGCGGACCCCCGCACCAAAGCACAGCCCTGGTCCAGATCGCTAGAGAAAGCCTATTTCTCATTGAGGTGCTTTGGTGCGGGGGTCCCGATCCCTCGTCGGCCGCCCGCCTTGTCTGTGACTTGTCGACGCGTGTAGGCCTGGGTTTTGCCCTCACCACCCCTCCCCGGGCGTGGGGAGGGGTTCCGCCGGTCCCCGCGGTGGGGGCTGTGCGCTGACTCTTCGCCTGCCGCGGCCCCCGTCTCCCTGCTCTTGAGCTCGGGGAGGATCACGCTGGGCGAGTCGATGCGTCCGTCCGATGCGCTGTGTCGTGGGGTGCTGCCGGTGGGTCCCCGCGTTAGCGCCCGTGTGCGCGCGGCGGCCTTTTCTCCCCACCCGGTGGTCGCGGGTCCGTGAAGGAGGGGGTTTGGGCGTTGGGGGCTCCCGCCGTCCCCCTCCCCCCTCTCCCTTCCCGGGCCGCTGTGAGCGGCCCTCCCGCTCGCCTCCCGTGCTCTCCCGTGCCGCGGGGCTGCCGGCGGTCGTGCGCGCGGGCACGTGTGGTGCTGGGCCGCCTGGTCCCGGTCGTGGTCCACAGGGGATGCCGGCTCTCCCCTTCTCGGAGCGGGACCCGGGTCGTCGGGGTTCCGCGGATTGCCTCTGAGGGTGGGTGCGTTGCCCCGGCGGGTCGCTGGACGTGGGCGGTTGTCGCGCGAGGGTCGGCGTCATGGGTGGCGTCGGGTCTTCTCCGGTTGGTTCTCTCCACGGTCTTTGGCCGGCTCGGCGTCGCGGGCGTGCTGGGACGGCCCCTCGGTGTTGTGGGCGGTGTGATCCACCGCTTTACCTGTCGGCCCTGCCGCGTGGCTGGCCGGGGAGGGTCTTCCGTGGGGTTTCCCTTCGCCCTCCGTGTCGCCCGGCCCCGGCCCGCCGTGTCGTCCCCCTCCCCGCCTGACACCAGGCCCTCCTCCCTGTCGCTCGACCGTACCGGCCGCGCCGCCGACCCGGGGTGTCTCCTGGGTCTTGCTGGCGCGCGCTCGTGGTTTTGTCACCGCGGGGCCGTTCTGGTCCGCCTGGCGGGCGGGAGAGACGTTTGGAGGGGCTCGGCCGTCCGCGACTGCGGCGGCATGCGGAGCGGGCCTCGGCCCCACTTGGGCGTCAGCCTGCGGGTTGTGGAGGCACTGCTGAGGGGGTTCTGCTCAGCCGGCTCCGTCCTTGGGGTCGCCTGGGCCCATCGCGGCGCCGAGGAGGTGCCGGTGGTGAGATACCCGCGCGTGTCCCGAGCGACGTCGGTCGTGTCGGCTCCGAGGGGCGCCTCCCTTCCCAGGCCCGCTGGCCGCCGGTTGCAGCCGGTCTGCAGCCCTGTCCTCTGGGCCTGTCCGCGTGCTTCCGGGTGCTCGGCCTCCGACCCCGCAGAATGGGAGCCGCGTCCATCGCTTGCGTATCACGGCCGAGGGCCCGCTGCAGCCCCATCGCCCCGTGCCCGCCGTCCCACCGGTGGTCGGTCCCCTCGTTGCGGGCCCGCCTCTCCCGCCCCGCCTCTCCCCCCTCAGGGGCGCACGCCCCGGCGGGCGGCACTGCGGGACGCTGCGGTTGCCCATCCGCCCATGCCCGCCTCTTCCCCTTGCGGGGCGGCCCCAGCTCGTCCCGCGAGCTCCGAGCCCGGCGAAACCGCGGTCACCGGCCCGTGATCCCGTTCTCGGCCCGCCTGGCCCGGGGGTGTCGGTCCCTCTCCCGCGCACCCTCCTCTGTCTCCCTCGGGGCTCGCCGGCACCCGTGTGCGGCGTGTGGGGGATCTTCCACCGCGGGGGAGTTGGTGGTGGGAGAAAGGGCGTCGCGTGTGAGGCCCTGCGGGCCCTGGGTGTCGTGTGGTGTCCCCCCGTGGCCGGCTCCTCACTCCGTCTCCAGACGCGGGACCTCCCCACGTCCCCGCGTCCCGTCGGCCGTCTCGCGCCCTCTCGTGCGCTCTGGGTTCCTTCGGAGTCGTTCTTCAACCCTTCCTTCACTTTTTCTTTGTAGGATCTCACTCTGTCCCAGGCTGACCTGGAATTCACTCTGCATTCTCACAAGGCCTCCAGGCACTGCACATACACTCCAGATATTTGAGATTTTGTGCACATGGGTAGGTACTGGCGGAATGGAACCTAGTTTTGCAGGCAAGCACCTTTCACCACGGAGCCATCTCTCCAACCTTCCTGTTCCTTTTCTTTTTTTTTCTTCCTGTTTCTTATAAAGGTCAATATTACTGTTCCACAGTGAAAGATTTGTCATTCAAGAGAATTTGAATATGTGTTACTAGACCAAAGTTGCCCACAGCTGGCTCAGAATCAGCTGTCTCTTCTTTTGGATACAAGAAAGCTTTTTGAGCCTTTTTTTTGTTTTTTTGTTTTTTTTAGAAGGGAGGGAGGTGGAGAGGAGGGTGGCAGGGGTCAAAGAATGCCTGTGATGAGTTAGATGGCACCCTGTTAGTGAATTCCAAGTGAGCCTGACCTGGAGCAAGACCCTCCCTTCCTCCCTCCTTCCCTGGGGGGAAGGGGAGTATAACTTGCCTAAGGTAGGGGTTTTTAATATTCAACGATGGTTAATACTGGACAGATTTCTGTGACAGAGAGTCTTCAAGTATGGTCGCCCTAGTGCTCCTCCATCCATTCTGTCCCATCTCCCCCAACTTTGGTCTCTGTAGTCCCAATCCATCTGACTCCATTTTGGTGCAATTCCACATGTAAACAGTACCACCATCCTTCCAGCAGGTGGCAGTCACCACCCATCCATGAGGCACAGACTTCTTGGGGTGTGTGTGTGTGTGTGTGTGTGTGTGTGTGTGTGTTACTTTGTTTTTGTACATGCACCATGTGTTTATTTTTTATTTGCAAATGAGGTGGTGGGTGAGTGTGGGGGAATGGGTACACCTCCCTCTAGCTCAGGATAGCCTCCACATTTCTTGTTGCTGCTGTCATCGTTTCCAAGGCAGAATATCGATCGCTCTAGCCTGGGCTGGGCTGGGATTCATGGGGATCCTCCTATGTCCCTGCGCCCCTCTTGAGTGCTGCTATTAAAGGAATGTGTCACCACACCCAGCCCTGAGCTCTTGGAGTGCCAGGCTAGCTTCGGGCTACAGAGTGAGTTTGAATTTAACCACAACAAAAGCCAACAAAAAGCTATGGAGCTGGCAGACATTTCAAAGAAAGAAAAATAAAACTCATAAAATTTTAAAATATGTTCTTTTTAGAACAAGACAGACCAACTCAAAATCCTAAAGCTCACCTATGGAGGGAGGTGGTTTTGACCCTAGCTTTTCAAGCAAGCACCTTTATCATCTACGGAGTCCTTTCTCAACCCTTCCTTCAGTTTTTGTTTGTTTGTAGGATCTCACTCTAGCCCAGGCTGATCTGGAATTCACTCTGCATTCTCAGGGTGGCCTCAAATTTATGGCGATCCTCCTATCTCTGCCTCCCAAGTGCTGGGATTAAAGGCATGCACCACCACGTCTGGCTCTTTTTCTTTTTTATTTACATGTGCATGTGTAGGCACCCTAGTATCTCTTGTCACCAGACATATACATAGTACGTTTTCTTTTAAATTTTATTTTTATTCAAGGGAGAGAGAGAGAGAGAGAGAGAGAGAGAGAGAGAGAGAGAGAGAGAATGGGCACAGCAGGGCCTCCAGGCACTGCATTGCACTCCAGATGCATGCGTCATTTTGTGCACATGGTTGAATGTGGGTACTTGAGAATGGAACCTGGCTTTGCAGGCAAGCACCTTTCACCATGGAGCCATCTCCCCAGCCTTCCTCCTGTTTCTTTCTTTCTTTTTCTTTTTTTCTATTTACATGTGCATGTTTTGACACCCTGGGATCTCTTGTCGCCAGATGCATACACTCCTTTTTCTTTCAATTTTTATTTTGAGAGCGAGAGAGGGAGGGAGGGAGGGAAGGAGAGGGAGAAAGAGTCGGGGGTGGGTGGGGAAGATGGGCACAAAATGACCTCCAGGCACTGCAAATGCACTCCAAATGCATGCACCATTTTGTACACATGGCTGTATTGTGGGTACTAGGAAATCGAACCCGGCTTTGCAGACAAGCACCTTTCACCACAGAGCCATTTCTCCATCCTTCCTCCTTCCCCCACCCCTTTTTCTTTTTTATTTACATGTGCATGTATGGGCACCCTTGTGTTCTTTGTGTAGTCTCAGGATGGCCTCGAGCTCAGGACAGTCCTCCTAAATCTGGGCTCCTGAGTGCTGGGATTAAAGGCATGGGCTACCATGCGTGACGTTTTATTTATTTATTTATTTTATTTACACGTGCACGTACGAACACCCTAGGATCAGTTCTTGCCAGACACATACATTACCATTACATTTTCTTTAAAATTATTTATTTATTTATTTATTTGAGAGAGAGCGACCAGGGGGTGGGGGTGGGGGAATGGATACCACAGGATCTTCAGGCACTGCAAATTCACTCCAGATGCACGGATCATTTTGTACACATGGCTGTATTGTGGGTACTGGGAAATCGAACCCACCTTTGCAAGCCAGCTCCTTTCACCACGGAGCCATTTCTCCAGCCTTCCTCCTCTCCCCATCCTTTTTTTCTTTTTTAAATTATATGTGCATGTATGGGCACCCTTGGATCTCTGCTTTTGCTCTAGTCCAATTCTTTTTTTTTTTTTTTTTTTTTTTAATTTTTTTTTTGTTTATTTATTTATTTGACAGCGACAGAGAGAAGGAGGCAGAGAGAGAAAGAGGGGGAGAGAGAGAGAATGGGCGCGCCAGAGCTTCCAGCCTCTGTAAACGACCTCCAGATGCGTGCGCCCCCTTGTGCATCTGGCTAACGTGGGTCCTGGGGAACTGAGCCTCGAACCGGGGTCCTTAGGCTTCACAGGCAAGCGCTTAACCGCTAAGCCATCTCTCCAGCCCTGCTCTAGTCCAATTCTTTGTGTAGTCTCAGGGTGGCCTCAAACTCAGGACAGTCCTCCTACCTCTGGGCTCCCTAGTGCTGGGATTAAAGGTATGCGCCACCACTCCCTACTCCTTTTTTTTTTTTTTTTTTTTTTTTACATGTGAATGCAAGAGCACCCTAGGATCACTTCATGCCAGATGCATACACTACTTTTTCTTTTAAATTTTATATTTGTTTATTTATTTAAGAGTGATGAGAGAGAGAGAGAGAGAGACCTCCAGGCACTGCAAATGCACTCCAAATGCATGCACCATTTTGTACACATGGCTGTATTGTGGGTACTGGGAAATTGAACCCGGCTTTGCAGGCAAGCACCTTTCACCACAGAGCCATCTCTCCATCCTTCCTCCCTCCCCCCTTTTTCTTTTTTATTTACATGTCCATGTATGGGCACCCTTTGATCTCTGCCAGTGTTTTTTGTTTTTTGTTTTTTTCAAGATGGGGTCTCACTCTAGTCCAGGCTGACCTGGAATTCACTGTGTAGTCTCAGGCTGGCCTTGAACTCTCTGCAGTCCTCCTATCTCTGCCTCCTGAGTGCTGGGATTAAAGGCATGCACCACCACACCCGGCTCTGCCAGTGTTTTTTTGCACATTCTCCTGTTGCTATTGTCCACCTTATGTTGGTCAGGGGTGATGTCTACCCTCTGCTCATGCCATCATTTTCCCTGCCATCATGGAGCTACCCCCTTGAGCCTGTAAGCCAAAATAAACCTCTTCCCCCCCCCCCCGCCCACACAGGCTGCTCTGGTTGGGTGATTTCTATCAGCAATGCGATCCTGACTGCAACAACTTAAATCTAGCAGTAGAGAAAAAAAAGTAACCATAGAGAGAAACAAAGTTGATAAATCAGGAAACATGAAAGTTTGTTATTGGAAAAACTTCCCAAATTTTCCATTTATTGCCAAAGACTCAGTATAACCAGAAATAAAAAATAGGCCGGGCGTGGTGGTACACACCTTTAATCCCAGCACGTGGGAGGCAGAGGTAGGAGGATCGCCATGAATTCGAGGCCACCCTGAGACTACATAGTGAATTCCAGGTCAGTCTGGGCCAGAGTGATACTCTACCTCAAAAAACAAACAAACAAAAAAACAAACAAACAAAAAAACCCAAAAAAAGAAAGAAAGGAGAGAGAGAGAGAGACCCCATCCTATGAATTACTGTACCTCAATAAATCAGATGATCTGAGTGCTATGGACAAATTCCTAGAATACCTGAACCTCCTTCATACTGAGTCACAATTAGAACATTTGAATAAACTCAAACAAAGGTAACTGCCTTTAGACAAAAACCTTCCAAATTCCACCAGTAACCAACCCATGAGGCCTGCGGATTCTAGCCTTCCCTATTATCCAGCGTCTTCCAACTTCAATATCCCACTGCATCCCATTTTAGCCACTTGTCTGCCATCCCTTCCCTCACATAGCCAGGCACCCAATATCTTCCAGCATGGAAACTGCCATCCTCGATGCTTGGAGGACTTATTTCTGTCTGATAATTTCACTTCTTTCCTTTAGTTTTTTTTTTTTTGTTTGTTTGTTATTAAACCATTGTAGTTGGGGGGGCAGACTGAGCAGGAAATGGGAGGAAGGGTGTTGTAGACAGGCGAAAGGTTTTGAATTTTACCACCATGCTGTAGGATGTCAGAGAACTTGTATTTATCATACCATCAGTGATCTTTATACCTAAGGACTACTCATACTTCATTATGTCTAAGAAATAATTTACACACTATCCCTTCAGTTGTCTTCTCTCTCACTTCTTGAATCTTGTCTCTGAACTGCTCACCCTAGCACCAAAGTTGTGAAGGTGGCTTCTCATTTGTTCATTGCATGTGTGGATACACATATATGTGGGCATGCATGCATGTGTGTACATGCATGTGGGGGCCAGAGGACAACCTCAGGTATTGTTCCACAAGCACCGTGGTTCTTTTTGTTCTTTCTTTGGGATGCAGTCTCTCACTGACCATGGATTTTTCTGTCTCTGGGATCCTAGAACTGGGACTCAAGTGCACACCTCCATGTCTATCTTTTTTAAAATTTATTTTTAATTTTTTTGTTCATTTTTATTTATTTGAGAGTGACAGAGAGATAGAGAGAATGGGTGCGCCAGGGCCTCCAAGCCACTACAAATGAACTCCAGATGTTTGTACCCCTTTGTGCATCTGGCTAATGTGGGTCCTGGGGAATCCAGTCTTGAACCGGGGTCCTTAGGCTTCACAGGCAAGAGCTTAACCACTAAGCCATCTCTCTGTCCCTTTCTTCTTGTTCTTGTTCTTCTTCTTTTACATGAGTTTTATGGATCAAACTCAGGTCCTCATGCTTACAAAGCAAGCACATTACCAACTGAGCTCTCCCCAAGCCCCTCATCAGTTTATTCTTACTGTTCATGTGAAGAAATCCTTAGATGTAGACATACTTATGTTGAACAGTTGAAAAACTCTTATTCCACTTTCTGGTTTTTCTCCAACTTGATCATGTGTAAAGGTTTTCACTTATTATTTCCATGATGACAATTTTGATTCTGAGCATGGTTCTGATTATCCTATATATCACCAACCTTGTGCCAAGTATTTTAAAATCTTAAATTTTGTCTTTTTATGCCATTCTTCCTCCATTATTTAAGATATATTGTTATGGGCTTTCTGAGGCCCAGGTGTTGCCAAGACTGCCAAAATGTTTTGGAGCTTTTAAAAATATTTAATTATTATTTTTTTGCCAGGATAAAGACAGAGGGAGAGAGAGAAAAGAGAGAGGGGGGAGGGGGAGAAAAGAAAAAAGGAAGGTAAGTAAGTATGGGCACTCCATGGCCTTTTGCCACTGCAAGTGAACCCCACATGCATGTAGCACTATGTGCATCTGGCATTTTGTGGGCACTGGGGAATCAAACCCATGCCATCAGGTTTTAAAAGCAAGTGATTTTAACTGCTGAACCTCCTCTATCCCTGTTTTTGAGCTGCTTTTAACTGAATCTAGGAAAATTCAAAATAGATTTGAGACTGTAAAGACAGAAGCTATAACAAGGGAAATTTAGTGCCAATGCACCAAAAAGAAAGTCAACCAGAGTTAGTAGAAGGAAATTATGTTATTTTAAAGATTTATTTATATTTATTTATTAGAGACAGAGAGAGGGATGGGGGAGAGAGAGAGAAAGAGTGAGAATGGGCAGGCCAGGACCTCTAGCTACTGCAAATGAACTCCAGATGCATATGCCACCATGTGCATCTGGCTTACATTGGACCTGGAGAATTGAACCTGGGTCCTTAGTCTTCGCAGGCATGTGCCTTGACTGCTAAGCCATCTCTCCAGCCCAAGAAATTATGTTATTTTTGTGTGTACCACAGAGTTAATATTTTATGCCAATGAGCAGTCAAGACATGAGTGTTGACTTTGTATAATCCCTATAAATTGGTCTTAAGGTTCAAAGTTTTGTGTAGTACTCCAAATAAATATGTTGTCATTGATGCTGCAGGTGCAGCAAAACCTCACTGTTGTGTGGATATTGTGATTCATCATACAGATGTTTCATTCTGTCACTCTGGTATAGTGGACTAATTCCATCTCTAAGTTGCTGAGGAAAGCCAGAGGAAGGAAAGAGGTTATTGCTACTCTTCTCCCAACTGCAAAATAACAATAAGGGGCGCGGGGGGGGGGGGGAACCTGTCTCTTCAGGATTTAGTTTACTGTCTTTCTGGGAGTGGTGTGCATTGTGGCTCTTATGTTGTCTACGCTGGGGGATATGAAATCACTGGTGCCTCTTTACTTACATTTAAGTGTGAATAAAAAATTAGTGGCTGCTAATATCTTAGGTCTTATCACAGTGCTTATACTTTGAACATGAGCAAGGATTAAAACTGACTTCTGGCTGGGCATGGTGGTACACTCCTTTAATCTCATCACTTGGGAGGCAGAGGTAGGAGGATCACTCTGAGCAAGAGATAACCCTGAGACTACATAGTGAATTCCAGGTCAGCCTTGGCTAGAGTGAGACCCTACTAGGAAAAAAAAAAACCTGAAAAGTAAATTTATTTTGATAATATGAATATAGAACGCCTTTTATCATTATTTCATTCCATAAGAACACTAAAAATTATTGAATGATTTCAAATAATGACAAATATATAATATATATTTTAAGTTAGTCTTTAACTTTAAGGACCCTGTCACTTTATGTTACAGACAATAAGGATTCTTCTGCATGATACCTAGAAAATTATTTGAAGTAGAATAAAATAATTGTTTTTGAAAATGAGATACCGTTTGGCTAGCCATGGTGGGGCATGTCTTTAATGCCAGCACTCAGGAGGTAGAGGTAGGAGGATCGAAGTAAGTTCAAGACTAGCCTGAGACCATATAATGAATTCCAGGTTAGCCTGGGCTAAAAAAAAAGAAAGAAATGGTTATCAGTTGCACTGTGTCCCACCCAAATACTGGATCTAACATCTAATACTTTTCCTCTCAGAGCATCATTTTCATCTGCTAATTGGTGAGATCATTCTGTAACATAACACATTACTATTTTAAGTGTTAGTCTTAAAGTTAGAGGTTTGTGGCTAGTGTCAAGCCCAGGTTTAGGATTAGGGTCAGTGTCTGTGTCAGGGTCAGGATTGGGGTCAGAGTCAGGTTGAGTTTAGGAGTTTTGGGGTGAAAGTTAGGTGTTAAGGTTTTGGTTAGAGTGAGAGTCAGGAGATCACATTCTGCAATCACTGCCTGTCTTTACCTCACCAAATTACCTTCTGGAAGGTTATTATCATACCCCAAAAGAAAGGCATTGTAGACACTATTCTTGGATGTATGACTATACTGAGATATTCAGAAAAGGTTGCTTGTACCTCAAAGCATGAAGACATCAGAAAATGTTTTTGCTGTCTTTGAGCAAGACCAGAAAGATTTACAATCTTTCACTACAATTTGTCCTAGGACATCTTGATACCACTATAGAGAACTTCTTTTAAAAACTTTAAAAAAATATTTTATTCTTTCTTTATTTGAGAGAGAGAGAGTGAGAGTGAGAGCGAGCACATACCAGGGCCTCCAGCCACTGCAAACAAACTCCAGATGTGTGGACTATCTTGTGCATCTGGCTTATGTGGGTCCTGCGGAATCAAACCTGGGTCCTTTGGCTTTGCAGGAAAGTGCCTTAATTGCCAAGCTATCTTTCCAGTTCCCATATAAACTTCTTAATAAGGGATGAAGAGATTTCTCAGCAGGTAAAGCATTTGCTTCTAAAGCCTAATGGCCCAGGTCCAATTCCCCATTACCCATGTAAAGCCAGATGCACAAAGTGACCCATGCATCTGGAGTTCCTTTGCAGTAGCAAGAGGCTCTGGTGTGCCCATACACATTCTCTCTCTCTCAAATAAATACATTAACTAATTAATTAAAAGATAATCATGGGGTGGATAATGAAGACATGGTACATTTATACAATGGAGTTTTTATTCAGCAGTAAAGAAAGATGAAATTATGAACTTTGCAGGGAAATGGATGGATCTGTAAAGTATTATACTTAGTGAGTTAACTCAGACCCAGAGAGCTAAGTGTTGTATATTCTCTCTCATATGTGGATCCTAGCTACAAATGTTTGGACTTGTATGTGAGTCAGAATAAAACTCAGTAGCAGAGGCCATAAAGCTAGAAAGGTAAGGGAGGAGAGGGGAGGACTCAAGGTGATGGTATTGTACATATGTAAGTAGAATTACTGGGGGTTGAAAGGCCTAAGTAAGGTTAGGGGAAGAGATTGTAAAGGAAGGGTGAGGAGAGGGTTAATCAAAATATAAGAGGATATGAATAAGCCATATGGAAACCTACTTTATTAGACAATGGTATACCCAGAAGCCATAGATTATATCTAGAAAAATTTCAGGCCAATGATGGGATACCTTCCAGTGAGTTGTTGGCCAGAGAGGTCCCTGATGCCCCCAGAACATTACAGGCCATTACCAAGGTGCTTGGTTTCCTACCAGGAATAGATGGTAAGACCCTATTGCTAAACACTCCACATGCTTGGGCTACAAGGTCCCTGAGCAATCTTGCTGGAGCTGAGCTGAAAACCTCCTCCCTGTTGACCAGCTGAACAGAAAGCTGGAAAAAAGCTATGCTATATGCAGCTCTATGGGAGAGAGAGAGAAGTCATCAGGGGAGATAACCAACAGTGGGTATTGCTGCTGAAGACTCAGGTCACTGAGAAATCCAGCTTGAGCTGAGGTGAAAACTTCATCCATGCAGACCCTTTATCCAGGCCCTGGAAATTCTCAACATACTTGGGCCTCATCTACTCCAACTCTCCTGATGCATGGTGTGAGCTGCTGCCCTCTCAACATGATGAATGGAGAGCCACTGTCCTCCCAATATAGAGGTGCCCAGTGCCTTTCCAGCTCCTCTTCACACTCCCCAAACGTGATCCACTCACCATGGTGGCTACAGGTTAGAAGGGACAGAAACAGTTCCCTTGTGCTTAATAAGTGCTGAGGAGTGCAGCACAGGTGGATGGGTGTGGCAGACATAAGGCTCCGCCCCTGACAGGCTGGCCAATCAACTGGGTTCAGCAGTGGTGGGGCTGGACTTCCTGGATGTGCCTCACACAGGTATTTGCAACTGCTGCCAGCAGCTCCAGACATGAGACCAGCACCGGTGCCACAGCATGAGGGTGGGTCCAAAAGCTTCACACAGGTCTTACAGACTGCAGAAAGGGGCTGCAGGGCCTGGCCATGGCGAACTGGCTCCAGACACATGCATGTGGGACCAGCACCCTATACAGCAGGTTTGCCTTCCTGTAGACAAGTATTGGAAATGCAGATTGCTGGTCAGCATCACTCACCAGGTCTTCAAGCCACCCCAGCTGGTCGGTGAGTTTTACTTTCTCTCTTTAGAGTTAATTCTGTAACTTGAGAATGTGGAGGTTCTTTAGAAAATGAAAGGATGCTCTTGCTTTACTATAATGTCTTACTCTGAATACTAAAGGCATAAAATACAGGATACAATATTTCAGTTGGTTAGAAAATAGTACCTATGCATTGAATATTAAGGCTGTAAAAGGGCAGAGGAGGCCCCATCTTTACATGTAAGCCAGCAAGTTTAAGGAAAAGACCTAGGGACTTTTAAAACAAGATTTAAAAATGTCAAATGGTGCTGAATGGTGGAAGTGAATGAAACTTGAGGATGGAGGAAATTGTCTCCCACTGATAGATATTATGAAGCAGGAATTTTTGGGCCACTTAAGAATTTTCTAAAAGGTCTGCTTGGATTCTGATATTGTCACCATGCCCATGTTAGGGTTAATAGCTTAATTTACCCCTTCCCAGATCTATTCCAGGACTACAAACTAAATTGCTCAGTCTTAGAAACATAGCCAGTGACTAATGTCAAAATGTGACTGCTGGAGCCTGCTGGCTGAAAGAGTTTGAGCCTGATGGGGAGTGAGGATTAAAGAAAGGCAGAAGAAAGAATGAAAGCAAGGACTCCAGTCCAGGGCTGAATCAAGGACTGAAGCCACCGTTTATTTCTCAGCATTCCTTTTTATATCTTCTTACAAACGGTTTTCCTATGCACAAAAATTCCATAAGCTTCACACAAGTTTCTATCAAAAACTCCTTCCTGTTACAGAGTTTTTTCACTTCAATCACTTCTCAGTACAAAAGACTATTAAGGCCAGCCAAATGGCTTCCTACATTGAATATACATAATATTCCTTACATGTAGGTGCTAAAGTCTTGCTGCTGAAGGGCCCAGAGGTATGGCTACAAGGCCAGTCTAATGGCATCCAACACTGAATATACATAATCTTGCTTACATGTAGCTGCTATAGTTTTGCTAAAGCCTTTGCTTTAGATTGGCTAAAGTCTTGCTGCCAAAGGCCCAGAGCTATGGATACAAGTCCAGCCAAATGGCTCCCAACATGTGACTTTAAGGCTGTTCAGGCAAAAACCTATTGCCATTACTGAAATATTGAAAATGTCACCAGCAGTGGGAACACATCTCAGTGTTCCGAGCTTTGCTATCTAAAGGCCTTCCACTCAGGTGCAGCTGGGATACTTAATACAGCTGAAAAGAATTTCAGGCTGAGCCAGAAGTACAGTTAGTGAGTCTGAGTAGAAGAAAGAACAGACGGTTGAGGAGAGTCAGGTGTGGGCCTCAGGAGAGAAGTGCACCCAAATTCTTCAGGAACAGTTTCATCAGTGACTGGGACTTTTGGAGTTATGTTGTTTAAGGGAGGTGAGCTACTCATTTCCTTATAACAAGATTGTATAATGAAACCGTATGGTTATTTATAAGGATACTGGACAGACTTACATATAAGGAAACATAACTGAAGCAAAGGTGGATAACATTTAATTTTTTTTGTTGTTGAGGTAGGGTGTCACTCTAGCTCCAGTTGACCTGGAATTCACTGTGTAGACTCAGGGTGGCCTTGAACTCATGGTGATCTTCCTACCTTTGCCTCCCGAGTGCTGGGATTAAAGGCATGCACCACCATGTCTGGCTCTAAAATTTTATTTAACTATTTTATTTTTACTTATTTATTTGAGAGAGAAAGAAAAAGAGGCAGATAGGGAATGAGTGTGCCAGGGACTCCAGCCACTGCAAACAAATCCCAGATGCAAGTGTCACCATGCACACCTGGCTTTATGTGGGTACTGGGGAAATGAATCTGGGTCCTTAGGCTTCACAGGCAAGTGCCTTAACCACTAAGCCATCTCTCCAGCCCAGTAATTTATTTTTATTTATTTATTTACTTACTTACTTATTTATTTGAGAGCAACAGACAGAGAGACGAAGAGGGAGGGAGGGAGGGAGGGAGAGAGAGAGAGAGAGAGAGAGAAAGAATGGTCGCACCAGGGCCTCTAGCCACTGCAAACGAACTCCAGATGCGTGTGCCCCCTTGTGCATTTGGCTAACGTGGGTCCTGGGGAATCGAGCCTTGAACCAGGGTCCTTAGGCTTCAGAGGCAAGCACTTAACTGCTAAGTCATCTCTCCAGCCCAATAATTTTTTTTAAAATCAAAGTAAGTTTGCTATATGTAGATCACAAAGATATTCAAAAATGTTGTAGGGCCAGGTATGGTGGTACATGTCTTTAATCCAAGCACTTGGGAGGCAGAGGTAGGAGTATCACTGTGAGTTCAAAGCCAACCTGAGACTACATGGTGCATACTGAGTTCCAGGTCAGCCTGGGCTAGAGCTAGACTCTACCTAGAAAGAAAAGAATCTGGTAGGAAGGGCTTTTTCCTCCAGATATAATCTGATGCCAGTAGAGAATGTCTTTTCTTAGTAGGCCTGTCAAAGTTAATTGAGCAGAGTTATGCAGTGATAGCCAGGTCTATGGAAATGTTAATGGAGCTATTGACACTGTCTGGTAAAAGGAGGGGGAGGGTCACTGGCCTGGGATAAGGTAGGAACTGAAAGGTTAAGTAAGTAGATGCTATCATACTGTTTTCATATAGTCTGTGATGGGGTGGACCTTTCAGTAATGCAGCTGTTTGGGGGTCACCCACACTCCTGTAAATAACACCCCACCTGTGCTCTGTAAGTCAACCCAGTAAACTCATTGGTTCACCTAGTTGGACTAGTTGGTAGAATTGTGAGCAGTGACAGTACTAAGATTGGCGTCACACTGTCACTCTCAGCAGCTTTAGTAGTTGCACTCATATTCTAGGGGCCTCAACTTGGATATGTTGTGCCAAGTCCCCTGACCAGGAGCCAAGACCCCCGGTCACCCAGGAGTCACCCAGAGAACCGCCACAGAAGCCGAGACACTCTAATGTAAAAGCAACAGGTTTCTTTATTGCAAGCCTAGGCCTGGGCTCCATCCCTACAGTCCGGCACAGCTGTAGTAAGGGAGAGAGCCCCTTCCTTTTGGATGAAGGGGTTCATACAGGAATTCGAACAAAGAAGTAGGGGATAGATACATGATTGGTTGATTTAAACAGTTTTAATTGGATTGGGGTTTCAGCGGGCAAAGTTGGGGGCAGGAGCTAGGGGCACTCCAGGCAGATGAGGTAATCTCCATTGTGATGGGCTAAGTAAACAGTGGTATTTTATGACTTTTGAAATGGAGATTCCTCAGTTTATCTAACCACGAGGTCAGAGGCTGGAGGTCTTCTCAGTGGAGTGTTTCTGCAATGCCCTTGAAATGGAGATTCCCCAGAAACTTTAGGGAGAAAGGCAGCAATTTAGCAAGCAAGCAAAGTTTACAGAAGCAGAGGTCAGCACATTAGCCAGCTAGTTTTCTAAGTCAGGCCTGGGCCTTTTTACTTAAAATGGTTATATTTGGCCTTTCAGATAAAACCCAGGATTAGTGGCTTACTCCAGGTGATTGTGTGAGAGTAACTAAAAGGTAAAGATAAGACTGAGAATTCATATTCATTCATTCAATTCATATTTAGTGTTGCCATGTCTGTGCATATTGTAAATGTTGTGTGTGTTCACCATCTGAGTATGGCATGAAAATGAGGAAGTTATTTATATCTGATGAGTGCTTTTGCAACAATAAATTTGGGGTATCTCCAGATTCTTGTCTTACAAACTTAAAGAAGTGAAATACACAGATCATGGGGTAAGGTTTAGAGAGACTTTATTAGATTCAGAGGAGGAAAATGGAGAAAGTATAGAGAGCTCCTGCCATATGGAAGGTGTTAGGGGGTAAAGCCTGCCCTATGACCCAAATTGGGGTCACTTATGGATTTGGAATGGAGGCTGAGCTAACCTGCCATGATGCTAAGTTTTGGGGCTGAGTAGCCATAATGCCACTATCAGATTTAAATCTTCCAGGAATCTCAGTTCTAGGAAAGGGGTGTAGGGAAGGGCATAGGTTGTTTATAGAAAAACAGATCTAGAGAACTCCTTTAGGCAAGACATAAGAAGACTTGTCTGGGGGCTGGGGAGATGGCTTAGTGGCTAAGCACTTGCTTGTGAAACCTAAGGACCCCAGTTCGAGCCTTGATTCCCCAGTACCCACATTAGCCAGATAGATGGACAAGGTGGCGCATGCATCTGGAGTTTGTTTGCATTGGTTGGAGGCCCTGGTGTGTTCTCTCTCTCTCTCTCTCTCTCTCTCTGTCACTCTCAAATAAAGAAATAAAAATAAATAAATACAAATTTGAAAAAAGCAGAAGACTTCTGTGATTGTACTAACATGGGGACTGCTGGGTCAGGCTTGAGGACATTCCTGCTTTTTCACTTTTGGGGGCACAGTCATATTAAACTGCCTCAGTAGTCTTAAAAGGATTTTTTGTTTTCTTTTGTTTTTTTCTTTTGGCACAAAACACCACTGAGATGAATTTGCCTAATTTTCCAACCAGTGTTAGAAGGGGCAGGGGCACATTTTAATATTATTTTCCCTCCATGTCTTGCCTCATCCCTTGGTTATTCTTTTTTGTTGCTTTTGTTACTGTTTTTCAAGTTAGGGTCTTATTCTAGCCCAGGCTGACCTGGCCTTCATTCTGTAGTCCCAGACTGGCCTCAAACTCAAAGTAATACTCTTACCTCTGCCCGCCCCCCCTTGTTGCTGGAATGAAAAGCATGTACCACCACATCCTGGCCCCCTTAGCTATTCTTAATGGGAATTAGCTTTCCATAGCAGGAAGAATTAATGTTAGGGAACTAACCTGATGAACTGCATGTTGCTGTTTGATTGGGATGGAAGCCATGTGTTTGCAGCACCTCCCTTCTGGCTGTGCAGAGCATCAGAGCTTTCCCTGAGGGACTTGATCCTGTAAGCCTTGATATCTTTCCAGACACCTTCTAAAACCACTGGCTTTCCTGGTATTATCTGCATTTTCTCCTGTTGTGAATGAAGATGAACTTGAGGGATTTTGTTTTGTTTTGTTTTAGATCTCTTATGATACCTCAGGTTTCAAAGCATAGCTAGTAGGGCTGGAGGATGGCTTAGTGCTTAAGGCACTTGCCTGTGAAACCTAAGGGCCCATGTTCGACTCCCCAGAACCGACATAAGTCAGATGCACAAGGTCATAAGTCAAATGCACAAGGTCATACATGTGCACAAGGTAGCACACATGTCTGGAGTTTGTCAACAGTGGCTAGAGACCCTTGTGGGCCAATTCTGTCTGTCTCTTTCTTGCTCTCTCTCATAAACAAAAAAGAGTAACAACTAAAAGAAGCCTGTAAATATAATATAGGCTATTTTGGCTATTATGCTAAAGGATATTAAGGCTATCATGCTAAAAGACACTGAATGATAATTTATTCCCCCATTTAGTTTCTTTCGAGGTAGGGTCTCACTGTAGTCCTGGCTGACTTGGATCTCACTTTATAGTCACATGGTGATCTTGAACTCATGTCAATCCTTCTACCTCTGCCACCACACCTGGATATCCCTCTTTTTTAGTTTCTAATAGGGCATAGGAGTTTTCTTTCTTTCTTTTTATTTTTTAACCCCTACTAAAACCTACATGGATATATTTGTATGTAACTGCACTTTATATTGAAAAACTAGGTAGCAGTCATCTATGTAACATATACAGCATACTGGTGAAATATCTGAATTGCTTATATAAGTCCTTCTGCTGGCCACTTTCAGGGTTGCTAAATATTTGCTATGAGTCTGTTGCAGTGGGAAACCCTGTTTTGAAATTTGAGCCCCTCCTGCCTTTGCTATATCATATCCTGGCCATTTAATAATGTTCTAATTGTCAGTATCTGCTTTTGGCAGGTGCCTCCGATTGTTCAGACATAAAATTAAACATATATCTTTTGAGGTAGGGTTAGCCCAGGTTGACCTGGGATTTACTATGTAGTCTCAAAGTAGCCTTGAACTCATGGCAATCCTTCTATCTCTGTCTCCTGAGTGCTGGGATTAAAGGCATGCATCACCACACCTGGCAATATATTCATTTTCTTTCTTTCTTTCTTTCTTTCTTTCTTTCTTTCTTTCTTTCTTTCTTTCTTTCTTTCTTCTTCTCCTCTCCTCCTCCTCCTTCTTCTTTTTTGGCCAGCACTACAAGTGAGGAGAAAAGAGTTAAAACTTGATAAATGTCAGGCATGGTGGCACACGCCTTTAATCCTAGCACTCTGGAGGTAGAGGTAGGAGGATTGTTTTGAGTTTGAAGCCAGCCTGGGACTGCAGAGTGAGTTCCAGGTCAGCCTGGAGTGAGAGCCTATGTCAAAAATAAAAGAAAGAAAGAAAAGGGCTGAAGGGATGGCTTAGTGGTTAAGGTGCTTGCCTGCAAAACCAAAGGACTCAGGTTCAATTCCCTAGGACCCGTGTAAGCCAGATGTACAAGGTGGTGGTACATGCATCTGGAGTTCATTTGCAGTGGCTGGAGGCCCTGGAGTGCCCATTGTCTCTCTCTCTCTCTGCCTCTTCCTCTGTCTGTCTGTCTCTCTCAAATAAATAAAGAAAAGTAAACAAAAAATTTAAAAAACCCTAATAAATATCAACTGCTTTTAAATATTTACTCTTTATTCTTATTTATGCAAATTTTATACATAATAGGTTAGTTTAAAACTTGCAGTGTTATGCACTGAGCCCAGAGCCTTATACTTCCTGAGCAAGTGCTTTACTACCACATTACACACCCAACTGCAAAAAACTGGGTTACATGGCAGATAGGACCATGTAAATGGTGACTTAGTTAATAGTGGTATTTATTTTTTCTGTTATTATTTGAGGCAGGATTTTGCTATGTGGCCTAGGCTGGCTTTGAACATACAGCTATGTTTGGCCAGTGGTATGAATTTAGATCATTAGTTGACTCTCTTTATCTATTTAACTAAATGTTTATGTAGGATAGCTTATAGATGTATTTATTATTGTTGTTGTTATTATTATTATTGTTGTTTTTGTTTTATGAGGTAGGGTCTCACTGTAGCCCAGGCTGACATGGAATTCACTATGCAATCTTAGGGTGGCCTCAAACTCTTGGGGATCCTCTTATCTCTGCCTCCCAAGTGCTGGGTTAAAGGTGTGTGCCACCACACCCAGCCTTTTTTTTTTTTTCAGGGTGGGGTTTCAAAGCTCTAGCCCAGGCTGACCTTGAATTTACTATGTAGTCTCAGCATAGCCTCAAACTCACAGTGATCCTCCTATGTCTGCCTCCCAAGTGTTGGGATTAAAGGTGTGTGCCACCATGCCTGACTGTAGATGTATTTATTGATCATGATGAAAGGTGTCAGCACAGTGGAAGCCCTTGGGAGTCCAGGTCCCTGGATTGGGGAGCTTGAACTCACAGCCGTGAGCATGTGCTGCATCTCAGCCACTGCGTCTTCTCATGTGTCTTCATTCATCTTGGCAAATCCTCACTTCTTTGAAATGTGAATTTTCTATCCTCTGGAGTACTTGAATCTGGCCCTGCTCAGGGCATTAGCCATATGTTCCTTATTCTGCATCATGTTGGATATGATGATCTGGTCAGTGTGAAACCCTCTCTGTATCTTTGAGCTTTTCAAATGCATCCCACATACCTGTATGCAGTATAGATTGGTGACAGCATGATATCAAAGCCATGAACATTGCCTGTTCTGTCTGCAAGGTCCCTTAGGGGCAACCCATACAAGCAATAGCCGCATGCTTTACAGCCATCATACACCAGGCCCCATGAGTAATGGGACTTGGCAGTCCTAATTGACTGTAGATTGAACTGAAGTGGTGAGTGAGAACCATTATTAACTTGGAATCATTCTCAACATACATTTATTCCATATTAATAAATTATGCCAGCTTTATCTTCATAGTAGTCTCATTATTTTTATTAATCTCATATTTTATAATGATTCAAGAACATTGCCTTACTCACCTAAGCTTCCTTCCCTTGAGTCCCACCTCCTCAATGCTCTACCTCCCACTCATGTCACTGACTATGAAACTAAGCTTTCAACCTTAGGGGAGCATCCAAGATACAAACTATAGTAGTTACCCTTCCACAAACCACCATTAAAGAACCCCATTAAAAAGTATTCATGTACTCAGTCCCAGGGGACAAATCAGGCAAACAGGTTTCCCTTTTCTGAACATTTGCATCTTCAGTTTTCTTGGGAGTTGGACCTGGTCTTGGGAATGGAGAAATGGCTCAGCGATTAAGATACGTGGCCTGCAAAGCCTAATGACTGAGGTTTGATTCCCTAGTACCCTCGTAAAGCCTGATGCACAAAGTGGTGCATGCATCTGTAGTTTTCTTTCTTCTTCTTCTTCTTCTTCTTCTTCTTCTTTTTTTTTTTTTTGTTCATTTGTTTTGAGATAGAGTGTCACTTTAGCTCAGACTGACCTGGAATGTACTATGTAGTCTCAGGGTTGCCTCAAACTCATTGTGATCCTCCTTCCTCTGCCTTCCAAGTGCTGGGATTAGTGGCATGTACCACCATGTCCAGCTACATCTGTAGTTTGTTTGTAGCAGCTCTTTCCTTTCAAATAAATTAATTTTAAAAATAAAAAAGATGAATTGGATCTGAGACAGAGTCAGATATAGGCTCTTGGTTATGGCTTTAATCCATGAGGAAAGCAGTTTGCTATCTTAATAATTCTCCCCTCTTGTCTTTTTTAATTATTTTTATTAATTATGAACCTCACTGCTGAACAAATCATGTGTTGGTTCTATTCCTCTCATGGTATCCCCTACTCCCCATCCCCATTCCACTGAGTATCCTAGTCTCTTTTGGGAAGGTCCCTTCTTTTTCTTTCTTTCTTAACGAAACTGGCTTTGTGAACAAGCACCTTTAATCACGGAGCCATTGACCCAGCCCTCCAGGTTTTTAAATTAAAAAAAAAAATTTGCTCAATTATTTTTTCTTTAAATATTTTGTTTTCATTTATTGGGGTTGGGGAAAGAGAGAGAGAAGGAGAGAGAGAGAGAGAGAGAGAGAGAGAGAGGAGAGAGAGAGAGAAATGGTCACACCAGGGCCTGTAGCCACTACCAACAAACTGTAGACATAAGAGTCTCCATGTTCATCTGGCTTATGTGGGTTCTGGGGAATCAAATAGGTCCTTAGGCTTGGTAGACAAGTGCCTTAACAGCTAAGCCATATCTCCATCCTATTATTTTTAAATTTTTATTTATTTCAGAGGGAGGGGGAGAGAGAGGATGGTGCACCATGTCCTCCAGTAACTGCAAATGAACTCCAGATGCATGTACCACCTTGTGCATGTGGCTTACATGGGTCCTGGAGAATTGAACCTGGGGACTTTGGCTTTGCAGGTAAGTGCCTTAACTGCTAAGCCACATCTGTAGCCTCTCCCTTGCTTTGAAAGAAGCAGAAACTCACTTTGTTGGCCAGGTTGACCTCAAACTTGTGATCTTCCTGTAGCTGTAATTATAGGTGTGCACGACTGCACCTGGATGAAGAAATTCCCACGAAAGGACCAAGTGCGGTACTGGAGAGTCAGCCTTGGAATGGAATATGATCTTCATCTGCTGACACAGGATGTAGTCAGTGCTTGAGGACAAGTTTAGGTTGGGTGTTGAAATAGTGATAGAATGTTTGGTTTTATGGTGCACCCCTTGAATTCCAGCACTCAGGAGGCTGGAGCATCAGAATTTCCATGTCTTTGTGGCTAGCTTGGGCTACATAGTGAGTTCTAGGCCACTAAAGGTTTCATAGCAAGTTCCTGTCTCATAAACCAACAAATATCAAGATTTGATGGTGGAACATTAAAGTTTCTGATTGCTTCTTTTCTCTCCCCTATGTGGCTGAAGTAAAAGTAATTATCATTCCTTTTTTCCCTCTTTCTTTTTTTTTTTTCTATTAAGGTGCCCAGGCTAGTCTTGAACTTGCCATCCTCCTCATCAGCCTAATAGATGGGTTTCCAAGCCTGAAGCAACAGATTCAGCCAAGCATATATCCCCAGCAGTTTAGCTGTTTACTTATCTGTATTGGTGTTTGAAAGCAAGCTTCTATACCAGTGATCTATATCAGTAGCCCTCCTACTTCCTCAGTAGCAGAGCTCTGATTTTTTTTTTTAAGCAGGAAAGCACCTGGCTCTAGTTTCCTGTACACTAGGGACATGCATGTGACTGAGTTCTGCTGAGATGTTAGTAGTTGTTTGGTGGAGATTATTGGAAAGCTTCTAAACAGGATTAACTAAGCTGGTGCATCAGCTTTTTTCTTTCTGGAAGATGCAGAGGATGCCTGGGGTTTTCACATCCATCTCATGACAATAATGCGACCTTGAGCCACATGCCAAGTATGGATGAAGATGTATTCCATGTGTGAAACTGCCACACAAGCATTTGAGTGCCTTGCTCTGGATTTCTCCTTCACGGAGAAAATGAAGCATTCTGTACAGCTGTAGAGATCTTTTTTGTTTTACTTCCCTCTCTTCCTCCCTTCCCTTTATGTGTGTGTAGCTGATTGAAATTCCCAATAGAGATGGGGAACATGTTGGAATGTTTATTATATTTTCTTATATTTTTCAGTGAAACTAGGAGGAAGTGTCATTAAATAAGGGTAAGGATTGGACATGGAATGTGAGACAGCCACTTTTCTTTTATTTTCTTTGTTTTTTTTTTTTGTTTGTTTTTAGGGTACTGTTTTGCTCTAGTTCAGGCTGACCTGGAATTCACTATGTAGTCTCAGGGACGTCTTGAATTTAGAGATCCTCCTACCTCTGCCTCCCAAGTGCTGGGATCAGAGGCATGAACCATTCATGCCCAGCCACATTTTTAAAATTTCTAAGAGCTCATGTGATTCAAACATTGAAGAGAGGTACAAAGATATAACTCTCCTCTCTCCCTTTGTGCCTATACATCTCATTCTTTCCTGTTGTCCCCTAGAGATAAGCATTTGTGTCCTGAGTGACTGTGAAAGTACAGACATTGAAAAATTGACCCTTTTAAAAACCATTTTTATTTATTCACCTGCAAGCAGAGGAGAGAGAGAGTGTGTGAGTGAATTGGCATGCCATGGCCTCCAGGTGCTGCAAACAAGCTTTCAGATGCATGCGCTTCTTTGTGCATCTATCTTTATGTGGATACTGGGGAATGGAACCTAGGTCATTAGTCTTTGCAGGCAAGAGTATTATCTGTTGAGCCATGTCATCAGCCCAACTGACCCCCTTTTTAAACATTTTGTTTACAGTTTCCATAATTACAGGCAATAAACCATGTTAATTACCTCCCACCACTTTCCAATTCACAAATCCATTCTCCATCATATCCCCACCCTCTCTCCATTAGTCTTTCCTTTATTTTGATGTCATCCTTTTCTTCTATTATGAGGGTGTTGTGAAGGCACTGCAAGGCACTTTGAGGTCATGGATATTGTGGCCAATTTCTGTCTGAACCAGTGCATTGTAAGCAGTCCTACCCTTCCTTTGGCTCTGACATTATTTCTGCCACCTCTTCCTCAGTGGACCTTGAACCTTGGAAGATATGGTAGAGATATTTCAGTGCTAAATACTCTTGTCAGTGCTATGGTGCCTGTTGGGGCATCCCAGTGGTCACCACCATCTGAAAACGGAAGCTTCTCTAACCCAAAGTGAAAGTAGCATTAATATATGGGTATGAACATTAAGTAAAGTGCTTACAGGGCAGTTTGTTGAGCATAGTATATGCATTTAGTCAGGCAAGAGCAGGCATTACACTCCTTGGGCTCATAACCTCACCCACCATAGGCTTTTGATTAGGTTTTCAGTATCAGGCATGTAGAGCAGGCCTCTAGTCCAATTAGAGAGCAGTTGGTTTTGCCCATAACAAACATGCCCCTCATGCACCTGTGCAGTCATTTGGCCTGCCTGGCCAAACTTGACGCAGTGCCCAGTGTTTTCACTACTGATGACTTCTGTTTCCCATAGTGCTGCATGCGGTGCAGCTTTTTCCAGCTTTCTGTCAGCTGTTCTATAGGGAGGAGGTTTTCAGCTCAGCTCCTGCTTGACTTCTCAGTGACCTTGCTGCCCTGGCATGTGGAGTCTTCAGAAATAGGGTTTTACCATTTATTTCCGATGGGAAACCAACAGCATTGTCAGTGACCTGTAATGTTTTGGGGGCGTCAGGGACCTCACTGTCCAACAACTCACTGGAAGGTATCCCACCCCTGGCATTGAAATTTTTCTAGTAACAGTCTATGGCTTCTGGGTGTGCTGTTATCCAAAAGAATAGGCTTCCATGTTGCTTATTCACAACATCTTGGATTTTGATTAACCCTTCCCCCACCCTTCCCATGACCTTACTTAGGCCATTGCACCCCCAGTAATCTGCTCATCTAATTTCATATATATAGTACCATGCCCTTAAATCCTCCCCTCTCCTCCCTCTCTTATCGCCCTTTTCTACCTTACTGACCTCTGCTACTAATTTTTACTCCAACTCACATAAAAGTCCAAACATTTCTAGCTAGGATCCAAATATGAGAGAGATCATGCAGTGCTTGGCTTTCTGGGCCTGGGTTACCTCACTTAGTATAATCCTTTCCAGTTCCATCCATTTCCCTGCAAATCTCATAATTTCATTTTCCTTTATACACTAACTATAATTACGCTACATAAATATAACACATCTTCATTAACCAATCATTACTTGAAGGACATCTGTGCTGGTTTCATTTCCTAGCTTTTGTGAATAGAGCAGCAATAAACATGGTTGAGCAAGTATCTCTAAGGTAACAAGAAGAGTCCTCAGGATACATGGCTAGGAGTAGTATATCTGGATCATATGGTAAATCTATTTTGTAAAATATATTTTATTTATTTGAAAGAGAAAGAAAGAGGGAAAGAAAGAGAGAGAAAGAGAATTGGTGCTCCAGTGCCTCTAGCCACTGCAAACGAACCCCAGATGCAGGCTCCCCCTTGTGCCTGTAGCTTACATGGGACCTGGGAAATCAAACTTGGGTCCTTTGACTTTGCAGGTAAACTCCTTAAATGCTAAGCCATCTCTCCAGCCCTGGTAAATCAATTTTTAGCCATCTCAGAAACCTTCACACTGATTTCTACAATGGCTGTACCAGATAACATTCCCACCAACAGTGGAGAAAGACTTTTTTTTCCACATCCTCACCAGCATTTAGTCTGACAGGAGTGATGTGTAATCTCAAAAAAGTTTTAATTTGCATTTCCCTGATGGTCATTTAATCCTTTATAATAGACACAAGCTAGCAAATGACAATGCATATAATATTGTAACTTGATTTATATATCTGAATATACTAATTTTTTTAATTGTTTTTTTTTGAGGTAGGGCCTCACTTTAGTCCAGGCTGACCTGGAATTCCCTGTGCAGTCTCAGGGTGGCCTCAAACTCCCTCTGCCTCCCTAGTACTGTGATTAAAGGCATGTGCCACCATGCCTGGCCCTAATCAGCTTTTTGAGGTAGGGTATTACTGTAGCCCAGGTGGACCTGGAATTTACTATATAGTCTAAGAGTGACCTCAAACTTGTGTTGATTCTCCTCCTGCCTCCCAGATGGTGTGATTAAAGGTTTGTGCCAATATGCTTCGCTTAATTATTTTTAAAATAATTTAAATAATTTTCTTCATAATTTACAAGAGGAGAGAGAGAGAGAGAGAACAGACAGACATAGAGACAGAGAATGGGTTTCCCGGTGCCTCCAGCCACTGCAAAAGTACTCAAGACAGATGCGCCACCTTTTGCTTCTGGCTTTAAGTGGGTACTGGATAGTCAAACCTGTGCCCTTTGGCTTTGGAGGCAAGTGCCTTAACCACTAAGCCATCTCTCCAGCCCCCAGTTTAGTTCGCATTTTATCTGTTAATTCATTATTATCACTTATAGATGCCACATGGTTTATTTATGACCAGCAAGCAAAGCTTACATTGTTTTCAAGAATGAGGATTTGTTAAGCCTTTGAGGGTTTTTTTGTTTTGTTTTGTTTTGTTTTTCAAGGCAGGGCTCTCACTGTAGCCCAGGCTGACCTGGAATTCAATATGTAGTCTCAGAGTGGCCTCAAACTCATAGCAATTGTCCTACCTCTGCCTCCCGAGTGCTGGGATTAAAGGCATGTGCCACCAGGCCTGGCAACCTTTGAGGTTTTTAAGAGGCACATGTAACAAGATACCATGTCTCTTTTAAATGCCAGGATCCATGGAACTGTGAAGAATATGCTGGATGGTAATGAAGAAGTCTCTGCGATGGACTAGATCCCAGCCACAAATTCATCTGTGCTTGCACTTGTAAGTACACACCCATAAAGGTGTAAAGATTAGGACTGAGTTTTAGATAGGGTTTACGTTAGCTAATACCAAGGGTTAGGGTTTTAGGGTCAGGGGTCTAGGGTCTAGGGTCAATTATATCATTAGAGTCCTGTCATAGAAGTAAGTTATTTATTAAATTAAATACAGGTACAAACATATAACAATCTTAGGTGTCAAGCTTCACTGAATCACAAAGCCAACCAATGGATGTTGAATAATGCTGCAAAGAAAAAATAAAACACCATTTGGGGCTGGGGAGATGGCTCTGTTGTTAAAGGCACTTGCTTGCAAATCCTGCTGCACAGGTTTGTTTTGCCAGTAACTATATAAAAACTAGATACACAAAGTAATGCATGCATCATTTACAGCAGCCAATGGCCCTGGCATGACCATTCTCTCCCTCCCTCTCTCTCTCCCCTATGTATCTCTCAAACACACACAAATAAATAAATAAGCAATTACCATTTGGCCAATACCATAATGACCATGCTAGAGAAAATCAAGGCAAATTCTGGAACTTAAAATCTGAGGAGTAACAGCATAGTTCATAGTCTGATCTCAGCATCCAGTAAACACATACCAATGACACAGTGGTAAAGAACATCCTAGCATGTAGCAAAATGGCAGACACAGGCCCTAGATATGATGCACTTAGAATACTCACTGTCACTTTAATGATATTCATGAGAACAGTGATGATTTGAAATTTAATCAAAAGATGATATATAGGGCTGGAGATATGGCTTAGTGATTAAGGCTCTTGCCTGAAAAGCCAAAGGACCTAGGTTCAATTCCCCAGGAACCACATAAGCCAGATGCACAAGGTGGCACATGTGTCTGGAGTTCATCTGCAGAGGCTCGATGCCCTAGCATGCCCATTCTCTCTCTATCTCTCTCTCTCCCTGCCTCTTTCCCTATCAAGTAAATAAATAAAAATAAAAATAAATGAAAAAAAGATGATATATAATAAGTTCAACTAGATATTATACAAAATAAATGGCCATTAGAATTCAAAAATATGGAAAATGAAGAACAGTGACTAAGGAGATAAGACAACTGAATGCATTTTACGACTTTGTATTTTCCATAAATGACATAATATAGAAAATCAGGAGGTCTACTTGAGGTTGTATATTAGAGGAGATCAGCAAACATGGCATACTCCACATCACCTACTTTCAAGATCAACATGCATTGAACATGGCTATATCCCCATTTACACTATTCTCTGAACTTGATGTTGTAACAAAGACATGAAAAGCCTAAAGTTAGTATCACCCTTCACAGAGTAAGTTAATCACCAAGGTAAAAGATGGTGTTATATAGCGATTAAGTTTTTAGACTGATCATTGTACTATGATTCCATACAGGTATTTCCTGTTTATAGGAAATATACACTACAATTTAGTTGGATGAAGGGTTATATCTTATAGGGACATATACTATATATGTGATATATATGTATATATAGCAAATATGAACTCACATTTGATAAATAGATTTAAGGTATTTCACTCTATATAGATATATTTTACATGCATATTTACCTCTAAGTAAGTAGCAAAATGGAAAGATTAGAAAAGTAAAAAGGAAAATTAAGTGGACAGTTTTTGTAAAAGCCATGGTCTAGCATAAATATTTCTGAAATCTGGAAAGTGCATGTCTGAGAGTTCTTTGTATTTTTTCTATATTTTCATAGTTTTCTGAAACATGAAACCTGTCAAAATATGCACATTGGAAAGAGAAGTGGGGAAAACTTAGGCTTCTTTTGATCTGTAATATTTTTTATATTCCTTGGCTGTATTTTTTGTCTCTTTGTAAGTTTTCTTAGATTGCCTTTTAAATCTTTTAAATCTGTAATGAAATATCAATAAAGGCCAGTTTATTTCTGTATAATTCAATATTTTTAAAATAATTCTCCTTCCTCATGCTTTGTAGGAAAGCTAATGGTACCCCTAACACTTCTCTGAGATCTAGGAGGTTGTGGAGGGTAGAGTTACCTTTCTCATCCCTCAAAATGCCAGGCCTCCAGTGTGTCTGGGACCTCATTTTACTTGCAGTGCTTCTCCTGGGGCTCTCTTTTCTGCCAGCTCACGTACTGAACTTAGCTTGTTTTTCAGATTATTTTGAGAAAAAAATCATATAATATATATGTAGAAGGTTACAATTATATTCTACCCATCTTCCTTCTAAAAGGTGTAATATTTCACTGTACCTGTTTGGGATGATCTCAGTGCTCATATTTTTCCATTGGTGCCAGATTCTGACTATGTCATTTAATCTTGTTTCTTCTGTAACTTCAGCTCCTCCAAATTGAGTTTCTCCTATGTTATTATAAAGAGCCATTAAACAAAATGTTCTCAACTCTATGCTGACATTTGGACCTCCATAAATTTATTAATGTTTTTGCTAAAGAATGGTATCATGATTCTGAAGTCTCTGCTCAATGCCCACATTTGGATCTCCATAAACTCAACAGTGTCTCTGCTAAACAAAAGAGATTGTGATTCTGAGGTCTCACCCTTCCAGATACAATTACTAGACTCTACTCTTTTTATTCCAAATAGTTGCATGTATTACATGTGTTGCATTATTTTTTTAAAAAACAATTTAGTATTCATTGATTGAGAAACTTTGTTCTGTATCTGATGGTATTGCTCAAGTCACACCTCAGAGCTCTGGAAATGGAAATACCAGAACTCAGATCATAAATATACTCAGTGGTGTTTGAAGCCAGAAGCAGACTGCATTTGTTTATACTTTGGATCAATAGACCAAGTAATAATCCCTTTACTCCTTCCTGCCCTGATGGTATGAACCTTGCAACAATGCAGCTGTTTTGGCACACTCTTGTAAATAACACCCCACTTGTGCTCTGTAAAGGAATCCAGTAAACTGATTGGTTCAGTTCTAGTTAAACTTTGGTTAAGCCCTTGCCTGTGAAGCCTAAGGACCCAGGTTTGAGGCTCCATTCCCCAGTACCCATGTAAGCCAGATGCACAAGGTGGCGCATGTAATCTGGAGTTCGTTTGCAGTGGCTGAAGGCCCTGGCATGCCCATTCTCTCTCTCTCTCTCTCTCTTTCTCTGTCTGTTGCTCCCAAATAATAAATAAATAACAATAAACAAAAAAAATATAAAAATCTATTCATATGCCCCGTCCCAGGGGACAAGTCAAGGCAAAAGGTTTCCCTTTTCTGAACATTTGCATCTTCAGTCTTATCAGTTGGACTGGGTCTTGGGAATGGACAGATGGATCAGCAGTTAAGATGTTTGGCCGCAAAGCCTCATAAGTGAGGTTTGATTCCCTAGTACCCATGAAAAGCCCAATGCACAAGTGGTACATGCATCTGTAGTTTGCTTGCCTCCTTTCTTGCCTGCCTGCTTTCTTTCTTTCTTGTTTTGTTTCAAGGTAGAGTGTCACTTTAGCTCAAACTGACCTGGAACTTACTATGTACAGCTGTGGAGACCTTTTCTCTTTTATTGTACTTCCCTCCCTCCCCTTTGTGTGTGTAGCCAATTGAAATTCCCAATAGAGATGTGGAACATGGTGGAATTTTTCTTATATTTTTGTTTCCTTTTCAGTGAAACTAGGAGGAAGTGGCACTATGTAATGGTAATGATTGGATACGGAATGTGGGTGGTTTGAGAATAAACAAGTGAAATAATCACTATCGAAATTGAGAGGGAATTAAGGAAATGTAGAATTTCCAGGTTCTTGTAGTTGAATATATAAAACAAGAGCCTGGCTTGTTGGCTTGTTGTTAGGAGTCACTGAGATGCTATTAGATGACCTGAATGTATTTGTAAAACCATGGTATTAATATAATACATAAACTTGAAAAGAAAACAAACCATTTTGTAGTGAATTGCTAAGCACATATTCCATGACTTAATATATCCAACCTTACTTCATATGGTCTAGTCAAGTGCTCTACATAGAGTTATACCCCGAGAATCAGCCACATTTTTTTTTGAGGTAGAGTCCTGCTCTGTAGCCCAGGCTTACTTCCTACCTCTGCCTCCCAAGTGCTGGGACTAAAGGTGTGTGCCACCATGCCCTGTAACATCAGCCACATTTTTTTTTTAAATTTCTAAGAATTTACATGACTCAAACATTGAAGAGAGCTACAAAGATGTAGCTCCCCTCTCTCCCTCTGTGCCTATCCATCCTATCTTCCCTATTATCCTCTAGAGATAAGCATTTGTATCAGTTTATGACTCTTCCTGAGTGACTGTGATAGTACAAACATTGACCCTTCTAAAAATGACTTTTATTTATTTATTTGCAAGCAGAGCACAAAGGGCGGGGGGACAGAGAGAGAGACATTGAAAATTGGCATGCCAGGGCCTCCAGGTGCTGCATACAAACTCAGGATGCATGTGCCTCTTTGTGCATCTGGCTTATGTGGATAGTGGGGAATGGAGCCTAGGTCATTAGGCTTTGCAGGCAAGAATGTTATCTACTGAGCCATCTCATAAGCACAGTTGAGCCCCCCTCTTTAAAAGTTTTTATTGACTACTTCCATAATTGCAGGCAATAAACTGTGATGATTCCCTCCCCTCCCTCCTCTACTTTCCCCTTCACAAATCCACTCTCCATCATATCCCCTCCCTCTCTCCATTAGTCTTTCTTTTATTTTGATGTTATCATCTTTTCCTCCTATTATGAGGATCTTGTGAAGGTATTGCCAGGCATTGTGAGGTCATGGATATTGAGGCTAGTTTCTGTCTGAACCAGTGCATTGTAAGCAGTCCTACCCTTCCTTTGGCTCTGACGTTATGTCTGCCACCTCTTAGTCAATGATCCCTGAACCTTGGAAGGTATGGTAGAGATATTTCAATGCTAAATACTCTTGTCAGGATCATCCCAGTGGTCACCACTATCTGAAAAGGGAAGTTTCTCTAACCCAAAGTGAAAGTAGCATTAATATATGGGTATGAACATTAAGTAAAGTGCTTACAGGGCAGTTTGTTGAGCATAGTATATTCATTTAGCCAGGCAAGAGCAGGCATTATACTCCTTGGGCTCATGACCTCCACCTCCCCTACCATAGGCTTTTGATTAGGTTTACAGTACCAGGCATGTATTCCGTCCTGTGGAGTGGGCCTCCAGTACAATTATCAGTTGGTTTTGCCCTTAACACATATGCCACTATTGCACATGTGCGGTCATTTGGCCTGCCTGGCCAAACATGACACAGTGCCCACTGTTTTCACCACTGATGACTTCTGTCTCCCAGAGGGCTGCATGCAGTGCAACTTTTTCGAGCTTTCAGTTGGCTGTTCTACAGGGAGGAGATCTTCAGCGTAGCTCCAGCTTGATGTCTCAGTGACCTTGCAACCCAGGCATTTGGATTCTTCAGCAATAGGTACTTACCATCTGTTTCCAATGGGAAACCTGTTGTCAATGGCCTGTAATGTTTTGAGGGTGTCAGGGACCCCATGGTCCAACAACTCACTGGAAGGTATCCCATCCATGGCACTGAACTTTCTCTATTACAGTCTATGACTCTGGGTCTGTTGTTATTCAAAAAAGTAGATTTCCACATAGCTTATTCACAATATCTCAAATTTTGATTAACCCTCCTCCACCTTTCCCATTATCTCACTTATGCCATTGTACCACCCAGTAATCTGTTCATCTATTTACATATATACAGTACCATCCCCTTAAGTCCTCTCCTCTCGTCCCTCTCTTATAGCCCTTTCCTAGCTTACTGGCCTCTGCTACTATTTTTTATTCCAACTAGTATAAAAGTCCAAAAATTATTAGCTAGGATCCACATATGAGAGAGAACATGCAGCACGTGGGTTACCTCACTAAGTATAATCCTTTCCAAATCCATCCATTCCCCTCCAAATTTCATAATTTCATTTTTCTGTACCACTGACTAGAACTCCATTGTACAAATGTACCAACTACTAAATATCCACTCATCAGCTGAGGGACATCTAGGCTGGTTCCATTTTCTAGCTGCTGTGAATAGAGCAACAATGAACACGGTTGAGCAAGTATCTGTCAGGAAGTGAGAAGAGTCCTCTGGATATTTGTCTAAGAGTGCTATAGCTGGATCATATGAAAACTCTATTTTTAGTGGTCTCAAGAACCTCCACACTGATTCCCACAATTTCCGGAGCAGATTACATTCCCACCAACAGTGTAGAAGTGTTACCATTTTTCCAGATCCTCGCCAACATTTATTGCCATTTATTTTCCTGATGACAGCTATTCTGACAGGAGTGAGATGGTACCTCAAAGTAGTTACAGTTTTCAATTCCCTGAGGGTCAATCAAATCTTTATTTCAGAAAAGGGGACCCCTCATCATCACCACGGACAAGGATAAGTGAGCAGTCCATGGAGTGGACTCAGATGTTCTCGACGATTTTCAAATGTCTGATTGTTTGATGTGTGAGACAGCCTCTCCTGGTCTGTCAGCTGGCCCGGCACTCAGGGAGGCCCTCCTCCTACAGTCAATTAAAGGATAATTTCTGGAGCTCTCTTATTCCCAGAGAAACACACCCTCCGGGCCCTGCTCCCTCACATTTCAGAAATCCCCATACCAGTGGACTCAACACTTGTAATTGAGGGGGGAACCCGAAGAAATTGCTCAATTTGAACAAGAAACACTTGGGCAGGTGTATGGCCACACATCAGCCGTCTTTGTGGATGGCATAAAACTGGCCCTTTCTCTGAAGAGAACCAATTCCCTAACCTAGGGTGACAGCTTCGTTCTCACACTAGGTTAGGGAATCAGGAGCTTTTGGACACAGAGAATGCCACGATGATGCAGGGAATCTCTGTGCGCTAGGGAAAGGAGGCCCGTGACACACACGTGACTTAAGTGGTCACATGCGCATGGGACATGCAGAGCTTACAGGTGAAGTGAGACACTACCTATGAGTCCTGAGCCCCTTTCTAGCCGGAGGACTGACGTCTGTTTGAGGCAGCAGACACACAGAAGTGTCCCAAGGTCGAGAGGGCAAACAGAATATGAGTAAAACCCGTCTGCAAGTATGCACATTCTTCATGCCTTATAGGCCCAGGGCAAAATTGCTGAAGCCAGGCCAGGAAGACTTAGGAGTGTCGGGTTCCCAACGTGTACTCTGAGGGTTTGTTCACGCATTCGCAGGCTCTCGAGAGCCATCGTGACCCGACAGTGGGTGCAGGTGGAATGAAGGACCAAAAGGGTAAGTCTTGGAAAATCACGGACGTGCCCCTTGTTCACTGAGCAACGTTCACACACATCAAGGAAAATACGGTAAGTACGTAACACAGGCTCCACTGGGAACACAGTTATACTTTGCTGTGGCCTCACTTGCTCCTCACAATGATGACAAATTCAGGCTACGTCCTGAATTCCAGTTCAGCCGCTACTGGAGCTCAGGAATAGCTGGAAAAAGCAAGGGAAAGAAGACCAGGCACGGGCACTGTGGGAACCGGGAGATGGCCTGGCGGTTAGAGCTTTTTGCTGGGAAGCCAAAGGAACCCGGTTCGAATCCCCGGGACGCATGCGAGCCCGATGCACAAGGGGGCACTCATGTGCGGTAGGGCACCCGGTGTGCCAGTTCCCTCTATCTCTCCCTTTCTCCTCCCTATCTCTGTCTGTTTCTCTCTCACATTTAAAGAAGTAAAATACTTTCTTTTCCTTGTGGGGGCGGGGGGGACGTCAATGTGCTCAACACAGGTTACTGAAGAGTGACGGCCTCCTTGCCCAGCACCTGTCATGTGTACCTAGGAATTTTATTCTGATTCAAATCCTATTCCAAACACGTCCAGAAGGAATTGAAGAACCTATGTGAGTGGCGTTCCACCCAGAAGCAAAACTCCTGCCGCCTGTGTCATTGGGTGGAAGCAAAGCACCGCTCCTTAGAAGTCCTGGAGTTGTCAGCCTCTCTCTCAAGAAAGCTGGACCCGCATCCCTGCACGGTTTAGAAAAGGGGACACCTCATCATCACCAGGGACAGGGTAAAGTGGGCAGTCCACGCGAGTGGACTCAGGCGTTCTCGACGATTTTCAAATGTCCGAATGTTTGATGTGTGAGGCAGCCTCACCTGGTCTGTCAGCTGGCCCGGCACTCGTGGAGGCCCTCCTCCTTCAGCCAATTAAAGGATCCTTTCTGGAGCTCTCTTATTCCCAGAGAAACACACCCTCCGGGCCCTGCTCCCTCACATTTCAGTCATCCCCATTCCAGTAGGCTCAACACTTGTACGTGAGGGGGTGAACCCGAAAAAATTGCTCAATTTGAGCAACAGCGACTCGGGCAGGCATATGGCCGTGCCTCAGCCGCCTTTGTGGATGGGATAAAACTGACCCATTTTCTGAAGACAGCCGATTCCCTAACCTAGGCTGAGAGCCTTGCTCTCAGCCTAGGTTAGGGAATCGGGAGCTTTTCGGACCGACAGAATGCCACGACCATGCAGGGAATCTCTGTGCGCTAGGGAAAGGAGGCCCGTGACACACACGTGACTTAAGTGGTCACATGCGCATGGGACATGCAGAGCTTACAGGTGAAGTGAGACACTACCTATGAGTCCTGAGCCCCTTTCTAGCCGGAGGACTGACGTCTGTTTGAGGCAGCAGACACACAGAAGTGTCCCAAGTTCGAGAGGGCAAACAGAATATGAGTAAAACCCGTCTGCAAGTATGCACATTCTTCATGCCTTATAGGCCCAGGGCAAAATTGCTGAAGCCAGGCCAGGAAGACTTAGGAGTGTCGGGTTCCCAACGTGTACTCTGAGGGTTTGTTCACGCATTCGCAGGCTCTCGAGAGCCATCGTGACCCGACAGTGGGTGCAGGTGGAATGAAGGACCAAAAGGGTAAGTCTTGGAAAATCACGGACGTGCCCCTGGTTCACTGAGCAACGTTCACACACATCAAGGAAAATACGGTAAGTACGTAACACAGGCTCCACTGGGAACACAGTTATACTTTGCTGTGGCCTCACTTGCTCCTCACAATGATGACAAATTCAGGCTACGTCCTGAATTCCAGTTCAGCCGCTACTGGAGCTCAGGAATAGCTGGAAAAAGCAAGGGAAAGAAGACCAGGCACGGGCACTGTGGGAACCGGGAGATGGCCTGGCGGTTAGAGCTTTTTGCTGGGAAGCCAAAGGAACCCGGTTCGAATCCCCGGGACGCATGCGAGCCCGATGCACAAGGGGGCGCTCATGTGCGGTAGGGCACCCGGTGTGCCAGTTCCCTCTATCTCTCCCTTTCTCCTCCCTATCTCTGTCTGTTTCTCTCTCACATTTAAAGAAGTAAAATACTTTCTTTTCCTTGTGGGGGCGGGGGGACGTCAATGTGCTCAACACAGGTTACTGAAGAGTGACGGCCTCCTTGCCCAGCACCTGTCATGTGTACCTAGGAATTTTATTCTGATTCAAATCCTATTCCAAACACGTCCAGAAGGAATTGAAGAACCTATGTGAGTGGCGTTCCACCCAGAAGCAAGACTCCTGCCGCCTGTGTCATTGGGTGGAAGCAAAGCACCGCTCCTTAGAAGTCCTGGAGTTGTCAGCCTCTCTCTCAAGAAAGCTGGACCCGCATCCCTGCACGGTTTAGAAAAGGGGACACCTCATCATCACCAGGGACAGGGTAAAGTGGGCAGTCCACGCGAGTGGACTCAGGCGTTCTCGACGATTTTCAAATGTCCGAATGTTTGATGTGTGAGGCAGCCTCACCTGGTCTGTCAGCTGGCCCGGCACTCGTGGAGGCCCTCCTCCTTCAGCCAATTAAAGGATCCTTTCTGGAGCTCTCTTATTCCCAGAGAAACACACCCTCCGGGCCCTGCTCCCTCACATTTCAGTCATCCCCATTCCAGTAGGCTCAACACTTGTACGTGAGGGGGTGAACCCGAAAAAATTGCTCAATTTGAGCAACAGCGACTCGGGCAGGCATATGGCCGTGCCTCAGCCGCCTTTGTGGATGGGATAAAACTGACCCATTTTCTGAAGACAGCCGATTCCCTAACCTAGGCTGAGAGCCTTGCTCTCAGCCTAGGTTAGGGAATCGGGAGCTTTTCGGACCGACAGAATGCCACGACCATGCAGGGAATCTCTGTGCGCTAGGGAAAGGAGGCCCGTGACACACACGTGACTTAAGTGGTCACATGCGCATGGGACATGCAGAGCTTACAGGTGAAGTGAGACACTACCTATGAGTCCTGAGCCCCTTTCTAGCCGGAGGACTGACGTCTGTTTGAGGCAGCAGACACACAGAAGTGTCCCAAGTTCGAGAGGGCAAACAGAATATGAGTAAAACCCGTCTGCAAGTATGCACATTCTTCATGCCTTATAGGCCCAGGGCAAAATTGCTGAAGCCAGGCCAGGAAGACTTAGGAGTGTCGGGTTCCCAACGTGTACTCTGAGGGTTTGTTCACGCATTCGCAGGCTCTCGAGAGCCATCGTGACCCGACAGTGGGTGCAGGTGGAATGAAGGACCAAAAGGGTAAGTCTTGGAAAATCACGGACGTGCCCCTGGTTCACTGAGCAACGTTCACACACATCAAGGAAAATACGGTAAGTACGTAACACAGGCTCCACTGGGAACACAGTTATACTTTGCTGTGGCCTCACTTGCTCCTCACAATGATGACAAATTCAGGCTACGTCCTGAATTCCAGTTCAGCCGCTACTGGAGCTCAGGAATAGCTGGAAAAAGCAAGGGAAAGAAGACCAGGCACGGGCACTGTGGGAACCGGGAGATGGCCTGGCGGTTAGAGCTTTTTGCTGGGAAGCCAAAGGAACCCGGTTCGAATCCCCGGGACGCATGCGAGCCCGATGCACAAGGGGGCGCTCATGTGCGGTAGGGCACCCGGTGTGCCAGTTCCCTCTATCTCTCCCTTTCTCCTCCCTATCTCTGTCTGTTTCTCTCTCACATTTAAGGAAGCAAAATACTTTCTTTTCCTTGTGGGGGCGGGGGGACGTCAATGTGCTCAACACAGGTTACTGAAGAGTGACGGCCTCCTTGCCCAGCACCTGTCATGTGTACCTAGGAATTTTATTCTGATTCAAATCCTATTCCAAACACGTCCAGAAGGAATTGAAGAACCTATGTGAGTGGCGTTCCACCCAGAAGCAAGACTCCTGCCGCCTGTGTCATTGGGTGGAAGCAAAGCACCGCTCCTTAGAAGTCCTGGAGTTGTCAGCCTCCCTCTCAAGAAAGCTGGACCAGCATCCCTGCACGGTTTCAAAAACGGGACACCTCATCATCACCAGGGACAGGGGAAAGTAGGCAGTCCACGCGAGTGGACTCAGGCGTTCTCGACGATTTTCAAATGTCCGAATGTTTGATGTGTGAGGCAGCCTCACCTGGTCTGTCAGCTGGCCCGGCACTCGTGGAGGCCCTCCTCCTTCAGCCAATTAAAGGATCCTTTCTGGAGCTCTCTTATTCCCAGAGAAACACACCCTCCGGGCCCTGCTCCCTCACATTTCAGACATGCCCATTCCAGTAGGCTCAACACTTGTACGTGAGGGGGTGAACCCGAAAAAATTGCTCAATTTGAGCAACAGCGACTCGGGCAGGCATATGGCCGTGCCTCAGCCGCCTTTGTGGATGGGATAAAACTGACCCATTTTCTGAAGACAGCCGATTCCCTAACCTAGGCTGAGAGCCTTGCTCTCAGCCTAGGTTAGGGAATCGGGAGCTTTTCGGACCGACAGAATGCCACGACCATGCAGGGAATCTCTGTGCGCTAGGGAAAGGAGGCCCGTGACACACACGTGACTTAAGTGGTCACATGCGCATGGGACATGCAGAGCTTACAGGTGAAGTGAGACACTACCTATGAGTCCTGAGCCCCTTTCTAGCCGGAGGACTGACGTCTGTTTGAGGCAGCAGACACACAGAAGTGTCCCAAGTTCGAGAGGGCAAACAGAATATGAGTAAAACCCGTCTGCAAGTATGCACATTCTTCATGCCTTATAGGCCCAGGGCAAAATTGCTGAAGCCAGGCCAGGAAGACTTAGGAGTGTCGGGTTCCCAACGTGTACTCTGAGGGTTTGTTCACGCATTCGCAGGCTCTCGAGAGCCATCGTGACCCGACAGTGGGTGCAGGTGGAATGAAGGACCAAAAGGGTAAGTCTTGGAAAATCACGGACGTGCCCCTGGTTCACTGAGCAACGTTCACACACATCAAGGAAAATACGGTAAGTACGTAACACAGGCTCCACTGGGAACACAGTTATACTTTGCTGTGGCCTCACTTGCTCCTCACAATGATGACAAATTCAGGCTACGTCCTGAATTCCAGTTCAGCCGCTACTGGAGCTCAGGAATAGCTGGAAAAAGCAAGGGAAAGAAGACCAGGCACGGGCACTGTGGGAACCGGGAGATGGCCTGGCGGTTAGAGCTTTTTGCTGGGAAGCCAAAGGAACCCGGTTCGAATCCCCGGGACGCATGCGAGCCCGATGCACAAGGGGGCGCTCATGTGCGGTAGGGCACCCGGTGTGCCAGTTCCCTCTATCTCTCCCTTTCTCCTCCCTATCTCTGTCTGTTTCTCTCTCACATTTAAGAAGTAAAATACTTTCTTTTCCTTGTGGGGGCGGGGGGACGTCAATGTGCTCAACACAGGTTACTGAAGAGTGACGGCCTCCTTGCCCAGCACCTGTCATGTGTACCTAGGAATTTTATTCTGATTCAAATCCTATTCCAAACACGTCCAGAAGGAATTGAAGAACCTATGTGAGTGGCGTTCCACCCAGAAGCAAGACTCCTGCCGCCTGTGTCATTGGGTGGAAGCAAAGCACCGCTCCTTAGAAGTCCTGGAGTTGTCAGCCTCTCTCAAGAAAGCTGGACCCGCATCCCTGCACGGTTTAGAAAAGGGGACACCTCATCATCACCAGGGACAGGGTAAAGTGGGCAGTCCACGCGAGTGGACTCAGGCGTTCTCGACGATTTTCAAATGTCCGAATGTTTGATGTGTGAGGCAGCCTCACCTGGTCTGTCAGCTGGCCCGGCACTCGTGGAGGCCCTCCTCCTTCAGCCAATTAAAGGATCCTTTCTGGAGCTCTCTTATTCCCAGAGAAACACACCCTCCGGGCCCTGCTCCCTCACATTTCAGTCATCCCCATTCCAGTAGGCTCAACACTTGTACGTGAGGGGGTGAACCCGAAAAAATTGCTCAATTTGAGCAACAGCGACTCGGGCAGGCATATGGCCGTGCCTCAGCCGCCTTTGTGGATGGGATAAAACTGACCCATTTTCTGAAGACAGCCGATTCCCTAACCTAGGCTGAGAGCCTTGCTCTCAGCCTAGGTTAGGGAATCGGGAGCTTTTCGGACCGACAGAATGCCACGACCATGCAGGGAATCTCTGTGCGCTAGGGAAAGGAGGCCCGTGACACACACGTGACTTAAGTGGTCACATGCGCATGGGACATGCAGAGCTTACAGGTGAAGTGAGACACTACCTATGAGTCCTGAGCCCCTTTCTAGCCGGAGGACTGACGTCTGTTTGAGGCAGCAGACACACAGAAGTGTCCCAAGTTCGAGAGGGCAAACAGAATATGAGTAAAACCCGTCTGCAAGTATGCACATTCTTCATGCCTTATAGGCCCAGGGCAAAATTGCTGAAGCCAGGCCAGGAAGACTTAGGAGTGTCGGGTTCCCAACGTGTACTCTGAGGGTTTGTTCACGCATTCGCAGGCTCTCGAGAGCCATCGTGACCCGACAGTGGGTGCAGGTGGAATGAAGGACCAAAAGGGTAAGTCTTGGAAAATCACGGACGTGCCCCTGGTTCACTGAGCAACGTTCACACACATCAAGGAAAATACGGTAAGTACGTAACACAGGCTCCACTGGGAACACAGTTATACTTTGCTGTGGCCTCACTTGCTCCTCACAATGATGACAAATTCAGGCTACGTCCTGAATTCCAGTTCAGCCGCTACTGGAGCTCAGGAATAGCTGGAAAAAGCAAGGGAAAGAAGACCAGGCACGGGCACTGTGGGAACCGGGAGATGGCCTGGCGGTTAGAGCTTTTTGCTGGGAAGCCAAAGGAACCCGGTTCGAATCCCCGGGACGCATGCGAGCCCGATGCACAAGGGGGCGCTCATGTGCGGTAGGGCACCCGGTGTGCCAGTTCCCTCTATCTCTCCCTTTCTCCTCCCTATCTCTGTCTGTTTCTCTCTCACATTTAAGAAGTAAAATACTTTCTTTTCCTTGTGGGGGCGGGGGGACGTCAATGTGCTCAACACAGGTTACTGAAGAGTGACGGCCTCCTTGCCCAGCACCTGTCATGTGTACCTAGGAATTTTATTCTGATTCAAATCCTATTCCAAACACGTCCAGAAGGAATTGAAGAACCTATGTGAGTGGCGTTCCACCCAGAAGCAAGACTCCTGCCGCCTGTGTCATTGGGTGGAAGCAAAGCACCGCTCCTTAGAAGTCCTGGAGTTGTCAGCCTCTCTCTCAAGAAAGCTGGACCCGCATCCCTGCACGGTTTAGAAAAGGGGACACCTCATCATCACCAGGGACAGGGTAAAGTGGGCAGTCCACGCGAGTGGACTCAGGCGTTCTCGACGATTTTCAAATGTCCGAACTGTTTGATGTGTGAGGCAGCCTCACCTGGTCTGTCAGCTGGCCCGGCACTCGTGGAGGCCCTCCTCCTTCAGCCAATTAAAGGATCCTTTCTGGAGCTCTCTTATTCCCAGAGAAACACACCCTCCGGGCCCTGCTCCCTCACATTTCAGTCATCCCCATTCCAGTAGGCTCAACACTTGTACGTGAGGGGGTGAACCCGAAAAAATTGCTCAATTTGAGCAACAGCGACTCGGGCAGGCATATGGCCGTGCCTCAGCCGCCTTTGTGGATGGGATAAAACTGACCCATTTTCTGAAGACAGCCGATTCCCTAACCTAGGCTGAGAGCCTTGCTCTCAGCCTAGGTTAGGGAATCGGGAGCTTTTCGGACCGACAGAATGCCACGACCATGCAGGGAATCTCTGTGCGCTAGGGAAAGGAGGCCCGTGACACACACGTGACTTAAGTGGTCACATGCGCATGGGACATGCAGAGCTTACAGGTGAAGTGAGACACTACCTATGAGTCCTGAGCCCCTTTCTAGCCGGAGGACTGACGTCTGTTTGAGGCAGCAGACACACAGAAGTGTCCCAAGTTCGAGAGGGCAAACAGAATATGAGTAAAACCCGTCTGCAAGTATGCACATTCCTTCATGCCTTATAGGCCCAGGGCAAAATTGCTGAAGCCAGGCCAGGAAGACTTAGGAGTGTCGGGTTCCCAACGTGTACTCTGAGGGTTTGTTCACGCATTCGCAGGCTCTCGAGAGCCATCGTGACCCGACAGTGGGTGCAGGTGGAATGAAGGACCAAAAGGGTAAGTCTTGGAAAATCACGGACGTGCCCCTGGTTCACTGAGCAACGTTCACACACATCAAGGAAAATACGGTAAGTACGTAACACAGGCTCCACTGGGAACACAGTTATACTTTGCTGTGGCCTCACTTGCTCCTCACAATGATGACAAATTCAGGCTACGTCCTGAATTCCAGTTCAGCCGCTACTGGAGCTCAGGAATAGCTGGAAAAAGCAAGGGAAAGAAGACCAGGCACGGGCACTGTGGGAACCGGGAGATGGCCTGGCGGTTAGAGCTTTTTGCTGGGAAGCCAAAGGAACCCGGTTCGAATCCCCGGGACGCATGCGAGCCCGATGCACAAGGGGGCGCTCATGTGCGGTAGGGCACCCGGTGTGCCAGTTCCCTCTATCTCTCCCTTTCTCCTCCCTATCTCTGTCTGTTTCTCTCTCACATTTAAAGAAGTAAAATACTTTCTTTCCTTGTGGGGGCGGGGGGACGTCAATGTGCTCAACACAGGTTACTGAAGAGTGACGGCCTCCTTGCCCAGCACCTGTCATGTGTACCTAGGAATTTTATTCTGATTCAAATCCTATTCCAAACACGTCCAGAAGGAATTGAAGAACCTATGTGAGTGGCGTTCCACCCAGAAGCAAGACTCCTGCCGCCTGTGTCATTGGGTGGAAGCAAAGCACCGCTCCTTAGAAGTCCTGGAGTTGTCAGCCTCTCTCTCAAGAAAGCTGGACCCGCATCCCTGCACGGTTTAGAAAAGGGGACACCTCATCATCACCAGGGACAGGGTAAAGTGGGCAGTCCACGCGAGTGGACTCA